>CADEBD010000422.1:14825000-16298274 GCA_902825455.1 Arctia plantaginis
GGAATAACTGTAACATAGACGTAGAACATCCAACTAATGAGCAAATGAATGGCTCCAATAAAACTTGAAAGAAATAATATGAATGCAATTGGTTTTTATATTCATACTGATTCAGCGTGAGATTTCGGACATACATCAATTTGAATTCACACAATTCTTATCAAAAATCAATAGAAGTAGTTTCTGTTTTGATTAGTAGCTGTTTTTTTATGAAAAAGCTTTACTTTTATTTGTTGGTTCTAAAGCATGGTCAGTTTAAGGGCTTTGTAGGTCGATGATTGATGGAAAATAGAACTCTTACTCCTGTAGGAGTAGCTTGGCTATGACAAATGAATGGAAGGCAGCACATGTCCTTTCCTTCCCTACTTCTCTGCTTCACTAATTTTGCAACTAAGGACACATCTTATGTAATTTAAATGTAATAAAATGTAACATAATTATTAACTTTAAATATTAAATTATTTTAAGATATATTAACACCAGAATAGGAAGAGGTTGGTTGAGTGACATGACGAAATAAAAAAAAAAAACATTTATGTAAAACCTCAGGGACTCGACAATTTGAACTTGTTCGCCCTTCACTACTTCCAGTACAACCTGGACGAAACATAAGGCAATTCAATTTTTTTTATTGATCGTGCTTATTCCATTTTAAAGCACATATATTTTGTTCTTACATATGACTTACTTACATACTTGTAAAATAATTGAATTTTGAATATGGGAGTAATTTTAAACTAGATCAAATAGCAAATTTAAAAAAAATGTAACCTGTGCCCAACAACGTATAAAAAAAGTCGGATGGAACTCTCGCTAACACAATACTGAGGCAACGTAATGGCGGCAGCTCCGGCGGCGGAATGGCCGACTAATGTGTGTAAGTGTGCGTGCCGACCTGTACGTACAGCGAGCGGGCCGACTATGAGTGACACAGTTTTTTGTTAGCGAGACTCTGTCCGGCTTTTTTTATACATGTGCCTTATCAAATAAAAACGCATAGTTTTTCGAACAGTTATAATTTTTAGCGGCCTTTTTGGGTACACTAATTAAATCAGATTTTTCTCCTTTTTTCTTAATCATCACTTCATCAGAGGCAAAAAATAAAACAAAAATACAGAGAAGTTATAATTTCAAAAAAAAACATGGTGAATGTCTCAATCATGTTAGTACAAATCTAATTTAGATAGTTTTATTTTTAATTTACGGCATTATAAAGAGAGTTTTCCACACTCCTTGTATTGTCAAATTTCTTTACAGAAAGACATGTACATGTGGGTTTTGATAGTGTGAAATAGAAAGGAAACATTAATCGTACAACCGGAAGCTCGATTCTATCGTTGTCTGGACTCATCTAAAGAGAATTATGCTGAGAATGCCATTAAGGGATGCCCTTCACCTTACCTACAGCGTTGCTTGTCATTCAGTCCTGTCTTTCAACGCACGTTTTTTTGTCTTTTTTTGGTATAAAAATATAACTGCTCATTAGTACGGCATCAACAGTGTACGTTTATTTTGCTTGAAGGCTATTAATAGGAGAATGGATATTGAGCTACTAGTACAGAAATATTCAGAATAACATCGCATTATTTTGTTATGTGAAATGAAACAAAGTAAGTATGTACGAGCATGTTGTATATAATAAATTTTAATACTTAGTGTTTTTTTATTTGTGTGGTGAAAGATTAAGAATATGGAGTGTCACCACCCTTATTCATTCCGTGGGTGTTGTAAGAGACGACTAAGGGAATAAATATAATAGCAATACAAAGAGCAAATGCTAAAAAAATAGATAGTCAACATCTCAGAAAAACATAAGCGATGA
The DNA here is from genome assembly GCA_902825455.1 of Arctia plantaginis. Lineage (NCBI taxonomy): Eukaryota > Metazoa > Arthropoda > Insecta > Lepidoptera > Erebidae > Arctia > Arctia plantaginis. The sequence goes on from CADEBD010000422.1 coordinate 14,826,823, forward strand.
AACATTTTGTTAACAACTGAACATCACAACCTCAAGCATCGGTCAACAAATTAAGCTGGCTACACATTGCGTGACGTGACGGCCGTGATTAGAGCAAGTGGTGCGGACGTGACATAGATGTAGACACGCCTTCGCTCAAGCAGCTTAAACTAGCCGAAGTAACAATTAGAACGGTGTTATGGTTAGTATAACAGCAATTTATTGATATGCAAATTTTAAGACATATTTAGGTTAATTGGAAATATTATAAACAAACACTCGAGTCCAAAAATTGACAATGATGAAAATCTAGGCTAGTGCTCATTAACCTAGGTAAAAGCAGAAGGCAATGGAAAGAAAAATATATTGCTTATATGGGTAGTTTTAAGGATGTTAGCAATAGTTATAGTTAATGTTGCTGTAAATTCCCAGCGCTTTAACCTAATATGGAAATTATGTATCCTTTCTTAAGTTAAATTTCATATTATTTATTTAGGTAACCTAAGCCCAAGACTTATGGGGCATAGCCGTTACGAAACAAAAAAAAACGAATATTTATCACTTCTCAAAATTGGTTTAAAACACAACTAATAAATTTACACTACAAGCGTTAAGTTTTATAATAAAAATAAACACACAAAATATTAAATATCCGTGTGGTGACGGATTAAGAATATATAGTGTCACCACCCCTATTCATCCTGTGGGTTTCGTAAAGGAGCAAACTACGGAGGAAAACAGCACTGCAAAGAGAAGGAACACTTGACACAAACTCTATGCCAACCTCTCTGATCAACATGGTCTAGTAGGCCAAAAACTCCTTTCTAAGGAGAGGCCTATGTAGAGCAGTGGACTGTTAAAGGCTGTTCAGTTGATGGTATGACGTGTGTTGTGAAATATCCTATAGTCTTTAAAAAGACCTGGTTAAATAGCAGTACTGGTGTAGTTTTGTTTTATACGATTTTACGGGCTGTGGTTTGAACTTAATGCATTAATGTCTTTTATGTATTTAGGAACAGATAACCACTTACCATCAGATAATGTAGGCGTGACGTTGTGTAGGTAGTTGTATAATGTCTGAATAATTCTAGCAAAAAACAGTTGTAGTCGATGTTCACTATTCTCAGTGTTACAATACCGTTAAGTTACTTCGTGGTTCTGTAATGCATAAACTAACGTATAAAAAAATAATTGGTTTAGATTTTCAATTGAATTCCGCTTCATGTAGATTTTTCAATTCACTAAATCAATTTTAACAGCCTTGGTTTATTCAAGAGGCCATTGACTTTACCAAAAAATATAGTACACACAAGTTTCGATAACAATTGCAATTTAATTGTATGTTGAGAGGTTTAAAACTTAACTGAGCTAAAAAGCTTGCAACATACATGTCATTACACACTAACAGTAGACATGTTACAGTTAGTCTATTAAATGTAATTATAGCTAACTCTAAAGCCAACACACTCACGTAGGTCGAAAGAGATGGGTGTGCGATAGGTCGTAGAATGACGGAACTTGACTGTTTAAATATACTTAATAAGCAAAAGCACGACTTGTTGTGAAATGACATGTTTAAGTCTTTCAAATAAAAAGTTGTGATTGTTATTTATTGTTACTTTTGTTAAAGAGCTAGACTGATTTTGTTTCTTTTTTTATGTAAGTAAGCAGACGCCATAACTTTATTTATGTACGTACAGAGAATATTAGTGGGTCAAAAAAAGTTATTGCCGTAATTCGGGATGCGCTGCGAGGAGCTTTCTACAGAGCACGGCATTTTTATACGCCTTATATTAGCTTCACTTGTATGTTTGTTTGTATGTTTGTAACCGACTCCTTTTAAACTGGAATTTCTGCATTCAAGTTTTTCCTGGAGACAATAGTGCAAAAAATCAAACAAGAGAAAACTATCGCCTTAGAAATATGTAGGTGTAGTTTTTTTTAGTTTAAAACTAAAATGTGCAAATTATACTTGATATTCTTATGTGTTCTAATCTAGTTCAATACTAAACCTATTATAATTTTTCTGTTGACCATCACAGCATTCTTGTAAGCAATTCGTTTTACATGTTTCAGTACATGGCTCATGGTTTACATTTATACCAATAGATTAAATTAAACGTTAGCATACGATTTCAGTTCAGTTCATAAGTAAATTACATTAAAAAATTTGATTATTGTTAATTTTGTTTGTAAGGTGCACATATCGGTACACCTACTAAATTGCCGATGCCGATAAAAGCTAAGAAGTTTTGGAATAATACAGTGATACTTAGTTAGTTTTCTTTAAATATTAATCACTTAATTCATGTTCTTACATGAATTAAGTATCATGATTGATGATACTTAATTCATTTAAGAACTATGAAATCAAAATCTATTAAATACGAAATTATTGATAGCTATCATAATTTAATAATTCAATAATTAACCTAAAACACCACGTGGGTCGACGTTTAATATAAAAACGGGCGACAGTGGGTGCGTGGATCAGTGTCGCTCAAGCCGTCGGGCTGTAAGACATCTTTAATTGTATTTACTCTTGTCTTTATTTACTAATGTACTGATCTATGTACGACTTTTTGAAAGAACTTGGTATACATCTTAAATTGTATTTACTGTTGTTGTTGTTATTTACTACAGCTTTTATAAAGGAAAACCACTGGAATGTAAAAAATGATGTCACCTTTGTTGACGTCATTCTTTTAAAAAACAACCTAAATATCGGTCCTCCGTCATATCCATTACTTGTGACCCTGGCGATGAATTACAACATTTTTTTATAACAAATAGTTTTATCCTGATGAAAGGACAATGGCAAGTCCCCATACATAATTTTATTTGAAGTGAAATGACAGCGTTTAAATATCAAAAATGCCTATAACCCTTGAGAATTTATTCTTGAACATTCTCATAAAAAAATTACTAGCGAAAGAAGTCTAGGAAAAAAGATATTGGATTTTGAATGTTTCGAGGTTAAGTACTAAAATATTGTAAATGTTTTGTATGAAACTAGATGGCGTTGTGTGTTATATATTCGAAAATATTATTCATCATAATTATTACTTATAAGAAACCCTATTTTGCTGTAGAAAGTGTTAGCCGACTCTCTAAATGGGTGAAGGAAGGAAGGGTATTTGCTTGGCATGTATTGGTAAACAATAGAAAAAATCTTCTCTTACATAGCAGGTGTAATACTAGCCATAAATACATAAATTATTAATAATAATTTGAATAAATGTACTTTAATACACATTTACACAATGCGGGAGCATTTATTTAATTATTTAGTTATCCACCAGTCAGTAGTTGTGACATTATTTACTAAAATCTAAAGCATGCATCCATTATATTGAGATTAATGCACAACATTTTAAGGCATCACATCATGCATAATGGAGTAACACTATATAAAATTAAAATAAACATATATGGGAGTTTAATACTAAACAAAAGTAAAACAACTAAATAAACTACAATTGCCTTGTGAGAAATGGTATGTAAGTCATGCGTGTAAGTGTCAAACGACAAGACTATAGTCCGTCAACGTCGTGCGCGACCGTCCTGCGGGGTGACAGACGGTGGCGGGGACGAGGTACTCACGATGTCAGCGGGTAGCGGGTGGTGTAGCGGGGAAGGGAATCGTGTGTAGCCGTGTGCTAGAATGACGCGCTACCTCGCCCCCGCCACTGTCTGTCACCCCGCGGGACGGTCGCACACGAGATTGCCGGGTTATAGTAAGTGCGACGACGACGTATCGACATTTTAAAAATATCGATGCATGTCTATTTATATGCCGTTATCAACCTACAATGTCTTTTTCTCATCACACTAAGCAGAATATTGTTTTAGTATTTTTCTGTAGGAAAATAACGTAACTATATTCTATTTATTTTGGTGTAGCAAAAATCTTTTAAAAAGAGTCAAAAATATTTTAAATTATTTCTAATTAGGTTGATTTAGTCACTACAGTACTAGTTACGGTAGCGTATGAGTAAACCTGTGGGCAGAAGCAAATTCATAATCATAATAGGTGAACCTTCGATAGATATTTAAGCCAAAGTTATAACAATCGATTATCGATAAAACGTTCCATAATATAATAATGTCATCACGCATCCCTAGTCCGTTCGTGATGGCGATTCTGACATTACGTACTTAGGTCAAATAAAATCTTTAAAAATATCCAATCTCTTATTAGACTTATACAACACATGGCGGTATAATGATAAATCATAGAAAAAATATTTCGTAAGGTTACTGTTAGTCAATTTTTTAAACGCTTCAGTTTTAGGTAAATATGTTTCTGCCATTGTTCTTTGAGTAAGTAGGTTACAAAGAGTTATATTGTAATATAACTCTATAGAAATCTTGAAACAGAAATAAGAAAAACTGCACTTTATGAGTTTCGAGAGTTAAAGTAGGAACTATCTTTTCATATGACTGATTTTTTCAGAATTTATGAAAAAGCTACGCTGTGCAGTAGATTACTTTACTATCACTTGGTTAGAACCAGAAATGAAATGTATTTATTTTTAATAATAAAAGCAATTACAGTGCTTAGAGTAAATGCAAGGAAATTAGATTGGCAAAGATGTTACTGTGGGTTTAACAAAAGGTTTTAAAGAACTTTAATGACAAATTTTTCCACTTCCATCAAGCTCGAAAAGGGGAAAAGGCAAAAAAAAAACATTTAATCAGATAGTCACGGCGTGACTTTGAAGATCTTCTCGATGTGAATTGACGACATTATTAGTCTTCCCTCGTAACGAGTCATCGGAGGGCGTATTTCAATTTCGTCTAATGCAAATTTAATACGCTCCCCACGACCCCTGAAGGGTTCCAAATCGAGTTTCTTTGTTTTCCTCTACATGTTTTGCCCTTAACAGAAAAAGGAAGATTGTAAGTTCGTTTCATTAAATTGTTATTTCTTGGGGCTCTTGTGCTAATGTGTAAACTACTAATGTTAATTAATTAAACTTTGTCACAGGGGCAGTTATTATATTTGAATTTAAATAAACTCGAGGTAGTATTTTGTTTGTCTATAGTGTTAAAACGTAGCTGCATTTAATTTGGCGAAAAAAATGATTATCACTATAAACAATGCATATTATAACTTAGTTTCAGTTTTTATTGATTGTGTACTTAATGGCCATTAGAGATAAGTGCGTTTTACAGCTCAGAAAGCGTGGATTTCAGCCTGAAATACCTGAAAAAAATGCAAACTATAAACCCAATATTTATCTTCTGAGACTTTATTTATATGTAACACGATATGGAATATATTTTTATACGTTTGAATCGTAGTTTAATTAGTACTCGTATAATATGATTAAGAAATAGTTCGATTAAGTTTGCATTACGAATGAATAAAGATTGCTTCGCACGGGTGCATTGTAGATGCTATTAATACTACTAATGTCGTTTCAGTGTGGAGTAATTAATTATACTATTATTATGATAAGACTATACCAGAACATCTTCATATGCAATATTTATAGGCCTGTCCCGACCCTGCCGCATTTTAAATCTCTGATATCTACTAAGATATTAATTTTAATGATATGTTGCGAAAGAAAATTTTTGATTTAAATTAAATACATAGTGTATTTAACTTATTTATTTGAATAAGGATTAATGTACCATCACGGACTTTTTGTAAGGTTAAGCCAGTGTTTGCAATGCAAGCGCACAAAAACATGTTTCTTACGACTTCACATTACAAATCTTTCAAACGAAGGGCCTGTTGGTCTAGAGGTTAGTGTACCTGACTGTTAAACCGGAGGTCGTGGGTTCGATTCCCACCCAGGACAAATATTGTGTGATGAGCACGGTCCTTTGTTCTGTGTCTGGGTGTAATTTATCTATAATATGTATCTATTTAAAAATATATAAGTATGTTTATCAGCAGTCTGGTTAGCATAGTACAGGCTCTGCCTAGTTTGGGATCAGACGGCCGTGTATGGGATGTGTGAGGTATATTATTATTATTATATTATTATTATTATAATTCACGAATTTCGTCTAATATAATATGCATGTATTATAAATATAAACTCGCCTGTTAAATCACTTCCTCTATTGGTGAAAACGGGATTAAAATCCGTTGTGTAGTATGAAATAAAAGAAGAAAAAAGCGACTTCATTTTATACTGTGTAAAGTTAGAACACACGTCAGAAGGAACTCGGTTTATTGAGTACACACAATACACAAAATACTGTATTCACAAGTAATCCACATAAAGTTCGACATAATAGTGTATAAGGAAAATAGTCAACGCAATCAAAATCTTTAATAGGTTGTAACTTTGCTGACTTATATTTTATATTCATTTAAACTTAATTGTTTAGTTTTTATCATTTTAAATAATAATTAATAAATAGGATCGTATTAATAAAAAGAATAGCATTTACTTCTCTCATTCTCCTAGTGTATTGAGTTTCAATAAACAAGAAAATAAAACAGCAAATTATAAATCTCTAAAACTCTGCTCATTTGTAAAAGTTACCCACGTCCTTGTCTACCTATATAAAGCCAGAAATATTTTTGAAGAACATCTTGTTTATATATAATGCTTTTCATGAATACGAAAGCGACGGAAGCTCTGAATAATTTTTCGTATAAGACTGAAGAATTAAGATCGTAACATTGGATTACTTTTTCTAATATAGTTTAATGAAAGACATCTTTGAAACATGAAGTAATTTAACTGCTAATCTACTAGTTAACCTAGTAAAGAGGAAATAAGGTGTTTCTATCCTGAACATTTCTAGGTTGCCTTTCTGGATTACGGTGTTATTTCTCTACAAAAACAACTGTATTTACACGTAACGACTTCTACATTACAACGAAAAATAAACTTAACGTAACTAAAGGTACTGCATTGCGCAATTTAAATTCTCACCCCTTCGTTGGAAAGATACAATTCTGGTCGACCTGGTTGTTTGAAAATTAATCTGAACTTTGCTAGGATTACTGACAAATATATATTTTAGATAATAGATATTTGTCACTAGATAATATATACTAAATTAGTTTCGATTCACCCAAAAAGTTATAAATTTCAAAACTTACCAATATTTTTAATAAATTTGCGAGTGCTCATATGCATAATTAATTTTATAAATCAAATTTATTGAACAAACAACTCGTTTCGTCGTATTAAAATGTTATTGAAACTATCCATCGATGTAACACACAACAGTTAATTTTTGTGGAAATATCAGTATTCAATTGTTATGTTGTATGTGTGTATAAATTACACAGTTAAGCTTTTATGCTTTATTCAAACATAAACTTTGTAACAACAATTCAGTTTAATATACGAGTATTATTTCAATAATTAACTATCCCCATAGATATTTAATTGTAGTTCTGACAATTACTAAAATACAGACGCTATGAGAGGAGTGCTGTAGAAGTCGTTTGTGAAGTCACGGTAGGCAAGGATCTAGGAACTTCCAAGTGTTCAGTCTTTGGCTTTATTTAGAGAAAATCCATTCAAAATTTTGGTCTAACTACAAAGAGCCTAACCTTGAAAACTGCAGGGTGTTCGTAGGTGCTAATTCTGCTAAAAAAATAGATATTTGAATTATAATTTTAATGTTTTATGGTATATTTGGATTTGATATTTATTGTATTTTGATTATGTATATTTGGAGACTTCGTCGCAGGGCTAAAAATTAGAAAGTAAATCAGACTTACATATTTTTATGCACACTGGCAAAAATAAATAATGAAAGCTTAGTTTCTAATTAACAAGTTTAAAAGGATATATTACATTAAAAACTTATATTAAGCTTTCACACAGGTGTCCGTGTGGTATGACGACGACGTGCCTGAGGTCACTGGGGTGGAACTAAGGGTGGCGGTGTTACGGCTTAAAGCCAAAAACACCGCCCCGGGACCCGATGGCATTCCTGGCCGAGCGTGGGTCCTGGCCTTAGTCGACGAGGCTCTCGAGCCCCGACTGCGAGGGTTCTTCAGCGCATGCCTCGAGCGGGGCCAGTTTCCGAAATTGTGGAGGACGGGGAAACTGGTCCTCATCCGAAAGGAGGGGCGCCCGGCGGACTCACCGTCCGCCTACCGGCCCATAGTGTTGCTTGACGAGGTGTGCAAGCTCTTTGAAAGAGTGATTGCAAGGCGCCTCGTCAAGCATCTCGTGATGGTTGGGCCGGATCTGGCGGACAACCAGTACGGTTTCCGTCAGGGGCGCTCCACCGTGGATGCGATCATGCGCGTGAAGGCTCTGGCGGAGGAAGCAGTCTCCCGGGGCGAAGTGGTGTTGGCGGTGTCCTTGGACATCGCCAACGCGTTCAACACTATGCCCTGGAGCTGCATCAGGGAGGCGCTCGTGTATCACGAAGTGCCTCTCTACCTCCGCCGCATAGTCGGGGCATATTTGTCGGAGAGAGCCGTCGTCTACCCCAGTAGGACCGGTCTCGGTAGGCGTGAAATGTCGTGCGGTGTTCCGCAGGGGTCGGTGTTAGGGCCACTCTTGTGGAACATCGGCTACGACTGGGTGCTTCGTGGTACCTTCTTGGATGGTGTCGCCGTCGTGTGCTACGCGGACGACACACTCGTGACGGCGCGCGGCAAGACGCACCACGAGGCAACCCTGAGGGCCACGGCCGGGGTTGCCCAAGTCGTTGAGCGTATCCGGCGGCTGGGTCTCGAGGTGGCTCTGCACAAGTCCGAGGCCCTGTTCTTCCACGGGCTTCGGAGGAAGCCGCCTGAGGGATCTAGCCTCACGGTAGGAGGCACTCGCATCGGCATCGAGCCCTCGATCAGGTATCTGGGGCTCGTACTCGATGGCCGATGGGACTTCGGATATCATTTCCGAGGTCTGGTCCCCAAGTTGGTTGGGGCAGCGCGTGCGTTGGCGCGGCTGCTGCCCAACATGAAGGGACCCGATGACTCCTGCCGGAGACTCTACTCGGGGGTTGTGCGGTCCATGGCCCTTTACGGGTGCCCAGTATGGGCGGGGGCCCTGAAGGCCAGCAACGTCGCGATACTGCGGCGACCGCAGCGAATGCTGGCCATCAGGATCATAAGGGGGTACCGCACGATCTCCTTCGAGGCGGCGAGTCTCCTGGCCGGAACTCCACCGTGGGACCTGGAGGCGAGAGCCCTTGCAGCACTGTATCAGTGGCGCAAGGAGGCGCAGGAGTTGGGTCGATACCCCGAGATTCGAGAAATCGATGACCGGAAAGCCCAACTCCGCCAGGTCATCATAGGGGAGTGGAGGGAACGACTCGGGCAACCGAGCGCCGGGCACGCCGTCATTGCGGCGGTAAGACCCGTTATGGAGGATTGGCTCGAGAGGCGTCACGGGACCCTCTCATACCGATTGATGCAGGTGATCACTGGGAAGGGATGTTTCGGAGATCACCTGTGTCTGATCCGCAAGGAGCCAACGCCTGAGTGCCACCACTGCGATGGCCAGACCGTGGACACGGCTCTCCACACGCTGGCAGAGTGCCCGGCGTGGGTTGAGCAGAGGCGAGACCTCGTGGCGGCCATCGGAGTGGGAGTTCTCTCGCTCGATAGCCTGATTGCGGCTATCGTGCGGAGCGAGAGTGCGTGGAACTCTACCGTCTCCTTCTGCGAGCAAGTTATGCTCGCGAAGGAGACGGCGGAGCGGGACCGGGAGAGGTTTAGAACTCTCCCGGCCCGCCAGGCCCGGGCACGGGCCAGGCAGCGCAGGCGACTCAGGCGCCGGAGGTCGCAGAACGACCTTCGTCCTCCATAAGCGCAGGCCTGGGGGTGACAGGTGAGGCCATCTGTCACCCTAGCAGAAGCAGGCCGGGGTGGCGGCGAGCGCGTTGCGAAGCGCGCTCGCTTCCAGGGAGCACAGGGAACATGGGGTTCCCACACGGGGCGGGGGTCGTCTACTCGTCTGTAGATGACCCGAGGTATGTCGGGGCACCAGGGCCTTCCTTTCTAGGGTATACCTGGTTCCCCGGCTATTAGTACCCGGCGAAGGCGTGCGGTTTTAGTCGGTTCGAGTCCGACATGCCACCGACAGGTGGTATCCGAGGGGATTTCCGCACGGAAAAAAAAAAAAAAAAAAAAAAAAAAAGGTGTCCGTGTGGTGACGGATTAAGAATACTGAGTGTCAACACCCCTATTCATCCCGTGAGTGTCGACTCAGGGATCAAGATACGAAGGACAATAGCACTGCAAAGAGAAGGAAAACTTGAAACAAACTTTATACCAACCTGTCTGACCAGCGTGGTAGAGTAGGCTAAAACCTAATTTCTTAGGAGACGCATATGTCCAGCAGTAGACTATTAGAAGTTGTTGACTATGATGAATAAACTTTGAACCTGTAAAACTGGCATAAAAACATCTATTACATCTATTTACTTAAAAAGGTATGTACAAATCGTCATGTCACAAATATCTTTTACAAAAAGTACTATCGACAGGTACAGATATACAGGACTATAAAACTACAATCTATAAAGCACTCAGAGGAGTCGTTAATAGTAAAGAATAATTCTCGTTTGTTAGGGTCTATAAATTTCTTAAGAAACTTATTCTGTTAGTACATTGAGTAGAATCGTATCATGGGGTGTTTACCGGAAGAAGGCGGCTGTTTGAAGCGATGCTCTTATGAGGCACGAAAATGTGGAAAGATTATTATTATTGTAAATAAAATCTTCTACGGTTTGCTATAACTCTTTGTTTATCGCACGACGGGCCTGTTGGTCTAGTGCATGGTGATCCTGACTTCTAAGTTGGAGGTCGTAGGTTCGATTCCCACCCAGGACAAATAATTTTGTAATGATTACGATCATTTGTTCTGTGTTTGGGTGTAATATATCTAAAATATTTATGTATTTAGAAATATTTAAGTTTATTTATCAACAGTTTAGTTACCATAGTACAGGCTCTGCCTAGTTTGGTATGTCGTATGTGAGATGTGTGAAACTATTTTTTTTCAATAGGCGTAGAGGCTATTAACTAAGAGTACAGATACTAATGCTGGAATGGAGATATACCTACCTTACATTATTCATAATATAGACAATTGTTTCTAATTGACTGTTCTTGAGAGGAACCACTGCAACACATCTGAAACTTCAGGATACCTGCTGGCGCAGGAGAGCCATGCTTCGGTATATATGAGCTCAACTGGGGTAATTCCACGACCTTTGAGAAATGAGTGAGGTTATGGGAAGAAACTCCTTTTCCTTATGTTTCTTGTATTGCAGGTGTCAATGGGCGACGGTAGATACTTACTATCAGGCGGCCCCTCGTTTGCCTGTACCTATATTGACTATGCCTAAATTTAATCTAAGATTGATAAGCGCTTAGAGCTTTGTGAAATGTTATGATAGAAATATCAAACAATTTGTTTCACAAAAAAATAGTAATTGTCATGTAAAATATATTTATATACTTTATCTGAGACTTAAAAGGTTATCTAGAAGTCAGTAAACGTTGTTGTAATTTCTGTTAGCAAAGATTATCTAACTTAAATAAATATATAAACTTTAATATAAAGTATGTATATATGCGCTTTAAAAGTAATTTATCATCTTTTCTCAATTGGTTTTGTACGGTGCCTTCTATTTCAACAAAGTGTTTATATATTAGTGATTTCATCCTTTATTATTACACACTCTACACATGTTCTAATATCAAACTAACAAACGAAGGTGTTCCACACAATCCCACCCGCACTTAACCCTCCGAATGCTTCGAACACGGATCTTATCTGCATTGTGGCTCTTATTGCGGTCGTATAATGATGTCAACACATTACGGGCGTGTCGCTCGAGGTATGGGTACAATAGACCCAAAATGTTTACTTACATATATATCCCGTAGTCTTGAACATGGATTAAAGTTCTCTATGTATGTATTGTGATCTAAGCATGTTAGATGCCATGCCATTAATAAACTTGGAATGTCTTTAAATTAATGGATTTTTTCATTCATTAAGTCTTACAGAAAGAAGGGATAGCTATACTGTTATACAAGGCAATGCTTAAGATTATTATGAGATTTAATTGTTTGTCTTCAAAGCCTATTTCGGGACATTGAAAAAATATTAATCATAATTAAAGTTTTATATATTTCAATTTAATATTTATATGTATTTATATTTCAATGAGAGTATAATGGGTGCACAAGAGTGCCGTGGTGCTGTACACAAGTGCAAATCTATACATTATAAAGCTCCTGCACACACGCAGACTCACACATTCGCAACATACACATATTTCAAACTTAAATTTAGTCAATTAAATAAATATAGATTTTAGTGAACTGTGATCAATTTTTATTATTGTTATTAGTATCATTTAATTTTTATTATTATTTTATAATTATTATTGTAATTAAAAAATTTGGATGTTTAATTGTAATTAATTATTATTGTAATTAAAAAATTTGAATGTTTAATTGTAATTAATTATTATAAATGTTATGAGAAGGTGTAATTAACAAAGAAAGCTAAATCGTTATGATGTTATGGTAGCTACAACTGCCAACAAACTGCTCTGTAGTTTGGCAGTAGTACAAAAAATTCTTATAAATATGTATTATACCGTAAATAAACACTTTTTCTTTTCTTTTCTTTCTTCTTTTCTTCAATTATTTTATATTAGATTTATAAAAATTCAAATATTATTATTACTACTATCCAAATGTATAATCGTTTTTGTATACACAGGCTTAATCTAGTGTAGCCATCACTGTTAAACAAATTCTGTAAACCTGGACTTTAAATAAATTTATTATTATCATTAATACTTACCCTGACTGACTGATCCACTAACACTGTATTTTAACACAGAGACCTCAACAAGAACCCACTAAGAAAGGATTTTTGGAAATTTCACCCCTAAGGGAATAAAATAAGGGATGAACGGTTGTATGGAATTTCATTTTCAAAGTATAAAATAATCACGCTAGCGAAGCCGTAGACAATGGCAAGCACTTCATAAATGATGATCAAATAAAATCCTCTTTGTAGTGTTAAGTTCACAATTGTATTTCACGGTTTAGTCTCTACAATTTGAAAGAGATAATTACAATAATATATGAAATAACACTAAATAGTATGTGACTCATACATTTAGTCAAAATGGCATTTTATAGAACTATTAATCAATAGACTGTAAATATAACTTCCATCAATCATTCACAAGTCACATCATCATGTCATTATGTGTTATATTATATTTACATCAAATCTGATACAAACATTGTGTCTAACTCAAGAATATTTCATTTGATGAATAATAATTCTGAATCACAACACATTCTAAAAGTACTTAACCATTTCCAACGCAACACAACAATGCAACAACAAAAGGGTATATTTACTTTCGCACTACGTAACAATAAAAAACTAAGATAGATAAGTAAATAATAAAAATATTCCCAGGGGATGATTCACCACAACATTGTAAACATTTCCTCAAAATATACTCAAAACAATAGGGCATTTGAAGAAGTTCTAAAAGTGTTAATGTGGGGTCGGATAAGCCTTTTACCTGAAGTTATGGTGTAATGCCGGATGTCATTAATGGAGGGTTAAGGAACGTTATCAGTATAGATGATAATAGCAAATATGAGGTTTTCAAATTACAGGAATGTAGATTTTTATAGACACGTGGTTGTCTTTATACTTCTCGAATATCGTGTCATTTCTGTTATTTATTTTGTGGCACTGTTTTTTTTTCTTAAATTAAGTAAGTAAATAATGATATGTAAGTAAGTAAATAATGTGATGTAAATTATTCGACTAATTAAAGTAAGCAACATGAGTATTAAAGTATATGATAACACATTTAATAAGCATAGGTACAGTTTACATGTTCAGAAAAAAAAAATAGTTACGACTTCTTATCGACACGTGATTAAGTAGGAGAATTAAGATCCAAGTTGTTGAAGCCGCGGTTAAAAGCTAGGTATATATTGTATAAAGACAAAGCTTAAATCTATTAATAATATAAAGTGTGTGACAGACTTTGCCCAACAAACTTTAACACACGATTTGAACAGTAGTAACGTGTTATTTGTTACATCGTGTTGACATTTCACTTGTCAAAATAATAATAAACCAGACAGTTATGACGTCATGATCAACCAGATCGTAAACAGTATATTACATGTGGTTACGTTTGAACCGTATTTGAGAAGGAATTCGCTTGCGGTCAAACAGACCACCTACGTGGCAAACGACGTCCCATTTTGTTAATAGTTCCATTATTGCGTCACCGTATGACGCCTAAGTAGAAATAAGGATTAATTTTACGAGTTAATTTTGTTATAAACATTGATTAAGATCCATTAGTCGAAATATTGCCTTATAAATGTGAATGTAGAGTATTATAAAATATAAGTCAGGTAAAAATTGACACAGTTCCATTGTTAAACCTATGCGTATCTCAATCAATTGTAATATTTTTGTGATGAAAACGACCACCATAACCATGATACGTGATAATAGAACAATGTTAAATTAAAAATGAAGTAGTCTTCTACAGAGATCTCTAAAACACAGAAGTGATATACAATCATTAAATAGAGTGATGTCGAATCTAGTCTGTGTATGATAATCCAATGGTTTAACATCTCGCAAGGTCCTAATAGTGTAGTGAAATGTCTAACTTCAAACTCAATTCGACAGTGTTCATTTTTTTAATATATTGTACAAAGCAGTGTTTTTCCAACGGCCGCATTGATGTTAACTTACATGAATCAGGTGCTTGAAGAAACAGTGTAAGCCATGTATAGTGAACGCTTTGGCAGTCCTTCTGCAACCAATTCTTAATAAGTAAGAAGTCATATTGTCATCTAGATATATGTTGTACATCGCTACAAATATTAGCACTTGGGGTTGCGAACCCGAGAACTCCGGTTTGGCAATCGCATACACTAATATAATATAGCTACATCAAAATACGATCTTTTGTTTTTTATCATAACATGTTAGAAACCGTGAATTCCAAAACATTTGCAAAGTAAAATAAACAGTGATATAAAGGAATGTATAGAATAGCACTCGACAAGACTTTTCCATTTTTCTCCCGCTGCTTCAACATACAGTTGCCGGCGATAAAAACATTAGGACACAATAAAACATTTGCGAATTTTTCAAATTTCGTTATGAGTGTCGGTGAAAATTCGAAAGCGCTTCTGTAATGGCTTTTATGAGCTTGTGGACGTGATTTATGCAAATGATTTTGTATACGAAAATTCTAAAGTCTATTAAATGTTCTATGTAGATAGCGTGCCTTTGATTTATACTGCAGGCTGTCTTTGGACAGAGACGGAATATTAGTATTGCGAACTTTGCAAGTGGTAACGCCATCTATCGGGAAGTAGAAGTCAGGTTTCTGTCGTATTTATTCTCAAGTCTTTACAGGTAGGTATATAGGTATATAAAAGTTTTGAATAAGATTGTTGCGTTACATTTTAGAATTTGCATATCAAAGCAACCGAGATTTGTTATTGACGTGGTAAATGACGTGATTGAAATTTCTATTAAGAGTAAAAAATCGAGGCTTCACAGGGAACGACATTGATTTTATACGTTTCTACATTATTATCAATGGATGGCAAGCTGTGATAAAGCGTTATTTTAATTAAGCAGTTTTCATTTAAGATTATTATAATATTGGTAATGGATAAAACATTTTTATATAATGATATTTGAACAGTTCTAGATATGCGAGTAAGTTATGTTACAAAAACATAAGATGTGTACAATTTTTTTTTTGAAAATATTCACCCGAATGTTCATCAAAGCCTTTCAATTCATAGTAATTTCTCTAATCACCAATATTGCAAAGTTAACAATCGTATTCCGGTTTTGTTCTGTAGATATTCATAGAAGATCAGGCAAAGTAACTTCTTTCTCTGGTCCATTTGATTATGATTGTAAATGTATGTATGATTTGAGTATGATTTATAAAACTCATAAAGTTTAAAGATACGTAAAATAAATTCATTAAATATAAGTAAATTAAACTATACCTTACACAACTTTTAAGAAATAGAACAAAA
Source organism: Arctia plantaginis (assembly GCA_902825455.1). Lineage (NCBI taxonomy): Eukaryota > Metazoa > Arthropoda > Insecta > Lepidoptera > Erebidae > Arctia > Arctia plantaginis. The sequence continues at coordinate 14,842,832 of CADEBD010000422.1, forward strand.
TTGCATTCATTTTTTTAATAAACATTTGGTTGTTCAGCTAACGCGTACCAATATATTTTCAATGTAAATAAATCGATACAATACCCGTAAATACATACTTTAATAGGTACGACTTTTTTTTTTTTTTAAATTTTTTAATGGCAAACTTTATTGAAAAAAAGACGGAAGTTTCACATCAACTGAAGCAGTTGCCGATTTTTATAATAGTGTGTTTAATAATGATTATGAGGTGTATTTATCAACATTATATCAAAATCAAAATAAAGTATTTTGACGTGTCAAAATCTCTTCTAGAATGCAAAAATGTTAAGGTACAGTGTATATAAACGTCAAATTTAAAGTTAAATAACTAACTAACTAACTATTTACTAACTTATAACTAGATGTAATTTTTGAATCAAATAAAAATATCAAAATCGGTATCGGTAATCGAATGATCACCAGTATATATGTACATCTTAATTATAACCTCTTTCTAAAGCTATTACAAGATTATTACAAAATTTTGTCAGTAATCGTAAAATTATCTTAAAATTTCTACGCTACTCACTACTAGATAGCGCTACATGCTCTCACATAAAATAAAGAACTTACGCGGGGTGCGGGAGGCAGGGAAAATAGCTCGCGCGCCCCCACTGCTACTTCCACGAGTCAAGCGCTCCGCTTGACAGTCACAACGCAACCGCGTCGCGGAGAGGTCTTGCTACATCACGCGCCGGTCTATGCTTCTCGCAATAAATATTAAATACACAAACTGATCTGAAACGTCAAACAACAATTAATAAGTGAAAAGTATAACCAATTACTGTCATTAAGGACTTAAACAAAAATATACACCACTGACTCATAGTGAAGTGAAATGTTAGGAAGTTTTTCTTCAGCGCTCAAGTGTACCACGTACTTTGTTTCGGAAATGGTGATATCGACCCACGGGGAGTGTTTATGAGACGTTTTGCAGTGAAATGAAAAATCTGTGATAATGTATACAGTCGTGGCTGTATTTTGTACTTTACTGCACATCGGATCAACGGTGCTGCCCTACGGCTCGGACAAATGCGTTCGAGTCTCAGATCGAGCATTGGACAGTGGAGTACTCTGCAGGATACGAACACTTGACGGCGATGGGAGCAGTATTATATCAGTTTCATCGGATACTAATCGCTTGGCAATAGAGTGTAATCATCTATTGCTTTTTGAAAGCTCTTTAAGAGCACACTACTTTAATCCGGTATCCAGCCTTACTCAACTGTCAATAAACAACTGCAAGTTATTACGTCTGCCTGATAATACATTTAATGAATTGAAAAAGCTTAAAAAGTTAAAACTGCGAACCAAGAATTTTGAATGGAGCCCTACTAAGAACTTGGAGTTATCTCTGAACGCTTTTAACGGGTTGTCAGAACTGCAGTCGTTGGATCTTGCTCAGAATAACATAAAATTTGTTCCTTCCGGCGTATTCTGCGGCTTAGAAAATTTGAGTTCATTGAATTTGACGCATAATAGAATAAGGACAGTTGGACAGCTTGGATTTGGACAAGGCTGTGGATCAAATTTACATAATTTGGATTTAAGTTACAATGAAATCAAATCGCTACCAGAGAACTCCGAATTACTGAAATTGAGAAGTTTACAACATTTATATTTGCAACATAACAATATCTCCGACATATCAAGTGAAGCTTTTAATGGCCTTGTTTCAATGAGGGTTCTTAACATATCACACAACCAACTTCATACGCTCCCTGAAGGCCTCTTTGCTAACGCAAAAGAATTAAGAGAAATTTATTTAAATGATAATACTCTTTTTGAATTGGCTCGAGGAATATTTCATCGTTTGGAACAACTTATTGTCTTAGACTTATCCAGTAACCAACTTACAAGCAATCATATCGATGATGGAACTTTTTTGGGATTAATTCGCTTGATAGTATTAAATTTATCAAACAACGCTTTGACGAGAATCGATGGAAAAACTTTTAAAGACTTATTCGTATTACAAATTTTGAATCTCAAGAACAACACAATTGGATATATTGAAGAAAATGCATTTTTACCGTTGTATAATTTACATACACTTAATTTAGCGGAGAACCGCCTTCATACAATAGATGAAAACTTATTCAATGGCCTTTTCGTACTGAGTAAATTGACTTTAAATAACAATTTACTAGTAAATATAGATCGAAAAGCTTTTAAAAACTGTTCTGATTTGAAAGAGCTAGACCTGAGTTCAAACCAGCTTTTGGATGTGCCCGAAGCACTATGGGAACTGTCTTTTCTTAAAACCCTTGACATTGGAGAAAATCAAATTTCTCAGTTTCGAAATGGTTCGTTCAAAAATTTAAATCAATTAACGGGCCTACGATTAATCGACAATCAAATCGGAAACCTTTCTGTCGGAATGTTTTGGGACTTACCAAGCTTACAAGTGCTCAACATTGCTAAGAACAAGATTCAGTCAATCGAGAGAGGAACTTTTAGCAGAAATACGCAACTAGAAGCTATACGACTCGACGGGAATTTCTTGTCCGACATCAACGGCGTCTTCTCAACGCTCGCAAGCCTTTTGTGGCTCAATTTATCGGAAAATCATCTAGTGTGGTTTGATTACGCGTTTGTGCCCAGCAATTTAAAGTGGTTAGACATTCACGGCAATTTTATTGAACACTTAGGTAACTATTACAAGTTGCAAGATGAAATCCGTATAAAGACATTGGATGTTAGTCATAATCGCATCGTGGAAATTTCGCCAATGGCGATCCCAAATAGTGTGGAACTGTTATTTATTAACAATAACTTTTTAAATAGTATTCATGTGAACACGTTTTTCGATAAAAAGAACTTGACGCGGGTCGACATGTACGCTAATGAAATTGTACGTTTAGAACTTAATAGTTTACGACTATCTACAGTGCCGGGCAATAGGTCTTTACCCGAATTTTATATTGGTGGCAACCCGTTTCAATGTGATTGTGCTATGGAATGGTTACCAATCATTAACAATATGACCGCAATGAGGCAATACCCTCGTGTGATGGACTTAGAAAACGTTTTGTGTAAAATGACAAACACTCGAAGTGGAACTCATGTGCCCCTAAGTAGTTTAAAGACAACAGACTTTCTTTGTAAGTATGAGACTCATTGTTTTGCCATCTGTCACTGCTGCGACTACGATGCGTGTGATTGTGAAATGACCTGCCCTCAAAATTGCACTTGTTACCACGACCCACTGTGGAATACAAACGTTGTAGACTGTTCCGGACAATCTTCAATTGAAATACCACAAAAAATACCAATGGATGCTACAGAAGTATTTTTAGATGGAAATAATATAAAAGAACTACAAAATCATGTGTTTATTGGGCGACAGAAAATGAGATCATTGTATGTGAACAATAGTAATGTTGATAGCATCCAGAACAGAACTTTTGCCGGTTTGAACTCTCTTCAAATACTTCACTTAGGCAACAATAAGCTCAAGGAATTAAAAGGATATGAATTTCATCAACTTAGTAATTTAAAAGAGTTGTTTTTACAAAACAATCTTATTAGTCATATTGCTAACATATCATTTCTTTCATTAAAGTCTTTAGAAGTTTTGCGCCTAGACGGCAATAGATTAGTTGATTTTGGTGTGTGGACTTTTAATAACAACCCAAATTTAAAAGCCTTGTCACTTGGCAACAACCTTTGGTCATGCAAATGTCGTTATTTGCAAGAATTGACTGCATATTTGGCGGAGAATGCGCAAAAAATTATTGACATAACCGACGTATGGTGTTGGAATGGCGATGCAAAGCCGCCGCAGAAAAAAGAACTCAATTTAAACGGTACAGCCTGCAGCGATTATTATGCTGATAATTCAGTCATCGGAAATATGCTTGTGTCAAACTATGTTCCCATGATGGTCTCGACGCTTACTGGCTTTATGCTAATTTTATTAGCCCTTGTTATTCTATTTCTTTTTAGAGACTCACTTAGAGTATGGCTGTATACAAATTGTGGCATTAGAGTGTTCTCATTTTCGGGAACTTTTGAAGAGAGTCAAAAATTATACGATGCGTATGTTTGCTACAGTCCAAAAGATGAAGAATCCATTGTTCAATCATTGGCTAACGAGTTAGAACGAGAAAATGGAAACCCATCATACCGACTCTGTCTTCATTATAGAGACATTCCACACCACGGCGCTCAATACATGCAATGCGCGCCGCCTATTATCGAGACCGCAGAAGCATCGAAACGAATCATCATCGTACTAACGAGAAATTTTATGCAAACAGAATGGTCTCAATACGAATTCCGACAAGGGTTGCATGAAGCGTTAAAGGGATGTATTTATAAACTAGTACTAATAGAAGAATATTCAGTTGTGGCGGATGCCATGTGTAACCCCGACATGCGTCCCTATCTAAAAACAGGGTCGCGACTGACATGGGGTGAAAAAAGATTTTGGAAACGGTTGAGGTACATGATGCCTGACACATCTCCGAATAATAAAGCACGAAGTTTGAATACTTACACGTTAGATTCTTCTGTGCCTCACCGTGGTCCTCGTACCTTGCCTTTTCCTGAAAGGTCACCTGTGTTATGTTCCGCTCAAGGTGCTAGTGCTCCACCTGAGTACAGTAGTGAGGTGAGGCAGACGCCATTAGCTGTCAGACAGACACAAGCAATGGCTTATGGGCCGGATGGAAGGCCTATCTCAGATCACATTTACTCATCAATAGACTCAGATTACTCGTCGTTGGAGCACGGCATGGCCCCGGGCAGGCGGCGAGAAATGCGGCAATGGCCGCCGCCACCGCCTCTCGTCAACACGGGTAATGCCGTGCAAGCCTACCTAGTCTAGAGGGCGCTAGCCCACCTTCCAGTCAACATTGTAAATATGTATGTAGCTATTAGTAGTGCGCTGTAAATACTGTAATTATTAGAATGTAAGTGCTATACCAAATGTATGTAAGTGAACTATTATTGCCTGTTCGTTATCATGTGTATAGATATTAAAATTTTAAAGACTGCTGTAGTATATGACTGTAAATAGCAAAAACAAGTGATCATTCTATATTATTATCAGTAATATGGTTATTTATACAAATAAAATAAAGTGACGAAGATTTATAATTCTATACTTTTATTTTAAACTCCTTAAAACTATAACAATGTCTTTCATAGGTGTTTTAGGTGTATAACATACAGGCTTAATACTGATAAACAATTACACCCCGTTTTATAAGTTAACAAATAAACAATATTAACCTAACAAAAGCAATTCGATCACGATAGTGCAAATAAAATTTACATATTTATAGAAATGAAATGTGTGTGGTCGTAAAGCATATCAACATTATCAATACAACATATCAAAGTTATTAAATGTGTTACACACAAATATATGTGTGACTACATATTTGTGTATATAGGTAACAGTTTATGATTGTTTTTGCTCGAAGTATGGTTTGAAACCTATCGTTAAACAAAGTTGTACACAGTAGATTGTCATGAATATACCTACTGTTAATAAAAAAATTAAGCATTTAAACTATTGCTTTACTGAAAGAAGTTATAACTGTTTAGAACATCATCATCATCATCGTTGCCTTTAGTAGTCCATTGTTAGACATAGACCTCTCTTTAGAAAGGATTTTGTTTAGAACATAAGCAAAGTAAATTTTATATCAGATATAGATCTATCCAAATATTATTATATGATGGGAGCATACTGTCTCAAATCATAAATGTGAATATTTATTGGATGAAATCGTTATCCATATCTATAGAGTTTTAGTCACAATAGGTGTCACACGAACCATAACTAAGAAAATGTTTTACTCACACATATACAGTTTTTCTATACATAAAGGCAAATTAATAATATAATTTTCTTAATTTTTTTAATTAATTAATTAAAATTAAATATATTTAACATATAACAATCGTTGAACTAATAGCTTCACAGCAATACTATGAGGGATATTTTTATTCAAAAGTAAATACCTTGATACCTTGCTTTTAAAAAGAAAGACAACATTCAAATTAACAAAGAACATCTATGTTTTGACAAATATTTGCCCGAAATGCTAATCGAACGTTTAATACTTGGCGTAGCGTAGTAGCGAAGAGATCACTTAATTCATTTGGCAAATACAAAAAATGAAAAGTATTCAATATACATTTTCATCGCAGTAGAACATTACATTTTGTTATTCATATTTAAATTATTTTCAGATCATTTGAGATATAAATACAAATAAATAATGTTCAACAAATCTCTTTATGAAATATCTTCAGTATCTGGAAGTGTGGATGAAAATACATAATTTAAGTTTTCAATTCCATTTCAAACATAAATGAGGCAAATTAAACTGAATATAAAACATAAATTGATTTCGAATAGAAGCTCCTTTTTTTTAACACGCTCTTATTAGCATGGTATGCATGTACGAGTATGTAAGTATCGGATTTTGACCCACTTCAAAACGTCGAATTAAATTGAAACTTCGCACACTTATTAAGGACCGATGACTATACAATAATTTGATAAATTTGACTGATCAGGATCGTCAGGATGAACGGCTTTTTCCATACCTAAAAATACGGTAGTATCTTTTGCAACGTGCTAAGAGGCGTGTGCTGAAGCATATGTGACTTACTTACTTGTTACTCTTTTAGTCTTAATTAGAAAATAGTTTTCTAAAAGTTCAAAAAGAAACATAATTTTTTCGAAAAAAAGCGTGGGGTGTTTTTCAAGATATTATATAATTTAATAACTTTTTCTCCCATTTATTTGAATAAATAACGTAGTAGCAGATTCTGTTTACAATAAAAATGTTTAAAAATATCTTACGTAAATTTTCTTTCGAAAGGGACATCACAAAAAATCATTGTAATATTCTAAATTTAAAAATAGTCATAAAGCTTCTTTGAAGGATGTAAATTATACATTCTGTGTAACAATAGTGAACGCACCGCTACTGTAGTGTACTGTAGGGGAATAATAAGTTTACAAGACTAAGAACGGCGTATTATTCATACAAACCGAATTAAAAGAAAAAACACTTAATTTCAGAAGTATCTCTTATACTAAGTTTTTTCTTCTTTTAATTTATAAAATAGCAGAAAAAACTTCTTCTTCTTTAATTACTAAAATAGCGACACGATAAAACATATTATTTATTCCTCCCAACAGGCTATTTAAAAAGTCTCCAGTTAAATAATAAAAATAACATAAGTAAAATGACTGTGCGAAAACTTTATTTATTTGCTTGATCCTGTAAAACATATCACCAGAAGTTTATTCAGTCCACCTGTATACTGTTACAACTAAAGCGGACATTTTAATTCTAGCGTAGTGCTAACAATAACGCTGCCAATGTAATTATGACCGACGTTGTTAATATTTATTTAAAAATATAGGTACAAGTTACAGAGTTATCGACAGACCTGTTGGTCTAGTGGTAATTAGTTAGTGATTCTGTCTGCTAAGCCCAAGGCCGTGGGTTCGATTTCCACCCAATAAAAATAATTGTGTAATGGCACGATCATTTGTTCTGTATCTGAGTGTAATTTATTAATTATATGTATGTATTTAGAAACATTGAAATATATTTATTGGCAAACATGTTTTACCATAGTTATAGGTTCTATCTATTATGGAATTCGTCAGCTGTGTGGGAACAGATTATTAATACAATGTCACTACCCCTTATTTATCCCGTGAGGGTCGTAAGAGCCGTCTAAGGAAGCAAACAACACAGGACAACAGCACTGCAAAGAGGAGGAAAACTTAAAACGAACCCTAAACCCATACGGCTTGGTTTAGGGTTCGTTTTAGTGGTTTAGTTCGTTTAGGGTTTGGTTTAGGGCCAGGGTGGTATTACAAAACCTTTTTTCTAAGGAGAGGCCTATGACTTAAAGGCCGTTTTTGTTACTATTGTTATAGAAACTTACGACAAGTACCTATTTTTAAACACGGATTCTTATAAATCACGTTAAAATAGTAATTGCGACTGAAAAATAGCTCTTTGGAACTTATCACTTATACACCTAAATCTCTTTCTCCATGTTATTAGGTTTTTCTATAGTAACCTTAGTGACTCCTACTCGGTTCTAACGGTAAAATTCACCAGTTCAAACGTGTGTTGCAGTGAATAACCGCCATATTCGGTTACAGGGCCTCCTTCGATTGTTTAGTATGTTACGATATAACACGAGCAAGTCGTGCCCATTCATGTTCTTAGCTTGTACTAACATATTTGGGCAGTAAATCTCGTTTCTATTCTGCAAAAGGAAACTTTATATTAATTGTTTTATGTGACTAAATGGTAAATCAATGTTACAGTTGAATGTTTTATTTAGCTTTTGGAATTTTGTGCACATGTAAAGCTTGTTATTCCAATATAGAAAAAAAAACATTGTTGTATCAATGTCATGTCGCAATTTTATGTGTAAAAACTATTACAACACAATACGTGTAAAAAAGACAATGTCATAAATTTAATTTTTGCAGTTACTATTGAAAAGTTTCCTAAAAGCAAAATTAATTATTTAGTTTTAAAAGAATGAAAATAAAATGCAATGGAGTATAATTAAATGCAGAACTCTGCCTAATAAACTCAGAACTACTTTTCTGATTGGTCCTTGTGCTCACAAAGCGAAAGAGGACATGAAAATGTATGAAGTCCATGTTATTATTCTTAATTCCCTGTTGCCAAACAACGAAAGGTAAGGCATAGTTGGCAACAAAGGAATATGAACCTTGTAACAAATACAGTAAAGGTAAAAATCTTGTGTAACTAATTATACGTATCAGTGTCCTTTGAGAATTCAATGAGTAGAATTAATGACACAGGTACTTGTGTACCGCTGAGGTATTTTTTACTTACATTTTACGTATACATGGACAAATTTCTAGGCTCTTATACTGCCTTATACTGCTATAGGAAAGCTATTATTCTTCTACTGAGGTACGTGAGCTATTAGCATATAGATGCTCTTGAAGATTCACTGCTACCAGATAACAGGGTATGGAAGTCTAAAATATTTCTATAGATTTTATTTTATCGTCTGATAATAGGCAGTTGAGTTGAGTTTAGACGGGCCTGTTGGTCTAGTGGTTAGTGACCCTGACTGCTAAGCCGGAGTTCGATTCCCACCCAGGTCAAGTAATTGTGTGATGAGCACGTTGATTTGTTCTGTGTCTGAGTGTAATTTATGTTTAATATGTATGTATTTAGAAATTTATAATTGTGTTTATTAGCAGTCTCGTTACCTTAGTACAGGCTCTGCCTAGTTTAGTCATCGCCGAGTGGGCAGGGCGGCAGGACCCTTTCCTTCCGGCTGACGCAGGTGCTTTCCGGGCACGGTTGCTTCGGAAAGTACCTGCACACGGTCGCTAGGAGGGAACTGAGTCCCGCCTGCCACCACTGCGACTGCAGTGAGGACTCGGCCCAGCACACGCTGGCGGTCTGCCCCGCATGGGCGGCGCAGCGCCGGGCCCTCACTGCAGTCATCGGAGTGGATCTCTCGCTACCGGCCGTAGTACGCTCCATGGCCGGTAGCGACAGTTGTTTTACCGCGGTCGCAACCTTCTGCGAGGTAGTAATCTCGCGGAAGGAGGCGGCGGAGAGGGCCCGGGAGGACGACCTCCACTCGGACCCGATCCGCCGCCGGCGAACCGGGCGGCGGAGGCCCGGCTATCACAGCCTCATGCCGCCCTGAGTGTGGCCGCGGGTGGACGGGGTGGGTTTCCCCTCCACCCGCATTAGTTGGCCAGCCGCGAGGAACATCCACATTGAGACGGAGCCCGCACCAGGAGCGGGCTGGCGCTAGGAGGGGTCCGGATGTCTTAACAGCAGCTGTTCCCGGATCCCTCCTGTTACAGGCGCAGAGCGGCACACCGTGTGGTTTTAGTCGGTCCGAGTCCGACACACCACCCCGCCGCAAACCCCGGAGGGGTGACGGTCCGAGGGGATTTCCACACGTTAAAAAAAAAAAAAAAAAAAAAAAAAAACAAAAGGCTCTGCCTAGTTTGGAATCAGATGGTCGTGTGTGTGATTTACGAAGTTATTATTATTATTATATTAGTTGAAGTTCATGTCAAGCAAAACCCAAAAAGAAGGTGAAAAGTCATTTTTAGTTGAGTAAGTTTAGTAGTAATAGTGTTATATATATATCTTTGGACTTTGGAGAGTATCATATAAGCAGTTTAGAAATCTGGATTGTGTTTATCGTACAAGTGCAACCCAAGGTTATGGCGGCGCTCTCTGTAGAAAGAAGTAATTTTCCAAGCTGCGACCCTGAATAGCGCTTAGAGTGTGCCCTATCCGTGTAATAATGTTTAAAGCAAGTTGATATATTGAACTTTACAAAGTCTTAGATAGATATATTTGTTTTGAAATATTTTGATTGCTTGTAATCTATCGAGAGCTGTATATGTATTTATTGTATGCTCGATCGATCGATGTTTGATCTTACTAGTAAGATTTTGTCAAGAGAATTTCATTAGAACAAAACTTTACTTTGAAACAGATATTTCTTAAGATAATATAATACAATGAAATTTAGTATGGAAGAATAGCACAATACTACCGATACTTGTACCTCGGTACAAAGTACTAATAAAATATTTAATTATGTTATTGATAAATACTTATTTATTAAATAATAACTACTAACCTTTAACTTTTGTTGTATACATAGACATATGTCAATGGCCGGGTCGTGCAATTGAGTGCGTAATAGAAAAAAAAACTTAGTAGTAATTTAATTCTGGATAAATATTTTTCTTATTTATATTTTAAATTTCTGATAGTTGACTAAACATAAAATAATAATGATATTTTTAAACGAACAGTCAAATAAAATATGTTTTAAAAAGAGAAAACATTTTAAGATTGTTTACAGCAATTATTGTTTTTGAGCACTCCGTTCTACGCAACTTGTACCCGTAAGTATGTTTAAAACTGTAATAAACCAATCATAGAATCTACAATAATGTACTTTTCTGTCTTAGCAGTTTACTGCTTTGGATTCTTACAGTTTGTATGTATAATATACTTAATACCAATCTGTATTCTTAATCTGTCAATTAAGAATACAGAGTGTTACCACCTGTATTCATCCCATTGGTAACGTAAGAGTAGACTAATTGAACATACTGAGCAGGACAACAGCACTGCAAACCCGTTTGGCCAGCATGGGAATAGAAGGCCAAAACCTCCTTTCTAAGGAGAGGCCTACGTCCAGTAGTAGATTATTATAGCTGTTGATGATAATGATGATTGTTACAGTTGATGAACAAAATAAGTTTATGTACCTATTTTTTTCTTTAAAACATCCATAACTGTCTTGCATATTAATTAAATGTAAATTACTAATTTTTCACTTATAAATAATAAACAGCAATAATTAAAGTATTAGTATTTATCAATACTAATATTAGAAATAGGTAAAAATTGTGATTTAGTATGTTCGGTTTAATCGCCGTTACTACTGATCCGATTTCGGAAATTATTTCACTGTTAGTAAGGTGCATTATCTCTGAGTGATTTACACTACTTTTTACCCTGATAACAGACATACACGTGGGCGGAGTCGCGGGCAAAAACTAGTAATATTTATTTTAGCTCTTCAATAAAGTTACCACGTTACCAATCTGTGTATTAATACTCGAAGTGCTTTGTTTATTGACAAATACAGCACATGAAAGCATATCGAGAGTACTTAATGATTATAATATAATATGTGGAACAAGTGCAGAAACCTAAAATTTTTAAGCAATGCTATAAAGTTAAAAATTATGTAAAAACGTACACGAAACTATACACATCCAGTATCTATTTTGAGATGTTATGGTACAAAAGTGGGTATAAAGAGAGTTCAAGTTGTACTGGCCAAGAAAAAGAACAAAATAATCGCCATGCAATCTCTAGTACTATAAAATCTGAAACTGTAGTCTACACATACCATTTAATTTTATACTGTCGTGAATCCAAAACAAACGGGCTAACCCAAACCAATTTTGATACAAACTCAAACAAATAGCTATCAAAATTGAATAATACAGTTCCAAATTATCTTGGCAAACACAGCACAATAACATACAAGCATGCCTAACAAAGCTGACATATTTTATTGTTAGTGTATTATTTACCATAATCGGAAATTCACTTTGGCATGGGTCCAATATGCTTCCTTGTTTGGATTTGAAGGCAAAAATGTAAGTTTTAGGTAATGTTCAGACACAGTGATAAAAATCAGTAGATTGTACAGTGTTGCAGAGCATAAAGCTGCAATATCGGTTTTTCGAGTGTCATTTGAAAGGAAATTATATATTTGTTTTTAACAACGACTGTTATTTAATTTGAACCGTAGTACCCAATTAGTTTTATTCAGTACTAAAGTAAACGTTGTGGTTAAGACGACCATGACCCATTTTTTTACATTTTCTTTATTTAAAAAACGTGCTATGAAACGTTTTGATTACATTTGTGATCTTGTGGCAGTGGGTTCACAAGAATGCTGGCTCTAAAATCCACTGTAGTACACAAATTAGTTTCCAATAAAATATACTGATTTAGTTTTCTTATAATAATAAAAAAATATTAATAGTGTTTTGTGTTAATCATTATTTTATAACACAAAATCTATCTTTAGTTTGTACAAAGATTATAGGTATTTATTTTATGTATATATTAATGTACTTACTTATATTATATCATACATAGGTACATAAAATTAACATATAGAAGAATATTGGTATTTAATAATAGGCTTCTAGCTTAGAAACTTTAATTATGCAAAAGTAGTACAAAGTTGTGGACAGCCGTATTATTAAAGGCCATCAAAACTTTCTGCATTCCCCATATTTCCACTCTATATATACGACAAAGTCGATTTATTTGACTGCATTGGTAGTAGAAAAGTTAAGGTAACGTGTAACACATTTAGAATATATTAGTATATATTTTAAAAGTGTAACCTCTAGAACTCAGTTTCCTATCAAGCATTTTGAGGACTATTTTAGGCAAAGGAACAACGCTTTCAAATTTTGGAAGTGAATTACACGATTACCAGCGGAAAGTTTCTACGTTTTAATCGTGTCTAAACAAGGCAAGTTGTAACTTGTACCTTCGAGATCATTAATTAATATATCACATTGTTTAACATTCAAACAACTCAACCGCACTATAATAGTAGAATAACTACCATAATTTTACGATGACCTTGAAACAAAAGGATATACTTAATTCGACCTTCAGCCGTTACATTGTGAATGTAAAACCATTCTTGAATATATAGTGAATTGAAGAAAATGCCGGATCGCTACTTTATTTAAAAACTATACTAAAAAAAAAACAAATAACTGTCACTATGATAATTATTACAAATCTTACTCACGGCCATTTGATATGAACCTCTGGCTTACAAGTTAGGACTATCATGTCTGAAACATTGTAATACTGACAAATTATATTTTACGTTATTATGTTTGTTTCATTAATAAAATAACTAGCTCCCACGGTCCCACGATGTTACCCGCGGTTAATCAAATATATGTATTTTAATTCTCTGCTCATGCGTAAATTTTTTTTGGATAAAAAGTACCCATCCATCAAAGTAGTAATCCAGGTGTCAGCTACCTCCATACCAAAATTGTTCCAGCCCTTTATGCGTGAAGAAGTAACAAACATACAAATACATACACAAACTTTCGCCTTTAGAATAAATGTATGATTTTACTATTTGTACTCAACGATACAAATGTAGTTCTTGTGGATCATGAATTAATTCTATTCTTGCAACTATGTACTAAAACCACTCAGAATCCAGTTTGTATGCTGTTTACCGTAATCGGAAATTCACTTTGGCATGTGTCCAGTAAGCGGTGTATCAACTCGATATACAACCGGTACACGATTAGTATCCATTACGAATGAATAATTGTCAGTACAAGTGCTTTTGTGAGTGGTGTGTTAATGGCGATAAAAAATTAAGGAAACGAGATGATTTTGTATGGGATTATATTTACTGTTATATTTATGAGTATACGTTTTTGGATTAAGATTCATGAATATTTAATTTACAAAGTTGTCTCTATTCATTGTTTGTAGAATACGTAAATCGTTTTGATTCCGATACGGATTTCCTTTTTACCAAATTGTTTTGGTGAACATTTAAATGAGCATCGAATTTCTTTCATAAGTACTGTTTTTTTTATGGTAAAGGGGAGTAAACAAGCAGGTGGCTCACCTGATCGTAAGTGACTAGTACTGCCCATGGAACCCCCTAACTCGAGAGTCACCCTCCAGATTCATGGGAAGGGAGAGGGTTTGGGCTCCGGTTACCTCACTCACTCGGTGAAAATCAACGAAAGAACTGCTTAACACCGGTTTTCTGTGAGGCCGTGTTTCACTCCGGTCGTGCCTGGCCGGTACCAAAGCATAACTCTCCCACGATTATAAATAACGCAGGCCAACAAAAAAAAAAATAGAGTATACTCTCCCTCCCTGTCTTGAATCCAAATCAAGCCCCAGAATTGCTCTATCATGTCACGTTTTTGAGATAGTCTAATCTAAAAGTGCAAAAAACGATATAACGATGTAAAAAAAATTATATTTAAGCAAACTCGACGTCATTTGAAAGCTGAAGACTTGAACTTTAAGATACCCTGTGTACTTTTTAGGCATAATACAATTTGCACTTTTAGATCAAAATATCTTAAAACCTGACGTGAAAGAGCAATTTTACTGCCGAATTTTGATTCTCGGAAGTACACTCTGGTTTCTGGGAAAGAAACTTTGTCAAATTTTTGTTGGCCTGTGTAATTGTTATTTTGTATTATTACTATATATCTAATTTGGCTGGTTAATCGCAAATTATAAATATTTATAACTTTGGTCACCTCACACAGGGCCGGCAGGATCAGACGACATAGCCTAGTCTACTATGATGTTACCAGTCTACTGATAAACATACCTTATTGTTTAAACATGCCTACAAAAAAGAAAATGATCCTGCTCATCACACAATAATTTTTCCTCAATGAGAATTGAAACCATGACATCGGTCTTAGCAGGCAGGATTCTTAGCCACTACAATAGCCTCGTCTTACTGACTTCCCCTGGGAAAGGGCCTGATTAGGCATGGTCACAATTCGGGGAGGACCTGGAATAATATGATTCGGGTCTTCACAGGGTCCTCACCTGAGGCTGGCCCTCGTGTTTAGTGAAATCAACACATATTCCTGGCTCCTGAGTCCCATTTCACCCCGTCAACAAAGTAGTACGTCATATTCATTGTACAGCATATTAGTAGTCTAACATTTTCGATAAACTATTTTTTGGGTCTTTTTTCAACAACTAATACATAGGTATAGCTTATTTTTAGTACCACGATATTATTAATAAGATAAGCGTCACCATAAAACTTACAAGATTTACGCTCATGACACGCGAGAAGGGCCATCAACGGTCACAACTCCGAACAATTGAGGCGCAATAACCTAATTCTTAGTCAAATCATATACAGTATGCGCTAATATGGCATTAAACATTCAAGTCCAGAAGTTTGTACTAAGCCGCTTAACAAAGGTGACGGCGGTCACGATCCTTAACGGATGTCGCGTCCGGTGCCACGGGCTTATAGAAAAAATAATAGTTATTGGTGATGTATGATAGTGAAATGTTATAGCTGCTATAAGTTGTTATGTTTTGGAAGTGATTTACGGTAGTGTTTGTGAGATTTTAAGATGATGTCATAACTACCTTTATATGTCCATATAATACTAGCTCGCGTCTCCGCCCGCGTGTGTGACGGTTATCGCGTTAAAAAGTAGCCTGTGTGCTGCTGATAATGTAGCTTTCCATTGGTGAAAGAATTTTTAAAATTGGTATACTGGTTTAGGCGTGAAAGCGTAACAAACAAACAAACTTACTTTCACATTTAAGTATCTTTAAATATGGATATCATTAGATAGGGCAGTTCATTAGTTAGAAGTAATAAATTTCTTAAATGAAACTATTTTACTAATACACATATACATATTAGTATATGTATATGTGTATTAGTAAAATAGTACTAGTGTACTTAGGTATACTAGAATAAGAAAAAGTAACCACATTTTTGTGACCAATGTGACTGTATTATTTTATTACCAAGTACCCAATCAACCACACTTGTGCTATACCAACTCTCTACGTCAGTAGAACTCTAGCTCTATGTTACCTCCCAAAAATTTCTTATTTACTATAATTTTTCATTTAAGACTAAAGCTATCCTTTTGTTGTTTATAAATCCAAATACACATAAATCATTTCAAAAACAAAATCCAATTGCAGCTCTTAATATGAAAAACCAACTTTTGCGAAATATTTCACATAGCTCTCTAGATCAACTGAAGCGTAGTTTGTGTCATGTGGAGGGGCTAAACAAATATTTTTTGTTTATTACATATACTACTACTTTTTTACATTACATCAAGGCACGATACAGACATGCGACTTCTGATAGGTCAAAGTAGTTCACCAACGCCTTAATACCTATAATATTTATACTTAAGTAAACATAAAAGTATTCCCGAGTTCAGGAGTAAGTACTCCAAAATGTGTTAATTAAAACATTCATTAACTCAAGCATTCCTTGTTATTAAGTAGTTGAGTGCAATAAAAGATGATTGCCATAATCAACAGTGTCAACTGTCTGTTGTCAGGAACTGTAGTGTAATAAAGTGAAATCAACCAATTCTGTTGGTACAATACAACTAAAATACTCTATAAATTAGACTAAACTCACTAATTTACTACACTTATTTTAGTTTGGCGGAACCAAAATTGGACAAGTTATTCTACTGAGTTCGTATTTTTTTGTTTGTTATTCTATTGTTCACAAATTCTATAATTGGATACGTCGCGCTGAAATTAGACGTTTAATAAATACATGCCGACTGACTTTTAATGACAAAAATTGATTTATATTTTTGGGTTTAAAGTCTTATGCATAAATGCAATGTTTATGAGATTTGTCATTAACATCTGATTTTGGCTTAGGTAACTTCAATGTTGAGATTCATTACAGGCCGTTTACACGTCTGGCAAACCTTGATAAGACTTCACAAACACGGTGTAAACGGGGTGCTTGGCTCCACTCGCGTGCGATTGTCGTCGATTGACTAGTGTCGGTTTTTGAACACAGATTTAAGAAAGGTTGTGGCAAGCATTTACGACGTATTTACAAGTTGGCTTGGACTTTTTTTTTTTAGTTTAATGCCGCCGTTTATATTTTGAAAACACATACATACTCGCAAGCGTGTAAATGGCATTCAAGCGTTTGTAAAGGATTGGAGCTTGTCGACGTTTGCCAAACAATTACAAGCGACAACGTTCTTATATTTAACTTTCAGTCATGTCAGAATCAAATTTAGTACTATCTTATTAACATTAAGTTTGATTAGAAATGTGGTCATTAAAATAATAGAATTTTAGATGTAGCTTCGCTTTGCATTTACTGTCACTTAAAAAATAAATGAATGAGGAGCGATAGAAAAAAAAAATGTTCCTAGTTAAATTCGAAGCAGTTGCAACGTTCGACGCGATAAAACTTCATTCCCTAGGACATTGATAATCGGTACTCAACTATGCGCTTTCTTGAAGATGGCCTTTTTCCTCGTACAACCGATCTATGGAACAAACCTTCAGTGTTTCTGAACTGATACTACCTGCAAACCTTCACGAAAAGAGTGTACTCTAATGCAAAGGCATCCAATGCTCTTGTGACTGCCAAGTTGTATATGTATATAGGTGGCGGGGTAGTCAATTCATGTAATTTGTTTAGGACGAACAATGGAATGCAACAAGCAACAGCAAACTAATACAAAATATGCCAAACTAAGTGATATAAAGAAAAAATATACTAGAAGAGCAACTAAGAATCTTGCCTAGATCATACGATTTGTACACAGTATAAGCCCGTTTCACAAAGGGTACAGCGGTTCAATGTTGGCATGCTGCTGCAACGTTTTGTTATATTATTATAACGGAACCTGTAGTTCTGCATTAGGTTGATATTAACACAACAGATTACATTAACTCATGTTCAAAACTAGTTGACTAGAAATTATAGGCATCACAAATTTTTAAGCTTTAAAAATAGATCAACAGACCCAAAATGCACTTGTTAAAATGTATAATTACTATTTTTACAAAAAAAAAGATAGAAGAATGAAAGAAAGAAGAAAAAGAATAACATAAGAATGATTTTTGCAATTAAACATTCAACCCTGCAGTAAATAGTTTTGCAATTCTATAACGGTTATCAAATAACACGTTTGAATAAAGTTTCTGTGTAGCCTTTTCTGCGTGATCGAAAGACCCCGTCAGTAGTTACAATAAAAATTAATTCACAAATAATGTTTTATCTGTTTTCGTGTGTAAAGATACTTTGCAATTGGCACTATTATAAACTACAGACTTCTGGTCGTTACATAAATATTGTTTATATGTAACTCGACACATGACCATTAAACTACAATAGAGAATTTAACAAAAATACACACTGTGTGGTTTAAAATAAAGTTCAAAACGGATATGAGTGCTAGTTATATTTCTGTTAACCAAACCTACAATCGTTCTTGATTTATAAGACGTAAAACGTGCACTAATAAAAATGTATAAAATAGTAGAATGCTTTTGTTTCTGTTGTATGAAAATATGGAAGCAATTCTCAAAGTTTATTGTTATCTCCTTTGTGGTGTTTAAGACCTCGAATTCTTTTTATATACAATAGTATAGGCAATAAAGAATATTGCACATCGGGTTAGTTAGTCTTGAAATAAATTTAATAAATTTTTACACTAAAGAGATTATTGAAGTTGGGATCAGTTAATCGAAGTTAATCGTATCTTCCAAAGCCACACCTTCCATTTCTTCTAATCTTTAGTATTAATAAGCTATTTTTTACAGATAACAACACTTTAACAGTCTTCTATGAAAATTCATATCGGGTATTCTTTCAAATTACCTTATGCAGAACTAGCTGGTAAACGCGACTTCGTTCGAGTGCAATTTGAAATGTGCTGCCTTAGTGGTATATAGGTATAGTATGGTACGCGACTGCAGTCCATAAGGCCTCGGGTTCGCTTGAAGGTCTGGGCAAAATTTTGTAGGGTTTTTCTGAGAGGCAAACTAGCCTAAGTTACTCCTTATATAGACAACTACATGGTAGTAAAATATTATCAAAATCAGTTGAGCTGTTTTGAAGATTACCCGGAACAAACAGACAGACAGACAAAAAATATTTAATCTGGTTTTTAGGCATAGGTTTATTCATGCATAAAAAAACGTGTTTTTGATAGCAACAAACGCTTCAATTTTATTTATTTGTATAAATATACTAGAGTTTATTTCACCTGTCTATTGTTTACTTTGATACATAAAACAGGGTATATCTCATTAAAAAAAACTGCTGGAATGATTATGCCCATTTCAGTATGAAAAGCAGATTAACACTTTTTTGCTGTGTCAAATATGTAAGTATAAACTGCATTTTTAAGCCTGCATTGAGTATTATCTGAAATATTTTTGTATATTATAATAGTAATAGAGAAATTAAACATGAAAATATTAACAACAAGAAAATATTTCAACCTACTGACTTTAGAGTTTTTTTTAACATTGTTTTTGGCGTTGTGTTTTTGAAAGAGATACCGTGAATAAATCGTCGGCTTATTGCAAGAAGTCATTATGTGACATATTCATTATTTTGGGAAAACGGCATTTTAGTTGGAGTTAGTTAGGCGTTATGTTAATTAGCCCATATTATCCTTAATACATAAGCTAGAAATTAGTGTGTTTTTGCATTTTGTAGAATATGTAAAAATGAGCCCATTATAGATAAAAACGTATTTAGTGATTTTTTGCAGTTAATGAGTTCTTGCAATAAGCCGACGAAATTAAGGCAAAACTAAAACTAAAGTATACGTTCACTAAATAAACTACGACTTCATATACGAAGTAATGGGATTACTAAACTGCAATATACTTTCATGTAACATTAGGAATTGTAATAACATATTATCACGTATGTTATTATTTAACCATTTTATTTGAAAACGATGTATATTCGCCATCTTAAATTAACATTTTAATGCACATCGTTTTAAAATAAATGCTTCATCGTTTTAATATTATTTACCACTAGCTGAGACAAGCGGTATTTCAACTATTGGTGGCTTCAACACGATAAAAGCAAAGAAAAGACTAGACTTAGACTGTGATTGTCTATTTAAAATAACCGTTTGTAATTTTAAATTATAACTGACTAGCTGAGACTAGTTGTTATAACCGCGGGCAACGCCGCGGGGTGAAGCTGGTCTAAAAAAAGTAGCCTAAGTTACTCTTTATGTCATCAGCTATCTGCTAGTGAAAGTCCCGTCAAAATCGGTCCAGCCGTTCCAGAGATTACCCGGAACAAACAGACAGACAGACAGACAGACAAAAACTGTAAAAATGTTATTTTGGCATATGTACCGTGTAAACATACATATGCATTTAGTAAAAAGCGGTTATTTTAATATTACAAACAGACACTCAAATTTTATTTATTTGTATAGATAATGATAACATTTACTTAAAATAGAAACGGTCATTGATTCAAGTTTTAGTCCTTGTGAGATTTAATTTCAAACCTTAAGTTCTATAGAAGATATATAGGTCGAAAGACACATTAAAATCTTTTTTTTTACATTTGAAGAATGACGCCAACGTCAAAAAGTAAAACTTGTGTGTTATATTCATGTGCTTCTCTTAAGTAAATAAATGTAAATGTGACCATGGAGGATTAATGCACGGTAACATTAGCATTATTTGAAATCTCGTAGTAACAATTGCCAACTATTTAATGTTACTATATAAAATTATAATACTCACCAGCCAATTTATCGATTTGTTACGATATGTTATTTCGCAACATTTACAAGGCTTTGAGAGTTTTTATTTCATGAGAATTATTTTCAAACACACAAAATTGGCTCTCAAATATCAAATCCATTGCAATAATATTACAATAACCTAAAATTCGTAACTAGGTATTGAATTAACTAAATACTAAATCACTAACAAAACAAAGGCTACTGTACCTATAGTGTCGTTTTGCGTTTAATTATGAGAAGAAAAACTTGAAACAAACCCTATACCGACCCGTCTGGCCAGCGCGGTATAGTAAGCCAAAACCTTCTTTCTAAGGAGAGGCCTTTAGAGCACTTAGATTATTAGAGCTTTAAACGGAGGACCATCATCAACAGCCTTCAATAGTCATTGAAGGCTGATGACGATGTTATGACTTTCAGGTGTTTGTTATTAGAAATTTATATTGATAATTAAATAGTTGTAACATTAGTATTTTGTTTGAAACGGATACCAAAAAAACTATTTTAAATCTGTTTAGTAAAATATGATAAACTTAATTTTATATTTCTGATCAATTATAATAGTAAATTACAGAGTAATGTGGAACAATTATATGGAATAAGGGTCAAACAGCAGACAAGTGAATAGTGCCGCCAAAAGACAAGTTTTTTAAAATTATGATCCCTTCCCCCACAATTTGCTGCCATCAGTAATAAATATTTATTTGCAAAAAATATGATTGTAGGTGTAGTAGTACATGTAGTTTTATAAATACAATAATAATGGGTGTAGTACTCTCTACTTAAACAGGCTACAGATTAGCCTCTGATGAAGTGGTACAGTGTCGTTGACTTAACATTTGCAGAACAGAATATGATTTTATTGTAAAACTTAAGATCAAAGCGTTAAAAAGTGAGTGAGAATATATTCGTGCGTGTGTGTATATGTTTGTGTTTCTGCGTTTATGTGCAAGTGTGACAGTCGCTGTACGTTTTGCTTCAGTAACCTCACTCATTTAGTAGGCACTAAACTAACTAAAAATATACTTAACACCGGTTTTCCGCGAGATCGTGGTATCACTCTGGTCGAGCAGTCATATGCGGAAATGTGGCTCTTCCGCGGTGAAATACACGGAACACTGATTATCATCATCCACGTCTGACACAATCCTTAAATAACTTATAAATAACGATCATTAAGTCTTTCTTTTTATGTGAGTTAAGAGAACTGCCAGCTTTGACATTGACCTTTAACTTTAAGCTAATTAAGCTTAGTTTACTTTAAATTGCATTTGATACTCATGTTTACTTGTTACATCTTAAATTGAGTTATTTATGGATGCCGACAAAAATCGGAGCTTGGAATAGAAAATTTAACTTAGGAAAAAAAAAAACAAAAATAACTCAATAAAAGTTATTAGAGCAATATTACTTTGGGTGTTTAATATTTGGCATAATAACAAATACAATAATATCACTTGAAATAATGTTCACATCATATAATTTGCAAATGATGTAAAAACAATAACCTTCATTTGCTCCAATAACATTTAGTATAACGTTCATTTCATATAATTTACAATGTATATAATGTTCTTCTAAAATTACAATCATTTGACCTGATTTTCATATTTATTCATTTCCAGCCGAAATTCTTTCATAAATAAGTATAAGTGAATATTTCAGGAAATTCTAGACTCATCTAACCCAAATTATGCACTACGTATAGAGGGGAGCTGGGGCTCGGCGGCCGCTAACGCGACATGATGTGTATGATTGAAATTATTCATTAAACCATATAAAATTAGGTAGTGTGAAAATTATATCAGTAATTAATTACATCAAATTAGGCCATGTAATCATTAGATCTTTTGTTATTATTTCAAACGTTGCACACCCTATGACTTTATAGGTTAAATTGTGCCAATGCATAACTTAACCTATTTCTTACTCTAATTATTATAACACGAACGTACGTATATAAAAATATTAGTAACCAGCTTTTGCCCGAGGCCTCGTAAATCTCGATTTCTGCCAAAATTTAGTTCAGCCTCCAGCTATTTTAGCGTGCGAATGATATCTACTGGTTCTCACGCAAACATGGACACACTCGCACATATTATAGTAATAGTTAATACTTAAGCAAATAAGGCTCGTTCGTCATCGTCAAACAAATCCTGCCTAGGGCCCTTATTGTTTACTGCCACAGGGATTAAACACGAATTAAAACATTTGTACTTAATGTTATCACAATAATTGAAAGTCTTTTGATCAATGGATTTATTGGCAAAAGTATACTTTAAATTATATAATTACTTGTAACTTGTTGAATACAATTCTAGAAAGTATTTTTGACCTATTTCTAATAGTTGTTTCAAATTAAAACTTAATATGTGCATGTAGATTTGGTAACAATTTATTTAGAGCTAATCTGATCATGGAGCCAGAAAAAGGATTGAGAAACTCTTTAGTGGCTGCCCGTAAACCTGCCCAGTTTGGGCTCACATGATTGGTTTAATAACAATAGTCCTATAACGACGGACTCTACTAATGGCGTAGTGGTTTAAACGATCGCCACGCCGCTACGCTAAGTGCTGTCGGTCCGATCCCCACATGGGACGACACTTTGTGTGATCCACAAATTGTTGTTCTGAGTCTGGGTGTTCTTTGTGTCCGTTTCATGTATGTTTATAAAGTCCCCCGAAACACAAGATATACTTATTCCTAATGCTCGAGTTGTGTTACATAATTTGTAATAATAATTTAAAAAAAAAAGAAAAACGATGTCTGGAGCCGAATATCGGAACTGTATTTTGCTTTTAGGTAAGTCGGTACGCTACTAAAACACATTTTTTTAGTTTAAAGTAACTATACGAAATATGAAAAGCATACATAACACTTTCAAGCTGGTAATCTGTTTAGCGGATCTTATAAACACTTCATTACTTCGCCATATACTTCATTTTATAAAATATTTCCTTGCGTTTAGCTGTGGCGATATACCTCAACAAAGTTCGAAACCGCGATCTTACTGCCAGAGCTTATTGACCTTCGTGTGTTTTAGTTAATATTTATACATAGTTCTCACCTGCTTCTAATACCCCATTCACAATCATAAAACGCTGTACCTACTTTCTCTCTGCGGTTTCAGAAATGTAAACCATGCGATATAAACGTTGGTAAAACTGTTACGCTTCAGTAGGACCATTCACATAATGTCGTTACTTTCCCTCTATTCAATAAAGTGGCTCTCATTACGGAACTTTCCATCATATTTGAAGTTTTTCTATACGGAGTATGACTAAATTTGATTTCACGCAATTATTTAATTTCGCGATTTCTGTTTTAATTTTGTCGTTAGGCAAGACTATCTATTTGGTAGAAATAGATAAAAATCTATTACGTAGGATCAAACAAACAGCTGACAAATTATTTTACGCTTTTTTAAATGTTTCATCCCTAAATTATAGACGTGTTTTATTGCGATATAGTTTATTAGGTGCACATACGGTAACGTAACACTTAAAACTAATTAAAAGTGAAGAGCCGAATTTTAATCAAGTAAACTGAAATTAAAAAGAAACAATGAGCTTAAAACTAAGATTACAATTCTTATAATTATTTAAATATTGTCATAAAAGATATGCAATGAGGCTAATAGTTGTAGTGGTTAAAATTGATTGCTTCTTTGTTAGTTTAATTATCTCCTATAGTGCCTATAGGTTCGGGATGTGGTCAGAACCTTGCGTATTTTAAGAACATACAAATGTTGACGGGCAACAAAACAGAAATGCGTGGGATTAAACTTTCATTCACACGCTATTTAAGAAAAGTGTAATTGTGTGTCATGTGTACAATTTCTTTGAGTTTGTTTTTATCTTTGAACATAAAAAAATACATTAATTCACAAAAGTGAAAGTTTGATCGACATTACCAAACTCTTGAAACAAGTGATTAATTTAAAAAGTTGCCTATTTAACCATGATTTTCTTAAATTTTAGAGATTTAGGAAAATCATGGTCAAATAGGCAACTTTACTTAGGCAACCACGGCAATAAATAACAATTATATTATGTGTGAACTTTTTTTATGAAATGAACTGTGTCCTGACCCGGGTTAACTACCATATTTTTTTTACTAGTACTACTAGTATAAAGTTGTGTTGAATACCATTATTTTATGCTCAATCAAAAAAAAAAAATAGATCTAAATACTTTTTCAGAACTTTGAGTTACTTTGATAACATGGAATAAATGATTATCACTCGTCACATTATTGATACAAAGGCCTCATTGAAGCGTGAAACACATTTCAATTCCAATACCCGTACGTTCGATACACGCTTCGTATGATTCTAAATCAACTTCAACATCCCAAAGACCAGTCTTTTTGCCACGTCAACGTCTAAGTAAAACAATTGACCATAAAATCGTCCGTACGTGTCCCTCACAAAAAGAGAAAGCCCCTGTACAGCCCATTCTAATGTCCCGTTTCTAAGAACATTATGTCTTATTTAAGAGATACGACAAAAAATAAAATAGCTCGCGCCGTGAAAGAATAAGGCGAAATGGGCCATAAACGCTGGTCCGTCGTATCTAAAGACAAAAGTCGTAGAGCTACCGGCGTAGAAATATTTGGGATGTTGTAAAATGCGTTTCTAAGTTTATTGCGACATTGTTACACATAACATTTTTTCTCATTCAGTGAGTTTTGACAGTGGGACAATGGTAATATTAGCTTCTGTTTTATAATGACGAGTTGGGTGACAAAAGCCTTACAATGTTTTTGGATTGCCGTCCCGACGCTTTTGTTTTCAAATTATATGTATACAAAAGGTCTGACTGAAATGTTGTACAGGCAACTTCATTTTAAAATTTGATGTTTCTATTTATTGGGAATTGTTCAATCACTTGTTTAACTTACTTCCAAAAACGGAGGACGTCCTCAGTACCTCGGATTTTTTATAAATATATCCTGATTTCGTAAACCGATCTGTTATTTTTATCGTTTAAAAACGTTTAGTTTCCTACTTGTTTTTGTCATTAACTCTGAGTCTGATAATGCTCCTAGACAAATCGAAGGCAATCTTAAAATTTTGTTCGCTTTACTATGAAGATTTGGTTAATGTTATATACGGAGATTGTACATTTGTAATAGAATATTAGCTTTGGTAAAGTGGACAGATGATGAAGACCACACCTTAATAAAATATATTTTAAGGATTACGTATTTTTAAAATAGCCGTCTTATACTATGATGATTAGTTGACATTAGGCTACTGTAACTTAGATTAATTTAAAAAGTGTTCCACTCAAAACGGAGAAATATTTTTTTTTTTACTTTAAAACTGACTTCAAAAAATAAAGAGGTTCTCGATTCATATTTTTTGTGCATTTTACTCGATATCTGTATCTTTTGTAAACATGTTTCAATACTTATTTCTATAATTACTAAATTTTAGTACAAGTTAAATTTAAAAGTGAAGAAAAAATGGTATTAAATTTTTATAGGTATACTAAATACATAGTATACATTGATTGTACATAAGCAAAAAATATTTGAAATGTGAGCAAGTGCTAAGTGCGTCAATACTCTGATACAGTCAGTCCCCTATCTCAAACGTATGATTATACCGACATGTGAATAACAATTATATCATTTTCTATTTTTATCTAGCATAGATAAAAAATACCTCCATACCTATTAATTTCTATTATAATCAGTAACAACATACCATTTTTTGCATCATAACCCATCCCTTATACTAGCAGTTACGAAGTGTTATGGCGCCATGACATTTAATTTTCAAGACTTGAAAGATAGCGCCTCGGATTTTACGACAAAAAAGGCCGTAAAGGGTTCTGTAATAAGTTTTTTTTAAATGTCGGTATTACACATGCAGAATCGGCAGACCAGAAAGCATGTTCATGCATGTGTCAGATAGGGGCTGCAAAAGCAGCGATTTTGTAAGTGCTAATATTCTTAATTAATATTATTTAACGGGAATTAACGCGATCTCTTATTTAGGGTATTACATACCTCTGGTTTGCCTGACGTTTCGACCAGGTTGCACCGGCCGTGGTCACAGGCTGACCACGGCCGGTGGCAGGTCAGTCAGCCTGTACTTACAAAAATGTAAAAAATGAAATAAGGTAAATAACATGAACGGAATCAAAAATGGTGCAATGCTTTGAGTGTATATAATTAAAGTATAAGGCATTTGCACAGTACTTTTACTCGTATTTGTTATTGAAAATAGAACACAAAATGAAAGCGCAGGTAAACAACAACACAATTGAAGTGAAATAATAATGCTTCATTTTTAACAATCAGTAACACCTTTAATGTACCGCCGTTTTTGTAGCCGCATAATTTTATTGCTTGGTAGCATACATCGTGACGTCCCGTTTATTCCAAACAGATACGAACCCTTCGAACTATTCGGTAGCTGTCGGTAGACGTCAAATAAAATTTAATTTGCCCATTGTTTGCTAGGGTTGTGTTTGGTGGTAACAAACAAAATTACATGTAATAAAATTGAGACGGTGTGATACATTGATGCAATACTAAGATGCCTTTGGATGTTTACCTACTGAATATAGTTTCGAGTAACAATTGTGTGTCTCATTTATTTGGCTTTCATTCTCTCGTCCAATTATATATCATGATCTAGTGTTTTAATCTCAGCACTGGCTGTAGCGGTGTAATAGTTTTAATAGATATATGTAGGTGCACTAGGTACATAAATGAGAATTAATAGAATATGAGTGTGTACTCTTTACGCTATACTTGTTTTTTTTTTGTAATGCTATATGTTTGATGGGGTAATTTTTTAAAACTACCTTAATTTATACTTACCCCTCCATCTTTTTGGCATTATTTAGCGTAGCATGTTTAGCCTTTAGAAGTTATAAAACATATATTCTAAATGCTATAAATAATTGCAGTTTTTATTACCAGAATACTGAACTGTAGGTTTAAGTTTTAATAGCTTTGCAAGGAAATGCTATACTTAAAATTAAAGCTTTTGTGTTGTTTAGCATGTAGGTAAGTGAATCAGTGATAAAATAAAGGAATTATGACTAGGAATAGTTTTCAAAGTACAGGTTTAAATTAAATAAAATTTTAACATACCTTGTGATAATATATATATATATATATATATATATATACAGCTTACAATAAAATTATATGGAGTCTAAACTGCCACGACGATTTCGAGAAATGTTACGGCAGTGATTGTTTTTTGTTCGAATTGACGGGTATACTGTCTTTCAGACAAGATACGTGCCTTTTAGACAATTAATATGATTTTAATAATTTTGGAACATTTTTAACAACACGTTCTTATTCAGCATATATTATAGTGCAATGAGAGTCATTCTGACGAACAAGTATTTACGACTATTCATTGCTAGTTTATTTGAAAAGTTTTGCAGCAATTGTGTCCCAGTTTTGTCGTAAATCATTTCAGTACTCCTGTTGCTCGGCTTGCTTGCTAACAAACTTTGCCTGTTCGTTTTATGATTCTTTTGTTTAAAACTTTTATTGGGCCTGGCCGTTCCGAAAACTAATTTATTCAGGAGCCTGAACCATCAACCTTGAAACTTGTGCCTATTTGGAATTGTCCCGTCCCGCTTTTTACTTTTTACGATTTTTTCCTATTGTGTCAATGTATTTAGTAAATACATCTTTCATTTAAGTTTACAAGTTTTTTGTAACGTAAATGATATTAAGTAGCCAAATGACTGTTGTATAATGAAATATATATGTATGTATAATAAATGTATGTTGTAGATTGAAGCCACATTTGTCTTAGTACGAGTTACACAAAAATCTAAATATACATAGAAACTGGCAGTTGTTGTGAGAAATAGTCAATTTTGCAATTATATTTTAATAAGGAAGTGCATACCTTTGATGTATAGATGGCTAAATATAATAGTCCATAATGTAATATTACTACAATCTTAGTTAATTATAAAAATGGAATCGGATTGTGAAATTTAATTACAGTACTGTTAAAATTTTTATACTTTATCTTTGGCGTGAAAATTTATGAACTTTTCAACTACCCATATTTTACCACGAGTCGAAGTACCATTCCAATGACATTTTATCTCAATGAATACTGTCTAAAACCTATTACCAAGTTGCATAATAGCTCGAAATTTGTTATCACTTGATATAGTGGTGCTAATAAAATTTTATGTCACACTTTCTATAATAACCGTAACGGTTAGATAAAGAGTGTTCAAAGGGAATGGCTCTATTTAACTTTGACACTATGAAGTTTAAAAACAGAATACCAGAGACTTGAGCTCGTCCATTCAACAAATAAGACAAGTAAAATTAGTAGTATAAACCTATAAAGAGCCAAAAACATCGAAAACGTACTATAAAGTAAATAAAAAGCCGTGGGACACCCGATAGGAACGAAGTTGTTACGATCGAGTAAAACTGATTAGACACGATTTTAATTACAACGCCATCTATGAAAGCGGCTATTACCTACATATTTTTCAGTTGGTTTCTAATTAAAACAATTTTTACATTGGTAAAATCTCCCTAAATGATGTCGAATACAATATTTTTTGCTCAACCTAAGAACATAAATTTTAATTTTACTATTCGATAGATGACTGAATGAATGAGAGAATGACTGACTGACTGAGAAGAACTGAGAGAATGACTGACAAGTGACAATTCAAAATAAAAAGTGTCGTGACCAATTTTTGTAAGATTTTTTTCCGTCTAGCCCCCTTTCACAACGCGCGATAAGGAACTTCGTTCCAAAAAAATAGTCAATAAGACCGAATAAGACCCGTATAAGGAGTATCTATAATATCTGAAAACATACGACTCATTCGCATGTTGTAGTTCCCATCAAGTTAATACAACATTTTACAATCATTGGATAGTTTAAAATTAAAAATACCAGATTAAAATCGGATCGATGATCTTCGGACATTCAAGATCAAGACACAAAAAGAACTAAGCAAAAATTGATTAATCATTTTAGGAGTCATAGAAAGAAATCCAGTTGCATCAGTATACAGACACACATAAAGAAAAGAAGTTAAACCTATTTCCTTTCCTCAGTTCACTTTAGTGTTTAAATGATTTAGAAAAATAGACATTGTGTTATTTTTTTGTCAACGGATATTTAACTAAGTATCTAGGTACGATTGAAAGTACGAAACTTAACGAAATAACTTTATAGAGCCGTTTAACAAATTGTAACCTATCTACATTACGAGTACAACGCCCAACTGTGTACTCTTGTAACAAGAAACCCGAAACCCGCATTTGCTAAGCAAACTTAAACTACGTTTCCTTACCTCTATGGCGACTAAGATCGCATCATGTCGATGTCGGCATTAAAATAACCCAATACAAAACCGTACAACAGATTTCTTAAAACATACCTAATGAGTTTTTAAAGTTATTAAGGCAAATTACTATTGAAACGATGCGGTACTATAAGACGTGTTATAAGTTACAGTGATGTGGGCGTTCGGTTCAAGCCTTCTAAAAGGCTTCTGTATTGCAGCCGATTAGCCTCATGATTTATTGACGGCAGTTTTTGCCGCCTTGATTGATCTTCTGCGCTTTTGATGGGTCTTGAATGATTTGTAGGACCTTATGTATAAAAGCTGAAGTAAACCGTCGTTATTATTAAAGTGGTGTTAAGTTATGCATGCTAATATGTGGGTTTTTAAAGATTGGAAATCAAACGCCCCATTTCTGTAATTAAATTTCTATCGTTAATATCTTAATTAAGCATTCTTTCTCAGTAATAGTATTTGATTTGAATTCAAAATTGATTTCTTGACAAGAAATTAATTTAATAGTCAAACATACGAATTCAAAAACCAAAGTTGTGGAAAGAAAGATAAATGGCAAAATAGTTTTGATATTTATTTAACCTGGCTTGTCAGCCAGGCCATTCCAGGCCAGGCCAGGTGGAGCGACGATTTGCGCAAGATGGCTGGCAGAAGCTGGATGCGAGAAGCCCAAAATCGATTTAAGTGGCGTGCAATGGGAGAGGTCTATGTCCAGCAGTGGGCTGCGATGGGCTGATGATGATTTATTTAACCAAAGTACATATTATTATAATTTAACCCAGTTATTTAACTAATATAATATGTAATTTTATTCAATATATGTATCATGAAACGTCAAAACCTCGTAATGATATTCAAAATTGGTACATTTACTTTCATCATTCACAGTATCAGGAACTACATATTAAAAAAACGTTATCTATGATCGTTTAGGCCGAGCGGTACCAACAAAATGGTTATTTAATGTGAAAAAATTATAAAACTCTTTTTATTTGAAGGTTC
The DNA here is from genome assembly GCA_902825455.1 of Arctia plantaginis. Lineage (NCBI taxonomy): Eukaryota > Metazoa > Arthropoda > Insecta > Lepidoptera > Erebidae > Arctia > Arctia plantaginis. The sequence continues at coordinate 14,874,083 of CADEBD010000422.1, forward strand.
TGGTTATGACTGACTTAATTACCGGTTTACTATGATTTATTATATAATGCAGGAATAATTTTTGTAGCAATCCAATGACGTATGACTGCTCTCTCTCAGGAACAGGTTGGTTCGCCGCTGGCATTACGGATGGTCATAGATGATATAAACTGAATGGCGTGAATGCTACCTAACATTTATTCTTGAACTTGATAAGTTGTTGCAGTTCTTTCAGCAATAATAATAATATTCTACCACATTCACACAACGTCATCTAGTCCCAAACTAAGCAGAGCTCGTACTAAGGGTACTAGACAACTGATATAAATACACATTATATACTTATTTTTGTAAATATACTTTTTTTTACATATTATACATAGTCAGATGACTATGTATAATATGTAAAATGTATTATGTAATATGTGTTCGTCGTATGCAGATTCATAACAACCTTAAGGTTTTGTATATTATCAATATATAGGTGTATGAATGTATGTAACTAGGTATGTATTTATGTATGTGTATGTATTTGGTACGTTTGTATGGATGTATTTATGTCAGTGTTTCTGTCTAACTTCTCAATAATTTTCTCTAACTTTACATATCAATCTCTAGTGCACCTAATCACACATTTCAGCACCACCCTAAGGTAGACTGGGAGAAAATTCCTTTTACATAAAGTCCGCCATTTTACAACCTATACTTGCGCATAAAGTATTAAAATAAAAATAAATAAACATTGTTATTTTTTTGTGACAATTTGCATGCATGCATGATGGCTGGCAGCAGTTGGATGCGAGAGGCCAAAAATAAATAGCAGTGGCGTGCAATCGGAGGGGCCTATGGCCATCAGTGTACTGCGATAGGCTGAGAACGATGGTGATGTGGATTTTTTTTAGTTTTTTAGATTGCTGTTTATAAGAGTTTTACACAAATTACTTTTACATAAATTATTATGTTATTTCATGAATAGACCAAAACATCGTAACATTAAACTTATCTGGATTTGTCAATTGGTTTATCTTAGTTGTCTTGAATAAAATGTTTAGTGCTATATGTTGTTTACCGGACCTACTAAATGACTTCTAAGATCACGCTGTTCTGTAACAGCTTGTGAAATCACCTACATAAATCTTGTGCTTGCCGCATCTGTTTTCTTAATCTATGCACTGTGTTGCATGCTTCGCCTCTCTACTACGCTCTCCTTTGGTTATAAATAATACTATAATGACAAGGAATTACCGTGTTCTAGCTCACTACATGCTAGGAGTTCCCGTTCTTATACTGGTTCATTACACTCAAGGTCTATGCCTACTTACGGTTTTATAATGCTAGGAATTATTGACGAAGTGAAATTGCAGAGGAATTACTCAACTTTGGTGTTCCGTTGGTCCGTTTAGAAATGGGATTTAAAACGATCTTGTTTTCACATATTTAATTATTTTATTATATCTAGAGTATTTGAACGTTTTTCTTCACAGCTTAAACGACTAATTTAGCCTTGTAAAGTTTCAAAGTAGCGTACAAACAACAATTTAGGATAGACTTTAGTGCCAAAGTTTTTTATAGTTTACATCCTACTTAAATAAAATTAGCGCCAAGTTTTATGAAAGTTACTAAGTTGCATTATAAGTTTATAACGCAGTAGAGCATACCATCAGGTGGTACTAAACCATTAGTAGGTGTTATGTATTAAAGTTAAGTAATAATTTATGTATCCAACAGCGTCATACATTTTATAGTATAGTGTTTTATAGTCATCATTTTACTGATATTAAAACTAAATTAAATTATTATTATTTATTTATTATTATTATTTATTTTAAAACTGGGTTAAAAAATCTTTAACGAAAATGTAATAAACTGCATTCGTGACCTCTGTATATTCCGCCATCGGAGATCAAACATTATTTTCGTTTCATGTTAAAATGATAAACTTTGAGTTAAACCAACCTATTGCAGAAAATAACTATTAAATTTAATCCAGAAACAGCAAAGATATCACACGTATGTGTGTTTTAAGTAAAAAGAAATTCAGTCGAGTTGAGAACGTCCTCTTTTTTAATAATATTAGATAATCTGTAACAAAATATATTTAATATAATACATAATTATACTGAAAATATTATTAATATTGTCTTCATCAAAACTTCATAAATACTTAATTACAAAAAAGTTTCCAATAAAAGGGAAAAGCCTTTTTTCTGACGTATTTTATCTATTTTAAATATCTAGATGTTGTACTTCAAATGAATCGTTTTGTATACAAAAGCTGATGATACTAAATATAATTTCTGCGACAATCAAATTTTTCCAACAATTGAGTCAATAAGTAACGGGGTTGCTATTACTTGAGCATTATCCGTGCGTCATACTATAGAGATACACAGCAATCATTGTCCATTTCTTGTGGCTCCTCGTATTACATAACGTCAGAGACCTGGTTGGCAGTATTGCCACACAAGTGGTGATTATTTATCGAGCCGCAGGTTAAACATTAAAACAATGTTCTTATAGGAACACGCGTCGTTAATTACAAACAAACATGAGGCTTATGACGGTAGTGCTTAAGGAGATCGGGTAAGAGTCTTTGTTTTAACGTAATACTTTCCTAAAGAATTAATTTATTTATGTTTTTATTATCATGCATGAGCGGCTTGTCATGTTTTAATATAATATGATTTATAAATCGTTCAGCCGTAATGCAAGAGTAATAAATGTTAAACTTACTTTGGTTTTATCAAAAACAATTATTTAATTTTTGAACTTCATATTTTGAATAATACGATACTTAAAGTCATGCACGTACTATACTAATTCACTAGTGCATACTGAATTTTACAGCAGGTACTGCAGAATACAGGTTTATTTATATTACAGTAAAGTGAGACTTCTTAACAGCATTTTAGTGTCAAATGTCCCTTAGCTTACCTAACTCATAAAATAAAAAAGAAAAGAAATAAAATTTGACATTATTAAATAAAGGATCAAAAAGCCGACACTTACAAGTAAACAAAATGATCTTCCAATGGGTTTTCTCTGTGGGGCTATGGATTTTAGCAGTCATATCGACGAAAACAACAAAACAACAATTGAATAACACTTTGAAACATATTCCACTTTTCCATTACCATCAAATTTAATATACCTATCTTAAACTGATTGAAAAGGAAGAGAAGCCATCGGTAGGCGACACTTGATCCCATAAAAGTGTAATAGGATACTAAGAAAACTATCAGTCCGTAACTAGAAATAAACAAGTAACACCGGGGCGTTTTATGTAAAAGTCACCACACATTTGTTTGAGATTCTATAACAAAATTAAGTTGCATACGCAACTTAACTTTGACTATAAATTGAAGTTTAAAACGTAAATTTAGTTTGATTTTGAATTGAATTGAACTTGATATATCATCATTTAAGGGTATTATTACAATTAAAAGATTACATATTCGTTTTTAATGCTATTTATGTTTTTTTCCGATTACGGAGCCTGTTAAACCGATATTGTTTAAAACGAATAGTATGTATTAGTTTTCGTCTGCCTTGTCTTTAAAAAAAATCTTCATGTAAGTTGAGAAGTAATTGAAACAAAATGTACTATGTTTCAATTAATTGTCGTAACGGAATTGCCTACAATGAAACAATCCTTAATTCAATACACAAAGTTTATTATCATATATTTTATTTTAAAGCAACGTAAATGGCAGAACAAGCTTAGTAGTAGGTATCGAAACTTAATAGCCTGATTTACAACTAACAGTGAAGTCGTTTAACCGTACGCTTTGTAGTCCAATAGAATTGCTTACGATTTGCGGTTAGTTTATAGTTCATCAAAGTCTTTGGGGAAAACAAATGTTGAGCTCTAGAATATTCTTTAGTTTACTGTGAATTTTCAAGAGCTTTGACTTATCTATGTAATATTAATTTGAATAATACACCTATGTAGATTTTGAACCTAATGCCTTAAGATGACATCTGTGATGGTTTAACTTCATGTGGGAACCAATCGACACTGAAAGGGAATTTAGACTCAACTCCCACCTTGAAACCAGAAAGATACTGTACTGTCTTCTACCTTTCTGGTTAATTTCATTTTAAGCAACTGCCAAAGTAACTTTCTTTCAAATCCTCATCCATTACGTCTTGAAACCAAACCAAAAGCTTCTGATAACAGAAAATAAAATATTCTTCTTGAAAAAGTATTATTCAAGTAAGTTTAATCTTAAAGATGTGGTTTAAAATAAACTTTTGAACGCTTAATATGTCATTACATGCTTGCTGTTTAAACATCCTGAAGTTAGAATTACAATGAAGATTACAAAAAGTTTAAGATAAAGAATATATGAACGAGCGAAAACGAGTAAGTGCGTATTGAATTCATGTAAACGGAACGCTTGTATTAAATGCTATCTTCCCTTAAGTGGAAGGTGAATGTCGCTGTAAACAGTTTTTGATGGTGAAAGAATTCCGGCGGCGAGGAGGAAAAGAGCGCTGTAATGTTGACTCATAGATTTAAATGTTTATGGTTGGTCATAATTTTTGTAACAATAATAAAATCAGTAAAAAAGTAATAAAATAGTAGCTAATTAAACAACAAAGATTGTTGCCAAATAATTATTTAAAGCATTGAAAACTGAATGTTTTCACACTTCTTTTAATATGTCAATCAAATTATTTTCATTCTTATTTCTAGCTTCACCCAGCCTAAGTAGGTTTTGTCTTTTTGAACTCATTTAGTTGAGTAACCTGCTGTTTACAAACGTCAAAAGTTGCCTTCGAAAACAATTTGGTAATTGAAACATGAGAACATGAAATTTACTAATTAATTTATTTATAAAAGGTTTATTTTCTAGCTAAAAAACTTAGGTAGTATGAATAATAGAGTAGTTGACTCCTTACTTTTTGACATCTGTCAAAATGACAATTTTGTATGAAAAATGTACTGAATAGCAACTTCTGACGTCACTATTTTAGACCACTCAATTAAAGAATATACTTTAATGATTATTTGATTTAAATGTGTGACAGTTATAAAAACCAGAAATAAATATATTTTTACGAGATGTTTTGTGATCCTTGTTATAATTATGCGGACATTGTTATTTATTTACCGTATTATGAAATATTTGAAAGAAGTTTGATGGCAATTATAATTGTAGAAAAAATGTGTATTTCGTATGGAATGCCATTTCAGCGTAATCAAACCATTCACAGTATTTTAGTCATCATGATTCTTAAAGATAACATCAAGAAGTAGAACAAATTGTAAGACTTATAGATAAGAACTATCAATTGAAGACCGGTTTCTGTAGATCCTTGTAAACTTACGCCACAACAAACCATCTTTGAACATGCAATCTGTAAATACACTTGCTAACGGGAAATTTTATCACGTTTTACCTCTAACTAGTGGTCTCTCAAAGATCTTAGTTCCTTAAGTTATTTATCGTTTGCCCTTTCTTCTCATATGGCTCAACCCTTGGAAACGGGCGGTCCTAAATCGGCACAGGCATAAAATAGATTTTGGATAGGTATAATTTTATTATATTTATTTTGCTAAATCTTTAAAACAACAGATATTGTTGATATTGTGTGTGTTGACTTTAGAGTCTACATAAAAGACGATTTCAATATTTTTTTTATGATATAAATTTACTTTGAGTTGGATTTTATAACTGAGACTGTACTAAAGCTATTAAAAATAAATTTTTTTACCGTTGAAGCCATGCAGATTATGCGCCGGCTAATTTTAGAGGAAGAGACGCAAAAGGCGGCATTCATGGGCGGTGGAAGTGTTGTCTGTTGTCCTCCGTATTTTTCTCTTAGTCGACTCTCACGACGCCCACGGCATGAATAGGGGTAGTGACGTTCCGTATTCTTAATCCGTCATCATCAGCCTATCGTTGTCTACTCCTGGACAAAGGCCTCTCCCATTACACTCCACTTAGATCGATTTTGAGCTTCTCGCTTTTAGCCCCTCATCCCGCTGCCCCCTATAAAAAAAAAGATAGATGAGAAGAAGATACTGTACAGTTTTGTCTTTATCGAGTTTTTATTTTGAAAATTGATTCTTAAAATTCATAACTGAAATAAATTTTAATGAATTTGATGTCCTTTAACATAGATTTTATCAGTTATTAGCGGTATCGAGTACAGTTAAAATCGAGAAAATTTCAAAATTTCGTTCAAAATTTAAATGATATTTGTTGATGTGCTTTTTAGAAACAAATTTTATTCGGCTATTTTATATATCTAAGTCTATATTTGAATGCTTATTAATAAAAAAATGCAGCAAAAGTCTAAATCTAGTGTTGAAATAAGAAATGTAGTCGAGTAAGGAGTTGCATCAAACTAAGTGCCCACAGAACAAACATTTCTTGTACACATGTAAGTGGGATCTAGGGCGGATACTACCCGTTACTTGGAATGGACTAACATGTAAAATGTGTGTGCAAATTGCATAGGTCCACAACTCAACATCATAACGGCTTGGGTATACAATGAGCGCGACAATCCGGAAGGCGATTGTATAGATACAAGTGTTCTAATGGAGGTGTAAGATATTTGAAACGCGTGCTATTGTACTAGGTGTCAGTTTAAGTTAGTAGTCAAAGGTGGTAATTTGATAGTTTGTTAGTAATAAATTATAATAAAAATTAAGAAACACGAGTTACTAGCAAGCAAATGATACTAAACAATCTAGGGTGTTTTTTGTATATTTATTGTAACTGTATTTTTTAAATAGCTACCATTTGATGTCAATTAAACTGACTACTCTTTAGTGTAGTATATTTATATTCTCATAACTAAGTATGTTCTTTTTAATATTCTTTTGTAAAAGAGCAATGGCAAACTCCGTTAAATGTTTATTCCCCCTACAAAGTGGGAGGGGGGGGGGGGGATTAAGACTCCGGTAACTTGCCTCACTCGGTGAAAAGTCACGGTCCCGCACGGTTACCTAGACAAATTTAAGACCTTGCAGGAATCCTTCATCAGCGCTCCAAGAGGGCTGAGATAGAGGGATTGTATGAGCATGATGATTGCCTATAGCCAGGTGCACATATGTTTACGGAATGTTATTAAAAGGATTTACATGAGCTTACTGAAAGCATTTAAGAACTGCCTACTGTGAAGGAGGACGATTTAAAAGAGAATAAAATTCCAAATTTTGTTCTTACTGTACACAAAGCGTTAATTTTGAAAACAAGTGCAACTTACAAAGAATTCTTGAGTACCTATTATCTTTTTTTTTTCAACATTCTAATATCTGGAATTACCAGTCATATTCATTTTTTTTTGTTTTAGAACGACTAGTTGTTTTATAACGGAAAGAACGAATACCTAAAAAGAAGCGTGTAACCGTGCACCGTGGTTCTTTTATCTGCAATCAGTCGGTAAAAATGTAGACACGAATACCGGTTTAATTAATACTAGTGACGCGCCTCGGCTTCCCACTTTTTAAGAGGAATCGTTCTGTAATACATTGTTTTCATATAGGTCTTATTTAGATTAGTTTAGTTAGTAAGTTCACACGCACGTAAAAGTAAGCATGAGGTTTTTTGTACTACACTATACTACATTCTATTATTGAAAACCGCTTTGCAAATCCGTGTGGTGACGGATTAAGAATACAGAGTGACACCACCCCTATTCATCGCGTGGGTGTTGTAAGAGCCGACTAAGGGAGAAAACTACGCAGAACAACAGTACTGCAGAGAGAAGGAAAACTTGCCACAAACCCTTTTTTTTTTTTTTTTTTTTAACGTGTGGAAATCCCCTCGGACCGTCCCCCCCCCCGGGGTTTGCGGCGGGGGTGGTGTGTCGGACTCGGACCGACTAAAACCACACGGTGTGCCACTCTGCGCCTGTAACAGGAGGGATCCGGGAACAGCTGTTGTTAAGACATCCGGACCCCTCCTAGCGCCAGCCCGCTCCTGGTGCGGGCTCCGTCTCGATGTTTTCCTCTCGATTTCCTTATAGGCGACGTCCGGCACACGCGGACGCCGCCCCCTCGCGGCTGGCCAAACTAATGCGGGTGGAGGGGAAACCCACCCCGTCCACCCGCGGCCACACTCAGGGCGGCATGAGGCTGTGGTAGGCGGGCCTCCGCCGCCCGGTTCGCCGGCGGCGGATCGGGTCCGAGTGGAGGTCGTCCTCCCGGGCCCTCTCCGCCGCCTCCTTCCGCGAGATTACTACCTCGCAGAAGGTTGCGACCGCGGTAAAACAACTGTCGCTACCGGCCATGGAGCGTACTACGGCCGGTAGCGAGAGATCCACTCCGATGACTGCAGTGAGGGCCCGGCGCTGCGCCGCCCATGCGGGGCAGACCGCCAGCGTGTGCTGGGCCGAGTCATCACTGCAGTCGCAGTGGTGGCAGGCGGGACTCAGTTCCCTCCTAGCGACCGTGTGCAGGTACTTTCCGAAGCAACCGTGCCCGGAAAGCACCTGCGTCAGTCGGAAGGAAAGGGTCCCGTGCTGCCGCCCTGCCCACTCGGCGATGACCGGCTGGAGAGCCTCCACGGCGGCGAAGCCAGCGCGTGGAGTCTCCAGCCGGAACGACCAACGAGCCATCGTGGCTCGGCGAGCGGCTTCGCGCCACTCGCGCACATCCTCGGGCGGAGGGCGAAATCCGCTCTCCGCCCGGGAGTCAGCCACTCGCCGATAAACTTCGGCGAGCACTTCCGCCTCCAAATCCCACGGGGGAGTTCCGGCCAACGCGCACGCCACCTCCGTCGAAACGGTGCGGTAACCGCGTATGGCTCTGACCGCCATTACCCTCTGAGGGCGCCAGAGGCGTACCCTATTCTGGGCGGTCAGAGCCGCCGCCCACACCGGTGCACCGTACAGTGCCATTGACCGGACAACCCCCGTGTACAGCCGTCTTGTCGCGACGCTGGGTCCACCCATATTGGGCAAAAGTCGCCCTAGGGCAGACGCAGCGCCGACCAGCTTTGGAGCAAGCTGTCGGAAGTGCTCGTCGAAGAGCCACCTCCCGTCGAGGATCAGGCCCAGATGTTTCATCTGGGCCCGAACCGGTACGAGGACCGAGTTGACCACGATTGAGGCGCCAGGGGGTGGACCACGACGGGGCCCATGGAATAACAGGGCCTCCGTCTTATCTAGGGCCACCCGTAAGCCCAGCGCCTCAATGCGCCCGACCACCAGGGAGACTCCCCCTGTGGCCAGGCGCGCCGCCTCTTGGAAGTTTGCCCCCCGGGCTGTCACGAGGGTATCGTCTGCGTAACAGATTACACCCAGCCCGGGGGGGAAATCGGCGCGAAGGGCCCAGTCGTACCCTATGTTCCACAAGAGGGGTCCAAGAACAGACCCCTGTGGAACACCGCACGACATGGGCCGACACCTCAAATTACCTTCTCGGTCCTCGTACACGACGGTACGCTCCTCTAAATAGTCTGCCACCAGCCGCCTCAGGTACTTTGGCACCCCATGATAGTGGAGTGCTTCCCTGATGCAGCTGAATGGCAGACTATTGAATGCGTTGGCGATGTCTAATGACACCGCCAACAGCACGCCGCCACAGCTCACGGCCTCTTCGGTCACGGCCCTCAGGCGCAACACGGCGTCGACTGTCGAACGCCCCGCCCGAAAACCAAATTGGGCGTCCGACAGATCGGGGCCCACCTCGCAGAGGTGCCGGACGATGCGGGCAGAAAGAACCCTCTCAAACAATTTGCCCGCCTCGTCCAGCAGCACGATGGGCCTATAGGCCGCGACCGAATCGGCAGGCCGTCCCGGCTTCCTCAATAGGACCAGCTTCCCGCTCTTCCAGCACTCAGGGAAGCGTCCCGACGCCAAGCTAGCGTCGAACACCTCCCCGAGGCGGTCTGCCATGTGGTTGAGGGCCAGGGCCAGCACTCGGGCCGGTACCCCGTCTGGCCCAGGGGCGGTGTTCTTGGAACGAATCCGTAGAACAGCCGCCCCTACCTCCGAATCCCGGACGGGCGGAACATTGTCCTCCGCGTGCTCCCCGTCGTCTCCTGCCAGGGAGGCCATCGACGGGGGAGTGTGTTCCGCTCGTTGTGGGAAAAGGCCCTCAACCACTTCTCGCAGGAAGCTGGGCTGGAGAGTCTCCGTAAGGGGGGGGCCCGACGCGTGGAGCTTTTGTCGCACCGCGCGGTAAGGGCGACCCCAGGGGTCACGATTAAGACCCTCCAGCATCTCCTGTCTCTTTTCCTCTTTGGCGCGGCTAATGGCCAGCTTCAGAGTTTTCCGCGCCCGTCGGTACTCCTCATGAAGCCGGTCCTCCTCACCGTCTCCACGGTGACGCCGCCGACTGCGTGTGTAGGACCTCCGGGCACGTGTACAGGCCGCACGGAGGTCCGCCAGCTCCTGGGACCACCAGTAGACCTCCTTCCTTGGAGGCCGACGACCTCGAATGCGGGGCATGGCCGCATCGCTGATATGCGTAATCGCATCGCGAAAGCGGCCAGCCCCCACGTCGACCTCCTCGGTCGGAGCCTGAGGAGACAGCCACGAGTGAATTATGGCTGCCTCCTCTAGTAGGTCCCGGTTCAGTCTGGCAACAGCCCACCGCGGAAAGCGGGAAAAAAGCCGCGCCACGTGACCCCTACTGGAGTCCTGGGTCCGGGAGAGCTCAAATCGGATATACAGGTGATCCGAGAGCGTCTCAACCTCTTCCAGGACACGCCAGTTCCTTACTCGTGCGGCGAGGGCAGGGGTAGCGAACGAGAGGTCCACTATCGACCCCCCCTGCTGTCGCACGCACGTGTTGGTGGAGCCTCTGTTTAGAAGACAAAGGCCCACCGAGGCCGCCCACTCCTCTACGGCCTCGCCCCTGTCGTCCATCCTGGGGGAACCCCACGCAATGGACTTTGCGTTGAAGTCCCCCAGCACAAGGACGTGCCCAGACGCTAGTCGCCGTATCGAGGTCTCCAAGCTGGTTAGGAAAACCTCGAAGTCGTTCAAACTCCGGTTGGGGGAGAAATAAACACCATATTTGGTGATCCCCCCCACTCGACGGCAACATATCCAGTGCCCTTGTCTCTTAGCGACAAGGGCGGGGAATGAGCCGTCGTGGAACCGACGACTGCCACGGAGCCGTCCCAGTCACCCATCCAGTTTGGACGGGGAGGGACAGAATAGGGCTCCGCGAGTACGGCAACACCTATCGACCACTGTGCCATGGTTTGCAGGAAGAGATCCTGCGCCGCGGCACAGTGGTTCAGGTTCGTCTGGACCAGGAGGTTGGAGACTTGATCCATTACTGGATCGTCTCTACAACCTCCTCCATGGGCGACGACGACGACGCACGTACTACATCAGAGGCAGGCTTGCAGCCTCTCTGCCCCATCTGGTGATTGGCGGGCTTATTGCCCGCCGCACACGCTGGGCAGTGAGGGGCGGCAGAGCATTCTGCCGCCTTATGCCCCGGTTGACCGCAGCGGAAGCACAGTCCGCCGCAGTCAAAACAACTGTCGCACTTGACGCGCGTGTGTCCCGCGGCCAGGCATTTAAAACACCTCATCGGTCTCGCCGCCAGGACTGTGATCCTGGCGCTCACGAAACCGATGAGCAGCCTGCCGGCGTCGGCCAATACTTTGGCCGACGCTACGGGACAGCTGACCCACACGGCGCCAAGCCCTCCTGGACCGGGGCGGATGGTGCCGACCCTGACGTTGTCCGCGCTGCACCCCGTCTTCTCCCGGATTACAGCGCGGACATCTTCGGCCGTTACGGAGTCGTCCAGGCCCGAGATGCGCAGCTCTGCGCACTTAGTAGGCCTGGCGATCTTTACACCATCCGTGGCTGTAAAGAGTCCCCGCAGCTTCTCGGCAAATGTGTCCGCCGTCTTAGCGCCTTCAGCCCCAGGGAACTCGAGGACTCGAGCTCCCGTCTGGGCGAGGCGCATCCTGACCCCCACCGTCCCAAAGTCGTTGGCGAGGCTGTCCCGGGCCTTTTTAAAAACGGCCGCGTAGGACAGCCCGCCGTCAGCCGCCTCCGGGGACACGGTCACAACTACAGCCGCGGTTTTGGGCGGCTGCAGCTTCCGCGGCCTCTTTGTGGAGGCCGTTGCCACCGGTGGCGAAGGCGTGGCTTGGGCTGCTTTTTTGGCAGCCCTTTTGGCCCGCCTTCGGGACTTCTTGGAGCCCCTCGCCTCCTGCCAACCCTCGTTGGAGGGGGCAGGTGCGGAGGGGCCCGGCAGGGGTGTCGGAGTGGGGAGCGGAGGGAATGCCACTCCGCTCCTCGGCGCCGTTTTAGGCCCCGTCTTGGCCGGCGCCTGGGGATGTGCCTTGGCCGGCGCCTGGGCCGGTGCCTTGGCCCCCTCCTCGGCTTTTGGGGAGCCGATGGAGTCGGGGCAGACGCCGCCGCCGCGTAGGAGACGCGGCCTCCCACTACGGGGAGCGCGGTCGGAGCGGCGGCCTTAGGCCGCTGTGCCGACGCGAGCGGGGGGCGCATAATCGGCGCAGGGGGCAGTCTCGCCTCCAGGCCTGCCAGGCGTCCGTCCAGCATATTCCCAACCGCGATGAGGATTTCTCGCAGCTGGGAGTCAAATGCCCCTGAGTTGGTGGTAGGGGCAGGCTGGGACGCGGACGGGGCTTCCCGCTCGGGGAGGTTCGCCTGGAAGCGGGCGAACTGAGCGCTCAGCTCGTTCACCCGCTCCGTCAGCTTCTCGTTGGCCACCTGTAGGCGCGATACGTCGCCCACTAGGCCCTCCACGACCTCCGACAAAGCGGAGGAGGAGTCCTTAAGGGCCCTGACAAACGAGCCCTTAAGGTTCACGGATTTGGTGGCCACCTTGTCGATGACGGCCACCGCCGCTTTCGCCCTCTCCTGCACGGACACGGGAGCCTGGGGGGCATTTCCCCCCACCGGCTCCCGAACCTTGAGCAGGAGATCCGCGATCTCCTCCTCCGCTACGGCCTCGCCGTCCACTCGTACGCTCCTGTAGGATCCTGCGTTCTCAAACGCGGAGCCTGACGGGGTCGAGACCGAGGCCGAGGCCGGTTTACGCGCCCTCCCTCGGCGGCTGCTTGCCACCTTTGGTGGCATCATTTCGCCGGACGTGTCGGTCCCCTCCTCCCTGGAGCGTCCGCGTTTCCTGCTGTCGCTTCGTTCCGCCTCCATGGCCTCCGCGCCATCCGAGGAGACGGCGGATCCGGAACGAATACGATCCGATGCTCTTCGGCTCCCAGAGACCAGAGTCAGACTGACCTCTGGGAGCCCCATCGAGATAGGCGTTCCCGACGCCACCTCACCCTCAGTGGACGACCCATCCACTCCACTGTTCGTCCTCTTCGTCTCATTGTCCGTTAGGCTTGCCTTTGTCTGTTGTGTGTTTTTCTTTCCGATCGTTTTCTTTTTAGTTAAATTAATATTTTCCATAATAATCCCACGAGTGGGGGAGAACTAAAGGTCCACTCGGGCAGAGATCCCCCATTACCCGGGCAAGCGTAAGTTTTTAACCCAACCGAGGGGTCCGCAGGTACCTCGGCTTGGAGTGCGCTCGCGACTGAACTTCCCATCAGCCATGCATCCCCTGGCCACGCACCAGAACACGGGATTCGGGGAATTTTTTAGAGAGGTTATCTTCCTCGCGGTCCGGGCGGTTAAGCCAAGACCCTCGCCCCCGATCAGAGCCGCGAGACTTAACCACAGCGCTCTTCTCGGGATTGCGATATGCCGACGGTTGACAGGGAGACTACGTCCCCCTGCCTGCTCGGTGGTAGTGTCAGTACACGCCGAGCCCGTCCTCCTTTCTCCACCGCTATCAGCGGAGAAACTGTGGCCCCTACAGGGCCCCGCCATCAGGTTTTTTACCGAGGTTTCCTCCTCCATGCTCCGAAGAGCGAAGAGCCAGCAGGGCAACCGGCAGACACGCCCACCCTGCTGGACCAGGCCTTGCCCGAGAGCCGATGAACGGCTACCTCTTCTGCTAGAATATTGGCCGCTGGCGATAATCCTCTCCTCCAAGAGGACAAGGAGGAAACAGTACCATCGCCAGCGTTTCCAGGGTGCACCACGGGGAGGTTTTCTAGCCTAGCACCCCAAACCCTATTCCAACCCGTCTGGCCAGCGAGGTATAGTAGGCCAAAACTTCCTTTCTAAGGAGAGGCTTTTGTCCATCAGTGGACTATTAGAGGCTGTTTATGATGATTGCAACTTTAGGAATTTCGTGTTCAAACACACAGAAAGACAAACAGATGCGGCGGTGGACTTTATTTGATATTATGTAATGATTTGTCATGATACCTACGATTAGTAGTATTCAATAGAATGATGATGAAAAATATCGAATAACATAAATATTGATGTTTAAGTTTAAACATTGAAGTAATAATTAAGTTATTGAACCCAACAATACTTCGTTCTTGTAACACGTATGATCCTAAAGCTCTCAAGGTATTACTACACACCTCTTATCGTATAAGCATTAAGTATTTCCGATTCCTTCTCCTCCTTTCTGTCTGTTTCTTCTTCCAATATATTTTTAATTTTTCTTCCTTCATTCCCAAAGTGTCTTGATGGCGGCAATATGCTTATCTCTTTTTAAGTGGGACCAAATTATAGTTGTTACAATATGTGTGTTTGTATCCATATAGATAGACACCAAGACCTTCTGCACCGTTGGGACTACTGGCGTTAGTGTGTGTATAAAAAATAAAAAGAATAAATTTAGTCAGATTAGTGTTGCTCTATTAGGTCTGAAATATAAAGGGTTTGAGCTAATCTTTGAAAGCGATTTTTTATTCGTGTATTTTACTATAACTATGAGGAACGTAACCTCCTTCTTTTTTTAAAATGACGTACAGGTGACATTAATTACAGAGATTCTTATTTATTTTTTATTCAAAAGTAACAGTGTACATCCTTTTGAATTTAGATACTTGTAAGTTTTAATGGTGCATATAAACTTATAGAACACCTATGTTTACGTAACTTATAATCGACAGGTACTTGTAAATACTAAAAAGTTTAGTCACTAGAATTCATTTGAATTTTTAAGCATACTGGGTAGGTATACACACTGTTATAGAACTTTGTTGACGTATACTTCTTGTTGAGGGTAACTGTACAGTACAGGCCTTGTATATAGAACAAACATTGTTTTACAAACCAATTTAGTTGCGACAAGCTTTGGCCCGTTCCAATACTGTATGCAATAGCAATTCATTTTATTGTACGTAATCGAATGTCTATTGTACTGGTTATTGTCGTGTTGCATGTACAACTATATTATCTGGCTATGGGTGCGAGTCTAATCGTGCAACGAGTATAAAATGTGAGCCAACTTTTTTGTAGGTTATTTTAGGTATATAAGGAAGTTCTACAAGGGTCGGTTAAGTAGTTAAGACCTGAAGGTGTAAGAAGCAAACTAACCGCCTTGGATGTTAAGATACTTTCGTAAACAAGTTTTGCAATTAAAAAAGAAAAGGACCAGATTTATATTTTAAATGACATTTATTCACGTATAATAAAAAAATATACTTGCATATAGACTGACGATCTCTGCTCTGCTTTAGACATTCGACGGCCACAATGGGATCGCAGGTTCAATTCCCGCACAGTACAAATATTTGTAAATATAAATGAATATGTTTATTACACTTGTCGAGATGTTTGTATGTATGAAATATGTATAGCACAAAATAATATATATATTTATATATATATATATACGTCCGTGTGGTGACGGATTAAGAATACAGAGTGTCACCACCAATATTCCTCCCAAGGGTGTCGTAAGAGCCGACTAAAGAGGCAAACTCTGCAAGGACAATAACACTGCAAAGAGAAGAAAACTTGAAACAAATCCTATAACAACCCGTCTGGCCAGCGTGGTATAGTAGGCCAAAACCTCCTGTCCAAGATGAGGCCTATGTCTAGCAGTTGACTATCAAAGTGGACTATCAAAGGCTGTGTATATATTCATAATAGTAATAGTGTATCCGTTAGTTTGATCCTAGATAGCGAGGTTTCCGACATTCTTATTAAAAACACGGATATTCATTACCTTATATATTTCAAATCTACTTCATTATAATTATGGTATCAAGAAATGCATATCATTAACAAATTATCGACGCAATTTGTTACATTGTCTTTCCTTTTATGAGTTATTTTGAACTTTTGTCTCGAAATAATATAAAAAATTCAGATATTATTTTGAAGGTAATATTAAAGAATGGAAATATTTTTTGCTGCTCTGTTTCATTTATGGAATGAAGATTATGGATTACTTATTTTTATCACAATGAACCTTAAATATGACTAAACATTTTACAACTAAAGCTTTTAAACTTTTCTGGGTTTGCAATGGATGGAGTTCATAGAATATTCTACTGTTATTTGATATTCTCTAAAATATTATGTAATTCAGTAGAAGGTCTAGAAGGTTTAAATTACTTAAGGTGTACGAGATAAGTACTTTTGCTTACGTCATACACCGTTAACCTATAAAATTTATAAAAAAATACCATAAAGGATCAATTGCAACAGTTTTTTAAACTCTTTCAGGAAATATATAAAGTTTCGGTTTTATACAGTTTAAAATACTAGCACAAGACTACAAGACTAACAAGTTATAAGTACCTACAAAAATGTGTAAAATACCAGGAGCTTTATGTAACCCGTATAACGAACCCCGAGGCCGTTTTAGGTGCTAGGTAAGTTCCCCAGTTGGTGCTTGTGGGTGGTTTTTTCATTCATTCCGCAAGACGGACAAATGGCCAACAATTTAGTATGCCTCCATAATACCTTGCGAAACAATCATTGGTGTATATTATAAATCACTTAATTTAACATTAACAGAACCTTGTTGTATGTTACTTTCACTGGCGTGGGTTCCAACATTAAAAATATATAATACAATTTCAGCCTTACACCATCTCAATTGGTGATGTCGATATTCAACGATACATCTGAATATTCACTTTGAGAATTAAGATATTTTTGGTTACAGCAGCATAAAAAACGGTGGTACTCCGGGTGTGTCGATAGAAGTGGAGACTCGAAAATGTAAAAAAAATGATTATAACAGGAAACATTTTTGTTTTTTTAATATAATATCTAGATATGTTGTACGTATATATACAATATGTTTTTATTATATACAGTTATATTATCAATGTATTTCCACCCAAACTCAATTCTCGTCAATATATGTAGATAGTTATATACAGAGGTGTAGGTAACGGTAACAGTGTCGCGAGTTCAATGGTTTTTCCTACCTCAAAAAATAGATTCTTTTGTTTGTTGTTCAAAAATGACGAAACAAAGTTTTCACTTCAAAAATTTTTGGAGCTCATCGCGACTATGTTGATGACATGTCATTTTGCTATTTAAACATCCCTATAATAGGACATAAGACGAAAAAAAAAAGGATAATTCTTTTTGAATTCTCAATATCATCTTGTTGACTAGCTCCCGATTCTTGTAGGCATCAGTGCAATCTGTCACATTGAAATAGGTTTCGGCTAATTCCTTTTCGTTGCCAGCTAGACCGGGGACCTGTATGTCCGCCCTGTGATTGAGAGGCCCCAAAAATAGAGATATCAACTGCTGTAATATAAAACTGATGACGATGATGGACAAAACAAAAAAGGTTTTTCAGTTTTCACCTTTGGTGGCATCATTTCGCCGGACGTGTCGGTCCCCTCCTCCCTGGAGCGTCCGCGTTTCCTGCTGTCGCTTCGTTCCGCCTCCATGGCCTCCGCGCCATCCGAGGAGACGGCGGATCCGGAACGAATACGATCCGATGCTCTTCGGCTCCCAGAGACCAGAGTCAGACTGACCTCTGGGAGCCCCATCGAGATAGGCGTTCCCGACGCCACCTCACCCTCAGTGGACGACCCATCCACTCCACTGTTCCTCCTCTTCGTCTCATTGTCCGTTAGGCTTGCCTTTGTCTGTTGTGTGTTTTTCTTTCCGATCGTTTTCTTTTTAGTTAAATTAATATTTTCCATAATAATCCCACGAGTGGGGGAGAACTAAAGGTCCACTCGGGCAGAGATCCCCCATTACCCGGGCAAGCGTAAGTTTTTAACCCAACCGAGGGGTCCGCAGGTACCTCGGCTTGGAGTGCGCTCGCGACTGAACTTCCCATCAGCCATGCATCCCCTGGCCACGCACCAGAACACGGGATTCGGGGAATTTTTTAGAGAGGTTATCTTCCTCGCGGTCCGGGCGGTTAAGCCAAGACCCTCGCCCCCGATCAGAGCCGCGAGACTTAACCACAGCGCTCTTCTCGGGATTGCGATATGCCGACGGTTGACAGGGAGACTACGTCCCCCTGCCTGCTCGGTGGTAGTGTCAGTACACGCCGAGCCCGTCCTCCTTTCTCCACCGCTATCAGCGGAGAAACTGTGGCCCCTACAGGGCCCCGCCATCAGGTTTTTTACCGAGGTTTCCTCCTCCATGCTCCGAAGAGCGAAGAGCCAGCAGGGCAACCGGCAGACACGCCCACCCTGCTGGACCAGGCCTTGCCCGAGAGCCGATGAACGGCTACCTCTTCTGCTAGAATATTGGCCGCTGGCGATAATCCTCTCCTCCAAGAGGACAAGGAGGAAACAGTACCATCGCCAGCGTTTCCAGGGTGCACCACGGGGAGGTTTTCTAGCCTAGCACCCCAAACCCTATTCCAACCCGTCTGGCCAGCGAGGTATAGTAGGCCAAAACTTCCTTTCTAAGGAGAGGCTTTTGTCCATCAGTGGACTATTAGAGGCTGTTTATGATGATTGCAACTTTAGGAATTTCGTGTTCAAACACACAGAAAGACAAACAGATGCGGCGGTGGACTTTATTTGATATTATGTAATGATTTGTCATGATACCTACGATTAGTAGTATTCAATAGAATGATGATGAAAAATATCGAATAACATAAATATTGATGTTTAAGTTTAAACATTGAAGTAATAATTAAGTTATTGAACCCAACAATACTTCGTTCTTGTAACACGTATGATCCTAAAGCTCTCAAGGTATTACTACACACCTCTTATCGTATAAGCATTAAGTATTTCCGATTCCTTCTCCTCCTTTCTGTCTGTTTCTTCTTCCAATATATTTTTAATTTTTCTTCCTTCATTCCCAAAGTGTCTTGATGGCGGCAATATGCTTATCTCTTTTTAAGTGGGACCAAATTATAGTTGTTACAATATGTGTGTTTGTATCCATATAGATAGACACCAAGACCTTCTGCACCGTTGGGACTACTGGCGTTAGTGTGTGTATAAAAAATAAAAAGAATAAATTTAGTCAGATTAGTGTTGCTCTATTAGGTCTGAAATATAAAGGGTTTGAGCTAATCTTTGAAAGCGATTTTTTATTCGTGTATTTTACTATAACTATGAGGAACGTAACCTCCTTCTTTTTTTAAAATGACGTACAGGTGACATTAATTACAGAGATTCTTATTTATTTTTTATTCAAAAGTAACAGTGTACATCCTTTTGAATTTAGATACTTGTAAGTTTTAATGGTGCATATAAACTTATAGAACACCTATGTTTACGTAACTTATAATCGACAGGTACTTGTAAATACTAAAAAGTTTAGTCACTAGAATTCATTTGAATTTTTAAGCATACTGGGTAGGTATACACACTGTTATAGAACTTTGTTGACGTATACTTCTTGTTGAGGGTAACTGTACAGTACAGGCCTTGTATATAGAACAAACATTGTTTTACAAACCAATTTAGTTGCGACAAGCTTTGGCCCGTTCCAATACTGTATGCAATAGCAATTCATTTTATTGTACGTAATCGAATGTCTATTGTACTGGTTATTGTCGTGTTGCATGTACAACTATATTATCTGGCTATGGGTGCGAGTCTAATCGTGCAACGAGTATAAAATGTGAGCCAACTTTTTTGTAGGTTATTTTAGGTATATAAGGAAGTTCTACAAGGGTCGGTTAAGTAGTTAAGACCTGAAGGTGTAAGAAGCAAACTAACCGCCTTGGATGTTAAGATACTTTCGTAAACAAGTTTTGCAATTAAAAAAGAAAAGGACCAGATTTATATTTTAAATGACATTTATTCACGTATAATAAAAAAATATACTTGCATATAGACTGACGATCTCTGCTCTGCTTTAGACATTCGACGGCCACAATGGGATCGCAGGTTCAATTCCCGCACAGTACAAATATTTGTAAATATAAATGAATATGTTTATTACACTTGTCGAGATGTTTGTATGTATGAAATATGTATAGCACAAAATAATATATATATTTATATATATATATATACGTCCGTGTGGTGACGGATTAAGAATACAGAGTGTCACCACCAATATTCCTCCCAAGGGTGTCGTAAGAGCCGACTAAACGTTACTTTATAATACCTAAGGTAACTTTTAAAGCTGTACTATGTATTAATTAAGAATTCATTTATTTTTTAGTCAAAAGTAATGACATTCTTTGAATAGTTACTATTGATAGACTTATAAATTTACAATCATTATTGCAGGGTAGTTCAACTTATGAATGTACATTTTTGTGAGAATGTCAGTAGCTGTCATGTTTACACATTATTGGATTCGTCAAAGTATATAGCAATCTTTTTTGTAGTATTGTATAGTTTGGTGAGATAATGTGGGACTAACTGAGTAAATCCACTTTTGTATTTAGTAAGAATTTAGTAATATTACGAATAAAAAAACTGTAGATGAAGTTGCTAAAGAGGACAGATTATTAAGACATATTAATAAAAATATTTATCTTCGTTAGTGAAGAACACAATAATATTTTAATATAAAAATTTCGTATTATGTACCAATATTAATTATATATAAAGATTGCAAAATCAACAAGTCAACTAAAGCAGGAAAGCAAAACTGAAACTTAAATCACTTAGCGTTACAAAACTATACTTTCATGATTATTGTATAAAGTATTCTTATTATTAATCTTTATTTAAGATCATTTAAAACAATTTTATTTTTATTATTTATTTCAATTATAAATGATTTTTAATTTTTAATGAAATTTTTTTATATAAAATATATTTTTTTAATGAATAATATGTCTTTATAATATATTTTTCAATAATTAATTCTTTATATTTAATTTATTAATGTTAATATATGTATATAACTAGTTAATAAGTAATAATTAGTACCGTTACTTAATTAAAAATCTAATCATAATTTAAATTCAGATATAAATCTTAATTAAAATACAATAACTAATAAACTAAATGTGTAATACAGTTTTACCTAACGACAGGCTTTAGTGATTCCTGGTTGTGTTTTTTTCACAAAAATGCCCTTGTATGTCATCTGCACAAATTTATATAATATTATTACATATTGTTCATAAATCATTGAATTAAATTGTACATAAGTTTTCATGAATATAATTAAAATAAAAAAATTTTTATAAGGATAAATTAAAAATGTATAGGATTTTTTAATAAATTTAATATTTGTTTTATAAAGTTTTATTTCAATTTCAAAATGATTGTGTTTAAGCGAGATTTCATAATGTTGTTAATCAAATTTTAATTAGACGAAATGATATTTTGCTATACTTTTGACATGCATAATCTTAATCAAAATGTATCTTTGCACAGCTGACTGTCGATTTTCGGATCCGATATTCCTATTGCAAAAGTACTGTTACTGTGAACCAAATAGTCTCATGATGCTTAGTTCCTCCTGCCCTCGCGCGTCGTCTCCCAGCTCCGCCGGGCGTCCGCTCGCCCGCCAGACCGACAGACGCCTCCTCGCCACACCTGCCTATGTTCTCTCTCTAGCATATCCTCTTCGTTGTCAGTCCTGTATTTCTTCCTATTAAGATAGTCCAGGTACCGGCGACCCGACGCCCGACTCCGCCGACTCGGATATCCGCCCGCGCTGCACCTGCGACACCGCGGGTTAAGGCCTCCGTCGGACAAGCTCGCCCGTGCTCGTTGGACGACTACGGAACGTGCCTCGTGGTATATAGCTCCTCCTCTCCAACGAAGGCCAAGCCCGCCATTTCTCCTGCCCGAAGCAGACCAGCGGCCCATAGCCTCCAAGCAGACTCTTCCTATTGCCGGTACCTCAGGCAGAAACATCCAGTTTCCAGTAAGGGATTCTACCAACCTTCCACCGTGGCAGAGTGAATTAGAGGTTTTGTCAATGAAGAGCGTTAGTGACTTAGGAATTGTGTAACAACAAAGAGTGATATTGATTATTGTATATATGAATAATAATAAATATTATTAACATATATATTAATTACAATATGTTAACAATATCATCTCTTCTCTCTTCTATTTATTTTCTCTTCTTTGTTTCTTCTTTTTTATTCTTTATTTTTTTCTTAAATTATGTCTTTTTGTATTAATACAATTGACTTGTATAGATAAGTGACTATGAGTTTATTTAATATAAGTTGCTTTTTAAAATGTGATTTAAGAATTTCTTTTTAATAAAGTACTTTAGATACTTGTAAGTTTTAATGGTGCATATAAACTTATAGAACACCTATGTTTACGTAACTTATAATCGACAGGTACTTGTAAATACTAAAAAGTTTAGTCACTAGAATTCATTTGAATTTTTAAGCATACTGGGTAGGTATACACACTGTTATAGAACTTTGTTGACGTATACTTCTTGTTGAGGGTAACTGTACAGTACAGGCCTTGTATATAGAACAAACATTGTTTTACAAACCAATTTAGTTGCGACAAGCTTTGGCCCGTTCCAATACTGTATGCAATAGCAATTCATTTTATTGTACGTAATCGAATGTCTATTGTACTGGTTATTGTCGTGTTGCATGTACAACTATATTATCTGGCTATGGGTGCGAGTCTAATCGTGCAACGAGTATAAAATGTGAGCCAACTTTTTTGTAGGTTATTTTAGGTATATAAGGAAGTTCTACAAGGGTCGGTTAAGTAGTTAAGACCTGAAGGTGTAAGAAGCAAACTAACCGCCTTGGATGTTAAGATACTTTCGTAAACAAGTTTTGCAATTAAAAAAGAAAAGGACCAGATTTATATTTTAAATGACATTTATTCACGTATAATAAAAAAATATACTTGCATATAGACTGACGATCTCTGCTCTGCTTTAGACATTCGACGGCCACAATGGGATCGCAGGTTCAATTCCCGCACAGTACAAATATTTGTAAATATAAATGAATATGTTTATTACACTTGTCGAGATGTTTGTATGTATGAAATATGTATAGCACAAAATAATATATATATTTATATATATATATATACGTCCGTGTGGTGACGGATTAAGAATACAGAGTGTCACCACCAATATTCCTCCCAAGGGTGTCGTAAGAGCCGACTAAAGAGGCAAACTCTGCAAGGACAATAACACTGCAAAGAGAAGAAAACTTGAAACAAATCCTATAACAACCCGTCTGGCCAGCGTGGTATAGTAGGCCAAAACCTCCTGTCCAAGATGAGGCCTATGTCTAGCAGTTGACTATCAAAGTGGACTATCAAAGGCTGTGTATATATTCATAATAGTAATAGTGTATCCGTTAGTTTGATCCTAGATAGCGAGGTTTCCGACATTCTTATTAAAAACACGGATATTCATTACCTTATATATTTCAAATCTACTTCATTATAATTATGGTATCAAGAAATGCATATCATTAACAAATTATCGACGCAATTTGTTACATTGTCTTTCCTTTTATGAGTTATTTTGAACTTTTGTCTCGAAATAATATAAAAAATTCAGATATTATTTTGAAGGTAATATTAAAGAATGGAAATATTTTTTGCTGCTCTGTTTCATTTATGGAATGAAGATTATGGATTACTTATTTTTATCACAATGAACCTTAAATATGACTAAACATTTTACAACTAAAGCTTTTAAACTTTTCTGGGTTTGCAATGGATGGAGTTCATAGAATATTCTACTGTTATTTGATATTCTCTAAAATATTATGTAATTCAGTAGAAGGTCTAGAAGGTTTAAATTACTTAAGGTGTACGAGATAAGTACTTTTGCTTACGTCATACACCGTTAACCTATAAAATTTATAAAAAAATACCATAAAGGATCAATTGCAACAGTTTTTTAAACTCTTTCAGGAAATATATAAAGTTTCGGTTTTATACAGTTTAAAATACTAGCACAAGACTACAAGACTAACAAGTTATAAGTACCTACAAAAATGTGTAAAATACCAGGAGCTTTATGTAACCCGTATAACGAACCCCGAGGCCGTTTTAGGTGCTAGGTAAGTTCTCCAGTTGGTGCTTGTGGGTGGTTTTTTCATTCATTCCGCAAGACGGACAAATGGCCAACAATTTAGTATGCCTCCATAATACCTTGCGAAACAATCATTGGTGTATATTATAAATCACTTAATTTAACATTAACAGAACCTTGTTGTATGTTACTTTCACTGGCGTGGGTTCCAACATTAAAAATATATAATACAATTTCAGCCTTACACCATCTCAATTGGTGATGTCGATATTCAACGATACATCTGAATATTCACTTTGAGAATTAAGATATTTTTGGTTACAGCAGCATAAAAAACGGTGGTACTCCGGGTGTGTCGATAGAAGTGGAGACTCGAAAATGTAAAAAAAATGATTATAACAGGAAACATTTTTGTTTTTTTAATATAATATCTAGATATGTTGTACGTATATATACAATATGTTTTTATTATATACAGTTATATTATCAATGTATTTCCACCCAAACTCAATTCTCGTCAATATATGTAGATAGTTATATACAGAGGTGTAGGTAACGGTAACAGTGTCGCGAGTTCAATGGTTTTTCCTACCTCAAAAAATAGATTCTTTTGTTTGTTGTTCAAAAATGACGAAACAAAGTTTTCACTTCAAAAATTTTTGGAGCTCATCGCGACTATGTTGATGACATGTCATTTTGCTATTTAAACATCCCTATAATAGGACATAAGACGAAAAAAAAAAGGATAATTCTTTTTGAATTCTCAATATCATCTTGTTGACTAGCTCCCGATTCTTGTAGGCATCAGTGCAATCTGTCACATTGAAATAGGTTTCGGCTAATTCCTTTTCGTTGCCAGCTAGACCGGGGACCTGTATGTCCGCCCTGTGATTGAGAGGCCCCAAAAATAGAGATATCAACTGCTGTAATATAAAACTGATGACGATGATGGACAAAACAAAAAAGGTTTTTCAGTTTTCACCTTTGGTGGCATCATTTCGCCGGACGTGTCGGTCCCCTCCTCCCTGGAGCGTCCGCGTTTCCTGCTGTCGCTTCGTTCCGCCTCCATGGCCTCCGCGCCATCCGAGGAGACGGCGGATCCGGAACGAATACGATCCGATGCTCTTCGGCTCCCAGAGACCAGAGTCAGACTGACCTCTGGGAGCCCCATCGAGATAGGCGTTCCCGACGCCACCTCACCCTCAGTGGACGACCCATCCACTCCACTGTTCCTCCTCTTCGTCTCATTGTCCGTTAGGCTTGCCTTTGTCTGTTGTGTGTTTTTCTTTCCGATCGTTTTCTTTTTAGTTAAATTAATATTTTCCATAATAATCCCACGAGTGGGGGAGAACTAAAGGTCCACTCGGGCAGAGATCCCCCATTACCCGGGCAAGCGTAAGTTTTTAACCCAACCGAGGGGTCCGCAGGTACCTCGGCTTGGAGTGCGCTCGCGACTGAACTTCCCATCAGCCATGCATCCCCTGGCCACGCACCAGAACACGGGATTCGGGGAATTTTTTAGAGAGGTTATCTTCCTCGCGGTCCGGGCGGTTAAGCCAAGACCCTCGCCCCCGATCAGAGCCGCGAGACTTAACCACAGCGCTCTTCTCGGGATTGCGATATGCCGACGGTTGACAGGGAGACTACGTCCCCCTGCCTGCTCGGTGGTAGTGTCAGTACACGCCGAGCCCGTCCTCCTTTCTCCACCGCTATCAGCGGAGAAACTGTGGCCCCTACAGGGCCCCGCCATCAGGTTTTTTACCGAGGTTTCCTCCTCCATGCTCCGAAGAGCGAAGAGCCAGCAGGGCAACCGGCAGACACGCCCACCCTGCTGGACCAGGCCTTGCCCGAGAGCCGATGAACGGCTACCTCTTCTGCTAGAATATTGGCCGCTGGCGATAATCCTCTCCTCCAAGAGGACAAGGAGGAAACAGTACCATCGCCAGCGTTTCCAGGGTGCACCACGGGGAGGTTTTCTAGCCTAGCACCCCAAACCCTATTCCAACCCGTCTGGCCAGCGAGGTATAGTAGGCCAAAACTTCCTTTCTAAGGAGAGGCTTTTGTCCATCAGTGGACTATTAGAGGCTGTTTATGATGATTGCAACTTTAGGAATTTCGTGTTCAAACACACAGAAAGACAAACAGATGCGGCGGTGGACTTTATTTGATATTATGTAATGATTTGTCATGATACCTACGATTAGTAGTATTCAATAGAATGATGATGAAAAATATCGAATAACATAAATATTGATGTTTAAGTTTAAACATTGAAGTAATAATTAAGTTATTGAACCCAACAATACTTCGTTCTTGTAACACGTATGATCCTAAAGCTCTCAAGGTATTACTACACACCTCTTATCGTATAAGCATTAAGTATTTCCGATTCCTTCTCCTCCTTTCTGTCTGTTTCTTCTTCCAATATATTTTTAATTTTTCTTCCTTCATTCCCAAAGTGTCTTGATGGCGGCAATATGCTTATCTCTTTTTAAGTGGGACCAAATTATAGTTGTTACAATATGTGTGTTTGTATCCATATAGATAGACACCAAGACCTTCTGCACCGTTGGGACTACTGGCGTTAGTGTGTGTATAAAAAATAAAAAGAATAAATTTAGTCAGATTAGTGTTGCTCTATTAGGTCTGAAATATAAAGGGTTTGAGCTAATCTTTGAAAGCGATTTTTTATTCGTGTATTTTACTATAACTATGAGGAACGTAACCTCCTTCTTTTTTTAAAATGACGTACAGGTGACATTAATTACAGAGATTCTTATTTATTTTTTATTCAAAAGTAACAGTGTACATCCTTTTGAATTTAGATACTTGTAAGTTTTAATGGTGCATATAAACTTATAGAACACCTATGTTTACGTAACTTATAATCGACAGGTACTTGTAAATACTAAAAAGTTTAGTCACTAGAATTCATTTGAATTTTTAAGCATACTGGGTAGGTATACACACTGTTATAGAACTTTGTTGACGTATACTTCTTGTTGAGGGTAACTGTACAGTACAGGCCTTGTATATAGAACAAACATTGTTTTACAAACCAATTTAGTTGCGACAAGCTTTGGCCCGTTCCAATACTGTATGCAATAGCAATTCATTTTATTGTACGTAATCGAATGTCTATTGTACTGGTTATTGTCGTGTTGCATGTACAACTATATTATCTGGCTATGGGTGCGAGTCTAATCGTGCAACGAGTATAAAATGTGAGCCAACTTTTTTGTAGGTTATTTTAGGTATATAAGGAAGTTCTACAAGGGTCGGTTAAGTAGTTAAGACCTGAAGGTGTAAGAAGCAAACTAACCGCCTTGGATGTTAAGATACTTTCGTAAACAAGTTTTGCAATTAAAAAAGAAAAGGACCAGATTTATATTTTAAATGACATTTATTCACGTATAATAAAAAAATATACTTGCATATAGACTGACGATCTCTGCTCTGCTTTAGACATTCGACGGCCACAATGGGATCGCAGGTTCAATTCCCGCACAGTACAAATATTTGTAAATATAAATGAATATGTTTATTACACTTGTCGAGATGTTTGTATGTATGAAATATGTATAGCACAAAATAATATATATATTTATATATATATATATACGTCCGTGTGGTGACGGATTAAGAATACAGAGTGTCACCACCAATATTCCTCCCAAGGGTGTCGTAAGAGCCGACTAAAGAGGCAAACTCTGCAAGGACAATAACACTGCAAAGAGAAGAAAACTTGAAACAAATCCTATAACAACCCGTCTGGCCAGCGTGGTATAGTAGGCCAAAACCTCCTGTCCAAGATGAGGCCTATGTCTAGCAGTTGACTATCAAAGTGGACTATCAAAGGCTGTGTATATATTCATAATAGTAATAGTGTATCCGTTAGTTTGATCCTAGATAGCGAGGTTTCCGACATTCTTATTAAAAACACGGATATTCATTACCTTATATATTTCAAATCTACTTCATTATAATTATGGTATCAAGAAATGCATATCATTAACAAATTATCGACGCAATTTGTTACATTGTCTTTCCTTTTATGAGTTATTTTGAACTTTTGTCTCGAAATAATATAAAAAATTCAGATATTATTTTGAAGGTAATATTAAAGAATGGAAATATTTTTTGCTGCTCTGTTTCATTTATGGAATGAAGATTATGGATTACTTATTTTTATCACAATGAACCTTAAATATGACTAAACATTTTACAACTAAAGCTTTTAAACTTTTCTGGGTTTGCAATGGATGGAGTTCATAGAATATTCTACTGTTATTTGATATTCTCTAAAATATTATGTAATTCAGTAGAAGGTCTAGAAGGTTTAAATTACTTAAGGTGTACGAGATAAGTACTTTTGCTTACGTCATACACCGTTAACCTATAAAATTTATAAAAAAATACCATAAAGGATCAATTGCAACAGTTTTTTAAACTCTTTCAGGAAATATATAAAGTTTCGGTTTTATACAGTTTAAAATACTAGCACAAGACTACAAGACTAACAAGTTATAAGTACCTACAAAAATGTGTAAAATACCAGGAGCTTTATGTAACCCGTATAACGAACCCCGAGGCCGTTTTAGGTGCTAGGTAAGTTCTCCAGTTGGTGCTTGTGGGTGGTTTTTTCATTCATTCCGCAAGACGGACAAATGGCCAACAATTTAGTATGCCTCCATAATACCTTGCGAAACAATCATTGGTGTATATTATAAATCACTTAATTTAACATTAACAGAACCTTGTTGTATGTTACTTTCACTGGCGTGGGTTCCAACATTAAAAATATATAATACAATTTCAGCCTTACACCATCTCAATTGGTGATGTCGATATTCAACGATACATCTGAATATTCACTTTGAGAATTAAGATATTTTTGGTTACAGCAGCATAAAAAACGGTGGTACTCCGGGTGTGTCGATAGAAGTGGAGACTCGAAAATGTAAAAAAAATGATTATAACAGGAAACATTTTTGTTTTTTTAATATAATATCTAGATATGTTGTACGTATATATACAATATGTTTTTATTATATACAGTTATATTATCAATGTATTTCCACCCAAACTCAATTCTCGTCAATATATGTAGATAGTTATATACAGAGGTGTAGGTAACGGTAACAGTGTCGCGAGTTCAATGGTTTTTCCTACCTCAAAAAATAGATTCTTTTGTTTGTTGTTCAAAAATGACGAAACAAAGTTTTCACTTCAAAAATTTTTGGAGCTCATCGCGACTATGTTGATGACATGTCATTTTGCTATTTAAACATCCCTATAATAGGACATAAGACGAAAAAAAAAAGGATAATTCTTTTTGAATTCTCAATATCATCTTGTTGACTAGCTCCCGATTCTTGTAGGCATCAGTGCAATCTGTCACATTGAAATAGGTTTCGGCTAATTCCTTTTCGTTGCCAGCTAGACCGGGGACCTGTATGTCCGCCCTGTGATTGAGAGGCCCCAAAAATAGAGATATCAACTGCTGTAATATAAAACTGATGACGATGATGGACAAAACAAAAAAGGTTTTTCAGTTTCTTCGTCATAGATATGTAAATACAAAGAACACATACTTCTACCATTATTGTTATTTGTCTGAATTTATAAATGTTTTGTAAGTGTCGATTAAATTTTTACTAAAAGTATTTTATCAATCCGCAACTTTTTCTTGTACAATAATTTAACTGGGACAAATAAAAAAAATAGAAAACGATTTTTATGACTTTGCACAAAGGCACTCTGTTTTGAATAACTCATAAAGATACGATATCAATACGTGAGCTCGTGTTTACAATGTAAGCGATTAATGGAATTGGTAAGGCCACACTGGGGCATCGTTGCCAAATGTGACGGTATGCGACAATATTGTTTACCGATAAACCCAACCAATGTCTTATTTTGATCACCAGACTTGAATCAGACCTCCCACATAGGATAACAATAACTCGAGTAAGTATTTTATGTCCTTAAAACTATAAAAATTGTTTTTTTTTCTGTATGTAGGTCAATCATTGCATGGATCCGTTTGTTATTTTGGATTTAAATAGGTTAGTTCATACAATATTCCTTTTTATATCATCTGAGAGTGTGTGCGATCAAAAATTGATGCAGATTAGTCCAGCCTATGCTACTAAATGTAATACTAGCAAATATATAATGGCTTAGTAGTACTATAGGGTCCGATGTGTTATTAGACTTTACACTTGAAGCAGGTTCATGATATCATCAGCGTCGTTGCAAGTAGGTACTACCGATCGGTCAAAATCATTTTAAAAAGTGTTCTCGCGCTGACTGATTAGGCACACATTCCAGATGTATTTTATCTAGGTTAGTTTAGTGTAATTTTATTTATTTGTCGCTGCTATATATTTAAATTACTTGTAAAACTGATTTACCACTTTTTTCTTTAATCAGTCTATATGCTGTCTGTGTGGTGACGGATTAAGTATACGGAGTGTCACCATGTTTATTCATCCCGGGAACACTCCCGGGAACACAAATTAATTAATAATAATATAAATAATGTAATACATACAGCGTTTATAAACTCAAATTAAATGTACGTGTTTACATTCAGTTTAGTAAATTTCATCTTTTGCATATTAAGAGATGCAGACCCGAAGGAAATTTTCATTTCTAAGAACTGCTGAGTTACGTTAACCTAACATACTAAGAATAGTCTTTTTTTTTTCGTTGACGGGGTGGAAAATCCCTTCGGATCTCCGGCTCCTCGGGGACGCAGGAGCCAGAGTATGTGGTGTGTCCACTTAAAACCCACCCCGACAGCCGGTCTCAGCGCCCTGCTCTGGGGAGGACCTGGACCATGTTATTTCAGGCCCCCCCGGATCGACGCCGCGCCTAGCCAAGCCCTATCCCGGGGAAAGCAGGCTTCCCCACGGCCTTATCAATGTGTGTTGTGGTCCGATCGCATCTTGCGATCGCCTACCGCAGCTATTAATCTGCCACCAGAGTGGGGACCACTCTCTGGCATCCTGCGGCCCCGTCGTAGGCTGGTATTGCCGCCGTCGTCCTCTACGTTCGGGATCGGCCCTCTTCCGATCCCGTTCAGCGGTCTCTTTCTGGAGCATTACACCTTCACAGAAAGAGATCACTGCGCCCCAGCCCTCCTCACCCGCCAGCATGGCAGCAATGATTGCTAGCCGGGAATACTAAGAATACTTTTTAATAATTACGAAAATTGTAAGCAAATTTTAATATACGATAGCAGGGCAGAATTGTTTTACTAACATATGAGATTGCTTTGTGCCTACTCTCACAAAGTTACCATGTAGGTATATTTAACATCCAAAGGATATTAATAAGGTAGCATATTAAGTTTTTTTTTTCGTTATACCAGAAATATGTTAAGTTCCTATCGAATCAGAAAAAAAAGTAAAATATGTTGAGAATGTCCAACCACACAAACTGTAAGATAAGTTGGTATCATTCCTGCCAGTCCAGCCTTTAATTAAGTTATTCCAGATTTAATCCTACAACCTCCCATAATTCTTATCGTTCAAACTTGAAAGCACGCTTACATTATAATTATAACTTTGACTTTATCATAATAAAGTGATCATTTAAGTACAGTACGACTAATCAATAACCCCCTGGCATAAATAGGGTTGTCTCTTTAGATATAAAAAACAAACATAAACATTTATTGCATATCTTTTATGAATTTAAATGAATTAATCAATGTTTACATATGAGTTTTTTTTTTCGCCAGTGTTATCTATTATCACCATATTGTGGAAATCGTACACTTGATCTGTATATTTTGATCCTGTAAAACTTTTACTGTCTTAATCTTTATTTACATTCTGTGTACTTTTAAAATAGAAAATTGCATCCTATTGAAATTGCATCATAGAAGTTAATAATCCTTCTTGGATTTGAAATTTAACGTAAATTTGGCAACCCTAAGCCGCTACTCTAGTAGATTGCAAACATAGACTACGGCCAATTCCGTTTAATCATAATAGGCAATTCAGTGTAATACCTTCATCGGGCACCTGCGTCAGTCTTTGGTGGTCCTTCGTACCGGGAGTTTCTTTGTTATCAGATCCTTTACAGTAGGCATATTAGTTCCGCATGCATATTACTCACACGGTCTGTGTAGATTTGGCAGAATATTTTCAATGAAACGTAGTTTGTCGTTATAAAGAAAAAACTTAAACAAGGAAAATATAAAAATAAAAAACTATTAGAAATTGTGTAAATGGATATTGTAACTACATATATTATATTTCTTAATATGAAAGGTTTCGCTTGTTACTTAAAAAAAAACTTTTGACTTCAAGTACTAAAATTAATATGTAAAAATTATAAATACAACTTCATCCATATGCTTATTGATCTAATTTTAAGATGTAGCAATTAGATGAGAAATTTTCTTTGTCATCACGCTAATTAAAAACTGTTATTATGCTTATATTACTAATTTTAATACAACTACAACTACAACAACTAGGTTGATTGCAGCAATAGGCCTAAAATCTTCAACATGTAATAGGTAAGTTAGTGCTGTTTTAAGTTCTATTGAAGCGATAGGCCTAAAATCCTTAACATGTTTACGCCGCTGATAAACATTAATGTTAACATTTTCTGTTTATTATTATCATTTTCTGTTTATAATAATCATAAGAAGC
Organism: Arctia plantaginis; assembly: GCA_902825455.1. Classification (NCBI taxonomy): domain Eukaryota; kingdom Metazoa; phylum Arthropoda; class Insecta; order Lepidoptera; family Erebidae; genus Arctia; species Arctia plantaginis. The sequence continues at coordinate 14,906,914 of CADEBD010000422.1, forward strand.
AAGTGCACAAAAAAAATGTTTGACATACTGGGCTTAGTAGTGTTCGTTTTTGTATAATTAAATAATATACTTAATTAAAACCTAACAAAAGCAATAAAAAAACTATCATGATGTGATCATCCGAAATCGAAGAAACATCTACATGATAGATGACGTCACAGTTCCGTGGGGTACAGACAAACATCACGGTCGGTAGCTGCGCATGGGTGGCGCGCGGCGGCACGCGAACGATGCGCGAGAAGCGTCGAGTTGGGCCCGCCCTCCTGCGCAGGCGCGCGGCAAAGAGTACGTAATTATGAAGAGACAACAAAGTTTGTTGTACAGCATACATTTTGAGACTATTTAAAAATAAACTGCATTAGTTTATTACCATAGCACGGTTGCAAGAAGTTGCGGTTGCAAGATGAAATTAACAGTTTGAAAAGAACTTAATTAATTTGTATTAAAATCTTTGTTATCACTTTGCCATATTAGCAGCTGTATTTAGCCGAAATTATGTTTATATAGGTACTACCTCTACTAACGTTTTTATCTAAATCATTATGATTATAAAAATCTAGGAAAGCCAGTATCCAATAATATCATAATCTTGAAGATTTCGTAAAATTATCAAAAAGATATCATATCTTACATATTTAATTTAAAAAAAAGGTAAACCAGTGTGGAAGTCTGTGCAAATATCACAGTAGTGTGTAGAACAATAATTTTAATGTAGGAAAACATGAATCTAATAACTTGTCGGGACTTTTACTTACTTTTTTTAAAAGCGTGTTTACGTTTGATGGTCTGTGCGTAAACTACATTCTATGGTTGCTTATCGCACACAAGCCTCACACGTCCCCCACTACTTGCGCAGACGCAAGAGCTTCATCTACATAATTACTCCAAGCTCATTGGTGACTATTAACCTCATGATAATTCATGAGTCCGGTGCGGTGTGTTTAATTAATACCGTATCATGTGGGCTGTCAGATAAAACATAATGAAACTTGATATTCCTTTTTATAAAAAAAAAGAATACTTTGGGTAAACATGTTCAACAGAGGTGAATGAAATTGTTGTAATAAAAACATGTCTACACAGTAGAGCCTCATCGTCACGGTTTTGTTTAGGTGTTTATTTTAAATATTTTGATGCCCAATAACACCGACTATTAAGAATGTTACTAGTTAAATGAAATTATACACTAAGTATACAAAAAAATATATATACAAAGAATACATAAACTTCACTGTAAAAATCACTGGAATTTTGTGCAAATATATATATATGTATCCCGGTAACTTTTAAAGTTTGAGGTGAAATTATCTTTGTTTTTGCCAATACTAACAAAATCTTAGAAAGTAAATAATTTCATTCTTCTAAGTTATTTTCAAAACTTGCAGGATCAAAGTTTTATTATAAAAAAAAACCGAAAGCTAAAAGATTCTCTAAGAATTTTATTTTATAAGCATTTATAGTCGTTTCCAATTGTAACTTGTAGCTTAGTTGGGTAAATTTTGGAAAGAAAGGGTCACTTTTTTTGCATGTAGCACTGGATAGTATTATAGCAATAGTCATAATACAACATTATTATAGGTAAAGTATAATCATTTGACGTAGTAGTAGTGACGGATTAAGAATACGGAATGTCACTACCCCAATTCATCCCGTGGGTGTCGTAAGAGCCGACTAAGGGTGCACAACAACGCAGGACACCAGCACTGCAAAAAGAAGGAAAACTTGACACAAACCCTATACCGACCCGTCTGGCCAGCGTGGTATAGTATGCCAAAACCTCCTTTCTAAGGAGAGGCCTATGTCCAGCAGTGGACTATAAAAGGCTGTTGATGATGATGATAATCATTTATATGTGCATCAAACTACTGACTTTTAAACGTTAGCAACGGTATTATAGTAATAAAATTATTATAACTTAAATTAAAAGTAGGTGTAACAATTTGATTGTTAATAAGTACTGGCTCAAAAGCAGGAAGTACGTATAGGGGGACTACTTTAGAAAGCTTACCAATTTGTCAAAAAAAAATTTACTTCAAAATGTTAAATTTTAATTTCTAGAAAAGTATAGAACAGGAAAGATGAATGTAAATTAGTTCGTATCCGTTCGATCAATTTAATTCATTCATTGCGACGCATTCACATGGTATGTGGTTCATCACAAAGTGCACAACGTTTGTTTTGTGCATTATCATAGTTGTTCCAGAATGTTTGACGGATACACAACTGTACTATCTTAACTTAAGACCCGTCTGTAGTAAAAGAGTATAATATAACTCTGAGGCATGCACAGTAATTGAGTTTCTTTTGAATAGGAATCATGCCCTTCTAAAAATGCAAGCTTATAAATATGTACCTCACTAGCTGATTTGAAAGGCACTGCCTTAGTGGGTTCGATACCCGGACCGGGCGTAATTTTGAAGGGTTTTTCTGAGGGGAAAACTAGCCTAAGTTATTCCTCACGTAGACAGCTACCTGGTAGTTATATATTATCGAAATCGGTCCAGCCGTTGAGAAGATTATCCGAAACAAATAGACAGACACACTGGTTTTTAGGCATAGGTATCGTGCAAATAACTGTATGAGCATGAAGAAAACCTATAATTTTGACATTACAAACAGACACTTAAATTTTATTTATTTGTATAGCTGTACTAGTTTATAGTAATATAAATAGCATTGTAATTCGTTTGTTTTTAAATACTTCAACAATAACAGGAAGTCGTGATAAGTATATTTCAGTGTTACCACTACATGTAAACAAATTTCGGTGAGGTCAAATAGGCTTAGGCTTCAAGACATGATATTTGACATGCCATTTAATTTTTATGTTAAGAACAACTTCCAAATTAATAACTGTCCTTATCTATAATAAATAAATTTAGTGTTAGATACACTTTAATATCCGAGTTTTTAGCTATTGCAAGAAGGTTGTCCTACTTATTTATATGTACTATCTACTGCGTACTAGCATCTGCAGTAACGTTGAAGCTATTGACATAGCCACTGAAAAAGCCACAGAAAAAGTTACAATAAATAGTGTCACGCGTAAATCATTTAAGTAAATCTTAATAATTTTTTTATATGGATTTACAAACCGAAGAACCATAGCTAATCACTCTTGACATTTCAGATACGATTGTAACATCTTTTTCTTCACAATATTGATTACTAAAACATCTGAACAATTTGTACGAAAACTAAATGGTCTGTAATTTGATTGTTCCGTGGCAAATCTAATCGCTGCGAACAGTGGTTATTTTCCATGTCACCGATTGCGAGCCGATTGTGTAATATAAATTAGAGCATTAAAGTCCCACTGTATAACGAACCTAAAATTAATTCTTCACAGGAAAGAGATGAAACGTATATCAACACACGCAACTAAGAATTATTTATCATCAGTTAATAAACCAATATGATTCTTATTCTCTCACAAATAAAGTCCTAAGTTATTGTTTATACCTGATATTGTGTGTTATAGTATCACAGGTATGAAGGACTTTTGTTGAATTTTCTGTTTTAATAAGAAACTTAAAGAATCTTTATACTTTAATAACAGTATAAATTAGGTGTGAACAAATTTTTTTGGATGTTTATTAATAGTTTTTGGGTTGTTTATATAACATTTTGTAAGGTCCTCGTGAAATTGTGCCGGCTATTAACTTAGGCTCTGGCAAAAAGTGTTTGCCGAAACTAATTAGGAAGGTTAAAGAACCTTTCCGCAAAGAAATGGCGACTAATAATACGTGTTGGCCGTATTTTATGAATGGGTACAAGCCATTAAAAGTAAATTAGATTATTTTTGTCCGCTTCTCATCTTCTTTGTGATTTTTCCCTGCGTAATTTTTCTGAATGTTTTTTCTAAGTAAATTTTGGACGTTATGTTTTTTTAGTATTTCTTATACGTAAAATTGGAGACTAGTAGGTATATAGGTTATGTTTCATTTCGTGGAATTGTTAACTTTCACATTATTTTTTTCGGTAGATGTACTAACAAAACTTATATATAAAGGTAAAAATTTAGAACCCTTCTAGAAAAACACTTTTTATTGTCATTTTGAATGGTTTAGTCGTTGTCCGTGTGGTGACAGATTAAGAACCCCTATTCATCCCGTGGGTCTCGTATGAGGCGATTAAGGGAGCAAACTAAGCAGGACAACATCAGTGCAAAGAGAAGGAAAAGTTTTAAAAAATCCCTATACCAAGCCGTGTGGCCAGCGTGGTATAGTAGGCCAAAAACCTCCTTTCTAAGGAGAGGCCTATGTCCAGCAGTGAACTATTAAAGGCTGTTAATGATGATGAGTCGTTGATAGTCACTTAAGGTAATAAAATAGTTCATAGAATTCCGAATAGATACAAGAAGTGTATTAGCACAAACGATGATTTAGAGTATTTATAATTCTTCTTTAATTAACTAATTGGGTGTGCTTTGCAAACGGAATTCCGTAATAAAACGGTGTATAAAAATGCGTAGAGTCGGAATCTGACTTTAATCATCAAATTTAAAGATTCTTTGTTTAATTTATAAACAAAAAATATTTATAGAAAGTTAGTCTCGAGGTAGCTCAACTCATAGAAATGTCTGAAACCTCAATTTAAGTAGGTAGGTACTTTGTAATTAAAAGACACTAATGATGTTAGTTATTGCTTCTGTATCAAATAACATACACCTGTCTACCATTATGGCCAGTGTACATTTATAAATGTAATATTACATGCAAACCTATAAACCAATATTGCTGATTCTGAAAATAATTTTCTCCGTATTGTTCAACGCGGTGGGCGGTTATGGACCACCATAGAGTTAGCCGAATGTTTTGCATAATGTTGACGACTAAAACATTACCATGTTAAAGACAGTTGCTCAATTTCATTGCACAAAATGCCGTGAAATGACTAAAATAGTTATGAAAAATAATGAAGTACCTAAATAAAGCCTTACCTTTTACATTAATACTGCGTTTAAATACATTGAAAGTCTTGTATCAGTAAAATTGATGCTCAAAAGGTGGGCTCAGAGTATTCGGGCCTTTGTCGGCGTACAAAACGGCACAGGTTGTAATTTGATAAAGACGGACCGCCTACAACACGGACCTTTCTTTGAGGGTTGCCCACGCAACCTTCGATCTAGTTGGAGGTAAAAATCAACTTGAGTGGATATGGTATTTTTCTTAATAGGTAAAAGAAACAGTTTATCCAGCACATTAAATTGTAAGTTAAAATATTTGTGATGATGGAATGAAATAATCTTTGTTTTTAGCAATGTTTTATAAAGAAAATAACAACCAAACAAAATACACTGATGCCGCTTCTCATACGATACCGGGATGTGAGAAAATGGTTAAAAAAAGGTAATAGCAGAGAATTCAAATTCTTTATTTTTTAATATTTAAAAAGAACTGTTTTTTTCATAGAGTACACTATTTCTGTATTTCCCTACCGTTTTCTTTAAAAACATTTTGATTTATTGATCGAATTCACTCGTTCCGTACCTAAACATATTTACTTATCCGACTTATAACAACACTGTGTTAAAACAAATTCACGGCAAAATGCGAACATTTCGCACCTGCTCAATACACCTGGGCTCAAGTTCTTCCTACCTCATTGTTTTATTTAAAAAAAAAGCTCAACGTTCTTGGATCAAAATTATATAGGTTTAATTAAATCGACATTAATCCAGGACTATTTGGGGATAGAGTCGCGTTTGACGTTGTAGCTCAGTCATTATGTCGTTACCTTAAGTTTTTGGGAAACCGAGACGAGAATTTGTTCGGAATTTTACCTTTGTGGTTACGATGTTATGATAAGAACATGGTGTGCAGGTTTCTTGGTGTAATTTGATAGTGGAATTCCTAAAGATCGGTCAAGTGCGCCATAGTATCATCTTGATTATTTTGTTAGAAAGCATTATTTGATCAATGTACACATAGGTTTGTAAAAGAACTAATAACTTACATAACATCTAATTATTTATAAAACTGGCAAATGGATGGTTATTATTAGAAAAAAAGTACCTGTAGTATATTTACATAGCAAGGACTGTATGGTATATACGATATGGGTAAGCACTAGGAAAAGGTGTATTTATTAAAAAAAATCTACCCCTCAACTCGTTTTTGTTATGATGTGTTACCTACACATTGATAACACCGGGTAATATTCAAAACGGCTGGACCGATTTTGATAATATTTTCTACCAGGTATCTGTCTATATAAAGAAAAACTTAGGCTATTTTTCTTTCAGGAAAACCCGATTCTTAAATTCGTCGCGGGCTCCAGTTAGTCTAATAAATATGTATCGTGGGATAGCCATACTTCATTACAAATGGACCGGGCTTGACCGGAGTGATACCACGGCCTCACAGAAAACCGATGTTAAGCAGTTCTTTCGTTGCTTTTCACTGAGCGGGAGAGGTTACCGGAGGCCTCACCCTCTCCCTCTCCTTTTGGGGACAGGGGCTGACACAGAAGAAAAACTTGACACAAACCCTATACCAACCCGTCTGGTCAGCGTGGTAGTAGGCCAAAACCTCCTTTCTAAGGAGAGACCTATATCCAGCAGTAGATTATTAAGGGCTGATGATGGAGGTGCAGCACTATACTAATACTAAGCGTTTGTCACGTCACAAAACATAGACAAAATGTGTCTGAGTTTTCTTACGTGATGACACACACTCACACATACACACACACACACACACACACACACACACACACACACACCAAAACAAAGTACCAAAACAAATATTAAAAAATTATAACAAATAAGGTTAATACGTAAGATCTGTTGTATTTACTTTATGCAATAAAAACTTATTATTATTATTCATGATGATGATCATGTGACTGTCTGCTCGTTTGCCCATCTATCGCGTCATAAAAAATCACTTTATGCTTAGTAAGCGTAGTTTGCATTTTGTCATCTATGAAGATTTTTTTATAACTATGTGTAGTTGTGGAAAATCATCCAACAGAAATTCAATAACTGTTTTCCCGAGAGTGGAATGCTCATAACACGATTGTTTGCAATTTTAAGAAAATTAAACTGAAGCAACAATACAGTTAAGGGTTTCATATGACAGTATGTAGCTAACAACGATATTGAAAATCAAATCACACACCTTATATATACTAAATATAATAAAAGTCGCTTAATAGTTTAAGAAATATTTTTTTTATGAGCCACAATATTGTGATTCACACTAACAAAATATTTTGTCAAACAAATCCCGCCTTTGTCATAACCAGTTGGTTGCTATAAAAGGGGTATTAATATTAGAATAATTTATTATCACTATAATTCTGTTATTAATCCGGACTATTTTTATCATAGAACATAATACCAAAAACATTTGTATTGAAATCTGTGCGTGAGCTTAGAGAAATATTTTTACTTTTGCATAACAATAAACGCTTCAACCGTACAGTTAATCTATTGGCGTAGTTGTGTACTGACAATATTTTATCCCTGAAGATGAGACCAATATAAAGTATAAATCTGCAAATTATTCTCTTTTTATATTATTATTATATTATTCTCTGCAAATTTATCTTATTTTTTCATTAATATGTTTACACTTTGAAAGAATGAATAAAAAATATATATATCTAACGAACTTAAAATATATAATCAGATTTTTTTAAATAACTATGGCATAAAGGATTTATGTTTTCATCTATTCTTCGTCCACCAGGTCAAGTATTTTTATCTTACAGAGGAGACGGCGGTTAGGTAGAACTACTGTAGAAGTACTGTATTTTCTTCTTTATATTGAGTTTATAACACAGGTAGAACAGGATTATTAACCCACAAATGGTAATCTCAAAGCGTTACAGAATGCTTGTTTCTCGTTACTTCAATTTTTTTATTTATTAAGTAGCACTTTACTGCCAAGTCTTACTTTACTGTCAAGTCTACAATGTAAAAGAAACTATTTTTTGAATTGAACAAACTTAATTGCAGTAATATAATTCAGACTAAGTTGTTATTGTTAACTATACGGTAAATATACTTGCGGTCACGTATCGCATATTGCGGTGTGGACCAACCATTTGCTAACGGACATCTACCAGCTGTTGGTTATGATACATGCATGTAGTTTGTTGCGAAGTTACAAATCCCACTGGTATGACATGTAAAATTATCAAAACAGCCACGAAAATTTAGATATTGGTATAGCTTAAGCTTGGTCAATCTATCTAGCGTCCTAGCATTTATGCTGCAATTTAATACAACTACAGATAATGAAGAGGTTAAAGGCTTATGGTGTTCATATTTCAATAATGATGGAACATTAAAGGAGCAGTTTTCTGATAACATCAGGTCAAGTTTTTGTCCATAAATGCAATTAACATGAGATCAAAACAAGAAAAAAAAGCAAATTAATCTATCGGGTCAGGGCGCACCTTATCTGCGTGTGTTTTTCATACAAACACTAAACTGTTCGTAATCGTTAAGAAAACAAAGCTGGGAATTCAACCTTCGTTTGAAAAAAAAAGAAGTCTTGGGAATCAAAGACCCATTAACAAATCAGTCAACGCAGGTAAAAGAACCTTATTGGAACCATCCCAAAATTAGACCCATTATTTTAATAATAGAGTAAACAAATTAACTGAATTTATTTTGGGACTATTTCGTCAAAAAGGCAATTAAGCATGACAAGGGCTAATATGGAATTGTTAAAAACGACATTGACTTTGAAATTAGAATTCCTTGAAATATTTTATTTATTAAATCTTTTACGTGAAAAGAAAGATTTACAAAATTGCTACTTCATGAGAAGACTACATAAGCTTTCTTTTAAACATACCTGTTTACAAATAGACTTACACACTTATTTTTGCGTCGCAAAGAGTACTCCCTAAACCTACTCCTCAGGTCGCAATTCCCAGGCTCTGTCAAAATCACAGGTGTTGCCCCCATATACACAGACTGTTAAAATATCTCTTTTATATTAAATAGAGGGCAAACAAGCAGACAGGTCACCTGATGGAAAGTGACCATCACCTGCAACTCAAAAGTCACAAACGCTTTGTTCTTCTTTCAGCTTTGTCGTTGTACGGTACAAAAATCTAAATCATACATATATACCTAACCATAAATATGAAGTCTCAGAAATGTACTGTAACTGTTTTATTCACATAAATTAATCATCTTTTTTTTTTTTATAAATGCCACAATTATGTGCTACTTTTGTCGCTTAAGCGATGTCCACGAAACAAAATGACTAAGGCAATAAATTTTGTCACAGCTAAAACAAAAAAGACAGTAAGAGAGACAGGAGGATTACTCTCCCTTGGTCTTTCCATAATCTTTCCTTGACAGCCTTCAGTCAAGGTGAACCTTCTTCACACAGGATTACCTACGTCATTGATGTGGAAAGTGATATAAAGCTGTGGATCTCACTTTAATTACCTGCGCTTTTTATGGATTATTCAGGCTTTAATTGCTCTGCGAAATAATTAGAATAAATATTTAGGTTATATTACGATGAACAACATGTATTAAATCCCATAATGATTAACCAAGTGACACTTCAACCAGGTAATCGCTAAAATAATGTAAGGAATGTATAAAAAGTGCTTAAGTAAACTCATATATTCTAACGCAACCTCCGTTAGAAGATACTAGTTTACTTAAGCACGAGCATAACGAATTTTTTTATAGCAAACATTTAAAATCAACAGACGAAACACTGCTCTGTTCCTAAATGTTGTATTTCTAAATCTTGATGTGTCCTGTTTTTTATTGAGTGGTCATATAAAAATAATCATTTAAATGTAACTGATAGCTCTTATCGAAAAGTTATGATCGTCAACCAAACTAGTACAGTAGTAGATTATAAAGATTTCCGCACAGAATGTCAATCAAAATAGACTGTTTACAATTCGCTCATAACTCGTCCGCTGCAAAATATGAGGTGCAAATATGAACGCCTTATTTAGTAATGTCGGGAACAAACTAGTTGCCGGTAGCCTGAGAAACTCCTAGTCGCGCGCCTCCAGCAATCTAAATCATAAAGATTCATTCTGAACATTGCAGCAATCTGATGAACGAGTGTGGTTCAAACTGCTTTCTGCGGGGTTAACATATCGTTGTATCGTACTTAACGGATCCTCTAAGATTGCAGATCTTCCCTCTCTCACTTTCTAAGCAGTTAAAGTAGATACACAACAGCGTGATTAGTTGAACGATACTTGATAGGCCTCCGGCATCCGATTCTCAACTGCATAAAAACCAGGCGACGTCCACGCTACACGCACGCATTCAGCTTTGATTACACAACATAACACACACACACGCCTTGGCTGTAGGATTAACGTCAGACAACCCGTTTCCTGTTACCTGCTTTAGCAAAAAGCAGACGTCGCTCAATAATTTAGAATTTATTTTTCATTTAAAATCAAAACACCGTCTTTGTAAAGTTTATTTGTATGATCTGAGGTACGAACCATATGATTATGCAGTGAAAATTAAAGACCAGATAACATTGTAGAGTTGTGAAGTCTCTATTTTCTAAAACTAAAGTCTTGCAAACAAAACTGTACAAAAAGCAAGTGCGAGTTTTAAAGCAAACAATTAGTTCGGTTTGTTTAAAATGAACAAAAAAATTGAAGCAATCAAATCGGTGCAGCTACCGTGCGGCAAAAAACTTTAGTCTGGGATGTGCTCGGTCGATGTAACGGTGAGGGCGGCAGCGATGTTCGTAATAAGGTAGCTGATGAGAACTTGGCAGATTTTTTCATGAACTCCAACGGCTCTCATTATTTAAGAAAGGTAAAAAAAAATTGTTTAGTTTGTTAGCATCATATATTTTAATTTAGTGTAATATATATTTACTTAATTAGATTAGTAAAGAGGTTAGGCAGGCAGAAAGAAAGTTTTTCTGTATGAGTAAAAGTTACCAGCGCAGAAGTGACAACATTGATAATTGGCATTTTCCTAAATAATAGTACAAAAAGGCAGTACTTATTTGTTATCGATAGGTCGAACCTTAACTTGCCGGGCTGCCCTCTGGTATTAATAAATAGAGTCCCTATAATTTTAATAAACAAATGTTTTCAAAAACAAATTTCACTTTCAAATAAAATTTACATACAAGGGTCAAAAAATTAAATGAACCAATATCAAATTGTTTACTGAAAGTATTGTTTATGCATACTTAAATATTAAATTGTTTGATAAACTCATCCATATTTGTAAATAAGGTTCGGCTATACATACATGTACATATATGTATTTAACAAACACCAAAAACAATTGACATGAATGTATCTCCTTAGACTTTAAAAAGTAGCAAGATCCAATCACACACACGTCGCCAAAAATTTCTTACCACGATCGAAAACCATGCATCAGCTTTAAATGCGTTACTAATTGTAAGCAAGGTGACACAATTTTCTGAAAGATGTTCGTAGGAGTACTATGGACTATGGGTTTTCATAAATAACGCATAAGAAAGATTTGAACAATAAATAGTATAAATTCGTTTCGCCTAAAGCAGCTGCGCTAAGAAGCGCGTTGAATCGTGCAATTTGATACGCGCCTCCATCAACTCGGCCTTCGTCAAAAGGTAGGCCAATAAAGTTTAGCAGATGTGATCTTCCAAACAAGACACTAACAAATGGCAGTTATAAAGACTGAATATACCGTATGGAAATAAAATGAAGACTATGATTTTAGAAGAGAATTTTTATTTTTTTTGATATAATTAATGCCAAATGTAAATATTTCTAATGGCATGCCAAACTATGCTAGTGATGCATTGATCAAGTACACTTAATTTAAAGTGAATAAAATATTATTCTTTTCTTGTAAAGCTGAGGTTGAGTTAGTTTAGGAATGTTATCTTCATTACTATCGACAGCAGCAAAAAGAAGGGAATTTCATGTCATATCTTTGAAAAAAAAAGAAGCCCAGGAGTCCAGTTTATTCAAGTTATCGCTACACGATCGATATCAAAAAGTGAAAACCTCCCGATAAAGAGCATGCCGCAAATACTTTGTTCCCTACAACATTCTGATGCAGACAAAGAAACAGACCTGCATCATTATAGCCTATTGTAACGAATTTAAAATTTTCCAAATGCGAATTCGTCAAACGTAAAACAATTCGATACGCGTTTGAATTTGTTGTTTGGGCTGGTTTCAATTCAATTCCTTCGACGTCGTCCGAACCGCTCGCGTGAATTGGGTCGCGTAAACGGGTCCGCCCTTTTGGGACCAAAACGTTTTTTTTTTTTTTCACACAGATTGCGCGTTCTTTGATCTCCAGAATGTGTGCGTTAAGCATTTCCTTCGCTTTGTGCTAGCGCTGTGTGTGTCTTGTACAGACTACGCCTTTTAACAACGACACCCAGCGGGATGTAAAAATCAAGGATCAACAAATAGCAATGATTTCTCTTTTTGTTTTCTTTTACATACAGGAAGGGTCAAGTTTAAATTAATAATACGAAATCGAAAGAATTTTTTCCAGAATATAAAGTTGCACTGAATTCTAGCTATCTATCTATCTATTCTCTTATAATTCAAATAAACTCTTTATAACGAAATTTAAGGCATTCAGTGTTTTTATCGTTATTCAGAGTTACCATTATATTGAGTGAAGTAAGAAAACAACGAAATTCAAAATATATATTTTTTATTTGTTTTTAATGAATTTGTTTTTTTTTTTTTTAATTATTCTAACTATGTACAACTTGTTAAGTTAACCTGATGCTTTATTACTTTATTCCAATATTTATGTAATCGCCATCAGCTAATAGGAATTACATACAAAGCTTTAATTACCCGGCGTTTACGACTACTGATTTTTACGACTAATTATTTGGTGGTGGTCTCAGAGGTGGAATCCATGTTAAAGGAAATAAAAATTACAAAAGAAGGCTGCTGGAACAGTCTCGTTAGTAAATGATTACGACCTCAGAAGTTTCAGAACCCAAAAGATTTAGCCAGTACCTTTTGCAAGCTGATAACATTAGCAAAAACATCAATAATAAATATTTCCTGACCCTAAATTTAATCACTTTAATTTTGAACGAAGAATGGTGGTTGCACTAGTAAGAGTAAGAAATATAAGGGTTAGGTAAGCCTACCAAATTATGCTCAGTTTATTTATCTATGAAGAATAATATAATACGGAGGGTATACTGTAGTTACAGAAAAGCTAATGTTAGGCGTACTTACCTTATCAGAAGTGAGAAGTGTGTCAAGAACTCGGAAACTCATTCTTGACACAGTTCAGTGTTATGAACATTACTTCATCCATACCGGGGGGAGTTTAGCACCTCGTAAACTGTAGGATCCATTACGCGGAGGCGCTTGAGATTATTCTCGTCTTACTTTATGAGCTGAAGTTGAACATGGCCTAATATTTTTCAGTGGTTCTTCTTTTATTTTACTAGTTTTGCAAGTGAATCGTGTGTTTGAAATATTTAGATTGTCAAGTTCGTGTAAAGTGCAGATCGACCGTTAATTTTAGGAGCGTGTCGAGTTCTATTTCATATACCTCCTAAACATTTCTCTCGTATTAATCTTCTGTGTTAGTGTCCATTACTTAAATTTTAGTAGCTTTGTAAGAAAACGATAAACATATACATTAGCCACTACCACATTAAAGTAACATTCATACCATATTAAACATTTAATTATTTCTTTAAGTTTCAAACAAATAACATTGCATCAGTTTTTTTAACTAAAGACTTTAAAATGCCTACTTGCATCTAGATATACTAGATAGATATTATTAGGGTTTGGAAAGGAAGATAGGAGTTTTTGTTCCATTCGTTGTAGTTTATTTTGTTTTAAATATATTTTTATTACTAACATTAATGAAGAAATATTACCAAATTAACAGCAGATAATTATGTGTCATATTTTCTAGTTATGTTATGATCGTAAACAACAACAAAATACTATAATTCACAATTATAAAGTGAGTTATGATCATAAAAAAAAACTTATATGGTTGGGTCCCACGTACTCCGGTGGGGTCCAAAGAAAGCGCGCTATTTTATAATAGGTAGTGAATGGTCGTTGGGCGACCAAAATATGTACCTTTGTTCGCTCTTAAGTTCTGCCTTTTTGCCCAAGTGACGCTACACCGTCACTAATTTGAATAAGATTAAAAAAACATAAAATAAAGTTGTATTTGAAAAAGAGCGTTATGGAACAATTCTAAGCTTAGTAGTTACCGACAGCACGCATCCTGAGTTCGCTAATATCTTGACTCCATGGGGTTAACTTGTTTAAGAGATGCGACAAAAGATGCACCGTTACAGATGTCAAAAGTTTATAAATTAATGGCGACAACCTTTTATTTGTATCTTTGTCTTCAACAAAGTTGCTTTGTCTATTTAGAACATAATAATGGAAGTGTTTAACGTCAGAGCTTTTGTTACTTAAAAAAAATAAGTATTCGAATGATGAATAGATCGCGTGGCGAACACGACAAGACATTGAACCATGATTTTCCTCGCACATTAGTTAAATAGTAGATGAGAAAGATTTTGGAACGTGAAGTTATTTTACTAAATACAAAAGACACAAATAATGCTTGTTCACGCTAGGATACCTAATGAATTACCGCTAACATGACAACATAAGTCAAAAGTTTTCAACGGGCTTTGAACTTTAGTGACGCTAGTAATTCTATTTTTTTAGTTGTATTCAGTTAAATTCAATTCAATTCGATTATTGCACCCCATACTGTACGAGTATACACAGGTCTAATAAATGTAGAAAGAAACAATTATGGACCCTGTCGGGCACGGCAAAATTAGGCGAGCAAACATTCTATCATCATTAAGCATATTGAAATCCAGTTTAGTAAATAGAACTAAGTAGGTATTTATTTTATAGTACATAATTATTATATTTTAATTTGTTTTTATTGTATAATTATTTAAAAGCATTTTATATATTATTATTAATATAAATTATTAAACTTATTTTCTAATTATATAGTTTGTTAATTATTCAAATTTATCGTTTATATATTCATTTATATAGTATCTTGATAGTAACAAAGGGACTTTGGTAAGTTTAGTCTGTTTTTGTGTCTCAATGTATAATTTGTATTTAAATCTTCCCTTCTCATATAATAATGTGTGTTGTCTGACAAATGTTTTTTGTTGTTGTTGTGTTTTTTTTTTCTTTTTTTAACTTTTTGTTTTAAAATATGTATAGAATGTTTCTATGGTAATGAAAATGTAGCATCAGCAGTTATCATTTGATAACTTCTGATGCATCAGTGTCAAAGAAATTTAACTAATGTCAAATACCACTCGAATTACTCGATTGATAGCAAGTACCGACAAATATGGAGATTACTTGATAATTTTGATTGGTATAGACTAGATATAGGTAGATTAAATTAACCGGTATGATATTAAGTTATTTTGTAAACATGAGATGCGGCGAAAGATCTCAGTTATAATGAAACTGGTCTGAGAAAGGAAACGCGTGCAGTAAATGATAAAGATTTACATACTGACGCAGTGGCGGATGCAAACTGGATAATATACTCAATGCTAGTGAAATAATAGTTGTATATAATTGTACACTGTGGAGATTTGAAATTAGGTTTATAAATTTGAAATGCCTGACCTCTTCAAAATGTTGAAAACCAAGAATTTGAAAATGATTTTAACAGTTTGTATTATCTAAACCATAAAAAAATAAAAAATATTCCGTGATTAAAATATTTGCGACTTGCACCTAAACACATCATAGGTTTACCGCGATACTAACCGCAATAATATTTCTAAGATACAATTCCTTTTTAATTACCTAATGTTTTAGCTAAAAGAAAAAATATTTATAAATATCATTACTTTTAAGACGCAAGCACACCTATAACGATGAAGATAAATAAAAGTACATTTAGACAAATGGCTGGTACATTTAGAAAAGGCTTAATATGATCTTAGGGCAGACGCCCTAAGGTCATATTAAGCCTTTTTTTTAGAGACAACTTTTAAGTGTTTGAAACTGAAAAGGCGATTTTATAAAGATACAATGGGTAAAAACGTTTCTGAACTCGAGGCAACTGTCCGTCAATCATTGTGTTATGTTGTTTTAGATTATCATATTTGGCAATAGTAAAATAAAAATAAGTCTGAGAGATCAAACGAATTATTTTTATACTTTCTGAGGCCGTGTGTGAAATATCTGAAGTTAATAATATTTCAGACATCTAACAGACAACGCCATCCAGTTTCAAACTAATCAGGGCTTATACTATGAAAGATAGATTGACTGATAGAATACTTTTATACTTTTTTGTTTTAAATACTTACATTTATATATATATATTTATATATATATATATATATATTTATATATATATATATATATATTTATTTATATATATATATATATTCACCCAAACTCCGAAAACCAAATGTTTGTATGATCTGCAACGATTCGAACCCACTACCACTGCACCACCGAGGCAGTATTATTATAATTATTATTGGATCGTAAAACCTCAACTACAAAACATGAAATTACTAAAAACTTATAAAATATTATACCTGGGTATTATATTATTAAGTTTTAAATTCATGCTAAAATATCTAGCGTTTTCTGAAGATGGGTTTAGAAATATTGTAGTGCATCAAAATCTGTATTTTAAAAATGGGATATTTCACCAATAATATTCAGGTGACTAAACAATTGCGTAATAAACAGAACACCATGATGACTAATGATATTCTGGTAAAATATTTAGGTGAGTTCGAGAAACATAGTTATAAATAATAACAATCATAAAGTTAAGAAACAAATTTTAATGAAATAAAGATTAACAATCAAAAATCTATTAAAGATTAATCAAGGATTTCGATCTTCAGTTTAGACCCATTTGAATTCTTAATATATTTAAATCATGGGAATGAATGTTCTTTCTTGGAATCTCTACTAAATTATGTCTCCATATAGACACCACAAGTTTAAATTATATTCTGACTTAGAAGCATAAAATTCCGTCAGTAATCGGGAACCAATAAATTTCATATGCAAATTTCGCGCTTTTTGAAATCACCGTTCTCAGAACAATTTCTTGAAAAAAAAACTTAACGATCGAGACAATCGTTTTAGTCATGCGGAGAATTCAACACGATCTGACTCCAAACACTAACAGAAAATAGGTTACCTAGGTTTTACATTCACACGTCTCACACATTCTTGTTAAAAATTTAGATCAATTTTAAAGAAGATGGATATGGTACCAAAATAAAATATAAAACTCAAGAACTTGCATAATCTACCCAAAGATTATTTGGAACGTGTTAATGAGTTTCTGGACAAAGGAAAAAGACAAGCCTAATACTTCCTGCAACGATAATATTTTAGCACGTCTCGTTAAACTGCAGATTAGATGGGTGAACGGATAAAGGAAGTCCAGATAATCTCTTACAATGCATTCACAACGCCTATAACAATAGAGGCAAACAAAGAAAAATGTTTCCTAAGAACTTTCAGATTCCCATTTTTTATCTGTGTAATCAGGTAAATTTCTTACCTTACGCCTTAAATGTATCCATACACTATACCTTGAAGGTAAGAGATAGTCGAAAAGATCACTAAAGACGTCTTTTTATAACTTTTTTGCAAAGAAAATAGTAAATAATATGACAACTTCACGATCATTAAAAAAAATGGTAGGCAACATGACCAACAAAATCAAAAAATTCCGGTACCGGGAATCGAACCCGAGCCTCCTGGGTGAGAGCCAGGTATCCTAGCCACTAGACCATACCGGATCTGTACAAGATAGCTACAAACAAACGTCGCCTTATAAACAGTCAAGACAACTCAGTTCCGTAAACAAATGTTATTTTTATTGGCAACTACATCGAAGTTAAATTTAAACAACTTCTTTTACGATAGCAAGAACAACAGTGTATTATAAAGTAAAATTAGCGCTGTGTTCATTTCCATTACGACTGAGATAAAGAGCTTAGTTATCATAATTATGAGTGGTCCGTTGTACGAGGTGCAATGTCTGGCCACCCACCGTGTTCTTGTTACTATTGTATTCGAATTTTACCTAACGTAATGTAGTGTATGTCGAATGTACCACAGTAGTCAACCATGTGACTTGATTAGTGCGAATGAATGAATTTATTCGAATGTTTTTTCATGTTCACACTCAACTTCTTACGTTGTTGATGGTTTTTGAAGAAATCAAGTGTGAACTATTTCTTGCTCAACTATTACATTAAGATGTTTTCTTAGGAGATAATGAAAATTAGATAGGTACATAATATATATTTTTACAAGAGATTGATTTTGTCTATTTTTGCAACAACACAATGCTACAGCGGAGCATGGCAGGGTGCAACTGGTAGCATATAGAAGTTTAATAATGGATCATCATAATCATCAACAGCCGTTAACAGTCCACCGCGGGACATAGGACTGTCCTCCTTGGAAAGGAGGTATTGGCCTACTGTACCACGATGGCCAGACAGGTCGGTATAAGGTTTGTGTCAAGTTTTCCTTAATAATGGATAATAATTTTTAATACACTATAATAATAATATATTAAAAGACTACGGAAGTTGGTTAGGATTCTGGTCTACCACCTGTAAATTAATAAATATACTGCATATATGTATTGTATTTTATAAGTAGTTAGGTATATTGTAATAATTTGATATTAATGATATGAGAGTACATTTAGAAAAAAGTCCTTTAAGATGTTCACTATTTTCGCCAATAATCTTACAGTGCCACCTGTTGACTTATTTTGGAACTACATAGTGTCGAACAACAGAAGGTGCTACTTGTAAATCAGAAGTATAAATCGTAAGTAGGTTAAGCACAGAGGGTCTTGTTTTTTTGTCTTGGATAAGCCCATTCATTGACCTTATGGCGAAATCTTCTATTGAGTAACTTACACTGAAAGAATACTGCTTGCTCCTTAAAATTCATTAATTCGTGTTTACTATTCTTTGATCTCCTCCCTAATTTATTATTTCATTACCTATAAAAACAGTCTATTCATGATGGTCTCCACGAGGGATCTGCAGAAGGGCTTATTAAATTTTATTAGTTTTAATGTATTACTCATAGCAATAAACAAACATGTGTCGGTACTTAAGAAACCAGACGCTGTCAATCAATTGAAGCTACTAACATTAAGCATATGTTATAAGCGTGAATAACCAGATTATAAGGTGGCTACTACTACAGACGAGAGCTTTGACTTTGATGAAACTTACTTTCGAGTTTTGAATCTAATATAAGGTACACTAATAAAAACAATTATGAAATTATAATACCTATGTTATTATAAAATTAGAGAAGGCTACAAAACAATGGCTAGCATAAATGATACTTAAATAGGGAATTGAAATGGTTGAAAGGGTCTTTTTTATACAGACGATGCTCACTATACACTAGATTCGGTAATGAGTTTCATGTATTGAAGTACCAAAATGATGTATGAGCAAGTATATATGTATGTAAATATATTATTTGGAAGGCTAATATTATCACAAGAAGCAAAACTTTTCTTGCTTCCTCTAGCGAATAATAAGTGACTTCAAAACAATGGTAATATCGACAAGATTAGGTGACCTATAATACCACGACCTATTTATCAAAGTCGAATTAGTAGGTGACATGAAAGCTCAAAACATATGGCGTATTAGAACGAGCCTCGTAATCTCAAACGAGACGTATCATTATTTCGAAATTGAGTGTTAAGTAAATTATATAAATTCACGCCGTGTTGGAAACATATGTCGCTTGATTTGCCTTTTCGGGGGTGTAAATTTTGGATAATGACGTTCAAATTGCTAGTGACTTCTGGGAAAATAAGTGTTTCTTGATTACTTTTAGATAAAAAGCATTTTATGGGTATAGTTGTAATATAATATATGCTGCACTCATAATCAAACATATAGGTATTTTGTCTTTTCATCATGCTTCGGATTATTCACAAATGTATGTTTCTAAAACATTGTATTAGGAAGTAAAAAAGTAAATTTATAGTTAATAAAATCTGTCCAGCCATTCTCAAATGATGCGGTTACCAATGAACTTATTTTTCGATTCCTGAATCCTTTACCTTTTTCTTTTTAAATTTTGATTATTATTCGTTATAGTGGCAATAGAAATACACAAAATTACGTTTTTCTTATTATATAAATTCGTATTATATATACTAATTTTATAGTGGCACTATGTAATTTACTAACTAAATTTATTTCACGTACTTTGGTACTTACACTAAAAACCACACAAGCATAAAATCAAACAAAGAGCGTGTCAAGCATTCTCTGAAAGTTATACCTACACGTGTAAAGGTTTATTCAATTTCAAATCGATCTTCATACGTTCCAAGAACCCTAAACCTATTCTTATATGATTTCTTACTAGAACAATATAAGGAAACGTTTAACTTATTTGTTTCTTCCAACAAATGTCGTAAATTGCATCCTCGATTTCTATATGAAAACTTCAAAACAATAAACCAGCCAACAATAAACATTGACATTTCATTAGTTGTTTATTTTTTTAAATAAATACTATGACCAGCCAGTGTTCAAAACCTTTACATTTAATTACTGGACCTCACAGTATTATATACTTATTTGCGTTGAGATATCCACGTTAATAAATCAAGAGGATATCGTGTAATGGATACCGCCGACGTTCCCCAAGAGACATAAATTTGTTTTTGTTCTCTTTTAGTAAATCATTTAGTGGAGGGTAGGCGAGTTGAATAATTACGTGTAAGCAATATTTTTAGTTGTCTTACAATAGTCAAAATATATATAATATACTATCATTATGTGGTAATAAATAATAATACAAGAATGTAATTTATGTGTATATTGAATGAAATAAAAATAACTTGTCACATATCACACACGGCAGTCTGATCCCAAACTAGGCAGAGCCTGTGCTCTGGTAACCAGATTACTGATATACAAACTAGTATATAACTTCTAAATACATACATATTATAGATAAATTATACCCAGGCACAGAACAAATGACCGTGCTAATCACACAATATTTGTCCTGGGCCTCCGGCTTAGCAATCAGGGTCACTAATCGCTAGACCAACAGGCCCGTCAAAATAATCGCATTCATCACACAATTATTTATTCTTTGTGGGAATCGAACCCACGACCTCTTAGAAGTTAGGAGTATCACTGAAAACTAGACCAATAGGTCCGTCAAAAATATATAATGTACTTTTAAGATTTCAAGGTAAGGTAATGAGTGTAGTGAAATTTAAAAACCATTTCATTTCAAATTCAAACAACACAACTTAAAGTAAACTTGTACTATTAAAAAATTAAAGTAAAAGTATAAGTAGGTACTTGTTCTATATATCAAGATGAAAATGTTACTAAATATAAAAAAAATACTTGAATGTTAATTATTATTGAAAACTTTTAAGGTCATAAGAGCGTTGAAGAATCTTCAGGTCAAAACTGAATCAGTTTGGTCAAGGTCAAGTTTTGTTTGAAGCGCTGAAAATTTATCTGCCCTTGTAATCTAGCACAATGGACGTAAACTGAGCGATGGTAATCTAGGAAAAAAAATGTTTTATTGCGTGAAGGTGCTTAATTCAAGGTTTGCTATAACTCAACATGTTATATCATTATGTTGACTTAAAAAATAGTTTTTATTTTAGATTTTCTTGATCTAAACTAACGGTATATTTTAAGCCAAAAATATCAGAGGTGGGGGTGAATTGTAATTGAAGGTTCGAAGCTTAGGCTATGCCTATGTAAATATATGTAATTTAGAGGGTATAACGAGTTTTTGTTTAAGATATTTATAACAGATAATCACGATATTATCATTTTTTATTCCATTGTAAACAGCATTAGTAGATTTGAAGCAACAGTAGATTAAAATTATCCCTTATCTTTTTCTGCCTTCTTTTCATCATCACCAGCCTATCACCGTCCACTGTTGAAGTAAGACCTCCCCAAGCGCCAACTACCCAGTCTTGGTCAATCCGCATCCATCCGCTGTCAGACATTTTCACAGGTGGTCAATCCATCGTGCCGACAATTTTTAATGTTTCAATGCACTCAAAATTACATGTTCGGTTGAGTATTTTCACGACTTACCTAACGATACAAACGTACAAACAATTTCTAGTCACATTCACATCAACAGCCTTTAATAGTCCACTGCTAGACATAGGCCTCTTCTTAGAAAGCAGGTTTTGACCTGATATACCACGTGGCCAGACGGATTGATATAAGGTTAGTGTCAAGTTTTCCTTCTCTTTGCAGTGTCGTTGTCCTGCTTTTTGTTCGCTCCCTTAATCGGCTCTTACGACACCCACGGGATGAATAGAGATGGTGACACTCCGTATTCTTAATTCGTCGTCACATTCGAGGTTTTATAAGTAAGATAAGATATTTTACTTGTAATTACTACACATATTCGATGTCTTCACAATTTTGCCAGGAGTGACTTAAGAAACGTCTTTAGCCTTTCCTGATATAATTGCCAAAATAGAGGTTGTCTACAAGGAATGTTAAGACTTTTAACAAAGGTAGGACAAAATGCTTAATAAAATAAACCTACTATTTAAATTATAAGAAATAGGCTACAACGTTAGCTCGGCGTTCATGAATTAGTTAGACCATGCAATATTGTATGTTGACGCAATATTCTTTTCTATAATATATTTGCTATGTTATAATTTTGGAATCTACACACTCAAGCGGAATACATTTTTTAAGAAATTAATTTATTTAAAAAGCTACTTAGACTACTAGCCTAGGTTAAAAACGCTCATAACAAAGCTTATTACCTTTTAGCTTAGGCACCTTTTAGACGCCCTATAACTAACTATACTAAAACTGGTTACATAATGTAAAGTCATTGGAAGTGAATATAAATGTCATCACTGTCATCATCAACAGCCTTTAATAATCCACTGCTGGACATAGGCCTCTCCTTAGAAAGGAGTTTTGGCCTACCATGCAATGCTGACCAGACAGACGTGTTATGACCAGAATATAAAGGTATTATTAATAAAAATAATTTATTAAGCACTCCATTATACTTTTATTGTCTTTGGGCCAAATAGTAAAAACAAAAAAATATTATAATATATTCGTACATCTAAATCATCAGCTAAAATATAAGTTCTTATAAATTTATGATACTTTGGCATTGTCTTTATGATCTTAATATTTATTTTGAATACATTTTAAACTTGACAAAACAAATTTATAGTTAGTATATGTGATATGATACCTGATATCTTTGCCTTTTCTATATGTTGTCGACTAAATTATGTTCATTTCATAATTTTAGTATACTATCAAATATACAGATTTTTACTTTTAAAATATAATATGTGTGTTAACCCCTTTATGGATCTAAAAACTGTAAAATGAGAGAATAAAGTATTTTAATTAGTTTTTATTGAAAACAACCAAAAATAACTTCTATACGTTTTTACACCTCCTGAAGTATAAGGCACATCAAAAAAGATTTTATAGATACCCTTTGACCTTCTAAATAATTTAAATACTCAAAAACAATAGACTTATTATAACACACGAGTATACTCAACGTCTACTTTATTCATCTTTCTATAGAATGCCAGCATCTTCGACTCTAAGAAGATTCCACTTCAGCAACAAAGCCACTTTATTGTCTAAACACAAAGACATGGTTCAAGGCTTAATAAGGCTTTAAAATAACGCTAAGGCCAATGTCATGTCAAATCGTTTGAAGTATTAAATTATGAAACTGAAAGAAAAGTTTAACGCCACAAGTCGAGTATTGTCTGGAGACGGCTTATAATTAATTTAATTATTGATAAAGGCATTGTCATTGACGTATGTTAAAAGTTAAGCTTTGGGAACATTAACAGTTTCATCACCATTAGAAGATGGCTCAGGTTCAATAAACAAAACTTAAATCGTATCTTATCAAGCGGTGAACATGGCTATTTTTCTGACACCATATTGCGTTGTCATCGAGGCCACGGCCTTAGTAGTGACAAGGTAGTGTTACACCGGTATAACAATTACTAAGGTAACGTGGTTCAAACACGCGAACACTTGAAGTAAATTTCGTGTTTCGAGAACGACGGCTGGCTGGTTATGTTTATGAGCTCGCTCTAACCCGTTTATCTATGCAACGTACTACTTCCTCTAATGCACGTTTTGTTTGATCACATTTATTGTGCCGAGACTACTAGCCATTATTTAACGAAGCTTTACATCGTACTACTGTCTCATTAGAGAATGTATTCGGAGCAGTACATTCTCTTTGTATCTAATCTATACTCAGATATTCTCTGATAAAGATTTGAATTGGCTAAAAGGCTACACACTGTGATCATTTCTCTTTCTATTGCAGAAACAACATTAATCTTGATCTTGAGAGCTTTTAAGAGTTAATTAGTATCTCTAAGGAATAAAATTTATGTTTGACCACGTTTCTACATTTATAAAAAATAGAACATCAATACACAGGAACAAAAATAACCGATAAACAAAATGAACGCCGAAGTCAGGGTATTTAATGTCTTTATAAGTGCTGTCAGACATAAACTTAATGAAACGGACATTTTATTGATCTACCTGCGATGTGACATGAATTCCACTGACTCTAACCCTTATGTTCGTCTTCAAATTATTTCCCTCTTTTTCTATCACTTGACTTTGAAACAGGAGTGAAAGGGTAGCATTTGAAACGTGTATTAAATAAGGGGCATTTCATTTCGTCTACCCGTATCCTCATATTTTGATAATCCAACGGAATTTTTGTAGTTAATCTATCTGAAAATAGAATATCAATTTTAAGGGGTTTACTTAAAGTTTCTGTCTCATACGCTTAGAACTATGAATTTTGAAACGATTTACTTGGTTATAATGAGGCCATTTTTGTGAGGTGGGGTGATTATGTCGGACTCGAACCGACCAGTTAATGGGGCCTGCGAAAATTTTCATGAAAATATATCTCAATAAAAAATTTCTTAAAATATACTGACCTTTCGCAGTCCACTGCTGGACATAGGCTCTCCCACTGCACACCACTTAGATCGATTTTCGGCTTCTCGCATACTGACCTTTGTTTTTCTTGGTTAAGTTCACCATCCATATAAAGATTTCAAGGCCACATATAAATTAAATAATTAAGTTGACCTTTTCTAATACAGATAGTTTCTGTCATAAAGTCTGCATTATTAATATGGTGGTTACACGATGTTTACAAAATTTCGATTTTATGTATGAATAACATACTACTGCTGTTTGCTTACATTGTTTATAGACAAATATTTGTTTCTGGTAAATATTCAGGTTGTGAGGTATGTAAACATCAGTGAAGTATTCTTGTATCAATTTGGCGGCCTATAGTAGACTTTAGGTGAAGATGTCATGTTAGGACCAATAATTGAATAATCAGCACGATCATTTTAGTTCTCTTTCTGGGTGTTTTTTTATAAAACATGTATGTATCTAGAAATATATATATATAAGTATATTTATCAGCAGTCTGATTGCCATAGTACTGGCTCTGCCTAGTTTGGAATCAGACGGTCGTGTATGAAATGTGTGGAGTGTGCAGTTATTGTTTCTAACACATGTGTATGTTTGTTATTATTTCCTAGTACCAACTTAAAAAACTTATTATAATTGATTCTGTTAACCTATGTATGAAGATCCTAAAATAATTACAAGTGGTGAACACTACATACAATACTATTGAAAAAATTCTATCTGACCTTGTATAACATTATTATTTTAGTACTAATTTAAAAAGCGCTGTCTTAGTGATGTAGTACGGTACGCGACTGCAGTAGCAGGATCAATTTTCGGACCGGGCAAAATTTTATAGGGTTTTTCTGAGAAGAGAAATAGCCATACTCCTTATGTAAACATACATACATTTGACGAGCCTGTTGCTCTAGTGGTTAGTGACCCTGACTGCTAAGTCGGAGGTTGTGGGTTCGATTCCCACCCAGAACAAATAGTTGTGTGATGAGCACGATGATTTGTTCTGCGTCTGGATGTAATTTATCTATACTATGTATGTATTTAGAAATATATAAGTATGTTTATTAGCAGTCTGATTACCATTGCACAGGCTCTGCCTAGTTTGGAACCAGGCGGCGGTGTGTGATATGTGTGAAGGTATTATTATTATACATTGTACCTTTTTTTTTTTTTTTTTTTTTTTTCCGTGCGGAAATCCCCTCGGATACCACCTGTCGGTGGCATGTCGGACTCGAACCGACTAAAACCGCACGCCTTCGCCGGGTACTAATAGCCGGGGAACCAGGTATACCCTAGAAAGGAAGGCCCTGGTGCCCCGACATACCTCGGGTCATCTACAGACGAGTAGACGACCCCCGCCCCGTGTGGGAACCCCATGTTCCCTGTGCTCCCTGGAAGCGAGCGCGCTTCGCAACGCGCTCGCCGCCTCCCCGGCCTGCTTCTGCTAGGGTGACAGATGGCCTCACCTGTCACCCCCAGGCCTGCGCTTATGGAGGACGGAGGTCGTTCTGCGACCTCCGGCGCCTGAGTCGCCTGCGCTGCCTGGCCCGTGCCCGGGCCTGGCGGGCCGGGAGAGTTCTAAACCTCTCCCGGTCCCGCTCCGCCGTCTCCTTCGCGAGCATAACTTGCTCGCAGAAGGAGACGGCAGAGTTCCACGCACTCTCGCTCCGCACGATAGCCGCAATCAGGCTATCGAGCGAGAGAACTCCCACTCCGATGGCCGCCACGAGGTCTCGCCTCTGCTCAACCCACGCCGGGCACTCTGCCAGCGTGTGGAGAGCCGTGTCCACGGTCTGGCCATCGCAGTGGTGGCACTCAGGCGTTGGCTCCTTGCGGATCAGACACAGGTGATCTCCGAAACATCCCTTCCCAGTGATCACCTGCGTCAATCGGTATGAGAGGGTCCCGTGACGCCTCTCGAGCCAATCCTCCATAACGGGTCTTACCGCCGCAATGACGGCGTGCCCGGCGCTCGGTTGCCCGAGTCGTTCCCTCCACTCCCCTATGATGACCTGGCGGAGTTGGGATTTCCGGTCATCGATTTCTCGAATCTCGGGGTATCGACCCAACTCCTGCGCCTCCTTGCGCCACTGATACAGTGCTGCAAGGGCTCTCGCCTCCAGGTCCCACGGTGGAATTCCGGCCAGGAGACTCGCCGCCTCGAAGGAGATCGTGCGGTACCCCCTTATGATCCTGATGGCCAGCATTCGCTGCGGTCGCCGCAGTATCGCGACGTTGCTGGCCTTCAGGGCCCCCGCCCATACTGGGCACCCGTAAAGGGCCATGGACCGCACAACCCCCGAGTAGAGTCTCCGGCAGGAGTCATCGGGTCCCTTCATGTTGGGCAGCAGCCGCGCCAACGCACGCGCTGCCCCAACCAACTTGGGGACCAGACCTCGGAAATGATATCCGAAGTCCCATCGGCCATCGAGTACGAGCCCCAGATACCTGATCGAGGGCTCGATGCCGATGCGAGTGCCTCCTACCGTGAGGCTAGATCCCTCAGGCGGCTTCCTCCGAAGCCCGTGAAAGAACAGGGCCTCGGACTTGTGCAGAGCCACCTCGAGACCCAGCCGCCGGATACGCTCAACGACTTGGGCAACCCCGGCCGTGGCCCTCAGGGTTGCCTCGTGGTGCGTCTTGCCGCGCGCCGTCACGAGTGTGTCGTCCGCGTAGCACACGACGGCGACACCATCCAAGAAGGTACCACGAAGCACCCAGTCGTAGCCGATGTTCCACAAGAGTGGCCCTAACACCGACCCCTGCGGAACACCGCACGACATTTCACGCCTACCGAGACCGGTCCTACTGGGGTAGACGACGGCTCTCTCCGACAAATATGCCCCGACTATGCGGCGGAGGTAGAGAGGCACTTCGTGATACACGAGCGCCTCCCTGATGCAGCTCCAGGGCATAGTGTTGAACGCGTTGGCGATGTCCAAGGACACCGCCAACACCACTTCGCCCCGGGAGACTGCTTCCTCCGCCAGAGCCTTCACGCGCATGATCGCATCCACGGTGGAGCGCCCCTGACGGAAACCGTACTGGTTGTCCGCCAGATCCGGCCCAACCATCACGAGATGCTTGACGAGGCGCCTTGCAATCACTCTTTCAAAGAGCTTGCACACCTCGTCAAGCAACACTATGGGCCGGTAGGCGGACGGTGAGTCCGCCGGGCGCCCCTCCTTTCGGATGAGGACCAGTTTCCCCGTCCTCCACAATTTCGGAAACTGGCCCCGCTCGAGGCATGCGCTGAAGAACCCTCGCAGTCGGGGCCCGAGAGCCTCGTCGACTAAGGCCAGGACCCACGCTCGGCCAGGAATGCCATCGGGTCCCGGGGCGGTGTTTTTGGCTTTAAGCCGTAACACCGCCACCCTTAGTTCCACCCCAGTGACCTCAGGCACGTCGTCGTCATCCACGTTAGGCGCCTCAAGCGCCGGAGGCGGAGCCATCTGTGGCGGAGTATGCTCCACCACTCGCGTTGGGAACAGGGAGCCAACGACCCTCTCAAGCAGCTCTGGCTGAAGACACCGTGTGAGCGGCGGGGCCCATGGGCGCATCTTGCCCCTAACCATACGGTAGGGGCGTCCCCACGGATCCCGCTCCAGTGTCTCCAGCATCTCGCGGCGGGCCTCGCTCTTGGCCCGCTTTATCGCTGCCTGAAGGGTCCTCTTGGCAACCCTGTAACCCGCTAACAGCTCCGCCTCTCTCGCTGCCGCATCTTCGGGGCGGCGACGCCTCCTGCGGAACCTGGACCACTGGCGGCGCGCGGTCACGCAGGCTTGACGCAGCCGTGCGATCTCCGGCGACCACCAGTAGACCTGGCGCCTCGCAGTATTGGGCTGAGCCCTAGGCATCGCCGCATCGCAGACGCGGGTCATGGCCTCCCGGAACCACTGTGCCTCATCATCGACGTCGACAGGCCTGTCCGGCGCAGGAGCCCAGGCCTGTACGATGGCGGCTTCCAGGAGGAGGTCGCGATCTAAGCGCTTGAGCGCCCAACGTGGTTCAGGTGGTGCCGGTCTGACCGGCGCGCCATCTGTAGGGGCGGAGACGTCAAACCGAATATATCGGTGATCCGAACCTGTCTCCTCCCCGACAACGACGCGCCAGCCTTGGACACGACGCGCTAGCGAGGGGCATGCGAACGAGATGTCCACAATCGAACTACCCCTCGCCGTCACGAACGTGGCCACGGCCCCCCGGTTTAGGAGAACTAGGCCGAATCTTTCAGCCCAGTTCTCCAATGCCCTGCCCCTCGGGTTCGTGCGCAGGGAACCCCAAGCCTGCGACCAGGCGTTGAAGTCCCCCAGCACAAGAACCGGGTATACATTGTACCTAATTGTAGCTGAAGTAACAATTTTAATTAAGGTAGTTCAAAGTTTATTATTAGCTACCATTCTACAATAGCTAAAATGACGGATTTTTGTACTTGTGAAACCCCAAATCATCTTTATTGAAAAACAATTTAGATTCTAGTCGCAGATGGTGTGAGAATTATTATGTCACCCTTATATGACATTTCCATAATTTTATCACAATTTATATCGAGATCAACAAGCCATCGCCACCCGCATACCAGACAATTGATGCAATCATCGCCAATGAGATTTTGGGGTGCGTAAAACGGAACTGTAATTGCATCGGCCACAACCAAATTATTGTTATAGTAACTATTCAATGATAAATTCATTTCAAAGTCTGCGGGTGAAATTTTCAATGTGGTAACTTATAATTAAATAAATCTAATAAATATAATGTTAAATATCTTTATTGCATAAGAAAAACAATTCCAACCCGTCATTTATGTAGACTCTCAGGTCATAAATCAACACACACAATAGAAACAATATGTTTTGTCCAATATTTAGTAAAATAAATCCAATCCGTTATAGGGTTAGGCCTTATGAGAACAAAGGGCTGACGAACTCAGGGCCACTCTTTTTTAATTACCAGACGGATACAGATGCATCGTTAAATATACTACAACATTGTTTTGATGTGTGCCATTATGTCAATTGTTAAAGACTAAAAGGTAAAGAAATGAAAACAAAACAAGATAAAGAAAAAAGATGGATTAGAAACAAAAGTGAAGTATGCGATTTTATCTATTACCTTTACATTAATTCTTTTTTTAATATCTCAATATCTCGTATGTAGTA
Source organism: Arctia plantaginis (assembly GCA_902825455.1). Taxonomy (NCBI): domain Eukaryota; kingdom Metazoa; phylum Arthropoda; class Insecta; order Lepidoptera; family Erebidae; genus Arctia; species Arctia plantaginis. Next base: position 14,937,086 of record CADEBD010000422.1, read on the forward strand.
TTTTGTTAGTAATCTTGTAAAACTAATATTTTTTTTATTAGCTACGAACAAGTTATCGGCTGCGGTATTTCCGGATGGATACGACCTTCAAGAAAAGAGCGTACTCCTTCCTCAAAGGCTTGCAACGCGATTGTGACTCCTGAGTTGCAGGCGTTCATAGGCGGCGGTAGTCGCTTTGCATCAGGTGACCCGTCTCATCGTTTGCCCCCTATTTCATAAAAACATGTATTTAATAAAAAGCAAACGTGTATCATATAAATTTATCACCGCTGGATACAACATCATAACATTTAAATTATGTCAATTTTTATAACTTTTGCAAAAAGACTATTAAAATAAACTATTTCCTGCAGTAATAATTATAATGAATAACATAAAAATACAGTCGGGGTAATAAAACATTGATTTGTTTTCGTTAGACGGCCATATCCTTGATAAATAAGCTTTATTCGTGTGTAAAGATAAGTAATCTTCATTCAACGACAGACACATAAATCAAAAAGCCGTGAAAAGGTCGTAGACTGGTCGACGATAAACTGTTAGACGACGGCATTATAGGAATTGTGTTTGAAATATAAACGGTTTTAATGCTACGGCAGTCATTATATAGGTACCACCAAATTAAAATTTACAGGCCCAACTTCTCATAATGCATGTAAAGAATTAATATTATTTAACGGGAATTAACGCGATCTCTTATTTAGGGTATTACCAGAGGTATGTAATACCCTAAATAAGAGATCGCGTTAATTCCCGTTAAATAATATTAATTATCATGGAACGCGAAAGTTTAAAAGTTAGCATGTAAAGAAGTTTATAAATTATAATACTCATAATGGGATGGTTTTCTTGGACTGTGATTAACAAGACGTGACGGGGGAGTGTCACAGCGACATTTTATTTGTTGCAAGCCACGAAATACACGTAACAGTCTCATAAGATTTATTTTCAAACATTCCGTAATCTTTCCTCTTGTGGGCGTAGACACATTTGTACGAAACAAGGAATGGTGAGATATTCACCCCAGTTGTTTTTTTGGTTTTAACATCTTCGATAAGCATGGGTCGGACCTCCATATTTGTTGATAAGGGAAAATATGTTAATTCAGTCGCTATGAGAGAACCGATATGACCTACTAAGTGATTGGGTTCGAAATACGCTGGCGTGTTTTGAATTTGAACTCCAAGAGCTTCAAAGATCAGTTCAATGTTTACAAATTGCCCGAAGAAAAAAACTCGATTGATTCGATTGAGATATTTGTTTTGATTAGGTTCGATTCAAATAAGAATCATTTTTGATATGGGATGGATCAAAATTAGGTTGAGATTATTTATTAAATAATTCTCTAAACAATAAACATGACTTTATTCAGAGCACAATACTATGTCCCAAACATATATGTATGTATTTATGGTCTGAAATAATGAAATAAATTATTGAGGAAAGCAGGTTAAATTTACTAGGAAATATTCCTAAAATGGATCTTACAATATGGCGCCACTAAAATTTCCATCTTTTATGAAATATTACAGATTAGGTCGGCGGTTCTTTCATAAAATCTAAGTTTAATTAAAAAATTAAGCAAACGGCAATTAATTTCGTCAGTCTCCTTTCTCGGTTACAATTTTATACAAATGAAATGTTTAGAGTCAGAATGCAGGCTGATAAATTCACCTTAAACTTTATCAAAATATTTAAGTTTTATTTGAGGTATTTGAGTTGCCTAAGTATTGAAACATATACTAGCCAACACAAAATAATTTGTTAGAAGGTGGTTGAAAACATGTAAACTATGTTTAAAAGGTACCTAGTGTTCATGGTTAAAAGCCTGTGCTTGATTGCTAATGCAGTAGTAAAAAAACATATTTTAAACTGACTTTAAAAAATAAGGAATTTCTCAATTTAGCTTTATTTTTTTTATGTTAAATTTACTAGGTACTCAAGACGGTAAAGTTTCCGTTTGGTCTCATTTAAATTAAATTACACATACAATTAGAGTACAGTATACTACACTTCATCACGACGAAGCAGAATTGAAATTGGTGACACCTTTTTAGAAGTTAATTGATTTACTACAAATAATAATAATTACAAATTTACATATTTCTATATTCTGATCCTAAACTAGGCAGCGCCTGTACCATGATTACCAGACTGATAGAACCCAACATATTTAAAACCATACTTATACATATAATCATTTAAATACATTAGTATTTTACATAAATTACACTCAGACAGAAAACTAATGATCGTGCTGATCACACAATGATTTGTCCTGGGTGGGAATCGAAACCGCTACCTCTGGTTTAGCAGAAAGGGTCATTGACCACTAGACCAACAGAATAAAAAATAACTTATTTTAACAAATTATTACAAATTAATATATAAATCTGATAAAAAGTTGAAAATTAAACGTTGCATCCGATAAATTAATTTTAGATTTGATAAAGTTAAAATGGACCAATTCACGAGCGCCCCGGGCAGTATTATTTTGTTTGTCAGCATATCCATCTTAAATAATTAAAGGAAAATTTATAGATGTCTTCGAAGGGGAAGTAATTTACAAGCTCCGTAGCTCCGATAGGGGTCCTGTTTCCAGGAGTGACGCATCCCGCCCTTACTCCAGTTAGACATTCCTGAAGTTAACACGTATCTTACATAATAATGGTGAAGAAAGTTGTGGATCCTTAATAAATATTGTTTTGTCTAGCGCAATAATCATCCAATTAAAAAAAAAAAATCAATTTCAATGAATAAACTGGAATTCAATTACTATTATTGGGAAAATTCAATTATTTACATTAGCAACAAATAGGATATCTAGAGTCAGTTCTAAGATATGACAACAACAACAAAATTACAAACATTGATTTAGACTAGATCTTAGATTCTGAAGTCATTTAAAGAAAGTATAAAGTAAACGAGGAGTATTTTTTGTGTATTGAGAGTTTTGGAAGCATTATTTATTTATTTAACTTTCTCAACATAAATACAGGCACAGGGTTTGATCTCTAAATTCCACACTAGGATTGTGTTGTGGGATCCAGTCTCCTTCGGTCCTTTTACTTTACGAGACATTAATAAAAAATATTTAAAAAAGATAATGAAGTAAAGAGAATATATAAAAAATATACAAATAAGGACACACATGTACTGAGTGTGTGTGATTGCACTACGTGAATGATATATGTGTGTGTGTGTGTGTGTATGCATGTATGTGTGTGCGTGTTATTGAATGTTTTTCAGGATGTCCTCGGTCAAGCTCAACTAGCCATTCGTAGTCATATTTTTTACTGCAGTATTTTGTCAGTCCGATGAAATCCAACTTGGCGTTAATTTACTGGTACATATACCAGTAAATTAAATTGTACACTCTCCTTCCAATCGATTTGCGACACCTTATAGTGTTCTACACCAACCTCCGTCCTGAATGACAAAGAGTGGCATTGCTCAGAGCAGTTTTGTAAAAACGAAGAATGAGTGAGATTATACATAATTGTCTGAGTTATCCCAGCTCCCAATAAGGTGAGTTAGTAGAGTATCTGTACGGTCAGCCGTATGCAGTTTTAAATAGTGTACGTTGTGCTCTTTCTATTTTCATCATATGTGTTTTCTCGGCAGCTCTCTATGTAATAGCTTAGAATTGATTGGCTACAAGAGAAAGTTAAACAATTTCTTTTCATTTGCGATTTTACCCAAACACTTAAAGACTCGCATAAGCATTCTAATACTAGTATGGAGTGCATTAAGATGAGTGGTCCATGTAAGCTGGCAATCTAAGTGGTTCCCCAGGTATTTTATGGAGTTCATTTGTTCTATTAGAGGGCACTGACAGGTTTTTGACGCCAAGCACGAGTGCAGTCTTAGGTTCATCGCGAGTTTAGGAGAAGATCGCATCGAGACATAGAAATTTACAGCTATATTAGGAGTTTTAAGTAAGTCAGGAGATTCAGTCTGAGCCAGTTAGCAACGGTTCGCATGCCCAAATCCACGTTAACCTGGTTATCTCTTACTACTCAACACTGGTTTTGCCAAAGAAGATTACCGGAGTATCATCTGCATTGGTAACTGGTTTTGCTTGACCTAGCTTCAAGGCACATAGGCTATCTATGTATATAATAAACAACGTTGGGCCAAAGACACTGCTCTATGGGACTCCAAAGTTAATGGGTTTTAGTTCACTGCGGTAATCTCCCGCGATCGCATTTTGTCTCATCCTCCAGTAACGGTATTGATATCTTCGGAGAGACAGTATCAAACGCTTTGACCAGGTCCTGGAAGAGTTGTGAAAAAGTGAAAAAATGTTTTAAATAGTCTCTAATTCCTAAAACAAATACAATATTTAAAACATCCAGTTCAGTATTGAAGACCAATGCCAGTTAAGTTACGCTAGGTATAAAAATATTGTCTTCAAGTATGGTCGGTAACGTAATTTCAAATTGAACAGCTTTTACCAAAGTTGGGATCTATTTGAAACTAATTTATGTTGTTTCTTAAAAACGGATATAGGTTAGAGTATGTAATAATTTATAAGCAAAGTTTCTTCGGGCGCGTGGGATACTTTGCAACTAGTAATATTACGAACTTTGTTCATAAACTAATACAATATTAATCTATAAATTTATTTATAAGAGTAGTTTTATAAGTGCCATATAATGTTTTATTTGCGTTGACTTTTGACTTCGACGAAACTTGCATAGATTCTTTACATTTGCTTGCCACCCAGATTACCAAGTGTAACTGAAGATTTACCCTTCAAATATATGAAGTTTTTTGTATTACATGTATATTAGGAGACTTTTAATAGAGATGTTTCTCTTTTTCCAGACATGAATTCAGAAGTAAAAAAAGATATTGTTTGCTAAGTACATCCTTTTATACACAGGTACCTACTAGATTTACTTCACAACAAGCTTCAAATCCTACATCAGATGACACTACTTTTATTTTCCATCCAGTGGTTGGATTTGCCGGGTCCACGCGCGTTAGCTGTAATAAATATAAAAGTTATAGCTTGCAGGAGCCTTAACCCTTCGCTTAAAGCTTACCACAAGCGGATTACGGTCATTACTCATTCCTACCGTCTAGAGTGCCCCAGGCAGGAATCGAAGAGAGACGGTGAATGTAAATGTGTACATTTTTTTCTTCTGGGATACTTATTCATGTTGAGAGAACCATTTTAGCCATTGATAGATTTAACGTGTACAAAACTTAAGGATGTTTTATAATTATATTCAGGGCCATAATTTTCGTAGTTCTTTTCGATTACACATTAAAATGCCCACATTCTTTGTGCTCCTGCATACCATAATGCAATTAGTGGGAGGCAGGTAGATGATATGGTAATTATAATTTGGAATGAATTACATGCTTAGATCGTACTCGTATGCATTAAATTTATATATTAGGAAGTATAGCGTCTGTAACATTTTTTTTCTATTAGCAGACAACATGTAATACTGCTTTCAGTCATGTAATTATATGAGAAATGAAAATATCCGGGCCTAATATCGATTTTTACGCGGAATATCTGCCATCAGAACTCAACAACCCAAGTACTAGGCGATATCGAAGTTCTGTAGAAAGACTGTTGTTGGACTTTTTAGGGGTCCAACTACCGTACGATTGCCACAGATGTTCGTAAGGCAACCGGGACCGACGGCTTAACATGATCTTCGAGGCACGGAGTGGTCTTAATGTATTAAAAATGGTCACCCATCTATAGACTAACGTGGCTAGGATTGCTTAACTTTGTAATGTATTAACCTACTCGGCTACCACATGGTTAAGTGGTATACGAGCCTCTCCGAAGAAAAAATATTTCAACTACAGAATCTAATGACCTTTATAAAATTTATGTAATTTTTACAATTTATCTAATTGTAAATGAGAAAAGGAATTTATTTAAAATATTTGCCATGTCAGATAAAGCTCTTATTACCAAATAACGTAGAATTATTTCAATAACAATCAAAGAACAATTTGATTACCAAGTAATTTAAGAAAGATCTCGGTGGATAGTTTATTATACACTTGCTATTTTTGTGTGGATCATAAAGCTGTCAGGCATAGAGATGTAAATAGTATAAGTGGCAACTCTCGTACAGTATAACTTCTATCTATATTTAGGCGGAAAATATTTACCTTCAAATATCCAATATAGTTAGCACATAAGTCAAACTAAATCTATTTCATTTAGAAAAAAATAATAGTATATTGGTAACAAGATTCTCTCAGAAAAAAGTAAGCATGTTTTTCACATTTCTTCAGAAAATATTTCAAAGGTTTATTGATTACATGAACCATGTTCCACTTTTATATCACCCCTAAAAGCGTATAAAACGAAATGTGCGAGTAAAAAGGTTTACTTGCCCTTTGATTGTTTGCTATACGTTTTGGTAAAAAAGTTTGCGGGTGGGAAACTTCAAATGATCCTTTGCCCACTATATATGATTTATTTATTTCTTTTGTGTTGGCCGTAATATTGGATAACAAGAAATACCTATCGCCAGTTTTCTTACAGATATCTAAAGCGATTGGTGTGATTTGTTTCCAGAAACATATCAGTTAAGTTTTAATGATAAATTACATAACTGTTCCTATTGCAAATTTGCCCGTATTAGTTGAAATTATTAGTTGTTTATTGTTTGTATATTGACGACATTGTTTTAATTTTTTTATAGTTCTAACCTTTTGTTTACATTATTGTAAACAAAAGGTTAGAATCTTAGTTTAAGCTTTTTTGTTAACAAAACCCTCCAGCCCAGATTCTTGCTCTCTTCAAATGACTGCCATATGTAACTCAATTAGGATATGATTTGAATCATCACAATATGTACCAAGAAAAGACTAAAGTGGTTGCATGCCCCTTTTACTACCACTCTAAACGGATATCATTAAGTATGATTTTATCACGTGATTTATTAATTATTAAATCATTTTTATTGGTATTGGCCCCTTTCTATACGTTTACATTCCAAGTGTATATATTCCATTTGTGTGGCATTACAAGGAACAAAAGTATGACAATGAAAAATTTATAATATTTATCACAGACAGAAGGGTTAACAAAAGATAATCATTTACAGTGTCTTTATACCAAAAATAGCCGTAAACAATTGGCAACTTTGACAGACATGACGAAAGTACAAAAAGGATCACGTGTCTCAATAGCTTCAGTGAAACAACAATTTTCAACTCTATTGCTGTGGTATAAAATCTACTTAAAATCAGGAATACACAATAAACCTTGTCATTCTCATAAGCCTTGTATTTTTAGCTGCACCCCGCTACTTCTGAATAAACACTAGCTTTTGTGATGTTTAGTTTTTAGAGGTATTCAATCTTGAAAGAGATTTTGCACATCGAACTTAAATAAACAACTTATTCAACCCATTACAAATTGTCTTTTGTTAAAATTCGATTGACAGTTTCTTGTACCATTTTACAAATCTATTTTTTGCGTCTTGAATAAATAAGGCATAGAAACAATTTTTCGTTGTATCCATCCTGCTGGAGCGTTTATTAAATCGTAAGATTACAAATAATTTTATGTTTATGTATGAATCAAAATTCGAATTCTAAATGACATGTACGTACTTAATGTACCTAGAGGGCCTTTTAACAACGCATCTGATATCTCTGCAGTAAAACTCCTAACAATACATCCTTTTGTTGTTGGTATAAGGTCTACATTCGTATAAAACTTTATTTAAATGATCCTAAGCGTGGTAAGATAGAACAGTAACCATGTTTTTCTTATGTTTGTCTTTGAACAAGATTACAAACATGCGCGCACATGGCAAGCTCTTCAATCGATGGTTCCTTCTCGTCGTGACATCAGAACTATTTGTCTTTGAAATAACTTGGTGACTTTCTAGAGACAGTCTCACTGCGCGATGAGTTATTGCGTTATCCCCTTGAAACACAAGTCGATGTCTGCAAGCCACGACAGCGTTCATGTTTCACGTAAAGTAAAAAGATACCTTAACTAGGTTTTTGAATATTTTTCTTTATACTGTTAAAAAATAATTATCCTATTTTACCCAATGAATTAGTTTTTGAGAGTAATTAAGAAACATTTGAATTTAAAAAGTTAAAAGCATATAAAGTTTTAAACATTGTATGTCTATTACTTACCAACTGTATTTACTGCTTTTAAACACGTCGCTAAATAAAATTGCATCTAAAAATAAATCGTTGTAAAATTCGCGCCTTGGGCACTGGTCGCTGAGACTCCGAGACCCGGTTATTAAAATGACTACACTATGTCATTATTCTTGGAACAAAAAAAGGAGTGAATCGTAACAGCGCGCCACATATCATTGAGAGAACTGGCACTTATGCGCGTAGTTTCTATCGTAAATCAAAGATATTAAACAGAATGGCGGAACCTCTTTTGAGTTTATATTATAAATCATAGAGGCACAAGAAAACCTCTGGCTGTTCAATAGGTTCTTTGCCAACAACGTTTGCTTAAAAAGTAGTATATACAAAAACAATGATGAAATATTATGGTAGTTAATTGATATTGTCCGGTGTCGTCATTTCACGGCAATTTAGTCAAGAATGACGCCTTTCGAACATGCGGTTCTTTTTATATAAGTATACATGCCTGTATGTATAGCTAATTGACTAGAACGAGTCAATGAATCTAGAAGGATAATTAAATAAATTGTTGATTTGAAGATAGAAATATTTTTTATAACAGTAAGCAGCCATTACAAAGATAATAACTGTAAAAGTAAGTAATAAACCATTCTATACCAGGGTACAGCTTTTGCAATAATCTCTAAAATATAATATAAAAAATCACTAAGTTTAAAAAAAAATCGCGACTTTTTATCTAATGGTCGGATGACCAAAAAAAGGCGAGGGAATAATGAGAGGGTCTCGTATTTTAGTGGTAACCGAGTAGGTTAACACATTGCAAAGCAATCCTAACCAGGTCAGTTTATTCTTAACACATTAAACGTACCCTCCGTACCTCGGAGAGTCGGTCCCGGTTGCCATACAAACATCTGTGGCAATCGTAGGCTAGGTGGATATAGGCATATTATTGAAGTCTGAGGCACTATTTAGCACCACTAGAATTGTGTGTGGGTGGCCAAAGTTCCACAATCGATTTTTATCACCACGTAGATATACATAGCACCCATTACTTCTTACTACATTGCAAGCCACGTGTTAAGTTCAATTAGAAGGCCATCAATCGCCAAGTTATAAATTATACAGTAAAATGGATATTAAAATAACAAATAATACGTTCGACAAAAAATAACAACAACAACCACTTGGTAGTAAAGTTATCACCTGCTTAACGAAATATTGGCACAACTTTCAGTAAAGGCACGTAAGTGAGATATTCCTATTTGTTGATAAATGATCCAGTTTAAGGTAAACCTTTGGCGGTGAAAACGTATGATAAGTATATTTAAGTGATGTGTTTTTTTTCTAAATATGTGTACCAATAACAGTTCGGTAGTTTAGAGTTTTTCTAGAAGGTTTTTTATAAGTTTAATGAAATAACTGCATACATTGCAATTATACGTCCTCAATTTATGAACGATACTACTCAGGAGAAGAGTAAGAAATTAGGGTGACAATAGGAACACCATTATTTGACTTTACACCATACAACACTACTATTATTGGGCTGATTTTGTTTGTATTTTTAACAATAAGCTATTACTAATCATCTGATCAACTATCACTTTCGTTTATCAATGCTAACATTAGATTGCTTTCCTATTGCACGTCTTCACAAAGATCCACATAAAGATAGACTTTTCAATCTTTAAAGTTACTTTCTACGTCACGTTCAGCCAACAAAAGGCGATAGTATTGACTTTGTTTGGGCCAGATTTATCGTTACGTGAAAAGAGTTATATAAAGATATCATAACTAATATCACTGTGGAACGTCAAGTCATTCGATATAAAGGTGTTTTGTAGAAACCTTTAGGGTTTCCTTGTTGGGATCGTGACGAGATTAAGTTAGATATGGTGTTGTGAGTTCTGTTGTTGCATTTGGTTTGTTGACGGCTCTCATTTCTGTTTAAAGACAACAATAACTGTCAGCCATTCCGCAAATGTTTCTTTCTTTCCTTCTACACATTACTGTCTGTAAGCACCGTTAGGTTTGCTTTTCTTTAGTCATGAAAGGGTAGATCATTATACAGTTCTACTTGTTTTGAAATTATTACTGGGGTAACGTTTCCGTACAGAACGTATTCGTTAGCCGTACCCACATACCAATACCGTAATGTTATATTTTTGCTAGTAAGCTGATAGCTGCTATATTCTATATAGAGATGTGAGCAATGATGGTTATGGTATTGAATGGGTACGAAATCGAGAAAATAAAATGGAATATAAGATTGGTTAAAATTTTATTTTAACAAAAGTTATACAAACAATTTATAACCATATTACTTTGTATTTCCACCGTGTGTTATTTTTTTAGTTCACACTAATAACGTCCTACAAATCAGCCTAAGCTTCATTTATAAACATAGCAATCTTTCGATATGGTGAAATTGAAAAATATGTAAACGAGCTTGGTATTCAATGTGTCGTAAGAAAAACACGATGCTGTCATTTTTAACGTGCGATAGATGGCGTGGTGGGAACGCTAACACAGATAAATCGGTCGGAAGGCACCTCGCTACATTGCCTTCCTTAACGACCTTTGCTACGGAATCAGTTTAGGGTTAAAGGTGATTTTCTTCGCTTTTGTGAGTATGTGTGTGTGCATGTTATGCGGTGTCAAAGGAAGTTAAGGAATCGAGGGATGATACGATTTTTCAACGAATATCTTTGAAGGTGTACAAGCTTTTGGTGAATCAGTTTTGTGGAGAGGAATCTTTTATACAGTTTGAGAGGAATCGTTTTTTCTCCATGGAACTGAAAATTCTTTATTTAAAATATAATTTCTGATACACAATGAATATTACCTTACTTTAAACTCTAGCATTGTTAGTAACGTTGTTTATTCAGTTGTAAGCATTAATCATTAGTCATAAAATTTTACTACGCCGCTTTCCCCGTTAAAATATGTAAGTAAGTAGCCATTATAGAAACTTGTAACATTGATGTGACAGTTGATGTCAGGGACATCAACTTATTTACCTCTATAATCTGGTCTTCCTTCAAGCTTTTTTCCAAACTAGTTTTGGAGTGGACTTTAAGTTTACCTGCGATACGGCTGAAGTTTGATTTTTTACGCGGAGACTGCCATCAGACTTCCACAGCCCAAATACTAGGCGATATCAATGTTCTGTAAAAAGACTGTAGTCGAACTTTTTAGGGCTCCAACTACCCGTAACGATTGCCATGATGTAAGGCAACCAGGACCGACGGCTTAACGTGCTTTCCGAGGCACGGAAGGGTGTCTCAATGTATTAAGAATGGTCACCCATCTGTAAACCTGGGATCTGGCTAGTATTTCTTAACTTTGCAATGTGAAAACCAACTCGATTACCACTTAGCCTCGAGCCTCTCCTCCTTAATCACAGGAGGTATGTGCTACTTTATACCGGTCTCCCACCCGAGACTTAACATGTCCGTTATCCTAACTCTATCATCGTATTTCCTTTTTTAATCCCATCTATCTTTCTTCTTTTAAAGCCAGAAAACTATAACCTTCCTAAGGAGAATTGTGTCAAGCAGTTGCAGTGTAATGGCCTAAACAGCCTGCAATTTTTTTGCAATATCACACATTACGTTCAACATCTTCATGTACTACTACGTTTGTAAACTATTTTATTATCATAACCTGTCCTTCAGAGCTGTGTTTTTATGATGACCGAAGGTCTATGTCGAATATGTATGTGAGTAGATACGAACCAATAAAGTTAAAGTAACGAATAATGGGTTGTGGATTCCAAAGAGACTGTTAATTGCAAATGAAATAACTTGAAGAATTGATTTCATCTTCACTGTACCATAATTTCTACTCCACCATAATTTCTATTTCATTTTGTTAATATTAACAAAACGGAATGGAATAGAAATTATAAAAAAATATTGATTAGCAATATATTTTTTTACAATTTCTATTCCATTTCATAGGCATTCTGCTCTATAATTTTCTTAATTTTGTTAAACATTCGCAGTAGTGGTTCTATGTTACTATCAAAAATGTATACACATTACATCTAATGCTTTTTAATATTTTAGTTTTACAAAAGTAATACTTTGATCTACCTTATATTAAATATTATTATAATTTGGGTATGGTTTGATTCAATTTTCTTTCCAATGAATCTTCGTCTTTCGTCAGTTTTATAACATAAGATGTATTATTTTAGTTTTTAAATTCAAAGCGATCCAACAGATACATCTTGACTGTTCCAACAGGCATAAATTAAACCGTAGACGGAACATTTTTAAAACCGATTACGTCACTACAGTCAGCGAGTCGGCGCATAAATAACCGATCACCGTAGTTATAAAGTTGTCAAGCGCACATTATGTATAAGATGCAACAATAGGAACATGAGGGCGTTGCTTAGCGTTGTTATAACTCCGTTACCTAGATTAATGTGCGTGCCACATCGAATGTGAAGAAAGATCTTTGTGGGAACCGAGTTTCGATATAGAATAATGCTGACTGACTGACCCACCGAATGAACAACACATTTCTCTGATGATACAAATATAATCTGACATGTAAATATCATGTAACCGATTTGATTTATTTTGCGACTAAAAGACTGTCCTTAATAACGTATGATAAGGGATTTTGTTTGTTTGTTTGTTTGTTAAGTAAAATATTTAGATTGTAATCTGTTTTGTTTTTAAATATGACCTAGAACGAGTTTACCTTAAACCATTTGCATCAAGGTTCCAGCGTAACTGGTGACCTAAATGAATTAAGCCGGTTGTTTAATTAATTTTTATTGATTTTCGGGATTAATCTTTATTCGACAATCTTTAAGACAATAATATATAATTCTAAAATGACTAGTTACCTGTTTGTCTGTAAATGACAAAATTGTCCCTTGAACTTGTGAAACAGCAAAAATATAGTCTTTTATTATAAAGTGTATACCTATAGCAGATTTTTACAAATTCTTAGCAATTTAATATGATGTTATCCTATTAGCTAACAAAATTAAAATATATAGGAATACTCCATCAAATACTTTCATCAAAAAATGTTGACTAAACAATCTAGCAGTATGTTACATCATACCGTCACGCTTGCTGTCGTCCTTTTGTCTCTGACACTCCCTCACTATTTGATTTATAGATCTGTGCGTTGACTGCTTGTCTCTACCAAGGCTTATTAATGAATTTATTTAAACGCTAATGAACGAGTTACGTTCGGGACAAGTGAAACCAATTTATCTATACCCAAAGTGAAATGTTATTTCAGGATCATAATTGTACTTCCAAATACTTTCCATCGGTTCGAAACTTTACAGTTAGTTAGAAATTTTAAGTAAAGTAAGTATCGTTCAATTCATCTTATCCAAGTTTTGGATGATCTTTACAATTTTAGCAATCCGTTTCAATCAATTTCGTTTGCGAAAATAGTTAAGTCAATTGTATTATTAAACATTTTACTGAAGTTTGATTTGAAAATGAAAATTTACTTAAACCAGAATTCCTCAAACTAATTCTATTTAGTAGAAAATACGCTAAATAAAGTATTTTTTTAAAAGTATGTTTTTTAAAAAAAGGTAGTGTGGCTAGTCTTAACGTATTTATACGTCTTTCAGCGACAAGGTTATAAAATAAATATAGAGGATATAAGGAAAAAGAGTTATGCTACAAATGTAACATATAATTAAATCCCGTTTAAAGAAACTTTACCACCAAAGCTTAAACAGACTACAGTTTCAATGACAAACGCGCTTCATCAATTTTAAACACACGGTTCAACTTCGTACTGCAACGGAGCCCATTCAAAAGACTCGAGCTTTTTACTAATGCTTTCAGAGCCTTAATTAACATCCTCTCTAGTGAATAGGCAAGAGTACTTAATTCAAACGAGGAACTAGGCTGCGTAGTCTCGATGTTGCCAGCCAAAATGTTTTAGTTAAATTCAAAATTCTTTGTAGGTATTCTTAACTTGAGTTTTGTTTTATGCATTACTTTCAAAGAATGTTAGATGTACCTGTACTAAAGGAGGTGGCAGAGGTCAATGATGTGTGACATTATGTGACGAGGGGGGAGAGGGGTCCTTGGTATCGTGACGTCACATTTTAAACCCAATATGCCTAAGTACTATAACGCATTTTTCGAATTTTTAACAATGACGTAAATTATCGTTTTTTGTTTTGTTGTTGTGTTTGTTGAAATTATTAAAAAGTAATTAAAACGGTATTAAACTAATTTTGGTACTGCTGTTTTAATATAACAATTTCTAGATATAAAATTGTAAAAATGTATGGAACAAGAAATCTTCTCAACAAATACGACCGACTACAGAATAACTGCATTCAGTTCATTTTAATCTTCGTAAATATCATATTTCCTCATGTCGTCTTGAAATTAAGTATCTCCCAATTCATCAGCTTCATCACCTGTGCAGACTAACGACTACACTATTCTCAACTCTCCTAACTTGCCTACATAATTGCAATCCTCCTTCCAGTTCCTTTGTACCAATTATAACACAACCCTCCGTAGAGCACAAATAATCTTCTTCTGTTATGCCCTTCCTACACTTATGTGAGTGTTCATTCTTTCTTCCTCACTCAATCTGTACTTCTCAGTAATGCTTTTCCCCAGGTAATCAGAATGGCAACCAGTCGTAATTAGTTCAAGGTGAAGGTACGAGCTCTCCTCACCCAGAATATAGCAGAATCATCATAAATATGATACTTTATTTATTATGCTGTGTATATGTATACTACTTTATTTATATGTATGTGTATATATTTAATATTTATATATGAATATGAATGTATATGTTCTTGTATGTATACGTTGTTATATTTATATTATTTCACTGCTTTTTCTCATTTCTTTTCATCTCCTGTGCGAGACAGTATTTATTAATATTTACTTTTTATGTTCACTTTAAAATTCTTAACCAAAGTGTAGTGCACTTTTTCATTCCTTTTTCACACCACCCTACCGTATACTGGCAAAGGACGCCTATGGCATTAAGTCCGCCATTGTACATTTTGTTCATAAAGTTATCAAATAAATAAATAAACAAATATTGTATTTAAAAATAATGCTGTAAATTAAACATTGCATAATCTAATTCCAGCTTATAAGTCGTAATATAAGATTAAAGTCAGAGCTCCGGTTGGGAACTTTATATTTAAAGCATACCATAGCTATCTTAATACATGTGTGAGAATGCGAGGCAAATTCAATTCTTGGCGCGGAACCATCCACCCGGCGAAGATTTAGGGTTCATTTTAGTCGGTGTAAGTTATTTGCTCATGAACATCTGGAGCGACCAATTTTAGATTGAAATTGTTACCTCGTACAGTGAAATTGAAAACTTTGTTCAGCCCTTGTCTTATTCCAAAGAATGTGACTAGTATTTATTTTAATACTGAAGTGTTAGCACACGTGAACTCTGTAATGTTTTGGGTGGTGGAGTGAAATTTAATTAAATTTCGATTAGTTCCACGTGAGTACACACTAAGATGTTAATTAATATGACCTTGTGATTTCATCGTTTTATTGTATGTAAAACACTACACTCTTCTTACACTACAGTAACAATGTTTTAATAGTCATTTCTATTTTCTATTCGCAACAAGTTTTGCCAGTTCGCAGCCCATGCGTATATTTCTGTAAATGCATCAAATTGCACCATTAAAGCAGTATAAGGTAAACATCAAAGACTTCGTTCGGAGAAACCGCTATTGAACATAGTTGCACTCGAATGTGGTTTTATTATTTTTCACCGCCACCATCGGTACTTCCTTACTGACGCGCTTCCCTAGATTAATTAAAAATTGAATAGGACTCTAATAGTCACATTGTGATAATTTGAATAGCTCTTAATGAATTTTCATTCTTCAAAGTGGGTCGGGGTAGGGAAGTCGCGTAATTGGTGGAAAGTCGGGATCGGTGACCGCGGCCTGTTTCAGGACGCTGCATCAATTTTAGGTTTATTGTTTCTATAATTGCTCGAGGGAAATCCGCACTGAGTTGAACTTACTTCACTTAAAACTTTACCCTCAAATACAACTCTGCAATATTGGCTCTCGTTCTGTTTCGTTTGTGTTCGCGAACATTTTTATTTAAACGAATCGATTGGTTTTTCTGTTTAAATAAAATATTTCTCATAACGTTTCATTACATTTACTTTTATATTTTACGGTTTCAGATACGTGAGGAGAGTTATCTTTGTTATTATTTCAAACTACTTTGATATATGACATATTCTACAATAATAGCTATATTATTAAATTTGAGTTTATATTTTATTAATATTATAATGATTATAATACCAGCTTTTGCCCGCGGCTGCACCCGCGTATACGTCGATTTTCGCGGTAATAAGTATATGGTAATGTAGCTTTCCATTAGTGAAAGAATTTTCAAAATCGGTTCAGTGGTTTAATCGTGAAAGCGTAACAAACAAAGAAATAAACAAACAAACTCGCTTTGACATTTATAATATAAGTACAGATTCGTGTGTTGCCTTCGAATGAAATGAAAACGAAAAAAATATCTTTATTTAGGTCACATTTTATATTATATTATCATTACGAATAACATTTTCTCAATGAATCTCAGGTTATCATAGCAAGTATTAATAGACACAAAAAAATAAACAATGTGATGGTGAGATTGATCGAACTGTACAGCATCGAATCAATACGGGATGGATGAAGTGGCGGCAGGTAATGGGAACAATTTGTGATCCCAGTTTCGACTTAACACTGAAGGGACAAATTTATAAAACTATTATCAGACCTGCCTGCCTGTATGGTTCTGAAAGTAAGCCCATTAAGAGAACGGATGAGAGACACTTGAACGTAGCCGAAATGCGAATGCTAGATGGAGATTTGGTGTAACTCGGATGGACAAGGTTAGGAATGAGGATATATATGTGGGAAGGGATGAGGAAAATGTGGCGAAGAAAGTTTTAGGTATGGGAGTTGAATGGTATAAAAGAAGAGGAAGACCAAAGAAAAGGTGGATGGACTGTGTGAGTGAGGATATGGCTAAGAAGGGAGTAAACAGTGAGATGACGTATGATAGAGTAGAATGGAAGAATCATACTTACCGCGCCGACCCCAAATAAAATTGAGATAAGGGTAGGCAGATGATGATGACATAAAAAATAAGAAGACAGTTATCTTTAGGTTCTTTGGCTTGGATACTTTTTTAATCACAGTAATGACAATGTTTGTCATAAAAAATATAATAGTAACGTTATAAATTTAATATATAGGAAAAGCATAGTACAAAATTTGAATTATATAAATTTGAGATTATAAATTCAAATTCAATGATGTGTAATACAAAATTTCTTGGGAAAGACTATTTCCAATGCTAATAAAAAAATAATGTGTAACTATTATTTTAGAAAAATATATAGTATTATTTATGATTATTCATTAATAAAGGTAGGAAAGTTCCAAAAATTTTAGAAGATAAATTATAAACTTTGAACTTTATAATTCTTCACTAAAAAAATCGAATCGGCCCTCTAAGCATCGGTGGCTAATCTAAGAGAACTTTCTATCGTTACAGTGACTAATGTGTTCATACACGTTATTATGCGTTAGATTACTGTTACAACATTTAACTGAACAGGCACGCTATCAGAAATTTCTACATTAAGACGGAACGGCGATAAATCGTGTCCACTTAATATCTGACCATGATCATTCATTACCGTACGCATTACCTTAATATATTTTGGTCGAATCGACTTCTCAGTAGATTTCCCTCGGTCTAGAGATTAGGGACACCCACGTGTTTTATCAATAATCCATTATGCGTACAGCAAACAATGAGGAGTGTTATCAGAAGCCGTGGTATCGAAGGCCGGCATGATGAATAGCCTATAATGTACATTAGAAAATGTCAATAAATAAAAAGCTAATATCTTTATGCCCATCTCTGTCGTATTAGAAACACGAGATGAAATATACTGAACCTATAACCTCACTTCACGAATATGCTTAGTGGACATTATTTTCTGTGTGTACTTGGACTTTATATTTATAAATAACTTAAGGTTATACTTATTTCTTTATTTCAAAGATACCTGATTAGTTTTAGACTCAACGTGGGACCTTTATTATTGTTTTTTTTTTATGAAATAGGGGATAAACGAGCAGACGAGTCACCTGATGGAAAGCGACGGGTCACCTGATTAAACTGGAATTAATAAAAAATGGGAAGGCATAGAAAGCTAAGGCGAAAAATACACACATTATATTGCAACTATAGAAAACAACTGTTATATTACCCAATCTGAGTAAAAAGTTTAAGAAATAACCGTGTATGAGCAAATATCGTTATAATTTCATGCTACATACTCGACCTCATTGCGTGTTCAGCATATGGTTTTCATCAGCAAAACCAGATAACATTATAATGTAACTGTATGTATGAGCATTAAACATATTATTGGTTGCTTGTGTTGTACCATGGCCTGGCTTTCGTCAAACTAACTGTCCTGCAATAATTGAATCTTGTCGACCTAATTGAACTAACTCAATATTCAATTATTGACATGAGTAATTAAATGTTCCTGTAAATAGTTTCATAGTAAATATTTTCAGTGATGATTAATAGTACTAATTAGTCTATTGAAACCACGGCTAGTGACGCCAGAGTCAAGAGAAGCGTGAGTTTGTTTATTTATATTTGACCATTGATGTACAAATATCAAAAATGTATGGATCGACAAACGGGCCGTGTTTGCACGAACTATTTGAAACGTTACACGATTCATTGGGTATGTAATATTACCTATGGGGTAATTTTATACTTCACATGAACTTAATTATATGTTTAACAATAAAACAAAATATGTATAATATTACAAAAATATTGTCAAATCGAACATATTATCACGGTTTCTTTTGATGTAAAGTAAAGTAAATTTTATACAAATTAAACAGCATTATAAACCACAATGAAAATTGTTATCTTCATTTAAAACAGCATGCTTAAACGATTCAGAAATACTCACAAAATTCTAAGCAAAAGCGGTGAGTAGGACCGGTAGCCAGCGATAAGTAGAGTTATGCTCTCAAGTTCAATACAAACTACCGGATCCGTTTGTACCCGCTTAATTTGATTCTACAAACTAGTCGATCGGTTTTCATTTACACTGTTAGACGATATGTGTTTAAAATGTTTGCTGTTCAGCTGGATACTGGTTGTAAAAGCTCCTAAATTTGTAAGTAAATTTGGTGTGGCCTAATTTTGGCTTGTTTGACATTTTATGAATGAAATTAAGTGCGGCCACAAAGTAATAAATTATTCTGAATTACAATCCACTATCTAGACACAAATTAGCATAGTTTTTGTTTAAATATACGAATAAATATGGATAAATTTTATTAATATCCAGATTAATACAAATATTCACACCTTACGGATTTAGACTAAACATATTACGCTTCACTTCGAACCAGAACATGAATTAACATGTCTTGAACATAGAAGTTACGCGCTAAGAAGTTGAATAGTCCGAACTTTTCAATTTCTTCTTGGTTCGTCCAATGTGAGGTTTTTCTTCGACTTTGTGGAACAATGGTTTTTTATCTCAATTCCAATTTATTACTAATATATATCTTTAAACAACGGATCGAAAATCTTAATATTTTTAGATATTCCTAAAATCAGTAACGCGCTAGGAGCATTCCTTTGGCTATAAAAAAAGAAGGTGCTTGTAATCATGAATGCTCCAAAATTTGTTATCTTCGTTCATTGACATAAAAATCAGTCCTTAGCAAAAAATAATAATATGCTGCAGCTTTTTTCTGTGTAATTTAACTTTATTGCAATACCCCATAATTAAGACTCTTCATTTGATCTCGACAGAAGTGAGTAATTCGGAATAATTTAAAACTAAAACTTAAATTACAGTACCACAGTACGCGTAATGATCATTAACCCTATCATTACTATTTTACAACTCAATTACAGAAGCACCAAACTAACCAAATTGACCGAACTTTTTGACCGGAAACAGAGAATTTCAACCCGAACAACGATATGAAGCTACATCTATATTTGATCTGGCCTTCAAATTAGATGAAACTACTACCCATTCGATTTAATTTATTTTAGTAGTTTGCTAGTAAGGCCGGTTGTGTTTTGAACCGATGGTGCTTGCTTTTGAAGTAAGATAAATTAAATTTTGGCCAGAACAAGTTCTAAATTAATTCCGGAAACACTAAGCGCGTTCCGAACTCTTGTTGTACTATCATTGTTATTACAGCAGTTAAAGCTAAAAATTTGTAAATTTAGTAATTTTACACTGGCATTAATATTTACGTAAGCTAATAATCACACCGCAAATTTCATGAGCACGCAATCAATAGAAAATAAAGTGTATAGAATTCACGTAAAGATTAGTTTATCTAAGCATTAAAACTCAGGAAAAGTAAGAGCAAGGAAAAGTAAGATTTAAACTCAAATTGAAACCGACCGACATACAGTTAAGTGCAACGATTATATGGCTAGCGTAAGGCTGTTTCTAAATCTATAGTCGGGGCCTGTAAAAATGTCAACCAGCAACCCACACATAGAAGCTGACTACCATCAACCAAGCCGTGCTATTTGCTACTTTTCAAACTTAGTAAAATTAAAGCTTTACGTTTTAACTCGGTAATGTAGATTTTGCCAAATTATTCAGTTATCCTATTAATCCTGAATAATTTGTCAATTTTTTTAGGATTTTTCAAGAAGCAGCAGTTAAGATTCTCGCTTTAATAAAAACGAATTCTACGTAGTAATTAAAAACGTCTGTTATTCTTTCTACACAGAGTATGCACGCCACAGATGGTAGTTATACCATTTTATATATTGAGAAGAGCACCTTGTGACTGTATTATTAACCTGTTCCGTCATAGTCATACTTTTTTTTTGTTTTTTTTTTAATCTTTTTTATTTAGAGTCTTGTAGTCACACATAAGACCATGTCAGACCCATCGTATAGTCATCCTTAATTATTAATTTTTAAGCCCTGATACAACGATTATCGCAAAGGAACAGTGTACTGTGTAGTACTTGCAAATAAAAAATAGACAAACTCCATGGCAAAAAACCGAAATTGCTTAGGTTCTCTAATAGAGACTTTAGCAACAACGTTGGTCTATACGCTGATCAACATGACTGTTTCAAAACTCAGTTTATTATTTTTACAAAAGAAAAAGTGCAAGTCTAAAAATTCAGAAAAGGGCTTTAAAGAGTTTTAAAGTATTTTCTTCGTCTTTCTTAAATTTTCGTAAAACAAAACAGTTTTTCTTAACAGCCTTAAAACATTTTGTATCTATTCTATTTCAATAGTTTTCCGATTAATGTTACGTCAACATGGAAATTAAATAAATTTTCGTTCTTTGATTAGTGTTACTTATTATAATAGGATCCTTAACTGGCATTTATGTATCAAATTATCTGCGATGTAATTGACATATAGCAGACTTTTTCAGGTGATTGTTGTTAATTGAATTTCACAAATAATTGCCAAAATCCGTAAAGTGCGGAAAAGGGTTAACTGATATGGAATATTGCTTCATCATAGTAATTAATAAGCTAACTCTTCAATAATGTATTTTAACCCTAATTTCCGTTCGGGAAAAGAGGTGCGTAAAGGTTGCTAATATTATGGTCGTGTTGTCAATAATATGAATGCTTACATTTGTATTATAACACAACTTTGTAAATACAGCTTTTATAACATCGCAAAAGTCTGGTATTAGTAATGGAATGTAAAATTTAGTGGTTCCAACGAAATATATATTCACTAAATGCGATTCTCTATTTTAATGCTGCAATTAAACAGTAAATTAACAGAGAAATAGAGTTACATGAGCTAACATCAACTTTTATTGCCATAGTAGGATTTGTTAATAATTATTTAGTCAAAATAAAAACTGAGTAAAAAGTATTGAGGTTAGTAAATCTAAATTAACTTAAGAGAAAAGTTACGGAAAGTCACTACCGTAACCAGAAAACACTTTGTTATTTTATTATTTGTCTTTCAACACCTGCTAATGCAGACCTCAATAAACTAAAAATTTAATTAAAACAGGATGCATAAAAAACAATTTACACAGACTTACTTCGGTCCGTTGGTTCAGTGGACAATGTTTTGACTTCATTTTAATCGTCCACTTAATTAAGCATATCGCCCTGTGTAAACAAAAAATGAGCTATAAAACTCTACGGTATATTAGGACATCCGTTGATAGAGGTAATTAAAATGTAGCTTCGATTTTATAGATATTTTTGTACACAGAAAAACTGTTTGAATTTAGATTTTGAATTTTTATTTGTATTCTATGCATATAATAAAACTGTTTTTGTTTAATTGAATATATTTAAAAAGGCTAATCAAGACATGGGTTCGTATTCGTTTGGTTGATATGAAATTTCATTAATTAGGATAAGTTATTGGGTGAATAACATCACGGTGGAACTCTTAGAGCCTGAGCAGTAACCGTAAACGTTGATAAAACTACTGAAAAGGGAAATTTAGTAATAAAGATGTAGCGGTAAAAGGCTTTTAGGATTTCTCGGTAACTTTTTTGTATTATTATTTGAATGTAGGTACGTTTAGGTTCCGATACGTGTCGCTTTCGATGAGAACAGTATTCCGTATATGGCTGAACCTGCGCATTATAAGGTTGTCTGCTGGAGTGAAATAATTTCTCTATCTGTTCAGCACACCAAGCTTACTCGAGCCTAATTTATTCCTACACAGGATATATTCCTAATGCGGGAGTTGTCTTTTTAAAATAAAAACAAAAAACAAAAAAAAAGACAAGAGGACGCCTAAAAAATCTTCCAATACTTATACTTTGGATAGTATCGAAAAAAATTAGTTTGTAAATTCCTTACAATTTTACTGTCACTATGACAGTTTTAATATTTATTTACTAGGATCTGAGCCTGAAAATTGGAGAGCTCTAGAAAAATCTGAATTATCTTGAAACCCTCCATAAATTTAATCAAAGTAAGGCGGGGAATATTTTCAATCTAATGAAACTTTTACGTCCACAGAAAAACGGAAGATAAAAATCGACAAGTGGCCTAATGAAACAGAAAACGCATTACTAAGTCAATACTCCTATTCGATAACAATGGCAGAAAAACTGGACAAGTCTGACTCGCACCTTGATGGTTCCGTAGAAACTTGTGTGTAGATACTAGATATTACGTTTAATCTCAGGAATCGATTTTCGAATATGTTTCTTGCTTTTTCTTAATGTTAGTTCCAGTATTACCTAAACTACCCTACACAATGATGTGCGTACCATTTTAATTTTCCAACTCAAAATATATTTAATCTACTCAGACATACTTAGTTTATTAACTAACGCTTTTAGATGTTACTACCTGCCAAATATAACGATTCTATGTCAATGGGAAGTATATCATCATTAGCCTATCGCAGTCCACTGCTGAACATAGGCCTCTCCCATTGCACGCCATGTAGATCGATTTTAGACTTCTCGCATCCAGCTCCTGCCAGTCATCTGTGGAACGGGTTATCGTCTGCGGTATTTCCGGACCGATACGACCTTCAAACCTTCAAGAAAAGAGCGTACTCCTTCCTAAAAGGCCGGCAACGCGTTTGTGACTCCTGAGTTGCAGAAGTTCATAGGTGACCCGTCTGCTCGTCTGCCCCCTCTAACATAAAAAAAAAACTTGCGCGAATCTTCACTCCACCTGGCCTGTGGGCGTCCTACACTACGTAAATAAATAAAATATGACAATATAAGTTTCCGTATCTTTAATTTAAATTATTATAATTAATATAAGTTTAATTCATGGCGTAAATACAATTAGGCATCTTAATCTACTACTACCCGTACGCGTGTTAGGGACCACACGATCTGTTTTTAAAGATGAGTTCAATATCGTTATCAATAAAAATCTCCACATGAAGAATGGTATACGCAGAGGCACGGCATTTAGATTATATCCCTTCCCTTGAAACTAATCTGTACTTACGTTCACAATGAAAGGGTTGAATAATGGAGAACTTTTTACTTACATTTTTTACCTCGGGGAACGACGTCATATGACGGATTGGTCCTGTTGTGTAAAAAAACTGTCGTAGGAACATTCTCAGAACCATTGTCAAGAGCTCTATTGATATTACTTTTAGGGTTTATAAATTAAATTCTTGTGTATATAAAATACGTCTTGAGTTGAGTTTTAGAACATATATGGCGCGCAAGTTTATAGGCGGATGCTTTAAGTTATCAGTGAGGAAACAATTCTTAATAAATGTGTCCATTATTCAATTACATATAAGAAATTAAAGTTAACAGTAATTTAATAAGCAAAAATTAAATAAAAATACGTAAAACGCATAAGGAACCTCTTAGAATGTTGACAGTTGAATTGACATAGTAGGTATAGTAATTCGTCTTAAAAGTGAACAATAAGAATAAAATTAATAGAATAAAAATATGTTATTTAAAAGTAAATCTAACCTGTCCCTAAAACGTTCACAATTAAATTTTAATATAAGCCTATCCTTATTTAGTCAGGTACACTGCATTAAATAATCATTAACTTATACAAAATGGAAGTCGATATCATTGTTTATCACGTGGAAACGAACTTCGTGATAAAAAAAAGTTTAACTAGTTTAAATGAAATGACATGGCATACCTTGTTTGTGTATGCATACCACACACGGTTCAGTAAACCAAACGCACCTCCTATAAACATCAAAATGGCTTATGATACGGCTATAGCTAATTTAGGTAGCATTGTGAACCTCAAAAGAGGTGAGCTTGAATAAGATTATCACGAGACTAAAACCCGTTGGGAGTCATTGGTCATAAATCATATCCCATAAAACGAAACCGACAATAACCTCTTTTCTCAGCAGCGCTTCCTAGAGATTAATGATGCCGTAGAAATTTTGACTCTAAGGTTATTAAGACAGAGTTTATTTTCTAATTTAGTTTTTTTTTTGTTATTTTTGATGATGTTAGAAGTGATAGTTAAAATGACAAGCGAACTTAATATTGCGTTTGATCAGACCAATTGTTAGTATTGTGTTTACTGTCGATTTTTAGAAAGCCAAAGATGCTTAATAAGCATAAGTATTTTGGGGTTGGAGGACAAACATCAATCACTTTGGACGTCACTTAATTTTCATCTAATCCACCAATATTAAATACGTGGATGATCAATGGGAAATTATTTCTAAGAAGCTAAAATTACGTGTCACTTTCGGTAAATGTTAAATGACGGATATGTAACTCGTGTTTGTATAAAGTACTGTATTGACAATTTATTTTGTCAAAGTTAATTTTATTGAAGTCAAATTTCTGGATAATAATCGTTGAAAATAGTTACAATTGTACCTAACGTATCATACATAGAAAATTATTTAATAAAGATTAAAAAAAAATTACGAAAGTATAAACGAGTATGGTAGATAATTTTATCGTAATACAAGTAAATAAAACGGGACGTACCTAAATTAAAAATAACGGGTTTCACAAATGCTATTTCAACACAATGAGACGCCCTATCAAACCGATGTTTGATAACATCCTTCGAACTCTTTTTATTTTGATTGCATTCTGTGTCCAACAAAATTGGAATTCGTGTACGTTATTGTGGCCGGGGGAATCAGATCCACCGCATTCAAAACTGAGACTATCCTATTGAGACCTCTCGGAAGGGAACTGGATCTGATAAGGCAGATCGTCGATAGGGACCCTTTTTCTTTGCGGGACACCTTTGTCATGACAAAGGGGCTGTTTGGCCTGAACTGTGGCATGTGAATAGGCTTGCAATATCGCGTCCTGGCCCGAAGCTCGCATCCCGCAAGATCGGCCGCAGATACTCAACTCTCTAAAGATTTATTAATCTTTCTCGTTCACTGGAACAATGAGCGCTTTTGGTAGGCACCTGGTGTTTTTTTCTCGTCACTGAAGTATGCTCAAACCGTGTACCTACTCAGTTTTTGTTTGACGCTCAAGAGTTGTAATTGGAGACCCGAAAGCGATTGTGGCTACTTTGAGTGGGGCCTCTGAGCCCAAAATAACCAACCGATTTATTGTCAAATTTAAAAGTGGTTAGATAATTAATTGATCTTCTAATTAATTACTAAATGACTTAAGGTAAACATTTAAAATAACCAGTTTCTTGAATGTAAAATAATATTTCTATTTCTCTTAATTTTTGTTGAGGTTAATAACTGACTAATTGTTACCTGAAATATAAAATTATTAACAAGGCAATCAAGGTTTTATGTTTAGGAAGTTTTAACTGTTACGCAGTTAAGGTGTTGAGAAATATTTTATTACATCTGATTGATAAAAAACCGCCTTGATTTGAGTTTTAATTAATTTGATTTTTTATCTGGTAGGTATCGTATTGCATCATGGTATCACGATATTATTTACTTCTTAGAAAATGACGCATATGCCACACCAAAACTTATCGCCGAGATGTCATCCGATCAAGTTACGTTTAATTTGTCTAGATCGCGTGCGGGGGGCACAACAGTAATAAATAATGTTTTTATCTTGACACCAGAAGGCTCTAGGCAGAAATTCTTACACGTTCGTTCCCTGAGTCAAGGCTTATTTAATGCGCGTTCTTTTATATTATGAAAGTGCATGCAATTGATATCATGATACGATATTTGTAACTACGAAAGTGAAAAAAAAAACGTTGTTTTACAAAAGGTAACTATGTTCATAATCATCGTATTTTAAATAACCACTGTATTGCAAAAGCGTGTATTGAATCTCAATGAACTCATCATTGAGATTCAATACACGCTATTGCAATACAGTGTGTGATTCAATACACAATATAATAGTAACAAAACGAATGATAAACTGCCAAACATCACCAATTTTTAGAGTGTATTGTACAAAAGTTCGGAGACTGCAATGTGCATTTAATAGCAGAAGCAACATCTGCAGAGGTCGTCGATCTTGATAAGGCACCCACATTTTGGCAAATATATCACAGCAGGATGCCGTCACAATATTTTAGTATCTACGATTGTATCAGTGCCAGTCTACCAACCGTCCTCAGTTTTTACCTCAGAACTTCTATTTTGATTAGGTTTTTGTGTCTGTTTAGTGTTGAATGATTTAGATGTGTAATATGGATTCAACATATTCCAGTAAAATCCTAATAGAAATAAAATGGATGTATAAACAACGGGTAGACAGAAAGTATGTTTAAGCAAAAGGTGTGTGTAGGAGTACCTACAAGAAAAATGTCTGTTATACACGTATATAATGAAATACAGGATTTTAGACATTCTTGTCTAATTGTTTTGTACGTGTGGTATCTATATATAGGCTACTCTGCGATGAGGTTTGTGTTTTTTAAACAAGTTAGTGTAAATTCGTAATTCATACATTTTACTTGCATTCTAATTTTTCTTAATAAAAGTTTTTTTTTGAAGATATAGTGATACAAAACACAGTGTTTTACTAACGTATTTTTTGTATGACACAAAGTACAGGTGTTAAGAATTCTCTTATAATAATGAAACGCAATACGCTTTTTGTGTACATATTTCCTGTACTATATTATATTTATTACTAAATGACAATAAAATTGTCCGTAAATAAGTCTCAATCCAGCCACCGTAACTCCGCATTGCACAAGTAAAAACTACCTATAAATTATGTAACTCGAAACTTTCTGTGTTTTGATCACTCCTCTTGTTCCCACATATTGTACTAAGGGATGTGATTCTTGAAATTTTATAGAAAAAACGTATAACTATGTCCCAAAACCTCATTTCTTTGTACCATCAAGCGCCCTTTTTGAAATTTATTGTTGTAGAATGATATGATGTCTTTATGTCGTGGTTCTATTGTGATTCACTTATCTGATCGTCTCCTGTATTCAGTATAATGAGCATGATTGTGGATTCTAAGTAGGTATTTAATACGTGTACACAAAATTATTGTATATAAAACCAGAGTAACCGATTTGTATAAAAATACTAAAGTGAATAACTATTACTTAACTACGTAACTTCGCAGAGATGGACTATCATATTTTTTAAATTATTCATAGGAAGAGTCAATCATTAATTGGAGAAAAAAAAAATTGAATAGGTGATGCTGTATCCATTTTCTTGACGGATATTACTAAAGTTAATGTTTTCATGCTGTGAATAAACTATCATATCAAGTAGTCGAGATAAGATGTTTGAGGTATAAATATTTTTTTTAGAAAGTTATCATAAATTTATCCATAAAAATATTTAAAAATTTATAGCCAGTGTGTATGATAACGAATTTAATATTGTTTTAACTTAATATATAAAAGTTGGCTGTTTTCGCAATATTTAATACTCGGCTCCTATTGGTCCCAGCATGATGTTAAATAGCCTATATCCTACATCGATAAAAAGGCTATCCAACACTAAAAGAACACATTTTCCATCAGGAGACACTTCTGCTCGTATCCCACCTCTTTCATAAAAAATCAATTTGAACCCTTAGTTCCTGAGATTATCTCGAACATACAAACTCACAAACTTTACCTCTTTATAATATTAGGTTTGATCCCTCAAAGTCTTCTGTGTCACTCACTCACTTTTCATATTATGAGATTAAAAGTCAATTTCTGTTTGATTTTTTTAATTTTTTTCTATACAAACCTTGTCCTGACAAGAACGACCACAAAAAAGAATTATTCGGTTTGGTGTAGTCCTTCGGAAGTTATGCGTGTACACACATAGCGGCGATTTGTTTTTATTTATGTAGATATAACTATCCGTATTAAGGATGGAGTAAACAAAATTATTGAACAAAAGTTAGTTTATTGTTTGAGTTTATTGTAAAAATCGTAAAAGAAAATAAACATATCAAATATATATGTATTTGATATGTTTAGTATCATCAACACATCATACATCGACAGCCTTTAACAGTCCACTGCTGGACATAGGCCTCTCCTTATAAAGGAGGTTTTGGCCTACTACTGTGTTCAGTATAGGAAATCTAAATATAAAGATTTAGAAAGTAATGAATTACAACAGTTTTATTTCTAAGACAAATATCTGCTTAAACTGTATAAGTAAAGTTCTGTCCTATCGAGAACACTTACCACTTACACTGAAAGTAAGAAAGATTTGTTTTCCTGGTACAGCAGTCTCATGAAACTTGAGATCGAGATGAAACGCCGACAAATGTAACACAGGTTACGTGACTTGAAGCTAAATCGTTAGTAGAAGTTTAACCACTTTTTTGTAGAAAATACTCCAACAATTCGCCGTTTAAAATATAGTGTTTCCTGGCTATTAATCTAAGTTTACGTTTTAAAATAAATTCAAGTTAAACATTTGTTTTGTTCACGTCTCTGCATTATGTATTTATACAATAACAGAAATTAACAATGAGAAATATATCTCACTACTTTATACAAATTAATAAATGTAATAGATGTCAGAATCAATAAAATTCAATAAAAAATAATTGCATTACTAAATAAAAAATGTGCACAGTTAAATATTTGGTACTCGAAGTAGAAATGCTTACCCAGTTAAAACAAAGCTGGTTTTTTAATAATTCAGGATATTTTTCCCTCATTTTATTATTACCAATCTCTAAAACTGTATATGGGTAAGTCAAGCCATAAGACAACAATGTTTATTCAATTAAAGGATCTTTACAAAGGTTTGCTTTAAAAACCCTTACAGCTGAGCACATCTGTCTACCACAACACGGCACCGTGTTGACTTGCGGTTGTCGCAAATCTCTCGATTAGTATTCTGCGGTGGCGGTCCCTGCCATCGGTTTATCGAGTTTCGTGTTTCCATATCATAAAACTTTTTTTTCTTTAACATACTTTTTTATTATTACACGAACTGAAAATGTAAACAATTCTTAAGCATACATTTTAACCTGCTTCTGATGGTAGTAAAAAGTTTTTTGTAGCATTCCAAAGCTGATTTGATGATTAAGCAAGGAGGTTGTTAATAAAACTCTTGACTTTTGAGTTACAGGTATCTATGGGCGGCATACGCCACTACAGTTAAACCGCCGTAAGCTTGGCCCTCCTGATGGTTTGGGGGACGCGGGGCGGGGGTGCATTCAACCAATTAGCTAGTGCGTCGCTGTCCGCCGGCAGTGACTGACGTGAAAGCATGGCTGACTTGATATTTTTCTTAAGACTGCTACACACGGTATTATTTTGCAACATGGATAATCTGCCGACTATGCGTCACAAAAAGATTTAAAAACTTGAAGTTCGGCTTACAGAGGTTCTACTGTTAAAGTTCTAATAAAGAATATTTATTATATTACTTAATTGTATCTGAATATAATTTACATGATGAAGATAAGGTGATTTTATTAAAATTATTTTACAGTATTAAATTTTACAATTAATAATAAAAACTTACAATACACTGACATTATAATACATGGAAATAAATTCGATTTTTATTACATCGTGTGTAGATTAAATCTCAAACAAATAAATCTGAAGATATCGAGTTAGTACATCGTGTCATGTATAGCCGTGCGCATCACCCGCCCCGCGTCCCGCAAACCATCAGGAGGGCCAAGCTTACGGCGGTTTAACTATAATTTTCAAGTGATCTGTTAACTAGGTTAGCAATAGCTTAGTTATCCTTCCATCCTTCTTTCTGTCAAAACTCAAGTAGTTTACTATACTATTAAACTCCTTGAGTTTGAACTGAAGGAAGGAAGTGTTTTATTTCTACTGTTACTAAGCTACATTTATGATTTAAACTATGGTTTTAATTAACAACCTACTTTTATACGTTTTTTAATTACCTATCAATTACGTTAAGTTATGTTATGTTAAGTTTCAAGTAGCAAGAACATACACAATTATAATTATTTATTTTATTAAGGCTTCATGCAACAGTATTTTCTAACTGCGCTTAACTAAGCTATTTTGAAACTAAGCCAAATTTATTCATATGGTTGCGCCGTTTCTACAATCGGATGCCGCATCTATATCGAATAAAAGCACTAATCCGTTCTTTATAGCTCAGTTAGTTCCAAAGCGCAACTTCGAGCTAGACTAACTAATATTATTTGTGAACAAGAACCCAAACAGATATTTTGAATTAGAAAGTTACTTTGTAATAAGAATTTAAAAGCATCGCTGCGTAAATACTAGTAAAAGTCCAATACTATTTTACCAAAATGAAACGGATAATATCGTTTTTATTAGGTCTGCAAAATAATCATCGTAAGTAGAATAAAGAATGTGATTTTTTGTAAACTAAATTAAAAAAATATTTTTTGAATGTAAAGTAAAGTAGAATATATTTTTAAAAAGTATTTCTTATGCGTCTTCTTTTACATCTATGTGATAAATGGTCGAACTCTTAACAGTATAGGAAATAGGGTTAATATTGATCAATACAATTTGGACATTAAAACCTATCAATTTCATCAATTATTCCGTCTCCAGAATAAAAAAGAAGGCAAACTAGATGATCACCATAATTTGAATAGATTCAAAAAGCTAGTTTTAGCTACTGATACACCGAAAATGAATTGAGAAGATAGTAGAATCCACGGATAAAATCTAAAACCAATCCAATAATTAAGTTCAAAGCTTTTAAGCATCCGATAGATAGTATTAGACACCGGTAAGGATTTCGTTGTTTAGCTATCTTACCATTAAATACTTTAAGTGGACGCTAAATGTTCTGATTAAACCCAGATTATCTAGTGTTTATCTATGTAGATGAATTCTAGTAAAACTTTCAATAATTCTGTCTTGGATTGGAACTATATTTATTTAAAGACAACTGCCCTGCACTAGGAATATTCCTGTAACGCGGGGCACTTCACAGACATACATGAAATGAACTCAAAGAACACCCAGACTTAGAACAATAATTTATGGATCACACAGAGTGTTTTCCCATGTCGGGATCGAACCCACAACACTCAGTGCAGTAGAAAGCGGCGAAGTGACCGCTTGAACCACTACGCTATGCACGGATCGTTTTCATATTTCAAGCGATGCGTTTGATTTGGTTATGTTATAGGATTAACTTGTTAGACAGCTAAATGAGAATCAATTCGATCCATTCAATTGTTATGGGAGTAGAAATTGGGTCTTGTTGGAATTATTCACTAAGCTTTGAATAAGATTTTATATATACCGTGACTTTAATGGGATATAAAATTAATTTTATTTAAATAAAACAGCGTGAGGGATCTATGGAAAGGAACTTCGTTCCGACCGGGGGCAGAACGAAGTTCCTTTCGCTTTTTGGTAGACGTTTGGTTTACTTTAAACTTAAAGTGTTGTTACACATTTCGGCCTCGCTCCCATCTTCTCAGAGCGTGTAACGCACGATAAGGAACTTCGTTCTAATACATGAAGGCAGTGCAGTATCGCATAAGCAGCATAATAAAAAACTTCATGAGTAGTCAAAATATTGGTAATTTCAGTGCTTACACCTGATGGGGACACGGAAGGTCACGTCTGCCTTTGATAAAGGTCCCCCGTGGTAAGTGACTAATGTGGCCCATAAACACCTGCAACTCATGAGTCATAAGCACATTGCTGCCCTTTCAGTCCCTTCCGGTCCTTCCGGTAACCTCTCTCACTAAGTAAAAAGCAACGAAAGAACTGCTTAACTTCGGTTTTCTATGAGGTCGTGGTATCACTCCGATGGAGCCTAGATGAAGTGTGCCGAAGAATGGCTCTCCCACAATAAATAGTCAGCCAACACACATACACTCGCGAGAAAATTTAGCCTTTATTTATTTTTTGACGAGCGTAATACATAAATACACAATTTGAAAGAACTCGGTAGTTCTTTATCTTATCGTGTTAATTTCGAAACAATTTATATCGTCAACAAAGAATTATTTAGGTACTCTGCATTGAGACTGGTATATCTGTCTTCTAGATTTAATTTGGTTTCAAACAATTACAAACACTTGTAAACTAGGACAACCTCTTATTGCCAAGCACACTATTTTTGCCACTTTAGGTTTACATTCTTTGTTTTAAAGTTGAAGACTGAACGTATTCAGTTCAAAATATTGTCTAGATTCTAAATAATCTTCTATAACACATTCTTCATGCAACTGTATAAAAGAATGTGATGGATATTACCATAAGTGTTGCATTACTGTCTTGCCAAAGCTCTGTTCCAACATAGCTTAGCTTTGTTTCCAGTACTGTTCACGGCTCTTGCTTTATATGCTGTTTCAAAAAATGTATACCAAACCAATTTCAACTTTATGCCTTCTATATTAAGTTATAGGAAGTATAGTTTTGGGTTTGTTCAGTTTCGATGCAGATATAGAAACGAACGGATTTGAATAATGGAAACCTGTCTTGTGGTGGCTCGAGAGATGACATGGCATAATAGGTACAGTATCGTAACTGGTATGTTGTATAGTTGATAATCTTCGTAGGCTAGGTGAGTATACTAACGTTTGAGAATTATATTAACTATATGAAAGCATTGGCTTTCTTTTTAAGGCTTAGAAAGGGTTTCTGTATATTTTTGTACGGCTAAGTGAGGACACTGGTGCATCCTACTGAAAGAGATAGGGTGCCTGTTTGCCCACTGATTACTATAAACTTCATTCGTCATTTTACTATCAATAATTTGAGTACTATAATCATCAGTGTAGCAGTATTCTACTCTGATGATTATACTACTATATAATCATGAAAATCTCAGCCTAACAATCTGTATAAACTATAATGTATATACCTACTACAGTGTTACTATAGTGATACTTGTCCCTTAATTAACTTTTAATTCGCACGGTTAACGGGACCAAATATATGGTAAACTTGAGTATAAGTATATATTTTTAATCCCGAAAATATATTGTTTTCGAGAAATAGACAAAAATCTTTTAATATTTCAGCTAAACATATAAAATTACTTGCCCTTACTGAATAATTCATCAACGCAGACCTTGAAATTTTGGCAGCTGATGCTTTTTATGTTAAAAGCACCTACAAAGACAGAATTATTGGCATTACTCCCCCTAAGGGGATAAAACAAGGGATGTGAACGATTGTATGGAAGTTCGTCATTTTTAAAGTAAGAAACACTAAATAAGAAATATTCAAGCCAGCGAAGCCGCTGTTAATACCTAATAAGACAGGCAATTACTTATAAGACCAAAACCGTGGCATTCCGGGAGTGACGATAGAAGTGAAAACTTGTTTTTATTATTATTATAACAGGTTTTGTTTTTGTTTTTTTCGATTCGAAAAGTGCTGACATTAACATATATCTGTGTTGTACGTATATACACAATATATGTTTATATTATATATAGTATATCAACACAAACTTTCAACTTTCGTGTAAACGGGGCCAATACTAGTATATGTAGATACTGATATACAGCGGTGTCGGTAACGGTAACAGTGTCGCAAGTTCAATGTTTTTTTCCCATCTCAAAAAATACATTCTTTTGTTTTTTGTTGAAAAATGTACAACGCGTCTAAAGAAGTTTTAACTTCAAAAAATAATTTAACTTTATACTGAACTTATTATAAAAAATCTTTTTTTTTGTCTTATCCATATTAACCTTAACGTTGTCCCTCACATCCCAGGAGCATGCAAGTTACAAATTATTCCTCCCACATACTTGTGTAAGTGCACCTGAATCAATCAAATCTTCATGACCCGCCTTTTGTGTGTGCACATCATGTCTATTGATATCGCGTTTTATGGTCACTGACTGCGACAAACAATGAATTCAACTGTCGAATGCGAATGATATTGCGTGCCAATTGGGCACACCTGCGATATGTTTGTGTGTGTGAGTGAATTTTTCGATTTCATCATATTCATTTGGATTACTAGTGGTTGTATTCTTGAGTTTACTTTGAGTATGGCTGATTAGTTTGGTTTCCAAAACTGATTTGTGCCTGGAACTGACTCGGCTGGCCGGCTTTCTATTCTAATTTATATTATAAATGCCATTGTGAATGTTTTTGGTAAGACGTGAGTCTTGACTTTTAAAGAATCTACATAAAAATTAACGATATTAAACAACTCTTTTGTTGCTTTTTAAGACTAAGTCAGGTTACCTAAGGTTGAAGTCCCCGTCTCTAAATCTGGGAGGCGGATTGGCATGCAAAGAATATACACACATACACAAAATAATAACTATTACGCACGTGGAGCCGTGAGCGAAAGCATTAATCATAATTAAAAATAATAAAATATGTTAAAATCGTATTAATACATAATTAGTACCTCCAAGTACACTTTAACAAAGTTGTAAATTGTATTTTTTTATTGTAGTGGGTCTTTTAGTAGTAGTGTCTTTCACATCCTATTCGAAATACTATAAATAAGGCATACAAATATTACAATAAATACGAAATTTGATTTGTAAATAGTCGTCTATATTAAAATTTGATATACAAATAAATATTTGATAAACAATATATAAAATTGACTTTAAGGAGTTATAGTTTCCATAATTTGAAATAAAATACCTTTTAAGACTTTTAAAGAAAAGGCAGTTTTATGATTATCATTATCGAAATTGTAGTTAAGTTAACAAACTGGGCGAAGTAGAAAGCAAAAAAAAAATTAATAATAAAAAAAACCTTTGACGAATATAAAAAAAATGTATGACAATTAAGTTGCAGATTTATTAAACATCATGTTCGTATTGTCAGCTATTTAACAAAGTTTAATAGTCTAGGATAGTATCAGAATTCATAGAAAGAAAGTTAGTTGAAAGACCGGGAGTTTTGAGAGTTAACGAACAACCCGATAGCACCTAGTTGAAAACTTGGCTGATATTTTAGGACTGTTTCGTTTTCTATTCGTGACTAACTATTGCTAACTGGACTCTGATTTGTGCTTCTGATACTGTTGTAGATGATGCCCTATACGAAAGACAAATATGCTGATATTCTGATTTGTTACGGATACTGCCAATGCGAATGCGAACGAGCCACCCAACCACATACTCGTATTCCAATCCACTTATTACGAGAATTAGAATCTAGTCATTATTTTACGCTTCTCCCATAATGCGCAGGGTAACTGTTGTACATGAATACGCACTAATTGTACATGAGAAGCAGCAGTAATATTCATTGGGTAACTGGACTGCCCGTTTGGCCCTCTTTGCCATAAATAAGAAAACTTAAGGTGGTATGGAATTTTAA
Source organism: Arctia plantaginis (assembly GCA_902825455.1). Lineage (NCBI taxonomy): Eukaryota > Metazoa > Arthropoda > Insecta > Lepidoptera > Erebidae > Arctia > Arctia plantaginis. The sequence goes on from CADEBD010000422.1 coordinate 14,973,385, forward strand.
ATTTAATGCAAACAGTGGTAAAGTGCAAATGAGCTAAAGCGATTTATTTCTTTGCCACTTTGACAGTTGCCAACCTGAGCCACTAGAAATTTATTTAACGTACTCAAAACTTTGCTGAATACGTGAAATTGTGAAGTTTGGTCGCATTAAGTGCGACTTTGAAAGATTTAGTTCCGACAACTACAGTGTTGTACTGAATGATAACTTGAAAACTTTAAGATGTCTTATAAAACATAATAAAGGAATGAACACATAATAATATTTATCAACTCAATTCAAACAAGTTTTATTGAACCACCCATTGACATTAATATTCCAAACGAATAAATAAATCAATCATTTTATTAGAATATGTCTGTCTCAGTGGTGCAGTGGTAGCGTATGCGACTGCTGTGCTGAGGTCTGCGGTTCGATTCTCGGGTAAATTGCAAATATTTGTTTCGGAGTTTGGGTGTTTTCTATGTTTAGAAAGAAAAGTATAAAGAAAATTTGAACCGAATAAACATTATTTTCATCATTAAAAAGCTTAACAAACACTTAATTTTGGAACATTTGTTAAAAGAAAGTAGGAAGGAAGCAACATTAATTTAATGCCGTAAAATTATATTTTAACACTTAAAGTTAACACGGACTAAGAAACAAAGTTAGTACATATGGTCAAACTTAGTTACCTATACAGTTATCGAGAATAAGTTTCTTCAATTGAAAATAATGCTTCTTCTTCTGAGAACCCTGGGTCAAATTTAATATTAGAATGATTAACGTAATTTTTTTATCTATTTTGACGCATTTGTTTTAAAATGGTGATAAATACATCAAGCAATAAAAGTAGCACGTAATTAAAATTTGTCATTACATATTTTATTCATAACATTCCCATGTGAAATATGGAATGAGCGTTAAAAATATCAAAGCGACATTTGGAGGGTAACAGAAGTTAGAAAAACTTAGACGACCGTCAGTGACGTGATGGGGGTTTGACAACCCTATTTCTGTAAGTCTCAAATGAAAATGCATGAATTTTTTTAGGTTCTTTATTTCTATTTCTTTTTGAAATCGTTTCAAATTATAATTATCTTTGAAGTTTTGACAAAGGAAGTCAAAGGTCTAAAGACTCTATTGTTTTTAGACTGGTGACAATTATCTTATTGTACTAAATTTAGAGACTTTTTGACTTCGTATAAAACATATTTTTCAATCTGAAAATAACTTGAATAAGGCATTTAGATATTTTCTTGTAGTTCTTCCATTGTCTTCATCCAACTTTAAATTATCCTCGTTTTAGACTTATGAGTATAGTTGAAATAAATATTACAGTAAGTACTCTTCTTGGTAACAACATAGGTGAAACATTTTAATACATAGATAAACACGTTTACTACAAATGAATGAAGTCGGGACCTATTACAAAGTATATATTTAATCTAACGGACTTCATGCAAATAAGGCATCAGCTGTGAAACTAAATAATACATGGACAAGTATAATCGACATGGGGAAAGGGTTATTTATTAAATTAGATAGGACTATAGATAAATGTGGGTTTGGCAGTTTGTCACTGACGAAAATAAATGCTATTCTAGTACAACTAGTTCAATAAATTATATACTTCTTAATACATCTTACACATAGCCTTCTGATTTCAAGCTATGCACTACTATACTATGGTGGCCAGACTGCCGATAAACATACTTAAAATTTATAAATATTATAGATAAACTATAACCAGACACAGAACAAATGATCGTACTCAAAACATAACACACATACAGTATTTCGTTTTAAAGTCAAGAGGCGGTGTTATGTGAATTAGAGCATCAACAGCCTATACTAGTCCACTGCTGGACATAGGCCTCTCCTTAGAAAGGAGGTTTTGGCCTACTATACCACGCTGGCCAGACGGGTTGGTATAGGGTTTGTTTCAAGTTATCCTTCTCTTTGCAGTGCTGTTGTCCTGCTTAGTGTGATTTAAAATCACAAGTAAATGTAGCGCGCTGGGCAAGTACGATATCCTGCAAAATATCCTGTAATGTCAATTAGTTTGACTGTTGTGTTGGAAGAATAAAGGTTTATTTTCTTTAGATTCAATGGACGGCTGAACCTGTAACCTCCATCAAACTTATCTTACTGTATCGAGTTCAATTATCTTAAGAAAACTTTGCTTGTTATAGTAAACAATTGCCTGTAGTATAAATGCCTATTTTATTTTCGTAATTATTAAATAACCAATCAGTTGAGCCGAAAGATCTTAGACACATAATATAAACGGTAAACCATCTAGACTAAGACCTTTTTAATCTGTTCCAATACAAAGCTTTTGTTCTCAGTGGATTGGATAGTATTGTCTCATCGATTGGGCCTATTTATGGCTTGACGACGCCACACACGGCACAGTGTATGTTGAAAAAGTTGGCGGATTTGTTTCAAGATCGTTTAATTTAGAATGAATTACTAAAAATACTGTTGAGAACACTCAACTGCAGTTCACTGAGGTTGGCTAGCAAAAGTCCATTTTCAGTGAGTCTTTGTAAGAAGTCATTGCATTTATTGTAAGATAAACTCATCACAAATCTTCTAAGATAGATCGATTCAGTGGTCACTATTATATTCTTAGTGATAATTATAGAAATGGTATTTAAATTCAATTCGATTCGTTAATTTGCTGAAATGTGCTAATAATACTAAAATAATACATCCAACTCATTTGCCATCTTAAATTCATGGCGTACAAATATGTAACTTAAATTAATAATAACTAATGAAACATTTTACAATAGATCTACTAAAATATAAACTTCCATACTTATATCGTAAATAAGGAAATGAGTTTATTTGTTACGCTTTCACGCCTAAACCGATTTTAAAAACTCTGTCACCAATGGAAAGCTACATTATCAGCGAGTAACATAGGCTACTTTTGACGACGACAATCCATACACAAAAAAAAATTCCATGAAGGTATTTTGGATTATTTTATTACAGTCAGAATATCTTTTGATTAGCTCGAGCCTCATAATGATGACAACAGGAAATTGTAATACTTATACAATCTGTTCCCTTACCATTTTAAGGAGCCTTTCTCTTCAGAGAAGTAATTAGTTACAGTAATAAATTGTGGTAAAATAATATAATTAATATTAAGTAATATTCATTAGAAAATCCGCTTTCAGTTTAAAACTTGTTCTATTACTAGTACAAAACAAATAATTGTTTTGTGAGTATTCGGCGCATGGTAGATATGGGAGGGTCCTCAAAGATTTGTAGTTGTCAACTGAAATAAAGGAACTCGGTACACAAGTAAGAAGCAAGTTTTCTTGTCGGAGGGGCATTCCGTAGCCATTGTTAGAAACACATTTCCATCCTTAATTCTGGTGATTATGACTTTTAATTTCAGCAATACTCCGTTTTTTAAATGTGCGTTTTTCATATAAATTTAGATGTAGAAGTAAGCGTCAGTGAAGTAAAATTACATATCTTCTCATCCAGCTATTGTTTAAAATCAATATTTTAGCAGAGTAAGGCCACCAACTCGTTTGTGACTCCTGAGTTGCAGATGTTCATGGGCGTATACCGTCTACTTGTCTGCTTCCTCTAACATAAAAAAAAGAGTATGAAAGTGAAACCGTATTTTATAAAATATTCTTCTTACTCTCTCTCATCTTCACCTATTCCAGTTGTAAAGGTCTAATATGGTAATGATGAAGATAAAGATATTTTATTAAAGTATATGCAGTCAAACTTAATTTTTTTAATGTGTTTGACAGTACTTATAGTTTTTGGGGATGGTTTTCATCTATTTATTATAATGGCTTCGGTAGCAGTAGACACGATTACTGCTCAGGATAATCAATATTACTTAACTTTGAAAACAAGTCTTCTAAATATCCTTATGTGTATGTGAGAATAAAATGGAGTATCTATCTTCTCTGATGACGGTATACTTAAAAGAAAGTATGAAGCTACAAGTTCATGTAATTCATACCTATATTATAAATGTGAGAGTGAGTTTGTTTGTTTGCTACGCTTTCACGCCTAGACCACTAAATCGATTTTAAAAATTATTTCACCAATGGAAAGCTACTTTATCAGCGAGTAACATAGTCTTCTTTTAACCGCTATAACAGATATACCCATACGCGGGCGGACTTGCGGGCGGCATAATCTTGTTTAGTATGTTTCGATCCATTAAAAATCACATGATTCATTTAGTTGAACAATAAACACGTTTTGCCAAATAAAGTGATATATAATTAAATAAACAAATAAAGATTTTTTAATTCAATTATTAATTATGCACGAACTATTGAATATTCAGATATAATTAATGGAACACATCATGGACATAATTAATAATTGGGCACACTTTAATAAGTAGTTTTGTCTGCAAGGCGTTGATATACCAGTTCGTAAATTTTACTGTCAAAAAATTATTTCTGATTTGATACCGTTTGAGTGGGCATATCCTTCTACGGATGTGATCTTAAAGTGATTAATCTTGCGATAAATAAATATTCGGACACAAAATTATTGCTTACTATGTTAGATACCGGTATAATAAAATATATATTATTATAGGTTTTGAGCGAATGTGTGTTATTTTAATTTTTTTATAATAATGATATATTATGTATTTAATATCGTGGTTAGCACTTTTTATGTTAGATTTTATATATAAGGATTGACATTTTTATTAGGCAAGGCGTATATCGTATTATATCTTTAAGAGAAGATAAAACAAAATCTCGGTTTAAAATGTAATTATTCAATGTTTATTGTGGTTGATTTTCCAATATTATTGTAAATGGTATTCTAGGCTGTCTGTAAAATATTTTTTTAGAAGTAAGGTTTTTAGGGATCAGTAATCATAATAAGTAACCTGTAATCATAATAAGTAAAGTTATTTACTTCTTTAATTTATGTATACCCATCACCAGTTCAAAATGAAGAAATTGCACTAAGCGATAAGGCCGCCCTTTGTACATTACATCTGTTGTTAATTACTTTATAAAGTCTGTAAAACCCTGGTGTACAAATAAAGTATTTATCTATCTATCTTTCTATCTAACCCGAACATTTTCGCCATGCCCGTCGGTCTGCTAGTACCTACTAAACCAGCCGTCGTTTAATCACTAAAATATCTTCTCATTAAAAAGTCTTATACACGTACACTGAGGATATATTTTTTATCAACTATCTTATAGTGAGTTTTATAGTTAGATTGGATTGGCGTTTGGAGTAGATATTGAAGGGGTGTAATTTACCAGTAGGAGAGCCATGTTTCGGCTCAACTGGGCCGTGTCGATCGGAGTGATACTACGGCATCACAGAAAACAAATGTTTGGCAATACTTTCTTTTTAGTGAATGAGGTTACCAAAGCTCAAACCCTCAAACCTCCCCCCTTCTGATTCTGGTTGATGAGAACTGAAATGGCAATAACGCATTCATGAGCAGCGGTAATTCATCTGCTAGTTTGCTCCTTATCCAATGAGTAAAAAAGTGCAATTCTTTTTGAGAGTGAAATCCCGCCATCTAAAAAATATACAAAAATCATAGTCCAAATTACGTCCGTCACTCATTAAAAGGTCTGGTTGAAAACCTGCGCTTGACATCTGCCAAGCAGACGCTGAACCAGGTCCTATTCGACTGGCACGTGAGGTACCTACACGTAACTATTTTGAAATTTCATACAACTTCATAAAAACACGTAGATAAAGTTGTTATTCGTTTAAAATAGAAAATAACAAACTACGGAACTCCACTATGCGCGTGAACAAACACGCACTTGGCAGGCTTTTTCTTTCTAAGAGTCAATGACCACTTGATTGCATTTTTTACGATTACTTGCACACGACAGGATACATTTGAGAATTAGATTATCCTTTTAAAATTTAAATAAAAATTCAGTGGTGTCTTCATTAAGTACTTGCTAGCTTGTTAAGCATACTATCGTTAATAAATTACCTAACAAGGCGCTTCCACTTCATTATTTAAATCAATTTATATTCCCAACATTTTGAAGGCATTTAGACGTATAACTATTATATATTGGATATCAATGGATTTTTAAATATTTTTTGAACTTTTTATTTACAATTAAGCTCAACAAAAAAATCCTTTTCAAACTGCATGGGCTTATCTGCAGTAAACTTTTAAACACCATCGATTTAATTAACAAATCATTGCAAAGCGGCAAAGTACTTAGACTGGACCTTTGCTGGTTCATTACTGCTAATAGCTTTTGTCTGATGACTTGTTTTTAGAAATTGTCTACTTTACAGTCATCACATCATCAACAGCCTTTACTAGTCCACTGCTGGACATAGGCTTCTCCTTAAAAAGGAAGTTTTGGCCTGCATCACTGGCCAGACGGGTTGGTATAGGGTTTGTGTCAATTTTATTCTTCTCTTTGAAGTGCTGTTGTCCTGCGTCCGGGATGAATAGGGGTGGTGGCACTCCGTATTCTTAATCCATATAATTACTAATATTTGATCTTAATTTTATGACTATTATAAGTATAAAATAATTCCATTCTAAAGACATCACCTCATCTCAGAAGCACAACAGATTCTCCCCGGTAAGATATTGAGGATATGGCAAAATCTTATGTCACTCCTGTTGTATACGTATTTTGACGTATTTTTCGCAAGGTTTCTTACAGTAAATGATGAATAGTCATTTTACCTATCACTACCTTTAAACTTACTTACTAGGAATTGAGGTATAAATGACGGTTTCTTTAAAACAGAAGATATTTTTATTTGTATAAGTTAAGAACGGTCTGGCCTCCTCACTCTTGCAACACATATTTTGCGATACATGGACTGAAATGGTAATGAAGTACGTATGTACAACTTAATCAAATACTTTATAGCCTTTTTCTTGCCATAATTTTATTCTTACATAAATTCAAGTTATGTAGCCATAAATAAATACACGATGGACATAAGATGAAGTTGTAAGATCAGCAGGGAAGCCGTAAACAGGTATAGTGTAAGACCGGAAAATGTGACGTGGGAGTACGAGTAGTCACCTGCAGTCATTGATATAATGCTTATTATGTCGTTGTTTCTCATACAATATGAGCTCTTATTTTAGAAACCTGATATTACATAGAGTAATGTCTTGATTTTGAGAAAGTGAGTAACCGAGCATTTCATTTTTTTAATAATTTAGTTATGTAAAGGGTTGAGGTTTATACTCTATATACGACAGACAATAACTTACATACATAGAAACATCTTGTACACTACATAAACAATAGTAATAGTATAATAGGTATGTTTATAATATAATTACTACACTTCAACATCCTTATTTCTTGCAAACTTTCTCGAATTCCATTATTTATTTCATGTCAACAAGACGTTATCTACAATTTTACACTTGACGCAGTAAGTTTCCATCCCTGCGCCAATATCCTCTAACGTATCTATCAAAGAAAGCGGCTTACCTGTCTAGGGGTAATTTCGCCGTCCACTGGTTTCTGGTAAAGGAAACAGTAAGCCCGTACTAAGTCTTTGTACATCCTCCGGAGCTTGTAATACTGTGGCTACATATTATATTGTTTGTATAGGTTAACTTATTGGAATTGGGAATGTTTGGTTCAGATAGTGATTTTGGACGTCGAGCACTTGCTGAGTTTCCATCATTTAATATATTGACGAATGTTTTTTTCTTATACTATTGTAACCTTACTAATATCGTTTGAGAACGTAATAGTAAAAACAATAAAAGAACATTCAAGATGAAAACCTAATTCTTCGTTCAAGAAAATGAGAAAGGAAATCGTAATGTAGACATAGGTATAGATTCTTCTATTATTTTTTTAATCTCGAGTTCGATACGTGATGTATTTAAGCTTTAAAGCTGTAACTATTACGGGATCGGTGTATATATTCTTTCAAGCAAAATGTTCGATTCTTCTTTTCGTCGTCGTTTCTCCAAGTCTATTTATAGTTATACATTATGCATCGTATCGATTTAAATCACAAATGATATAACTCGGTATCTTCTTAAAGAGATTTTCGTGTTCAAAGTATTCATAGATTCAGATAGGAACGGTATCATATTTCACATACATCACATTTATACTCTAACTAAATAAACAAATATAAATAACAATAACTAAATAATATTTAACTGACTACAAAAAGAAGATGATTCTTAATTTCTAACAGCTCCTTGTCCAAAATACTGTATCCAAATAACTTACTAAGCCTAAGGTATCACAATTTGTTCATAAATAGGTAATTAGTTTTGCTAGCGATTTAGCAAATAACGTTTTGTTGCAAATGCAGCAGAGCTACCTGTTTTCAGTAAATAAGACTATACTTTAAACAGCTATTTAAGCTACAGCGATTTAATCTTAAGTTAGTTTACTACAATTCGTTGATGAGTTCTATAGTTATTCTTTAGACTTCACCATAAGATTAGTGTGTAAACTCATATTTAAAGAGAATCCTGGAAATCGACTGTGAATCGAAATGACTTAGTCGATTTCCAATTTAATTGTGAAACACTATTATTATTTATTAAACCCCTTAGAAATTAGCTCTACACATATAATAAATTATTAAAAAATCTTAAAGCACGCTGATATAAGAACTTATGCAAAAGTTTTGCAGGGTCGGCATATCTAAGTGCCGGGTGACACCCGCAGTAGTACAAAAACAATACGTAGGTACTTGTTTACCTTCACAGTGATATAAAATTATCTCAAGTGCTTTTTAAATCAGACCTTGAAACCTTAAAGACTTTAGCTTTTATTAAGTAGCTCAGTTTTCATTAAATACATGCACATTACAAAATATGTTACTTGCAACCGTTCTGTTCGTCGTTTATACAACCATAATGTAAGTTACATTAATTTTATTTCACACTTGGCAAATCGCCGAGTTCTTTCACGTCGATAGACCTGACTTAACAACAGAATAAAATACACATTATGCTAATTCAAAGCGCTTTTTTTAATTTCGCGTTTAGAGTTGTCGAGTAGAAGCAGTTCTAGTAGGTATTTACTCCCAATAGAGATAATTTTGATAAAGAAACCGGACAAGTGCGCAATGTGTCACGTAGTTTATTTCTACCCATTTTCAAGTTACAACTTCCTCTAAGAGGTTGCTTTTCCTTTTTTTTTTTGCATTTTTGACAAAACTTTTTAAGTATGTACATTTTACAAGTTAAGCAACTATTACACTAACAGAGAACCTCAATATTATTGAAAGACATACCTAACGATACTCTATAGTATGAGCAAATTTATACACTGAATCAAAACAACCATTTAATTTTTGTTTTCATTTTACCACTTCTTTGAAGTGATAATATCCTGCAAAAAATGCAGCTTTCTACTAATAACAGTCTAAGTTAAGCCGTAGTTGGACTAGGAGATAGTCAGACTCCATTATTTAATGAGAACGCAGTGATTTAGAATCAAACATTATTTGTGTAGTGTTTTAATATAAATATAAATTAGGTGTGCCGCTACAAACCGTTCAAATTTTTTTATTGTCGGCGCCCAATTCAACAATATCATCATCAACACACATACGATCGTAATTATAACACTCATGATAACATCTAAAATAGAACCAGGTGTTATGAATATGGGATGATAGATTCTGTTTGCAACAATACGTTATGACTCTCGTTTTCTCAGCGCCGATTAAAACAATTTAGTAAGAGTATTGTTAGGTATAATAGGCAAACCCGCTTCGGTGTCCCGTGGTGAATTTTTAATGAGATAAAACATTAGGACGGAGAACAAATGGAGCTATCATATTTCTATCAACATGTGGTTTGTCAAAGAATTTTTCGCTATGCTATTAAGATCAGCCTATTGTCATTTTTTGTTCAAAAGTGGCGTAGTAAAACGATTAATATAAGGTGAACCTTAGATTGTTCAAACGGATCTCCTTTTTTTAATCAAATTCAGAAACGTGCCTTTCAATGTCTGTAGGACCACATGCATCAATGAAATCTGATCTTTTAAAAAACTATGCCCCCGTACAATGTTTTAGCTTAGGTATAAACATGCGACAACGAAAACCAACAGTCCACTAAAAGTAAATATGTCATAAAGAAAACAATGGTCGAACACGATTCGTATTAAAAATAATCTCATATATTTAAACCGACACTTGAAAATGTGCGTCTCACTGCGCGCGGTAGGCAGCTTCGGCATGTAGGTATAAAATGGTAGTTATTATGTTTAGACTCGCCCACACGGAGGCACGAACGTGTTCAAACGTAGAAAAAAAAGGAAAGAATTTTTAAATATACGGGAAAATTGTCACACAGAATCCCTGAGTCCACCTTTAAGTGATTCGAGGGGAGATCGAAATGCCACTGAAACAAGAAAAAAGTCTTGACAAATCTTTCTTGAAATTTAACGATTTATAAAAAAAAATGTCCCTCGAGGTTACCTCACCTCCCTTAGAGGACATTTGAAAAAGTAATCTATTCCGATAAGCCAACAAGGAGTCTGTTCATTTTTATTTCGTCCATTCCCTGGGGCTCCGAGCATCTTACAATAACAGCCCAAGTAAAAGACAGTTGGCAAATTATTCATTCATTCCTGTGGCTTAATTTGTCTATATTATTATTTACTGTCACCAGTGAAGGACTCGATTATTTTCACTGTAAATCATCAAACATAGTATGGACAAACCTGCATTTTCATTGTGTTTAAAAACTGTAGCTGCAATAGTTTTTCTCATTTCTTTTCATACAATGTTAAAATAATATTTTACTATAAAAATCGTCCGAAATCTTGTAGCTTGCACCATAGCTTCACGGGGGCATGACGATGCATTCGCCTCCCACCGCAGCCTTAATCTTCCTATGATGCGATCGTGATAACGTTTGTGTGGCGACTGTAGAGCACAAAGGTAAGAGGCTGAGAGCATACAGGTGGAGAATTCTCTGTACAAAATATGCTTGCCACCAACAGAACTGAAGACTACTGGAGACTTTACGATTGACGAAAAATTTGTAAAAGTTGGTATCGTTTCTTAAGATAAATAGCGTAAAATATTAAAAAAGAAATGAATTCCAAAATTAAAAGCTTTGTTTTCTGTCTGGTTAAATATTTTTATGACATTTAAAGGTAATCACAGGATTAATATTCCTTCTTGTTCAAAATAACTATTTAATTAGGATTTGTTTTTGATAAGCATATATTTTTTAGTTTCTTGTTTGATGCAAATACGAACAAATTGTACCTTAATTATTATGTTCATATCATTGTATTTTGCCTATTTAAGCATTTATGGTTAAGTAGTATTTGTGGAACAGAATTGATTGTGACCAAACATTAATATTATTAAATCAAACGGTGTTTAATCTTTTACTAACTAAATAATCTCAGTCAGTTAAATCGTAATATATGCTAAATTTATAGTATATCGTTAAACCTGTAGGTATGTAAGGTTAAAGTGAATACCTACATATGTATATCTGAAATAAAATATAAAACCTTACACTAACTACACTAACCGTAAATAAAATCAGATTATACTTAACAAATGGTCCAAAACGAGGACACATTTTGAACTTTATGTATTTTTTATTCGATATCCTGCTCTTTTTTTGTATAACGGTCTTTAAGCTAACATTCACATAAAAAAACTTGTCCCAAAAGATCGCTCTAGACATAAAATACCGTATTATAAAACAAACGGAAGCATTACAACCCCCTTTTAAATATTTAAATGTTCCGAACAACAGAAGTTAAAATTCATTGGATGCCGAAACCCACCCTCTGTCGTCAAATACAGGCATAATGCTTCATTTAATAACAAATTAGATCTCGCCACGTTAATAAAATGTCGAATACTCGGATCTGTTTAAAGGGACTGGAGATCCTTTTGTTTAGTTATAATACGATTCAAAAGATTCCCTAATTTACAAAGAACCACATAAATCTTGGTCGTGTGTAACAAAAAAGATAAAAACATGTGTGAAGTCCAGACCAGTGTTAAAAGAATTTAGGTTCGGCACACGGCTTTGTGTTTAACAATTTAATTGGGTGGATGGACTATTTGTGTTACAAAGAATGCACTGGTGTGTCTACACAGATATATCTACAATAGGCTTATTTTGATACATTTAGGTTGTCAATGCTAAACTTTTTCGAGAAACGGTTTTAGATTCAATATGATTAGAATAGGTCTAAAATGGACAGTACTTACAGGCAATATTCTTATAACATTTGACTGTTAATACATATACTGTAGTAAAATTAAGTCTATCATTTAATGTACCATAAATATTTTATAAGCGACTTTTAGTTTTACACTTGATCATTATTCAACTCCAAAAATATATATAGTACTACATGCGTCTAACATTTTAGTGAGTAGAGACATTAGACAGAGTGGAAACAGATCGACAGATTTGTAACATTGGTAGACATGTTTATGATTAGAAAGTCTCGTTACAATCGTACGGGCTCTTGGTCTAGTGGTAGTGGTTCGTGATCTTGACCGCGAAGGAAGAGGTCGTGGGTTCGATTCCTACCCAGGAAAAATATTGTGTGATATTGGCTGGGTGTAATTTCAATATAATATGTATGTATTTAAATTATATAACACTGTTTGTCAGCAGTCTGGTTAACATATTACAGGCTTTGCCTACTTTGGGATCAGATGGCCGTGTGAGAGATTTGTGAGGTTATTATTTTTATTATTAGAAGTTCTTCCTCAGAAGTTCTTCTTCGCAATATTTTTCATTGATACTTGGCTTCTTTTGGTCGTAGTATAATGTTATATAGCCAATTTCCTTCCTTGATAAAAAAGCTATCCAAAACTAAAAGATTTTTTCAATTCGATGCAGCCGTTCACGCGTGACCAAGGTAAATAGGGATTGATTTTTATATTATTATTAATCATATGAGTTACGAGTTTTGTAGAGTTTTACAAAACCTTTAACCTTATGCGTTAAATTGTAGCAGTATGTCAAAGTTCACAATCTTTCGACAGTTTACAATCTCGCGAGATAGATTATAATCTAACGGTATTTACAATTTTACGGTGACATATATAACAAAGTGGCTGCCATTTGTTGTAATACAATCACTCGCATATTGTTGTAATTTTATTGGTGAATCCTGAGAAAGAAAGCTTTGAAGACATGAGTGACATATATTTAAGATATATATAAGATTAAGATTTATACTTGGTGGTGTAATGGTGTGTGTTCGTCTTAACAGTACAAAGTTTAGACTGAAGAACAGTCTCTTTGGCGTTGCCTCTTTTCCAATACGACTTCCAAACCTTCAAGAACAGAGCGTACTCCGACCTTAAAGACCGGCAGCGCTTGACTCCTGATTTGGGTCCATGGGAGGCGGTAATTACTGTATATTATTATTTATTATATACACTAATATATATACCTACCTATTTAGTCATTATATAAATTATGAAAATTTGTTTTTAGTTGTGTGCACAACTAGATACTAAATTTATACTGCTTAGCCCTCTTCCTCTCTCCTAACCTTTTGCTGTGCCCGACAGGGTTCATAATGGTTCTGTATTTTTATATATTTTTAACACCATTTATGTACATTATGGAACTCTTTAAATGATTAAGTATTGAGTAATCACCCGAAAAAAAGTCATTATAAGTTAAACAAAGATAGTCGTTAGGCAGTTCATTATAATATAATTTAACAGAGAAGTAAATTACTTTAAATTAGAATCTAAAAATTATTCAAATATTAAATGAGCCCGTACAGCCAAAACAATAGAAAATTAACCTCACAAAATCGTGATAGAGAAAGGTCATTGCTATAACTTTCGCCAGATATTAGCCACCTATGATAAAATTAAATACACTGCCGCCCTTTTGTCATATAAATAAAATTTATATCTTTTATTGTGCCAAAAATATATGGTATGACTTTTTCAGCTGTGATGACTTTATAGCACTAATTAACCGACCATATGGAGAGAATGCCTCGACTGAACTAATACAACCGTCTCATAGAAAACCAAGTGAAGAATTCTGGGGGGATCTCATAAGTATACCACGAAAAAAAGTTTTATAGGAAATTAATAAACTAGAAAGTTGTTGTGGTTAAAACACAATATTCTCTAATGGTATCTACATATTCTAAACTAATAAGATTTACTTAATAGTAGTTGTATAAAAGTTTGTTAAATCTTTTAATTTATGCTAAGAAAGTAATGCACGCCCTTTCCAGGAAAACATCACCGAGAGTCGAAACAAACTTGTGTCTGAAATTGAAACTTTCACGAATCTAGTCCATTTGAACCCAAAAAAGATGCAGGTTTACGCGTTCACCGCAAAAAAGATACTATTTGTCGTATCGCCTCGGTTTGAGAGCACCTCATTAACTACCTCGGCCAGTGTCGGAATCCTAGGCATCGACATCATGGTGGTCTAATTGACCTCGAAGAAGCTCGGTGTGCTGAACAGATCGAGGCAGTATTTCAATCCAGCCCATCGCCTTCAACTCTATAAGACGCAAGTCGATAGCCAAAAAAATTCCGACTGGCTCGATCCCTTGGCGTTGCGTAGAGATGTAGCTTCGCTCTGCATTCTCTATCGTGTATATCATAAAGAGCGCTCCTAGGAATTATTCGGACTAATACCGGCCGCAACTTTCCGCCGTCGTTCCACACGGCACAAATTTTATCCCTACCACTTGGATGATTGGCATTTCAACACTGTGCGCTTTAAAAGATATAATGTTTCTTAGGATTTAACGTTCTAGATCAAATAATGTTACTGAGTTTTTATAAGAAAGCATTCAGTGAGGGTATGACGTCTAGTTCACGTTCGAATAAATAAATAAAAAATTGTTACACAAAAATTGTAAAATTGAAAATCTCGTTCTTTTTTTTCATAATCGTCTTTGTTCTAAATTCAAATACCTATAAAGTTTAAGATAACATGATTAGTTTTATTTTTATGAAATAAGGAAAAAAGTTGTATGAAAATATTACCAGCTTTAATCCTTGGTAGGGTTACCCAGTGGCATCTTTTTAATGTTTAGCAATAGCTTGAAACTTTCATTATTTAAGTTTTTCTGTTTAAAATATACATAACTCATAATATCTGTAATTAAGTAAGTTAAACTGTTAATTCTAACTAAAAACAAGATTTATATTTAGGAAGTACGTGGATTTTACAAAAGTGGGTCTTGGCATTGCTTTATTGCTGTGTCAGAGACTTTAATTATTACCCTTGTTATCAAACTGGCAATCTGAGAGGGAACGACGCCTACTTCCTTCAAGCAAGCTTACCGTATGTATTTCAATACGTAGTTTGTAAGAGTATATTGCTGGAGTGTACATAATATGTATATCGCATCGACGATGTGGTTTCACCTTTTGTGTACAACTCCTGTACCAGAATAAAAAAGAAATTAAACGTTATTGTTAAAATTTACCTTTTAGTAGTTTTTCGAAGTTTTTACTCTAGTTATCTACTGTATATAGTGAACCTAGACCGAACAACATACTTTGCATTACTTACATGCGTGTAGCATGTTCTTAAACTAAATCAATCACTTTCATCATCATGCCATCTTACATTCACGTCCATTTTCCCGGAGGGTTATACAAAGGTGTCTTCGCGGTATTAACGCCCATATTATATTATTAAATACACATACATATTAAATATTAAATCAAATTTATTCAATCACTTTCATCATCATGCTATCTTACATTCACGTCTTTTATCCCCGGAGTGTTATACAAAGGTGTCTTCGCGGTATCAACGCTCACACTATTTTATATTATTAAATACACATACATATTGAATATTTAATTTTGAAATACCGAGACCTTAGAGACAGGTACTCAATATGTCCTAAATTTCCTAATTTTAATTATGAAATTTATATCGTAATAAATTTGTCCAGCATTAATTAATAACTGCACACCAACCTTTTTAAACTTAATTATATTACCGCTTTGGAATAAAAACTATTTGGTTCTTCACGCTCTTCTTTATTTATTTACCTCATGACATTCCAAGAAAGCTAGCGTTAGTTCTTATCTCTTATTTTTACATATTCATTATAAGGTTGCAGCCAAACTCAAAATGAATTTTAATCTTGCACTGCGATGTTATAAAGAAACGAAATCGCATAATGTTTCTGACGTCCTGAATCGTTATCAGGACATCTTGCTTGAGATAGTTTGTTTTATTAATACCTTATACAAGGTTTATGAAGAGCGGGATTTTCATGACTTGAATATTAATTTTAGGGGTGCGTTTTGTGGGATAGTTTGAAGATAAGATGGGACACATTTAAATGGAGGTAATGTTTTGAATGAAGAACATAAAGGGATGGTTAATCGCAAGGATCTCATGATTGAATGCGCGTTCATTAGGCTTTGAATTTGAACAGATGAACATTAACATAACATATGAGAAATCAACTAAAATTTAATAAAGAACTTTAACTAAATTTTAAAAGAAATAGAGGAAAAGATTTGGTTTTAGGTATTTGTTGTCTAGGAAATAAACACCTAGAAATAAAAAAAAATGCCCCTTAATAATACGAGTATTGTGTAAGAAAGAGGAACCTGTTTCTCAAATAGACTAATAATAATAATATTTTTGATATTATTGTTGGTATGTCAATTTAACGTTTAGTTCATTCAAAGCATACAGTTAACTACAGTTTGTCTAAAGTAATGTAAATTATTATAATAGACTGTATGTTTATGTTCTTTGTATCTACACCATTAGTCGATAGTAATAAATTTAACTGACAGGACTGTCTCTTTCTTTTAGAGTGTTGTTAACATTTCCTGATTGTATTTTGTATCGCATGATTTTACTTAACCAATTTCTGAATTAACTGACAGACAAATTGATCACACGGAGAAGTTTCTTTGACTTCCCCCCGGACCGCGGTTGCGAGTTAACGTGTTCACATTACCAATTTTGAATAAAATAAATACATATTTAAATAATAAATTAGTAAATCAAATAGTGAAGTACCAGGCGCCCATAGCGTGGCAGCGGTTCGCAGAGTCAGTGTGCGAAGAAGACAGCAACAGGCGAAACGGACATACAAGTTAAGTCTCCCTTCATAATTGTCTGACATATTAACTGTCACCTGCCATATATTACCTAGCAAAGTCACTTGTCAAGGGACACCTGTCAACGTCAGATGTCAAGTGTCACCCGTCAACGTCAATTGTGAAGGTCTATCTGTCAACGTCACCTGCCAAAGTCGCTGTCAACGTCAACCGCCATTCGAGCTTCCGGCTAGGGTTGCCATGACCCAAACGAAAACCCTCATTTCTACTCACGTCGACCCCGTCACACCGACACTGGGACAACAGGTACGCATCACTACATATTCCCCAGTGTAAAGATACGAGCCTAAGTTGCTGCAAAATAGAGAGGTCAAGTTTCGCTGGCCGCCAGTGAATTTGTTCTGAATCGTCGATCGGTGACGTTGTATAGTTGATTGCTGCTTGTTTTGACTTGTTGATAGCCTGATATCTGCTATAAATTTCTGATAAAACGATAGCCTAACGTAAGTCATGTCACTACGCCGTACTCCACCCACCTCATCTGCTGTGCCTGCGCCTCAACAGGCGTTTGATTCTGATACTACTTCAGAACGAGGAGGCAATGTTAACACACGGCAAAAGCGTAGACGCGGAAGCGACGATGACCACCGGCAAATCAGGAATGAAATGTCAATGATATCAAACAAACTTGATCAATACTTTTCGGAATTGAAACAACAGAATACCGAGCTAAGAGACAGCCTACAGTTTATGTCTGACAAATACGATTCACTCACTAAACTGCTTAGTAAAGTGGAAAAAGAAAGGACGGAGGACAGAAAGCTGATTTCAAAGCTGGAAGAAAGACTGGAGTCCATGGAACGGAAATCCAGATCAACAGGAATAGAAATACGTAACATGCCGATTTACCTGCATGGAAGCAAGGAAAGAGAGAAAAAGGAAGATATCTGTGGTTTGATGCATTGCTTGGCGAAAAATGTCGATGTGAGTCTCAATGATTGTGATATAAGAGATGCGTACAGAGTAACTACTAGCAAAGAAATTGTAAAACCAATCATAGTCGAATTAAACAGTGTCATGAAAAAGAATAAAATAATGGAAGCAGTAAAACAGTTTAACAAAAACAAGCCTGTTGGAGGCAAGTTAAACACTGATCACTTCGGGATTCCAGGACAGAAAAAACCTGTTTTCATTTCTGAGGCTTTGACAGTCAAGGCACAGAAGTTGCACTACATGGCACGACAATTCATGAGGGAATATAATTATTCATTTTGTTGGACCTCGAAGGGTATAGTGTACCTACGTAAAGCTGAGGGAGAACTAGCTATCCGCATTGAAACTGAGGAAGATCTGCTTAAAGTAAGGTCAAGGCAGTGACTATCTTTAGTATGTTTATTCTTTGGTGTTTTTATGTTTTTATTTTATTTACTTGTCAAAGTTTATAGTCTATTTACCAGTTATTTTGTTAACAATTTACTAGTCCATATTGTTATATTACTAAAATTTCACTTAGTAAACCTAACTATCACACACCAAAACTTGTTCTGCAGACACAGATTTACACCTTCTTATTACTTTTTTGACATACATGTCCTGCAACTATCTACAAGCTACAATTATAGGATTAACAACACACATTATAAAAACACAAAATCTGCACCCAGATCCACACTGCGTACACTGCGATACTCTCTAAATTATTGTGTCCTAATAATGAATATGTATCGTATAATTCAAACTTCGATTCTATACTAGACAATCACACAAATAGCATAGATGAGATTGAAGTTGCCGATTCTTTCAGATGCGAGCCTGAGAACTGCAGGAATATTATTGCGCATGAAGGTCTAAAAATACTTACTCAAAATATCCGGAGTATATCTGCAAATATTCATAGCTTCACAACACTTTTGGTGAGAATGTCCATATCCTTAGATATCATCATACTCACAGAGTGCTGGCTGTCGTGCAACCCACACATACCCGCAATAGATGGTTACAACTTATATTCAACTACTAAATGGACCAATAAAAATGACGGAGTCGTAGTTTACATCAGGAGTGATCTTGCTAATGTAATAGTCACAGAACCTCCATTTGCAGGCGCTAGTTGTTTACAAATATTAATAGGAAAAGATTTTTGTATTCTTGCACTCTACAGGCCTCCATCATTCAGGGATTTAACCGGCTTTCTCTCTTCTTTAGATCAACTACTGACAATAAACTCTTATTTCACTAACTTAGCAGTCATGGGCGACATTAATTTGGATATTGTGAATGGTAACATAGATAATAAGACATTAGAATACTTAAATCTTAATGCTGCTCATGGGTTATTACCAGCCCATAATCTGGTTACACATGGAAAAACCTCACTCGATCATATCCTCCTTAAAACTAAACTCAGAGCCTCAACCGTCGTTATAGACTCAAACGTTACGGACCACAACGCTGTTTTATTAACTTTAAATAAAATAAAAATTAATAGTGCAAATAAGATAATTAATAAAATAAATTACATTAAACTAGAAAATCAACTAAATACTACTGATTTTTCCTACATATACGAGTGTACGGATGCTAATATTGCACTTGAATATTTTAATAAATCACTCACTAGAGCTATACAATACAGCACCATAACCTACAGTGTACCACATCGCCTGAGGGCTATAAAGCCATGGATTACGCCAGGTATGCTGAGGTGCATGCGTAATAGGGACAGGATGTACATAAAAATGAAAAAATCACCGGACAATGATACGGTCTGCATTACTTATAAACGGTATAGAAAATTTTGCAGCCGTATTTTAAAAAACCTTAAAAGGCAGTACGAGGAAGCTGAGTTGAAAAAAGCTGGATCTGATCCAAAGAGGATGTGGAATGTAATCAGAAATGTAACCCACACACAAAAGAGATATGTATCCGCTAGTCCACTACTTTTGATAAAAGATTCTGGTGAAGAATCTATTGAGGAAGTTAATAATTTTTTTGTGAAAACCGGGAAACACATAGCTGAGGAGGTGGCGAAAATGATTGACGGTGGTACAAATACGATTAATAAGACACCTCTGAATGCTACTTGTGGGTCATTGGTTTTGTTGGAAACTGACGAGTCAGAAGTGGACCGATTGATTCAAACACTGCGTGGTGATTGTGCGATAGGCGTAGACGGTATTCCATCTAATGTAATTAAACAGTACAGGAGATTCTTTGTGCGGCCATTGACGTTTATACTTAATTTGTGTATAAAAACAGGTGTATTTCCCGACCTATTTAAAAAAGCTCTGATTCATCCTATACATAAGGCGGGGGATGCAGATCAGGTAAATAATTATAGGCCAATCTCAGTTTTGCCTTGCTTGTCTAAAGTTCTGGAAAAAATTATGAACAATCGCCTAAAGAAATACTTGGAAGATAATAACATACTTTCGAATAACCAATATGCCTTTAGAAACAACAGGTCTACAAATGACGCAGTGTTTGAACTAACAAACCATATTGTGCAGGCTTTGGATAAAGGTAGGAAAAGTGTTGCAATCTTTTTGGATTTAGCCAAGGCCTTCGACACAGTCTCCATCCCCAAACTGATTGATAAATTGGAGCGTGTTGGTGTAAGAGATCGACAATTAAAACTTTTTGAAAGTTATTTGACTAATAGGACACAGTGTGTAAAGATTAATGAGTACATCAGCAAGGAGCTTCCTATAGAATTCGGTGTGCCACAGGGAAGTATACTTGGGCCCACGCTTTTCCTAGTTTACGTGAATGAAATGTGCAAACTGAAAATTACCGATGGCAAATTATTAGCTTTTGCAGATGACACCGTACTTATTTTTACAGGTGAGACGTGGGACCAAGTCTTCGGGATGGCACAATTAGGATTCAATATAGTAACTGAGTGGTTGGCAAGTAACACATTATCTCTCAATGTTGACAAGACTAGAGTCATGCAATTTAGCATCAAAGGATCGAAAATAGCAGGAGTTGATCGATTTATTACTGCTCATAAACACATACATGGCAGCAACTTTGCATGTACTTGTCCCAACTTACATACCGTCACTAGCATAAAGTACTTGGGTGTAATCATAGATGATAAACTGTGTTTCGCACCACATATTGACCTACTTACGGGAAAAATTCGGAAGCTTATATATATATTTAAACACTTGAGACATGTCGCAAGGCCAACAGTTCTAAAAAGCATATACTTCGCTTTGTGTCAATCCCTGTTAGGGTACTGTATTCTATCTTGGGGTGGGGCTTGTAAGTCAAATTTAATAAAGCTTGAGCGGGCACAGAGAGCTGTACTAAAAGTAAGTACTTTTAAACCGTATCGCTTTCCCACAAAAGATCTGTATGAATACTGCGAAGTTCTGACAGTACGGCAGTTGTTCATTCTGCAAATCATATTGAAGCAGCATTCAATGCGCAAAACAGACGCGACATCATCATCGGTTTTGCGACGCAATTTGCGTACGGTAAAGCTTCCGCCAGCTGATAGCCATAGGACCTCATTCAGCGAACGCTTTTACTACTTCCTAGGGCGTTTTATATATACCAAAATCAATAAAGTCATTGATATAGATTCAGGCAGTGAGTATCAGTGTAAGAAGAAAGTAACAAACTGGCTCCAAAAGCTCTCTTATAACGACACTGAAAACCTTATACATCCAGTAACATAAGCAACACACACACACACACACACGCACACACACACACACACACACACACACACACACACACACACACACACACACACACACACACACACACAGAGAGAGAGAGAGAGAGAGGCACACAAATACACATTCAACATGAACTCAGTGCACGTACATATATGTAGATACCCCACACATTCCGTATACAACGGGTTTACTACATAGTTATCCTAATTATCCTTATCCATACTTAATATTTAAGTTCGCAAATATTTAGCTTATGTAAGTAGGTCTAGGTTTCTTATTGTAACCAGAACTGTCTTATTTATTTTAGCTGTGAAACTGGAAGGTAGCTGGTACTTATAGCACAGGATATCCTATTTTAAGTACCAGCAGAACACTAGAATTAAGATTTTTTGTACCTCTTTTGAGAATTCTACTACTATGTACCTACTTGTATATTGTGCCAATAAAGAAATTTATTATTATTATTATTATTAGCTATAAGAAGAAGTAATCTTCAGGTAGACTGTAAATTATATTAAAGAATGTATTAACTTAACTTCATCTGGTTGATATTTGTCTCTTTGAGATCATCTGGTTGATATTTTCTAGAACTTACATCATGAATCTACTAGAGCGGTCCCCTTTAAAATCATTTGTAAAGTCTTAATCTAATTATTAACGAATAAAGGTACCACACGACTACTAAAGTTAATTGTTATGTATTTGTATTATATACTCGTAATAACGGAAATGTTAACATTACCATTATTATACCAAGATTTTATACAGGTTACAAAGAAAGTACCTTTAACATACTCACGATCGATATCTAAGTAGTTGGTCACCCACGAGGTCGTTTTGTCTATAATTAATTTACTAACGTCCTACAATCACGTCATTACTAAATCATTTAGAGCTGTATAATACAGCTTTAAAAATAATAAATTTATTCTAGTTTCTATCCATCATTGGGCAAGTAGGCCAGTAAGTGGTAATACCACAAATTATGGTAATACCGTTTCAGACCACAAATAGCAGTTATGTGGGTTTAAGCGCGTGAAAGAGGAATTTGAATACTTAGACAATTGTTGAAGATCAGCGCTGCATTATTTATGTTTTATGGTACTCTATTTTATTTATCACTCAATTTTTGTGTAAACTACTTCTTGTTGTTACATATAATTACTTTTGCCTTTTAAATTATCATTAATAGCCTTAAATAGTGTCAGAAGGCCCGTTTCGTCTGTTACAGGAGCACGTAGTACATGTATACCACAGAGCTGACCATCTTAAAATATTCTCCTGAATCTAAGCAATTTAAGTGGCAATGTTCTGTCAAGGAATATCTTGTCAAAGCGCATCCTGATCCTTGTTTGTTTGGAGTCCTGTCCTGTCCTGATTGTATTTCTATCTATTGTAGTACACTCTATGTATGTACGTTTATGTGAATACGAGTGCTAACAGTTAGCTAAAGTGTTATTGTGCAAAGCAAGATCAATAATTAAGTTGTTCCGCTAAAAATAATTAATTTAAAATTAAAAGTATAATATTCATAAAATCGAATAAAAATTTAATCCTGAAATATTAATATTCATTGAATTGCTACGTACACATTTCGTTCAAACAAAACATTTATTACACGTGAAAAGTTTGATACTTCAAATAATCTAAATCAATATCTCGACTCCAAAACAAATACGCCTTCAAAACAGAAACTTGCAGATAAATTGTTTGCGGAACATTCGAAATCATTCGTTGAGTGTTTCGATTAAATCGTCTTGATATCATAAAATACAGTGCCGAAAATCATATTCGCTGACTGAATATTAATTTTATGTTATCTTGTCTCATCCCCCACCGTTTCTCAAACTATATAATTTTCATACTTCTCTTTATAAAAAGGTATTTTTTTATATTTGACCGCACGAATACCAGATGTTGTCAATTATTTTGGATTGGCCTAAACAAGGTTTGGATAACTCTGGTATCAATAAAAGCTTGGCTATGGCCATAAATGCTCGTAGAATTGCGAGGAACACCTACTTTCTAATCCAGGTATTACATTTTACTCTGACACTTGCCACCTTTTTATTAGGTCATTCTTATAGTTCCAAGTTACGCTTTCTTTAAAGTGAGCAAGATTCTTTACGTAGAAAGGTAGGTTTACCACGTAACATTCTTCAGTTTTTATTTCAAAGTATTATAATAGTAAGTAGAGATTTTTATGAATTAAATTTATTTTTCAATTTTATGGAAGAAATATTCTCAACATATACAGAAACCATTGTTAGAAACCATTTGTATGTACTTATAGAAGAAGCATATACGCAACTCGGGCTTTCATTATTAACTATTGCCAAATGTATCCAACATTCTTAGAGAATGTACTTAATAGAAAAAAAAACTCAAACAGTTTTTTTTATTTAAAAAAAAAAAAAAAACAGTTGGCCAAATTTGAAAAGCGCTGCTTTAGTGGGTTCGATTCCCGGACCGGGCAAAATTTTATAGCCTAAGTTACTCTTTATATAGAAAGCTACCTGGTAAAATAGTATCAAAATCGGTCCAGCCGTTTTGATGATTACCAGGAACAAACAGACAGACAGGCAGAGAGACAGACAAAAATATTTAAACTGGTTTTTTAGATATCTTATTGGTTGGTTTAGATATCTCGCAAATAACATGAAAGCATGAAATTAACCTATTATTTTGATATTACAAACAGACACTTCAATTTTATTTATTTGCATAGATGGAAATATAAAACTTTTAACTACTAAAATTTTCAATAGAAGTGGGTTGACTAAAATCTCAAAACAAATGATATCAAACAACAAAATTAAAATCCATTTAACTGAAATAATTTATATTCACCCTTCTACCACCCGTATATGTATCGTGATAACTATACCATGAAGTTGATACCGTCGGAATCACACTCAATATTGTACTAAAACAAAAGTCACTAGGAATACGCACATACATCAAGGGATCCCGGTAGGAGGCAAATAGCCCGTACTGCTAAATCGCCCGGCGTAACGCGCAATATCAATGCCTGCAGCATCAATGGTGGAACGCTCGAATGCGCGCACGCGTTGTTCAGCCTTGCGTGCAGTTGCCAAAGATTTGAGAAAGGTACAAAAGAATGGCAAATGCATAAGATATCCTAGTATTTAAAGGTCTAGTTAAACTTTGATATATCACGAATTCGGTGGTGGTATTTGAAAGGCGAGTTGCTTTAAATTTGCATACTATGGAAACTGTAATATTACAATAAAATAAAAGATTTACGTTTTGTTTATTCCATTTCCAATTACTTATTCCAGACAAAATGTAAGAAATATTTCTTGGACATACATAATTATGTATTACGTAATTAAATTACTTGGACTTTACGCATATCTACCACCTTGGCTAATTTACTGCCAAAGTTATCTTATATATATTATATAATAATATAAAAATAACCGCACACATCTCACACACAGCTGTCTGATCCCAAACTAGGCAAGAGCCCGTGCTATGGTAACCAGACTGATGATAAACATACTTATATATTTATAAATACATACATATTATAGACACTAACCACTAGAGACACTCCCGTCTATATCACATTATATCTTCTTACTTTAGAAAACGATAAAGACGGACTAAATGTTCATAAAAAAATAAAAACTAAATATAATATTGTTATTGTTTTCAAACATTCATTAAGTATGCTTTAGTTTAGCAATACCAACTATCTGTGATTAGCTTTCTTTAATCTTTGTCGTCCCGTAATATCGTAAATTTTTCAATTCACCACTATTTAATGAGCTGGCCCCTGCTTTTGTAAATATTATGTTTGGTTCAATGAAGGCCAGACAAAGGAAGTCAAAGTACAGTACCTTTTATTTTGAGCTTGATAGATACGACTGTATGGTCTATATACTCCAACATTTATTTCTGGTAATTTAACGGTAATAAAAAATTGAGTCAATTCAAATTAAGTTATGAAAATATGTTTCTAAACCCGTGGTTTGATAATTGATTAAAGTTCAATGTGCTGAAAATTAAACCATGAAAACTCTTAAACAATGCATAGTTAGAAAATTACTTTAGTTTTTTACAGGGAAAGAGATTCCGTTTGGCTTTCTTTTATTTCCCGTCTCTTTGTTTAGATTTCCGTCACGGGACTAAGAAAAATAGCGAGTCAAACAAAAAGTTTTACCATCGCCAAAGGGCCATTCAAGCGTAAACCTTCAAAAACAGATAACGGCAGTCTCAAAATATCCGGTGTCTGTGAGCCGAGATGCGTAGATATGGTTCAATCGGCACTGGTCGGCAACGATTCACTTATAAAAACAATCAATGCTATTGGATTATCCATATCATATATGTTTCTATGTGCGAGTAATTCACGAATTCAAAGATATAATAAAACTATCAAAAATAATTTAAAGTAAGTGTATCAGTAATACACAGTACATTTTTTATTTTACTGCTATTTTAACTGTTTCTTTTTTTAAACAAAATTTCTAATAACTGTTCTATTAGATCCACATTTTATCTCACTGTGCTGATGTTGTTATGAATGTTATGTATACCGTAACTATTTTATATATCAGAACACTTACCAACGACTGAATGTTACTTGAATTATGTAATAAATACAACGTGGTTGTACTTATTATAAAAAAACAATAAAAAATTATCAAAATTGATATCGCTTTGTATCTCGCTGGAGGAGATGTATTGTAGACATAGAGCAGTTCCTTAACAAGCTGGTTTTTTGTTCCGCTTAATAACCGCAAGCTTTGTTTTGTTTCACTTGACCTAGTTAACTGGGTCTTTCAACAAAGATGTAGGTACTTTTATTTTTGCAGTGAAGTTATCCCAAAATAAAACCAGTTCTAGTTGGTGAAAATCGATATAAGCTATATTTGTGGTTTTGTCTCATTGTTAAAATTATTAGTTGTATATTTTTAAACTATTTCAGAACCACGAACTGTTGTGTGGAATTTAAAAAAAGTAAATGATAATATGTACAAGTTCATATTAGTTTTAAATAAAAAATGCTTTACCAGCTAAAGTAATGTATCCCGTACCTAGTTAAACGATCTATTTTAATTGTACACTATAATGTTTTTCAGTAGCTATTAGATGCGGGATAGGCTAGTTGGAATAACTAATAAAGAGATAAATAAAAGAATGTCAGTGAAGTAAGCGGTTTTTAAGCGATTGCCGCCAGATCATTTACTAAAGCAATCCGATTTCATTGGCAACGTTCTTTAATACGATAAAGTTTCTTTACATATATGTAAATAATTACAGTTTTTTATAAGATAAGCAAAATGACTTCATTAATTATAAATCTGTTAAATTAATTAATTATGATTTGTGTGATTTACTTTTATGGTTTTCTACCTATCAACACTTAATATAATACTGTAATGGAGATAGAATCATAACTATTGCTCATATTAACGAGAAAGCGACTGCACGGATGGCGTAGTGGTTTAAGCGGTCGCCACGCCGCTTCCTACTACGCCGAGTGTTGTGGGTTCAAACCCTACATGGGACGAAACTTTGTGTGATCCACAAATTGTTGTTCTGAGTCTGGGTGTTCTTTGTGTCCGTTTCATGTATGTTTGTAAAGTCCCTCGCGACACAGGATTTATTCCTGAGTTGTCTTTTTCAAAAAAAAAAAAAAGTCAAATCAGAATTTCTTCAAATTACAGATACGTGTTCCAAGAGATACTTTTTAAAATAGTACCTAACCAATTAGTCGACAAGGACAAACACCAATACGTATACTACACCAGTTATCGTTTAATATTATTCGTAACTGCTAAAGTTGCAAAATGTCTTGTCCAATTAAAGGCACCAATTTTTTACGCCATATTCCCTCCACTGGGCTTCTACGGTTTTTGCTGCGAATGGCCATTGGGTTGTCGGAGTTTTTATCGGGAGACGACGACGAATTTTTTGCTGAGTCCGAGCTCATCTTGAAACGTCAAGTACCCATATATTTCGGTAGCTCTTGTCCATGCTCACTTTAATTGATCGAATTCGTTGGTAGTAAGCTTCATTTTTATCCGGACCTCTTTATTTAAAAAACGTAGCCTTTGCCGATACTTTTTATCAGTAAAAATATAAGTAAGCGGCTAAAATAAATGTTAAACTTAGAAAGTTACATTGTAAAGTGTTTTTTTAACTTGTCAAAGGACAGGACAATGAACTGAATCGTTTCTACATTTTGTTCCTTGCTACTAAATTTTTACGACTGACAATCAAAACTAAAAGCCCTTACACATTTTTACTGTGAGACTTCTTTTATTGTCACCCAATATATTAACTGCTTCTTAACATAGTCTAGTCGTTATGTAAGTAAACCATTTACAATCAGATATTATATTATCATGGCAATTTCTTTCATTCTTAATGAGAAAAATAAACAAATATAATGCTGTCAGATATACAGATATGGCAAAAAAAAAACTAGAAGAGCCACAAGAGATTATAAAAAAGATGTGCAGATAAGCGAGCCCAATCATCGTGGCAGCACGGGAGGCGTTACCCGACACGTAACCTGTAACGACTATAAATCGAACCAAGTCAAACATACAACAGTCGGTTGCATTGATTCGAATCGAATCATTCAATTAAAACGCCTCAGTACGAACACCGAATCGACGATTGAGATCAATATCGCAGTTTTAATAAAACAGATGGGGAACAGGCCTCCATATCCGGAGCTTGCTTATTTTTTTCAAACGAGAAAAAAGTGGCAGCCCCTCGAAAAAGCAAGCAATGATAATAGAAACAACGGGAGCGCCATTCTAAAGGGTTATTCGTGTTTTTATTTGCGCCTATATAGAGGTCTTTTTAGAATGCGTTAAAAGGAAACGATTCCAAATCTCCGAAAGAGTGCGTGGGTGAAAAAATAATATGGGCACTCTGTCGCTTAACATTTATGTTTAGACATTTGTATATAATAATACTTGCTATGGATGCTATTGGTATTTGAATAGGACCTCTCGCCTATATTGCTGAACGCTCATGTTGATTTTGAACCTTGAGAGCATACAATGTGAATCTTTACTTCTTTGGTTATTTTATCTTTGTAAATAAAAGTTGTTTGTAACAGTACTTGTTTTCTTAGAAAGTCGACATAATTATGTGACCTAATTCATTAAATACAGATGGACAACCGCTGGAGCTTCGAGGAGCATTTCGAGCGGATGATCCCCTGAGTCCGTAGGGTGGCGGGCTCCCTACAGAGGCTGTTGGCTAACCTAGGGGGACCGCGGGAGGAAGTTCGCCGCCTCCACTGTGCGGTGATACGATCTATGGCCCTCTACGAAGTGCCGATATTTGCCAAGAACCTATCGCCCTTTAAGCGCAGCGGGAAGGGGCCATTCGGATCGTACGAGGATACTGCACCATTTCGTCAGAAGCGGCGGCAGTACTGGCACTAACTGACTTTGATATCGCGGATATGGATGCGAGGGTCTATGACTAGACTCGAGCGATCCACCGCGGTGAAACCGGGAAAGACCAGGACGAGCTCAAAATGCCGCGCGAACGCTCACCGACAGGCACTGGTGCAACGCGCTGTCGGTGCTGTTCTGCCTAACCTCGAGGCTTGGGTAGGTAGGGAGGGAGGTCGCATCACCTACCGACTGACGTAGGTACTCACTGGGCATGGTTGCTTCGGTGAGTACCTGAATCGTATCGGACGCAAGGAGACGGCACATTGCCAGCAGTGCGCAGCCGACTGAGGAGCAGTGGTCTCTTTCTGTGAAGCTGTAATGCTCCATAAAGAGATCGCCGAACGGGATCGGGAGAGGCCCGATCCCAAGCGAAGAGGACATTAGCCACCAACATGGCCGCGGGCCACCAGAGAGTGGGGCCCTCTGGTATCAGATTGACTTCTGCAATAGGGCGGAGGGGGGAAGTGTTTTCCCCCTGGGATAGGGCCTGATTAGAGATGGTGTCAATTCGGGGAGGACCTGAAATAACATGGTCCGGGTCCTCCCAAGAGTAGGGCTCCTGAGTCCCCGAGGAGCAGGAGATCCGAAGGGATTTTCTACCGCGTAACAAAAAAGTTCTTCCACTGGTTATTTATCTGGCAGTTTTGGTAATAACCTACCTTCTTGCATAGTATATTAAATTGTTTCACTACAATTTTGTGTTCAAAATGTATCTATATGCGTCGGGCAGGATAAAAAATAACGTCATCATTGTCTACATTCAAAATAGGAGGTAAAGAATCTAATAAATAAAAATATATAATGCCATAGTAACTTGATACTTGTGACATTTTGTATCTTAATTCATTTACAATCAGGAGAATGGCTAGCTCCGTTATTTTTTATAAGAAAGCCAACCTAATTGGTGAGTTAGGATCACGCTAGGTAGCGTGACTGACCGTGGTGACAGTTTGAATTCTTAATTACGTAAATTATAGTCATTGGCGCACCTACTTAAATGATATTGGTCTTGGGCTTTGGTTTGTTCTAAAAAAGTTTTATTTCTAGTGTGTAAGTGATCATAGGTTGTTTAAGGGTTGATTGTTGTTAATCCACTGCTACTACCTAACACAGATTAATTTTGTAGCAATGATACACCTTAAAGGCGGCAAAAATCGAATATCAAAGCTTGTATGAGAGACTCACCTTTTGTTAAGTTTATTTGAATTCATCAACATCATCAACAGCCTTTAATAGTTCAGTGCTGGACATAGGCCTCTCCTTACAAAGGAGGTTTTGGCTTACTATACCACGCTGGCCAGACGGGTTGGTATAGGGTTTGTTTCAAGTTTTCCTTCTCTCTGCAGTGCTGTTGTCCTGCGTAGTTTGCTCCCTTAGTCGTCTCTTACGACACCCATGGGATGAATAGGGGTAGTGACACTCTGTATTCTTAATCCGTCACCACACGGACGGACGGACTTATTTGAATTAATTGAAGTTATTTTTATTAATTTTGGTATAAAACAAGTAATAGAAAGAAACCAGCTGCTTTTGTTGGAAATAAATCTTAAAGATGACATGTACTGGATAATAATATAGGTGGTAAGCGAGCAGTATTAAAATATCACTCTTTACTTGCTTACTCAGTTCAGTACAATTCATAGCCAAAATCTTCTTTCAACAGAAGTATGCTACTTTTATATCCCCTTGTAGTGTGTCTAAACACTAAAATTTCATTTTCATTTTTATCCTAAAAATATTTGTTCTTGTATAAAATAAATAAACCTCTTGCCTAGGGTGTACACTGTTTCGATAAATTACTGGAGGGTAGTCAGTAGTCGCGCGCTTGGGGAGTGCGATACGTAAGGAGAAATAATTAACAGCGGTTTATGTTTTTGTACAAAATATTCTTGTAAATAGATTGTTTACTCGTGAATATAAACTGTATACTTAGTGTTAGTGTTGTGAAGTGATAATAAACTGTACAAGACTACTTCTTGGGACTTTTACTGGCTGCTCATGAGATTCATCGCTCGGCTACACATTAGAAGGTACGGTCCTGTATAATTCACTTCACCCTCATAGTTATGACTTTGTCTACTCTTCCGTCTATAATATATAAATAATCACTATATGTATTACCTGTTTTCATCTAAAATGCGCCTTGTGTTAACCAGGGTGATCAAAACACCTTTTTATATTTAGGAAGAAAGTACGTGATCTTTTTTAAAATATCATGTTAGAACGGTCATAACGCGGCTGTGCGTTTTGATATTTATAGAAAGAAAGAAGGAAAGAAATTATGTAAGTACTACTTTATTATCTAAATCATTAGGATTAAAAAAAAAATAGTTTGTCTTTGAAATTACCGTACAATATGGCTTTTTTATCCCAAGGTTGCCTAGGGCATTAGGTCCGCCTCTGTAAAATGGTGCACTACGTTCTAAATTAACAAATAAATATGTAGTTGTAGAATAGTTTGTTTTAAAAAAGGATATTGAAAACGTATTTTCCCGTACGAGAACCAAGATTCGGCATAGGTATGTGAAACGGCTCAACCGGAGTCGAGATCACCAACCGCAGGAGAAATATTACAATTTATCATAACTTAAGCGCATTAAAGGCGGTAATACTTAGTTAAATATCAGAAGTTTTACATGACCAATTTTAACTCACATACCACCTCTTTATACCCAACAACTAATGTTATAGTGCTAGCAGATGAAAAAAATATACATAAATATTCCACGCCAGAGAAGGTATTCAATACATAGCTGGCTTTCGATATTAATTGTGAACACTTTTCACCTTATTAAGATTATTTCAGACTTTATTTACCTACTACTTTACACATTAAAAATAAACTACGTAGCCTAAACATAGTTCGACCTTCTCGAAGTCACAGTCGCAGCTATCGCGTACTTAAAACCAACATTTAAGGATTTTAATTCCCCAGTCAGTCATTCTAAATAACCAAAGATTCTACCCAAAGATTAAAAAAATGGATGTGCGAGATAAAAAATGCATAAATACTAGTTTTGAAAATGCTCTTACTGGAATACGATAACATCTCTTAAGCTTTTTATACTAAAAAGGGGTGTAAGTTAAAAAAAAAAACACATAAAAGTAGGGTCCTTGCCCCGCTGACGGCAACAACGAGTTTTATTACATACGACATGTTGACGAATAGGGCGTAAAATGCTACGGTTTATATCATAGACTAGAATTTAAAAAAGAAAAGTCAAATATATTACTTACAGGTTATCTAGTCTTATCTGAAAATTATTCTGAACATAAATTTTAATCAAAAGACAAGTTACTTAATTTTTTTTTTGCTCCATTTGTTTTATGAAGAACAAATAAATACATATATAAATACTAAGCTTTTACATTACTTTATTTACTTTTTATATAAAAAGGTAGATATAACATCAAAGTGTTTACTAGAAATAAAATGCCGGTATTATTATTGAGAATGTAATGTTTTTGGTCTTTGACGACCTGGGCACGGCACAGCCACAATATTGCGTGACAAAATAATACTGCACGCACGCTGTCAAATGATAACTCCACGTCTATCAATTTCCAGAGCAAGGGAACACTATGGTGTGTAATAGTTTATTATAGCATTCGCAGATAAGCAGCACAATTGTAGTAAGTATTCATCAAATGACTAATAAGGTCACTGTTTTGCTTTTTGTTACATTATATTACTTACCTAAAAGTTGCCCTTTTTGCTACTTTAGACATAATAACCTTCCTTACGTAAAGAACTCTAGTACCGTAACCTGATAACTTATACATGTTTAAGTAGTAAGTAATTTATTTGTGTAGGTGTAGGTAATTTATGTATTCACTTGTGAGCTGATCATGTAAATTTTGATACCCTTTCCCAAAAATATAGAAAAGAACACGGGATACCTCTCATTCCGACTGATGTTTCATTTTTAGTTTAACCCTTTTTTAACATAGCTATAGTTTTAATTCTGTTAGTATATTTTGCCAATTCAATTTTATTATTATTAAGTAATAAAATAAGACTTTTGTATTAGCAAAATGTTATTTGTTTATATTTGTTTTAATTCCATTGGCAACGGAGAATGCGTTTAAATGATTTTGTGGAATAAGTTTTTTCTCTTTAAATCTTTTATTTTACTAGCATAATGACTTTAAAAACTTCCACTATGGTAGGTGAACAAAACATTTGTAATTATCATCATTTCAGAAGAGCAAGGAATGAGCTGAGTCTATATTATTGAACGCTTTGTAATCATTACCGATTTCACAGCTTTCACAAAAGGAAACAAAATTGGTAGCTCTGACGGAGCAATATGTTTTCATCATCATTATTAATGCAAACAAATTAAAAGTTGTTCCTCTGGCGCAATTTTTCTTTCTCCCCTTTAATTAACTACAGCAAACAACACTCAGCACAGATTTGAAATTTGAATAATATTAATTGTACTGTTTAGAGTCTAAACAGGGAAGTGCAAATACAAGTAAAGTTATTATATTGGATTCAACAAGATTAGGTTGTAGAGATAGTTGGTAGGATAATAATGCATGGCTGGTAGTAGATGCGATATGGCAGCCTAGAGTAACGGCTGACATGGGTGGTAGGGCTGGAAGGTAGCATTTGTTCGTTACCCTTGCAGGAGCCACCGCGAGGATACTCCACTTTACATTATAGTGGAGTGCCCGACATGGGCGCAGCAGCGTTCTGACCTCGCGATAGTCGTATATCGTGAGTGTAGCCTAGAACCACAACGCCTCAAATTTCACTACTTTACGCAGAGATTATGTATAGCAAAGGACTGAAAATGAAGACATAAACACAGAACATGTGCAATGAAAAGAAAAGTAAGATTGCCTTTCTTAAAGTATTTAGAGAAAAAAACACGCAAAAAAGAGCAAAAAAAAAGGCATAAACACTCTTGACAAGTTTTAAACGAAATTTTATTTCCTGTGTTTATAGCATAAAAGGAAAACAAAGTGCTCTGCCTTATCGCATATAAGTTTAGTATTAAGACTTTGGTACGATCCACATTATTCAAGGAAGTTCTTCACTTGTAAACTCCAGTCTAATGTTCAGAGTTGTTATCTTAAGCATAGCTGGCTTCCACCAATATGGTTGCTTTGAAAACTCGTATGCTTTGTGCTCTATTTCATCCTTAAGAAGTTGGCTTGTTAAAGTAGTAACTTTACTAGATATTGTTAAAGCAAGCATTGCATTTACAAATAGAAACACCAAGGATAAGCAGAGTTTTTTTTTGGAAAAGAATAAAGTTATGAGAGTCACTTATTACTATCTTTTTTTTTGGGTTTTAAAGTAAACTTAGATAGCTGTATTCAATTTACCAAATACCATTTTTGTAATCTAAACGTTTTTTTTTTAAATTTAACTACAGGCCGATTTTTCCAATATTTAATACCTGTTCAAATCACCATTTATGTATTAATAATATATACAGTAAGCAGGAAATT
Organism: Arctia plantaginis; assembly: GCA_902825455.1. Taxonomy (NCBI): domain Eukaryota; kingdom Metazoa; phylum Arthropoda; class Insecta; order Lepidoptera; family Erebidae; genus Arctia; species Arctia plantaginis. The sequence continues at coordinate 15,008,018 of CADEBD010000422.1, forward strand.
GAATTCTTATAAAAGCCTACCAAGTAATACTTTATTCCAAGATTGTAAATCTGTGTTGTTAATTTCATACGGCCCTTGAGGGTAGCTTCTCTTAATTTGTTTAGGGGAGGTTCCAGGTTCACGTGTTAATGAAAAAAGTGTTTTGCATTTAGATGAGAAAACAACAATCTCTAATGGTTGTTGTATTTAAGATTGTTGTATTTAAGATTAAAAAGCAATTTTAGCTGTTAAGCTTACATAAATATAATTGTGTCAGAAAAACAGAACCTGAAGAAATATGTTTGTGAGGCTCGGATCTAAGCTAAAAAGGAAGGATTTTTGTTAAAAAAAATAGAATGAGTGCTACAGTATACATGATTAATTAAATAAATAAGTATCCACATAACTAGCAAACTTTTAAAATGCAAATTAAAAATTATCCTGTAAGATGATCACTAGCTGTTCCGTCTGTCTCTCTCAAAACTCTTTGCCTCGAAATGTCAAGATATAGAAGAAATAAAAATAAACTTTAAATAATTGAAAATAAATTATTAAATGCAATACTCGTTTGTGGTAGAATTGAAATTGTGGGAAATGAACCTTAGAATTGTAGAAATTTAACAATCAAAGGATACATGTACCTGGTTCATTTTCATCTACGTCACCTGAAGGTAGACTAGCAGAAAATGTCCAACTCTGTGCAAATTGTGGATAAAATAATTAAATGTAAAATAAGATATGGCTATTTAAGCCTTCTTGATCAAAATTTTGCAAATATATTTAAAGTAACAGGTAACTCTTCATTTAATTATAATCATAGTAAACAAAAAAAATCTTTTAATATGCCATATTTAGCGTTTGAGGAATTGCCGAACGATTTCATCCGTTGAATTCAGTTTCACTAACCCACTGTCACGTTCAACTTAAAGTGAGTATAAATACTTTGACATTAACACTAATAACTTTAACTAATTATGTCGTCTACCGGTTTAAAAAACCATACCCGTTATGCTTATAAACAAATAAAATCTAAGTTGTTTGCTTTAAAAGTTGTTTGCGTTAAAATGTTTTAAAAACCAATTCAATTTCAAAATGACAAAAGTTAAATTTTCCTGTCTGGGCCTTCTAACGTTCAAAGGAAGTTCTTTTAATCAACAACATAAAAAGATTAAAAATTAAAAAAAAGGTGTTTTGTAAAATTGTTTAGGTAGAGCTTTATTTTTTTGCAGAAATTTTTCTTTATCACAAGTGTGAATTGTGATAAAGGTCGCTTAGGAACTATCAGAATGTATTGATAGCAGGTTAATCTTATAAGATAACCATTTGTGATGCTCGGACTAAATAGACAGTTCCTGTTCAGTCTTTGTGTAGGACTTAACACGAATTGCCTTTTATTTCCATAGTCAACAAAATATAAAATGAAAACCACAATAACACAGAAACTACTGTTATCTAAATCAGACATTTTTAATGTGAAATTCAAATGTAAACTACAAGTACCATTTAGATTTATATAAAAATCTACTTCCATTTCGTAGAAATATCAATCTCAAAATCAAGATTTAATAAGAAATTTGCAATGCCATAGTTCTGTTTAACAACTGTTGTCGATATGTAAAAAATATGCCGAAGCCCATGGGCTTAACTATAATGTTAAAATCACCCTATTTACGGCGTACTGTCAGGCGTTCTATACTTGTTACTTATGGAAGAACTAAACTAAACGCACCTACAATGCACTGCGCGTGCAGTACAACAATTCCTTCAGGGCCATGCTAAATCTACCATTCGATTCATGAAGGGCAGCCCCCTTCATGAATCGAATTAGATTCGATTGCCTAATACTCGTATTATATGTTGCTTGCATTTTTATTATTATTTGAATTGTTGTTTTTAAACATATTATTTAAATTAAATGATAAATGCAATTTATTTTTATTATTGTTATTAAATAATTTACTGTGGCTGTCTAAAAAATGTAAAAATGTAATTTCTTTGGGTATTTACTTGCAATAAATTATTATTATTATAAGATCTCATTAAATATATAAAATTTTAATTTATAAGAAAGATTGTAATGAATTTATTATTATTATGATTATTTATAAAAATTGCGGTAACTGAATAGGTAAGCGTTTGATTTTTTTAAGATTTTCCTCTAAAATTATTCCATTTCTTAATCTCAGAGTTTTGAATTAGTCATCGGAACTGCAAGCACCGATTACCTACTACTGTCACTCGTGCTTACCATTAATTTTAATTAATGGAAATGCTATATTCCTAAAGTCAAAGTAGATTTTGATATTAAGATTTATGAATGAATTTAAGAGCCATAATTTACCACTTCTGTTACTTTTATAGATTCTGGCACAAGGTCAAACCTGCAGTAACCTTTTTGAAAGATGTTAGAGTAAAATAATTATAGATAAACACAATGTTAAATTTTCTGAAATTTAAAACGAATGTCAGGAAAACCTTCAAGTTTTGCTAAGTCCTTTATGACCCATTGCAAAAATGTGATAAAGAATAGACACATGTGGTAGCAGGTAGTGCGCTTTTGCGGTTTCATTGCGTGCAGGAAATTCATGAATGGAACGGGTGTGCTCCCGAGATCGTTTAGGGTAAGGCTTTTTGCGTTCCCACGGTCGCCGTGACCAGTGAAGGGTTAAAGATTGACGTGGTGGTGATTTTTTATGATTGCTACATTTGCGAGTGAGTCCTTCGTAAAAGGGTTTAAATAATTTTAACTAAAATACTTAGGTGGTATGGAAATGATTAACAGAAATAATAGTATTTATTGTTCCTTACCATATAACTTTCAAATATGGATACATAAACTTAAACTGTTCTTAAGTACAGTAAAGAGACTTAGACTGCACGGATGGCGTAGTGGTTTAAGTGGTCGCCACGCCGCTTCCTACTGCGCCGAGTGTTGTGGGTTCCAACCCAACATGGGACGACACTTTGTGTTATTTAACGGGAATTAACGCGATCTCTTATTTAGGGTATTACATACCTCTGGTTTGCCTGACGTTTCGACCAGGTTGCACCGGCCGTGGTCAACAGACTGTACAAACCAAAGTCACACCAGCCACCGAAATTATATGGTCTGCCTAAGATACACAAGCCTGACGTACCGCTGCGGCCGATTGTAAGTCAAATTGCTTCTCCTACTTACGATCTAGCAAAGCACGTTGCTTCAGTATTGCAACCACTTATAGGCAAAACACCGTCTTTTGTGAAAGACTCACGGCACTTCATACAAATCATAAAAGATCTGACGTTGGAACCGGATGACGTCATGGTGAGCTTTGACGTGGAGTCGCTTTTCACCAATGTTCCAATAAAGGAGTGCCTAAACGTCGTAAAAGACCTACTGAGAGACAACGAGCTGCCCTTAAACTATATGGATCTACTTGAACACTGTTTAGAAGGCAACTATTTCCTTTTCCAAGGTCAACATTACCTCCAGATTGATGGTGTCGCGATGGGAAGTCCTGTAGCCCCAGTACTGGCCAACATCTGGATGGAACATTTTGAAGAGAAGGCTTTAAATCTTGGCCCGAATACCGTTAAGCTATGGAAGCGATACGTGGATGACATCTTCAGTATCGTCAAAGGAAACAAACAAGAAGTGGATCAATATATACAACATCTGAACTCTATTCACCCCAAAATGAGGTTTACATATGAAATGGAGACAGACAGGTCGTTGTCCTTCTTAGATGTTAAAGTAGCCGTGAGATCGGATGGGTCCTTGTCACACTGTGTGTACCGTAAACCTACTCATACGGACAGATACCTACACGCCACGTCTCATCATCACCCCCGGCACTTGCAATCTGTTATGACTTCACTCAAAAACAGAGCTTACGATCTCTGTGACCCTGAACATTTAGAACAGGAGCTAAAACATGTTCAGGAGGTACTCAAAGGTAACGGATATCAAGTGAAAGGAGGACGGAAGCAACCGAAAATAAGACGCAAATATCCAGAAGTGAACAGGCAACCGGCCTATATGCCTTATGTCAAGGGAGTTACGGACAAGATCGGGTCTGTACTAAAGAAATATTCCATTCCGACAGTATACACACCAGGCATAAAGGTTCACAACATCGTCGGCACACCGAAGGATACATTGCCACTACAAACTCCGGGTGTTTATAAAATAGACTGCAGCTGCGGAAGCTCATACATAGGCCAAACTAAGCGGACTATTGCAGAAAGGGTCAAAGAGCATATCGCTGCTGTGAAGAACCGACAGACGAGCAAATCAGCGATTGCAGAACATGCACTCGATGCAGGCACCAACCACTGGATTGAATTTCACCGAACGCAAGTCCTCTCCACCGAACGTCACTTTTTCTCAAGAGTTGTACGTGAAGCGATTGAGATTAAAAAGCATAAAACTTTCAATCGGGAAGATGGTTTTAAATTATCTACAGCGTGGAATCCAGTGTTAAAAAACATACCACCTCGCTTTTCTGCGCAATCGGTTAAACACCAGAATAGGGACTCATCGGTTTGCTTACAGAATAGGGACACTGTTAGTGTGGTATGTGACGGTACATGGCGACACAAAAATAATATCGATAATGTGCGGGTAGATGAAGAGCCTTCTACTTCACGGATTCGACGACGGAGGGCGTGCGCCGATGAGCCAGTCAGCCTGTGACCACGGCCGGTGCAACCTGGTCGAAACGTCAGGCAAACCAGAGGTATGTAATACCCTAAATAAGAGATCGCGTTAATTCCCGTTAAATAATATTAATTATCATGGAACGCGAAAGTTTAAAAGTTAGGACACTTTGTGTGATCCACAAATTGTTGTTCTGAGTCTGGGTGTTATTTGTGTCCGTTTCATGTATGTTTGTAAAGTCCCCCGCGACACAGGAATGTATTCCTACTGCGGGAGTTGTCATTTAAAAAAAAAAGAAAAAAAAAAAGAACAGTTTACAATATTAAAAACATAAATTTTCTTTTTATAATATGTTTTTTGGTTGATTAATAAAAAATGATTATTTTTTTATTTATTTATAATTTGAAGGACCAACAGCGTTGACAGATTTACTTAACGCAGAGGGTTGCAACAGTAAGCCAATTATAGGTCGCCACGTTTAGTTCAGTACATAGTAAGTAATTCATTCAAAATTTGAATACTTGAAATATAAATCGCTGTTCATTACATTAGTATTTACTTAACTTAAAAAAAAAGTATAATTAAGTACCAAATTAAGGCATAAATCTATTTTTTTATTGCCTAATTTGTTTCTCGTTAGCGTGGCACTGGCAGTTAATAAATCGAAGTTATATTCTTTTTAGATCGCATTAAAGACATTACTTGCTAGTTTTTTTTCCATATAATGTTACATCATTCAGATTAGCATTTTTAAGAAATAACTTTTTATTTGTAAGAACAAAAGAAAAATCTCATACTTTAACGGGATTTTGGCTTAGCAGGATTCTGTCGTAAAAACCGACAGTAAACTTATATACTGCACAGGAAGCCTAACAGATTGCTTACGCGTTTACTTCACTGTTGTGATTTATTTGACGTAAAATAATTGTCAATCAATCAATCAATATGAATACAGAAAGCTTTATTTGGCTTTGATATCGTTGGCTGACCTCAAAGCCGAAGATAGGGTGTTTGGAGTAGACTGCTCTATAATATTCTACTAACCATGAACTGCTCAATCGTTTGCTTACACTTCCTAATCCAATATCGTTAATCAACACTTCAACTATCTTTCCCTATCGATACACTACCATTTGTTATTGATAAATTTCCCAGTATAGGGGAGACCGAGGGGATTTGAAACAAAGGTGATTTGAAACAGTACGGATTTCTAGAAACTTAAAACCGTTAGCGAGTTGGCAACGACGCTTTTTAACCACTTCCAGCCGTCCGCTGACGTGTCAGTTCGCGTCGGTGGCGTAAGTCGCGCTGTTGTGAAGATCTGCGTGCCACGTGACAAAAATCGTGAAAAGTAAGTTTTTAAGGCCTTTTTACGATGCCTATATTTTGATAAGGGTTTTGTATTTTGGTTTAAGTTATATATGTTTCGAAGGCTCATTAACTAAAGACATATTATATATATTTGGTACTATTGATTTCTGTGTATTTGCTTCTTGGTTGTGGATTAAATAAAAATTGGGAGGTTTTTTCTTACTAAGGGAAATTTGAAACAGGCTGTTTCAACTCTCCTCGTTTTCAATTTCATATCAGACAGCAGTCAATAAATAATAAGCACAAAAGAAATGATTTTTTGTTGATTTAATTTGTTGTTTTTGTTTCAGCATGCCTACTGATTATAAAAGAAAGACTGACAGGCGTATGGCGAGTCGCGAAATATATGATCTCACAGCAGAGGAAGTAACTTTGCGACAGAAAAGTCTCCGTGACGCGGCTTCGAGTTATAACCTGAACTATACCTCCCTCTACAGGTATATTAAAAAAAACTACTTATGAAGCTAACGAAACGGTGACTGCTCCAACGGTTGGATATCCCGAAAAGACTGTTTTTACAGCTTCAGAGGAGAAGGTACTCTGTGACCATCTTTTGAACTGCGCTGCTGCTAACAGGCTAACAATATAGCACTAGCAGGAAACGCCCTTGGGAATCATATACCCCCGATGTTCATCTTTCCGCGGAAAAGATTTAATGATCACTTTATACGCGATGGACCCACTGGATCAATTGGCACTGCGAATGGGTCAGGATGGATGCAAGAATCTATCTTCTATATATTTCTTAAATTTTTTAAAGACTTTTATTTCTACAATTGTTTATTTTAATAAATACCTTTAAATTATATCATAATTTTTATTTTACATCCCTTAATACTTCTCAAAAATCATATGTTTCAACTCTCCTCGGCCCCTGTTTCATCTTATCTCGGTATGAGGGGAGTTGAAACAAGTTGACTTGTTACGGTTAAGTCGATTTTTCACCACAATATTTAAGGCTTACAATTTCTTAATGTTAGTCATTCGCAAGTGTAAAGAATGACCTATCGATTGGTACTAATATCATACGATTTCTGTCTATAGTATTTAGTGTATTAAACAAAATGTCAAAAATGTTTCAACTCCCCTCGGTCTCCCCTACACCCAGTAAGTGGAACAAAATTAAAGTTGGCAATATCGGGCGTTTAATACATTTCTGTTGACCACTTTGTAATATATTTACATAGTAATAAAATGCTGTAAATTGTAGTTTTGCATTTACAAGCTTTATTTAAGTAAAATGTCATCTTATCGTTTATCTATATAATTAATAAACCTAAAACAGATTAGAGTAAATACAAATATTTCGTCTAATAGGACGAGTTTTCGGTGATGGTTGAATTGCAACTAGCAGCGAACGTGATAAAACGTCCACTCTAAAATACCAACTAATTTCACACCAACTTCTTTAAATAGCAATTTTCTACAATATCGCTAAGATTTGTACTAAAAGTTTATTAACGCTCACTATACGAAATATTGATTCGGTCCATTCGGTTATTAACATTTTCTACAAAGCACTGTACATATAGTACAGTGCTTTTTAGATTTAATGGGTTTTCGTTGTATACTAGAAAATGCTCAGCAGACCTAATGCAAATGCTAAACATATGTTTAGCATTTGCATTAGGTCATGTATACGATGCGATTGAACGACGTAACAAAAATCTTTTATATATAAGCAATAATCTTTATTGACTATAAATTGCAAAATATTACGAAATCATAAAATGTTAGCGGCCGCTTTCAATCACATTTTTAGAGTCACTAAATCTTTTATGAATTATAACAAAAGTTCCGTATTAGAAAAATTGTCACGCTCCAATAATAAAACCCATACAAACATCACTTTTATTGCTTAGCGGTAAAATACACAAATCGCCAAAAAATCTATGCATACGTGCTATAAAGTATAAGGACAAGGGGGCCAATAAAGAAAACGGTATATTAGGTTCTGAAAATAAGGGCTGTGCCACAAATGTAGTACGTTCCGCCTGACTTTTATCGGTCATAAAACGGGATAATGTGTCGGTATAAGCGTATTTCGGAATGGTACAAATTTAGACAGGAGGCGCCGCGCGGCCCGGTACTCGATATTAGCCAATATGTAGCCACACTCAAAGCGAGTGCTTGAAAGACATTTACACTCTCAGACTGCAGTACCATCACACTTTATATTGACTGCTGGAAAATTGAGAACGTTCAAGTTGAACCTAAGTATGTGTATAGTTTACACAAGAACGCACGCCAGCCACACTTTACCTAAGTGTGTCTTTGAGTGGTCGAGAAGGCCTATCATCATCTTCGGGATGCTCATGGGAACCGTATAATCAGCATGAACCGAACATTATTACATTAGTGTTGTTTTTGAAGGTACGTCGATACTTGTTGATCTGACTCAATGCACTTTAACTGAATACATCTTTTTTAGTTATCTCTATCTTAATGAAATCATGTTCTTAAGATTTAGGAATAGGTAATCCGCATCCAGCGGGAATAACATTGCATTTTTCAGTCAACTGCTTCACAATGGCAAATGTATCAAATTGATTGCTTTACGGGTATGTGTAAAAAGGTGTATTAAATCTAGTAGAAATCATAATAGGTAAACTAAAAAATACGCTGTAATAGCAAACTAAATTAGAAAACAAGACTATTGAAATGAAATGAAATGACATTTATTTCTGTAAGTGAATCTTTTCTGATATTTATACAAGTCGGACTTTACAGCTCGATGGAGCCGGCATTTCCTAGGACTTACTCTTTTTCTTCTTTTCTCTCTCCTCCTTTTTAGTCCGTAACAAGGTTAAAGAAAACTGTGCGAGTATAGTGTAGGGTCTGGGTAGGTATTTTGAAGAAAGGAACATAGTTTTGAGTCGTCCTGTCCATACAGACGGCATACGAGCCCCAGCCTTAGGTAGGTAGCCTAACCGATATTAGTCAAGATCAACGACCCGAAGCGCGACACTACAGCCAGTAGGACATTTGAGTAGGCCAAGGAAACACTAAAATCCACCAGAAAGTTACTTAATATGAAATAACATTCCAAGCCTACACTATATCACATACTTACAAAAAAAAACATAGTATACAATTCAAGCTCAATGAAAAATTAACAAATTGAAAACAAACGAAATACAACAATACAATAAATGTCCATCACTTTCAAGCATAACAACAATGATAAGAAATGATAGTAAATGCGAGAGTGAGCAGCATCAGTCCCAAGAAAATTTGTCATCTAAATAATCTTTTACAGTGTGGTAAGCCTTTTCACATAGTTTTTGTTTTACTAAAGACTTTAATTTGTTAATACTTAGTTCATGAAATTTGCTTGGAATTGTATTGTAGAATCTATTATGTAGACTTGTATAATTGATTTTGTTTAATTGTCGACTTGCTTGCTTTTTGTAGTCTAGTGGTTAGTAACACGAGTTTATCTTTATTTCTAGTGTTTATTTGGAGAATGTCGCTCAACTTTGTGAATTAATGAATATTTTTCTTTACATTCATTAAATTTTAAATATATGTACTGAGAGGCGGCTGTTATGATACCAATTTCTTTAAACTTATACTCTTTTTTAAACTTACTACTTATTTCTTTAACCCTCAGTGGCTGCCTATGACTTAGAATATAAATTACGCGAATAGCTCTCTTTTGCAACACAAATATACTTTGAATGTCAGCAGCATTTCCCCACAACGAAATACCATCTGACATTACACTATGAAAATAGACAAAATACACCAGTCTAGCCGTTTCTACATCCGTTAATTGAAAAATTTTATAAACCGCGTATGCTCGTCTATTCAACAATCCATCAATCTATGGGCCCTACTGCAACATAGAATCTAGAGTTTTACCCAAAAACTCGGTGGTGACCACAAGATCCGATTCCTTTCCATTTATCAGAACATTGGTTTTTACCTGTTTCACTTTAGGTGTAAAAAATCTAATCGATTTAGTTTTTTTCTAGTTTAAAAGTAAATTATTAACATTAAACCAGTTCACAACCTTAGAGAGAGTGCTATTCACGTCATCAGTTACTGATTGCTGTCGTTTAAGTTTAAATAAAATTGAAGTGTCATCCGCAAAAAGCACTTTCTCCTGATCATCTTTTATCATTGAGTGTTATAATCTACTTCCTGGTTCACCATTAGATCACCGTTTATTAATTATGAGAATCATGTGATCCCTAACTTAAGATGTATGCTGGCAACTATTGAAGGGTTCGAAGATCCACCCCTGGCTTCTTCAATGGCTTAACTGCAAGATGTCAAACTGTATTGACACAAAAACTAAATATAAATTATAAATCATAAACCAAAACTGTTTTTAATGGTACGGTACTTTTTAAGTCTTTACTAGGGGTTCAAGTGGAATAAAAAAATGAAAAACATAAATACAATTAAAAAAACAGGAATATCGAAGAACTAACTAGATTTGCTTCAAGTATCGTTCAGTAGTCTTGAAATTCCGGTTTGGTCATCAACTTTTGTCTTTGACGGTACAGCATTTTAAATGTTACATTTTCTTTAATGTATTTGTATTATGTCTATGGTTTAATATGTATGTATATGTAAATATAGGCTTTAAATTCACCCATACTGATAGGCAGTTGCATAACAGAATGTCGTCCAATTAATACTAAAACTTCATCAACAACATAAACATAAATCTCTATAAGTAATAAAATTTCTACAAATTTACCTCATTTACAATGTACAAACAGCTACGTTTGATATCAAACATGGGGCAATATAAATACAGGTTGTCACAACACTTCACACCTTACTTCTCGATCTAACAAATAGGTGACGATGGGATACAACTCATTTGGCACTTACCCGCTTTGGTGGCACAGAGGAGATAGATTATTTATAGCCACAGTTAAATTGTTTTGGAATTCAGATCTAGCAATGAAAAAAAAAACATGGCTATTAAATTACCACTAGGAAATACCTTAGTTGTACACTCTCACTTTTAAAAAAAGGTGTGTGTGGTGTGTGATTGTTGGCGATGAAAAGTTGACCTTTTCTTCTTTCTTTTACTAGTTCAATGTACAATATGCTGGTTCATCTTAAACTCTTACGGCAGAAACGACTACAGAATTTATGACAACAACCTCTTGAAAGATCGAAACAGTTGTAAATTCTGATAAAACTGCATCTCAAAGAAATAAGTTTAATGTAAAAATCATTGAAGTGAACCGAGTTAACATATCATAACTTAGTATACTTTATTAAGTAATTTTTATGATTCTGTAATTAAGAATAACTCTTCTCTATAACCGTCACAACAAGTCACACATTTTACCTTTGTAAACATACTTCAGTAATTATTGAATAAAAATCATGTTAATTCACAGCTTTAAAATGCAAGTTTATTAATAGTTTCATGGCTCATTAAGGATGGATTAAAGTTTAGTGTATTATTATAATTCACACTACAGTTAAAAGGAAGTAATGATGAGGAGTTAAGATAACAGGGCAAATGTTTACAAAGACGAACAGTTATTCATTAAATGAAATCTACCTTTCTATAAATACAAATACCGAAAAGGGTAGGTATTTGCAAATTTATTGATGTTTGCTGCATTGTACAAATATGTCAATGATAAGAATACAAAGCGACTGTACAAAGCGAACAATGAATGTCGTGGAGCACCAGGAACAAAGTGATGTTTGTTGTGTATTAGTTCCAGGATCTAGATATCTCTATTTGAAATATATACTATTATTATGACACACCTAAGAATAGTTTTTACAATTAATGAAAGGTTAACATAAAGTAGCATAAAAGCAGTTAAGACAGCGCAACACGTTTTATTCAATGCGAATAGATTTTATCATTCATCATTATCATTTTTCATCATCAGGTCATTTTGATTGCACCGAAAGGGTTACAACACGCTTATGTCTCTTAAGATATATGTGATTATAGGTAACCCTTTTGCCCTCTGTACCATAAAAAGCGTGCTAATTCAAACTTCCGACTTTTTTCTGATTTACAATATTTTATTTTTAGTAAAGAAATCACACACACAGGTAAAGCTAGACTATCAGGGACTGTATGATTGACTGCCATTTTACAATTGGCGTTGTGTAAGAAAATCGTTATATCCAAGTCTACTAAATCGGATACTCTAAGCAGAACTGCACAGAAGCTTGGTTCAGGCACTAAAGTTACTCTGTAAGAAATATCGCACTATTTATCCGTAGTTGTTTATTGATATTTTCGCCTTTGGCCCAAATGGGAATCTAAAAGCTAAGATATTCTGTAAATTATCTGAGATTTTTTTATTTTTACAAAACTATTTTTCATTAAGTGGAAAACAATTACTTAAGCTTAAGAGTATTAAAATGTTAAAAGGATTCATAATAGTACGGCTGACAAATAGTACTGTCTTATTTGTAGTAGTATTTAGTTTCATCATTAGACAATAGCAATGCCTAATAGAAACCTTAAAAATGAGTCTAAAACGATGACTCAAAATACGATACTTCAAAAGACAGGAACGTTCTTGCTCGCATCTTGCACCTGGTGAACCTGTTCGCCAGCACAAACACATCAGTATTTAAGGAATGCCCTTTAATTGCGTTTTTGCAGCTACTAATGCTATCTGAGCAAATGAAGGCATGAGCAGTAGAAAGTTCTACCTAGTGTTAGATGTGTCAAACTTTACTAATTTTTTAGGACAATTTACTTTATATTTATACTCGTAATCAAAAATTGTAGATATCGTCGAATATAAATATAAAATAAAGATTTAGAGATAGGTAGCAACAGTGCCTTAATAGGTGATAATAATTGTTAAATCTATCAAAAACTATGCATAAAAACTAATCGTACACGAATTCAAATTTTATTTTATCACCTGCTGCTATTAACCGTGTAAGTGTATCGTAATCAGTGTTGTTTTATTTAAGCCAGCTGTACCCTGCCACACATCACTATGGCACATTGTGTTTGTGTTGATAAGAAATAAGGTATTCTTTATTTCTCATCAACACAACCACAATTGGTTTGTGTTGAGTTTAAGATTGATTTATTTATTTTTTGCGTCAGTGGTATTCAATTATTAAAAACAATCTTAAAAACAACACAAACCAATTTAAAATTTTATATATTTAAATATCGTTGTTTTAAATATTCATAATAAAAAAAATTAACTTAAATTCTCATTAAGATACACTACACTACACTAACTTAATTATTTTATCCAATTAAAATGATGTCTTTTTAGGGAAATATGATGAAAATCTTTCTTGATTTACGTTAAGCGAAATTCCCTATTGTTATGAATAGCTTTAGGTTAAAAAGATAAAATATAATAACACAAGCCAACAATATAGATAGCAATCAGAACAAATATACACTTGGTCTGAAAGCACCCCATAAAACCAGCGTTACAAACGTTAGATGCTTTAATGACGTCATATTTTCCACTATGTTTTGCGACAGTCGTTAAATGTTGGTATTAGGTATTTCAAACGCTAGTTGTAATTTGTGAAGCAAGGCATAAAATTACGTTAAAGGCCGTATTGATTGTACTGGCATTGTGGGGGTTAATTTATTGCTCTGTTTATGATGTCTTTTCTGAATATAGTTGATAGTTTTAGTGCCAGACGATCAGAGTACAGATAAATGAAATGCAAAAGCATTCTTGGAGGCTATAAAGTGGATAAGGATAATAGAAAAGCAAAACGTGTAAATAATTATGTATGCAAACTCATTTATTATATGGGTATTGATATTGAATTTTTAATAAGTTTTAAAAGAATACATTTTATGTAAAAATAATCCTTTTTACAGAATAGAGGGCAAATGAGAAGGATCACTTTTTTGGTAATTGACTTCCACCACCTATGGACATATTATGCAACTAAAGAGACACAACTACTAGTGTAATAATACTCGTGACATTAATCCGTTATTAAAAATACCAGTGTGTGAGTGAGTGTGTCACCACCCCTATTCATCCCGAGGGTATCGTAAGGGAGCAAACTACTCAAGACAACAGAACTGCAAAGAGAAGGAAAACTTAACCCAAACCACCCAAACCTTATACCAACCCGTCTGGCCAGCATGGTATTGAAGGCCAAAACCCCCTTTCTAAGAAGAGGCCTATGTCCTGCAGGGGACTTTTAAAGGCTGTTGATGATGATTCATGAATCGTTTTAATTTTAGTTGATACATTTTTATGTGTTTTTTAACGTGTAGATTATAAACAGTTTTCCCATATTTTTTCTGTTTTTGTTACATTGTTATTATATTAACCTTTATTGCTCATCAAAGACTAGATTTGGTTTTGCCTCAATCTGGTGGATTCGAAATTAGGGTACCAACCAGTTTTTACTAACCGACTTAGGTTATGAAGTCATAACGTGGTGATTTATGTAAGAGAGATAAAGCGTAGCAAATTCTCAACTAAAACCTGGAATGGACTAACTTGGAAACAGTTTTGGAAAACCTTTGTTCTTTGCCCACTGGAGTCTTAGTTTGCTCTACTTCTTGCATTTTGTAGAGTTGATACTAATATAATTTGATAATTTAATTTAATAATTTCACACATCTTACACACAGCTGTCTGAATCTAAACTAGGTTGAGCCTATACTATGGTAACCAGACTGCTGATAAATATATATATATATACATATATATTTCTAAATACATCAATGCTAAATAGAGTTACACCCAGATAATTAATTAATTAATTAAATTATACAAATATTCGTTGTTTTACGCTTTAGATTATTTAGGTATACTATCTTTTACACTGTTTTGTTATTTCAATGTAAATATATGTATATTTAATGCCAAAGTTTTAATAGGTTATAGTTTTGTTAATTTATGAAAATTAGGTTCGGGCTTTCCAGCAAATGCCAGTATTTTCCTCCCATTGCCTTACTTTTATGATTAACTTGCCATTTTTGTATATTTCTAACTGCCTCGTCAGTAATGCCTAAAGTGCCAGGTTGTCAGCTATAGGATTATCTCTGATTACGTGAGTATTATACTACTACATTTTTCTAACTATAATTTGGTCTCACCAAATTATATTCGGTAAGATGTGGATGTCTAATTCGCGTCTATTTTCCCCTTCGGGTATACAGTCATGAAATTTATGTGTAAGTATGTATGTAATGTAGGTATTTTTACTAACTTATTGGAAGGAATTGATTATATTTGTGTCTTACTTTTAATTTATAATGCTTTGTGTGATAAACGGTTACTAAAACTGTATACTTATATGTTATTTCGTCCAGAAAGTATCTTGTGTCTTGGCTTAGATCATCTGTCTTTTTTCTTTTACTTACATATTTTACAAAATATTTGGTCAGTTTGTGCGCTAACCCTATTAAAACAAATAAAGACAGTCATAATTAAGTCTAAGTTAAATATATTGTATTTGACCTCCAAATGTTATTAGCTTTAAGAATGATGAAGGTCGGAAAAGGGTAATCCCAAGGGAAACAATAGAAGGGACTGAGTTCCTAAAGTTCTACAAACGCTGTAACCCTGATTACAATAATTTAGTAGGTACGACGTTTAAGTATGGTATTGGAAACTTCATTTAATACAATATTCTGATAGGGCTGAAACCGAAGTAATAAATATTATGGGTATTGAAAAGAAAAGAAGAATACTCGGAGAGTAAATCTTGCTGTTCTTGTAATATATCCATAATTTTTATTATAGATATAGATGATACTCGGCGAACTCATAACATCAATCACTTTTGCATCGAAACCAATATTTTACAATCATATCAAGTCGGTCATGCCCAAAGTGACTTGTGTAGTTGTGGAGAAATTGGGTAATTTAGTCTTAATTGTTCAATTAAATTAATTAGATAATATAAAATAAATTGATGACTGAACTGCTTCAGATATGATGTCACTGGTTATTTTATTTTTCTTTGTCTTACTACAAACAAGTTAAGTAATAAATACTAAAACAAATATATTGTTTTTAATTAACTACACGAAAAGCCAAAACTTTTTGAACTCTGAAGTACAATACATGTTACGTCCAAAACAAATTGCGAAAATGGATACACTGTAACGATCGTGTAGAAAACTCGATACGTGGTATTATATCTGAGACAATGGACGCCTGATTGGTTTAGTTACAAGGAATAGACTGCCGAACCCTGCTCCGTAGATCGAACGTGACCGTACTGCCGGATCAGTTCACATTTTTTTTAACCCTGCCCCTATTAGTGACCATAGTTAAAGCACCAATAGTGACATTTTTATTTCAGCGTACAAAAAATGGGCAATACATCAAAACTGGGTAGATGTAATAAGGCTTTCTGTTTTTATAATCAAAATATTTTTTAATAAATAGATGCAAATCTACTAATATGTTATGACATTTTTTTTTCTTCTAGGTATGTGCATACTACCCATATAATTAATTAGTACCTGGATGATTAGTAGCTTTGCTCGGTATTTTTTTTTATTAAATTTTCTAAAAATGAAACCTAGCTAGATCGATTAATCGCTACCGAAACCCCCTGCATGCTAAATTTCATGAAAATCGTTGGATCCGGAGCCGAGATTCAGATTGTATATTTTAATTTCAGATAATACATATATACAAGAATTGCTTGTTTAAAGGTATTGGTTTAGATTTATAAATTTTACACTTGTATTCATACTGTGTAAAAAACTATCAGGGCCCTCATTAATCATTTCATCAAATAATAGGGAATATTTATGCAAGCGACTGTATCAAGACAAAGATCTTTCGTACCATCCCAAACAGTATTAAAAGCAATTATGAAACACGCACACATATTTCTCTTCTTATCGTTAAGATGCATATCTGCACGCGAGGCGTGAGACTCTTTATAGAAAATAAATTTTAATTGGTGCACACAAATAAGCTTTATAAAACATGTTACGACTTAATCGTCTCAGGATTGGCGGTTAATGAGCGTAAAGATTGTAAACGTATTAACAACGTGGGCAGTCTAAGCCCAGAATTGGGCTTGATGATTCCCTTAAAATGTATTCAAAATCAACAGGAAATCTTTGAATCAATTAAAATAATTGTACCACGCAATTTATCAGTCCGCAATTGAAGATACACCGTTAGGGTTGTGGCATTTTATTGATATACAGTTTTAATGATGGCGGAATGTGTGTATACTAAACACTCTTGTAAAGTCAATAAATTATTAATGATCGCCATTGTAACATGTTACACTACAAAATAATTTTGAAAACAAAGCAATGCCGAAGATATGATTATAAATCTAAATACTATGAAGCTAATAAATTATATCAGATATATGATATGAATGATGTGGTCATTTATTTGAAATTTAATCGAATAATTGATTATAAGACTGGAACAATAAAGTGATTAGTTTAACAAAAAGTAAGACAATGAGTTATTATTCAACGGAAAGGCATCTATTGTTGGACTTTAGATAGTACAAGAACGGCTATCTGACAGCTCGGGTCATTGACCAGTCATTCGAATCATTTGTTTATACGATCATCGAACGTAGATATTAATCTCCTAACGATGAACAGTCAGATTTTTCAAACAGATATTTAAAGGTTACTTCCTAAATTATATTTATAATTTGTCACTTTATATAAACTTTGATAATCTAAAGCACAATCGTTAAAGTTACTTTGAGATGAATTGTTCTCTATCATTGTCATGAAGCGTTATCTTTATAAGTGCTATTAAGACATAAAATCTCGACAACAGACAATAAAATGTTTTCCAATCAAGTAATTATTCAAATGAATAAACAACGTCGATTAAGTTTAAAAAAAAGTTAGATTAGTTAGATAAAAGTAATAAAAGTAATGCAGCATTATGGAGTCTTGTTTTATGTCCTTTACGCTTTACTTGATATTGAGAGGTGTAGGTACTTAAAAATAATGAACTAGTTGTAGTAGTTAATTATTCAGCTGAAGGAAAAGTATTTTCTTGAAACCGTTAAGAAGTTAATTTGACTGGTGCCCGTCTCCGTCATCAGATCAACCACAATTCTATATCTATCTTGTAGTTTGATTAGAACTACATATGTTCTCCAAGATTCAATCAAATCTGTTTATACGTAGAATCTAAACAATCATTTTTCTAGCTTTCATGTTAAAATTTTGTTTTCAAGACGTACCGGTTAATTACGAATTATACTCAATCTAACGGTAAAATAAGTTTAGAAATTGGTTCATAAATCATGGTTAGAAACAAATATGCGAGTTGACTAGACAAACTCCTCCGTTTAAAATCCTTCGTCAGAACATCTAAATTAAAGACCTCCACGTTTTATAAATTAAGCTAGTCAGACAGAAACACATTTCACGTAGATTTGAGAACGCACATGTCCTTCTTGGCTAAGCAAACGAGAAAAATATATCAGTATTTTGTCCCACACTTAATAAGTTGTTCGACGCTAAGCGGATTACTTCTCGGTCAGCGGATAGCAATAAATTGTGGAATCTTTATAATTTTTAGTTGCCAGCCGATTCCTTAACGTCATAAATTGAATATCGTTAAATATGCAGCGATTTCAACTGTGTGCTTAAGTAGGCATTATTTGAAAAGATAAAGTCGTTAACTTTAGATGGTTGGCCCGCGTTTACGTAAGTAGGTACTGCAGTGGATAGTCATGTCGTATAACTTTACTGCTTATACTGAAATAATCCCTAAGGTACGATTAAAGATACTGAGTTAGGTTTTATTATAAAAAAGTAAGATTCAGTGCTATGGAAATCCTTAAAATGTATGTATAAATGTTATATATAAAATGGAGCTTACTATGATTACTTAAGCGATATTACATTGTTTCATAACATATAAGTTGTAGTTTAGAGAAACTATTATAGGTATTTACTTTATTCTAACACAACCTATCTTAGAATATATTGGACGGTCATTTGTTTTTCATAATACCGTACAATTGAAAAGATTGATTAAATACATTGATAACGATGAGTTGGCGCGTTGTTATTTAAAACAATAAGTAACTACATGATTTTTCTAAAACTTAACAGTTGAAAGTCAATTAGTGTGAAACGCAGAATATGGAGTAATTATATAAGAAATATAGATATCAAATTTTAATACGATTACAATAACATTTTCTTAGCTTAATTGATTAAGCAACAATTAGATCCCACAAATTTGTACAAAAGAAAACCGTTACCAGATTTGAATTATTTATTTGTTGTTTTTTCATAACTTTTAATAAAGACACATGCTGTGTCTTTTTTAAAAGCAATGAAAACGAAATTAGATAAATATGTGATATTTAGTGAGTCATTCATAATCAAATACCTCTTATTTCTCAATTTTTTATTTCATTGGTCGTTTCATTCACATCACCGCTTCCTAAAAAGATATTAGTGAGCGATTGACAGGAAGTGAAGTTCTATCAACATTTCGAATTCAAACTGTTATTGGTATCATGTAGTGTGAGCTTGTACAGCTATAAACCCCATGTATTCTCTAATAGTTGTAAAATCTGTTATGTTCGTCTATATTCGCTTCCCGCAGTGCTCAGCTTCGCGCCAGCATACGAAACCGACTTTATAGCTTAATCTCTTGCACGCCGTATCAATAAATAAACGGTAACGAAACAAAGTATCTAAAAGGTAAACAAACAAAAACTACTGACTTAATTTAGTTGTAATTTTATTTGACATGCCAGCTTACGAGATCGAATTAAATTTTATTTCTATAAATACTAAGCATGGAATTTTAATGATTATTATAACCGTGGAATTAGAGAATGGCGACAAAACAAGCGGTGTTTATTGTTATGAAATTCTATTTCATTCATTAAATTTTTATTAAAACGTTATTCTATGATAATCGATGCAATATTTTATCATAATAGTTTTTGTTATTAATGTACGTGTAGATATTATACGAACTGGGTTAGGTTTTTTTATATCATATAAGTTCTGAGATATTTTGTAAACATAGAAAAAAATGTATGAACCAGGATTAAAGGAAGAAAATTTTACACAAAACTCTACACATTTTCCCGTCAAATAACTTGTTATTTATCACATCTTTTCTATAAAAGTCCTATAAATCGGGATTAACCATTCCTGAACTTTGTAGTTACACCTTCAAAAGCATCAAAATTCCTATTAAAACTAAAATTAATCCTTCACGTTTCTTAAAACACATCAAGTACGACTGATGGCCCAAAAAGTACACTGTGACAGCACAGTCGACAACTTACAAATGCAAACATTGGTTTTATCACTTCCAAATCTTAGTCATAGTATTGTAGACGTTAAATAGAAGTAGATAAGGTTTAAGTTAAAGTCTAATTTAAAATGCAAGCAAAGCAAATTTGGTTCAGTTAAAGATGTCACTCATTCAAAGTTTAACGATCAAACTAATAGCGTTTTTAAAGCAGTTCCCGAAATCCTTGAAACGTGACTCAAGCGTCAACAAATTTAAAAATGAATCTGTCGGCTTATTTAATAATACCTTTGATGGGTTACTTTGAACTCATGATATGTCGCTTACAATTTGTTCTTGTGTGTACAGTAATTTAGTTTTATTTAAAGAGTATATTCCTTTTGTGGACTAGTTGCTTAACAGTATAAGAGAGTTTACTAGTTGAGTTTAAAAATAAATCAAAATTGAGGGCAATCGTTGTTCAATATGAGGTAAATACTATTTTAGAATATATTACTAAATATTTTCTTACAGAAATAATGTGTTAATGCATAAATGGAAAACAGATACTACTTGGGTATTCCAAGAATAAAATCCAAGTAAACTTATTATAATTAAATTGACAAATTATTAGATAGAAATAAAAATTATACTAGTTGTTCGAATCTATCGGCCTCGGTTGTACTGAAAACACAAAACAACTGGTGCCAATTGGTGTAAGTAATAAAACATTGGTCAATTCGGTGTTGTAAGGGACACAAAATAAATCGTGCTAAACTAGTTAGTGAAGATAATGAACCTATTTTTTTAAGACATCTCCCGCATTAGGAATATATCCTGTGTCGCGGGGGACTTTACAAACATACGTGAAACGGACACAAAGAACACCCAGACTCAGAACAACACTTTGTAGATCATACAAAGTGTCGTCCCATGTGGGGTTTGAACCCACAACACTCAGCGTAGTAGGAAGCGGCGTGGCGACCGCTTAAGTCACTACGCCATCCGTGGAAACAATATATAAAAAAAAGATTTATACATGGTGTGTTAAAACCAAACAAGAAAAACATAACAGAGATGTGTCGGTAAACTTTTACTCATACAATTTACTCGTAGTAGAAAGCAACATAGCGATTTCCCGCAAACATATTTAGCGAACACATTGCGGGCGGTATTATAACTTCATTAGAAACCGACTGTGTTCAACGAACCGAACATCTGACCACAACTGAATTCACATAACTATATGTTATTTATTTTTATAACGATTGGTGAAATGCGTTATTTAGTGTTGTTTTTCTTATGTAGCTATAAATTTTTAAGTAACTGCGTTATAACTATATTTCGTTTCATTTTGTACTGATCACCTTCGCCTTCAGGCAGGCACCGATGAAGGTTTTGAATTAAATCTTAATACTTTTTATGTGTAAAAAATCATACGATATGAGAATCATACAATAGTTTTACGCTGGTGTAACTTAGTCTAATTATTGTCTAAGATCTATTTTAAACCAAAATGCCCTACACTGTAATATATATACATTGGTCAAATAAATAATAATTATTAATTATTATTATTACTGTAGCGTTAGACTCATAGCTCGCTATTAAATAATGTATAGTTTATTTAAGACGTCGTGTACGATTATGTTGATTATACTATAACATACTAACTTTAAAGCGTTAATTTAACCGAGGAAGAGCCATGTTTCGTCACAGATGGACCGGGTTCAACCGGAGTGATATCACGGCTTTACAGAAATCCGGTGTTAAGCAGCTCGTTCGTTGCTTTTCACCGAGTGAGTGAAGGTCCCTAAACTCTGTGGGGAGTAGGGTACTTAAAGAGCGACAACGCACTTGTGACTTTTCAGGTGTCTATGGTGTATTCTTTTTCGAACAAAAATGTCTATGGGCGGTGTTAAGCACTTACTATCAGGTGATCGTATATGTATAAGTATGGTCCTATCATTCCATAAAAACGACCTAACCTAATCTAACGACTTTGTGCTTACATGTCTTCAATGAGCCTTTAAGTTTAATAATAATAATGTTTTGGACATCTAACACACAACGCCATTTAGTTTCAAACTAAGCAGAGCTTGTACAAAAGCTAGATTGACTGATAGGATCTTACAAACATTTTTTTTGTAAGTTTATACATACTCGTATTATACATTGAAAACTCCGAAACATATATTTGTAAATCATACATACATTTGGTCCTACCCGCCAATCGAACGCGGGATCTCGGCACAGAAGTCGCATACTCTACCACTGCACTACCGAGGCAGTCGATAGCACAGAAGCAGTTGCTGTCACCGAAATTAATCGACTGTCGATCGGTTGCTTCAAATAAAAATGTTCTTATCCAAACAATAGAAAATAAACCAATAGTTGAAATAAGAAACTAAAACAGACTTTAAAAGTTATTTAAAAAAATGGGTAGTAAAAATGGGAAGGTTAGTTAGGCAGTCTCAAAAAGTTAGTCTGGCTATAGAGATTATTGCCCAATTGCGGCTACAAAAGGCTTAACTCTAGTCTATAAACTTTTAATAGACTAAATATTTATGTTAGGTTTCCGATTGAAAGAAGCAAGGTTAGTTTAAATAAAAGCAAATATTGGTCTAGTAAAATTAATAGGTTCTAAGTTGATTGATTTTGGGCTTTGCGAGATATCTTTCAATTATAGTTCAGCTTAATTTACTTTCTTTTTTCAAAGGAATATTTAAATTTGTAAGTTTATATTAATCATGGCTTCACTATGGCGTATTGTGCCTTCATAAGGCATGAAGAACAAAACTGACGGGAAAAATAGATAAAAACTATCTTTGAATCGGGTTGTACGAGTATATCATGTCAAAATTTGAGCTCAATAGGCGCTAAAATTTTTCAGTTCTTGAACTTAAGCGAGAAGCATACATAAACTGACGTAACTTTTTATATTATTGAAAATTATATAGAATTATAATTAGTGTAAAAGAAGATAATTATTAACTTATCTACTGCCTCATCTACAAGTTTAATCCAGAAAATGTTGCAATAAGAAATAAATGTGTGCTTTCTGCTGTGTCTAGCAGAAATGTCTCGATATAACAATTAATATAGTTATTGCAAAGACATGCAACTAATTAATTAATTCGGTACCTTATACGTAGCATGGCTGACAAATTGTCAGAATGAGGTTAAATTGGTTTTGATTGTTTTTGTGCATTTTAAGAGTCTTCTGGATAATCTTGTTTTACAATTGAATCAACAAAACCTTTAATCAAAATGTTGGTTTGTAATGTAATCAAAGATCCAAGATTGTTATAAATTGTAACGTCTGACTACAAAGCAAGTCAAGAACCATCAAAAGTCATAACACCAAAAAACTAGTTAAATTATTACGGTGGTCAAAAAGCTTTGGCTTAGAAACCTTTGTGGCAAATATTACTTAGTAGTCAGAATTGTAAACTGCTTCATATCAGGAAATCTAGAGCAAGGGCTGTTTTTGTCATTTAACTGACAGAATATATAATAATATAATTTAAGGTTACTATGATCGCTCAAAGCTTTTAATCTACTTAGCAACACGGACAACCAATTCCATCTGCCATCAACATTGGGCTATAAATACGAGGTGCTCAGTCCTACAACTAAGACGTTAGTTTATTTGCATACCTCCAAAAACTACAAAAGTAAATTATCGTTCATTATATCATTGAAATACCGTTAAAAATTACCGCAAAACATTCGTTACCGTTAAAAATTATAGCATCAAGGTATTCTCGCCAATTAATCAAAATATTTCACTCATTTCCACCGTGTCCGAACGATAAATAGTTGCCATACAAAATAAATTAAAAAGAGAGCGCTATAATTGCATTTGGCTGCCTATAAGTTACAAAATGGACTGAAATAAAACTTTTTTGAACACTCGTTCAATTCTGATTTATTTAAATTGATAAAATTGCAACTCATTTTTTCTCGTTTATTCCAAATATTTCCGTTTTTTGTTGTTTTGTATTGATACCAAATTTTCAAGAGATTTAAAGATTTAAACTTACTTTTAGTGACCGCTGATTAAGTCGTATATCAACTATACTGAACACTTAAGTCCATTTGCTAAATTGAAACCTTCGTTAGACTGAATTAGTTGAGAAAAAAGGCACACATCAGTTGCTGTTATAATATGAACTATTCCAACACAATTTTAACGTTCCAATTAAACTATTCAAAATCAGTGTTATGGCTTAGAAAGTGTTTAAACTTTTATGTTTTACCATAATATTTTACTGTCTATGAAATGGTGTATTAAAATTTAAAACTGTAATTCTTCACTGTTATCAATTACCTCAAAATTGGATGCCTATGGAGAAACCAACAATAATTACGTCTGACGTGAATTGTTGTACGTTCGTCGTTTAGTTCGGTGTTTATTTTATGGTCTCACACAATGAAAGTTCAAATGTTTTTCTACTTTGACGGGGATTTTGGTTTAATGTTGGTTAAAAATCTTGACTGATAAACCAGAGGTAGATGGTTCATTTCCCACACAGGACAAATATTTACGATACGATGATGAATACGATCGTTTATTCTTAATCTTGGATTAAGTAATCTATAATACACACATATGTTAATTATTAACAGGTCTGATTTGATAATCATGTTACGATCTCTGCCAAGTTAGGTTCAGACGTTAATGTGACGATATTTTCAGATTACAATTATTAGTTTAAATTTTAACGTGTAATTAAAAATATAATACACTCTTTTATTGCAGTTTTACTCTCAAAAATCACCAAAATTCTACGTCACATAATAAAAATTAGCAATAATTGTAAGTTACAGTAATAAAGCTGAATATCGCAACAGTTACAAGAAATTAATGCTGACAAAGTGAGGCAGATTCGTAAAAACCTATTTATAGAATATTAATTTATTTGAAGTCCAGATTCACATTATTTGTTTAACAATGATAACCACACCCGGCTAAATCTGTATTGAGGTTACTAATACAACGGAAATAGAAATTATATTACCTACATTGATTTTTTATAAATCTGCTATATATACAATTCAAAGCGATCACAATTTACTAAAATCTATATTAATCAATGCTTTGAGGGTTTTCGTCGGAGTGCATCTATTCATAAATCCGTTACTTAAACTTCATCAACATCTACAGAAGAGTTAAAATTACTCGATTCCTGTACATTAAACCCATCAATATTACTACAAAATTAAATGTTAAACTGGCAAACGTGTACAAATCTATCATTTGATCGTGTACGGCTAGCTGGGAACTTCATTTCACAACGTAATCCGTTCAATTCAAGAGTTAGATGTGAACTTTACTGGCGAGCAAATGAAGTAAATTGGATTTGACTTCCGACTTCGGCTACCGTTTGTGATTCCACAGTCACGAATCTTTCTATCAGCGATTTAGAGTGTACTCTCATACGTGCGCTGGGATAACTTCTGATACTGCGACTTTAATTTAAACTTTTAGAAAGTTACAACTTAACTTGTTTTACCTTCTGCTTCTGGTTCATCTTGTTTCCAGAAATATTTTAAATAAAGAATCCAAAAAACGCAGAGTAAAGTAATAGAGAAAAAAAAACTGTTTATTTCTTGTGAACGGTATTGTGCCGCTGTGGTTAATAATTTCTTAGTTTTTTTAAGGTAATTATTTCAGAATGAAGCATTCCACTACAGAAATAGAAAATATACAAATAACTTTTTTCAATAAGATGTTCCTCTAATGTTGATTTAAATCAAAAACAGAACCTGGATGTATTAAAACAAATTGCATTAAGTAACACGCACTTCACAATTCTAAGGAAGTCGTGATAATAAAACTGGACCTTAAACTGCAACCTTACTGTCTTGCATTAGCAGTGTACTGGTGTAGTATTACCGGTAGAACATTAAACACGGGCTCAATGAGTGCATTGATGCACCCAACACGATAAAACGGATCGTGAACGCCGGATTTGCAGCAGATGCGATCACATCATACACTGATTTAAATTAATTGGATCATCGATATCGGGTTAATGTATTCGAATAATTTACAGTTTGAGTATTTAAATACAGATAAATTATCTCGCATTTCCTGATAAATATAAACTGTATTAGACTAAATTCATATGTAATTGTGTATTAATCAAGTTAATTTACGTGTTCCGACGTTAATGTCCATATCACTTATAGACTAATTTGTTGTGAGAATGAGTATTACTGTTTTTCTCATAAATAAAATACCTATGATGTAGTAATTATTTATTATGAAATTCAAATAACGTTTTGTCACTTTATGGAACTATATTATCCTGAATCATTTTTGAAGTGTGTGTTAAAAAAATTAATCCTGTCCACCAAACTTTGGTGGTTGATGATGATGGTTTGGTATTTTTAGGTACAACATAAAGTAGGTACTTAATATCAATGTACTGTGTTATAAACCAAATAATTAAATAAATAATTTGCCCAGTAACATGTAAAACAATATTCACTTATATAGGACTTAATCCCGCTAGTCTAGGGAGAACTCTGATTCTCAGCAACAATACTACAGGTAACCTTGGACACATTTATCGCACTTACAATCTCACAGCTGTGACTGCTACAAAATCATTGAACCTGACACTTCTTGACCTCAGCATTACTGTAAAACTCGAGAGTGCTCGAGAATGCACTCATTCATATTTCCTTCCCCCAAGTGTCTTTTCAATTTAAGTATTTTTTGTCAGACATCACCTTTATAGTTATTTCTTTTATCAACAAAGTCACTCTAGAATACCCAGTAAAGTGTAAAGATTTTAAACGAGTGCATCACAGGATAACGTAGAGACTCTTCATACATACACTACATACTTAACCTCTACTTTTGTGATGACTTCCACATACAAAGAAAACATAAACATACTACAGCGCCATCTAACGAGAACACACCGCACTACGGAGTACCTCCTGAATGAAAATTGTTAATCCTGTATCGCGATATGAATGTTTCTCGCCGACTACCTAATACCCAACTACCCAACATCAACCGTTGGGCCGCGGCCAGCCTGACATAATCACCTCGCCTGGTCGGAGGATCCTCCCTTTGTGTTGGAGGGACACGACATCTAGGAACAGATGTCGTGTCCCTCCAACACAAAGCCAATTCAATTATAGTGCAATCCTTTACATTTTTAGTTAACATTGTAACATTTAGTTAACAACAACATAAAACATTTTTATTTAAAATTATCTAAAAGTAAATTATATTCTTATATCAAGCATATTTAACCAAAGTGTAGGTACCACCAAAGGTATGTACAAAAGGAATTGATGAATAAAATAAGTTTCGTTTTCATTAGCAAAGCAATCCCCATCTTTTTTTACAAAGCTAATCTTCTCCCTCCAACCTCAAAGTTATAAAGCAAATGCTTAAAAAAAATATATAGAAATCTAATTACAAACCTAATTAAGCATTAAGTGTACAGAATGGAAATCGTTTTACGTGAACAAGATAGCAGTTAAAGCCTTCAGTCACGTCGGGCTTGCAATTAAGCCGTCGTTTCTTAGTCTTTCATTTGGCTATCACGAGCTCTTAACCTGAATATATTACTAGTTGTAGTAATTAAAGCATAGAGAACGACTTTCATACTAATAATATGCGTGATATATTGAAACAACGGATGACGCAGATAAATAATAATTTAATTATGTTAAGCTCTTTTGAATGGGGTAACATAAGATGTTACTCCATCCACACACAAATTAAAATAAAAAGTATTCAAAATTAAAAAAAGATATCATTTTAAATTCATATATATATATTCCATATTTCTACTTCGGCAAATCAGTTAATAAAAGATTCCTAATATTACCCTCTTATGATTTTTATTTTACTTATATTTCAATTTTAGGTACCAATTTATAGTACTCGTAATACAGTAAGAGGATTTTATTCAAAATTTTTAAAGTTTGATAGTACTGAAAGTAAAACTAAATTTGAAATTGAAGGCTTGATCGATTCTAATTTAAGTAGTTAGTAGAAGAAACATTTGTATTGTTTATTGAACCCACGACGGGGTTAGTACCCTATTATCAAGGGCATTAAATCCTTTGGATAGCTTACAGGACAATCTTAAAACCATATGTGTGAAATGATGGGCAAACATATTACTCTAGTTTTTATTACTGATTAATTTGAGAAACAATTATTATCTATTGAATATAAACCCTTTTATTAGTCGAAATCATACCTAAACTCATTATTAAAGACTAGTTCTTTATGTGAAGTAACTGCATATAATTACATTCTAATAGGACATTGATGTCCATCTTAATTTACTGCGAGTTCTAGATCTATATGACTCTAATTGGCATGGCAGAGACAAGTTTCTCCGAGTAAGTATAGGGAGAACGTTAATAAAACATGTAAATTTAAATTGGTTAGGAATACGACGTGAGTGAATATAATAAATCCTGAAGAATAACTGAAATACATTAATTGAATTAGTGTAAGTAAATTGACATTTTAAAATAAATAAAAGTATTGAGATTAGATTATACTCATGGATGAATAACCCTAAGAAAATCATTCTATCATCATAATTATTATCACCAAAATATTTTTGAACTACAATTTTCCCGTGAAACAATACAAAATTGACAATTGAATTAGCATGAAAACAGATAAACCCCAATATAAACAGCAAAAGTGGTACATAAATTATTTCGTCTGAACAATAAAGCCGTGTGTCCGCAGCTTTATTCTAAGAGGGTGGACAGACAATAGCTTTCCGGGCAAGTGCGTACTCCGCATTACGTTGTTATGGGCCCTTAACAAATTGTAGGCCCTTTATCGACGAGAAAATTCATGTATATTCTTACTTCTTCTTTATACACAATTGGTTTTATGGCGGCATTATTTGAAGAAGAATATTTTTTTGAAGTGATACTGAATAATCCATGTGAGTGTCTTAATTTTTATTTGAATACTTAAATAATTAGCAAATTCTTGCTATCCAGGCCAAAGTAGATCTCTACAATAATTTTAAGTTGGAGTATATTTAAAACTCAAGTGGTGAAAACGCTCTGTTTGGGACTACAATAGGGTAAGTGTTTTTCTTAAGCCAATCAAACCAGTTTTAAAAAAATGGATACACTTCAAGAGTAAATGAATCACCAATAAACTAGCTTCCAATAATCTATTACTATCTACATATTAGATAACAATATACCATTTAACTATGTTGTCTTTCGTATTCATCATCATCAACAGCCTTTAATAATCCACTGCTAGAAAAAGGTCTCTCCATAGAAAAATGGTTATGGCCTACTATACTACGCTGGCCAGATGGGTTGGTATAGGATTAGTGTCGAGTTTTCCTTCTCTTTGCAGAGCTGCTATCCTGCGCAGTTTGCTTCCTTAATCGGCTTTTATGACACCCACGGGATAAATAGAGATGGTGAGACTGAGAAAAGCTTCTATGTGATGACGGATTAAGGATACGTCCTTAATCCGTCACCACATAGAAGCTTTTACCTATTGTCTATTTATTTTTCAGCCAGACACCTTCGAAATCTGCAGAGGATCAGTT
Organism: Arctia plantaginis; assembly: GCA_902825455.1. Lineage (NCBI taxonomy): Eukaryota > Metazoa > Arthropoda > Insecta > Lepidoptera > Erebidae > Arctia > Arctia plantaginis. Next base: position 15,037,762 of record CADEBD010000422.1, read on the forward strand.
GTGCCCACACATTCTTATTTCTTAACAGATTTTGCAACATATGTGTAGGAAGAACTCCTAGCGTTTACTTTATTCGTTTTTAATATAATAAAAAAAAACAGTTCTGCTTTAACAAGAATGTTACTATTTTTGAATACTTGGTGAAAAGGATGAGCGGGATGTAGGAAGAATAAAGGTTTCATTGACGATTATATTTTCGTAGTATTCTTGATTAATTTCTTAATCCTTAATATTAGTTAAAGGTGATGTTTTTATCTTATACGGATGAATTAAAACAAATAATAGATTTAGTAGTGTTGTTCATTTTACCTACGTATAAGATTTAATAGATTTTTTTTTATCTTTTCTTAATCCGTTTTAATATGAGGAGCATCTCAATCATCAAATATTTAAGAAAACTAATTAAGGTTGTCAAGTTAAAATCTAATTAGTATCCAATACTACTATACATTATGTGAAAAAGATAATATCTATCATAGCTTTTACAATAATGAATAACTTTTAAAGTCACTCAATTATTACTGTAGATACGTTCCCATAAAATTAGTATGTAATAATTTAGGAATAACATTTTCAAAACTGTTAGATTAAAGTTGTTCAGTAGACTATGAAATCTTGTCAAGTGTACATGGTACGGATAAATATATACATTAGTATAGTTAATAGGAGTAGACAGGCGTGTGATTCTAGTGGACCGTTTCTGTTTTTAAATTTAAAACTTGGTTCCACTAGAATGAACGCAAATAGTTTTACTAACGTTCATTCTCGGTTACTTTTGTTGACTGGTTTGTTGTAGGAATATGAAAAAAAAACAAATCAAAACTTTTGTTTATCGGCGACGTGGGTATACAAACTTAGAAAAAGAAATTTCTGTGCTTCATTCAAAGAATTTCTCCTATATGATTCGGTCCTTAAAAAAATATAGGTGAGCACTTAAACTGTTAAACTTTACCATTACTATACTACTATCAGTTTTTTTTTTTTTTTTTTTTTACCACATACACACAACGCCATCTAGTCCCAAACTAAGCAGAGCTTGTACTATGGGTACTAGACAACTGATATAAATACATAAGCATATATATAAGCGGCGGTAGCCTAGTGGTTAAGGCATTGGACTTGCGATCAAGAGATCGTGGGTTCGAATCCTGACCAGTACACTACCGACGTGAACCCACTCCTAATACAAGCAATTTAGCTTAGCTGGAGGGGTTAACGGGAATACTAGTAATTTCCGTTGCTAGTAAGCCTTTAAAAAAAATGTAAATGTAATGTAAACATATATACTTTTTTTTTTGTAAATACATACATAAACAAACACACCGACCAAATTAAACATCATATGTTCATGCACACAAATGTTTGACTTGAGCGGGAATCGAACCCGCGACCTTTGGAATAGCAGTCCGTTACACAAACCACTACGCCATCCGGTCGGTCAAACTACGGTACGTATTAAAACGATGTTAGATAAACAAAATTAATTGCTTGTTCTTAAATCTTAGCAAAACATCTCTGTATCTTCAACATTTCGTCTTTTCTCCAATTCACAGTGAAAACCAACTTTAAACCAAGCATGCGCCCCAAATGGGTAGCAGTTGTATGTATTCAATTTCATAGTGGTTTTGGTGCTTTTCGTAGGGCGCGTTAGGTGAATTAACGAACGCGTCGGAACACACCGTTGCGATGATTAGTGTCAATTATACTATTCTGTTCATTTCTCGTTAGTTTATAAGATTATAATTATTTGGAGATTGTACCTACGCGCTTATTTAGCACGATGTGAAATGAAAAATTGTAATAACCTTTAAAGCTTTATTTGTTTTAAATTCGTATTCAAGGCAATACTGATGGATTAGTATACTTATGATCTATATGAATAATCTTATAAATTATATTATATTTTTTTTTTTTATAAGAATATGATAGTCTAATAACCAAAATAGTGGTTAAAAATATGAATAGGAATTTTTCGAGGTGGCCCTAATGTCCATGCCCATGCCCTTAATGTCCATGCCCATGCCCATAAAAAAAAAAAACTATTGTTTGCAACAATGGACATCTCGCTTTTCATGCTATGGTTTTTTATGATTATATACTCGGACTAACCTTCAAGGCATCTCAAAAATGTACAAGCAACAATCATTGCTGCCATGCTGGCTTGTGAGGAGGGGTGGGGCGCAGTCTCTTTCTGTGAAGCTGTAATGATGCATAAAGAGACCGCTGAACGGGATCGGCAGAGGGCCGATCCCGAGCGTAGAGGACTTCGGTGGCGTTATCAGCCATCGACGGGGCCGCAGGCTGCCAGAGAGTGCCAGACCTCTGGTGGCAGATTAATTGCTGCGGTAGGCGATAGGATGGCGGCTCAAACACAATATCCGATCGGGTCACAAAACACGTTGATTAGGCCGATAGGCTGGGGGAAGCCTGCTTTCCCCGGGATAGGGCCTGGCTAGGCGCGGCGTCGATCTGGGGGGGACCTGAAATAACATGGTCCGGTTCCTCCCCAGAGCAGGGCGCCTGAGACCGGCTCTCAGGGTGGTTTTTAGTTTAAACAACACATACTCCTGGCTCCTGCGTCCCCGAGGAGAACAAAACTGTCAACAAAAAAAAGGGAGTCTGATCCTGCATCAGGTATTATCAATACACCTCAAAGTTAGAATACTTGCTAGCTACGGAGACCTCATTCTCTCACCAAAGAGAACAACTCTCAGCCTGTTGATTTTTGAAAATTTATGCTAGCAAATTTAAAACTCTCAAAAACTGTTGAAACTCGGATCTAGAACTACGATCGTGTAATGAAGCAACAATCCACGCAATGAGTGTTTGAAGAAGATGAGTTCGCTCCGAAAAGTTTATGGCGGTCAGAGCCTTATTAAAAAAATTAAAGCGGTATTTTTGTTCGATTGGACTAGTGGCATTATTTCTACTAGAATACTGTAAAACTGTTACTAGTGAGTGGTATTGCAAAGTTTGTCTGCCTCAAGCTTTCGGAGAACTAAATAGCGAGCGACCAAGGAACAACGTCCGTGGCACTTTTTTTCACTCTATACAACTCACACAGCTGCTAGAACCATATTTCGGGGGTACAAATATAACCCTATCCTCCATAAAGCCCAGATTTAGCTTTAGCTTTAAGAAGACTTTTATTGAAAGATACATTTTTAAATGTTTTGTAAGCTTGTTCCCGCGAATGCTTAAGTCTGTTGGGGTTAGAGGGGAATATTTTGAAAAGCTATAAATTTTTTTTCACATTTCAACTAATTTTCATTTCACTAACAATTTGTGGCACAGCTCAAGTTCATCAGTTAATGAGATACAAGTATGTCTATCTGTCTATTCTATCGGTATGTCTATGTATTCGTTTATTTTCTCTTTCACAGTTCTAAAAGTAGTTAATTAGTTACCTTAAGCTTTATGTATTTGATTTAAAATAACAGGCGGTTTTGTTTTAGACGAAGCTTTGATCGTCTTAAAACTACATAAAAAGTTTCATAAGAACTTGCTATTGACTTAGGACTTAAGTTTCAAATGTCGTGTGTATCATCTTTCATTTGTTCATTATACAAGCTTCAACTAGTTATTAGTCATTGAATCGTACTAATTTCGACTCTCGCAGTAGCGACACTTGTGTTTTAAAGATTCTCATGTTATTTGTTGTTAGCGTGGTAGCGTATGCGACTGCTGTGCTGAGGTCTCGGGTTTGGTTACTGGGTCGGATCAAATGTTTGTATGAATTGCAAATATTCGGAGTTTGGGTGATTTCTATGTATAATATGTATGTATTAAAAAAGAGTATATAAGTATTCTATCAGTCGATCTAGCTTTTATAGTACAAGCTCTGCTTAGTTTGAAACTAGATGGCGTTGTATGTCAATGTCCAAAAATATTAATTTTATTTATTGCAAATAAAATTAAAGTCAAGAAAAGATAATATCGATTTATAAATATGTATTAATCTAATTTGTTCTCATCACCATATGTAATAAAAAGTATGAGCACTGTTAACCACCGCCGTACTCAAACTGCATTGCAGTAGCGATACTTACTTTTTCAATAGCAGCCTGTAGGTTGGACTTCCATCACCCGAGCGCCATTTCACCAAACGACCTTATGGCGTAATGTACACCGTGCACAGGACGCCCACAGGCAGGTGGAGCGACGATTTGCGCAAGATGGCTGGCAGGAGCTGGATGCGAGAATCCCAAAATCGATCTAAGTGGCGTGCAATGGGAGAGGCCTATGTCCAACAGTGGACTGCGATGTGCTGATGATGATGATGATGAAACCGTGATCGTAACGTCATATTTAACTCATCTCAAAGTGCAGTCATTTTCGTTTAAGTCCCGGTCACCACTGCCCTTACGTACTCAAGCATCTTTCAAAAAGAAAGCAAACGAATTTCTTGTTCGTATTCATAGCAAAGGAATTCCTATTACATTAGTGGTATCTTAAAAACAAATCTCAACAGGAAAATATTTCTATTTATATTTTTCTGCTTTTTGTTATTGTCGAATGTTTTGAAATTTCAAATCCGAATGGAAGCGGTTGTGGGTCACTTTTAAGTTTTTTTTTATAGGTATTTGACAGATAATGTAATTGACAGATACCTGTAAAAATTTTCAATAGAATGAGTTAGATTAAAGTACGAACTGACGAATATTCGAATCAACCAAAATCTTTCCTAAATTCACCATGTCACAGCAATGACTCTGACGCAACCTAAAAAAAAACTTATTTTAGTAGTAAGTAAAAAAATGTTAGTAGATTTTTATCCAGTCACAATTTAAGAGTAAAAGTATAAGATATAAGATTTCATAACAATAAACGTGTTCTTATTATAAAATTTTGAACTAAAAATATATGTATTAAAAAAAATGTAATATTTTAGGGATAAAGCATCACAAAAAAGCCACAAGACCTTTTCTCCATCCGAGATTAGGCTAACCTACATTTTATTTATTCAATCTATCTTCTTCTTAATTGTACAAGCCAAAGAAATGGTCTATAAATTTCAGGAGAACTGACTAGAGTTATTTAGTGGGCAATTTCTTACCAGAAAATTAGGAGAATTACTATAGACAATACAATCTACTTTAACATCTCTTTATTGCCCTAAATATCACGGGAGTTTTCATGGCTGCTTCATTTTGCTTTTTTATTAAATCTATATGTTCTCTTAGGTTAATAGTAAGTTTAACGATTGTTTATTTTGATTATTAGAAGAAATTGGGCTATTATTCGTGTAACTTTCATAAAACACAAAATATCAAAAGAAATAACTCAATAAAGAGGTTGAGTTAGTCTTCAAATAGACGTTTTAAATTAACTTAAATAGGATTCTTTTCCATATTTTTTTTGCTTATGCTTGTAACATGAAATAACAATACGAATATTAATGTGTTTCATGTTATAAAATAAGAGTTCGTGCTAAACCCAGACAAACAAACATAATTCACAATAACGCAATTAAATAAACCTACACTAGTTAAAGTGTCAGTTTTTAAAAAGAGTTTTGTTTTTTTGCCTGTTTTTTTTTAACAGTAATAACCCCTTTCAACCTACTAGGTTTAAGCAAACTTAAGTTATGCTACGTTATCAATAACTATCTTCTAAAATAATCTTTCATTGGAGGCATTTCTTACAAAATATCTTTAAGCGTTACAAATAACGACCGCAAACGAAAATCGGCTTACAGATGTTATTTAACTATAAATCCAAGACACGATGTCTATCAGAAGTCATGTCTTGCGCAACTATTACAAATGAATCGATTCCCTTCATCTCTTGCTTAGTAATCCGATTATACTAAATATGTAAAAGTGTACTGGGAATGTCTGCCTATGAAATTACATTTTGCTTTTGACGATACGTTTGGTCACAGTAACTCTTAAGTAAACAGTACTTCATGTCCGTAGCGTTTTTTAAATAATTAAGTATTAAAAAGTACCACTGACTTCATTGTAATAAACTGTAATCTTCATTTCTCAATTTTCCATTTACACTTCCATTAGGGTATTTTTTCGTCAGGGGGGAACTGTTATCCCCCCGGATAGGGTCTGATTAGGCATGGTGTCAATTCGACCAATAACATTTTGAGGGTCCTCCCAGAGAGTATTGCACCTGAGGCCGGTCGTCGATGTGGTTTTTAGTGGCATCACCATGCGGGGACTCAGGAGCCAGAAGTACTCCTGGCTCCTGAGTTTCCGAGGAACAAGAGATCCGAAGGGATTTTAGACCCCGTCAAAAAAAAGGGTGTTTTTTCGTCAGAGGGAAGAAAACTACTTATTATATATTAAACTAAATTAAAAACTTTCTCTTCGTTTTTATAAAGGTCAGAAATTAAAGTAATAAAATATAGGACTTTAATTATTATATTCCTTCTCTTCAAAGTTCTAACCTCAAACTATACTATACACTGAACTATAACAAGACTCGCGTCCCCCACAGATATCATGATACGGCCTTTTTATGAAGAAATTTTACTGATCCAATCCAAATAGAACCAAATCTGATTTCAAATTATATAGTTGTATATAATTTAGTATATAATAGTATAGTTATAGTTACTGTCGGGCCTGTTGGTCTAGTGGTTAGTGACCCTGACTGCTAAGCCGGAGGTCGTGGGTTCGATTCCCACTCAGGACAAATATTGTGTGATGAGCACGGTCATTTGTTCTGTGTCTGGGTGTAATTTATCTATAATATGTATGTATTTAAAAGTATATAAGTATGTTTATTAGCGGTCTGGTTACTATAGTACAGGCTCTGCCTAGTATGGGATCAGACGGCCGTGTGTGAGATGTGTGAGATATATTTTTATTATTATTTTATTATTATTATATAACTATACTACTATACACAACTTCAGTTGTAAATATAGTCGAATTTAAAAAAATCATAAATGGGAGAGGCCTATATCCAGCAGTGGACTGCGATAGGCTGATGATGATGATGATACCATAAATGGACTACGCAAAACTTAGAGATGATATACCTATATTTTGTTTTAAAATGTTATTTTACTCTTATAAACTGACTAAAATGTAAATATTTTTTGCATGCCTTGAGGTAGAATGTGGCTGCTCCTTGTAATACTCTCAATTAACACCTTAATATGTATACCCATCTACGCAAAATGAATTATTGGATTTGATTTTTATACGAGTATATATATACGAGTATATGTATATAGTACGAGTAGTATAGTTTCAACAGTCATTTTCCAGGCCGTGTGACTAATTCTTCTAAACCTTCATGAGTTATGCAGATCACTGTTATTTGCATAATATCATTATAAATACAATGTAAAATAGATGACCAAAAGTGAGTAATATAAAATTTAAAGGATTAAAACATATCTATTAATTAAAACTTCTAATCTTTTAATATAAATAATGTAAAAAGTAAGCTTTACGTAAATATTTCTTGTTAATTGGCATTAAACAGTTCTTCTTTTAAGTTTTCTTATCTTAAAACATGTATACTTTATTAAGTAGTGATGTTGGCTAAAGATTTGAACTGAAATATGTAATAGAACGGCATACCAAACCCACCAATGTCCCAATTATGATAACTGTCAGTATCAAATTTCATGGTGAGATCTAGTTACAAATTCCCAGTTATGAAAGGCGTTATTCCATTGCTTCAAGACACTTGAGTCTCCAATTTGTGGTTACAATTATTATTGGTCCCAAAAAAAAATAGACGACATCTGGTCTAATACGGCTGATGACATTTCTGAGTCGGCGCCCGCAACAAACCGGTATGTAATTAAAATAATTTTGACAACCCATTTCTTTCGTAGATTATTGTAATGTGGATAAGAAGTTATTTCACTGTCAATGTTACAAGCATAAGAATTAATATTCTATTACTTAATCAGATTATAATTATAAACCGTCAGAGACCTTTCTAGATCGTTTTTGTAGCTTGTATATAATCCATGTTAAATGAGAAATTATGTTTTTATAAAGTACATACATCTTGTGGACCATGTCCAGAACTATTCTCAAAACGTTACTAAGGCCGGAAAACAGCTAGAACTGTTACGATTCTTGATAAATGTGATTTAATAGAATTCAAAGTGTAAAGACTGTTCGTGTTTCGATCAGAGACCTATTTGAAGTAGTAAATGTAGTACTAAATGTAGTAAATGCGCACCACACGCTATATATTACATTATAGTATAGTCCATCTAAAGGTTGCCTGGAAGAGATCGCAGGCTGCGATAAGGCCGCCCATTGTATCACTGTTTTCTTTTTCTGTATGTATCATCGCATGTATCCTAATTAGTCTGCAATAAAGAGTACCTATCTATCTATCTATTTGGTCTACTGTTAGGGATCTTTATGTTTAAGAATAGTGTCACCGCACTCCCGTGAGTGTTAACCGACTAAGGGAGCACAACAGCACTGCAAAAAGAAGGGAAACTTGACACAAACCATATATCAACCCATCTGGCCAGCGTGGTATAAGCGATGTCGAAGATCTGTACTTACCCATAACAATTGCCACAGATGTTCGTATGGCGACCGGGCTTAACGTGCTCTTCAAGGCCCGAAGGGGTCTCAATGTGTTAAGAAATGGTCACCCATCCACAAGCTTTACTTAATTTTGCAATGTGTTAAGCTACTCGATTACCACTTAGCACCGAGTTAATACCCTAAAATACAGGTTAATACTCGTACTTCCACTTCAGTGTTATTCAGGTAAAAAAAAATCTTTAATTAAACTAAGGCATAGTGCGTGTACCAAGCAATGATATCAGAGCGAACAAAGGTAGTCAGTAGTAGTAGAACAGTAGGTAGTAGGTGACAAATTACCTTATTGTTCGTGGATATGCAAATTGTATTATCTTTGTGGTGCACAATCTAATCTGAATACAATTCTAATTACGGTGTGGTTTGTGTGTTTTCTTCTTACTTCTTCTGGTTTTCTTTTACATTGACGAAAACAAAACACCAGTACAAGCATACGGCGCGTAAGTAAATACTTTAGAAGTACGCTGGTATAGACGGGTATACGTATTTTACTTTACTTTGTATTTAGTACTAATGTGGTTGAACGAATGTTTGGAATGCACAAGGTTTTTAAGATGCCCTCACTATTTTTTTGTAAGAAATTGTTAGTTGTTATTCTGTTTTAATTATCAACGGAGGCTCTTTTTCTTCCGTGTCACAGCTAAGTCAATGAAACTGTATTGTTTTTTTTTCTCATGTAACTGCATAGTAAAATTGCCTGCCAATTGCGTGTAAGAGATTGCTATTAGCAATAAGGCCCCCCCTGGTACATATCCGTCTGTAATATTTAACTAACATACTATAATTGGTGTACAATAAAGCATATTATTAATTTATATTATTCTATTCTAGTTGATGTTATTCTTTATGAAGAAATAAATGATCCAAACCTAATATATATCAAAGAGTATATATTTGCATAATTGTGACATACTCATTCAAATAACTTTGTTGGACACAGAATTAACCGCTCACATTCTACTGCAAATATAAACGCAAAATAGGCCGATTATGAGTGTCCATCAACTTTAATAAACTCCGGTAATACAATAGAGAAATTTAAATGTACTAGAACCTGTTTTAAAAGTTATGTTGCACTATACGGTTAAAGTTTTGAAGCAACTTTAGGAAATAATAAAAATATAGTTTAATAATATTAAAAGTAAAACACGATCAGATCCTAGATGCCAAATTATAGTACTGTCGTTCAAACAACTCATACATGCAAAAGTTAATTTTGATTAGACAATTTTATTAAAAGTTGGTTAAAATTAACCTCCAATATTCTGCTCCCGATAGTTAAAAACGCGCACGTCGCACAAGTCAAAATATTTTAATAAATTTAATGGGCAATAGATCACTGTCTTTGAGTAAATTAAAATAATTAAATATTAAAAATAGGAATTTATAGGCATAATACTATTAGGTATCATGCCACCAAGTAATAAAAATATAAATATTTTAAAGGTATTAAATTAAAAATGACAAAAAACCGTTTTATTTTAGTGAATGCAAATAGAAAGATGCACCTTTTAAATCTCAAATGCTTTTTTTAATACTTTTAGTCTAAGTATTTCTGTGTAGATCTGTACTTTATGTTTTAAGAAAAAAAGGCGCATTTGGTTAAATGCGACGTTTACTTAATTATTCAAACTATGAAGAAAATCCTTGTCTAAGAATAAAAAAACATATAATTTTCTATTAATTGTTTCATCTGATTCATTAAGCTGAAAATAGATTTAATAACTGTATATTTTCCGTTTAAAGCCTCTAATGATTATACTAAGCAATAAGAAAGTAAAATACGTAAGCGATACCATTACATGTCTGATATTTTTATATACTAAAATACTTGTAAAATGTGTGCAAATAAAGAGTTTTCTATCTATCTAAGCAATAAAATAGATTTAAAGTACTTTCGATAGTTTTTTTCCCAACGTAAGCCGTATATAACAAATGCGCCAAGACTAACTGCGATATAGACGTTTTTTCTTAGTGTGGGAGCAGTTTTTAATTAGTGCATTAGGCGTAAATGGTTACATGCGTCATATTAATTTCGTCTTAGAAATAAAATGCAACATGCCTTTTAGGTTACCGAAGTAAAAAAATATTGTTAGGAACATTTATTAGTATTTATGTAAATGCGACTATTCATTTAAGTTTTAGATGAATTCGTCTTTTGCAACTTCAATAAGGTGTTATAAAAAGTATGCATAAGCGCCTTATTTTGCTGTGCTAAAATTGCAATGAAGCAAGACAGTTTTTTTTTTTAAATAAGGGCAGATGCTCCTTTTTTTCCTGATTATAACTCAAATTAGGAAAAAATATATAGAAGCGCCTTTTCTATCTACTATCTATCGACTATCGGGGGCAGTATTTGTTTTCATAGTTATTTAATTAACTTGTCAGTTCAAAGCAAAGCAAATCAATGCACGGTAAAACTCAGATTTGTTATGTCTCATATAACTACTTTTTTTCCTAGCAGCAACCAAAAAAGTTAAATGATAACAGAAAAACTACTTGTAATTTATTCTCATCATTTTAAGAGTAGTACTACTTAAATAGTAATAAGTTATGAACTTATAAATGATGAAACAGTTTATTAGTTGGAATTCAGGAAAGTTATTAATTTGTTTTGAAGCTTAGTACTGTGCTTTCATGTATTACCTAAACACAAATTAGAAACCAAAGTTGAAAAAAAATATTTAGAGAGACTACGTAAGTATTTTATTAAACGAATGAAATGAACTATATAGACATATTTATTCCTAAATAGTCGTTCAGTAATATTTAAAAAATAGCTTAACAATAATAATATTATTATAACATCACAAACCTCACAGCCAATCAGTTTGATCCCAACCTAGGCAGACCTGTTTGGAATCAGACTGCAGTGACTGCTTACTATATAACAAGACTACTGATAAAATATATTCAAATATTTCTTATTTTAATACATACATATTATAGATAAATCACATCCAGATACAGAACAAATGATCGTGCTCATCACGCAATTATTTGTTCTGGGTTTGAATCGAACCTACGACCTCCGGCTTATCAGTAATTGTCAGAAACCACTAGACCAAATGGTCTTTTATACCTACTTTATAACTTTATACCTATGATTATTTTATATTTATGGCAATAAATACTGAACGAAAACAGCAGACTGTAGCAGGATATTTGTATAAAATATTTGTATTGTATTACACACTGGCCATATTGTATTCTCGCAACAATTTATGTGTGTACATATTTCCTTACCTCTGAATAGGTTATTGGAAATTTATAATATTGAGATATTGCGACCAGTAAATAATGGCATAGGACTGCTGTCCGATTGTGATCTTTATCAAATAAATTGCTTTTATTGTATAGTTTAATTTGAAAAGAGTTGTTTTACCTTAGTTCATAATTGAACATATATATGACTGCCTCGATGGTGTAGTGGTAGCGTATACTACTGCTGTGCTGAGGTCTCAAGTTCGATTCCTTCGATTCCCGGGTCAGACCAAACGTTGTATGATCTGCAAATATATATTTATTTGTTTCGGCGTTTGGGTGTATAATATGTATGTATTGTCCGTGTAGTGACGGATTAAGAATGAGGAATGTCACTACCCAAATTCATCCCGTGGGTGTCGTAAGAACCGACTAAGGGTGCAAAACACACCAGCACTGCAAAAAGAATGAAAACTTGACGCAAACCCTTTTTTTTTTTTTTTTTTTTTTTTTAACGTGTGGAAATCCCCTCGGACCGTCACCCCTCCGGGGTTTGCGGCGGGGTGGTGTGTCGGACTCGGACCGACTAAAACCACACGGTGTGCCACTCTGCGCCTGTAACAGGAGGGATCCGGGAACAGCTGTTGTTAAGACATCCGGACCCCTCCTAGCGCCAGCCCGCTCCTGGTGCGGGCTCCGTCTCAATGTTTTTCCTCTCTTTATAGGCGACGTCCGGCACACGCGGACGCCGCCCCCTCGCGGCTGGCCAAACTAATGCGGGTGGAGGGGAAACCCACCCCGTCCACCCGCGGCCACACTCAGGGCGGCATGAGGCTGTGATAGGCGGGCCTCCGCCGCCCGGTTCGCCGTCGGCGGATCGGGTCCGAGTGGAGGTCGTCCTCCCGGGCCCTCTCCGCCGCCTCCTTCCGTGAGATTACTACCTTGCAGAAGGTTGCGACCGCGGTAAAACAACTGTCGCTACCGGCCATGGAGCGTACTACGGCCGGTAGCAAGAGATCCACTCCGATGACTGCAGTGAGGGCCCGGCGCTGCGCCGCCCATGCGGGGCAGACCGCCAGCGTGTGCTGGGCCGAGTCCTCACTGCAGTCGCAGTGGTGGCAGGCGGGACTCAGTTCCCTCCTAGCGACCGAGTGCAGGTACTTCCCGAAGCAACCGTGCCCGGAAAGCACCTGCGTCAGCCGGAAGGAAAGGGTCCCGTGCTGCCGCCCTGCCCACTCGGCGATGACCGGCTGGAGAGCCTCCACGGCGGCGAAGCCAGCGCGTGGAGTCTCCGCCGCGAGCACTTCCGCCTCCAAATCCCACGGGGGGGTTCCGGCCAACGCGCACGCCACCTCCGTCGAAACGGTGCGGTAATTGCCACAAACCCTATACCAACCCGTCTAGCCAGCGTGGTATAGTGGGCCAAAACCTCCTTTCTAAGGAGAGGCCTATGTCCAGCAGTGGGCTATTAAAGGCTGTTGATGATCATGACGATGATTTACAAAAAAAAGTATGTAAGTATTCTAGCAGTCAATCCAGCATTTATAATACAATCTCTTCTTAGTGTCCGAAAATATAATAATTATTACTAGTTGTAAAGGTGAAGCACGATGTCCCGTCGATGTCCCGTATGATGTACGTTGGAGACTCTACAAAAATTTTCATGTACTTTTGATGGTTTTAATAGTAAACTTACTACTGCTTGAAACAGTCTAATATCATATTTTAATGACGTCATCGTATTTTATTGTTTTTGCTTAATATTTTTGAGATTTAAAATTGACTTAAAAGATATCGTAGTTTTTTGTGGATTGAACAAAATGTAATAACAATTTTTGAGCATATTTAGCTATAATTGAAGCAATTTTGTTCTGAAAATACAGACGCCAGCAAAATGAGGACTCAAAAAGCAGAAAATAATTATTATATTAATTAAAGTAAATCTATTTAGAAACTTCTAAAGAGCCACAGGATGGTAAGGTAAGGAGACGAAATTGCTCTAATTAAATTGAATGGCAAATCAATTAAGAACCCAAAGATAATGACTCAGGCGTAAACGATTTAGCTATTTCATTTAATATCTCAACATTGATAATACTCCACAAATAACTACCTGACATATTTAAACTAATAAATAGTTCAATAATTGAATTATATCTCACAAGTTGTATCATTCGATTATCTTCTAAGAGAGCGAAAAAAATAAGCGATTTTGTACAAAGAAGAAATATGTCAAGAACTATTCACAATGTAAAAATACTCGTGTTATTACTTCTATTCGTCATATTACTTATTTTTATTAATCCTTTCAAGTTTATAGCCCCAACGGTCAGTCACTACAAGTCATTTTATATGTTTAAAGTTTAATTATATGTGTAAGGTTAAAGGAAAAAAACTTTAACATAAAACAAATCTATAAAAATGGCTTTTCAATTTTTACCTAATGGTAAGAAGGTTGAGCAATGATACACGGAGAATGAGCGTTGCCATTCAACGTGGCAATGCTACCTAGTCTTCTAAGAAAGCTACCAGTAGGCGATGTTTTTTTTTTTTTTTGCATGATGTAGAGGAATTTATGACGCTTGTATGTAAATATTATAAATGTTTATTTTATAGTATTACTTCTTTTTAGCTCTAGCACTGCAGAGAGAAGGAAAACTTGATACAAACCCTATACCAACCCGTCTGGCCAGCGTGGTATAGTAGGCCAAAACCTCCTTTCTAAGGAGAGGCTTATGTCAAGCAGTGGACTATTAAAGGCTGTTGAAGATGACTTCTTTTTGATTCATTTATAAAAGCCTGTTAATCATTATGTAATCTTAATATATTAAATAAATGAAGATGCTATGATTCATGAATTGACTTATTGCGTGGTTTACTCCGAATTCCTAAAAATGTATATTAATACTGTCAAGACACAGGACACCAATATTCAAGATTTCTATTAAAATTCAAAGATTTTATCAAACAAAAACTTGGGAATGTAATTCTTCTTCGTATATAGTATGAAGCGATTCCTCCTTGCTTGCTTTCTACTGTAAAAAATTGCTTCGTGGGCGAAAATTTAACACTGTAGAAGTGGTCGTCAAAGAATTTTTCAAGTTTCAAGGTTAGAATATTTTAAAAGCTATGAATAAACTTTTTTCATATTCTAACTATTTTTCATTTAACTAACAATTTTCTGAACTGCCTACGTATACAAGTCCCTGTCAATCAAAAATATCAAAGAAAATTCGCTGAAGAAGCTAAAAGTCAGATTTTTGTTTAAGTAAACTAGCGCCTAGGAGAGATATAACCCGAGTTAAATAAATCTATCTATTTATTACAACCCTTGCGCATCCAGTCCCTTTTCTCGGCTATTTTAATACCGTGTAGTACATACGGGTATAGATTCTGAGACACTAAATAAATTATTCATAAATATATTTTAAATTATCAAACTATAAAATGTGATTCATACTTCTAACACGAGTCTAACTTATCTTGATTTTAACTGGGTGTTACAAGCGCCTCTGATCAAGATAATCCGTTGTTGATATTGCAATCGCGAAATCACTATACATAGAAATCGTAAATCGATTATATATTAACGCTGAATGATACGATGAATAAAATTATGTATGATGAAAATAAATCATTGAAATGATTTCAAAACCGATGACATACAGAAGGCCAATTCGTAATAAAAGTTCGGTCACAATTCAGTTCCGATCAACTTTAGATCTCACAACTGTCATAAAAGGTATTTTCGTAGTGAAATAGTAAGGTATTACTAAGACTAGCAGATTACCGATTCAATTTTCAGTTAAAATACGATATAATCACATTACAGCCAATGTTGGATGTTTAATACTTTCTACAAAAATACCTTTTATGACAGATCGGAACTGAATTGAGACCAAACTTTTATTACGAGAATTGGCCTTCTTATGGACACATCTTTTATAGGGATACTAAGTAATAAGTGCATTATACAAGTAGATAAATGTATTCATTCACATAGTTGCTGCTAAGATTAGTAGTTGGTGATCCAGACTACTAGAAGGACTATTGGTCCACTGGAGAATTGTACTACACTATTTTCAATTGTGCTACCTATGTTTAGTTTTGCTATCGCAAAATTAAAGTACGGTACTATATTTTTGCCTCTGATGAGTAAATTCTAGGGCGATAGCTTGTTTTCCATACACATAGATAGGAGCGTAGGTAGTACCAGCAGTATTTTAAATACTAGTATGAACATATGGCTTATTTGCTGGAACTACTTATTACGAAAAATTCTTAAGCCAATAAAAGAGTTTCCTGACATATTAAAATGGTAGAAGTTTTGGTAGATGACGATAGACATTATGGTAACTACAGTCCAAAGTTAATACATAAGGATGCATAAGGATGTGACATAAGGATGTGGTGTGCAGTGTTTACAGATATCAGTTACTATACATATATCGGTGTATGTCATGTAGACCGTAAGACTTTCATCAACTTAGTTGTAAATAAAAAATCTTATAAATAAGTGACTTCAGATTAGGTCAGACAACGGATTAGGTAGTACGGCGAAGAGATGTTAGCAGGTTGTAACCTGTAGAGTTGGGAAAATTTTGCAGTGGTATTTAGTCAAAGGAAATCTCTTCAGCATTTTGAGACTATATATTTTTTTCTATGCAAGAAATTTGCGTAGGAAATTCAAGCAACTTTGTAACAAACTACCAAAAAAAATAAAACGAAAAGTTAATAAAATGTTTTGCGAGAGCAAGTTTTTAGCATCGGCAGTTTAAAACATCATCCTACTATAAATTATAGTTCACACAGCGATACACTAACGATATCGGATAAGGCTATTAATACTTTACAATCAATCATTACAATTTAATGGCTAGGATGTTACACAGTCTTACTATAATCCAATATCTTATAAGAACACAGATAAAGTCACATCAAAGTTCGCTATAAACTACACATGATGTTTACGACAAACTATAAACTGATCTCCTAGTTTTAAGTTCAGCATCTCGGCTCACAAATTGCGTTTTATTGGGCAACGAACCGTTTACGACAGTTGATATATAGGGAGTGAATAAATGTACAAAGTTGAAGGAAACGATCGTTGATCATCTTGTTTGGGTATTACTTTGTTGCCCGTCCGCACCCGGATGTACCAAGTGAAGAATGCTAGGATGTCTTCATGAATGTACTGACATGTTGTGCCTTGTTTATGAGAAATTTAATACATATTTTTCGACGGAGTTATCGTTACTGCAAACATTTTTTTAAATCATGACGTCACAAATTAAGCACGAATACACATGAATACAGACGATTAAATAAGTATAGATATTTGTTTTGAAGTATAAACAAGAAGTCATAATATCTATCATAATCAATTGTACCCTTCATTAAAATCCTTAAAGTAAGAAAAAAACACACGATCATGATTTGAGAGTCATCCTTAAATCAGTTTGTACACCAAACCACTGAAATAAATTATTCAAATATGGAAGTCAAATATAGGTTAGTCAAACTTTTCATCAAATATTATCATCATACGGCCCCAACACATCTTTGCGACCGCGGCGCTAAATTATATACCAAGGGTCCATAGTACCCCATTACGTAGGAAATGCGCACTAATGCATCTCATTCTCTATTTGTCAAATTATAGACCGCTGCGTGGTAGTAATCTTACGAAATAAGATAATGGCGGTGAGAGTGTGTCGTGAGTGGACATCATCTCATTAAGTAACGGACATCTGATATTTGCAATAGGTGAAAGTTACTAGCTTGAGTTACATCTATACAAATAAATAAAATTAAAGGATCTGTCTGTAATGCCAAAATAATAGGTTTTTTTCATACTCACTTGGTTATTTGCACGAAACCTATGCCTAAAAACCAGTTTAAATATGTTTTATCTGTTTGTTTCGGGGTAATCTTCAAAACGGCTGGACCGATTTTAAAAATATTTTCATACCAGATGGCTGCCTCTTTAAGGAGCAAATTGGGCTACGTTTCCTCTTCGAAAACCCTACAAAATTTTGCGCGGCATCGAATCCGAGGCCTGCAATCGCGTGTTGTACTACACCACTAAGGCAGCGCTTTCAAATTCCAAATACCAGTAAGTATATAACAATAAGATGAAAAGATTATACTAGCAAAGCGGGTGATACGTTACACGACTGGTATCACAGGCATTCCCATTTAGCTTGGCTGGGGGAATTTAATAATAATTAACCACCCACCTAGTACACTACCAACCTATTGCTTCACGGTGTAACATCTATAGACATATAGGCGTACTTCGAACTCGCAACCACCAATCTCGCAAATCCTTACTACTAAGCACTAAAGAAGATTGATGTCTAAGACATAACAAAATTAAAAACTATTTCATCATTCCAGTTACGATTTTGTCTTTTCTAAATTTTTAAGTAGGTAATTCATTTTGGTACTGAAGAAGTGACTATATAATTTTTACTCGAAAATTTTAAGCCGTTTTGTAGGTGCCAGTTAATTGAACTACTGATGATTTAACTGGTATACTATACTGGTATCATACCATTTTTTTTTCTTTTTTTCCGTGCGGAAATCTCCTCGGATACCACCTATCGGTGGCATGTCGGACACGAACCGACTAAAACCGCACGCCGTCTCGGGTACTAATAGCCGGGGAGCCAGGTATACCCTAGAAAGGAAGTCCCTGGTGCTCCGACATACCTCGGGCCATCTAAAACAAGTAGACGACCCTCCCCCCCCCCGTGTGGGAACCCCATGTTCCCTCTGCTCCCCGGAAGCGAGCGCGCTTCACAACGCGCTCGCCGCCACCCCGGCCTGCTTCTGCTAGGGTGACAGATGGCCGGTATTATACCATCTGAAAATTTAACCATTTAACCAACCATTTAACCTAACTTCGTACCAATTCTAAATAATATTAATCGGTTGTGTTTTGGTAAAATACCTAGTATTCTGAGTTAAAATCACAGATTTTTTCATAACAATATTTTGAGTTATATCAAAGAGATGGACACACGTATAAGGAATGAAGTAACTTTTTTTTTGTATTGAAAACACTTAGAGAAGCAGTTGACGCTCTTTTTTGGTACTCTATTGTGTAGTTGATATGCAGTAGGCTATAGTCTTTAAATAGACTAAGATTGAATGAGTATGTTTTCCACAGGATTTATATAGAAATGTGTTTTTTTCCTTTTTCGTCTCTGCACTAAATAAAAAAAGGAGATACAATACGAATAATTATTTTTGACTATTCACATTAAGTATCCACGTGAATAACTATTCTCATACATTCATTCTTCGTAAACAGTGACCTATATTTTATGAATGGAACTATTTTTGTGGGTAAAGGAGAAAAGATTTAAATAAAAATGTGATATTTCGACTTGATACCATAATATCTCATTATGTTGTCCATTTATGTTCGTAATCATAATGGGTCCACTTAGAAAGCATTCATAAAGTACAGTTCATCATAGGAAGCACAATACTGTACCGATTATTTATACATAAAAGCCTAAAATGTCGTCTACAACGGTACACAAAATCATTAATAACAAAGGTTTTATATATCGAAAAACAAACATAAATAACCCTAACGTTGTTTTATTAAAATAAACATCAAAGAACGCTTTGTGAATGTTATTTAAGCAACAATATAATATATGTATGTACGGTAAATTCTTTATTCTCTGATTGTATTATTCAGTTGTTTGTTTCTAGGAAACTTGACTGTTCGGATGGCGTAGTGGTTTAAGTGGTCATCCCCACATGGGACAACACTTTGTGTGATCCACAAATTGTTGTTCTGAGTCTGGGTGTTCCGTTTCATGAATGTTTGTAAAGTCCCCCGCCACACGTTACACTCCTAACCACAAATCATAATAGTAATAAAAACCTTTTACAACTCCAGCAGTAGTATTAATTATTTTATTTCTGATATTTTTTTACACACACCTAGTATTAAACATAATCTAAAATAAGTTAGAAAGTTTCTCCACCATTACCAAAGAAAAAAAGTAAATTGTCTTTATAAGATTTTAACTTAATGAACCTCCTTCATTTTTACAGCAAATACACATTAAAAATAACTTGTTCTTGACTTTGGATGTTCACATAATTTACTTCAAAATACTGAAGTATATATATCTCTACCGTGAAGACGTTACTTTGAAACTATATTTAAAAATCTCTACAACGAACCATTGTAGTTGACAGTTACATTGGTAATCAAGTTTACCTTAATTGCTTTAAAAGAAAAAACACGAGGTCCTCGAATGTACTACACCCATTAGCATACAAACAGTACTACCGAAGATATACCGAGATAAATTGTCAAGATAACGCGCGGTGAAAGAACTACAGGCTGGCGTAATTACTAGTCGGCCGCTTCTAGGTGTAAAAGACCGCGTAAATCGCTTTGCGCGGATAACATTCCCCGTCATCATCGTTGAGCTATTATTACTGGAGATGACATCGAAAACTTGCATTTTGTTCAAGCCCACAAAGTATGCATGTTACTCACTATCTAAAACACATATATAAAATAACCGTCGTACTGTTTCTATACCGCTAGGTTTACCTCACGGCTTCGCTATCTGTAAATAAGTGTTTATTTTCATTTCAAAACAAATATACATAGACGTTATAGTAGTAGGAGTAAATAGTAGCCCTTATCCTCATTCCAGACCATAATCTATCTTACTCGTACTACCAAATTTCATCACGTCGTCATTACCACATGTACGAGTAGATCGTTCTTTGCATATTTTAAGCAAGTTGTCAAATTAACTTCTGAATAATCGATCTTTAGTACTTAATACTTAGTTTTTGGTCAAATTTTAGTAAATAAAATGTCATGCAGCATGACATTTTGAACCTTAGAATTTCTTTTTTTAAAGTATCCTTATAACATGTTTTAGCTCTACTACAATGACAAATGCATTTTTCGGTTTTATGTTACTTTTGTACATTACTAGAATAATGATACTATTTTTTTTGGTAATGAAGTTAAACGTTTGTGAATGCATTTGGGTTCTGCCGTATATTTATTTCATTACTTGTTAAGACTACGCGTAAATACTTACGAAAAGTTTCTACCACAGTGTACTTTATACAAAAGTAAAGTTTATTTTCCCATGAGGAGTCCTGTAAAAATTAAACCATGAAATGTCTATTCTAGTACTTTAGCAATAAGTTCAGTGCCGGTAGTTTGTATTGTGGAGTACTAACTGTCATAATTTCATGCGGTTTAGCAGTGTGGTTATACGTTATTATGGCTCTGAATTAATTTTATTATCTCTATAATAACAAAAATGAGTGTGTGCGAACATTAGCTTCGTTATAAATTTGAAAAACTGCATGACACCTCAAAACTGCACATTTATAGTTAAAGTATAGACCAAAATGGAACACATAAGTAATCCTTGATCGATTAACAACTCAAAATCAGAATTTCTATCCCAGCTAAGAGATCCTTCTAATCAGCCAATTATACCATCCACCAACCCGTTGATTTTCTACACCAACTTCTACTCATATTATCAGCTATTTCCGAAATTTATAGGCGTACACAGAAGTCAATTAAAAGCTTGTAGGAAAAATAAATAATTAAATAAACATTATAAGAAGCTTAAAATCGATCTAAGTGAGGTGCAATGGGTGAGGCCTATTTCCAGCAGGGGACTGCGATAGGCTGATGATGATGATAAAACATTATAAGTATTAAAAGGTTAGCTTAGAGGTAATCAGTTCCAATCAACGATATTGCATAGTTTGTAGATTAGTTGAGTGCTAACATACCGCGCAATCGTAGTTATTAATCCCACACGGTTATCTACATGCCGTGAATGGCCCGGGGTACGTCGGGCTACCAGGGTAGGGTACACCTGGTTCCCCGGCTACTGGTGCCTGAGACGGAGTGCGGTTTTCAGTCGGCTCTGCCTAATTTGAAATCAGAAGGCCGTGTGCGAGATGTGTAAAGTAATTATTATTATTATTAATAACAATTGGAATTTTACCGTTCTTGCACCAAGGGTTTAGCACAATAAGGTATGTGTGAAAAGATTATTTCTTCTCCTTTCCGTGGAAAAGAGAAAAATCTCGCCTCGTTCGCCCTTTCAAAAAAAAACTTTAGCTAGCTTATATTAACGTTTGTTTTTATTTTATTTATTTTGTTGCAAGTTGCATGTTTGTGTTGTTATATTGTCCGAATGCTATTCTCTGGGATTAAATACAATCCGTCATCTGTTACATATGGTTCATAATCTCACATTGTAAGTATAACATTCAATAATAGTTTGGGGCAGACAGCAGGTCGAATGCCGAATTGCCAGTTTGGATTTAAGCTAACTAGCTAATGCAAAAAGATTTTACAAGTTTTACTAAAAATAATCAAAACATAATTATGTGTATTTAAAAAAAAACAGATTCTCTTTTGTGTACAAAATAAAAATATAGATTTGACAACATGATTAAAGAAGTTAAATTATGTTCAAGATTAACAGAATTGACATAACATCATCAACATGGAGATTAGTCAGTATAAACAAAATGATTTCTAGTTGTAAGCCGTTACCAAACACATGTATCTTGTATCAAATTTTACTACTAAAATTTAAACGAAACAGCTGCATCAGCGTCAACGACCATAATATGTTGACTTTATGAACTTTACAGACGTACAACAAACATTAGAAAGAGCAATCAAAATAAAATTATATTTATTTCAAGTGATAGTCGTGGATTTTGTTCCGGTCTTAATGGCCGCCCGGCAGGTGGTAGCGCGTTTACTCCCCACGAAAATGGAATAATCAAATCTAACGTGTGATCTGTGAATACCGTCTGGTTCCGTAGTATATTATTGAAGTTTCCTTTTGACTTTTAAAATATTCTGCAGAATGTTTCCCCACAGTGTTTAACTGAATGAGATGAGTGAGGTTCAAGTTAACTGATTTTGTTCAAGCTGATTGATATTATTGTACCTTACCAAATACTTACTCGTTTTTGGTTTATCTATAGAACATCCAAAAAAATTGGTTAATTATTAATAAGTAACTTACTACTAAGTTAAAAAAAATAATTAAAATAACAAAAGAGGTCCCTTTCATTTTTACCCTTTCTGAGGTTAAATATAGCGGACTGAGTAAATGCGAAACCCACATAATCAAAAGAACGGTGAAAAAGAGCCAATGTATTATAATATAAATATAACCAGAAATGAGGCGGTTTAGTATTGCACATTAATAATAGGATAAGTAGGAGATCGCCCGAAAAAAAACAAGGCCTAAACGATGATTTATATGGAAACTAACTAACTAACTAAAATAAATAAATAAGTTTATCATGGCATTTAGTAAAGTTTAGTTTGATATTAAAAACAAAAGAAATGTATCTTTAGTAGCGAATCTTGTAGCGGTACAACGACGGTTAAGGTGTCAGATTTGGGATCAAGATATTTCGTGTTTGAACCCCACCCACTACCAACGTTTAAACTACTTCAATCAAAGAAGTATTGCGTTGATAATATATATACTCTATATAAAATAAATTACTTTTTATGTTTGCACATCTTTCGAATATGACTTATGCAAAAAGTCATTGGGAGTATTGCTTTTTAATGAAGGTCTGTTATGACTTTTTCATAAGCCAAGTAAATATCTAATAAACATGTCTAACAATTCTAATCTCCTTAAGAAGAATTTCATTAATTATAAATCTAATTATTACAGACAGAACTTCACTTACATTGTATCTTTAATTAAAACTCATTTTAACTAAGCTACTTTATAACTAAATCCTTGGCAATCCAGTCACACATAAATATAACACTATTATTGAGAGAACAAATCCTGTAAAAGACCTAGTAATTTATGGATAATATACATCTCAAAAATAAAGCCCAGCTTAACATTTAGTTATTCACAAACGTGACGGTATGTATTCGACCAATTTATTTATAAACAGAATCATGGAACCCTAATAAAGTAGTCGATTCACTCAACGTCGACGCCAAGTGTTGACCGATTTGACATCAACTTCAGCGACACCTGTGTAATTTGTTTCAAATATAGCTGACGAAATAATGTATGCACCAATCTTTGCACCGGTGTTAGCACACTAGTATCAGTAATTTATTTTTGCAGTTACTGAATGCCCTAAAGAATGCCCTGAATGCCCACATTTCTTGTTTCCTTTATAAGAAAAAAGAAACGTGTGTGTGTGTGTAAGGTTTGTATTATATATAATATGTATGTATTTAAAAAATATATAAGTATGTTTATCAGCAGTCTGGTTCCCATAACACAGGCTCTGCCTAGTTTGGGATCAGAAGGCCGTGTGTGAGATGTGTGAGGTTATTATATCATAGACAATAATTATGAGGAAAGTATTATGTTGAAACTGTAAGTAGTGGTGATTATTATTGTTACAACTCATGATTATATTGATGCTGATTGGGACTTAACATAAAAGTATCTAATAATTTGTTAGGGATACATTAAGTACCTATAGTATAAATATTCTTTAGTATTGTAATAATTGGTAAGTTTGATTATTTGTTTTGTAATTGCCCATTCTGCCTCTTTTTTATTTAACTATTATTATAATTTGAGTTTATTTTAAGAGTTTTTTTTTTTTAAAGTAAAGTAAGTAAAGTAAAGTAGTAAGTAAAGTAAAGTAGTAAGTAAAGTAAAGTAGTAAGTAAGGTTATAAGTAAAGTAAAGTAATAAATATAAGGTGAACTATATCATCTTATATTTATAAATTAATTCTCACTCGTGTGTAATATTATGATTTGTATTTTTTACATATTATATAACGCTGGCAACGTTAGTGGTGATTATATAGTATAACAGAACTGCTATCCTTATTATTAAACCAAAGCGAAAAAGTGAAAGTCCTATAGCTTGGCTAACATTTAATGTATATGTGTAAGTGTCAAAATTAAATGTATTATAAAACTCATACTCAACAAAATTTAAGCCCTTGTTTGTAAAACCTCCAGTTTCACAATCAACATAAAAAACTCCAGTTTACCTAGGCCTCTATATGTTGAAGTAATCAAATGGTATCTATTAATGTATAACGGTTCGTTTTAGACTGGTGTCGTTATGACAACCATAACATTCAATCAGTCAAGTTCATTACGAACAAACGGCCGGCACTAATACCTCGAACGTCATAGTTGCTCGTTTATACAAAATGTGTAATTAACTTCAAAAATTATGAGCTCATTTACCATATTTAAATTTTTACGCTCTAAATTAACGAAATTTAGTAATTATGGTTATTGTGAATTACATATTAATTAATATTATCATAATGATGTATCCTCGTGAGGCGTAGGAATATGAAAATTCCACACCCCTATTCAACCCGTTCATCATCATTCATCACCAGCTGACTTTTTTTTTACATGTGGTAACCCCCGCGTCGACCTATACGAACGAGGAATGTGCTGATATTACGTCCACCTGCGACTACACTCATGGCGGCATGAGGCTCTGGTAAGCGCGCCTCCGCCGCCCGGTTTGTCGGCGGCGAATTGGATTCGAGTGGAGATCATCGTCCCGGGCCATCTGCCCCCTTCTTCGAGATGACGTCTTCACGGAAGGATGCGACCGCGGTAAAACATCTGTCACTACTGGGCCATGGAGCGTATGACGGCGGGTAGCGAGAGATCCCCTCCGATGACTGTAATAAGGACCCGGCGATCGCCCAAGCCGGGCAAATTACCAGCTTGTGATCCTCAGCCGACTAAGGGAGCAAACTACGCAGGACAACAGCACCTCAAAAAGAAGGAAAACTTGATACAACCCTATACCCAATCGTTTTAAAACCTCCTTCCTAAGAAGAGGCCTATGTCCAGCAGCGGACTATTAAAGACTGTTGTTGTGATTATCATAAAGTTTTGACACAAACAGTTATGTTCATGTAATGGAAACATAATTATTCAATAGAGACTGAAGTGTTTTCGCATGTCATTATTATATTTAAGAAGCTTAAATAAAATCTAAGTACCTGAAAACTGTAACTGATTTCTGAATAAATTAACTAATCAATCGCCTGAATATTTTTCTGCGAAAAACGGTTATTGATCACAGTTATTACTCATACTAGATATCTATATTATTGCTAGGATTTAAACAATTTGATAATATACGCAAATAAAAAACCTATTTCAACATAAAAAGTGATTCACTTAATAAGTAAATCACATTGAATAACTTGAAAAATAACCCAAAGATTACAACTTTTCGTAATAGGGTTTGCACCCTCGCAAAAACGCCATCAAAACTCGTTATAAAAATTAGCCGAAACTTTTCCTAAACATAACAAATTAACTTAAAATACTTCTAAAATATTCAAGTATTACCTACATTGTATAGAAAATGAATGAATTGGGCCGTCATTAGAATCCCTTCATTATTTGACGATACAAAAATATGTCATATTTCGTGCTACCAATTGTGACAGTCACGCCCTAAACTGAGCTCCCCTTTGGCTCGAAGCTTGAAAATAATGACACATTCACGGTAGATTGCAAAATTTATGTTTTCATTTTTTTCTACTTTAATGGTTATTACTAGTTTTTTGTCGTTATCGTTACCACTACATCTGTAAAATAATATGTTACAATCTAGTTTCGACATTGTTATTCTAATTTTAGCACAAAGTGCATTAGTAATTACTTCTTTACTAAATAGGTTCATTTATACATTACTAGAAAAAACAAACAATAAATTTATAATTATTGTCTCCAATTCTTGTATTTGCATAGTCTAATGATTTAAACAGGCAATCTACTAACGGGCTTGAATACGCTAAAAAGCCATTCATTTAGTTTTTTCACCGTAAACCAGTTATTCTATACAAAGAAGCAACCCTCTTAAATCTTATATAAATATGCATAATAAATTGGATTTAAACGAATTTACTGAAGGACGATTTATTTGTCCGCTAATTTGAAAAGCAAAACCCATATATATTTGCATTTTTGATTTGCCTAATGGTGTGGCTTTGCCAAATGTTAAATAACTCATACTATTAGTTATTTATAACATTAAAATCAATGACGAAATGATTTTAAATCTATCTTAACAAATAACAAGTTCATTTTGAATATATCTGTTGTTTTTATCTAATTCAGCTTATGTCATTCAAAAGTACATAATTATGAAATATACTTTGATATTATATTTAAAATTCAACCTCTCTCTTGACAAATAAAATGTAAAAGAATTAAGAAAACCTTTAGAAATGACTGAGGATGGAAACAATTCAGTCGAATAATGATAGCTAGCAAAGCAAAACATCATAGATTTATTTGCCTCGACTCGGATGTGGCAAAATTATCTCTCATCGCTTGTATATTAATAATAATGACACGGTATTGATATATGAACGTGTAGCTGTAGATCTAATGGGGTCTGTATTTAGAGCAAATACAGATAACAGACAAGATTTCTACAACCATTCATCATTTGTGAGAAATTTTGAAAACAAAATGGACTCTCCATTTTGTTTTCATATAGCTTTAACACTAAAACTCTAATATATAATTGGGGTGAGTATTGGGAATCTACACAGATTCTTAATACCCCAATTATAACTCAGTAATACGTTTTAGATGATTTAATTTTGTTAGTAAAGCAATATATAAATAACTGGATATTTAAAGAGGTTAATTATTTAGTTTCTAACATCACAGTTCGTAATGTCTTTTGGGTTCTTTTTTTTTGTTTGAGTATTTTTATTTATTAACAATGACATCAGAAAGAAAGAAACACGTTTATATTATATTATTATGTTACACCCACAGACATAACAAACAAAATATGTTAAGATATTAAAATAATTTGTTTGCCTTAATTTGTTTGTGACACAAATAAAGTCTAAAACACAAAAGAGAATTCTAATCAAGTAATGGCTTAAACTGAATCCAAGTGTAAAGTGCCCCAGGTCACATATAGGTATTAAACAAATTGAAAAAAATAATGTAGCCCTTTCGGATTTTACTACTGATTGACAATCACCCTTGCTTATGGAACCAACTTATATTTCCCATGAGCCTCTGGCTGTTTCATGGTAATCCCCCCTTCGAAACAGTAAACATATGCCCATAATGTCTGCCTGTCTAATTCTGTCCTTATTTGATATTGAAGATTTGAGTAGGACAGGTATAAAACCAGGTAGTTTGTAGAAATACGTAGAATGCGAGGGCTGACCGTACAAACATATTCCCTTGTCTCCCCATATGAAGAGAAGTCAACCCTAAAGTTCTAGGCTCCCCTAATAAGCTGCCGCGTCTCACCTTAGGGTAGAGGGTTGTCGCTTAAAACAAAGATTAAGTCTATGGAGGTATGATTTCAATAATGATAGTGAAATTGTCGATGTGTCGTTGGTAATATAAGTAGAAAAATTATACATTCAGCTGCAGATGTAGTAGCAGAAAATAGGACTCACTTATTCAGTAGCTCCTTACTCTAAGGTCACTAACGTCTATAAATCAATATGTAAGTATTACTGTCGTAAGAGGCGACTAAGGGCGCAAAACAACGCAGGACACCAGCACTGCAAAAAGAAGGAAAACTTGATACAATCCCTATACCAACCCGTCTGGCCAGCGTGGTATAGTAGGCCAAAACCTCCTTTCTAAGGAGAGGCCTATGTCCAGCAGTGGACTATTAAAGGGTGTTGATGTGATTGATGTGAAGTATTACTGTCTGGTCTGAATTCATATTAAAAGATACTATTTTTAGTTTGGATAAATACAAAAATTGTGATATAAAATGAACATGGTTGGTTTGTTTTATGTCATTAGGTTAACAATTGTTAGTGCGTCAATGAGTTAACCTCATTGGCGCAAATATACAATGAAATAACACCATTCGGCCTTTCTCACATTCTTAATTTAGTTTTGACTACCACAAAGTACTACAATAGTAATCACTTAATTAGACCTGTATCAGTCTATCTATCTGTAAGTTTTATGTAGTTCCTCTTTCATTATTGGCAGGGATATTATTGCATTTTGAAAATATATGTGAATTCATACCATATTAATGGAAATTAGGGAACTCAAGAAATCTACGAGAACATTATACCGAAAAATGTTTAATACAAGTCCTATTTCTGAGTATGTTTTATCCGAAAGTGATATAAAATTGGAATAAAAAAATGAAACCTTCCTCTCACTATTCTCTTGTCACTAAGGATTCTCCACTGTTTTTAATAAATAGCTCCTTTCAGGTCTGTGATAGAAAAACTGTTTTTATTTGTGGATCCAGTGCTGTATACTCGTAATATCTGTTCGATTTAATCTTTGGCACGTAGGAGAGGTCACGTGATTAATGTGCGGAGGGTGTAGAGACGGACGATAAACGGGCACCGTCTAATCATCAACAAGTTGCAAATTAATATAGCACTACACCCGTGTGCCCGTGATGTTTATGACTATATTCTTGAGTAAGTAGAGCCGTGTGTTATTTATGATTTTAAGGAGATTACGTTACTGTTTACTTATAGTTAATGACATGTGATGTAAATATGAAGCTAAACTGATGATGTTTTCTAAAAGATTATGTACATAAGCTACGGAGACTAATTACATGTATAACGATGACATTATGAATTCAATACATAATTAAATTATTACTTAATTTATTTATAAAACACATAATTGGCTATCTGAAAAAACTACATTATGAATGCACATTTCTTTTATTCTTGCTGTTTTTTATTTGAAACTAACACTTAGGTACATTGTAACTAAGAGTTTGTTTACCACACACACAACACACACTAACACACTATAAATCATTTTATTCGTTCTTTTTTTCATAGCTCATCTATTCATTAGCGTGTTGATATTATCTATAAGAATCTTACCCATTTGGAATCATTTTTTTGTTCCTCGCTCGTTAGAATTTATAACGCTATCTCTCTCATCAGTGTGACGTAGTCCGTCAGTTAATTCCTGAATACAATGTAACAAGTCGAAACATGTGAGATAGCATCGGCAGAATCAGTAAATGCGGGTATCCGTTCCTATATGATGTTTCTGCGGTGCTTTGAGGCAAATCCTATGTTTATCAGAACTAACGTTTGCCGTGGCTTAGCTCGTATAAAAGTTATCTTTTACATATCGGGTTTTTTTTTCTGTATTAACATTTCTTGATATCCTTTTCTGCATCTCGAAGATAGATAAATAAATATTTTTTTTTGTTTGATTGGGTTATTCAAGAGTGAAAGTGTGACAAATAAACAGACTTACAGTTATATTTATAATAAAAGTTAGTACTATTACTTTTTCTAAGATATCAAGAAGGATGATTAAAAATGTAGGTAGGTACCTGTCTATTAAAGTAAACCGGTTATTGGTATCAAATCGCAACAAAAATTTCGTCGTAAGCATAATTTGTATAAAAATTCAAAAACACTTAAAAACTGATAAAATGTAATCGCAACAAATTGAGTTAAAAAGATATCATACTTAAAACTGGTCCCGTGTTAAAGGTTTTAGCCGTAATTTTTTTTTATTAAAAGTAAATGTTCTGTATGCAATTAAAATATATCTCGAACAGCACCTATTAAGAAAAAAATATTGACGTGCAAAACAGAATGCACCGGTGGAACAGTGCAGTAAAAACGAATGCCCGCGTAAAGTGCCGGTGAAGGTGCGCGAGCGCTGTACGTTTGACGTTAAAATGCTCTCGCGGTTCCCGAGTTAAAGTAACGAGTCTGTAGGAAACCTGAGGATTTCTAAGTAAAGTTAACAATCTCACATCTGTGGTGCTTAGCCAGATACATTTACAATATTTATTTACACTTGTGCTGCGGAGGATATCGTATTAAATTTCAATTAACGAACTGTTTAAAATTTACCTTTATACCTATTTTTTCGTTGTTGCATAATGATGTATGCAAGACAATGTTTGAATTTAATTTATAATTGATTTTAAATAATAAGTTTTTAATATTGATTGTACTGAACCATTTTCATAGAAAACGTTAAAACGTGAAGAGTATGCCTTCACCACGACATCCTGTGGCATAAAACCTTCTCTTTCATAATCAACACTAATATATGCGAACAGAAAAGAGTCTATCCTCGGCTTTGAATAATACAACCAGAAAAGAGACCACACAAATGCTATGGATCCATTAGTTTGCTAGGAAGTTAACTGTAGTGAAGGATGGTAATTCAGCTTTTCTTATAAATATTTATAGTATTGCTATTTTAATTCTTTAGTTGTTTAATATATAATAGTCTTTTTAAAGTCAGTACGTTATTCTACAGCTGATATATTAATCTATACTCTATACAAATAAATAAAATTGGAGTGTCTGTTTGTAATATTAAAATAACCGCTTTTTACTAAATGCATATGCATTTAGTAAAAAGCGGTTATTTTTGAAATTGTAAAAAATGATATTTTGGCATAAGTACCGTGTAAACATACATATGTATGTTTGCACGGTACATATGCCAAAATATCATTTTTTACAATTTTTGTCTGTCTGTCTGTTTGTTCCGGGTAATCTCTGGAACGGCTGGACCTATTTCGACGGGACTTTCACTGGCAGATAGCTGATGACATAAGGAGTAACTTAGGCTACTTTTTTTAGACTAGCTTCGCCCCGCGGCGTTGCCCGCGGCTATAACAACAAACGCGGGTAACACCGCGGGTCTCAGCTAGTATAATAATATATTTTTCCTCTGAATACGAGCCTTTTTCCTAAACTAGGTTAGGGTCGGCTTTAAGTCTACTATTATACGGTTGAACATCGATTTTTTACGCGGAGCGATTGCCATATTCTGACCTCCACAACCCAAGTAGGTGATATCGAATTCTGTAGTAAGACTGTTGTCCGACTTTTTAGCTAAGAACACATATATTTAGTGAAGAATCACTTAACGTGGAACATTTCTGCAAAGAATCTCAGCATACTCGTATTTTGTATTTATTGCTTCAATCCCTCTAGTTTTGCTTTGTTTAGATAAGTTTGAATATGCACCACTTACTCGTTACGTACTTCATTTTACTTACACGTATGAAATCAAATAAGAGTCACCCACATTTTTACACATTGCGGTTTGTGTTCCTTCATAGAAACATAACTGTTATGTTTATTACATATTTTTATAACTATAGTACACCTAATCTATTCTTATAACAATAAATATAATACATCTATACAAATAAATAAAATTGAAGTATCTGTTTGTAATGTCAAAATAATAGGTTTTTATCATGCTCGCACGATACCTAGACCTAAAAACCAGTTTAAATATTTTTTGTCTGTTTGTCCGGGTAAGCTTCAAAACGGCTAGACCGATATTGATAGTATTTTATTACCAGGTAGCTGTCTATATAAGGAGTACCTAAGGCTATTTTGAACCGACTTGAAAAAGGAGGAGGTTGTCAATTTGGATTTTTATACATTTTTTTATGTATACGTAACTCCGTCATATATGGACGGGTTTTCAAATTATTTTTTTTTGTTCGAACGGGGTTTATGCTGAAAAAAATGGCAGGAAATCAACCGCGATTGCTGCTAGGTTTTTAGTGTTCTTTGTTAGTATTGTTAGAGGTCAGCTCAAAGAATTTATCCTATCAGAAAAACCCTATAAAATTTTGCTCCATCCGAGAATCGAAACCGAGGCCTCGTGCACTCTAGTCGCGTACCGTAGTACATCACTAAGACAGCGCTTTTTAAATTAGTACTAAAATAAGAATGTTATATAAGGTCAGGTAGATTTTTTACCGTACCGTACCGTAGTGCGGTACGTGGGGCCTCGGTTTCGATTCTCGGATTCTCCACTAAGGCAACGCAGGGCCGCCGCTAGCGGTTTGAGCGCCCACGTGCAATACCGGTAAAGCCGCCCTTTTTACCGTGCGGAAATCGCCTGCGGATACCCCAATCCCCGCCCCCCACTGCACAGCCGGTGAGGTGGTTATGATATTCAATTTTGATCAAGTTATTTTTATCCTAATTTCAATGAGTTTAGAAATCATATCACTTAATTTCAATAACATTATACCGCGGCAAGTCGTGGCAAGCCACGGGACGCCGCAGTATGTCGTAATAGGCGGTTTCATTCTACAAATTATCATGCCACCATATCCTGCGTGTTACATAGGTCGCAGGAGTGTCAAGGGCGGGAGACAGTCCATCAGTTTCATCTGCGTGGATACGAAGCTGGTTGCGTCGTTCTGATTGACTAGGATTTAGTATTATTAGCAACTGATAATAATATTAAATCTCTTCATCTTCAGCAAGAACTCTTGCTGAAGATGAAGAGAGACAAACATAAACTTATGTATTGAAGAAAAAACAACATAATTTGTGCAGAATACGAGAGATACTGCGTGCTTCCTCTTTTGCCCACGCGCCCAGCCCAAGCTGCACCCGGATCAGATACAGGTGACCTCCAAAGCATCCTTTTTGTCAGCAAACATCAGAGGGTCCCGTATTTCCTATCGAGCCAATCCTCCATAACGCGTCTTACCGTCGCAATAACAATGTGCCAGAATTAAGCCGCCTCAGAATATCCCGAATGTAACACTTCCGCCCGGTATAGAATATTTAGGAACCCTGCACCCGCATCTTCATTTATTCAAATTATACATACTTACGTTAAAAATTAATGAAAAAGTTTAGTTTTCGTTTCGATTTCTGTTTCTTCCGTCCCCTTGAAAATTCTACCCGTGTGAGGTGCACAATCTGCACACCAGTACCCGGCGGCCATGAGGCAGCGCTTTCCAAACTCTACGTACTTAAGACGTACGTTAATATTTTGAGAAAGAAATAACATATTGAAATAAATTTGTAAAGCTATAAGAGAACAAAGGAAAATCTTTTATAAATAAAATTCACGATGCCTGTCGTCCCGATTAAATTTCGTACTTTATCGCTATACTGTGACAGATTTACTTGAATAAGTACAGATAGAACCGAAAAATAATGTTACAGTTTGAATAATCGGGATTACGTAATTTTTATCTTGCCTCCAGGCAACGTTGAGACAGTATTGGTATAAGAGCATTTTCGATCGAAGCAATTTCTAGAAGTAATTTTCTAGACTCGTCATATCAAGGCAATATTGGATTTTGATATGAATTTATTGATAACGCCTCACCAATGTGATATCAAAAAATTATATCCGAACTTTATCGACGGAATACACCTGAACGCGCAATTCCAATGAGTGACGGCTAATGACAAATTAATGAATCTTTCTTAATTTGAGCGCGGACTCCAAGCTAAAAGTAAAAATAAATTTCTTGTTATAGAATAAGGAATGTATATTTTAAGAGTAAAGTATAATAATACATATTATAAAGAATAAAAACATTATTCTAGCTTTAATTCTTAAAAATCTCATTTAGTTTTCTTTACAACTGAGACAAGAATTGTGATAACTATATTAACCGAACACAGAGGGAATATAAACAAAATGATTATTAAACACTTTTAAATGTTATAAAAACCTAATGATGAAAAAGGTAATACTAATGGTTGTAACAAAAGAATACACGTATTCTCAAACAATTATCACTTCCATATTAAAGAAATCTTTAAGCTGATGCTTGTAACAGTTAACACGTGTCACTGTAACAACAAAACATTGTACCGTATCGTATTAGCTATCAGAACGGACACGAGTTCTCTTGAAAATGCGAGGGGCTACAGCATCACTGCCTAACAATATTTCACGGCGTGTATGTCACGCATGCATATTTCATTGTATGTTACAACAGTGGGATCTCGTCGTGGGAAATCAAACGCTACAAGCCGTATTGAGCATAGGTGAGTATGTTGTATAATTATTATTATGCATTATTTATTGGCCTGCTTCGTATATGGAAATAGATTACATGAAAGTTAATTAGGAAGTAAATTGGGTGACATGCTTGTTAAGACGTGTTTTATAGTAACTATTCTTATGCATTGTGATTGAGGTCATGTTGAATACAAGTTATATTTAACGATCTTACTTTACTTTAAGTACACGTTTATATAATTGTGTAACATGGTTATAGGTTATTGTTTCTAAAACATCTATACATTCAAAGAAAACAAATGATGTCATAGAAAAATTACCATGTAAGTGTAATAATGAAATACTAAAAGGTGTCGGAGTTAGTGCATTTTTCTCAACTTTGATAGAAAGCAAACTCCAAGTTTTAGTATTGTTCAGTTTTGAGCTCACTCCCACACTGAATTCTACGATTTCATCCGACCCACAAAGCTAGTTAGATATATGGGAAAACCAATCAAATATATAAAACTGCTAAACTTTTGTACATCTGTGGAATTATCTGTTTATTAGCTATGTTGTCACGCACAGATACGATTATGTCGTTGAACTTATAGGATTCCTTTTTGCATCGGGAGTATTCAAAAGAAACAATAAAGTTTGTTAGGAGCCTAGACACAATCAATCGTTTAGATTGAGAAGTAAATCATAGTTTTCGTTTAGATATCAGGAGACAGTTCCAACCACAGTGTAGCGCAACCTATTTGTCAATTACCTGTCATACATATATGTATTAGCAAATCGGTGGCTGCGAGATTAACGACGTGGTACTCGGGTTTGCCATAGGAATTAGTAAATGCTTACCAAAATTCACTATATATATATATATATATACTATAATTTTAAAGAGACTGTAAAGATGTTTAAAGTTTAATTAAAGCAAATACTGTCAAAAATTTGCACTAAACGATTAGTAATTTATATGTATCCTGAGCAAACAGTAGTTTTGAAGATAACTATCTCAAAAGCAAGGTCTGCAGATTAAGATCCTTTTTCTCTAAAACTCGTGACAGTGCCCAGTCTAACTTATGTCTGCGATTCCTAGAAGTTGAAAAAAAAAGCAAAGATACGGACATTGACGTTTTATAACATGTTGAAAACTTATACAAGGAATTAATATATACGAGGAATGAAATTAGCACGGGCATTTTCAAGATGAAAATAAATTTGTTACTTGAAAGAATCGAGTTCCGAAGTGAAGAGTACCTATCAGAACATTCGTATGTTCAGGACCCTCAATATAGGAGTCTGACTTCCACTATTTGTTATCTAATACTAATTAGTTACAGGTTTTTCTTAAAGATTGAAATAATTATTTAGGTATCTTAAACAAGGAACACATATTAATACAATTAATGGCGAATCTAATTTCATTTTTTCTGTTCGTTAAAAGAACTTTAGAATTTATTCCTTTAGTATTTTTTTTAATTTCAGACTAAAACAGATCTTTTAGCACCTCGTAACAGCAAAAACTATAACAAAGCTTTTAAAAAGAGTCTCTGATAGTACAACCTTCACGTTTCCGACACGATCAGCCAACCCTAAAGGGTTTTTGGGAAAAATGTCAGCAAACAGAATCAATTTCCTGCCATTCATAAAGTTTTGTGATGAGGATATTGTAGTTACACAGAGTAAAAGCTCTACACTTATATGTATAAAAAACAAGCTATACACGAATAAATATATATTAGGAATGAATAACTACATTAAGGACTTTTTTGCTTGCAGATTTCTTTCAATCTAATAACTTGAAATTCAAAATAAATTCTGTTCTTAATTGTCCTCCTTAAGTTTTACTAGCTAACTAGGTATTAATAAAATGACGTCTCTTGGTCAACATAATCTTCGATTGATTTTGCATGTAACAAATAAAGATTTAATTAAACTTTCGTTACCTTGAACTTAAATATTATTTAGGGTCACCGAGGTCAATAGAATCGTAAATAGAAAAACAATCATCACAACTTTTTTTGGCATCAGAAAGCAATTTAAACTAATCCACTTTTGCGTGGGCTGTTGCCTAAGTCATAAAATCTATTCATTTAATTGACTAGCGCTCTTATGGAATCAAAGTAATTTGAAGAAAAAATTCGTAGAGCCGAAATATATTTCAAGTAATACTTTAGAAATTAATATCCAGGCCAATAAGCATTGAGTCGGAGTACGCT
Organism: Arctia plantaginis; assembly: GCA_902825455.1. NCBI lineage: Eukaryota > Metazoa > Arthropoda > Insecta > Lepidoptera > Erebidae > Arctia > Arctia plantaginis. The sequence continues at coordinate 15,074,511 of CADEBD010000422.1, forward strand.
TAGGAAAAAAATGTAATAAAATTATGTGTCACGTGAATCGTGATGGAAATGGGTGGTTCCTGTTCAAAGCGGCAACTTTTCTTTGATATACTTTATTTGGTTACGTATATGTGGGCGAGGATATGTAAAGAGGCTTATTGGGATAAGCTTTCGGGTGGATACGATCCTTAGTAGAAGTGAATAAAAATATCTTCTTTTTTTTATTTATTTGTGTAACAGAACATGTGACCAGTTTTGAATATGGGTCTGTTTGACTTTGTGCATAGTTGTAATGTTGAACCGGTTCTTCTAATAGTTAGCAGTTATCAGTTTCTCTTGATTCTACAACACAATATTTGTATTAACATACGTAGTACAGTTTTAAACACTTGTTTTTGTATTAATTTGTCTAGAATTAAGACTTAATCTAAACAATCATTATATTTTTACAAGATTCTTGACTATGCAATCAGGTTTCTTAATTATGTTTTTACTTGTTAAAATAAAAATAAAACATATAAAAACGTTATATACCGAATACAATATGATCCAATAAGTCGGTGTTAAGAGATATCAAATGACAGTTTATTTTAAAACTTAGATAGATTAAGAAGGAAATCGATATGAGCAGTAAACGTAATTCCTACATTTGTATGCAAAGTGAGAAATTTTAAAAGCATTATTCATGAGCATTATAATTAAAATTGATAATAGTTTTTGATGTATCAAATATATGTTTTTTTTTTATTCATATTTATTTCATTAGTAGTATTGCTGGAGACTAGGTATATTCACGAAGATAAAATAAATGTTAACTTAGAACTAACAACACGTGTTTAACATTTTTTTTTTTTATCGTAGTACACTTTTATTACACAAGTAGATTGTTATTTATTTTCTTTGTGAACCTGGTTAACCGGTTAACCCCGTTAAACGGTTAAGTACGAAATATGTATAGTTAAGTAAAAACTTAAAAACATTCGAGCGAGCGAGCCGAAGGAGTTCCACATCCACCTTTTGCTGTTTTCATCAGAGTACCGTTGTCAAGACGAATCTGCTGGTCTCTAAACTAATCAGAGTTGCTAAAAGATATAAGTACTCACTGAATAGTTCCAGTATCTACCACCTGACTTAAATTTACATAACTTTACTTAAATGAATTACTTTAAGTTGACTTAAGTTAAATTCTACCAAATCATGGGTATTGATTAATGATTTGTAGAATGCTCTACTATAATACAAGCACTGACTTCTAAATGAAACAGCACTAAACTTAAGCCCTATTTACCTTCATTTAATATGACTTAAATATAAACATACAAAAATGTATACGAAAGCAATGAAAATAATTACTTTACACATCTCACACACGCGACAATCTGATCCAAAACAAGGCTGAACCTGTGCTACAGTAACCAGACTTCTAAAATACTTTAACATATTTTTTTATCGTAAAAATGTAATATAAAGTGCATGTGTGGTAACGGATTAAGAATACAGAGTGTCAGCACCCCTATTCATCCTGTGGGTGTTGTAAGAGCCGGCTCAGGTAGTAAACTACGCAGGACAACAGCACTGAAAAGAGAAGCAAAACTTAAAAAAGAAACCTATACTTACCAACCCGTCTGGCCAGCGTGGTATAGTAGCCCAAAACCTCCTTACTAAGAAGAGGCCTATGTCCAGCAGTAGACTGGTAAAGGCCGTTGATGATGACTACATTTTTTATGCTAAAGGGGACAGACAAGCGAGTAGACGGGTTGCCCGTTGGTAGGTGATGGTAATCTCTCACTCGGTGAACAGTAACTAAAGGATTGCTAACAATATTATAGATAAATTATACAGCCAGACATAGAACAATTGATCGGGCTGATCACACAATTATTTGTCCTGTTCGGGAATCGGCTACAACCAAAAATATAAGATTATTTATTTAATTTACACACATTTATGATGAGATGAGAAGATGATTTGGTATGGGTGTTTCTATGTATAATAAGTATGTATTCACAAAAAAAAAATTAAGTATTTATTTCAGCTGTCTAGTAGCCATAGTACAATCTCTGCTTAGTTTGGGACTAGATGACGTTGTTTGAATGTGGTAGAGTATTATTATTATTTATAAAATTAAGAACAAGCACACGACAAAGTTAACGAACACAGCTTAGGAGCTGTGTTAGTTTCAGATGACGGAATTCCCGAAACTAGCTGAATTGCCTTTGTGATTTTCGAGAGACAATAAACACTGCACAATTTTGAACATTGTTTTATTTATATTATGCACAATCCTCATTTGTTTTGCAAATTAATACCCCAACGCACTTACAGTTTGTTAAATGGCTGGGAGCGTAAACAGCTGACGTCTCTCACAAAGGGATTAATATATAACCATGAGTAGTCTCATTTATGTCGATTGGTTTGGTAATCGATATTCTTTATATCACCTTTTTTATTGTTCATTTAATATAAAATAACCTAATTTGATAGTCATAGACGCGTCAGCGCTTACCTCCACTGCCAGCAATATATACCCCCCCTACCTAACCAAAAAATGCTGCTTGAGATTTTCGTTCAAGAAAAGAGCTTACTAAAGGTTACAATTTAAGGTCTTTAAGCAGGTTATAGAGGGATTTAGGTGGTATACTCCTCGCGCCTACTTCCACGGCATACAACGTAACGTAATACTTATTCCTTTTTAAAGCGTGATCTTTAGGTATGATGGTTTCCCGTGGTACCGTAAGTTTTAATAGTACCACACGCTTAATTGACTTCGTAGAGAGAAACAGAACATAATATTTGTAAAACTAGATTGTAATATTATAGTAGACACAAGATATTAAATTTTAAATGGACCGTTGCAAATTTTGTCTCTTCAAACGTCAAGTGACACTCTATATTAGACACTTTCTAAGGGAAAGTGATCCATCCTTTTGTTCAAAAACGATTCTTATATTACGCATTACAGCACTCTAATCATCATCATCATCACCAGCATATAACAGTCCACTGCTGGACAAAGGCCTCTTCGTACAAAAGGAGGTTTAGGAGTACTATACCTCGCTGGCCAGACAAGTTGATATAGGGTTTGTTTCGAGTTTTCCTTCTATTTGTTGTCCTGCATAATTTATTATCTTGATCTAAGACATCCATGGGATGAATAGGGGTGTTGATACGACATATTCTTAATCCGTCACCACACAGCACTCTAAGGCTCCTATAGTAAAAATCATTATTCCATTTCCAAAATACTCAAAAGCTCAGAAACGCTTATGTCACAAATAAGAATTTAAATTAGTTTTTTACATTATTTCATTAAAAAAGTTCTGAGGTAACAAACATAAAAAAAAAAATACAGTCGTACATACTCCTTTTTTGAAGTCGGTTAAAAATATAATCCTAGAGCCTACATTTTGAATTTATTTTAGTTCACTCAAACCGAGGTAGCAGACCGTTATCAACTAACACATAAATAACTCTAGAATTTGACATAATCAGGCCATTTTAACGTAAACCCGACGCGATCAGCATCACTTTGCACATCGACAGTTCAGTTGACTAATGTACGCTGATTAATATAATTGTGTTGCGATTCACATATACGTTTGTCTCTGTCATTGCTACTTAACGATATATACTTTGTTTCATTGATTTACGGCTTTGAAATTGAAGTGTAATATCGTGCAGTAACTGAATTGTAATATGGTGTAACTACTTTATTTTATATGATTATCTACTCTACTCATCTTTACACGTGAGTTTTGTAAACATGTAAATAATAACGGAAACCGATTTTAGTACAAAATTTTTACGTCAGTAATGTCTTCCAAAGTATTTTATTTAAAAAAAAAGTTTTTTTCCTCGTTGTCTTGTTTAATTCTTCCAAAAATTATTGTCGATAAAAAAATAACTTCCCATCTCCAAATTAGCGATTCAACTCATTGAACGGTTTACGGAAATCAAGGGCAATCAATAGGAAAGCGTAAATGATGAATATATTTGTCATTTATTTTATCTTCATATCTATTGATTTGATAATCCAATTCCCTTTCGCCCTAACCATATTTATTTCATAAAATAGCGTTTAACATCATTTCATGTATTCGTTACTCAAATTAGATACCCATAAAACAATTACAAATTTATCAAAGTTCAATATCTCCATCTTTAATTGAAAACCGGTTGAAAACATTTGCTTACTAAAATCCATATAATTGACCGCAACGGTTTTGATTAAGCCTATAGAAAAAATAGCCTTGATTCAGTACACGATAGATTATCAACGGCAATTAGATATAGTATACAATTGAATGGATACATAAAAACAGTATAATAACACTATGTTACCCGTTTGTTTGTTGTTGGACCACTTATAATTAATATTTGGCTTCAGAGGGTATTTTCTAGAATGCTTTATCAAGGTATGCTTTCATGTCGATGGTCAATTTCTGCCGATTCGTTCCTTCCCCACAGTGGATTAAATTTTTAACTTTGGTATAATCTTGTTTGTCCTTGAAACAATTTATAGTGATTCTTTCTGTGGTCATTGTAATTCGAAACGGTATAAATAATTACCAAAGGCGGAAACTACAAATATAAATAATGTAACGAACTTTGAATACCAAAAATTATTCAAGTTGTATGTAGGTGTATAATAGTTTGTTCTAAGATAGTTTACACATTTTTATAAATAATTTAACTATGATAATGTTATTTATTTGAGACTTAGTAACAATAGGTCATGGATAGAATACTATCATTGTCGAAGTTCTACTTTGGTCAAAAGATTACGTCTGATATACCTTACGGTCACGGTAAACTGAAACAAAAGCTAGCCACTTGCATGAAATCCCGCCAATTTAGATACTTGCATGCTTTTTAGAACATCACCAGTTTGGTTCGACTAAGTTCGTTCTTGCGTGGTTGACCCCTGTTTGCCTTCAAACTTGCATTTGGTTGATCTACCTATTACCAGAAAATATATTTTTCAATAAGTAACAAAATAATAGCTAATCCAAAAACAAAAACAAGCGTTCAAACAATACAACAGAAGTTCACGCCAAATGAGCATTATGTTAACAAAAATGTACAATACAACGTAATTACACCCACAATGAACTGTCATACCGATTCAAGCTATGACAATCGGTAGGGTGACAGCACCTATATATGGCTGTTAGAGGCAGTTTGCAAATTACAAGCGGTAGGCGATTTTTTGTGTAGAGTTCTTTGTCTTAAAATGTAAACTTTTATGCACCGAAATTGTTTATGCTCTCTTTGCTTTTAGTTAGTTTAGATGTACCATCTATATAGGTATTAATGATAAAAAACGTCCTTGTAAATACTTTCATGATCCAAATGACCCGTTTTTCTAGTTATGCTTATTTTGGATCTAAATATCGATTTCTCTGTGGAATATGCCTCACAATAATAATATGGTCATTATTTTTAAGGAATGTGTATGGAATTCCGTCATATGGAAAAAGTTCATACCGAGTTGATATATTATTAAGTTTTGAAGTCCGATCTTACTTATACCAATTTGTTTTTATTTTTATTTTGTTATTTTTGTATTAATTGTAAATTATAATGCCATATGTATGTTTGTATTTCGCATTTAACAAATTAATTCCCATTGTCTAATGATTGCAAAGAAATGCAATAAAAAATGGCTTGATATCTGATTTAAAGTTAAAAATTCGCTAAGGTTCATGGAATGTGGCACCAAGTTTCGGGAATTAGTAAACGAAGCTACGTAACTTGAGCCGGCGTACATATGGTATTTATTCCATTTCATTCATCTAATAAGGGTTGATATAATTTATGTCATATTTCCTAAATGTTCGCGACATATTCAAGTTTAATGTTGACATTTACATCTAACAATACAGTGTGTTTTCATTGCTTCTTGATATTTTGTATTCAAAACAAATGTCGGTAAAATGGCACTCGATTAGCAATTAATGCAAAATGTCAGCGTTTCATTATGAAAAATCATCTTGATAGTATAAAAACCTTTGTATATTATATTGATTGATGAATTTTCATTGATAATAATATTTAATTGACGTGGTCAATCATTGGGAACCCCACCTTGTTATTAATTATAGAATATTTAAATATACCCACATCCAATCAAAAGTTATGAAATTAATTATTATTCGTTTCTGTTATATTGCAAAATTATGTTATTATCAAGATATGTTTCATTTATTTCATTTCTTGTCAGAAATATTTTGTAATAATTTGACAACAATATGTTGTTCTTAACTTTGTGGCCTCCCGAATAACACGACAAACATAAGCGTACGCAAACGCGGCTTCTTCGAGTTACTGAAGCCCCCGTTCTATTTTACCATTAAGACTGTATCCCTTACCCAAGACCCTCAACCTATTTCTTTTCCTCACCTTTATTTACCTTCTTCTTTATCAATACCCCTATACAAACCGCCTGACAAACGACCGCCCGTAAAAGAAACCAGTGATATATCCTTTTTGAAACTGGGAATAGTCCATCATATAGATATAAATAATATATAAATATATTAGAATATCCTTTAGTTTTGTTTTTATTCTATTAAAAATGATATTTATTTATATAGTAAGAACTATATCAGTTATTAGGGCAACAAAAAATAAAACAGCTGTTTACTGCTGAGTCCTTCAATATTATTGATTTTAAACATTGACGGTTTTGATAAATGTATATATGGCGTGGTGTAATCATCCTGTAGGTGGTGCCCCAACCAGCTCTGAGCGTAGGTTAATCATTTTATTCAACAGTATACAGTTACTCTGAATTATTATTGACATACCAACTGTCAGGGGTCGCCATCACATCGAACGTGTGAGTGGAAAATCGATACAATTCGTAACAATGAATCACTGATCTAACGTGTTGGGCAAAAGTTTAGATTGTCTTGCTTTTATTGTTAGTTAAAATAAAATCAATAAGCACAAAATATTTGAATGTTAAGACGTGGTTTTGACTAATTATAGGAATAGAATACGAATTAAATAGGCAGTTTTAACGATATGATTATGATGATACGAAACTAATGTCAAACCAACTCCTTACTTTACTTCTCTCCTTACATTTTCTGGGTTTCAGAAGAAAATTATTTATGTAACTTATAAATCAAATGATTCTTTGTTAACTTTAGTCTGTTTAATTTTCTCCAGAAATTTCTGGAAGTTATCTTATGCAAGGCAGCAACGTTTTAAAAGCTGGAAAAACGTGTCAAAAAAATTATGAATGATGTTTCATACTATCAATGCAAATCACTAAAAAAACAGATTATTTGTAGTTGAAAAATAGCACCAGCCGAGGCACTATGAGATATTTAATAAATTTTGATGCAAATTTTCACGACTTTACTTTTTTAAGCAGACCTTTTTGAAAATATCGGGTATACCAATTACATCTCCCGGAATTAATTAACCGTTTCATTCACAACAGCCGTCTTTCTTACAAAATCAGTCCATTTTGACATTTACTTTTCACTACTAAAATAAGATTTGTGTATTACCTATAGGCCGGATTGTTCTAAAATGGCGCTTTAAGTCTAGACACTGAAATATGCCCACATCCTTCTGTAACATTATATATACTAACATTACCTATTTTAATTCGATTACGGTTTAAGCATTTGAACACAAAGTTTCAACATCCTTCGGAGAAAACTATCTAACTTCTCAAACATTATGGGATTATTATTAGGATTATCACATTGGTTTCTACTGGTGTATCACACACCAGTAGAAACCAAAATGTTTCCGAAAATAATATGAGAAGTTTGATTGAAATCAGCTCGATGAAATGAAATCAATTTCAGAGTTAGTGCGCATCGTCGATCAAGATATCGAGTACCGTTCTTCATTAACTCGATTTTATCGACAGCAATTTTTAATAATTGGTTGTCGACTCAGATTTTTGACGGGACGATTAAGATTCTTAACTTGCGTAGATATATCTTGCTGTTCCGCGAATTTCTTTACTGATTGCAGAGAAATTATGTCAGTGAAGTTAATCGCTCGAGCTTTTAAAGTTTAATATAATTCAAATGTAACGGACCATCGATTTTATTGCGTCAAGGCTACGTTTTCTAATCGACATAAAATTGTATTGGGTCTGTAGATATTTCTACCACAAACATTTCAACTAGTGTGTTGTTTAAAAATTAACTGTATTCTTAAACAATATTCCTGACCATTCAATATCTATTCAGCTTATCTGATTCACACTAACAATCGCACTCATTCGAAAAGTTTTGCATTTTATTGTTTTAAAGTCAACTATAGCCATTATTGAGCGCGCCGTGAGATTTTATCTAAAGCTAAATGTTTCGTGAATAAAATTGGTCGCGCTCGTTCGAATCGGATCTCGATCGTACGGCCGAAGTGTCGATCGAGTATCGATAGAGCCCGTGATCGTAATCGGCAGACGATATTACGTAATTATAGGGTAGTTTAACGGTTACTTTATTCGGCGATACTTTTCATTTTAAGCAAGATATTCAATTCAATCGAGTTGTAGTTTTTTTTTGTGAAATAATTGCAGTATCTTAAGTGATTGACTGTTAATTTTGTTAAACAGTCACCATAATTTAAAGAATTTGTGTCTGTGATGTCAATAAATAAAAAGGCCCTTTAAAAGTTAACAGGGTCTCCTTCCCACATTGTTGAATGGTGGTTAAGACAGGTGGTGGTTCAGGACAAAGATTCACTTAACTGTGAATTGTGTTGTTTCAGGACTCGCCTAACCTAAGATTTGGGTGATTTGATTGGTATATCTACGGTTAATAGTTCAAGAAGAAAACAAGTAAAAAACAGACAGATAAGAAATCATTGAAACAATGGTGAATAATCAGGAAGATTATTTAGTATCGTGTTTAATTGCTACTTTAAAGTATTAGAGTAATCACACGGAAAAACGCAGACATTTGTAAATTTCTTGATATTAAATCCACGATAATATCGTGGAATGAAAAAAAAACGTCGTAAAAATTTTCATGAAGCACTTTAAATTAACCTAAAAATAATAATTACATAATAATATATAATAATAGCAAAATGTATGTATAAATACAAAATTAAATTAACAAAATAATTTCGTTTTCATTAAAGCTTAATCAGTTTAATGGTTGTAATTAAAAAGACATCAATAACGAAGAGAGCGTCTTAATACGCTCAATTCTATGTGTTTGTCTCTGGCTGTCGCTAATTTTCCTATGCCATGTGTGCTTTCACATGACGCTTAACAAACATTGAGGGTACACAATTCACTTAGTGATAACAATTTTAATGAGTAATTTACATATTTATTTTGAACACAAACGTAGTATAATATAAAATAATAAGAGGTACCTAAAAAAAAGTTAAGAATTATATTATTTAATTATATTACTTAACACTGACTGTATCCCTTTATACCTTAACCTTGTTTTTTTTTTTCGTGCGGAATTCCCCTCGGATACCAACTATCGGTGCCATGACGGACTCGAACCGACTAAAACCGCACGCCGTACTAATAGCCGGGGAACCCTAGAAAGGAAGTCCCTGGTGCCCCGACCTACCTCGGGCCATCTACAACAATAGGTAGACGATCCCCCCCCCCGTGTAAAACTCCATGTTCCCTCTGCTCCCTGGAAGCGAGCGCGCTTCGCAACGCGCTCGCCGCCACCCCGGCCTGCTTCTGCTAGGGTGACAGATGGCCTCACCTGTCACCCCCAGGCCTGCGCTTATGGAGGACGGAGGTCGTTCTGCGACCTCCGGCGCCTGAGTCGCCTGCGGTACCTGGCCCGTTCCCGGGCCTGGCGGGCCGGGAGAGTCCTAAACCACTCCCGGTCCCGCTCCGCTTCGCGAGCATAACTTGCTCGCAGAAGGAGACGGCAGAGTTTCACGCACTCTCGCTCCGCACGATAGCCGCAATCAGGCTATCGAGCGAGAGAACTCCCACTCCGATGGCCGCCACGAGGTCTCGCCTCTGCTCAACCCACGCCGGGCACTCTGCCAGCGTGTTCAGAGCCGTGTCCACGGTCTGGCCATCGCAGTGGTGGCACTCAGACTTTATACCTTAACCTGAATGTTATTTTACTGTCATATTATAAGTAACTAACAATCAGCCAATAAAGCCCACAGCCAAAAATATATTAAACATGTATGTATATACATATGTTTCGGCGTGATAACAATAAGATGTCAAGGTCAAGAAGCTTTGTTTTAGAGACATTACTATTTTAGGTGACTTAACAATAGACATCAGTCGATGTTTACCCAATAATACTATTATACAGAGTGTCGATAGTCGATATATACACACATAAATTACTGTCAATTAGAGTTCGTGTGCCACTGTTCTAACTTCGAAGTGTCGCGTAAGGGTTGAGACGGACGGATAGGGAATGTGCCTCCCATTTCAAACGGGCCCATTAACTGGCATCGCTTTGAAATGCAAATTACATTTTTTTTCTTTATAAAATCTTTCATTGAATATTTCAAGCTGCGCCTTGTGAGTGAATTTATTTTCCTCCTTCGGATGTTGAAACGAAATAAAAGAATCAACAATTTAGATTTTCTCTTTATTGTGAACATTTTGTGACGATTTAATTGGAAGCTAAAGTTTAATATTAATAGTCTAGCAAATATAATTTATAACCACATGTTGATAACATCCCAATCTAATTTTATATTCAAAACCATTCTGAAAATGTATGCGAACATGAATAGGGTGAAGGCACCAATGATCGGCCATTGTGTAAGCGAACGCCCCTAGCTCCATGTTGTCACATAATGTCAGTATCGGAAGGGCTCAAAGTGTCACCCCTGTCAGACGAGTGCACTTGCTACACGTTATCCAGATATGTTGTGAATTTGACTCGGTACTTTGAATGACGACTAATTCCTTTGTTAACGCGCTGGCATATGGGCGACATGACAAGAGCGGTTTAGCATGGATTGCCAATATTGAGAGCGGCCGCGCTTCTGTTAAGCCTTAATTACTCGCATTTAACTTTACTGTATAAAAAGGATTTTGATTCGTGACTAATATTGCAAATTAACATTAGACACGTTACAAAAATACGTGAGGGCACACTTTTAATCAATGCTCAAACAAAAATGTTCAGCTGTATCTCCAATCTAAGTCTTAACAGAGAAAAATGAACGTAGTTACTCAAAATGGCAAATAAATTGACGTTGATGAATGAAAATATTCTGAATTGTGATATTAAAACAACGTTTGGGCGTGAAATAGTAACCAAAAACACAATTAGCCATTACCGTGGGAGTACGAATAGAATAACGTTTTTGACGGCCTTCGTTCTGTGCTACCCTAATTTGTTATTACTGTCATTCGCTCGGTGAACTTGCGGCTGCCTTATGTTAATAAATGCGTGCCCGCCTTGACAATTGATATAACGACTGCGAAATAAGTAAACCTTATGAACTCCATATTTGGTTTACTTAGAAACAGTTGTTGTAGCGTTCGGCTATAATGGCGGTTTTATGTTTCAATCCACAATGCGGACTTTTAGGGTTGACTCAAACTCAAATATCACTATTTTATAAATAAAAAAATGAAATCGTCTCTTGTGTAGACTTTAAAGTCATAGATCAACACACACAACAGCAACAATCTCTGTTTTGTCAAATATTTGGCAAACTAAATATATACGTATCGAAAATCTCTTATATGACTGTGCCGATCTACAACCGCCCATTTTAAAGGGCCTCATGCAGCCACAGCAAACAGCCTCTTGATAAGAAAGGGCAAACAAACTCACAGTCACTCTTTTCAATCAACAGATAACAATGGTATCATTAAATATACACAATATTGTTTTGATGTGCTCCAGTATGCAGGACTATGAGGTAAAAAGGCAATGAAGAGAAAACAAGATATAGAAACCAGATGGCATAAAAAAGAAAGTGAAGTAAAACAGAAAAAAAATGGCAAATCAAATAAAAGACACACTAGCAAAGATCACATTTTCACTACGAAATAGCCTGTGCTAAATGAATCCCTAGCATTCTTGTCTTCTATGTAATCTACAACGGAGTAATTCTTTCTGAGGCTTTCTTTCTGAGTAAGACTTTTTGACACAGTCCACGTTTTATTGCGGATTTAAATTTGTTTATACTAAAATCTTGTATACTATTTGGGATTTTGTTATAGAATCGGACACATTGACCTCGAAATGACTTGTTTATCTTTTGGAGCCTAGAGGCAGGTACAACAAGTTTATTTCTATTTCTGGTATTAAAAGCATGTACATAACTCATTTACAAGAAGCTAGCTTTGTTTTTATGAACATATATTATACTTTCATATATATATTGACTTGAAATCTTTGCCTCAAAGAACAACGATTGCGTAAATTATAAATTGGTCGAATCGCTCTCTTCTGCAGAACAAAAATAGTTTGAATGTCGGCAGCATTCCTCCACAGTAGAATACCGTACGACATTATATTATGAAAATAACTGAAGTAAACAAATCGTGCTCTATCAATATAAGTTGATTCTCAAATTTTTCTAATTGCGTACGCTGCTGAGCTAAGTCTAATCCATAATTTTACTATATGTGGGGCCCACTGTAGTTTAGAAGCTAATGTTATCCCTAAAAATGACGTTGTATCCACAAGGTTAGCTCTACATCCTTAATCATTACAGTAATTTTTAATGGCTTGACGTTTGGCGTTGGTGAATCTTTTTTTTTTCTTTCAAAAGCAAATTGTTAACGTCAAACCAATTAACCACATTCAAAGTGGAGTTGTTTACGTCTGTGAAATTTGAATTTTTGATTGATGAATGAAGATTGAATTGGTATGTTGGTCTAGTGGTTGGTGATCCTGCCTGCTAAGTGGGAGCTCGTAGATTCGAATCCCACTGTAATGTGATGAGTCAATTGTTCTATCATCATCATCAGCCTATCGCAGTCCACTGCTGGATATAGGCCTCCAACATATTGATTCAGAAATATATGTGCCTGATGGAAAGCATTAGACTTGCTGGCAATTTTTTTGTATGAATACCTTATTTTGAGTTTTAAAAGAACACTTCCGTTAGAGGGGAATACTGTGTCGTGAAGATCTTTTAAGCATTCCCATAAAACCTAGACAAAACGAGAATATTAAATATATCACAAATGTAATATCAAAATGATTTAAGTACTGACCAATGAGTTCTCATTTGTCACTCACAATTTGCAACAATTTGCCAACATAATGTTCTAAGAATGCACTCGGGAAAACAATATTAATCTCAGTCTGATTCATCTTTTATCGCTTAAACTTGCATGTATGTAGTAGAGGTATAAATCAAACCCTAAGTACCATTGGGCAGAGATCACAGTGTTTTTATTTATAGACTTAAGTTCTTTGAAGGATTCATAAATCAAATGCCATCGTATGATTTTTGCGACTACATAAATCAGAAAGCGTAACACAAAGTAAAGAATTTGTTGGGCCGAATACATCTTCGGCACGTTTACTAATCAACAAATAAAATTTACGACTTACTTATTTTAAGTCCTCTAAGGAATTCTTAGTTAAATGGAAAGTAAATTTGACTAATGTAATTACATCTTGTAATTAGACATTTGCTGCTCTAACAACATATTAAACAGTATCTAATAAATAAATTAAATTTCCAAACGTTGATGTCAAATCTATAAATATTAGCAGAGAACTTTTTTAAACGTTTAACATTCTTAAAGAACCACATGATCCAAAGATATTCATCACTCACACTTGCGTCACAAACCTTCTAACGTCTAATTGTAAAATTTTCTGAAGCTATAATAAAAAACATTTAAACTGCATAAAGAAAATAGTAATTTAATTAATTTGATCATTACTTATTTTATCACATCTTTATTTTACTATGCACAGCTCAACACCAGTTAGTAACGTGATCTAACGGAATCAATATTGCTCTTGTACCGTGCCAAGATGTAATAAACGCATGAAAAGTGAACAGCAGAAGACCATTTGTCGTATACGTTATGGAACCTTATTTACATCAAATAGCTTTACCACATTAACTTAAAGTCGAAAATTGTTTAACAGTTTAGTAGGTTCTGCCGTACTGATATAAAGTACAGTGGAACCAGGGTGAAATTAATGATGTCAGTATTGAAAATCGTTTGTTTGCCTTCTAAAAATGTAGTCTAAGAGAAAGTCTTCTTAGATCATATTTATAGGGTCCTTACCAGAAGGTGTCCTTAACTTCGTTGAAATGGATTTAATGATATTGCTCACTGTGGATTCCCCGTAGGAAATTTTATGAGTTGGTATTTAATATTTTTTATTTTTATATATATATATATATATATGTATAATCAAAAAGATCCATGTTTTTACTAAAACCACATCATATTTAACTCAATAAATGTGTAAAAAGTATATAGTAATAATATAGGACACGAACTATAATAAAGCCATACTTCTTGAACTTCTGGTGTAATTTCTATATTCACTTCAATTGTTTGACTTTTTATTCACACTTGTAATTTTGCATTGCTAAGCGACTTTTTTACGAAGTAAGTTAAAATTGTGAACGAGAATTCCTGTTTATTTTTTTATTTTAAATCTATTATCTAAGTTTGAATGTACATATAACAAGGTCCTACTGACGATCAAAATTGCCAAACAAAACTAAAATTCAAAACTTTTTCATAGAACTAATAAATAAAATGTTTTGTTTTGTTTCGTTCAAGCATATTAGTAGGTTAATATAAATAAAAGTAGTTTTAGTAAATTAAAAACCATAAAATTATTAATGAATGTTACAATTAACATTGTGACACTTATCTGATTTAATAAACTAATTAAAAACTACGAGTATTTTGTTAAAAAGTTTTGAAGCTATTCTGTATATGATGTTAAAGACACGTGTCTCCAAATATATCTTTGATCAATATCCATGATAAATGTTTAACGATGACAGGTATAAAACTAGATTATAGTTATGTCTTCATTATAAAAGATAATGAACTTAATGTAGCCGCTTCGTTGCGCCTTTTATATTTCGGTCGCCCATTCACGATTATATGCTTTTATTATCAATTAGTTAGTCATTTTTATTATAAATAATTATGTTACCTTTTTATCTATACGAGTACATTATAAAAATACGTTGGTAAGTATGAGTAACAGTAAAGTATTTCAATTTCGTGCATTTATCTCTAGGTAGATTAAACCTACTTAATTAAAAACAGGTTAATACTAAAAAAATATTAACAGGATCTGTTAAACTATCAAGAGAATAAATCATTCAGTATATCTTGAAAAAGTGTGCACTTTTCAACGTTTTCGTGAATCAGTAATACAGGCTCTAAATCAGCTGTAGGACAGACTGCATTTGCATATGAGTGGGGCGACAAAGAACAAAGGCATAAGGTTTTTATTTCTTTTTAGACCGATGCGCTATCGGCAAAGGCTGCGGTACACACTATCTGTGCTCTGTAAATCATTTAGGACTCGAGGGTTTGGTACCTTTTTTATTAAAAGTGATTTATGGGCTTAATGATGTTATAAATAAACTTGCAGACCTCTGCCAGGAGTTAGGTGATCCATATAAGTTTGTTTTGTAGAATAAATATGAGCAATGTACTTATTTTAGTTTGATATCTTTGTAGATCAAGTATCATTTTATATTTTTATTAACGTTTTAATATTTCCTTTCTCTATTTATGTGTAACACTGCAAGAAATCTAATTAAAAAAGGGGATATAATCTGAAGTAAGGATATCTGGTTCTCGGCCTGTTATAAATTACTTTTAACGATGAATAGGCAGACCATATTATATTATATTTCACTAACAATAACGTCAATAATAGAAATAGGATCTAACCAACATTTACAGTTCTAGGAAGAGGTTCTTATGGTCGTAGGCACATTATAGCTTTGATAGTATAAAAGCCTCATATCGGGCTCAATACCTTAGTCTAACAAGAACAGATTTAATGTTAACATAAACACTCAATATGGTTTTCAATTTCAATAAACAGAAATATGGCGTTGTAAAATGATGTAAACTGTAGTAATATTACTAGTGCTCATAAAAAAAGGAACCTTTCATTCACAGTTGTTTTAAATTTACTTTTGTGTAAGTAAATAATTATAATATGCACATTTGCCCACAATTTTTATAGTATGTTATATAGGGAGTTTTAATACAGATTTAGATTTTAATGATTTTTCATAGGGTATGTAAAACTGAACTGCGCAGCCGACTGAGACACCACCCGCACACGCTGGAAGACTGCGCCGCGTGGGTGTCTGAACGCGAAGTTCTGGTTGACCAAATCGGATGAGACCTATCCCCGCCAGCAATCATTGCTGCCATGCTGGCGGTGAGGAAGGCTGGGGCGCAGTGGTCTCTTTCTGTGACCTGTAATACTCCAGAAAGAGACCGCTGAACGGGATCGGGAGAGGGCCGATCCCGAGCGTAGAGGATGTCGGCGGCGGTAGCAGCCGTCGACAGGGCCGCAGGCAGCCAAAGAGTGGGGACCTCTGGTGGCAAATTAACTGCTGCAGTAGGCGATAGGATTGCGGGATAGGGCTTTACTAGGCGCGGCGTCGATCCAGGGAGACCTGAAATAACATGGTCCGGCTCCTCCTCCCGTGGTTTTTAGTGGAAACACTACATACTCTTCGCTCCTACATCCCTAGGGAACCGGAGATTTTAGGGTATGTAAAAATAATAGTTTAATTTGTGTAAATACGTGCATCAGCACCGTTCAATTTATATTTATTTTTATAAAGGCCTATAGCTAAGCATTTTTGCTTGCGTTATGATTAGATTTACCTTTGGTACTACGGACCCGGTACCCAACAGGCAACAACAACGCAACCCAAGACATCAGATTCATAACATCGTTTTATGTTTTTGTTCCTGGTTTCGTTTTTATTTACATCACGATCGGCAATGGATTAAAACCGCTTGTCACATTGGGCTAAGGTGCTTGTTGGGCCAAATTTTGGATATATTAACACGTTGGGACTATATACTAAATTTTTTTTAGAAAAAAAGTAATTTGTAAAAGTGTCATTGACCTGCTGCTTACATGTCCAACCCCCTCTATTAGTATGTAAGTGTAAATTACTTTTCTGGTCAATGTCAAAGGTTAATAGCAAATTGACGATCACATCGATATAAGTTTTAACGATATTGTAGTAGGGAACTACAGGATTAACGTCAAGGTGAATAAAATATCTTGTTAAAATTTTAAATATATTTGGAAGATTTATAAGAAAGCCGTTATATGCAAAACATATTTCGTATTTTGAATATACCTAATTAAAATAATATTAACTGGCAATGAATCAGTCGTAAATGTATGTCTGGGTTGCCTACTTAAAAATATTCAATGTTTTTTTTTTGCATACTGGCACATGCCAATAGCCTCATACTGAATAACTAAACAGTTATTTGTTTAAAAAGTTTTAGTTGAATTTAATTTTAAATTAAAGCTTCTATCTTTTGGGGATGGAAAGCACTTATAACACAATATTAAAAAGCCCTGGCAAAAAAAAAAACAGTAAAAAGCCTAAATATGAGAAATTTGCTGTAATTTTCTGAGGAGTTGGTTATCCTGCAGACTACTTGATGCAGCAGCAAGTTCCAGGTTACCATGGAAATTTCATCAAAGTAACAGTATACCAAATTTCAGATAAATCGGACCTGTGGATTTTAGTCAGATCCCTTCATCACCTAAGAAGTGAGCTGATGATAGTCAAAATCTATAGCCAAGAATAATCTGGATCACATCGGCTTTCGAACAAAAAATCCGCATCGAAATTGGTCCATCCATTCGGGAGCTATGATGCCACAGACAGACAGGCAGATACCCAAATACGCAGATACAAGGGATAAACTTAAAACACACCTTTTTTTTCTGTCCTGAAATCCCCTCGGATCGGTGGCTATGTCGGACTCGAACCGACTAAAAATCGCACCGCAGGTGTACCCTAGAAAGGAAATCCCTGGTGCCCCGGGCTCTCTACGGCGGGTAGATGACCCCCTCCTGTGTGGGAACCCATGTTCCCTTTGTGCTCCCGAAAGGGTGCGCTGGCTCTGCAGCGCGTCTCACCGCCACTCCGGCCTGCTTCTGCTAGGGTGACAGATGGCCTCACCTGTCACCCCCAGGCCTGCGCTTTTGAAGGACGGAGGTCGATCTGCGACCTCCGGCGCCTGAGTTGTCTGTGGTACCTGGCCCGTGCCGGGAGAGATCTAAACCTCTCCCGGTCTCGCTCCGAAATCTCCTTCGCAACGGAGCGGCCATCGCAGTCGTGGCACTGAGGCGTTGGCTCCTTGCGGATCAGATACAGGTGATCCCCGAAGCATCCTTTTCCAGTGATCACCTGCGTTAGCCGGTATAAGAGGGTCCCGTGATGCCTCTCGAGCCAATCCTTCATAATGGGCCTTGCCGCCGCAATAATGGCGTGTTCCTCCCACTCCTCTAGAAGGACCCGTTGGAGTTGGGATTTCTGGTCCTCGATTTCTCGAGTCTTAGGACTCTGACCCAACTCCCGCACCTCCTTGCGCCGCTGATATAGAGCCTCCAGGTCCCACGGTGGAGTTCCGGCCAGGAGACTCGCCGCCTCAAAGGAGACCGTGCGGTACCCCCTTATCACCCTGATTTCCTTGCTTGATTTGTTGCTGGCCTTCAGGGAAATGATATCCGTAGACCCATCGGCCATCGAGTCACACACACATAAGCAGCCTATCATAGTCCATTGCTGGACATAGGTCTCTCCTTCGAAAGGAAGTTTTGGCCTACTATACCACGCTGGCCAGACGGGTTGGTATAGGGTTTGTTTCAAGTTTTCCTTCTTTTCGCAGTGCTGTTGTCCTGTCCAGTTTGTTCCCTTAGTCGGCTCTTACGACTCCCACGGGATGAATAGGGGTGGTGACATTTCGTATTCTTAATCCGTCACCACACGGCCATCGAGTACCAGCCCCAGATACCTCATCGAGGGCTCGATGCTGATGTGAGTGCCTCCTTGCCGAACTTGGGCCAACCCGGGCCGTGGCTTTATAACACCCCTCGTTTTCCGTTGGTGGTTGCCGCCATGGATTCGTTACCTGCGTTAGATAAGAAGGAAAATATTTTTTCTGTGACATTTAAAACATCGAGCACGTAAAAGGTCAAGCATTGTGAAGGAATATTATACGAGCTTAGTGTTTAATTTACAACCCTCTCTAAGTCGATCTTTGTACAAATGCATTATTTTAGTTAAAAGTGCTTAGACACACGTCTACTTAAAAGAAATAAAATTGATTAAAAAGATTGCGATTGTATTTTGTTTCAGTAAATTGAAACAAAAGCAGGTATGTTGTTCAATCACTGAAAGGCAGAGGCTATTTCAGTGAACACCCTCCGACTCTAAGTTGTCACATTAATAGAAATGTCAGAGTTTTGCACAACGGTCTGCTCATCTACTCACTATTTTCGGAAAACAATTACTTAGAAGATAAAGTATTTTCTTTCTAAAGAAATAAAGAAAACGTATCTTACACTTTCCTAAATCATTTTTAACATAATAGATTGGATTACTACCGATTTGAACTTACTCCCAACAAAAGCACTTAGAAGGTACCATTAAGTATATAGATATAAATTTAATATCTGATAGGAACTCTGTTTTCTAAACTATGGTTTCACTCCAAAATAGAAGAAAAGGAATAATTAATTAATAGTGATGGAATTACATCTGAATATAAGTTATACGATATTTTACAAACAAAAATCTATAAACTATAAATCAAGCAAAAACATATGGGACAACAATGTAAACAATAGGGAATATGCATAAAATTTAAATTGGTTTTCAATATTTTTTTCTAGATTCTTTATTGTCTTTACATTTTACCTAAAGGGTATTTTTATTTAGTTATTATTCAACATAGAAAGTGAAAAATAAGGGGGGAAATGTGACGTAAATGGTCACGGCGCGACATTTATCGGGGTTGATATTCATGCTGTGTTAGTAGTGTTTGTGAGAAAAATTGTTTAAAAGTGTATTCCTGTGTGATTACTTGTGAATATATATTTGTAGTCAATCTAGGACAATGATAGAAACTGGTTTTATCAAAGCACAATCGGATAATCTACCGAAAATAGATGCATTTATGATGTCGGTATCACATTTGTATGGGAGGACCCGGCCAGCTTGATTAATATGACATACATTTGTATAGGAAGTACAGGGTCCTCCTTGATTAATTTCACATACATTTGTATGGGACGTACTAGGAATTGCTTCGTAATCACTTCTTTGTGAAGGTTCACCAATTTCTAAAATATTACTACCTTTGATAGCATACTCTGAAAGAGCTTCATTTAGCAGTGATAGCCTTTGCCTTTTAACTACGGCCATTCTTTCAGCTGGTGGTAGCATGTTTTTGACACAAAAATATATGAGGAACAACTCCTTTCTTTAACCGTAGATTACATTTTTCTCCTTTTTGTTTCATTATGTTATATTCAATATAATTAACTGTATCTTCTTTAACCATAAATATGATCAATCATCAAAATTTCGTAAAACCGCAATAGGAATAAGCTCTTTTAATGAACTTTTGAAAACTAATTTACACTAAGCTGTACATAAATATAGCATACTTACGTTAAAATGATCTTCACAACAAAATACAACCGATAATGGAGATACATCATCCCTTCTCATCATCTTACACCATTTTTTTTCATAGTTTCGCATCGCGTGGAATACGAAAAAACACTTAACACTTTATCGGTGTACTGATTATAGTGGTTTTGCACTTCGGTACCATACAATACTTGTAAGAAGGTTTTTTAACTTATTCCATGATTTGTATAGAAATTAAAACTGAAAATAAGTATGAAGTAACTGAAACGTAAACAAACACGGGACACAACCAATGACGTCGGTGCTGGTGCCGTTTTTAACGGCTTAAATTTTTTCAATGTTTGAAATTTCACTTTGTAAAATTATTTGACTATTTTCAAGACTATTTGTATTTTTTTTCCATGTTATAAAGATGTAAATGATTAAATTAAGCAAAAAAAAATTCATGCAAATTCCCTATTGCGACCGCGATTTTGTGGCGCATTTAAAATAACCGTCAGACATTACTCCGAAGTTCCTTTTTCACCAATTATAGAAAATCCAAAAATGACAACCTTCTTTACCTTTTTAATTCTATGAATCGTCGACACACATTATATTTTTACTGTACATTTTTTTTTTATAATCCAACATAGACATACGAGGGAGCGTTTTTATGTTCGCGGAATGGGGGATAAGGGGTGAAAATAAAAAAAAAACCAATTATTTTTCCTTTTCAATATATTCACCTGCAAGACGGATACATTTTTCAGATCTTTCAATTAATTTGTTTATACCCTCATAAAAAAATATTTTCTCTTTGTCTTCAAAATACGCCGAAACTGCCTCCTTGACTTCGTCATCGTTGGTATTTTTTTTAATCCGCAGCTCTTTTTTCATTTTTAGAAACAGGTAGTAAAGGCCAGGGCCCCCAGCGATTACTGCCTAGACCTGTCTGGGCTGTAGGGTGGGTGATTCAAAATATCGAAGCCCACCTTATGCAGGGCAGCCAACGCAACGCGGCTCTTGTGGACGGGCGCGTTGTCGTGCAAAAGCAACACACCTTTTGTCAATTTGCCCCGTCTTTTCTCTTTAATGGCTTCTTTGAGTCGCTCTAATATTGAAGTGTAGTATTCTCCGGTTATAGAAACACCTTTATTTTTTATAATCGATCAATATTGATCAATATTTATTATAATCGATCAATAATATTCCTTCAGAGTCCCAAAAGACCGTTGCCATGAGTTTCCCAGCTGACTGTGACACCTTAAACTTCTTGGGACCTCCCAAGAAGTTGCTGTGCCCTTTTTATGCCACTGCATGGAGTCTTGTTTCGACTCAGGTTCATAATGATGAACCTAAGTTTCGTCTCCAGTAACAATTCTACTCAATACAGCATCCTTGTCTTCATGACAAAGGTCCAAAAATGCACGTGAACACTCTACGCGCTGATGTTTTTGCGTCGGCGTGAGCATTCTCGGCACCCAGCTTGCACTGACCTTTGTCATGCCAAAATGATCGTGCAGAATTCTAAAAATGGTTGTATCTGATACTCCAACCATTTCTCATCGTCGAGTACAATTTTTTTGACTTTTTGGATAAGTTCTGGCGTGATCACCTCGATGCTCCTGCCCAGCCTCGGGTCGTCTTCAAGTGATTCCCTTCCTTGTTTAAATAAACTGTGAAATTTGTACACCATGGTTTTTCCTGGACAAGAGTCGCCGTAAACCAATGACATCTCATTCATTATGGTCGCAACTGATTTTCCTTGCTTGGTAAGGAACTTTATAACGGCACGATATTCGATTTTTTCCATGTTTCACTTTTCACTCCCGATTATGTTGCTTGGTTGACGATAACTCAAATACTAATTGTCTAATAACAATGAAACCTGGTATTTATACTAATTATGAGTCACTGAACACGTGACGATTCTAATGAGCCTAATCACCCCCCTCCAACCCTCTCATTCCGCGAACTTAAAAACGCACCCTCGTATAATAGGTAAAAACAATTCAGTTTCCTTTTTTCTCTGCTCGTCCACGTATAAGTAAAATAAAATTTGGAACTTATTGCGATAATATTTATAAGGTACTAGCTGTGCCCTGCCACGTTTCCCTATGGCACATTGTGGTTGTATAGATTAGAAATGAGGAACAAAACTAACGCAAAAAATAGATTAAAACCATATTTGAAACGGTATGTATATTGTGTCAAAATTTGAGTTCAATCATTGCAGAAGTTCTTGAAGCGTACAGAAACCAACTTAACATTTATATATGTATATATATAATAGATAGATATATAATAGTATTTGGGTTATTTGATGTTTTAACCGAATTGTATAGGTCATGGTCATGGCAACGACGAAGTAGCAGCGCCGTCAGGTATGCAGTTCGGCAATTACTTCATCTTTTTTTTTGATACTATCGATACTGCAACTATACTACTCTTATGACGACTGTTGAGTGATATCGAGTGGTGTATCGATTGCTGACGATAGCACTTACTAGTAAAGGGATTCTGTGCTTCAAAGCATTTTTTTTGCAGCTGTGAAATCATTGTGTTCTTTCATCTCTTCTGCGTTAGAAGTTTTGGTTTATTTGTTGTCTATTTGTAGAGAAACAACAGTATCTCGAATTAAACGTCTAATATGTATAAAATTCGAAAAAGTGTTAAGTTAGATACTTGTCATAAAGTTTTTTTTGGGCAGAGTAAGTATAAGGCTAGATCATCAAAAAAATAAAATCGATTTATTAAATAATAATAGTATAGTGTCTAACAAACTGTGTTGTATTACAATAATTAATTATACTCGCTAAGTATTGAAACATAGGATCGTTGAGAAACGAGCCTGTTCATACATAAAACAGTATTATTTATTCCAACATCACACCTTAGCAGTTGTAACACTATTGCCCCACTTTCTTAACAGTTTCTGCGTTCATGTCACTCTTACCTACCTCGCACCAACTTACATTCAACTGATTCGTGTTGCACCCAACACTTTTAATTTTAAAATTGTTTGAATAATTTAAACTGACTCTTATTTTTAAGGAAATAAAGTTGGATACAAAACAAATTAGATGAAAATATATTACTGTAACGTTCGTCTGAGGAAGTGATCCGTCAAAAGCGGCGACATAATCAACGCGTGCTACATTATAATGAGGCTTTTAAAGTTTTACTGTTTATATTTAACTTTGTTATGAATTGAGGTTCCTCGTTTCATCACCATTTTATTGTTTTATAGGTCTTATTTTCATATTTTTTCTTTTGTGCTTTGCTGATATAACTTGTTTGTGACTTATTACCACAAGGCTACAATAATTACCTGTTTTAATATGATTGATGTTATTCTCATAGTAAGCAAGAGACATGTTATAGATGTCCGAAAATAACATCACACAGTCACGCAGTGATACTTTTTGATTAATAGAGATGTCTACTTTATACATAACAATGGGTGTATACAAAACCATCAGAAATTCTCTTTTTGGAATAAGCAGAGACAGCACTGATTAATTAATTTTCTATTCCATCGATTTCGAATACTTCTGACCCGCTCTTTCTTTCTTATATCTTATCATTTAAAAAACACTGTATGGCACAGATGTTGCAGGCTTATCATCTACTCAGATTATGACATTAGAATAATCTTAATATTTATCCACCAAGGTTTACTTTGCCAGCTGTTTTTAATAAACAGATAAAACAGAAATAAAAACATGTATAGAAGGTAAAAAAAAGATTACTTAGGCTATTGCTATAGTTTGAGAAATAACGCGTTTTATGTCCCTCCAACACAAAGGAGGACCGAAAGGGTGAGGCCTCATAGGAAGATCAGACCTGGCTGACCGTGTTTTAACGATTAATGTGTTTGCTAATCGGTACGAAGTTCTTTATTAACCTAAGAAGGACTAGTAGTACTCAATATTTTAGTGTGTCTTTGTTAAATGGTGATGAAGTACGTTTTATCTTTGTATGAAATAATGAAAATATAATGGTTCCTTTAAAAACATTTTGCAGTAATTTATAAATAATGTTGTCTACCTACATGGTAGTTTTGCTATCTATGATTACATCGAAATTGTGTTTATGATTTTGTTTTATGTGTGATTCTGTATGTTTATACTTAGGTTTAATATCACTTGTTACTAAATTTTGCATGCTGTGTTCTATAATTGAGGGAATACACCGAAAGATTATTGTGAAATATTTACTTTAAGTTATAACTGTGTATAGTTTTTGTTGGAGATACTTAAAATATATAAATAAGTAAAGTAACTATGTATAAATCGCCACATCTGCTATTTAGATAAGCAGTTTTTTAAATATTGGAACCCATCACATAAAGAAGTCTATTGATTAAAACGAAATCACAATTTATTATACTCCAAG
Source organism: Arctia plantaginis (assembly GCA_902825455.1). NCBI lineage: Eukaryota > Metazoa > Arthropoda > Insecta > Lepidoptera > Erebidae > Arctia > Arctia plantaginis. The sequence goes on from CADEBD010000422.1 coordinate 15,099,483, forward strand.
ATAAGATTTTTATAAAATCCAGTCCAATAATAAAGACATTACAAGATTTCTTCCAACAAACTCCATAACGATACAGTTGCGGTCGGTAATGTGGAATTGAATCTGATACGACTAGCAACAATTAAAATGCAAATAAGGACGGCATCGCCGCGCCTGAGACCGAGTAATGGGGAAAAAAATCCCCAATGTAAAAGTGTGTGTACTTTGAACATAATATTTTTAACGATTGGTTATAAATGCAACATAGGGTCACTACTTAACAGCTTTAACATACAAGGTAATGCGTAAAAAGTAATTTGATTTCTGAATTTGTTAAAATTAATTACAACATTATTTTGTAAATTTTAACTACATCTCTGTAATTTTAAGGTTCGATATCGTTTCAGCTTCATAAGACACCAGCAAATCCTTGACAACTGCATTAAGAATATTGCATCAGAAATGCATATTAAATAAATGCAGTGAAATGAACATTGAAATTCCAAAAAGTTTTATTGTAAAAGCCAGAGCCATCTATTTTCTTGGCTTTTAACTACTAAACTACAGCTATACCAGGATTTGAGTTAACGGTTATGATAAGCTTCAAAACTGTTATTAAAACCAGATTCCTTTAAAATATCATGGAACTTGCTACTGTGAATTACACCATCGTTTAGATAAGATGACAGTTGCCATTTCTTATGAACCACAAAATGGACGCGTAACACGATAGCTATAAAAACAGTTGTCTATGGTTATCTATTTAATTATAAAGATTTGAATTTGGTATATTTAGATTCTTTACGCTAATAAAGATTTCTTTTTAGAAATAAATTCATTATAAATAAGCGATTATCAAATACTTTTAAAACGCGATAGAGATAACAGAAGGTTAATTCTAATATATGACTGTAAAATGACCGCTTAAGATGGTCAATTCAAAGAAGATTTAATAATAAAACATGGACGATAAAGATTTCTTCATCATACATTAGTATGTAAAAAATATTAATCTAAATAAAATATTAATAAAATAATGTTTTCATTATTTTCTACAACTTTTGAATATAAAAATAGCTAACGAGATAAAATTAGACGTGATAAAAGTAGTTTTAGTTTTTAATATATTCTTTTGAACTGATAAGCGTTAAGATTATTTTAATAATCCATATTACGAGTATTAAAATATGTAATGTCGGAATAAAATACTGTCAATTCTTTAACAAAATTATTTTATAACTTGCTTTTGCCCTTGTTGCCCGTGTAAATATCCGTTTTCGCGGTAAAAATGTCTACGTCTTTCCTCAAGAATCAAAGTATCTCCACACCAAATTACATCTAAATCGGTTCAGTTGTTATTGATTCCCCATACAAACTTTCACCCCCTTTAAGGATCCCTATGTCCTTTTCCGGGACTCGGATTATGTCTATACCAAATTTCATCTAAATTGATTCAGCGGTTTAAACGTGAAGAGGTAACAGATAGACAGACAGAAACACTTTCGAATTTATGATATTAGTATGGATATAGGCGCAGCAAACAAGCAGACGGGTCACTTCATGGTAAGTGACTACCGCACCCCATGAACACCTACACCTCAAGAATCACAATTACATAACCGCCCCGTTTTGCGTTTTTTTTTTTGTTACCTCACTGCCCGTCTCCACCCTCACCCTTAATTCCCCTTTAAGAGGGATTAATCAAAAGGCTATAACACGCTTGTAACTCTTGAGTTGCAGATGTCCATGGGTGACAGTAGTCACTTTGCACCAGGTGATCTGTCTCCCTCTCCATCCTATAAAATATATATTTAAGATAATATCCAAATGTTTTAATTAGAACTTTGAAAGGGTATCTGCCTTAGACTATCGTGAAAACTTATTCTAATTTGAATTTAAGGATATCGAACAATAAATCATTAAACAGGTGTTCGGAATTAGTAATGAGAGTTTCCATACTGATTCCTTATCAACTAGTCCCTACCATTGAAACGGTCGCACAATATCTCATAATTATTTAATTAATGCAACTCCACTCTAGGTTATCTGCATTCATAACTCAAACCACCTACATGAGGAGAATTTCCAAACAATAAATTTCAAGTTACTCAAGTATGTTCAATTCTAACTGTTCTACTGTATGTTTGTCGATCATTTTCTAGTGAATTATTTTAGACTTTGGCAAAATAAAATATTATTTGCATCAATTTGTGCGGGACATGGGTATGTACGACGAATCACGTCGCCCACGCTCACCGATCTTAATTATCCGATTGTATGCCTACACTCGTGTCAATTAATTGCAGGTACCATTCCATTTGCTTTTATCGTCGCTTATTTGTAAATTTAAAAAAATGTGCTTTGTTTCAAGGCGGCACCTCTTTGTTGTTAAAAAATCGGTGCAAGTTCCAGCTTATAATGGACGTATTGTTTGTGAATAATATTTTACTAATCTGTTGTTTAATTTTTCACTCTTGTATCTCAGTTACTCTATATCGTCTTCCCCGGTCCCGTGTATATGTTAATAGTGAAATAAATGCGGTAAAATAAAATAATGTGCCTAGGTATTTCTCGAAATCTGCTTTTAAATACTTTTTTAGAAAATATTGTTAGCTGAGAAGCACAATGGAAATAGTTTTCATATTATAATATTTACTTATTGTACTTAAACTATATTAGTAAAAGACTTCGTAGTTATTCTAGATTCATCATTTATCATCATTCTAGATTCATTAAGTGATTTTAAAAGATTCCTTCAAATTTATACGAAGACTTAGATATAAATTTGAATATAATGTTTGCCTATACCGTCGAGAAACGTTACTCCAATTACAAATTCGCTATTCAAAGTTCAAGATCAGTCGGATGGCTGGAAAGAGTTACCTAATGACACGGTATCGGGCTGCGAAGGGCGCCATTCAAATTCAATCACGGTCTTCGAAACAATTTGTAACAAATGTCAAGATCATAAAGGATCCCACTTTAGTCCGTGCGATCGTCTGACTGAAGGGAGAATCGTGACTAGCTGATCGATTTAAGATTTTGTTATTTTCAAATTTAATATTTAGTCACATTTAGATTTTGAAACTATTATGGAGGTGAAAAATCGTTTTTTTAAACGTTCTGTGCTTGGAATAGATTAACAAGAACGTAATATATAGAAATATATATATTAGAAAATAGATTAAGAAATGGTAAAACTATATATCTAGCGATAAGTAAGATGAAGAGTACAAAGATACATCTATACAAATAAATAAAATTGAAGTGTCTGCTTGAAATATCAAAATAATAGGTTTTCTTCATGCTCACACGGTTATTTACACGATACCTATGCCTAAACCTATCTGTCTGTTTGTTTGTTCCGGGTAATTCGACCGATTTTCATAATATTTTACTACCAGGTAGCTGTCTATGTAAGGAGTAACTTAGGCTATCTTTCCGATCAGAGAAACCATCATTAAAATTTTGCCCGGTCCAGGAATCGAACCCGAGGCCTCATGGATTGCAGTCGCGTACCGACCCGTACACCACTAAGGCTTTTCAAACTCTACAAATACGTCAAATATGCATTAACGTTACCTACCTAAGTCAATATGATTATTTCTACATCTTAACAATACGAAAAACAACTAGGCGACAGAAGCATGAATGGAGTCAAATAATATTTTCACACTACTAAGTGAAACATTAAAGATTAGAATTAATAATTAATTATAGATTAATTCGCATGTCATGTCGCTCATAATGGTCAAGCCGGGCCCTTATGAAGTCAAGGAGCAAATTGCAGCTCTTATAAATAAAGATGAAAACATGATTCGATTTTAGCTATAAAAATAATCTTATAACAACTACATAAATGTTTAAATAAAACATTACGCAATAGCCGAAGCTTGCTTTAAACTTGCTTTCGAATTTGTCTATCTTAAGTCTGAACAGAGAACTTGATGTTATCGTATGCATTCCCAAGTATTAGAATATTATTATAGTATTTATTCACTTAGAAAAAAAATATGAACAAAAAACTGAGCCGGCATAAATTGGTATCTAATGAGATCTTATTTAGTAATATGTTACTGATTCATTTGATAAATTGTATAGATTTAGGATTATTTTTACCATAAACGTATTTAATTTGAATATTTTATACCAACCCGTCTGGCCAGCGTGGTATAGTAGGCCAAAACCTCCTTTCTGACGAGAGGCTTATGTCCAGCAGTGGACTGTTAAAGGCTGTTGATGTGATTTGAATATTAAAAAGCGATTGGCTCTAATTCGATTATAAATATAAACATGTATGTCCTTTATTATTAGAATATCTAAGAAGTAACAAAACTGTATAACAAACATACTCGTAATAGTACCTAAATAAAATCATTTCTCATCGTGTCTTTTATATAAATTATGGAATAATATAATTCTTGCATATTTGCAGACTGAGACTCCATTTTATCCCGCAGATGCAGCACTTCTGAGTTCTCGGTAATTGGTTGAACTTATCTAAGTCATTACATCTCGACTCTTCCCTTTTTTGCCAGCTTTATTTCTCTCTCTTCGACCGCCACTTTCGTTTGTTTTTGATTCAATTACTTTTAATGCTCCCTGATCATAATCTTAAGGAATCGCAACGTTGGGATATTGTTAGTACTTAATCTTTTTGGGCACGTTGAAAACTTACCTAACGATCCAATTCAGTCTCAAAATAATACTTCTACTCTAACTTAAATATGTGCTGAGCATCGCTCATTATCTTTTAAATTATGCTAAAGCTCATTAACAATAATAAGATTTTATGAAAATAAACTTTGTCCTCGACAACCTTCATTGCAATCTAGATAACTATACATTATTCTTTACTCAGCCTTGTTTATGCGGCTTTAATACGTTATTCTTAAGGACGCGACATAATTCATCCAGTATCGTTCGTCTGATCGGTATTTCACTAAATGAACGCGTCTCAAACGATATTTATAGTGACGGTGGACATAATTTAATAAACAAAGCAGAGCCAAGCCGACATTTTAATGCCACCCCGGGCATAGGATCTGATAATGGATCATAACTGGTTTTCAGTCTCGGTAGATAGCATTGTAAGGAACAAGTCCCACTTTGTTACAAGCTCCCGGTAAAATGTACAAAGCTTCCAGTGGTTAAGCGTAAACATTTCTGTATCGGCACTATTAATAATATTATACACCAGAATATCTGATACGCATTGAGTGTATATTTTATACATAAACATGGTGTGAATATTTAGTATTTCAGATACTGTTTTGTATATAATATTATTTTATTATAATATTATTGTTTTGTATATAGTCTTATCTAATATTATATATTATTATATTATATCCAAAACAAGTGTTCATTAAAACTTTACTTTTTTTTTGTAAAAATACTTTACGTTCATCATGGTGGAGTTCATCAAACAAGTTCACAGAATACTTGCGTAACAACAATTATAGAAACAGGATATTTTGAATAGCTACTTGGGCGCATGACAAATGACTGGCACGTCTCATATCAAGAGATGTAAATCGTACTCGGACGAACGAGAAAGTATAAACATTTACATTTGAGACCGCCAACAAAAACGGATCGTGCTTCAATTTTGGTCTTATCTAAAGTTACCTTTGTTTCCTTGACAGGTGCATTAGTGTGCTATCACACAACAATTAAATGCATCGATGTTGCTGCATCACGATGAGTGGGTATACGAGACTCATATCATGAACACCGCCTAGCGTTTCTGCTATCTCAAATTTTCGATCGTTCATGTCGATATGATTGAGGAATTTCTTTGTTTCGATATACTGTTTACTGTTTGCGGTAAGATGACTTACGAAACTTAATTTATTTCAAAGATACTGGTTTATCTAATCACCCAAATTCTTTTATTTATTATTTGGCTGATCGGATATCTCGGCATATAAAATATTGTTTAACACATGGAAATATCTCAACAAATATAGTACTCGTTTAGAGGCCTAAAATTAAATAAATAATATAATTCTTTCTCTATATTTTCACCGTTTTCGAGATCCGTGTTAGTCCACATCCACTGCTTCCAAAAGAATTCACTGACACCGAACTCTACTGGTAAGAGAGACATGCACAGAAATAGAGTAGACAATGTTACTCCTGCTTCGGTAGTATATTGACCCGAAGCTTCGTGTCCCTACAAAAAAAAAAACACGTTGTCGCTTTCGTTACTAAAGATCATGAGGATGCTTCTTTAGATAAACAGCTTTTTGTAATAATTTCACCTATGTGGGAATTTGTATCAAAGATTTAGTAAAAACACACAGAAGCCAACGATAATTACCAAATCTACCTTAATTGTATCCAAACTTCATTAATCGATTATTTTTTTATTGTTTCGTATAAAGCAACGCTGGTATTACCACATCATAACATCGCATCACCAGCCTTTAATCAGGAGAGGCCTTTGTCCACTGCTGGACAAAGGCTTCTCCTTAGAAAGAAGGTTTTGGCCTTTTATACTACGCTGGCCAGACGGGTTGATATAGGGTTTGTGTCAAGTTTTCTGTCTCTTTGCAGTGCTGTTTTACTGCGTGGTTTGCTCCTTAAGTCTCTTAGTCCCTTAGGCTCTTACGACACATACGGTATGAATAGGGGTGGTGACAATCCGTATTCTTAATCCGTCACCACAAGGATGACCTTACGCTGGTATTATGCTAACACCCAAAGTAAAATATACGGACACATAGCAATTGTGTAGTTACAGTGACAGAGAAATAAAGTGCTTACATTCATACAAAATAAAATACTTATTGTAAATAAAGTGTACAAAATGTATGAAGATATGTACGAGTAATTTATATTTGATGGGCCTGTTAATCCAGTGGTTAATGACCCTGACTGTTGGTCGTGAGTTCTATTCCGATTTGTTTCTTTTTCGTTACAAAATTAAAACTAACCGTGATATAAAATAAAATTAACTGATCTATTATTAATAATGGTTTAATCATTATTGACCAATAATTAACCACAAGAGGCCAAAGTAAAGTATTTTAACCGGCTTATGATTAGAAACGAGTAAAAATTATCCAAAGATATTCTTATAGAGCAATTTAGACCGATATCTGAAGGCAAACACTCCATTGAATGTGTATACGTACGCCCGAGGGCCATGAATTCTTCGGTATTCCGGGAGAAATTTGGCTATTAAAAGAACATATTTTCACGCACCCAATATTTAGAGTGTGAGTGTCTTAAAAAGCGATTTTATTACTTTTAAATGGCAGGTAACAGTTCGTTTTAGAAAAGTCGTAAAATGTTACTATCAAACGCAACTGTCTCATACGAGAGCTATACTTAGTGAGTGGGCCGGCCACAAATTCTTTGATGGCTTTTGTCAAAAGTTGAACATAAAATCTAGTATCTGTGACAGATTTTATATATTTAGATAGTTCACATCTATTGATCAAATCGTATTTATTTTTTATCGATTTGTTTGATTTGCGTTATCAGATTTAACAGTGGAAATAGTTGGAAAACAACGATAGCATTCGTAAATTTTATGTTTCTATACGGATAAACAAAGAGATGTCGTGGGTGACGATTTCTTATCGATTAAGTTAATCTTTTAATATTTAGCTATTAAATATCAGAGTAGACGAAGGTTTATCAGTTAGATACAAAAAAAATATACCAAGGAATCCATCTAATATTAAACTGAAAATATGTGTATTAGGCTACAAGGTTCTGGCTGTTAAAAATCAAAATGACACAAGTATAATTGGTTGTCTTTTTCTAAATGGTAGGAAATTTTGACCGATCCATAAAGCAAATTCCAGAGATATCAATATCATGAACACATATTTACACAACACGGACGTAGAGAACTTTCGTGGATCACAATATGCCGATAGTTTCTGTTATATGCATGGTAAACAAAATATAGAACCTTGCACCACGGTACTATTATAATACAGTATTGTAACTCGGCCGCATGATAGAAATAAATGCCTACAGCCGCGCGGTACTTAAACATGCGTTAGGGCTGCCCGTCTCCAGCATTTTAATTATATTTGCCTACTTTCTGTTTCTATTTAGATTTGTGATTGTAAATATCCTTTTTATATAAATAAATGAAATACTTTGTATATTTAATAGGAAGTGAGCCCGCGATAAAAGCTGCAATAGCTTAAAAATCCTTCTATAGAATAAAAAAATGTGCTTTCTCCTTAAGCGTTACAAAATTCCAATCCTTAGAAACTCCAACACCTACCTACTCAACTATAATGCAAGAAACAGCTGACGAGTAAGTAACTTTTTATCTCAGCTTATTAACGTCTCCATAAATTAGGTACCTACCTACAACTCAAAACGAAAATTCTTTGGTCACCAATTAATTAATTATTAAAAAGCTGAACAGCTGACTACGAATGTTTTAAAATCACAACCCTCAAACATCTAAAACTATACGAATATTTTAAAGCTCAAGAGTTTGTTTGAACGCGCTAATCTCAGGAACTACTGGTCCGATTTGAAAAATTCTTTCAGTGTTAGATAGCCCATTTATCGAGGAAGGCTATATATCATCACGCTAAGACCAATAGGAGCGGAGCACCAATGAAGAATGTTTCAAAAACGGAGATAATTTATTACTATTGAGAGACGCAGAGGAAGTTGCGCGGGTCAGCTAGTATTATATATGAGTCTAGCTGTTGTTGTTAATACCGAGAAAATAAAACCAGTTTTTAGTGGTATATGTTGTTATAGTAGCAGCAGAAACACTTTGTGAAAATTTCGAAAACTATCTAATGACACACAGACGGTAAAAAATTGTTTCTAGTATTATTCATACACACAGATAATAAACAAATATTATTAAAAATAAAATACCACGTCTTTACTTTGAATTATGCAAAGTAACAAAACACACATGCACCGAAGTTTTAACACAAGCGTAAGTAGGTAGGTACCTACCGTATCATGATTCATTCAGAACCGCATATAACTACCTATTTCACTCGTCTCAATAACTTTCCGTTACTCTATTCGCTTTATTAATCCAAACACCTTTTTTTTCGTAAGATAAAAGGAAATATTTATCCATTAAAAAGACACACATTATGTACCTACCTACTAGTAAGTAAAATTATTTTATAGTCTTACCTTTCAGAGTTTCCAGGTAATTTAAAAAAACTTATGTCTGGATGCGTTATTGACGAATTCATACAACCAAAAACAGCACAATATTTCCTACTCGTCATATTAACTGATTTTTAGAGAAAAAATCGCGCGGTTATTGTTAAAAAAAACAACACACAGTCCGTTCGACACTGCGGTACAGCCGTGATTGTCTGCGCCCCGAGCGCACCCCGAGATCGAGGCGCGTAGGTATAGCTCGCGTTTCGTCCGTTTGTATGAAGTTGGAGTACTGTATTATAATTGTACCGTGCTTGCACCGATACATTGGCGGGGCTGGCCTTATTTGGAAATAGACATACATTGGTGTAAATGGCTAAGTAAAAAAAAATTAAGTGTAATATAGGATGGCAACAGATCATGTTGATTAAAAGTGTATACTATGACATGTTACTTTTAATAAATAACTTTTGCTATAGCTTTATCGCATTAAGGTAGAAATCGTCCACGAATTCAGTTGGATGAGAATTAATTTCAAAATAATTGTGTAATTGTGTAAAATAGCGCTTATCTGTGAAGACCTTTAATTGGCTAAATGTGAAATATTAATGTTACTATTTCAATGTTGCAGCTGTTGGTTTTCCTTCAAATAAATAAATAAAAATATCTTTAGATTCTGTCGCTGTTTTGATTGCCTGTCGTCGTATGTTATTTGCTTTTAATATAGCTTTTTATAGGTAAAAGATTTGTCAATACCGGTGAAGTAGTACCTACTACTTATATTCAATATAAAATAAAAAAAACGTTTTTAGAAAATAAAATAAAACAAAAGAAAAAGACAAAATACACCAAAAAGTAAAAGATAAACAATCCCGTGACGATTTTTCATTACATTTAGATAGGATCGGGATTTCAAAAAAACCAAATTATTTAGTAACTTATGGAGTTTTGAAGAAAGTATTAAATTAATAATTAAATTGAATTAAGACCTAACGTCTCTTTTATTTCAGTCAAACGTAAGTATGGTTATAACACTGAGTATTCTTGTTGGTAAAATCGTCAGAAGACAAGAAATTACTTAAGTTGTTTTAACATTCGCCTATCTTGCAAATGGCGTCTATATCTACGGTTGTACCCAAAAAATAAACTACTACTAACTTTTTTTCTACAATCACATTTCTGTCAATTTCTAACTTACGCGTTTTCTCTCCACACCCGGACCATTAAAGGTCAGCACAAGTGAGCTATAAATAAGGTATTTAACCCAATGTGTGTGGGCAAGCCTTAGCCGGCACGGCCATGGGAAAGCGTTCGGTTATTACAATCCCTACTATTTATTTGGTAGTACCTTAACTATTGGGGAGGGCATGTATTCATGTTGAATACAATATTGGTCGTGCATGGTTTAGAATTTATTTAAACCTTTAGAAATAATGTTCTTGGGAGGTCTTGTGGATTATAATTAAGTTTCAATCTTAGGTCTATAGTTATTATAAGTATTTTGCAATTAGACGAACTCGTGTGTTAGTATTTTTCATTAAAGTAGGGTTTGTTACAAGTTATATTTATTTAACGATGTCGAAAACTTGTAACTTTACAATTCTGAATTAATGCTAGCGATAGATGCTAGTACAGTATTCAAAATAAAAAGAGGTAGATTTGAATGAAATTTATGAAGCAATAAAATAAATAAAATGTTTAGCCTTAAATAGTCAACTGTATTTATAACTGTTTTACTACATTCAATAACCTCTCTAGAACAGGGTAAAACATTATTTTGTATTTATATATTATTTTATAGGTTTTTAATTAAATGTATTATTGAAATATTCTCACAGACTTATCAGAATATTGCAATTTAAAATTTAGATTAATTCTAACTCACCTATTAGTGTCTTGTTAGCTCATATAGATTTATCTTTTAATTTAAAAAGTAATAAAAATCTTATCTAATGTGAAGATTTGATTAAGACGTTTCTTTAATTTTATAACTTTTCAGTGTTAAATGTATTTAATGTCATAAAACTGGTATAAAGTATTTAAAGCGCCGTTTTCTGTTAAAAAAGTCATAACTTTAACACCATATGTACTGCTTAATTTTTAAATATTGCTAGCGGCGAATTGCTGTGAAATGCTACAAGCACTCAAATTTAATCCATTTAAACCAGGTGGTTATTTTCACATTTTCAAAAAAATATTTTTTCTTCCAATTTTCTTATTACACCTGTTAACCTATTAAGATAGATATTGTTGTACTTTCGGGGCTTATAAAAGAAAAATAAGTAATATAATATTTGTTTTCACCTGACAAACCCTAGTACAGACCTTTTATTAACAGAGAAATTGTAGACTTATTCAAAGTCTTATGAGGTAAAATATTTATCATACACTTAGTTTTAAATATATTTTCTTGAACATTTTAACTCCATCGTGCTTGTATTTATATTTGCTTTTTCATAAATATTAAAAATAATCTAAACTGCTCGACCTTATAGAAGTCAGTCACACACAGCTATCGCCGACTTTATACTAACATTTCAAGTGTTTAACTCCCCAGTCATTCTAAATAACATCACGCACATAAGTCGATACTACCTACAGGTTAACACAAAATATAACATAGTGAGCTTACTATGATTAGGTATTACTTTTGAAACGTGGTAATGATCCGGATGAAAATTGTTGTAACCCGGTGTCTGGGGTGACCCAAGGGGTACTTAAAAACTTTCGAATAAAGTAATTCTAATAAATAACTAGTTGAGTGCAACCAAGCAAAACGTCAATTAAAACGTATTAGCGAAGGTAAAACGAACAACTCACAGTCAGTTCCTTAATGTCGACTGCAATACTGATTACTTTAGGCTAAACTCTATAAATAGCTATAGATAAGACAAACACATGTAATGCTTTCAATAACTGGCTATTTATTGAAGGCGTTACATTAAAAGGTAACCTTCAAAGCGATAATGTGCAATCTCCAGGTAGCCCGAAGTGATATTTGGTGACAGCGGATATTGTGCATTACGGCATATGATATTTTTTTCACTTTACAATTTATTTTAAAGAAAATATCAATGGTTTGTATATATTCACTTAGCTGTCCGTAATTGCACTACAGGCGTATTACATCAACAGCCTTTAATAGTCCACTGCTGGACATAGGCCTCTTCTTAGAAAGGAGCTTTTGGCCTACTATACCACGCTGGCCAGACGGGTTGGTTTAGGGTTTGTGTCAAGTTTTCCTTCTACCGCAGTCCTGTTGTTCTGCGTAGTTTTCTCCCTTAGTCGGCTCTTACAACACAAACGGGATGAATAGGGGTGGTGGCACTCTGTATTCTTAATCCATCACCACACATAACACTACAGGCGTATACAACAGGCAAATACACAGAAATATTAAAAAAAAACAGTCAACGTCCAAAGCCATGTGGTGACGGATGTATACGGTGTGTCACATATTTTAAAATTATTTATACTACCGAGATATTTCACAATTTCTTACAATATCTATAACAGAAGCAAGTTGCAAAATTTTGTAACAAGATAGTTTATAAAATGCTCTAAAATCCAATGTACATAATATATGGGTCGATGTTTATAGTTAGCCTTGCTTAGAGTAGTTATTTTGGGTGAGAAGGTCATATCATGCCTTTATAATAAAAATTAAGTACAACGTGATATAGTAACCCAATGGCGTAGTGGTTTAAGCAGTCTTTCAGTTACAAATTGTTGTTCTGAGTCTGCGTTCTTTGTGTCCGTTTCATGTATGTTTGTAAGGTCCCCCGCGACACAGGATATATTCCTAATGCGGGTGGGAGGTGTCTTTTTAAGAAATACAATAAGAGAAAAAAAAGAAAGTTATTCGTCATAGATGAGAAATTGTGATTTATATTCCGAATGTCATTTACTCATTTATAAAACATTAGAAGCAATGCATACGTCATACGTTGGAATCTTTAGATGTCAAGTTATTATTTTATTAATGTCTATATCACCGTTAATCTTCACACTAGTCCGTTTGATAAGTGTGATGATGGTTAGCACTCCTTCTTTTGTATGGAAGTCGATACGTTGTTTATAAAAGCGTGGTTTAACGGTGTAATATGAAAATAAATACCATTTAAATAAAAGGTTTTGACAACATGTATTACAATGGTGAATATTAGCTGACACAAATGTTCTTGAGTTATTAATGCGTGGGTTTTCAGACAATTTCTTTCGTTTAAGCCTAGTGATAAATATTTTTTATGATCTGTCATTTTTCACTCTTTGACTATAATGAATGTGAAGATATGGAGTTAGTAAGGTGCTCGCGGCCAAATAACTATGAGCCAATGAATTTATGATACTTTCGTGAGTGTGTTAAGTCGGTCTTGTTTATCATAAGGGCTAAGATGACAGTATATATTGGAAAGTGTAAAAATTACTTATTATTTCATAAATAATTTAAGTGCTATGTTTTGTATATAAGATTTGGTCAATTTTGTTTTATTTTTTATTTCATTAAAGAAATAGAACTAGCTCTAATCACAGCATATAATCAATTATAATTTCATTGTTAAATCGTACAAATTATATTTATAACTTTTACTAAAAAGGCACATCACAAACATTTTGTGCAACTTTTATTTAAAAAAGATATTAGAGAACTTTACAAACATACATGAAACGGACACAAAGAACACCCAGACTCAGAATAACAATTTGTGGATCACACATAGTATCCTCCCATGTGGGGTTTGAACCCACAACACTCGGCGTAGTAGGAAGCGGCGTGGCGACCGCTTAAACCACTACGCCATCCGTGTAGTCGATCCGTGCAACTGATAATATGCAAATAAATTCTCGTCTTTGATAATTAATTCTAATTATTCAATTTATTATTTATATCGTGGAAACTACTACTGTTATTATTAAATAAAAAAAAATGTACAAAGCTCTACTAACTAACCACCATAGCTAAAAAGGCAGAACCAACAGATAAATTAAATACGACCTTAATAACACCATATATTAACTAAACTGATAAATGTTTGCTCCAAAAACTATAAATATAGGAAAATATTAACCGATATTACGTTAATACACGAACCTGCTTTAGATCAACCGTACAAATTCGACTGATACACGCGACTTCTGCGTATAAAGAAACGTTTAAATAGCTACTAGACGAGTTTTGATATTTGAACTGTTTGAGCTTTACAAGGCCTTTTGTATTTGTTACACCTTAATAAAAAAATTGTAGAATATTGTACTTAAGTTCTCAGAGACCTAATTTCAGCAGCGGCTTGCATGGCTATGATGAGAATGTGTTCGGCTTGAATGTTTATTCTAGCATGTAATAGCATTAAAAGAAGATTGGCAATAAAAAATAACAGTTTAAATAGTCAACTCTCATTTAAGTTAAAAAAACAAATTTATTATATTTTTAACCTACCTAATGAAAGTGGTGGTTCTCAATTCGAATACTTTTTTGGTTTTAAGTGATAAAAGTTAAATTGATAAAAGGAAGTTTATCATTGTTTAATATCATTAAAATGAATGTTTGAATACTTCTGATAACATTAAGTACAACATGCGATTTTGTAAAACTATATACGATTTCTTTTATTTTTTAATGGTCACACTAACTACTAGAACTTAATGAAAGTCCAGGACTGAGTAAATTGATCTTTCTTCAAAATTCGAATTGTCATAATGAAGCACACTACCTGCAAAAGCCGCAAATGCGAGGCAATTCTTATTTAGGTTCACTCGAGCGTGGGTCGACATAAATGGTAGTACAACGAACATGCTGTACCTATATGAGACACTGCATCATTTGCAATTACATGTTATTGTGCCTTTGTACTATTTTAATGTCCGTCGGTACGCCCTCAGTAAGAATGTGGTATTGTAAGCAAAATAGTTCGCCGTTTGTTTCTGTCAATTTGAGTATCAAAGGATGAGTAACAATGCATAATAGGCATAATTGGATCATGAAAAGTACATACTTGGACAATGTAATTGCCAAGAAAGGGACTGGGACTTGAACAATTTTCAATGTTAATTAGCTTAAAACATGAAGCTACCGGCAAACGGTTT
The DNA here is from genome assembly GCA_902825455.1 of Arctia plantaginis. Taxonomy (NCBI): domain Eukaryota; kingdom Metazoa; phylum Arthropoda; class Insecta; order Lepidoptera; family Erebidae; genus Arctia; species Arctia plantaginis. Next base: position 15,114,663 of record CADEBD010000422.1, read on the forward strand.
TTGTCTTCTAGTACGAGCTTGTGATCAATATGATACACTTAACAAACACAAATTAAAAAACATTAAATCAATTTTATTATTAACAACGTGTGCAAACAGGTAAAACTCTTTACAAATTGGTTTAACTATAACATAACTTTTAAAAGTACTTAGTATAAACAAAAAACAAATTTTTAGTATAGGACATTCTAAATCTAATAGCCATATTCTAGAAGGTTGTATGAAGTTAAATCCCTAGTGTCGATTAACACATTTTTTTTCCAATTTTCTGTTTGATCATCAAGGCTTAATTACTTCAGTACAGTAAACTTTTGATCGTTGATTTTTAAACATTCAATTTTGTCGTCTGTCCATTATTCATTTTAAAGGCCTACGAAGTAAGCGTCCATTAGGCTGCAAAAACATAGATAGATTATTTTGTGTGAAGTAATCTCATACGTAAATGTTCGTTAATCCTTTACACAAGCAAACATACAGCATTAAGCAAATCCTTCAAGTAATCCACTACGAAAAGCCGTCAAGTCTCTGTCAACACTCGACGAACGCGATTTCCTTGGCAAGCGTCGAAGTTCTCCTCGTATTTACATTTTCACACATAAAGTAAATTTCTCGCATCTAGAAGTTTGAGTGCGGAGAAATGAAAATAGCGATTCATCACAAGTTTTAATCTGTTCTAGAGTTTGGCCCACTTGCGGCCTTGTACGTGGTAAACGGACGGCTAAAACGCTGCAATTTTTCATCTAGGAAAACTAACACTTAACTGCAATAGCTGGTTTATTCACATTAGTAATTTATTCGTTATTTTTAAATATATCAGCCAGATTGATTATTATCATCAGAATCATCACCATCTGTAATTAAATAGTTACGTCATGACTAGTGCGATTGAGACATTATCAGTATCCTTTGCAAAATAGCGTTTTTTTGTTTAAAAAGACAACACACAATTAATCCTGTGTCACGGGGGACTTTACAAACATACATGAAACGGACACAAAAAGAAGCCAGACTCAGAAAAACAATTTGTGGATCACACAAAGTGTTGTATGAGTAATTGCTGTATATAAGTTGTATAATAAATTTTATTAGCCAGCCGCCATTTTAGACGTCTGAAGCTCCTTGTAAACATTTTCGTACAGTTTTTAATTTATAATATAGTAGTGATTAAAGACTCTAGACGTAGATGCATCTCTTTCACATACGAACTTTTAGTATTTTATATTTCCCATTTCTAAATATGTGAAATTTTATTGAAAGTCCGTAAAAATTAATCTCTTCACATATTGATATATTGATTAATTTTAATACTGTACCATTTATCCCTCTTAAAAAGAAACAAAATATTTTTCAAGAATTAATTAAAAAAGTAATTAAAAACTGATAACAGCAGCAGCAGGAACAGCATTAGTATAAACTATCTATACTAATTTTACCATGATTAAAAGTAGAAAATATAAATTAAAATAATGTACTAAATACTGTATACTTTTCCCAGAGAGCATAAATCATAATACTGTAAAGGGATCTACTAAATAAAAGGGCTCACACTATACTAAGACGTGTAGGCAATATAATGTCGGCGGTACATCATTACTTGTTGCGTCAGTACAATTGAAACCGTTTAGTTAATCATTTATTGCAATTTCATTTTCTTGCACAAATACAATCAAAATAAATTATATTATAATATTTTTTAAATAAATTAAAAAAGTTTATTGTTTTAGAACGTTATGTGAGTATTCTTCGCATAGTCTGACCTATTTCAGGCGACCACAAGTACAGTTAAGAATAAACATTCACATGTCGCCCTAGTTTTGTGTACACCACATCTCAAGGTAGGTGGGAGGATTAGAGCTGAAGTCTTCTATGAATAACCACTTTCGACCTCCGGGAATTATTGTAAAAATAAATGAGCAAATACATATTTTAGATAAATTAAACTCCGACACACAACAAATGATGGTGCTCATCATCAATTATTTATCGGGATTCGAACCCACGACTTCTGGCTTAGCAGTCAGAATCACTAACCAAACAGCCCATCATATTAATTAATACAGGTGTACGTACTTTTTAGTGTTGTAAGAGAGCTAATTGCAATATTAACAAAAAAAAATCTTATTTATAAAAAAGGAAACATTCTAACTGCCCGTCTGCACCGAATAAAATTGACGAGTAATGTGTAAATATTTGCGGTTAGCGGCCTAAATCTGCAATGGTAAAATACATAACTATTTCGTCAGAATACCCTTTGAATAGCATTGTTAATCTATATTATAATAAACTAATTATTATCACGCAGATAAAAGCGCTTATGTAGACTGATTCCTAATAATACAGTTATTTTGAGAGAAAACTTTTGTTTGGTTCATTCTTGTTGTTTTTTTTATATGAGTCAGAATATTGTAAGGGTAAACAATGTATAGCCTATCACATGACTCAGCTTTGTCATTCCATGAACTACCCCAGCTTTTGCGTGTGGTATTGCATTACGTTTTCTGTGCGTACTTGTGGTGATATAGAACGACGCCGTAAATCTTACATTTCAAAAAGTACCTAATTCATTAGGATTTCAGTTTTAGAATCAATTACTCGTATGTTCTCTCCTTCAACATATTGGATATAATATAGGAGTCAAGGAATTCTAAATCAACTGTATTTCATATTGTGTAAAAAAGGAATTAAAATTATTCTATTATAGAACTAAAGTGTGTTTTATAAAAACATCAACCCACCGTTTCGTCGGCATTAATATTTCTCTCCCGTTTTTGTTCAAGAATTGAACTTGCGCTTGGATATCAAATTCGAGCAGTTCGAGTGTCTGAGCTTACCGGCAATAGTCACTTATAGTTACAGGTCGCATCCTTTACCTATTCGAGGTTACTGTCCCAATTCTTTAATTAACAGCTTATCGCCGTCCACTGCTGAGCGCCAACTATCCCGGTATTGGACAGTAAACATCCATCCGCTGCCAGCCACTTATGTCCATCATTCCGCAGGGCATCCTACACTAAGTTTGCTTAATCGTTGTCTCCAGTGGTCCTGGCATAATTCAGCTCAAGTGACAATCAAAATTAGTACGCTGAAGTGGAAGTGAGCCGGGCCAATTCATACCTATAGGCAATAACCCTTTCTGCCATAGCCTTCCCATCAAAATGTTCCTTTTGTATTTAACTCCCACTTTATATAATTCCGAAAGTGCCCGATGGCAATAGACTTATTGCCTATTGTATAAGTGGGATTAAAATTATTGAGCACTTAACACGTCGCTGCTGCTTACTCCTTTGTGGATATAAACGTATATGTATATTAGTATGTATCAAATAAAGAAACTTATATTATATTAGTGTAGTTTGTCTTATTTCTAATGTTGTACTTTTACACTGACCGCAAGTAAGTACCATTCAGCCAGAGCTGCATAAAAAGTAGAGTATTAACATTTATAATTCCATTGCGTGACGACAAAAAGCACGCGACACACGTTCTGATTTATATTTTCGAGGTTAAAACTCTTGACTTTTGTTTTCGTGAAAGCGTCACCTAATTAGAACTGTAATTCCACGATAAAAAGTTAAAATGAAATAGTACATTTGTGATTGATTTTATTTGTTATCTGTCACCATATTACCGTGTTTCTTTCTTCCACGCATATTAACTTAGATCTAAGTCTTGTCTCTACAACATTACACAAGTTTTGTTTCAAAGAGTTTGCCAAGAAATTATATTTTACTTAAACGTGATAGACTTGAATTATTCAAGACACTAGGTAGTGTTAGATTATTTGGAATGGCCGTTATGGTTTGATTTGAAGACAACAACACTAATATAGTATATTTTTAAAGTTTCGTTTAATTATACTTTGATAACTTATGGCCCTAAAATATATATTTTTTTTATTTATTTATTTATACTTCCTGCAAATACATTACATAATGCCATAGGCATTTTCTTCCAGTCAACTTTCGGGTAATGCAGAGATGTGTGTATGTGTGTGGTTTATAATTATAGCAGATGAGATAAATTATTTTAAATTGTAGTCAGTTGCAAGATGTTATAATACATAGATATACTGGGTATACATATACGAGTATATATGTATACCAATGTATATATGTAAATATAATTTACACGTACTATATTATACTATAAATATGAAAAACATAAACTCCAATGTTGATGATTTTTTATACAGATTTGCTAGTAACCACTAAAATGTTCTGACCTAGTTAGCTAGCCATGAATCGGCACGTATGGGCCAGCTCGACGGGTATGATACTATAGCCTCACAGATAACCTAAGCTGCTAAGTAATTACTTCGTTGTTTTTCACTGAGTGAATGAAGTTAGCGGAGCCACAACAACAACTCTGGTGAGGGAACTCAAAGGACACCGACCCGCTTGTGACACTTACTTACAGTTGTCTATGGGCGGTGATAGTCACTTACCATCAGGTGAGCCGTTGGCTCGTAATCATGCTTTTCTTATCGCCAATCACAGGAAAGGATGGATGGATATGCGACCCTGTTTTCTTGGAGCTACCGCGGACAAAGTTCCGCATCCCATCCGAAACGTGCGGTAATCTTAACCTATCCCCATGGCGCTTTATTTTTCCTTATGCCTATAAACCTTCCTCCTGTATTACGCCTAAAAATGATTATATTTCCAAGGAAAGTAGGGTTCTGGTAGGCGGTCAGCCATAAAAGAAACCAGCCAAAAGCTTTTGCAATGTTATACATAGAGCTAACCCCAAGTAAAATTCAAAACTGGGCAAGAAAATGGTGTTAGTAAGTATTATGATTTCTAACAGCATTTACTAAACATCCAATTTTAAGGCACTTTTTGTTTAGATTACCACTGATAAATAGTTCATGCACTTGATAAGGACCCTTGTTATTAAATTCCAGTTTAAATTCAGCCCATAGAGAAAATAACAAAGTTATTAATCGGAGACTTTTATCGCTTTAATAAATAAGACTTGTTTAGTTTTGAAAATAAACCTTGCCAATGAATATATCGCCTCAAGGTACAACTACACCGTGGATGAGACACCATGCTGGTATGAATACTGGAGAATACTCTGAGGCATAACATTACTTCGTTGATATAGTAATTGCTTTGTTACATGCTAAAGTTTTATATCGATATTGCTTACAACACGTTTTATGATTTTTAAATATCAGCATCAGAATTTTAAGATTATAAAGAGAAGAATGAATTGTTTATAGGAAGACTAGTTGCTCGTTAATTATTTATACATTACCAGAAAGTGAAACTGTGACCGTAATAAAATATTTACACTTTCTAACTAAGCGCACTTCTAATACAAGCTTCAATTTTAGTCAAAATAGTAAATTAAAATACCAAACATTAAATCAACCATATCACAACGAGACAGTTACAGAAACTATAAGTAATATATACAGGCGATTCTAGTGTGAAAATTAAATTTTGTATTCGCAATTTAAACTTAATGTATATTGAATATACACAATTGGTTCACATTAATGTATAATGCCAACCTGAATATTATTTCGCAAATCACACATATCATATCATTCGATTGTGTACCGTAAAATGTTTCATTCGATATCGTATAAATAATATGATGACCCTATTCAAAATTTTATAACTTGTTTATAGTAAATCAGCTGTTAGAATTAAATCAGTATTTTATTACCAACAATCCGTTATGCGTCTGTCGAACGGGAATGCGACCACATGATAGCCGTGTTTACGTCTTGACTGCACCTCACATACGTTTATATAGCGCGATGTTATTCGCACTGATTATAACTTGCCAGTTGTTATGTGCAATGTTAATTACTGAGATGCCCAGATGTGGTGTTCAAATGGTTTATTCGCTGAATTTTGTTTTGTTTCTTTCTATTTGAAGCAATAACTTAAGCTAATACTTTCAACATAATAAGAAATATATCTATAAGTACTAATATAATAAAGATGTAGAGTTTTTTTTTCGTTTGTTTAATCGTGATAATCTCTGAAAATATTAGTCAGGTCTGAAGTTTGTTCTTTTTATACTGGTCAGAGTATACATTGAGAAATAATATATGCTTTGGAGAAATTGTCAGAGTTAATAATGTGGGATATTGATTGATGACTGGTTAGCCTGATACAAGGAGTGACAATGGTATTTAGGGTGTAAAGACCTTGTACAATTTATTCCTAAAAAACGGTTTTTTTAAGTCTTAGAAAGTGTAAATCGATGTCATTTTTCTTTTGTTTATGAATAAAGATTGTACTAAATTATTTTTGCCAGCGGTTAGGCGCATGTGAAACATATTTAGTTTAAAGCGAATTAAATATTGAGGAGGAGTGAGGTCAGGTGCGAAGTTCGGGACCGAACGCGATGGAGGACTATATGTGGATGCTCTCTGCCCCATCTCGGGGACTTAGGACATTAAGTAAGTAAGTAAGAATTAAATATTACAGATGAGAAATGATAAAATGAATAAAAACCTAAGATTTTTCTCTAAATTAATAGAAAATAAATGTTAAAGTGGAATTTATTGTTTTCAAGAGTCAAGATTAATTAAGCTTAAACCTGCATCATTTCTTAATAAATTATCAGTAAATTACATCTGACATATAATATGGCCCTTAAACATCTGCTTAAGTGATATAAATTTGTTTTAACGTTATTAAAAATATCCCTTTTTAATATTGATGGCCCATTACTAGTCCGCTCCTACGATGTATCGTTTCTTTGTAACGTAACACCGCTGCGTCAAGTTCTAATTGAGGCTGTCAGTCAGTATAAAGCGGGCTATAACAATACTGAAGCTACATAAACATCCATTTGATCGTCCCCTGGGTACAAGCTCTTTCGATTAAATGTTTCTGTTTTAAATAAAAAATACTAGAATAACATTAAAGAAATTAATATTACAACGAGAAAGAATTAACATTTCTTAGAAATAAAACTGAGTAAGGGGAAAAACGTCAGGTTACAGACGATCGTTGTTGCTTAATTAAGTTCAGCGAAAACCATTAGGTAATGAAGATTTTGAGTTCTAGAGCACAATAATCAAATTTAATAATATGCGATGCCATTTACTTATGATGACCTGAAAAAATGAAAATTGGCCTACAATTATGAAAAAATTATAGATATTACTGCTTAACTTAAAATATTACAATTTTATATTGTTACTAAAGTTTTTTCCTTTTTTTTAAAAGACCTCCTGCATTAGGAGTATATTCTGTGTCGCGGGGGACTTTACAAACATACATGAAATGGACACAAAGAACACCCAGACTCAGAACAAGAATTTGTGGATCACACAAAGTATCGTCCCATGCGTTGATCGAACCCACAACACTCATCGTAGCAGGAAGCGGCATGACAACCTCTTAAACCACTACGCCATCCGTGCAGTCCGTCCGTCCATTGTCCGTAAAATAATTTCCAATTATGATATTTAATACATTGTATGTATCAAATACAATATAATCAAAACATATGCTTTGTACCTCTTTGCTTGTAAATATCTGTACACTTACACTTGTATATATTGGCATTATTAGAAAAGCAATAAACTGTATCCCACTTGTACTCTAATATTGACTGCACGGATGGCGCAGTGGTTTAAGCGGTCGCCACGCCGCCATATACTCGTATATATATTCACACGGCCAAAGTAATAGGTTTGGTCCTATTTCAAACTCTGAGCTTTAAATAAATATAATAATTCTAAGGCGAACAAACATAAATTAAGACTTTCCTTATGGACAGATTAAACCTAGATTCAAAAATATTACACTAAGAGAATCTATTTTCTGAGTATTCCTTGAAATACATGCCGAATGCATGTTTTTCAAGGAATACTCAGAAAACTTTACTTATCTTAATACAACTTTTTTATACGGGCAAAAAAACTATAATGGTAAATCAATGGTTACTGCATATTACGAACGCCAGCGATATTCTCCGGAGACTTTTTCGATTTGCTATAAATCCCGGGTTTAATTGTCCGCGAAATAAAGGGATTAAGCGAAGAAGATTAAATAGACAAATTCTGTTCAATATATTATTTCTACTCATCATTCACATTTTCGAATCTTATTCTATTTTCGAACACTTTGGTGCTACATACTAATTAAGCAACTGTTCAAACGAATTTTGAAAATCAATAAAAATAATATAAACTTTGTGTTTTTAAAGATATTAAATAATTTTTTTACTTATTAACTGATAGGGCTCAGTAATGATATTCCTCAATTTGATAAAGACAGAGGTGCAGAGTGAAATCGTTTTTATTTTTTAATTTGGTTTGCTATTGTAGCGTCTTTTTTTAGTTTTATAAATCTATAATTTATTGAATCATGCAAGATTCAATATTTTAAACTTTTACTTTGTCTGGAGTGTTTTATGTTCTCTACTGATTTCTTGATTCTGTAATAAAAGTAAGCAAACTAAGTAAAAACTAAAGTTTAAAGTAAAGACTAGACCCATGAATTTGTAGGTGTACAAATTAGTGTAAGTACTCCGAGGGTACTTCAAAGATCTCTGAGAATCGCTGGAGTACTTAGCCCTTGCAGATTATGCAGGATTATACGCGGTACACGACATTCCATTGTGTCAGGCCTGTGTCTGCAAGGGCAACGGTCATCTAAACTCACTACTTCCAGGTCTACGCTCGCGAAGGTCTTAGATCATCACCACTACATACTCAGTTATACAAAATTTTAATCACATAAAAATATCCAAGTAACAATTTCCAAACTTGTAGCTTTTGCAACAACATAACGGCATTGAAACATTAACTATGTGTACAATTGTGATATTTAATAGGTTCATGCAATCGATCTCAATAATGAAGCCGGATGAATTAATACGCATTTTCCGTTACAGTCACTTATAATTTTTGTATGATAATACCGGATGGCGACGGATGTTGTAATCGTCCAAATCATTATGGAAATAATTTTGTATGTAATCAGCACACAACGGAAATGAGTGGATCACGTGTTAATCCTTTTATGAGGAATGCTCATTACATATTAATGCATTAATTAAGTATTGTCACGTTTCGTGTTTATTGTGAACTGAGGAAAATAGTATTTCAAAATTCGCGTTTGTTTTGACACTAACAAAACTGGTAAAATGTTTGAATGTTTTAATATTTTTGGAGTTAAACATCAACAGATGAGTTTTCAAGAAAATTAATAAAAATATCCACGACCATAGTTACGAAAACCAGTTTTATTACTACTTAATTTTTTCCTTCTCTCTTACAAAGACAACGCACTAGAAAAAGATACTTTTAACAAGAGGAAAGGTACAGGAGGTAACACTGAAATAAAGTACTCTTAGACTAAATAACACCGCGTAAATCCACCGTCCATGATATCGTATTCGGTGTATCGCTTTAAAACCGTTTATTATGGTTTTTTTACTTTTACTTACTAATGAAGTGTATAGCAACTATTTCTATGTATAGGTCTTATTTTAAAAAGGAGGTGAATAATGTAGGTCAAACAAATAATGGTGGTCCACTTTTGACTTAAATTCTTGTTGACACCTCAGGATAAGTTAAAGCAAATTTTAAGAGTTGGTTAATGTTGATGACGTCTTGTTGAACATGTCACTGTGACTGTCTAAACCCAAATTGGTAAGAATCGTATAGCTCTGCCTAGGATTATATAATAGGATGCTTATAAACAAATTTATATATTACAAAATACGTACAAAATCTGCATCACACAATGAATGATCCTGATTCAGTCAGTCAGTAATTACTTGACCTACAGGAATATCCTGTTGATACTATGATGCTTGGAATAAAACTATATAAATTGGATCGTAAATACCTCTTTTGATTACACCATTATCAAGTTCTATAAAACCTGAGGAAACATCGTGGGGTATTATCGCAAAAATGTTTTATGTTTGCTATAAACCATTTAACTTCTGTTTACGTGTTTTGAAAGCTAAAGCTAATAAGGCTATTAAAATTATACGGGTGAGCCACAACAGGACGTCCACACAAAGATATAACGAATCGGAGGTATGTTTTCAAACACCGGGATCGTATAATTTTATAATACTTGTCAACAATATTTAGAGTGCTGTTAAAATTTATGTCACTATTAAGTCTCAACCTTATGGCCTTGTTTAAAGGTTTATTTTTAAAATTATTTTACTCCACATATCGCAAATGTGAAATTGTTAACGATTGCATGCAATCGACAGTGAGTTGACCATTTTTGTTTGGCCAATGAATTAATCCACACCAAACTTACTCCGACACGTACTTATAAAATAAAAAAACGTATTTTGCGTTTATTGTCGTAGTAAATTTTTATGTTAAGGTTATTTGAATACATACAATCGAAACAGGATTTCGAGTATCGTGCTATCAATGGATCTATTTTATCTAATCACCTATAAAATATACTTATTCCATGTTACGAGTTCGAGCCTGTAAAAGCAGATCGATTTGCCGTTTCGTTCGCTTTTATGATAAAATGTGATAATAACTGGTTTATTGGTGCCATAAATATAAATAAATAAGATACTTTAATATGTCCATTTGAGGGTTGCAATAATTCATACTTAAAATCATTTTTGTAGTATGCCATTTTTATATTTAGTTTCCTGCCAAATGTCTGCACTGCTGTTTATAGCCCAACATATTTAGTCAACATGAAGTAATTTATTCAAGCACCTAAAATATAATTATAATATTTACATTATTACTGGTGTAATAATAGTACAGTTGTTTTGTTCTGTATTCTTTAAAAGTAAAAATAAACCACAGAAGGTTATAGATAGTTAACAAAACATAGTTCCTCAGCTTTCACTAATAGCTTCCTTTCAAAACCTTGACGTGTATGACAATAATTGTCTTTGTTGCCATTTTGCAGGACATTTTCATCGTATTCCCTTGATTAGGATAATCAATGATCATGACATAGCAATGAATTTAAAAAACCTTCACCATAACGGCTTTACTCTAGTTATAGTAATTATAAAAGAGATTAGTGGTTTGGTTAAGTATTTTTTTTCAAATTTACACTGACAACGTGTTGATTTATCGACGACTTTATAAATAATAGTAACAACATATAGTAAAATATATTTGCATCAATTTGAAGAGTTTTACGCACGCAAGGTCATGGCCATTTATGCCATGCCGCCACGCTGACTAAATAAAATGTCACTGGAAGATGTCATCACATCAACAGCCTTTAACAGTCCACTGCTGGACATAAGCCTCTCCTTAAAGGAGGTTTTGGCCTACTATACCACGCTGGCAAGACGGGTTGTGTCAAGTTTTCCTACTCTCTGGAGTGCTGTTGTTCTGCGTAGTTTTGTCCCTTAGTGGAAAGTGTAATTAGTTATATTACCTATTTTGGGGTTATTTGTGTATTTTTAATTTTTTAAACCATTGTTGAACTAATTGTTACCTATCAAACGAAATATTACGAATGTATATGTACATAGAAACACCTGCAAAACAAAAATACAGTACAACTAAAATTAAAAATTAAAAAGACAGTGTTTTTGCATAATTTTTCAATTTATATCGAACATATATTATTGAAATTTTCAGTTTATAAATCTTTTATAAAGAAAATAATAACCGTTTGACTAAAATTTAGTCAAAAGGATGCAAGGGAATCTTTTATTATTAACTTAAAAATAGAAGTAAGCGTTAACACCGACACGTTATTTCTGAAGATTAAAAAATATTAATTTTAAAGAAACTACGAACAAGGTTTAATATAATTTAATATAGTGAAATACTATAGAAACCAAGAAACGATTCGAGAAAAGGCAGGTAGTACCCTTGCGCTTCGCTTGGCTTGTCTTGGCGGAGGCACTACCGTGCAGATGCAATATTTTCATGGCTAATCTCCGTTTCTAAATAGACTTTAATTTAAACCTTTTTCTTACCGGTATCCTTTTCTTTAAAATATGCAGGAATAAAATTTTGATCTACATTTAAAAAATCATTTATAAAAGGCATTGTACCGCTTCATCAAGAATTTGCATATTAGATTTCATGCTTTGAAAGTTCTCAACAAAATTTTATAAGCATCACTAATTTGCCCTTTTGAGTGGCCTGTCAAAACATCTCAATTAGTAAAGCATGGCTTATAGCGAACTTTTGAAGGCGATTTTATGACTGTGTTTATGCTCTTTACTGTATTAAAGCATATGTATTCCATCCGTTTTGCATTGATCTTAAATTCTTAATTCCTTTTTTGCTTTGTTTTATAAAGGCTAATAAATGTTTAAACTCCCTATTTCGACTGTTTTTTTTTGCTTTAGTCGGGATTTTCAGCGATATTTATTAAAACTGATTAGGACGCCCTCCAGCCAAATAAACTGAGGATTTAAAGAAGTCAGGTGAAATACGGAAAGCGAAGGACCATGGTAGTAATAGATCCCAATAAGTTGATAATAAATTACAAAAAATTACATGTTTTTCTGTGGTAATTTATATTTATGTTTATTACAAAATTTTAAGCAATCTTTAGGGCAAATTTTTAAATATGTCAGGAATAAGAATTGTTGTTTTTAAAAACCACAATGTTAACTTTATCAATAAAACATTTCAATTAGTTCCAAAACATTCAAATTGCAATATTTATTCATTTTATTACCGGATTCAATATTATATACTATAAAGTAAAAGAAAGTGTTGATGTGAATGAATGCCGTTATAAATAACTAACAGATTTGCCCGTGAAGGAGAAAGTAATGTGGTCGGAGACCGATGTGACCACAAAGTACCGTCTTCGCACCAAGTGTTGTAAATGACCATTTGACCAGTGCAGAGTAACATAGTAATGGTCAGGCTATTACCTGGGGAACAATTTACAGTGTCCCATAATTCTGAATGTGGTCGCTTCTAATTTTCTTTAAGCGGAGTTACTGGCGGTTAAGGAATCCTATTTGCGAATAAAGGGATTGGGGTTAGTTTAAGATGTTAATAACAATAATGGTAAGCTGTGACATTCTGTTGGAATAACGGAATAAAATAGACTTTATTGTACACAATTTTTTTGTATTAACAAAAATAGGTACATCAAATTACTGTGCTTGTACAAATGGGGGCCTTTTTGGTAAAAAGCAATTCTTAAAGGTAACCTTTGGGTGCACAAATCGATTGGTAATAGATGAATTCATGATTTGGTGTGAAAAAGTGTTAAAGAATCATTAAAAAACATTTTGCAAACAGAAAGTAATTGATTTCAACAAAGGTAAAGAATATAATGATTCATTAATTGACGAGTGTAAATCTGGTGCTGTTAAAACTTTGAAGATTACTTAATTTACCAGGAAAGACTTTATGTTTACGTATCAAGAAATAACAAAATACGATTTCTTTTACTCTCATCTGTGTGTAAAAAAATAGAGAACCGTGCCCTCAGATGCAGTTACATATTACAGATGTATAAATAAGCTTGCAAAGAGCTTCATAATCCCAGTAAGACAATACAGAAATTATTATTATCATCAGCCTATTAATGAATGAAATCCAGAAGGACAATGAAGAAAGAAAAAATACAGAAGTAATAAACAAGAATTCAATGAAGAAAGAAAGAATTTAAGTAGGACATCTTTTATCGGTAATTTATCTAACTTCAAAACTTAAGTATTTGAACGTCTTATGCGTTATCAGACTGATATAAAAACATTGTGAAATAAAAAGCATTACTATGTTCATATTCAAGGTATTTGATGTTTCAATTCGTACTCTCTCAACAACAGTTAATGGCTTTATTTTGTTACTGCGCGGTGCTAAATGAAATTTATTACTTTAAACCTCTACATTTGAGAAAGTTTACGAAAGCTAGTAGATAAAAAGATTTTGTAAAAGAAGATTTTAATTGTAACCTTAAATCTAAAGTTAGTGCCCAGTGTTACAAAAAATACCCACTACTTGAAACAGTGCTCAAAACGTATGCGTTCTATGTCGCCTGCTCAATTACAACTTTATTATTTTGCAACTAAGATAATTACATAGAATTTGTGTTTTCTCGTCTGTATTTCTCTAAATAACTCACATTAACGTTAGTATTCTTTACATATCTATAAAAATGAAGATGTTTATTAAATTCTATGATGTAGCAAAGAGTTTCACAGACATAAATCTTGATAAAGTTTGACCCCTTGAAAGGAATGTGATTTTTATGTATGAAAACCCTTTCGTTTTCACCTTAGTGTACAATATCGTAAGCTACTGATTTCATTATTCAGTCAAACACCTTCCACACGGTAATTTGATACTTTGATCTGAAAATTTTTACCACTTATACAAGGTAATTAAAAACTTTATTTTTAACACTTAAAATTACGAACACTTATACAAGGTATTAATTAAAAATTTATATCTTAAATATAAATAAATAAAAAAGGATTGAATTCAGATAAAGGAACTCCTCAGCGGTCAACAGCGCAAGCAAGAAATTTGAATGCACATTTAATTGTGATGAACTGTGCTGCATGGTGTCGGTGTGTCTTTGCACAGGTTCAATGCCCGCGCTTTATCAATATTTGATAAATAATACTCTTATTATAAAAACGGACTAGTGACTGCAAGATGTTTGTATAAAACATTTGATGCCAAAAAGAAACAGCCTCAGTCTTAATAACTTTTTATTAGGATGTATAATGACTTCATATAATTAGTATAAAAACGTTAAACTGATCTTTTTATGTGAAATAATTATGTTTTTACTGTATAATCTAAAAAAAACTAACTAATCGATCACGAATTGAATTTGATACTTAAACAGCGAACAAAAAATCAAGGCATACGTTCTGTCCATCAGAAGTGTGCGATGTTACGTAACATTTCGCTGTTTCATGGTAAACTAAACATCCGTAAAGTTTAAAGTCATGGCATTCATGGTCAATGAACGCCAATAGTCGTTTAATACTTTAAAAGTTGAATGTTTTTGTGTAGTAAGCGATTAGCGAACAGCGATTTTCAATGTAACATTTAATAAATCTCAATGTTTTTGACTAATTTGCGAACTACCATAAACTTTTTTCATGATTAGAA
Organism: Arctia plantaginis; assembly: GCA_902825455.1. Lineage (NCBI taxonomy): Eukaryota > Metazoa > Arthropoda > Insecta > Lepidoptera > Erebidae > Arctia > Arctia plantaginis. The sequence continues at coordinate 15,129,703 of CADEBD010000422.1, forward strand.
TTTTAATGATAGGTAACTTTTAAGTAAAATTATATTGATAGTCCACGTTCCATTCTAACAGATTCATGTCTAGACAATTATACTTCATCAAATTGGTCGTGTAGTACAAATGAGTAATGTAAAAAAAAAACAACATTGACTGTTCATCTAGTGGTTATTGACCTTGTCCAGGACAATTAATTGTATAAAAAGCGTAATCATTTGTTAGGAGTCTATAATATTTACGTATTTAAAAATATACACATGGGTATGTTTTTCAGTTGTCTGTTTACTATACAGGCTCTGCCTTGTTTGAGATCGGTTGGCGGTTGTGCCTAGTATGTCCTATTATTATTTTTATTACCTTAACTTATTATCTTACTTGAAAATAGTCTTGCGATACTTGGTATAGCTAAAAGTACGACAAAAAGTCAAAATAAGAAAAGTTTTCACAAGTTTGATTTCTGAGAAATATTGATATTTTAGTGTATCGTTCGTAAATTGATCGTCCTCTGGGGATGTCAGTAAATAGTCTTCATTTATGATTACGCGAGACCAAATCAACGTTTATGACAAAATGTGGGTTTCTATTAGACCTACATATATATTAATAGTGGAAGAACCATTGTTTGGCACGTATGTGTCGGCACTTAAGTGATACCTCGGCTTTTCACAAAACTGTCTTTAAGCATTTCTTCAATTATTTGTCAATGAGTAACCTCTCTTAGGACTCAAAAGACGCGACGCGCTTGTATATCTTGAATTGTAGGTTCCATATACCATATATATTCATGGTCCGGATGTCTTAATAGCAGCAGTTCCCGGATCCCTCCTATTACAGGCGCAGAGTGGCACAGCGTGGGTTTTTAGTTGGTCCGATTCCGAAACACCACACCACCGCAAACCCCGGTGGGGTGACGACCCAAGGGGGATTCCACACGTAAAAAAAATACATTAAAAATCTAATATAGTATGTATCATACTAAAATAGTCTAAGATATTATTAACATTATTTAAAAACATTAAAACAGGACTTGAACTGAACCATGTAAGTTACCATAACACAACACATTTTACACAAATAACAAAACTTGATTTAGAGTTTCAATAAGGATAAGCATTGGACCTTAGATGAAAGCATGACTGCACGTATAGCGTAGTGGTTTAAGAGGTCATCCCCGCCGCTTACTACTACGCTGAGTGTTGTGGGTCCGATCCCCACATGGGGCAACACTTTGTGTGATCCATAAACATGTTATTCTGAGTCCTGGTGTTCTTTGTGTCCGTTTCATGTATGTTAGTAAAGTCCCCCCGCGACACAATATATTTTCATGCGGGAGTCATCTTTTTAACTAAAAATATATATATATATAATACTATTCATGAGCTTATAAACTTAGTGTTATTTTCATCGAAGCTCTTTATGTCATGACATACTTTCAACTATATTGCTATTTATACTAATTAAAAACTTGCAGTACGAAATATACAATGTAAGTTGCAGAAGTTCCCTGAATAACTTTAAACTATAAAACATTGTAACCAGTTCATCGTTTAAACCTCATGGATCGAGTAAAAGAGAAGCAGTGATACGGCTCTCGCATCATCGGTCAATTACAAAAAGGTAATCCCGGGGAGGCACTTAATGAATCATTATGGCCAGCGGCGTTCCAACCAACGTGATGTGTGCACAATTTATAGTCCAGCTTTTAACTGTTCATAATATATTTTATTTCTTTATTTAGCTCCGGTATCACCAATGGCAATATATGTGACACTTTTGGAGTAGTCCCTTGGGTAGAATGACGAAGGTTTATTCAGCATGAATACAAATACGTCCATACTTGGGTTTGATTTGGACTTGATTACGATTTGTTTTATTGTTTACGGAAAAATACATTTAAATGATATTAGTACTTTTGTTTTATGTTTCGAAAATTGAAATATCAGATCTAAAAGTTCCATACTATAGCTACGAAGCTGCCCCAAGCTAGATCGACGTTTGAGCGTCTCGGAGTCAAAGGCGACTCGCGTCAACATCAGTCATAGGGACCCAGTGTGACCTTGCCTTTCTGATGGCGTGAAGCGTTGTAAGTTCTTTAACGTTCGTTACACTCGACGTTCGGTTAGACAATGGTCAAACGGTCAAATTAGAAACTTTGTGATTAACTTAAAATATGTAGTATCACAATACATATTAAAAACTCCATTAGTATAAATTTTGGTACATCATCTTATGAGATGATCTGGTTAGAACAGTAATTGAACGCGAATGTGAATAAAAAATATTTCAAACATATTTTCTGAGGTGAAAAGATCAAAGGATATATTTTATCCCCAAATAGTAAATATTCTCGATTGATAATTAAATAATAATAAAATATATGCTAGCTTTTATATCATAGCCATAATATAATAATATTGACCACATGATTTGAGATACCTTAAATTGATTTATTAAATATTTAGGTATTTGCTGTTAAAATACCCACTCAACGAGTTAAGCTTATAACTATCACAATTTCTATCTGCAAGCGTTCACTGCTGTCCGTAGGATAGACATGCATTTAACACAGGACTATTATGTACTCTTGATTGATGGATTGTCTGCTACATTCACGCCCAGCCTTCAAATTAAGCAGATTAAACGTATTTAGAGATTATTAAATGTTGTAGTTGCATAGTTTGGATTGTTTCTCCTGGTTTGTAGAAGTTTTAAAGGGTAATGACCACTTTTGGTGTCTCAAGTTTAAGGTTTTGTCAATTTCTGTTTAAATTTTATAAAATTTAATCTGATAATAAAAAGTTCGTACTTCGCCGAGCAAAGTCAAAAGCATTCATATATTCTAGTTTGTTTTAATTCAAATTTATTTTGTTATAATAGTGTATTACGTATAGTAAGTATAGCAGTAGTACGAGTATTATTATTGTAGAGTACGTACGTATCAATATTTAGAAGTATCTAATATTTAAATCTCTGTGTTCATCATTTATAATAAATGTTTAAATTATACTAAAATGATTTTGTGAGAGGTCTAAATAATTTAATATTTGACATGACATGACACCGTGCTTGATTATTTCGTAACAAAGACTGTGTGTAAAATACCCATCCGTGAAAGTGAATCGATGGTCACCTGATGGTAAGGGTCTATTTCCGCATATGGACACCTGCAACATAAAAGCTGCAAATGCGTTGCCGCACTTTGAGCACTTTGAGCGTCCCCAATATTGATACACTTAAAAAAAACAGTGGCACTCCGGGACTGCCGACAGAAGTAAAAACTTGTTTTTTTGTTTATTATTATAACAGGTTTTTTTTTGTTTTTATCGATTTGAAAAGTTCCGACCTGAATATAAATCTATCTTGTACATAAATACACAATATACGTTCATATTATATTATCAATGTATTTCAACCCAACCTCTCGTGTAATCTCTCGTGTAAATGGGGCCAATATATGTAGATGCTTATATATAGAGGTGTCGGTAACGGTAACAGTGTAGTAAGTTCAATAGTTTATTTTAAAAAATACATTCTTTTTTGTTGTTCAAAAATGCCCAACCCGCCTAAAGAAATTTTCACTTCAAAAAACAGAATACACTAGTGATACAATTAAAAAAGTAGAATTAAGGGGAGAGAGAAAGAGATATCGGCTCCGGTAACCTCAGTCACACCAACAACAAACACAAAAAGCTAAATTCTCAATTAATTGTATTCTTCAAATAGACGATCTTTACCAAATATTAATGAGTGATATTTTGATCTTACCGGCGCGAGTGTCACGATCTAGAGAATTCAACATTTATAAATCGAACGTTTATAAATAATATAAATATCGATACTAAATTACCTAAACCACGATTTTTGTAATTTGAAAAGTAATAAAGTTGAAATGATATATCAAATTGAGATGAACTCAATTGAATCATCTTGAATATGTTTGATTCATTTCGATGGAATATTTAATATAGAATTCTGATGTGTTTAAGGAACGCCGCTTATTTGTGAAAAACTAAGTATAACTGTACAGTTTATACGTTGGAATTAAAACTTTTGTGAATGAATAAATACGATTTTACTAACATGGCGTCACATGAATGAAATCACAGTATGCTTCACTCCCAGAAACAACACCCCCGTCGAGTGCGACACTTATCATTAACTCGAAACACATACAAGTGTATTTCGAAGAGGAAACCATATATTTGTGACATACCTATTAAAAAAGCTTAGGAGTTATAATAATCTTTTCATTTATTGAATTAAGGTTAAATTTATGGCAGTTAGAAGTGTTCGAAAACCTTGATTAAAACAGGTGTGTGTTTGTAATTATAATTTACACACTTAAACAGAATCAGAACTGATTTCCTAATTTATTGAAATGACCAAAGAGAAAAAAAAAACAGATTGATTACTCGAAGAAAATTGTATTTATTATGTTCTCAGTTCTCTAAATAAAGTCGATATAAAGTTAATATAAAATTGGTGCTAACACCACTTTTTATGAGAGGCAATTCTCGTCGCGTGATATGAAAACAAAATGCGTTGCAAATAACTTTCAGAGGATTAAACTCATTAAAAAGTTGTCTAAATAAAAAAATGTTGTTTTTAAAATTTAGTTATGTTTTGAATTCTTAGGAATTTTAGACTAACCAGACCTTCGCCAAACATTTTTAATAAAATTTACTGAATTTGTTATTAAATAAACAAGATTTGGCATAAACACATGAGGAAATCATGAGGACGAATAAATTAGACGTTATTATTAAACCACAAAGTACGGAATAGACAAAAAGCATATCTCTATTTATGTACAATTGTTTTTTTTTTAATAATTATTACATAAAAACTATATACATACATACATAACTTCCTCGCAACCTACGCAGCATGTGCCAGAGCTCGTTAGCAATTTTAAGCCAATTACAAAAATACCTGAAAACTACCTAACTACTATGTCACTGCCCCAATTCATCCCGTGGGTGTCGTAAGAGTCGACTAAGAGCGCAAAACAACGCAGGACACTAACACCTCAAAAAGAATTAAAACTTGTCACAAACCCTATACCCGTCTGGCCAGCGTGGTATAGTAGGCCAAAACCTCCCTTCTAAGGAGAAACCTATGTCCAGCAGTGGACTATTAAAAGCTGTTGATGATGATGAAATTATATATGTTAGGGCTTCTACATACATAAGTTCTGTGCACAAGTACTAACCCAAAAGCTATTTATCCTCTGCTGTACGCGATTGTACCTCACTGATAGTACTGTCACTCGCTGAGCAAATGTATTAAAATTTAAGTTAAACTTCAATTTTAACAAATTTTTACTCAATTTATGTTCTGTTTTTAATAGTTCTATTGCATTCAATATTTTAGGAACTATATTTTATATATTATAATTTCAGTCAAAGGAAAGTAAGTATTTATTATAAAAATGAAAGTCAGGGACCTAATAGTTAGTGATTTGTCTAAATAGTTTTATTTTATTTGAAAGTAAAAAATATGAAGAACTGCTAAATTATTTCGTTCATGAATTCTTCCAATCCTGCACTTCCACACTGCAATTCAACTTCACAAAACAATTTAAGCCCTCCATTACATCTAAGATGTCATTATCACTGTATTTGTTAAGCAGCAAAACAAATCACATGACATCTCTGTTTCAATATTTTAAACGCTGAAGAGTATTGGCATTTTCGATAATTAATATTTCATTACGCCTTTAAAGGATCCAGGGCAAAGTTAAATAGCTATTAAGAAAATAATAAATATGGGCTTAAAACTCGGGTAATGGAGATTCTATTTTATGTAGATCTTCAGATTATTTACGCAGAAACATCTTTATATTGATGCATTCTTTAACTGCCAAGTTTTCTTGAGAGCCATTCTTGGCACCGATGACTGCTTCGGTGGTGCAGAGGTAGCATATGTGACTGCTGTACTGAAGTCTAGGGTTCGAATCCCGGGTCGGACCAAATGTTTGTACGATCTGCAAATATTAATTTTGTAGTTTGAGACTCTACCTCTGTTTACCTCTAAGAGTAGAAGATTAGGCAGCCTATTATAAGTTTATCATGATTCATTTCAATTCACGGAAAAATGATACTAATAAACAAAATATAATAGAATTTAATGTATGAATTTCATCATCTAAAGTATCATGCATGATATAACTGAAATAAGATACTATAACTATCCAAGTAGCAGTAAAGCTGTTTGTTCTCAACAGAGTAAATTTACTTCTAGATAAAATGGAATGCCATAATGAAATGTGTTTGCCATTTAAATCAATCATAACTTCAATGAAACTTCTATGGGTTTGACGTGCAGCAGTAAAACGATGAGAGATATAGATGTGTTCTTAGAAACATAAAGCGGTTTTGACGTTTCAATTGAGTATTGAACGCGGAACTCCTAAAAGCGTCAGAATTCTGCTACCGTCTGTATAAAAGCAGGCTCTAGGGTTTCTGTAATTCAGTGTAATCGTTCTAAGAAAGCTATTTTGTGAAAATATTTACGGCACAAACCACGAAGTAAATGGCGTTCCAACAAATTTGTCATTCGATTTTCAACTTTATGATTAAAACCTGTAAGACTAAGCAGTCTGATTCTTGCTGTGATATTTATTTTGTTTTGTCCACTCTAGGATACAAGCAAATCATTACGATGGAAATTCTAAAGACGTTGTTTAAAAATGATTAGCAAGTCCACTTCATATTAAACTATGATAATATGCTTCCATAACCATTAGATAATGAAGAAAAGCATAAAGCATTTCATCATTTTTTATTATATTTGCGTACTAAATTTTTTAATAAATAATTTTAATTTACCCAATGTGTAATATTATTAAGGGTTGACTGGATGACCTTTAAGGGATGACGAAGGGAATTTCATCCACTTGAAAACTACAGTTGGGGCATTGAGAATATAATCTTTTTCAGACAAGACAAAGAAAGCAAGGAAGGTTGGAATACGAAAAACGTATCGGGTTATGAAACTAGAGTAAGGTAAATTACAAATTTCGAATGGAGAACCAAGATTGGGAATGCAAGAGTTCCCGAACTACGATTGTATCGCAAATGGAGTAGAGTAATTGAAAACACTAGAACTAAGACAACAGTTGGTTAATGTAATATTTGAATATATTTGAAGAAAAGAAGGATATTTAAGAAAATATGCTTTCAATATATTTAAATCCTTATTATGTGAAAAGTTATCCTTATATGCTTATTACAAAATAATCGTTACACGACAAACAATAATAAAAACTTCAAACATCTTACATACAACAGTCTGATCATAAATTTAGGCAGAGTATGTAGTATGATAACCAAACTAACTGATAATCGTACTTATATATTTCTAACTATGAAACATATACGTAATATTTCAAGTAAATACCAATTAAATATTGTGTAAAAGACAGTTAAACAGTTGGATTTAATCAAATTTTAATCTAGAGACATGATTTAGAAGGTCCTCAGTAGTGTACTTTAAAATAAATTGCTTTACTGATCAAAACAGTACATTGAAGAAAGTGTTAGATTCTTACTTACTTGAGAAGATAGTTAGTTACTTTAATGTTCATCGTGAATCATCATTTTAACTAACAGATGCGAATATTTTAACAAGAAATTTGTAGTGGTAGGAGCTGGATGCGAGAAGCCCAAAATCGATCTAAGTGGCGCGCAATGGGAGAGGCCTATGTCCAGCAGTGGACTGCGATAGGCAGATGATGATGATGATCCAACCAAACCTTAATTTTAAGAATTATTTGTAGCCTAGATAGGTTAATTTATACAATTAAAATAATAATTACTGATTGCGTTGATTCTCGCCTAGTTAGATATAAACAAAATATTAAATAAAGTTGCTTATAAAGTATTCTCTTTATTATAATTACTTACTTAATTTTTTTTTGTTTAGTTTTGTCATTGATCTGCACAAAATATTTTAATAAGTATTTCTCTTAATTTTGTCTTACTGTTATTGAATTTGCTTTTTCGTTTTGTAAAGCCAATTTGTAAAGTTTATTTTAAGTTCGTTCGAAGTTAAGACTTTTGTTAAGTCATTTACAGGGATGAATGACGTACGGCAGACCATTTTTAGTGCTCACTAACATTTTGTTCAAATATTTAAAAAAAAACACCTCAATTTGAGAACTTAATATTTTAATGTTCATTTAATGATGTACAGTAATGGCATTTAGCCCGAAGGTACTAAATAGACGTAGCATTAACCATTATACTTTGATACTTAATTCTTAAGCATTTATTTTCATATTTGTATAGTCCCGAGATCAAATACCGAAGGTTTCCTGTTTTAACTCGTACCAAAAATTATATGGTATTAGATACAAAACTATTATTAAAAAGTTTGAACCGTTTATGTAAATAGTTACTAAGGTTAACATAATTAGAGTATATTCTTGAAGACATTATTTTCGAATTACGTAATGTTTATCTCGACGGTTTGAGCGCTCAGACTTTCTGGGCAATACGTCATTCCGAGTCACAAGTATAGGCATTTGACCTGCTGTATCGGTTTCTTTTATTCCTTAATCATTTTTGTCTGCTGCTTTGAGGGAAGTGCATTTATTAGATTTCCAACTACTCCAATTTACTTCTGATTAATTTCGTTGCGGATTCCAAGACAATTTAACTTTTCTTGGAATTTCCCGAGTTTGGGATTAAACTCGGTGTATTGGTGGGTCAATGGTGTTGATTCTGGTGTACAGAAATTACAGTAGTGAGCGCGTGAGAGGAATTAGTCCCAATCAATCTATTTAAGATATATATACCTAATTATTTTTTCTTTAGCTACCTTTCCTTTCATACTTACAATTTATGATAACAGGCTTATAGAGTATAAACTCTATAAGTATTAAGTAAGTAGGACATATAACAGTTGACTAAAATAGGCGTTTAATAAATCTTTACTTACCCCTGCGGGGATAAGATATAGATGTGAAGGGACAATTTTGTCCGTTACGTTATTCACATCAATCACATGTATTATCACATCAAATACATATTAATATATTATTTGATGTAAATAACGTTTAAGCCTTGAACAAAAAAGAAATAGAAAGGTGTATGGAATTAGAATGGGTTTTGTTTGTAAAGCTGTTAAACGCTGACGCCTTCAATTCTGATTTTCCACAATCTTGAAAGATAACAACTTTTGAGGCGTTTATTCAAAGCGAGGTCTCTGAAACATCGATCCTCAATAAGCCCTATTACAATATGTCACAAAGATCAATGAACAGTTGTACCTCAAGTTTTAACAATACTATTTTATAATAATAATACTAACACACACTTAATAATAAACACCATTTAGTACCTACCCAGTTAATGACAACATTAACTGGGTAGGTACTAACCGGTGTTTGATTTGTTTCTTATTACTCATTACCTTAACTTTTAATGGATTGGATATGTTGTGTTAAATCTCAGGCCATTTCATAATAGGATTGCGTTGTGAATTGTAATTGAAAAGTTATTGTAATTCTCTTAATAAGACTGTAAAGAAGTAAATGTGTGTGAATAACCTAGCTGGATTATATGTATTAGACACGGTTTGACACAAGTTTATGTCGGTTAAATTGCAAATCCTGAAGGGCAAAAGAGAAGACGAAGTGGAGAGTTGTCGTCGTCGATCTATTCGAGAAACTAGTAACGCCAACAAGCGCCAGCCGAGCCAGGAAAACTCTTCAGATATTTTTAGGATTCATAGCTCTGACGCCGTTAAGCTTTTGTTTAAGCACAAAGAAATGTAAACAAATATCAAGCGCACTATATTTGTAGTGCGGTTGATATTTGTTTATTAGCGTGCACCCATTTTCTTGTCAAATACATCGTTTGTCTTTATCCTGGATGGGTTTAGGTATTTATTTATTTAATTATATCCATCTCTATTATATACCATTAACACATAACATGAGTTACAAATATGTAGACGTAGAAATCGGCGGTCTTATCGCTCAGGGCGATCTCCTATAGACAACCGTAACACGGATATTCAGTACAGTTCTACACTAATTTTATATCTAAATACACAACACACAACTAGTATTTGCCATGTATGTATGTATATAGCCATGACGTTTTGCCCAACACTACGTTACACCTGACAATACTTACGTTGAAGTAAAAAAAACCGTAAGTTGGATGTATAACATCACTTACATTAAAAGTTCATTCAGTTTGTTTTAATTCCACTATGGATTTTGATTACAGCCCTGTGTGGGTCGCCCTAAAAATAAAACGTTAGGACCAAACATATGTCATTTGTCAGCGTTTCGCTCACATGACGTGAAGTAATTTACGATATCCTTCTATGTTGCTCTTTAGTGGCAACAATTTAAAATAAAATGCCCGCGGTTCAACAATCGTTTATGTCAGTTACCGCGGTAAAAAGTAGCTGATGTTACTCGCTGGTAATGTAGCTTTCAATTGGTGAATAAACTTTTAAAATCGGTTTAGCGGTTTAGGAAGGAAAGCGTACAAACAAAGAAACTCACTTCACACATATAAGTTAATGTGTGGCTACTTTCATTTGCTAAGACTGAAGTCTTCTTAAATTGTCTTATTTCGATTTTCAAAGTGAAATAGAATAATCGGTTACATTACTATTGGGTGATTAGGGTTTACATTAAAAAACAATATAAATACTTACCAATAAGTATTATTAGTACAATAAAAGTATCACATATTATGAGAACCTTCATCATGTCAAGTAGTTTTTAAAAAGAGGCGATGGTCGTTATTGTTAAAAACTTAAGCAGGAGCTTTGAACGATTCGTATTAAGATTCCAAGTTAACGCTCCGCAGTCGTTATTCATATGACATATAGCGTTCAAAATTAGGTCGGATTAGTGATTTCATGGTATTTGGTTGCATTTTGAAGGGGATCTGGCAACTCGGTTAACAAAGGAAAAAATATACACAACGACAGTGTTAACTGCACTTTGAAAATTAAAAACACAAGTCAATGATTTACTTATACGGTTATAGCAATGTTAGAGGATTACTCAATGTAGTTAACAAAAAAACGAGCTAAGTTTTGTCAAAGAACTAAACGCAAAATTCTAGGGTTAACGATTGATTACCAACCATCATTACCTTCATCGTCGTAGCCATAGGACGTCAAATACTAAACATAGGCCTCGCAGGCACGTTGGAAACTTTTATTTAAGAAATTAATTACAAGTTTGATTACCATTTTAGATATTTGAAATAAGACCGAAATGGTACAAATTACTTATCTTTGGTATAGTTTTTTAAAACAATTATGGGTCGGTAAATATGTATGATAATATATTATAAGGCAACCATGTTACTAAAAAACATAGGCTTTATGAGAGCTTGCATTTTACAATATAAAGTGCAAATATATACGTACTCTTTAGAGATCTCTAAATGACTAATAATCTCTAAATAGTACGTATATATTATAAGAACCTACAATTACACAGTTTTTTTTTTAATTAGTTGACCAAGTTTGTATTGGATGAAAATTAACTGTTATTTATTACAGACTTAATTTTCTTGCTAGTATAATCGAGTCACGTAATATTAAGTCGTTAAGATATTGGGACCTATATTCGATACTCCTCTGAGTATCGTGTTCATAACAGATAACTTGTAATCTTTGTACCATAGTTAACAATCACATCGGACGGTCGGCACGCCGTAAATTGTCCCCGCGAGGTTTGTACCGAACACGCATTTAGAAAAATCACTCTTGGCTCGCGGCTCTGTGCATGTTTGTACCGACCCAGTTACTTCGTGTAAACGAAATTTAATAATTGAAAAAATAATACTTACACCATCATTTTACAAATGCGAAAATCAGTATGTTTATTATGCTTTCACTCTAACTGCCCCATTTATCCGGTGAGATAAATGGGGCATCACAGAATTTATTTATCAGGTTGTTAGGCTTACAAACCGTCCGTGTGGTGACGGATTAAGAATACGGAGTGTCACCACCCCTATTCATCTCATGGGTGTCGTAAGTGACGACTGAGGGAGCAAACCACGCAGACAACAGCACTGCAAAGGTAGGAAAACTTGAAACAAACCCTATACCAACTCGTCTGGCCAGCGTGGTATAGTAGGCCAAAACCTACTTCTAAGGAGAGGCCCATACCGAGCAGTGGACTATTAAAAGCTGTTGATATGATGATGATGATGGGGTTTAAAAAAAGGACATAAAGATACCTGATTTTATTAACAAAGTATTAATTTATAAGCACAAAAGATTTACTCGCGTTTTGGAGTACGAAAATTGCAAGTTTGCATGACGATCTTTCGAGTAGTTAAAATAAAATAAAATATAAACATTCGTCTATAATATGAACTGGTCATAAAAGTAAATTTACATTTGACAGGACTATTGGTTTAGTGATTAGAGACCCTGACTCCTAAGCTGGAGGTAGAGGGTTTGATTCCCATCCAGGAAAATTAATTATGTTATAAGTACGATCAATTTTTCTGTATCTGGTAATCATATTATAACCAGACACAGAACTAATGGTTATGGACCAGTCCCTGCCTAATTTGGGATCACAATGGCATCTGTGAGATGTTTTTTTTTTTGTTTTATTATTATTATTATATTAGTCTTATAAAAATTATTCCATCAAAATTCTTAAGCAATAAAAATTACTAAGGCACACTAAAAGTCTCTCAATATGAACGCGCAGAGAAGTACAAGATACTTCCATGAAACATGTACTTATTAGCACTTTGCAACTCACCGGTATTAATAAAACAGGTGTAGGATATGATTTTTTATGAACCATTAAATTTATTAAATATAAACGGCAATCGTTTCAGTACTTTATGAAGTAGACAATAAATGATTATGATCACTTAGCAATATCATTTCACACTAGGCATAACAGAATGCATCAAAATGAAAATCAAAGAACCTTTACTACTTAAGAACCCCACGAATACCTTCCTGCCTTCATTTTATAGGGCAGTTAACTTTACGTTAACATTAGTTTACAGAAATTAGCTATATATCAATTAAATTAATGAACCTTTAAGTACATAGAGTGGTCCCGACGTTTCATTTCGTTAGCCAAACTTTACACTCAACTGACGTCAAAGTTGATAGAAATATCAATAAATATTCAACTATACACGTTTAAATTAAAATTAAATTTCAGAACAGACCAAATGCACAAAAGAAAGTACTTTTTTGTGGTTGTTAATAAATAATAAAATGTTTCATTACATATGCATATTAGATAGGTGGTTAAGTTTGTCTTTTCTATCATAAAGCAAACGTTACTAACTTTTCACTTTGTAGTTAGCGTTTGAGCACAGGCATTGAGTGAAACCTAGACTAAACGTCAGGTAATTCAGAAATATATTATACCTATGACAAAGTCGCGTTAAATTCCGCCCATAAATTTCATTTTATGCACTAATCTTCTTAAAACAAAGGTACATCTTGAATAACACGTGAAAGTAAATTTCATAACAAAAATTACAAAAACAAAACGGTAATATTAGGTTCATGCTGGTGTACTCACCACCAGATATTCGTACACTTTGTTTATGGGGATCACGTTGAAGGAAAGAGTGACTTTTGCTGTGGGCTATGGGTGGCGAACCCATAAAATTTTCTTAAAGCAGATCCCTCGTATTGCTTACTAGCCTGGTGGATAGTCCTTCACTATTCAGGCTGTGGTTGGGTCTTCGTTATGGAAGGAGCTCGCTCTACGAAAGAGTGGCATCTTTAATGATACAAGAAGTTACAAATATTCATTATCAAGTCTTTTGTGTGCTGATTAGAATACTTTATTTTTATAACATCACCACTCCTCATATTTCGTAACTGAGTTTTGTCATTACAAAGGGTCAACACCCACTGTTCTGACTATTAAAGTTTAAATATACAAACAGACGGTACAAATTATCGTATGCGGTATTTCCGGACTGGTACGACCTTCAAAACTTGAAAAAAACAGTGTACTCCTTCCTCATTCGACGGCAACGCGCTTTTGACTCCTGAGTTGCGGCGTTCAGAGTGAGGCGTTCATGTGCGGCGGTGGTCACTTTCCATATGGTGACCAGTGTACTAGTTTGTCCCCAAAAAAGACGGGAAGTGGTAAGAGACTACCACCAACCACGAACACCTGAAAATCAAGAGTAACAAATGTGGTTCCGGCGTTAAAGAATACTCTTTTTTTAAGGAATTGTAGATCATATTGATTTGGAAATATCGCAGGTGACAATTGTTTCACATATTAGTTCAAGGTGAGAAAAAGTTTCTTATAAATCAAACAGTGGTGGAGTGCCAATTATCCTAGTGATGGGAATGAATGTTTTACTGTGTTGAACAAAGGCGGAAAGTTGCGGTCTTTATAAGTCTAAATAATTCTTCAGAATATTTCTCATAATACTTGTATTATGGGGAATATCAAAGAATATAATATCTCAAAAATTTTGATTTCTAAGATCAAGATAACGTAAATAAACTCATTTAAAAAAGTTTATACTGTCGTATTGTTGCTGGTATATACTGAGGTTAAATAACAGCTAACCTACAAAATGTATAACTTTTAAATTACATAATAGTAAATAGTTGATAATAAAAAGTAATCTTCATTAATTGAAATGATCAGAAATAAAATAAAGCAGTTAAAATTTATGAAATATTTTCAAAAGTACATTAAAACTTGAATTATACGTATAACTTCCGCGATAAATGCAGCTTATGTCATAATACCTTTGTATTCCATGTAATCATTCTTAAATTGTTTAATAAAATTTAAAGATAATGTTAGGGCCATCATACACCTACGCCTAGACCTCCCAAGAAAGGTGAAATTGAATATACGTACAGAATATCAACTCTTGTTCTCAAATCAAAGTATAGTTAAAAGGTATATACTTTAACCTTTTATCTGGTTGCGGAGCCTGTCACTAACAAAAATGGCGATGAGTTCGATACATAGATATATTTAATTTTCTTATCAGTAAATTCAGTTATAAATAAGCAGGACAACAGCACTGCAGAGGGAAGGAAAGGTTGACACAAACCCTATACCAACCCGTCTGGCCAGCGTGGTATAGTAGGCCAAAACCCCCTATCTAAGGAGAGCCCTATGTCCAGCAGTGGACTGTTAAAGGCTGTTGATGTGATGATGTGAAATTCAGTTAGTGTATATTTTTTACAAAATTCAGGAAATAACGGATGGCGTAATGG
This sequence comes from Arctia plantaginis, assembly GCA_902825455.1. NCBI lineage: Eukaryota > Metazoa > Arthropoda > Insecta > Lepidoptera > Erebidae > Arctia > Arctia plantaginis. Next base: position 15,144,920 of record CADEBD010000422.1, read on the forward strand.
TTCCATCCCGCTACTTTTCGCTGAGTATTGATGGTTCGATCCCCACATAGGAAAACCCTTTGTGTCACCACCAAATTTTGTTTTGAGTCTGGTGTTCTTGACTGAGACACAGGATATATTCCTAGTGCGGGAGCTGTCTTAAAAAAAAAAAACTTTATAGTAAAATTCTAAGGCCTGTCTTAAAACAATACAAACAAAAGATTATGAGCAACAACAAAAAATCGCCTCTTAATGAGTTGCAACAATAACACTGGTGGTGTGTAAAAATACCGTAAAGTCTACAGAAGGCGTGTTGTAAAGACATAATTGGCCGTTCTCATAAACAATGGCATGGGTGCTAGCACCTCTGGCAACGAACAAATGAAGCATGCTCTCACGTATAAAACCACCAATGTTCTAAGATCTCAGAGTCTGCCTTAAACACGAGCGTTTTTGGTTAGATATGCGAAACGAAAGATGTCAAAACAAGTTGGTAGTAGCGGTTCTACCACAACAAATTGCCATGTATGATATAAACACGTTGGAAATTCTGTTCGGCATTATAAGGACCCCCATAGAAGGGAAATGTTTGAAGATTTAGCCTAACGGTGCTAGCCTAACAATAAAATATTAAAATGAATATGTTATTTTATTCCGAAATTTAATTCTCAAAGTTCACTACTGTTTCAAAACCAGTCTCTAGAGATTATAGGGGGTATATTATAGCCTACAACTAACGCAGCAAAATGTCACTCTTGAAGAAGGTTCACTACTTTTTAGGACAGTTTTATATCCTTTCACTCTTTATAAAGTGTATCAAAGATTAAGACTGGACGCCTTTTCAAAGTGAAATATTATATATCCTTACTTTCATCATTTTGTTAAAAAATATTAATATATATGTAGTGTTATAGTCTAAAGAAAGAATAATGCCATTTGTGAAACATAAGTAATTTGATCAGTAAATACTAGGTTCTTAGAAAAACCTCATAATTTTAATATTCCTAATGTTAATCATAATTTTACCTAGAACTACTGACTGAAAATACAAGTATGTGTATTGTTAATATGGTTCGTTTTACATAGTTGAATATTTATTTAATACTGGTAAAAGCTTTATTGGTAAGAAAAAGTTTAAAGTGGAATAAGGTAAGTAATCCAGTGTTGGCAATACGTCTTGCAAGATTAAACCCAAAGTAGAAATGGTTAGCAATTGAATAAAAGCTTGTATAACAGTAATCATTACTTTTAATACGAAAATAAGCTTAGGAGAGTTACTGGCATGAAAAGCTACCTTAATGCGGCTACTACCTACGACGCTTGTATGCAATTACTGAATTTTTAAAGTTAATTATAGCCAAATAATTGTTAATTATAGTGGCATATCTGTTTAACTGATGTTACCATATTCTTTGACAAAACTTAGTTAGTTAAACGTCTCCCAGAGGCCTCATACTGTATCAGTTTAATCTTCAAGAGCAAAATATCGCACACCATGTACATTAATGTTTTATGTTTACTGGATGCTGTTCTAAATGTTTATTCGTTGCATTAACGTATTGTAAGTTTCTAGCAGCTTTATTAAATTGATCATGTATTATTACGTATGTTTAAAGAACTTTTTTTCTCATAAGGACTTTAAGTACGCTTATAATGAGATACAAATAATTCTTTCTTCTTTGGCCTCGCCGTTTCCCGCTACACGGGGTCGGATTTTCTAATCATGCGACGCCACGTGGTCCGTTGCTCTGCGTTCTCTTCCCTTAGACACAGTTCCTTCATGTCACTCTGGACATTCGTCAGCCAGGTGGTTTGAGGTCTTCCTCTTCCCCTCTTTATAGTAGCCATAAAAAGGCACTTCCTCACGACATGATCCTCGGTTCTACGCATTACGTGACCGTACCATCTCAGCCTGGACTCGCTCAGTTTGTCCGCTACCTTTGCAACTTTGATACAAATAATTATTATATACAAAAAAAAATTGGCTCTGTCCTAGTCCTTGAGTTTGGTTGGAACAGTTTTATCTTTTCACACTCTTTTATGTAGTTTGGTAATGTATTATACAGCCGTGCTCTCTCGAATAATACCGATTCTTCCAAAATTAGTTCGTGGTTGAATTAGTTGAAGTTGGCGTTTCTTAAACTGTGTTTTGTTTCTCTCTTCTGTAAATATATGTTAGTGTGATTTGTATTAAGTGCAATTTATAACCGACCTAAAAAGGACTAGGTTCTTAACTCGTTACAATCTTTTTTTATGTATGTTAACCGATTACTCGAAGACACCTGAAACGATTTAAAAAAATATTCTTTTATTTCAAAGGGGTATACCCTTTGAAATAAAAGTCCCATTTAAATTTTATAGGAATCGGTCAAAAATCAATAAAAATCTTAAAGTCGTATATATCGATGATATTTTCGTTTCTCCAAAACCTTGCTGTTTCATTGAGCAGTGCGTTTAGTTGGCCTATCCATATTATATAAATAAATAAATAAAAAAAAAGGAGAAAGTTCTCTCCCGGTCTACCTTTTGTAAGAAATGAGATTTCTCAATCGGTGCGTTTCTTATTAGGTACAGACAGGATTGAATAATTACATAAAAACGTTGTCATGATACAGTCTTATTTTAACTAAGATACAGGCATTATATATTTATTCCATATATTATACACAGACAAATGTGTAAATTGTTATAAGGTATATCTTTGTATACTTTATAGACATTTTTGTCTATAAAACGACACTATACTTGGGCCTAAAAGATATTTATTATATTTATAATTAGTAGTCGCCTAGAGGTCAAAACTCGGTTGTAAGTGCAATTAATAAATTGCAAAATTGTTTTTAAAATAGTTTCACTGATGATTAAAGCTAAACTACAAATAAAAATTTGTTGGTGGACAAAGAATAAAATGAGACTTAACTCTTTTATCTTTGCCTATTATTATGACTGTGAGTTTTATGACAATGAAATAAATAGCTTTTCAACAAGAAAAATCATTGCATTCCTTGTAAAATAAGTAAATATAAAACATTTCAAATATTATTTCAGTTTATAAAACAAGCCTTAACTCACTATTTGAAATTACAGATACACTTTTTGAGTTTATTCAATTATATAAATTAGTTGCAATGAACTCAGTAAACAACATAAAATAACATAAAACACAAGTTCTAAGGGACAACAATTATTATTTATAACATACTCTATTATTATTAAGCTGAAGAGCGTAGTTAGTAACCAATAAAAGTTTATAACCATCACAATACTTAATTAAAAAGTATGAAGCCGAATGCTCATATTAAACTACCTTTACAATGACTTTAGTTATAAAATCGGGTTTTATTGCATTATAGAATATGGGCAATTATATAAAATATAGAATCTTTCCAAGATATCCTATAATTTCAATAAAGACAAAAAATATAAAAAGACTAACGAAAATATTATAATAATATTACAAAGGCAAGTACAAATATGGCTACAAATTTTCAATGAATTCCGCGGTTAAAATAGAGCTGATGATCTGCTGAATACGTCTAACTAAGACAACACTGGATTATGTTTCAAACAAAAAGATACAGAAAAAACATAACTGGCTAATCAGTTTCAGACTTATGACGATGCAGAGACAGATAGCACACAAAAAAGACACACATGTTCGCTTTGTAACAGTAACTAAATATTATAAACAGATATTATTACACTAGATACTATAATAAATTCGTCTATGATAGAATCAAAAAGCTTGTAAATATTGGATTACAAAAAAGAAAAACTACTGTAAAATTTTTAAATAGAAGTTAAACGTTAAGTTAACGTTTAAGTTCAACGTTATTATTTACTTGTGGGTGGTCTTCCACATGGTTCGTTCTTTAAGGTGAAGTTTCCATTACGAAAGCGTTTAAACCAAAAACATTAGCAGTCTCCTCACCAAACGCAACGTTGATATTGCGAGCCGTTTTCCGCGTTAGTTCCGTGTCGGAACTCGTATTCAAAAATGACTTGGATTTTCAAAGTATCCATCTTCCACGTCTAAGCTGAATAAAAGAAAACAATTGAAGGTCGAAAATCGAATTTTGCACATTTTTTTATAAGAAGAATCTCGTAGGTATCATGTGAAAAAGTACAAGTTACACGAAAATCTCACACCATGAAAGTTTTAAGTCAATTCAAAGTATCCATTACTATACAACGGCAATTTCATGCTTTAACCCCTGTTATGTTAACAATCAACAAATTACGAAAACAAATTTATATATTGTAGATTAGAGCCGCTCATGTTTCATGTCATAAATAAAATAAATATTCCACAATTAGTTAAAATTAATCGATTGAAATGAGGCTTTTGTCATGTGCCAATCGCTATGCACCCTTGACATAAATTTTACTCTAAAATGATATACGAATAAAGCGTATGCGTCAGTTTTCCTACTAACGATGCCACTTCATCTCTTAGCTTTCGATCCATTGTTCATTTGACAAGGTTCGCGATAATATTGAAATGCCGCACATGAATAGAACGTCCATTCACTTATCTTTATATCGCCGCGAGACACTACACATGGACGCTTATGATGTCCATCTAAATAATAATGACAATTAATACATTATGATACTAATATTATTTTTATGTTAGAAAAGATCTTTAAACTGCAAATCTGGTGTATGTAATTCAGAAGAGTACAACTTTGCACACTCTTTTAGACACAACTTAACTTCACGTCCTTATGGCAGCAGGTAATATTAAGTATTAGGTAATTAATATTGTCTATTCTTAACATTATTACTTGTGATAAACAAAGCCTGAAGTAAATCATCGTTTACGAAGAATAATAAAGAGTCCTTCCTTAACATCGATGCAAAAGATAAGAAATCATATTCCTCATTCTCTTGTTCGTTTTGTTTAATTTCATTCTTGGATAAAAACTGTACGGATAGGCCTTAACAGTTGTCAACTATTTTAAACATTCAGTGGATACTTTTGCTATTAATAACTATATCATAGGGTCAAAAGGATTCTAAATGGTTTTAAAAGAATCGCTTTCACATTGTTCGTTTATATGTTTTCTAATCACTACAGCCGTATGTGTCAAACTAACATAAGAATTTCTTGCAAGCATATGATTAGCTTATTGTGTTCAAGCTACTGTTGTATACTTTGACAAGGACTACGTAATAAGTACCATACGTATATAATTATAGTACATTTTGATGTGTCAGTTGCATAATATCCAATAGATATCGATAACGCAACTGATTGGCATTCCCATTGTTAGTTAAATGATGTTTAGTTAAATATTCAATTTCAGCTGATACATAATGGGATTTAATAATGTATTGTGGACCGATTGAATTCAAATGATTTGAATTGAAAAACTAAATTAATTTCACATTATGTAAATTTTATTTAAAAGTTAGAATCTAGCTTTAGGCATTAGAACATTGACTACTTTATAAATTAAATACTAAAGGGAAAACAAACCTTTTTTTTCTAAAAGAAGTAGAAGTAAGTAAGTACGGTTGTCTTGATTTAAATATTATTTCCTAAGACTAATAAACTTCTTTACGCACGCTTGACTTGGAGAGTAAGCTGGAGAATGCGTGACGAGAGCGTTACGAAAAGTGTGATCGGGCGAGGCGAACGGAAGTTGAGAGGGAGATATAGGGAGATTAGTGAAGCTAGAAAGAGAGAGAGTTACGTTTCGTATATTACTGTAGGTGCAAGAGAGAGAGGTGCGAGCACATATTTTCTTTCTCTCTTTCTCTCATAGCCAAGAAGTTTTACTTCAGTCGTGTGGTCTAAAGCACACTCTTTTTTTTTTAATTTTTATTTCTTACCATATCAATTATGTGGAAAGTAAAGAATGTTCAAAACCAAAAATCCTTAAAGATTTGACTAGATGTTACAAATTATTAAATTACTACTTACTATCTACTTATTCATCAACACAATGTGAATGAATATTGAGATTTCATAACAATTATGTGGACAAAACAATGTAGTAGCGACCACGTAATAGTCTGTTATTGCACAGATGTCGATTCGCTGGACAAAACCGGAATAAGCAAATTACCTGTATAATGGTAGCTAGTCTATAATTAGTTGGATATTTTCTCGAATCACCCAACTGTAGGGCAGTAGGTACTGTTATTGTGAAAACTGTTTTATGTTTATTAATTTCACTTTTATCGTAAAACCGCATTGTAATATTGAGCTATATGTATGATATTCAAATGTATTAACAGTGAGTTGAATCTTTTGTTAATAAAGTTAGCGTTATTGTTTTCTGATAGATTTGTAATGAAATTTGTTTTTCGTAGATAAATAGAAGTAAATAGATGTCTTTCTACTTATTCGGCTATTCATCACAAATAGATATTCATAATACTGCCACTTAATGTGCAATTCTTTGTCACAAAAAATATTTATTATAATTTTTGGTTTAGACTGTACCTGATGTGCTATCAGTTTTACGATTTTGTGCATAACAAAAATACTATGCAATTAAAATCTTGCGACCCCGAGCTACAAAAAGGGTTCAGCAAATTAACCTCTGGAAAGTGTGTGAATGGTTAGAGGGGTGCAATATAATTACATATCAAAACAGATAAACATAACGTACATGTAAAACGTATTAGGGCAGGTTTGTATTTAGCAGAGAATTTGTATATGATCCTTGATATATTGACATTGTAATCTATGAGATTGCTGATTGTAGTTTTGTGTCAGACAAATTTAATTGTCTTTTTATGATGAGTGATGTGATATTTAACTATGATAAAAATACAAATGTGTTTTAAAAGAATTTTGTATGACACCATAATAAAAGAAAATTCATGACATTTATGTGATAAGTATAAGTAATTTATGAAAGACAACGCTAACGGAGGGCAAAGAGTTTTCAACAAACTTTACGCCAGTCGCAGCATTATCGGTAATAAAATTTTATTGCACAGGTGTTTATTCTAGGCCCGGTGACAACAACGATTTTGATTGTGTGGGGGAAATGGTGATTTAGTAAATGACATATTAATGACACGTTCTGGCAATGACGTGCTAAATGCGTCTGCGATTTTATTAGGGTGTTTTGCGTGAATTACTAAGGGTCAAAAACTAAGAAGGAAAAAATAAACTGTGTATTTTTTGTATCAACCGTGCTGGCAAAAAAGGTTAGTTAACATGTTTATTTTTAACTCATTTTAGACCGTAGCTTTCCTCGCATAGGGGTTATTTTCGTAGGCAATATTTTTTTTTGTATAATAAGTATTTTCTTGTCAATCAACGTCCATGCAAATTTGCTTGGTAACCTACTAAATGAGGAAGCCATGCCCATGAGCCCATGAGCTACTGCAGCTCAAGAGACACACCACCCTTTGATTGCTGCTTCCCTTCTCCCCAGAATTCGGAGGAAGGATGGGATTGGACTTCCAGTAACACCACTCACTCGGTGGAAAACAACGAAAGAGTTATAGTTTAGACCACTAAAGTTTTCTGTGAGGATGGCTCTACTAGTCCAAAATTTGATGATCGGCTGAGTGAGTAAAGCGTGAAAGCATAACATTGTATTTTTTTTTTTATTTAAAATATTAATTATAATGCGTATAAGAAGGTTTTAATTTCTCTTTTAGTCCACGTTATGTAAAACGTCAGAAAGAGTTTACAGAATAGAAAGAACATGTCATCGTGTCAAACTTATGAAACTTATCACTTAGCTTGGAAGATGTGGGAATTACGTTATTGTTGAAAAATCAGGTATGCATTGAAGACTAGCTGCCCTGACGGTTTGTTTAGCGACCACAATGCGCCACGCTAACGAGTCGCACGTCTGAATAAAACATCAGACTATCAGTTTGAAGATTAGGCGATAGCGACTTAAGTACTAAGGGATGGAATATTCCAAAATATAGGTGTAATATTGTATCAGCTTTGACAGGTTTAATCATAAAACAGTGGAAGAATTAAAAAGAAGGTATTCACATAGAAACTTTTTTAAATCAAATTACAATTAATTCTTTCAACATCAGATCAGGTCAAATGTTTTTGTTTATCACAGAATCTGTTTCTTTTTTAAAAAAGAAGAGCTCTAGTAAAATTGGGTTAAAAAGCAGTTTGTACTATACTTAACTAATTACAATTTAAAACTCAGAAGTCTATCAGAACTCAGAAATTCAAAAAGTTATTTTATAAGTAAAAGGTTTTAATAGCTTGCTGAATAATAAGATGACTACATGTGTGGGATGAAACTAACTCAAAACCGGTATTAGTTGGTCTTTAGGAGAGACCGTTCTACACTCGCAGAAGCCCCATGGTTTGACGTTGCAGTTGAGACATGATACTAAATTTCAATCATTGTTAGTAATAAAAAAAAATATTACGTAGTAGACATAATTTCAACTTTTAATTGATTCTTAAATAATAAAATTAATTATAAAACATAAATTTAGCTAACTAGAAAATTTAATAGTTTTAACATTTATGTTGTAAGTTTTTATGAAATGTTAAAATGTTGTCTTCCTTTCCTCTTATGGACTTTAGTAATGATTACTAGTAACCGCTAGTGCTCTTTATACGTCCCATACATTGAACGGCAACGTTACGCTTTGCACAATGAACTCGGTTTGGCTGTAACCTAAATATCGGATTGTGGCACAAGCACTACGAAAATGTCGTTGCTTATTCCATTGAACAAAATATATTTGCCTTGCGGTGAGAACTCCTAATAATGATGTGACTTATGCTCAGCTTTCAAATATTCGGTTTACTACTTTCTTGCTCATGGCGAAATAAAAAAAAGATTAACTCACATGACTAGATTAGCCTTCTCGATATCAATACATCAATCAAAATGTATGATTGTGGTATTAAATCCTGATTGGATATTCATAACAATAAAAATCATATTTAATAACTATAATAATAGTGATATTAAAGTTTACTGCTTCCCATGTTTTATGAGGTCGTATATATTTCTAAGGAGAGGCCTATGTCCAGCAGTGGACTAGTAAAGGCTGTTGATGATGATATCAGACAAAGACACCGTTGACTTACGACTTACAGCTTGTACGTTTAACCGATTTAATAAAACACTAAAATTCTAGATGTCATGTACAATCGTATTATAGAACTTTTTTATGTGAACCTTTTAGTTTTCGTAGCCTAGCTCTGTTTTATGTTTACAGAAAATTAAAGTTTAAACGATTAAATACGCACAGTTTTAAATTAATTTTAACGAACACTACCAGTGGCATTTGTCATGTATGATATTTTCCTGTTGAGTAAAACGTTGACGTTGTACTAGTACGCCAGTCATAGCTCACATCTCTCATAACGAGAATATCCTTAAAACTGGAGCATAAAATTTATATTTATATTTATTTTTAAAAGACAACTCCCGCATTAGGAGTGTTCTCCTGTGTCGCGGGGGACTTTACAAACATACATGAAACGGACACAAAGAACGCCAGACCCAGAACAACAATTTGTGGATCACACAAAATTTTGTCCTATGTGGGAATCGAACCCACAACACTTAGCGCAATAGGAAGCCGCGACGTGACCGCTTAAACTATTACGCCATCCGTGCAGTCAGTTTTATCGATTTGGCTCTCTAGATTGTCAACAATCTTGATTGCAGTTATTAAACTGACAATTTTTACCGAAAAAACCGCCTTTTTGATATAATTGTTAGGCGAAAAGCTAGTAAAGCTACCAAAACACAAGTAGGCAATTTTTAAAATGTTATTCCATTTATTATTAAAAGTCTATTTATAAAAAATCTAAATTAAGTTTCGTCTTATGAAGTTCCTTTAGCAGTTGCAAAAACCAAGATACTTATTAATTAATTAGATTTAAAGCCAGATTCTTTTTTAATAACATTTCGATGTGAAAAACAAAAAGTAAATATAAAAATACAATTTAAAAAAAAACCATTTAAATTCACTCATTCAAATCCATCAACACTATTTATAAATACACGCTACAAATAATAGCAGACAGGCCGTAGATTAATTTACTCCAAAGGAAATTGAAGCTCGTTCTTATTATAGCAATTACGATCTACATTTTATGAGCTATTTTTAACACGACACCTGGCTTCAAGTAGCTTCTACCCACAAACAAGTTGTGTTGGTGTTGGTATTCGATGACTACGACATCAACGATCTAGTGCCACTGACGTTGTTAAGACAAGTTAGGCCTCCAAGGATGAACCTGACATGGGCTGGAATAGTTTTCTAGCTAACAGTATTTCTTTTCGTTATACTCGTACAAAGTTATCAAAATATTATATCTTGTGAAAACTCTAAGGTACTCTCCACCCAGTACAAATATTGTGTGATGAGCACGATCGTTTATTCTGTGTCTGGGTGTAAGTTATGTATTTAAAAATATATAAGTATGTTTATCAGCAGTCTGGTTACCATAGCACAGGCTCTCTGTAGTTTGGGTCAGACTGCCGTGTGTAAGATGTGTAGAGTTATATTATTAATTAAATTACCCGATTTCAAAACCACTTATAAATATATAAACCACTTGTAAATAATCGCGTTAAACATGTCTGCGATTTGTAAGAAACGACAAAAATGTTTGTCTATCATCCCCATAACGCTATATAATTTGCGAGTTGTAATTATTTATATTGAAGCCAATTGAAAAAAAAAACTTTACTAAACAGTCAATAGTCTGCAGTGACTACCAGAAAGTAAAATTTTGAAGCTTCGGGTCAAAAAAAAATACAGAAAACATTAAAGAAATAAGTAATCTAGTATTATATTAAATGGCAGTGGCAAAGAAACTTTAGTGAAGACAGCGTATTTTTTACTCATAACACAGTCAAGTTCAAAAAAGACATTGTTGAACAATTTTAATTTAATAGATATTTACGTGCTAAATATGAAATACTTATTTTTTACCCTTTACAAACAGGAAATGAAAATGAAACTTTTAAAAACAAAATTTTAAATTTTAATCATCATCAGACTTTAGTAGTTCACTGCTGGACTACTAGAGCCTTAGAAAGGAGGGTTTTGCCTTATATACCACGCTGGCCAGGGTATGTTTCAAGTTTTCCTCCTCTTTGCAGTGCTGTTTTCCTGCATAGTTTGCTCCCTTAGTCGGCTCCTGTCACCCCTATTCATCCCGTAGGTGTCGTAAGCTACGGGATGAATAGGGTTGACATTTTGTTTTCTTTAAATCGTACTTTTTCCACACGGAAATTTTAAATCGTACTTTTTAATTTCATTAAAATACTCTTAATAATGTTATTCGCAAAACTGATGAGTTTTCTTAAATCCTCTCCACTACAATGGTCACTTTATAGGAGCACTGTCGTCAACTACCTCTAATAACTTTAAATAAAAAATAAATTTCCCATCTTTAGTTATCCTTCGGCTTGGATATCTTTAAACACACTGTCGTACTAAATAATATTTTTCTTATGTAATAATAAAAATTATTATCATGCTAATACTTTATATAATATAATTTATTTTTCATTCAAACAATTAATCATAACTCTTCCATCTTATTATGCTACATACGTTTAAGAATAAGTCTTCACCACTTACCGATTTTATAGAAACGAATTATTGCACCAATATATATATTCTAAATATTTGGCGTATTAATATAACATACTTGATACTCCACTGATCTAATTCGTGAGCCACGTACTTTTTTAAATAGATATTTCTTTAAAATATAAATTTATCCACAATCATATTGATTTATGATTCTTGCAATTGAAGAATATTTATGCTCCAGTTCTGCTCTAGTTCTAGGTAGAAAACTGTGATTCAATAAGATTCAGATAGCTTGGAATAGCATTATAAAGAATAAGTAAAAAGTGCTAGAATAAATGCAATTTTTGCTACAGTTTGCAGAATAATAGTAACTTTTTTATAGAATCTGGTGAAACGAAAAAGCTACGTTCTATAGTTCATTTCAAAAGATAGCAATGTATTAAAGAATAATATAAAGATTTTGAATATATATGGAGTATTAAACCCTTTTAGAAACAACAAAATCATTAAAGAAAACTGGTCGCTCAATATTACAAAATTACATCACAGCTTTATCGTTTAAACAGTGTTGTAAAAATTATTACAAGTTGTATAACCATTATAATCAGATCCTTAAAAGTTTTTCAATAAAGCAAATTTCTGTCTCCATTTAGTAACTTAGTGGCTATAATACTTTTGTTGAGGACCTATAATTGTGGTAGCAACATTGTTTTCATTTACTTATTGCCCTTGATGGCAGCTGATGAAAAATCTAACTTTGTTGCAATTATTGCAAAACATCAAAGATTAAACTGCATTACTTTGTAATACTGTACTTTGTTATAATATTTGTCATTGATAGTAATTTTATTTTAATAACATAAATAATAATTATACATACAAATATAATGACGCCACAAATAAATTACTATATTTAAACACAAAAAAAAAAAAAATAATGCGCTTAAATCATCTTTTTCTTCTTCTCAGCCGAAAGATTAGAAAAAAATAAGCACACAAGGTTTCTGGAGCTTTCACAGGCTTCCGAAAGTGATCTTGTGTCCTAAAAGATACTTGGCCATTGTGTGGACACTCTTCGCCTAGGAAAACACACAGCTGTTTCCTCGGATTTGAGAAATCTTCTACAAATTATTTCTGATTACCTTTTGAAAATCTTGTTTTTTTATGGAATAGAGGGTAAAGGAGCAGATCACCTGATGGTAAGTGACCTAAACCGATCATGGAAACTTGCAATTGAAGAGTCACAAGTGTTTTACTACCATTTGAGTGACTTGCTCTGATTTATGGGATGGGTTGGGGGTTGGGTTTTGGTTACTTCCTTCCCATTCAAATATGCCCAAGTATATCTCTTCAACAGCTATCTTCATTCTAATGTAACTATTATCATAATATGGAACAAAATAAATAGTGACAGTACTTTTGATCTTTTTAGTACAAATACTGATAGTGCTAGATCATATCTAACTGTCAGATTTGTTGATAATATTACCTTTACTACTACAGTGTGAATTGTGACTCTTGGCTCTGCATGTGATTTCACTTATTTACAATTTTAATCATTTAATTAAAATACAACTTACGTAGAATGTTTCTTGTGTATCTGTGGAAGCTTGTTAACACTTCAAAAACTAAATTACTGATATACTTGTACTGTAGCTGTAAGCTGCTCAAACAAAAAAATGAAAAAAACAATCAAGTAATTTTTTACTCACAAAACGTACTCAAACTACGTAATCAAAGACCTACGTACATTCAAAGACTTGTCCCATCTACATTATTGATGCACGATCAACAAGTTCTATGTTGAGACTGGTAACATTTTATGCCAGACCTTTTTACTGGCTTCTGTCGCGCGCACTGCCGAGCAATTATTTCAGAACTAGAACTTATTTTAAAAGTTGTTTGTAATTAACAGGTTGTCACAGCATCTGCTCGGCTTGCAATAAATGAATTTATTTAAAAGTAACACTTTTTTAATACTCTTGGAACCGAGTTGAGATATGAAGACATGTAAACAAAAGTTCGGCGTCACTGGGTATTGTCAATTCTCGTAATTATTATGTATAGTTATCAGATCGACGACATAGTAATCTATATATAATCTATATATATATCATCGATTCAATATAGGAGTGGTAGCAGTGGTATCGAAAATGATGTTGGTCACTTTCCATCAGGTGTCTTGGTGCTCGTTTGCTTCTTATGCCAATAAAAAGTTATATTGAGTTTATAGCAACGATGGTAAGGTTTTAGTTTATAAAAAATAATACTTATATGTAAAAACAAATCATTTAGCGCGTTAGAAAAAAAAACGGTACTCTTTATTAATCCTTGACCGCCATAAAATATATTTTACGATGGTTGAACTGCAATATCGGCATCGACCACTAATCTTCTCCAATAAATATCGCCTAGGTGTCGTACTACCATTTCTCGATTATCGATATAAACTCACTTGAATATTTTGATTGAATAGAATGAAAGGAATAAATAATAATTTTGAGATAACTAAGAAAAACGTTTTTAAGGCACCAAATTCTATAGGTATATTTTTTTCATTCTGGTTACTATAACGACTTCAAATCTATTAAACGAAAAATGAAATATACGCGAAATGAGAGTACATTGGAACGTTTTGTACTAGAAAAACTACTGGAGATTTTACAAATATTATATAACTATATATAACCTTTCTGTCCTTGTGGTGACGGATTAAGAATACAGAGTATCACTACCCCTATTCATCCCGTGGGTGGCCGACTAAAGGAGCAAATTACGCAGGACAATAGCACTGCAAAGAGAAGGAAAACTTGAAACAAACCCTGTACCAACCCGTCTGTCCCGCGTGGCATAGTAGGCCGAAACCTCCTTTCTAAGGAGAGGCCTAGGTTCAGCAGTGGACTAGTAAAGGCTGTGTATATATACCCTTTCAACAAACAACACACAAAGTGCACACAAAGCGCAAATCAATACGCACAAAGGAGTTGCACAGAAACAGTATTATACTAAACTCTACTACCATCCATCTTAATCTTTATTGTAGAGTTATTTAATAATACGAATATATATGAAGTAGCACCTTTTGCACGGATTGCGGTCTAGTCAATGCCGAAAATGCATTTTGTGAATTATGCCCGCTGAATGTGGTGAGTGGCCAAATCGTAGTCGAACGCCGAATGGACGAAATCGTCACACCTGTGTCTGAGCATACGTTTCATTTAAACCCCTTATATCATAAAATATAAAACTAACTTACTTGCAACCATATAAAAATGCATAACAAACGTACTTAATGGCTTTAATTTAGTTCATAACTTTCGTTGTACCGTAAAAATGTCATACATGAATAAAAGAAATTACGACTCATTACGTTTGAACGTCCACGGAGTTACATCCGAGAGCATAAAAAAAAAGAAAAAAAAACTGAAAACTGTTTGTAGCGTTTCGAAAAAAAATGGCTGTAATGCACGACAAAATTCATCTTTATGCTGAAAAAGCAGTTCGCTACATGCTTGTTATTGGTTTTATTTTAGTGTTAGTTTTGTCTCTCAGCAAATGTCTCTCTGTCAATTATTAATCTTTATATTGAGATTCAAATAATATTTTCAAAGATTTTTAGTTCTTATCATTGTTTAATAAGTAAAAAAAACGGCTACAATGTGAATATAGTATTGTTGTATAGTGTAGAACTTAACAATATACAATCGAACAGATTCAATTTTAGTGTCTTAAATAGGAGTGCTCAGTCTCCTTAGGAAGAACCAGTTCATCATTTCTTTTTTACAACATTTTATAACTTTTACTGTAGTAATATTTACTACAGTATACTATTATTTTTACTAACAGTTTTTTTATTAAAGTCAAGTACTACCACAGGGCCAATAAATCTATGCCTAAGGGGACAAATAGAACATTCTAAGTTGAATAATATAAATAAATTTATTATATTCTAATCACACCACCATCAGCTAAAAGATAAACAATGTCACGACGAAGTATCTTGGCATTACAAAAAGGTATCACGTTTAGTTGTACAATAGATTAAATTGTGCTAAAAGTGATAGAATTGTTGTAAAAACTTTGTATTGCAATATTGTGTTAGCACAATAGTGTACGCTGCTTTCATGAATAACCTGTGGAATGAATTTGTAAAGTTGACCGTATACTGTAAAACTCATTTTGTAAATATAAGATTCTGTTAGACTTTCGAACACTAACAGACTTATGTAACCTCAAGCTTTTAATACAAGCAATTGCTTTGAATAACAAAGCATTTTAAGCAGGTTCTATTTTTCACATACATGAAAACAAAGTTTTTGATTATTTTACAAATAATTTTCAGGAATAATATTCACCAACCAGCAAATATATGCTGCCATTGATGGGTCAGCTGGTGTCCACATAAACGTTGTCTCAATCTCTGGACCGTAATTATTTAACTGTTGTAATATTGTTTATATGTTGTATGTTAATATGTATTGTTGAATACATTAGTCAGGTAGGTCGCCTAGGTTGGTCGCAAACAAACAATGTATTGGTATACGCTGCCCCTAATATTCAAAAGTGAATGGTGACTGTACACTTCGGGTTCGCCATTTTATTTGTCACGTTTCCTTTGGATACCGCTGGCATTTCGAGTAAATTCTTAAGTTTAATTTTAATGTGGGTATCATTTATATTAAAAGTATTGTATTGCACTACGGCTATGAGATACACGTATGCGAATTCATACTAAGATTATAAATGCAAAAGTGTGTTTGTCTGTCTGTCTGTTAACTCTTCACGCTTAAACCGCTGAATCGATTTAGGCTAAATTGCGTGTCGAGATAGTTTGAGCCCAGGAAAGGACATTGGACATTTTTAATCAATAACCATTGAACCGATTTAGATGAAATTTGGTATGGAGATAGGTAGTTTGATTCTTGAGGAAGGACATAGGCATTACCGCGATAAGCGACATACACGTGGGCGGAATTGCAGTCAAAAGATAGTCTTATATATACTACATATCGTATCCATTCCTATTCAACCCTGAATTTGGCATCAAGGACCACTTTAATGGCAGGCCAATATATTTTTCCGCAGTGTATTCTGATCATAATTGAAGTGATAATCACATGATTTTTATTGTGGTATAATGGAGACAGATAGGTCTTGGTGTCCTAACACCAACCTAATTTTATCGAGGGAGCTTATAGTTTATTGTATGTTCTTTATCAGATGAACAAAATACACAGGCTTGCTTGTTTCCTACTGTTCGAGTGTAGTAAGACTCAGGTGGCTCTACCTCACGTATACTGGTTATAAACTGTAGTAATAGGCCTTTAAAATATGACTTGCCGTTTTTTTTTTTAAAAATGTATCGCGGGGGACTTTACAAACATATATGAAACGGACACAAAGAACACCCAGACTCAAAACAACAATTCGTGGATCACACAAAGTGTCGTCCCATATGGGGATCGGACCCACAACACTCAGCGTATTAGTAAGCGGTGAGGTGACCGCTTAAACCACTACGCCATCCGTGCAGTCAAACTTTTATCCTTTTATCCATCATAAGTATTTCTTTTAAAAGTTTAAATAAGCTTTTATTTTGTTGTACATCATAAATGCAAGGCCTCATAAAAGTGAATTTGTTTGCCAGAAGATCACGAGAACCGAAACAGGTTTAAAAAATTTAAACACTCTTCTCATTACGTGTTGTTTCTAAAGACACCTTACTATTTTTATTGCCTTTCAAACTTATTGCACTTGCCTTTTGTATTCCACTAACTATTCACGTTTCTTACTTAACTTTATCAATCGTAGCATTTTCAAAGAATTTTGCTTTGCTATTTAACGCTTCAAGATTGTAATCAAAGGTTAACTTTTAACTATGACATTCATTCAATTTGCGCAAGTTTGTTCGTTCTACTGTCAAGCCAGTTGAAAGTAAGGTAAGACATGACATTAAGGACAATTAATTTGCTTTGCTATTGCGTTGTTGTTTCAAAATTACTTTTATTTAAACATCAGAAGCATACATATATATACATATATATATATTTATATATACATGTATATATATTTATATATATATATATATATATACAGATTAAGGTCAATCATCATAACGTTAAATGTTTTATAGGAAAAAAGGGCTTATCACAGCATCAGGTAATAATATAATTAGTTTGTGAAAGTATATAATTGAGTTCAGTGTGCCATTTTTAAGTATTGTTTTAACATTTTTCCCGGTTTAATCATCATTTTCGGAAATCAAATCAATGTTTATTATTATTGAATTAAATGAGTATGTAATAACACAATTTTAGATAGTTGTATTGTAACAGATATAATAGCTCACTTTTATTGTTTTATATGCCAATTGGCTAAACATGGCGGCCTTGTTAAATTTTGTTCGTAACATCTGCATTTAGTAAAAGTTTGATTGATGATATTCTTCATTTCTTAATTGTTCACCCACACATGTGGGATTAATGTAATTTATAATAGTCTAATGTTTATAGACCATTACCTACACTACATTTTTACTTACATGACTTACTATTGAACACTTTCGGTGGCCACCTGTCAACGTCAAACAGTGTTTAATGATTGAGAATATAAGAGTTGTAATAAACAAGTATTTATTTATTCTTACGTACACAATAAAAACATTTACTTAAAAAATACATTAAGGAATAGTAAGCACAGAGGCGAGCTTAACCCATAATTGAGTTCTCTTCCAGCAAACCTAAGAGTGAAGAGAAGATAGTACAGTACAGACTAAATTTAAGAAAATATACATAAATAGAATATACAACTGAATATATACAGTAATAGAAATATAAACGAAATAACCGAATGTCATGTAAATAAACTATAATATAACACAAGTTTATACATCACAATAATCATATATAATATTACTTATATATATGGTACTTATAGCTTTTAGGAAGCTTCGCCAATTTTTCCCTTTCATACGTCATTAGACAATATACCCTACCAAAAATGTATTTTAACGTCACCGCCTTCTTCGAGGTGAACAAGTAACATAAATAAGAAAATACCACGAAAACTCTGAACAGCCTCCTATTTTGAAGTTGGTCTATTATAAATACGGTCACCTAAAAGGAGCTAAGTTGTACTGGCTTTGTTTTGTCTTTACTGGAATGGACTAATTTTGAATAATCTATATTATACCTATATAGATTATTAAAAACTATTCCAGTCGAGTCAAAACAAACCCAGTACAACATAACTCCTTTTACTTCCATATTATGGTATGGCATACTAATATTTACGACACCTAATAATAGATACTTGTTCTTATAACTCAGGATACACCGGCTGATATAAATTCTTAAAGCCCCGCACGCGGTGCAAGTGTAGACAATATATGAGGATAATATTTTATAAAGTTTTAAAGCAATATTGAAGCACTGTTTAGGTCTCTCAAGATCCTTGAAAGAGTTTGCTAAATGGAGAGTATATTCTTAGTAGTTTGTAGTGACTGTCTTGTTAACAGTAATTGTGTACTTTAGTACTTTAAATACGAGTAGCTATTATTTAGCTCAGTATTACTTATCAAGTGAAGTTTGGTAAGTTGTATTAAATTATTATTGGTGAGTAATTTTAAATGCTTTTGTTTACAATCCTTCTTATTCTTCAAATGCATCTAACTCTAAAAACTGGCGAAGGTTGGCAGTCAGCTTTCTGTATTAGTACTTTTTTTTTGGCGAGCCGAAAAAGATCATTCCTTTCCTTTCTTCTGCGACCAACATCTCTTCTCCCGACAACCCGAAAAGGGTTTTGCTGAAAACTCAATGTTTTCCTAATATATTCCCAAGAGGTTGGGATTATACACTTACCGTTAACTTTCCTACCACTGCTCGTTTACCACTCCCTGATATATTTATAATAATTAGCATTTACTAACTGAAATTATTAAAGTAAACGGTAAAGATAATGAAATATGAACACTACAATTTCACTTTTAATGAATCGATATTGGCTCCAACATCCCATAACACTTAAGATACAATATTTCATCAACTTTCAAACAATATTAAGTCACTTGCCAGAGTGATAAAGTTCCATGCTCCATTGTGATAAATGCTTAACAAACTTGGCCGAACTCGGCTAACTTAACAACATTTGGGTGAAAGTGCATTCGTTTATAAACTGCAGCAAAGTTTTAATTGCAGTAGATTGCAGCGTTACTGCACGATTGTGAACTAGTGCATGTAATGTGAGCGAATTTAAAACGAGTTGTTTGCGACAAAATTGTAAGCTTTCACTAACACATTTATAACGTATATGAGAAATTTATTTTTTCCAAAACATTTAATTACGTTCTTGACCTATTGTAAAGTAAAACTCATAAACATTATTTTACACTGTGTGAAACAAATGACCTAAACCAATAAGTATTTTAATTAAAAGTTTATGGTTCAAAGGGTTAAAGTAATTTGTTTCGGCAGTTTTTTTTTTAATTGTATTGTCCAAATGACCATTTCTATCAGACTATTGTTCAATTGACCAGTTTTATCCAACCTACGACGTACGGATTCCAGCCCGGGACCCGGCTTCTTCAAGCTACTGCAGTCTCAGATTTAGATTCGAGACTTATCCTATCATTTTCGAAATATCCGTTTTCCTTAACTCAATTTACCTCCTTTTCCAAGAATCTGGCAAAGGGTAAGAAAATATTGATGATATGATGACTACAAAATATTAAATTAACGTATTTATTAAACCTTTGAATATGGACCACGGGTAACAAATAATTTACATTTTAAATTTATAATTTTATCTTATTTCGACAAGTAACAAATTACCACCGTTGTAACGTAAGGAGTTGTATATAAAAAATATTTTCAAACTGGTATGGTATTAATAAATTCATGATTTCCGACCACTTCGAAACCATATAATGGAATTATTGAAAAATGAGATTTTTAACGCGCACCCTTCATTAAGATTCACGTCATGCGAAATTCGCATAAATTTTACATTAAATTCCAATATTGCTGTCAAGTCGCCGTTACTCCATTTTATCAAATTTAACCACTAATTGCTTTATACTGAATACAATAATACACGTTAAGAAATACTTTGTATCTTGCTTATATAATAATTAGCTTACTCAGTTACAGCTTACTAATTAGGTCTTAGCGTAATGATATATAGCCTATAGCCTTCCTCGATAAATGGGCTATCTACCATTGAAAGTTTTTTTTCAAATCGGACCAGTTGTTCCTGAGATTAGCGCGTTCAAACAAACAAACTAACTCTTTAGGTTATAATATTAGAAACAATGAAAAACAATTACCTATTAACAACAAGTGTGATTATATAATAATAATATAATAATATATCTCTCACACACGCCTGTCTGATCCCAAACTAGGCAGAGCCTGTACGATGGTAACCAGACTGCTGATAAACATACTTATATATTTAAAAAAAATACATATTATACATAAATTACACCTATACACAATAAGAAATGACCGTGCTCATCACACAATATTTGTCCTGGGTGGGATCGAACCCACGACCTCCGGTTTAGCAGTCGGGGTCACTAACCAATAGACCAACAGGCTTGTCATTTCAATGATTTCATCATCATCATTATCTCAGCCAAAACACGTCTGCTGCTAGACATGATCTCTCCCAAGGTTAGCCACAACAACCGGTTCTGTGCTGCACGCATGCGATGGCTTCTCGCGACCTTCACCAGGTCGTCGGATCACCTCGTGGGGGGCCTACCCACGCTCCATCTTCCCGTACGCGGTTGTCAATCGAAGGCTCTTTAAGAACAATGATTTAACTACTAATTAACAGTTTTTCAACGTCAAAATATAAGAAGCGGTGGATTAGGTCGAAGGATCTTTCCCTGTAGTGGATCTGTAGTATAGGATTACATTTTAGAATATTCTAAATAATTCATTGGTAAAGTACCTTCTCATTTGGCATCTGTCTATGAATTTCTAAATTAATATACTCATTTTAAGTGATTGCAGTATAATAAGGAAAAAATATATATGTTTACAAACGCAAAAATATAAGTCAGCAAAGTGTGACAAAGTTTACTAGTAATATCAATTTTATATCTTTGAAATTTCTTTGAAATTCATCAATTTTTATATTCATTATTTGCAATAACTGAAATCGTTTATCTCTTACATTTCAAACGAAACAATTTATTTTCAAATAAGACACTAATTTATTCATTATCGAGATAAGGCTTAAATAATACTAAACTAGTTTCGTAAAATGTTTATATTAAAATCAATTAGTGTTTTGAAATATCAAATAACCATGTCAAGTTACATTGTTCCGACATTTACATATAGTTTCAGCGCCATCTAGGGCAAAGTAGTATAACTACCTAATAACTGCTGTTTAGAGTTGCGTATTCACAATTATTGCTGTAGTTGTATGTTATATTTTTTCGAAATATAGGATACAAATGGGCAGACGGGTCCCCTGGTGAAAAGTGAGTACCGCTGTTCATTTAAAAAGCACGTTGCCGGTCTTCCAGGCGGGAGTACTCTCTTTTCTTGAAGGTTTGGATGTCGTATCGGTCCAAAGATATCGTACGTACGGCCTTTTTACACTTTTATCAAAATGTTTTTAAACAATTAAAACAAATCATGTCATTAAAATCACTTAACATTAATTCGATCTTTATATTTTAGGTCAACACATAAACTTTCCAACAAAACGCAAAAACTGTTTGAGGTAAGACAATGGTTTTAGTAATAGTTATTTGGCAAAACTAAACAAAAAAAGTAGCTAAGTCAGTAATAAAGTTATTCTCGTGTGAACTACTACTCCACGGTTCATTCTAAGAGCATTAATCAAAAACAATTTACTCGAATATATATTGTTCTCACCAACACATTTAGCAAAACATAATGTTCGAAACATTTAGACACTCATTCCTTCTACCGACACATTTCTCACATTTCAGTTTCCCAAAGCAATCTCAGTAACATCCTTGCTGAACTGCCTGTGGAATTGCAGCGAGACAAATGCGAAGTAGGCTTGTACCGGTAACCGCTCTAGTTCTCAGGCTTTGTCGCCGAGCGCCATTGTGACTTGACTGCATCTGGATCATGGAGCTACCGACACTTGTGTATAAGTTATGGGATATAGCGGTGTAAACTTGTTTTCGAAATGAGATTTTAGATTTCCTTGGAGATTTTAGTTCAAGAATTTCATTTTAGTCTGTTTTCTCTACCTTTTGATAACGAATTTACTAACTAGTTTCGTAAGATGATCTCTGTGAGTTTAGATAGTGTAGAATACATTGTCTGTGATAAATATTATGATATCTTTGTGTAAGAAAAGAATTCTGGTAGCTATCTATGCTTTGAAAGAAAGGAACAAGTAAACTCATCTTGTCTATCATTCTTTACTCGCTTAGTTTTTCACTGCTGTCCGTAATTTTGATAATAACGGTTTACCTATCTTAATTTATATACTTTATTTGATAATACATTTTATTATTTCCTCTTTACTAAAAATAGTGCTACAGTAGGATCAAATATACCGCAATAAAATAAAAGTTATGTAAAGGTAGCATAATTAAAGTAACTGATAAGTTTAATGAAAAGATAAACTGGTTACAGATAAAATATAATAGTAACGAACTTTAAGAGGCCCTAATCAAACTATATAAGATTAAACAAGAAATATTTCCAGAACAATATTAAGATACAGAACGAATAATTAATATATTTTAATAACAGCTTTTTCATATATCTTATTATCTAAAACGTGATTTATAATTATTACAATTATCAAACCATCGTCATTCATAGATCAAAAATAACGCACTACAAATGTCCAGCATAAAATATGCTTATGACCTTGCTTTCTAATAACTATTCGATACACTTTTAATGAGCCCATATTATCCAAGGTTTGCATTCGATCGTTAAGATAAAGTTGTTGAATTTTGTTCCTAATTACTGGTCGACTACTTGAGGGTGACTGATAAAATCTTCCATTCGGCTTTTGTCGTATCTCACTCGGTCTATTTGTTTGCGCTTATCAGATGGCATTGCGCAACAGATTCCTTTGTTGTTATGTAACGTTAAGTCCAATTAAGTTCGCGTTTCTTCGGTTTAACATTTGTTTCTGTTGTTTAACTAATTGCATGTTTGACTTGAGACCAAAAATTTTTTAAATTTTATTTTCTTATAAATTGAGATTTAGTAGAGAGTAGTACTACTTTGTTAAAGGCACAAACTTGGAATGATCGGTTGGATTTTAAACTCCTTATGTATTTGTTTAACTGATCATCGAGGTTTATGAAGGTTAGAACTAGAGCAATGATAAATGTAACAGCGAAATAGATGATGATGTACCTTTGTTATGCGCATGGCTATTACGCGCTACATGATAATATGTTACAAAAATAATATAATATATTGTTTTTTGCCATTAAAATAATAAGAAAATTTGTATAGATATGTATTTATCATTTTCATGTGAAGGTTGCAAAACTTAAACTAAAAATAACATGTTTTTCTTCATTAACGGTAACCACTTTCGCAAAAAGATAAAGAAGACTTATATCTGGTATGGTTCTTAATGTAACAGGTAAATATAATAATGCGGTAAAAAAATATTTGCAAGTAAGGATTAGATTGAATAAACGTTGACGACTTACGTTTTGTAGAAATAGCCGTTATAATAATTTATACCAATTAATATAATATACCAATTGTTTTAGCCAATCATCATCATCATCATCAACAGCCTTTAATAGTCAGCTGTTAGACATAGGCTTCTCCTTAGAAAGGAGGTCTTAGCCTACTATACCACGCTGCCCAGACGGAGTGGTATAGCGTTTGTTTCAAGTTTTATTTCACTTTGCAGTGTTGTTGTCCTGCGTAGTTTGCTCCATTAGTCGTCTCTTACGACACCCACGGGGTGAATAGGTTTGGTAACAAACCGTATTCTTAATCCGTCACCACACGGACATTGTTAACAAAACGGATAGTGTTTTATCCCATTTTTGTTTACTAAAAAGTTCATTTATTTACGACAAATTAGAACACGTCCGTTCGAGTTGATGATAATCGTTGTTTATGGAAATCTGGTAAATACAATACGGCTATATACAGATGATTTAAGGACGACGACAGCAATTTATTTGTTCGAGACTTTAATTAAACATTCAGACGGCTTTCAGCGTGAGTAGGAAACTAAAGGTTCTCTCTTCAGTCTAGTTTTGGAGTTCTTACAATATAATCCATACTTATATTTAAAATGTGAATGTGAGTTTGTTTGTTTGTTTGTTATGCATTCATGCCTAAATCACTTAACTGATTTTAAAAATTATTTCAGCAATGGAAAGCTACATCATCAGCGAGGTAACAAAGGCTTCTTTTGCCCGCATAAATGCGGGTGGAGTCGCTGGCAAAAGCTAGTTGTATATAATTAACTAATCCGAGTTCCAAGTTTCGTTTTAGTGAGATGAAATATGTATCTTTAATTCCTAAAATACATGAATGTAAAAATAGGAAGAATATATGAATATATATATATATCTATATATATATAACTACTACATCACACACCGAGGGATTTAGTATACTTATCACAAACAGACTCCGAAAATCGTACACTACATACTTTTTAAACATCTTTATATCCACTTCCATATCTAAGCATCAAATCAGATCAATTAATAATTTTAACTTTCCACATCTCACACGCGTCAGTCTGGTCCCAAACTAGGCAAAGCCTGTAATATGGTAACATATCTGCTGATAAACATACTTATATATAATTCTAAACACATACATACATATTATAGATAAATTACATCCAGACACATGAACGTGTTCATCACACAATATTGTCCTGGGTGGGAATCAAACCCACGACCTCCGTCTAAGAAGTAATTCATACCTTTTATTTACTTTTTTTTTTCTTAGAGAATAAAAATGGAAAAGAATATTCACGGTAACATTGAAACTCCGTAAGAAGATTAAATCAGTTATTAAGAACCACAGCAATGTCACTCTAGCCATATTACTCACTTCGAACCTGTTTCGTGTATAACATTTCAATGCAATTCGTCACAGCACAGAGACAGGGGACCTTAAATTTTATTCATACACTATTAAATTTCACCTCTAGGCAAGACTTGTCAGAGATATTACAATAAGAAACATTTCACAGCATAAGTTGACCTTTAAAATAAAACGGTTCCAAAAGTCTCACTTTCCGTCCTCCAATTGTAGTCTGATGAAATAATGACATATTTTAGTTGACGCACTATGTAATTATATATCTTTACATTGCCTACCAACTGTGTGAAAAGATAATGAAAACAATTATACAACAAAATGGATGGTCTTTGTAAATTTGTACACGATTCTTAGATTCTTAAATTATGGATAAGGTGTTTTGTTGCTTGTTGCAACGTGTACATGTTTGTATGTCCGGTTCTGTTCGAATAGTTATGAAATTATTAGTATGAATGTGATGAATTCAGAGTGACACAAATCTGTAGCCATGAATCGTTTCATCTGTATAGCGATAGGTATTCAATTGCAACGTAGAAGACAGTAAGTTCAATTCATCTGGTAACAATAAAGATTGTAAGTTTAGACACATTCTAAACCCAAAGTATAAACCACGTTTAATCATAGCTGTGCACCATAATTAAAACTCAATTTACACCTTTACCATCATCACAGTAATACAACCGTAGCTTCACACTAACACTGAACAGCTCATGATACTTGCATCAGAACGGAATCATCAGGTGAATAAAATACTTAACACAAGAATATTACGGCCGTGTTATTAAGAATAACAGGGCTTTATATAAATAATCAGGGTAATTAGTAGGCTAGCGAATATATATAGCTGTGTGTGTGTGTGTGTAGGTATGTACACACCAAATTCTAGAATAGTTGGTATTTAATAGAACGTTGGAAAAAGTTAAATGCTTCAGGGATTTTTGTAGAATGTTGTTGATATAGGATATAGAACCCACTTCACTAAACGTTATGGTGTAGTACTGATTTGATGCTTGATAACCTTTAGGTCAAGGATAAGACATTAATAAATGAATTCAATGTCACGATATAAATCTCCTAGTTACGATGACTAAAGCAATATTGATCTTTTCTATGTGGAGCTTAATGAATTGTACCTCATGTTTTTCAGAAAATCCTGAACTATTATTCTAAATTTAGTTGTAGTCATTTTTGTAAATAAAACGGACACAAAGAATACTCAGACTCAGAGCAACAATTTTTGGATCACACAAAGTATAGTCCCATGTGGGGTTTGAACCCACAACACTCGGCGTAGTACGAAGCGGTTTGGCGGCCATTTGAACCACTACGCCATCCGTGCAGTCAGTAATTATTAATAGTGATTGCTAAATAACTAATGTATCTTTAATTTTAAAAGTTTTGTGAGATATTGTTATTGTTGTTATCCCTTACACTAGGAATACATAACTAACATTCACAAAACACATTTTATAAGACACTGGCCTATTTCTACTTATCCAACGTTTACTTTAATCTAAGCACCAAACGGATGTAATTGCTCTGGATTATGCATAATTAATATAAGTTCTTTTACAGTGTACGTGGTATTTTTAGCTTAGTATCTTAATAACACATCAGAATTAGTCAGAGCGATTTGTGGTTACATTGAAATGTTTCTGAGAATGCGTATGATATCAAGGTAAGTTTTATTACGCGATCGTTAGAGGCAAAAAGTTGATGGTCTAGTTATAGAGGATGTGATTCATGTATTGAATCAAATACCAGTTTTGTTAGACCATAACTTTAAGGTAACATTGTCCCATATCGAACTAAACTATTCTTATCGGAACTTTTAAAATAAAAAAAATCAAATATTTATAGCTATAAAAATAAACAAAACTCTCCTTGAATTAATACGTACAGCTTAAAATATAAATGTAATTTGTTCAATGAATTTTCGGTTTTGTAAATAGTAAAACAAGTATTTATAGCTTACAACGTATAAATCTGAGTTGGCTAAACTAACAATACTTAAGCGGACTTCGTGGCATGGCTACGATAACTGTCGTACAAGCTCTTATTCAAGATGTGGACAACAAAGCTATAAATCGAAGGCTTGTAAGCGGAAGACATTTTGCGTTTGAAAATATCAGATGGTTTGTGTATTATACAGATTACGTGGGACGAAAATCGTATAGAACAGACGATGTGCTAGTGGTCAAACGCAAATTTTATTACACTGATGAAAACAATTAACTTATGGATATTAATTATTAAAATAAAAATGTAGTAACTGGTAACACCCAACTGAAATAAGCAACTTAAAAACTTACTGCTTTGCTTTTATAATTTAAATAGCGGGGTTTTAGTCCGAACGTTTACATTATGGGTCTATGATAGTAAGCTCTATGTTCAGGTCTCTTTCATTAAGTCTTTAAGAAAAAACTTTTTTGACTCAGTATCACGAACAGAGGCGGTCTTTTAAACAAAATCATGTATGAAGACATACACTATCAGTGTGGGAGCGCATCTAATAAAAGTTTCAATTTAAATTTGTTTTTAAGAAACTGTTGATAAATTCTAGCTCAGAATAATGACAACGTCAAAAATATCAAAAAGTCCACGCAAAGAGAGGATCCTCCGACCAGGCGAGGTGATCATGACAGGCGGGCCGCGGTCCAATAATTGATGTTGGGAAGTTGTATGTATATGCTAATTGGCGAGAGAATTCTTCATTTCGCGATACAGGATTAGCAATTCTCATTTTAGTAGTTAGTCCGTAGTCCGGTGTGTCTTCGTTAGATGGCGCTGTAGTATGTTTCTATTCCTTTGTATGTGGGAGTCGCGACAATGCGTCACATATATTATTATTTTGTAGTATTTTCTTTTTTTTAATATTCAAAACTATTCTGAATAAAGGAACACAGACTCGAAATATATAATACGTTAACCGCTAATTGTTTTATGTTATTGACATTACAGCAGACTATCTTCAATCTAACGTCAATACACTACAGACGCCAACAAAGGGACTTATCCATAAATTGCAGGACAACATGGCTGTCACACAAAGGACGTACTCAGTTGTGTCTGGAGATGGTATGGTGCTTTATTCTATATTTAAGACAAACGCAATATAATAGTACCGATTGCCAAACCGTCTACCGTATCTAAGATTTAATTTGAAATTTGGCTGCTTACTAACAGATCACCGTAAAGAAATATGACTAGTAGTATTCTTAAATTTATGTTTTTATACAAAGTTCTTCACCGTTCATATCTATACTTAATTTAAAGTGTTCATCGAATAAGTTCTTCATCTTAAAATCGTAGAATATATTTTAAGATGACTCAGGAACTACATTAAAAGCGACTAGTTAGTATCACAAATTTCAAAAGCAGTACTTTGATCGAACGTTTCGTATGAAGTGTTAATACATAGTACTAGTATGGATACATTCAAATTCCTTCTTTATTGCATTAAATTAAATATAGTACAAATAATTCATCGTTTATTGCATTAAAACTATTAAGCCATCACAGCTCGTTCAATTATAAATCAAAACTTAAAATTAACTCAATTAATGATGTATTAAACCTCTTAAAAAACCTTTATAAATGATTAAGTTGATATACCTCTTTGATTTTATCTGACATTTTACTCTGTAACTATTTTAAGGACACAAATTTAATACTTCATTCCAAAATTTCAGGATGGTGTATAAGAGTTTTCCCCGCCACCAGTAGGTTAAAGTTTGGTAGAGGAACTACCTCATATTACAAATCGATCCTTATCTACTTAGGCAATGGAGGCTTTGTTTATATACGTGCCGTTTATCCAGAATACAACCCCCATATCATAAAAAATTTGAAATTGAAGTTAATTTAGAAAAAAATTGACGGGATGAGAAGGCCCTAAAATTTCCACAACATAATTTTTTTTCCCCAATGTGTGTAGATATACATTTTTTAGTATTAAAAAAAAGTTTACTTATGTTAATTTCAACCAACAAATAAAAAGAATTTTAGGAGGAGAAATTTCCCAAAACGTTGAAACATCACATTTAATGATATATAAATTTTTTATAATAGCGGTAATAACGTGCTTGATAGAAAATTTATAATAATTTTTGAATTGCCGACGTTTCGATAAGTTGCCGGGGGCCGTGATCACGGGTTTAGGTCCACTTTTTTTTCGTCGTAAGCCATCAGTTTTTCATTTCGTCCAGTCCCCTTATTGTAAGAAACTGATGTTCCTGTTACGTGTTTATTGGTTGCGTAAAAAAGGAGAGATGATTTTTTTTCCCCACCTGTAAATTACTAAAAACCCTTTTCTTCCGATTAAAAGTTCAATAGTTTTTAAAAAAATGATTAAAAAGGATTGAGAAAAGAAAACCTACATAATCTACTAAACATGAAACGCAAATATAAATGATATATTAAACTAGGTAAATTTAAATATATTTTGATTAATTAAACTCGAATACGAGATTTATTCATTTTTATTTCATCAAATAATAAATAAATACGTATATCATATGAAATAAAGTAACGAGCAAATAAAAAGCTCATTATTACCGGTCGGTCCCCAACTGAGGTATTATTTTGGTGTGATTAATTAAAAGTCATAATTAATGAAAGAGCAAATATCGTGTGCAAGGTGTGCCGTTATCATAACGCGTTAAAATAACTGTGTTCAGGGAAATTGTTCTGTAATAGTTCACATGCATTCTTGGTGGCCGAGTGTACCGTAAAATCAGTTTAATAACTTTCACATAGGTAAAGCTAAACCTAGTAGTAGATTCGAAGTGCTATAAAGATATGATTGGTGATGATTTAATACTATTATTTAAAAAATTAAGTCGACCATAATGTTGACTACCTAGTAATAGACAAGGTTGGGATTTATATTCACTTGCTCAGTGGAACAGCTGAATTATGCCGTCTATGGTCAATGGGATCTCTAATGCCTTGCCTCAGCAAATCTGTACGCAACCAACAAAAAAAAAATTCTGTGCTATTTTAAACTGTTATGTAAATTATTATTTTTAGACATAACTCATTAAGCACGCACCTGAAAACATTCTTAGGACGAAAACAAAACGACTTGAAAAAATTAAAAATATTCTTCTATTAATTCAAAAGAAATCGTTTCCCTCAGTAAACTGGTAATTCAATATAACTCCGTAAAGATTCAAGACCGGATTAGAACTGCGGATAGGAAATTATAAGTAGAATAGAAGGAAGCAGCAGCTTTAACTTTTGAAAAGCCCAGACTTTGAAAATCATCCCTGTTACAACTTAAAGACTAAGATTTATAAATTATATTGTCTATAGTTTAGTAATTAGTTTTATCCTACTTTGCTGAAAGAGACCTACTGTTTTTCTAACGTCCATAATATGATACGTATCTAACTTCTTGGCACGAAGGCTGAACACGTTGACGGAATGTAACCAAATATACCTATTAAATGGAATATATTTTATACGTAACAAAAGTTTTTTTTACCATAGTTATGATATATTTTATTTATAATCTTAAGTACTTTTGATTGTGTTCGCTGACGTAGTTTTCTCAGTTCTACAAATCCGTTTCTATAACTAATGTTAAACGTAATTATGATTAATTATTATGACCAACGTTTAACATTTGGTGACCATGTTTCTTCTCAGGCTAAATAATCATTTAGACGCTTACAATTTGTTTTGCGCAACACCCACGACTTTAAGAATCCGTCAGTCGTTAGGCTTCTGTATATCACCCTGGTTAAAAGTAAATTGGGGGCGAATGCTTGCGTCTTGAACCCCCATACAGTGAACTTAACTCTGATGATTGAAAAGGTTAAAAAAAAAACTTACTCCGATACCTATTCAAAATATTTTATTATTACTTCCCCTATACGTATCCCACCAATCACCCTTTAGTGGTTTTAGGTTTTAATTCATTGGAGGTTAAGAGAAGTCTCGATCAGATTTTGGTAGCTTGTAAAAAAGGGGAATCGACTATCCTAAACTCCACAATCCATCCTGTCGGTTAAATATGCCTCATAACTACCATGCACATCGTCAAAGCCGCCGACGCAAATTGTTCGCACAGTCGGTATGTCACACAGTCGCGAGAGCAGAGTCTCCTGTGTGCCGTATCCTAGAAGCGCCCAATACTCTCCTGATCAACAACCCTGAGTGTTATTTATTTGTAGACAGATTTAGTAAAATTGTGAGTGTATTTTTAATGTATTGCGAGAGAATGCAAACTATTAAATAACTGTTGCGGAAACATTTTTGAAACACTATCAGATCCATCTTAATTTTATACTCTCTCCTTCTAGAATTTATATTGTGTATTTAAGTACAGAAATGTATATGTGTACATAAATACTTATGTATTATGTGGATTAGTATCATGATTACTTATTGTATTTGTATTTATCATTAAAAATTATTCCAATTTAATTTATGTAAGTACTCTTGTTATATGATATTCTATATAATATCTATTCTATATACATATATCATCTACTTTCTGTCTTCATCATTAGACTATCGTTACTAAATATATATGAGCCCAAACTTACTTGACTTACTACTACACCTTTGAGATCCTTTAAGATGCCAAGTTACTCTATAGTCGTTTAAACTGCAAACACAAAATATCAATAACAACAACATTAGATGAAGAATTCACTTATAATTTATTTTTTAAATAACTATTCGGATACAGTGAAT
This sequence comes from Arctia plantaginis, assembly GCA_902825455.1. NCBI lineage: Eukaryota > Metazoa > Arthropoda > Insecta > Lepidoptera > Erebidae > Arctia > Arctia plantaginis. Next base: position 15,177,169 of record CADEBD010000422.1, read on the forward strand.
AAACAACACGAAGAAGAGTGTATAAATGCAACCCATGTCAGAAATCTTTATCAGAAAGCCTTTTCTTTAAAAAAAAATAAAGATAGAGCCAATAATCTTTTCGTAATTGTATTTAATTAGTTTTTCTTACTAATTTAATTACAAATATTTTCTTAATTAATAAGCAATATAAATTTTATATTTGATTTCCAATATTCTAGACAGGTGGTATACGCCAGTTTAGATTGTGTAACAATTATAACCATTTCATAAATGTTAATCAGTATTTGATAAACATTTTACTAGTTAACCATAGATAATTATTTGATATTCTTGTCAATCATAACGTAAATACGATCGATAATTAGCTCAGTTTATCAGTTGCGATCTCATTTTGGTATCTGATCCTTTCTGTTACGCAAAATAATCTTGATTAGCCAAGAGAACGACATATTTTATTGGAGCAGTATTACAACATCTATTGGGTTTGGTATTCAATGACATTACAAGTAGATGTTATATATAAGTACAGTTGACATTTTGTTAAACAGCTGCGTATTTGCATAAATAGCTGAACGGCTCAAACAGTTGTTCGAAGGCAATCGTGCCAAGCGGATTTGTATAATGAAATAACATGTTTAGATATGCTCAATATCTTATTTAGGATAGGATTAATAGATATATTTACATTTTGAATGGTTTGGAAGATTACTCTTCAGATAGCTGTACTTTCTTAATGTCCCTTACTTGAATTACATTTTATATGAACGGTGACTGAACTGTAACTGACGTAAATCTATTCAAGAATGTCTCCAAATATATATTTTTTAACTTGTGTCTACCCTTAACCTCTTTTTTTTTAAAGCTATGAATCTATCCACTTGTAAAAAAAACAATAATACGTACTCACGCTCATCATATATAAATAATAAGCCCTTTAAACATTTTATCTTTATTGTAATTGCAATCAAAACAAATTCAGTGAAAGAATTAAAGAAAATGGTATGCAAATAGTCCAACTCGAAAGCCCATTACATGAAACTTTTTATTAATAGCTTAATACAAGTCGGGCTTACTTTAAGTTTTAACGAGGTTATATGAATTTCTCAGTCAGATTTGGTTATGAATTTTAAAGAAAATAAAATCTTTTACTTCACCTAATAAAAATTGTAGCTGCGAGCTGTATTTAATGTGATTATAATTTAAAACTTATTAATCTTAAGAAACAAAATACATTTTGTGGTTGATTTCTGATGCTGTTTTGGCAGTATTTATGTCCAATATAACGTTATTGTTACATTTGTAAATTGTTGTCTTACTGATATCGACTGATTTGTTGTAGCACAGTTTATCGATAAATTAAATTTAACAGTGATTAAATAGTTTCTAAAATTTCAGACAACCTTTTAGAATTTAATATTGAATTAATTGTTGTCTTTATACAGGTGTGGAGCAACAGATGTTATATCCCTCTAACACATAGGAAAGAATATTCGATCGGCCGAGGGGAAACGTGACCCAACGGGTTAGTAAGTAGTATATTATAATGTATTTATCAGCGCGAGACCTTTAATTGCGCGATGCAGTATTAGTAAATACTTCTTAATTTAATCTGTCTTCGTTACATGGTACTGAAGTATGATTTTACGTTGTAAAGATCTTATTCAAGATTTATTGGACCTACGAGATGGTTACACGCTTCATTGCCTTGCAGAAGAAGGGATTAGGGGCGATATGGCGATGTGGCGAATTAAACGAGTTTTATCGACCTTCTTGAAAAATAGGTACACGTATTCAGTTTTCTAAAATCCCACTGGGAAACCTTCTACCGTAAATCGAAATTATAGTTCAGAAACACACTGTTTTTACCATCATAATAATGAATGAATTCTTTTTTTTGTCAGATTTGAAAACTAAAGAATGTTACGATTAACGTATTGCATGGTCGATGGTAAAAGTTGTTTTGCAATCCAACTCAAGTTTGAATCCCAAAATAACAAAATATTCAGTAGGTATATCTATTTAATAATATATATATATATATATATATAGATATTTCACTCATAATTATATATATATATTTAATTTTATCATATAAACCTTTTTAAAATTGCTTATTGAAAACGTGTTCCACAAAGCTAAAGCCTCAGGTGAATAACCTCGCTCTATATTATCGAGCATTGCAATATTAATTAAAATTGACACGAAGTTTGCTTTATTTTTAAATCTTGATATTGGTTAATAAATCTTAGTTGTGTCATTATTTATATGTACTACAAACATGTCAAATATGTCCCATTATGTAACTGCACTTTTAAATACTAAACTGGTAATTAAATGACAAACATACATCAACAATAACATTAAAACAAAAAAAAGTAATTTTGGTATGTTTTAACCTGTTTTAAAAACTACATAAACAAAGTTAACGGTTGCAATCAAAACACATTCACATGGTGTTCTTATCTTACAGATTTTTTATTTCTCTTCGAACCTGTTCCATGGCCGAGATTAACAATAGCTGCAGGCTGTCCACTTTTTTATTGCTACTTGTTTTTAGGAGCGAGGCAGAACCATCGAGCGTTTTACACAATGTAAGTTAACAATATTTTTACTAATCATGTATTCATTTATGTACTCAATGCAACTAATATAATATAAACATAATAAAGTTAATAATACCTAAATGTTGCCTGTGGTGTAAATTTTGTTTAATTTATGTTTAACTAGTTTTTTTTATTATTCTAAATTTATTTATTATTATAGCAACTTACGTGCAATATCGTTTGCGTTAATTTATGAGTAGTTTCCCTATTTAATATAAATATTCGTAAAGGTCGATGACCATGATCTACGACTTTTTTACCCCTGACAACGTTTATACAACATTCTGATCATCGAGAAATTTTGAGTAGGGAAGGCGTGAAAGCGTGTAGAAAAACAAGGTTTTTAAACAAACAAACTGATGACTTTTTATTAGTTAGGAATACTAAGTTATCCCATGTGTCAGATAACGAATCTTTTATTACAGAAGTAAAACGCTCAAAATAAATAAGTCACTCTTCAAATTCTTGTCACTTATACCCCGAACCAAACTAAATAGCCGTCCACAAACATTTGGTAGTGTGTTTATGTCCTCCCAAATGTCTCAAGCTTAGTAACACTGCGGCATGTCATAATGTCTTAAAATATCCAAGACCTCCTTCAGACCCATGTCCGTGACAACTTTGGCTGTGGGAAAGTCATATTGCGCCTGTGAGTTTGACGAATTTTTATTGCGAATTTTTAAGTTTAAAACTCATTTAACGCTGATTCACAATGTAGATGACACATAATACACATTTCTACAGAATTTTTGTTAATCATAATAACATGCGGTGACGGATTAAGAATACAGTGTCACCACTCCTTTGCATCCCGTGAGTGTCGTAAGAGCCGACTAAGGGAGATAACTACGCAGCACAACAGCACTGCAGCGAGAAGGAAAACTTGACACCAACCCTATACCAATCCGTCCGGCCAGCGTGGTACGAGTATAGTATGCCGAAACCTCCTTTCTAAGGAGAGGCTTATGTCCAGCAGTGGACTATTAAAGGCTGTTAATGTGATAATATTAGGAAAAGTTTAATGTGATAATATTAGGAAAAGAGCTCAAACATATTTATGGTTTCAAATGAATTGGTTTTTAAAATGTTACCTCTAAGAGCAATTTATTTTTTGTTACACTTAGGCGTACTTAAAATTCAAAGAGACCGAGCTTTTTTCAGTGTTTTTTTTTGTTATTTGCTCTTATAACGTAGTCCTGCCGTTCATACTCGATACTCTTTCTTAATAATTCTCCAGTATCTTTAAAAACCTTTTTCCAATAAATGTTTATTACTTTTATTAGACTCTAACAATAAAGAAGGAGGTCCTTTAAAATACTGAACATTACAGAGGTCGGTTATTAATTTCCTCATCTACATTGAACATGTAAAAAATCTTTTGTCATTTCTTAACGCATGAAATTAATTTTTTACCTTTTGTTTGTAAAATCATGAAAGTAGATTTTAATTTTTAGTAAGGTGTGGAAATAAGAATCATTTATTGTTTTGGTGTCTGGATTAAATAGTTTGATCGACGAGCAGGAGGATTTCAGAATCTGGAATGCAAAGATGATAAGAATTTTCGATGAACTTGCTACGAAGATTGTGCTCCACTCAATCTAGGATTGTGAAAATACCTTATGATTTTCCTTTAATAATTTTAGGTTGGGACTGGAGTTTAACAATTGTTATTACCTTTATTAATGTTTGTGGCGAATTCCTAATAGTAAGTTTTGTGTATAGAATTTAATTTGAAATTCTCTCAGAAACGCTCATTTTCTGATAGTTATTTTTTTATGAATTATAATTTAATAGGACCACATTATGCCTGGAAATTTCTTTTTAAATTAGGAAATATAATTTATTCGTAAAGGTAAGTTTAAGTAAAATAATATTTGTTTGATAATTTGGTTTCAATTATATCTCAAGGTATGCTGATGAGGTTACTAACCCATTACTATTTTAGCTATTACATAATGAAATCAATTAGGTATTTTTCATTCAAAAATGAAAATAACGTAAAAAAGCCGCTAAATATTTATTATTTTTCTAATTTAGAAGTTGAAATACTTTACGTTTAAAGTGAATACGAAATGCCGAACGATTTGATAGATTTATTTTGGAAAATATAAATACTAATACTAGTAAGAAATGGTTAATCATCTTAGTTTTTATAACAACTTTTATTAAGCCCATAATGATGATGTAGCTATGCATGCAATGTAGGTAACATTCCATATCTACATTATGATTATAGGCTGTTTCTTATCGTTTGTACTACATAAGGTACCACAAAAACGTTGGGATCCATAAATATTACTCTACTATAAAAACAAAATTAAAAGGCTAAAATAATTATGCATCAAGTAAAATTGTATATCATTTGTGGCTCTCATATAACATGTACCAAGCTTAAAGGACCGCAAGTGACACAGTCGATTTGTTGCGTAAACTGGGGCTTGCCTAAGGCAGCATTCATTAGTGGGCCAATTACGTTCTTCAAAATGTCGGATGATTACAGAGAGTCTCCGCCGGAGGCTGGACATCGAACAGATGCCGTTCGCTCTTTGTTTCAAAGGCCGTCTTCAACCAGAAATTTTGACGGGCTCTTGAAATACGAGCTTGAAACGGGGACATCATGGGACAGATGGTATTCCACTGAACGGGAAACTAGCGATTATGTCACCATGGTATGTAATTTTAGTAAAATATATATGTAAATTCCATGGCTATCAAATTTTTATCACAATCTATTCAAATTAAATATTTTTTTCATACATATACACTGACAAAGCTTTACTTGAGCTGATATAGTGATATACAGAGTTTCAGCTCTTGTAGCTCTCTGTAGCCATTTTTACATGACTTTAAATGTTAATACATTTCTTTTTTTTAAAGGAATTTATGTTTCACAAAGTAAAAGTATTCTAAATTTCACCGTGCACTGAACATTACAATGAGTTTTAAAGAATTTTCTTGGAGTAATAAAAGATTTAAATTTGTAATGCTTATCTATATGTTTACTTACTAAATAATTAAGGCGTGTACTTGTAGTCATCATAAATGACAGTAAATACAACTAAGACTAAAGAGTTAGTCTAAAATATATTTCAATTAAAAAAAATGTGAAGATTCTATTTGTATAAAAAGCAGTGGTATTAGCCACATCTCAAAATTTGATAGTAAAAATGAAGCTGTCATTAACCGACTCTAACACAATCACAGAACACGAATTTTAATAACTGACCTTTTGAAAGTATTACGAGAAACGAAATGTAATTAAAAAAACAATTAATTAATAATCTACACATGGACGTTACATGACATAATGACAAAAGCAAATTAAGAAGATTGAATTTACGAACATCATTGACCTAGTAATGAGTTCCTACCGATCGTAACACAAATAATTAATAATATATGATAATTAATTTTATATAACTTCGTTCAGCAGCAACGTAATGAATATTGAGTAACTATGAAATCAGGGCTATGATTATAAGAAACGTTGCTATTACAAAGGAACCAGCAATTTGTCCTCATCAAGTTGGAATAAATGGTAGAGAGACATTGTTCGTAATGTCTTTAATGAGGTTTCTATTAAGTAGGGGTATCTTACTTTTATATTATTTATTACTTATGATGTGATTTAGCAGATGTGCTGTAGGTTACAGAGCTAAAAACATTATAAAGTATTGTATTTTGAAGGCCTCCGATGGTAGTAAATTCAACTGCATAGTTGCAAATAACACCATCTTTCCCCTTTCAGTGCAAATATTTTTTGTATAACTAGCTGGTACCCGCGACTTGTAAAACGCTGCCTTAGTGGAGTAGTACGGTCCGCGACTATAGTCCATCAGGCCTCGGGTTCGATTCCAGGACCGAGCAATTTAATATGGTTTTTCTGAAAGAAAAAATAGCCTCAGTTACTCCTTACATAGACAGCTACCTGATAGCAAAATATTATCAAAATCGGTCATGTTGTTCTGAAGATTACCCGGAACAAACAGACAGACAGACAAAAAATAGTTAAACTAGTTTTTAGGCATATAGGTATCATGCAAATAACCGTATGAGCATGAAAAAACAATGTTTTGACATTACAAACAGACACTTCAATTTTAGTTATTTGTATCTATAAATAGAAAATGTTACTTTGTTTTGCCTTTAAGATGTATTTTATATAAAACATGTATCTAAAACTCAAGAATAGATAAGTATCCTTGTTCTAGAACCCATTTTAGTTTGGGTCTAATCAGTCATAATACTTGTTTTTGTATTATTGTGACTTTACACATCTTTAAGTATATAGTGTTTGTGGATAACATCAATTATTGTTCCGTATGATAATCGGATTAATACGAGTATACTCGTATTCATTTCCATAGTATAAATATGTAAATCGAAACAGATTTGTTTCTTATTACTAGACAACTCCCCTACTAGAAGCATAATATACTAGCTAAACCGCTTCGCCCGCGTGAACTTTGTGCAAAACCTAACAGTATAGATGTCGCCACCTATTTACCACATAGACCTAACCTCTTCCTCCCGGACCTCGGCAATGCCCACATAATAATTTTAAAAATATATAAAAACGCTTTTCATAGCTTAGCTGATGTAAATAGATATACCACTCGGAAACTTTTTTGTAAATCTTTTTTAGTCCTACAATTCATTAGCACATTATTTCATCTTATATTTAACCATTTAAGCAGCGCATGCATGAAGAAAGGAAAATTTTTGAGACGATTTTTTACACCTTGGTTAACATAACCTGTTTTTTTGCCCATGTCTAAGTTTTTTTAAATAAACTATAGCCTATGTTACTTCTGATAATTTAGCTTTCTATTAGTGAAAAAATGGTTAAAATCGATCTAGTAGTGTTGGAGCCCATTCGATACAAACAAACAAAAAAATCTTTCCTCTTTATAATGTTAGTAAAGACTCCCTAGTACACCCTCTACACTCAGAACAGTACAATCCAGTCCGTGCAGTCATGTCATATACTTAAACAAAATACAACTTGTTTTAATCCTAGTTAAAACAGTTTTTTACTCAACAAAAATATTATAATTCCTTTAAAACTTCCAGAGTTCATAGACTGCACACTACAAATTTTTCTTCTGTATAAAAATTAGTGTAGAAAAGAATTGCACTGTTAATAATAAATTTGGCTCTCTATCCTAAGTAAACACAATAAATGGATTTTATTTCCAAGAAAGTATCTCGACATTATATTACAAAATCTTTGAAATTAAACTTTACAAAGTACTTGAGTCTCGAGCCTTATATCGAGGATGTCTGCTTCAAGTAAGTATTCAAGACTAACTTAATAAAGCAAGTTTCGTAACTTAAACACAAAGAACCATAGTTTTACTTATATACTTTCAAGTGCATGCTAAAGGTATTTTCTCCCGTTAAACTGTTTTCTTAGTAAAATTGTGTTCATGTTTCATCGTAATACTTGCTTAATTATTGGTGTAAATTTTTAATATGACAATTTCCCGGTTTTTTATAATACTTTATATGTAGGTAGTAGGTAATCTTTCGACCTTGGACGTGACCTTGACCTTCACTTTGTATTGTATTACTTTTCTGTGTTTAATTATATTTATATTTTATATTATGCACGATTAGATTTTTTCTTATTATTTAAGCATAGTCAGAAAAATAGTACCCACTGTTTTAATGACACAGTTTTCAATAAATTTGTTAAATAATTCACACATATGTCTCCTTAATCCTAGTTAAACTACAGTAATACTAGAAAACCTAATGACCTTTAATTCATTGGAACAAATTAAATTAAATATAAGTTCTGTGAAGCATTGAAAATAAATTAATGAAATGAAAGACGATCTTACTGTTACCTAAAATAAATTTTAATAGTTAACCTTTGACATAAAATCGCTAAAACATAAATCAATTATTTTATTGAAAATAGGGTTCGAATGATTAAATATCAGAATTTAATATCTATAGGCTATAACTCCCTATTGAGGGAACTGTTAAAGGTGATAGTTAAGCGGTACTTAATAAAAAAAGGTAATAAAAAAAAAAAAAACCACGTTACATTCCACGAGCCTTACACGGTTATAGTCGTAAAGCTCAAAAGATTATTTAACTCATTATGAGAGTGAGACTTTTGTATACAAATGGACGAAGATAATAATTAAGTACTATTTTCTCCGCTTAACAATATGTTAACATACATATATACATATGTACATATGTTAATATAAGTGGCAGTAAATTTGCCAAGCGCAAAATTATTATAAGTTCATTTTAGACAAAACTAATTGCTATCGAATTTCTGTCCTTAATGTTACTGTATTTTTATCTCTGTCAAATTTATGATTAATGTCTAAAGGAATCACTCTATAGGTTTAAATTTACCTACGAAGAAATGAAATTGGTGTGAGACTTAAGTGACCGTATGGTCTCATGGAAATTACAAATCATAACGCTACGATTTCCTTTAAAAAAGCTTGATAGACAGACCTACGGACAACGGAGTGATCTTTAGAAGATACGGAACTCTTAAAAACTTTAAAATAAAATATATTTCTACCAGTTGGTAAATAGTAAGTTTTAATGTTATTGACATATCGGTAAAATATTGGTTGATACGAGTATCGATTCATACAACGTTATCGTTTTGACCACATCTAGTTGAACTAAATTATTAAACAACTCACATGTTGGAGTCCGAAAGCAGAGGTTAACCTCTACTAACTAAAAACTTTAGTATGCACTACAGGACTTAGTTGCTAAGTTAGTGCAAATGTTTGCTTGCTTAGATCCTGTGGCTTTGTAACACACACAGTCTATTAATTAGCACTCGTCGTTTACAATGCAGTTTATTGTACAATAACGGCCATTGGCTGTTACTTTAAGAAAAGGGAATTAGCACTACTACCTTCATATACATTGTATTACAGACGGTTGCTAATTGCTATTAGCACGTAGGTTTCACGCCAGTTATAAAATAAATAATAAATAAACTAGCTTAGGTTTTGTAAATTTAATGTTTAAGTAAATCTTACATTGATACTAAATTGTTATTAATATTAACTTTTAGTAGATCTCGTGTTATTCTAATTAATATTAATACGAAAGCGAGTTTATTTATTTATTACACTTTAAGTGCTCAACCAAAAATCATGGTAGTTTTCACAAGGGCTTTTAGGAATTCAGAAAAGGAACAAAAAAACGTTTAGTAAGAAAGAAACAGTGTTATTTAAGGGATACCTGAAATTGACCGATATATCTTAATTTTGTCTCGCATATGTATCGTGTTATACTATAATCACAAAGAAAATTTTCATTCTGATATTGAGAAACCAAAAATGTATGTACCTATGTTGTGTATGTATACTATGTACAGTATAGTAGTAGTTGTAATGTTTGTGTTTAAATAAAATACACATGTTTGGTCTCGCTTCTCCTACTTGATCAGTCTATTTACTCGATGGACATTTTTCCCAACCGCTCCGCTCCTTATAGCTCAAAACGTGAAGTGTTTAACATCCGATAATAAAGGGATTTGCTGGACATAAGCTTCTCCCTAGAAAGGGGGTTTTGACATACTATACCACGCTGGCCAGACGGGTTGGTATAGGGTTTGTGTCAAGTTTTCCTTCTCTGCAGTGCTGTTGTTTTGCGTAGTTTTTTGCGGCTCTTACGACACCCACGGGATGAATGGGGATGTTGACACTCTGTATTCTGAATCCGTCACCACATGGACAGGGGGATTTTACTAAATAACTAAAAAATATCGAATAGGGCTCTAAGATTAAAATAAAAAAGAAACATTTTTTACCTCTAGATTAAGAACTATTAGGTGAATTGCCTTCTACCACTTAGCTGCTTACACTGTCGATATTTTTCAAAATCACATCTTCAATAACACCGCTTAGTTTAATACGACACTTTTCCTGTTTGGTCACGGCAAGCACAAAAACCATTACTAAAGATAACACATTTTTGTTTACAGATTTCGTTTACCAATCAAACTTTCCTATAATATTGACTATTGCCTCCTGCCATTGTACAAACAGATGCAGTGACTACTAAAATCGTGTCAACATACATTAATGGTCGGTTATCTTGTTTGGTTTTTACACGTATGGTGTTAGGGGATCTCTGTTAATAGGTTCTGTTTAAGTTTAACCAAAGTTGTTTTAAGATGTGATGACAGGTTTGTTATGATATCACATATGAAACTCATAAAACAAAGGTTATTTACTGTGCAGCACTAATACGTAGCCGTGTTCTTTATATTTAGTACTAGCTTTTCCCGCGTAAAAGTAGACTATGTTACTCGGTGATAGTGTGGCTTTCCATTAGTGAAAATGTTTTAAAATTTTCGTCTGTGGTTTAGTGAAAGCTACACAAATAAACAAACTCACTATCACATCTATACAAATAAATAAAATTGAAGTGTCTGTTTGTAAAGTCAAAATAATAGATTTTTATGCTCACACGGTTATTTGCACGATACATATGCTTAAACCCTTTTTTTGTCTGTCTGTCTGCCTGTTTGTTCCGGGGCATCTTCTAAATGGCTGGGCCGATTTTGATAATATTTTACTACCAGATAGCTGTCTATATTAGGAGTAACTTAGGCTACTTTTCCTCTCATAAAAAACTTTAAAATTTTGCCCGGTCCGGGAATCGAACCCACTAAGGCAGAGCTTTGCAAATTCCACGCGAACGAAGGCGCAGGTGCCCAGCTAGTTAATAATATAAGTATGGTTCTTTAACTCAAGAAAGCAATTAAATCTAATCGGATTAATTTCACAACTTACTAACTAAATATGTGCTGTCAATAATATCGACATCAAACTATACACCAAAATGTTCTAATTAACCATATTATTATACTAACCTAGAAATGTAAACATATATGTTTATGATGATTGGATATAAATATCGATACGATACGTAGCTACTACGATTGAAGTAGAATGGATTCGGGATTTTTGTTTAGACATCTAGAAACTTCTAGCACCTGCCTGCAAAAGCACAGGCACCACCTCCAGGTGACATCAAATCGCTTCTAACACAAGCATTTAACGTAGCGGGTTACGCCGAGTGAAATCGAATCTGCTTATAATTTACTACCACTGAAACAAGTTAATTTAATAAGATATATTAGATACTATCTCAGTTCGCTTAATCGTATTTACATTTCAAAACAAAAGCTTCCTTGTTTTCTTATTTTGATACAATCTTTACTTAAGCTTTGAGGCTATAGTGGACGCGAAAAATATTGTAATTTATAATAATAATAAAACACATGATATTCACTGGTAAAAAAATAAATGAAAAGTAAATTAGGTTGACTGGTAGATAAAATGCCATGTGATAATGTTAAGTCCGCCTCGTGCAAGTTGTAATGCAGGGTGTGAAATAAAAAAATAAAAAAAAATAAGTAAGGTGAACGTGTGTTCACCTTACTTTTATTTTTTTATTTTTTTATTTATGTGCATATGCATCAGAAGTAGTGTGTACTACTTCTGATGCATATGCACATCTATACTTAACAATTATACAGACGGGATACAGCCAGACTTGGTAATTCCGTGTGTGTGTAAAATCCTAGGCTTCTTTACACAAGCAAATTTTCATTTAATTTTCTTGTTAGGCAATTTTAATTACAGAAATTCAGAGAAGCCAGGTACCCGGTAAGTAGAAAGTCATATGCGCACACACAAAAATCTCTATATTAAACAATAAAGCTTTTGCTTATTGCTACGGTATAGACAGGCATGAATTGGTTATCTACAAGCCGTAGATGGCCGGGGGTACGTCGCGGCACTAGGAATTTCCTTCCTAGGGTACACCTGGTTCACCGGCTACCTAGAACGGCGTGCAGTTTTTAGTCGGATCGAGTCCGTCATAACCACCCCACCAATGGGTGGTTTCCGAGGGGATTTTCGCAAAGAAAAAAAAGGCGTGAATATATAAATATAAAAACACAACTCATCTACACGATAATTCTTTCAATAGAATCCTCAGTAGTTTATGCAATCGATAAAGCACTTCCAACTTTCCAATAGTTTATATTTTTAACATATTTTAACAAAATTCCGTCTAGCGATTCCTGGGCACAAAAGCAATAATTCTTTTGTCTTACTCAAACGATTATAGCGCTCACAATAGATCGAACAACTGGTAGTAAGTTGGCAGCACTACCGTAATATATTAGAATTCATTGAGCCTTGCAGCATAGAAATACAATAGACGATGTGCGTGCAGAGAATAACAATATTTTACAATTTATTATTGCATTGATTATGATGTTACTGGTTGTCAGTATTGCCTAGATGGAGAATTATAAAACACCCACTGGGTATGAAAATTTTCTTCATTGTAAATTAATTGTACTGATATTATGCCTCCCTAATTATTACTATTTTATGGATTTTTCTAGAACCTTATAATAATAATATAGAATTTTATACAAAAATAAATAATACATCTACTAAACTTAAATCCCTTAAACGCGATTGATCCAGCCCTGTTACAAAATCCGTTCTAAGCTGACGTGTCCTACCTATAAACTACGTCCTTGCTACTGGTCTCTAGTATAATATAACAAGTATCTTTTTAAAAAAATATTTGAAAACGTTGAGACAGCCTTGATCCGGCTCTATCACAAAATCTCCAGTAGCTTTCAAAATTCTTAGTTTTTCACTGACTAATCACGAAGATTAGTTAATGAATGAGTGAGTGAGAGACACATACTACATAAATATTTAGGTTAGAAGGCTCGAACTACCGGTGACAGCCGGGTACAGGTACGCGGACCGGTAAAGGATCTGCAAGAGCCCTTTTTCTCCAAAACATCATGGAAAGCAATATTCCTTTCCTGCCATTGCTCTCCCTACTTACCTACCCTTTTTTCAAGTATCCATCATCATCGTGATGATGATGAGTATCTATACGCTTTAATACAATATTGCATGAAGGAAATAGATATAATATATTACATTTAAAGAAGATTATAGATTTTAGTGTAATATGATAAAAAAAACATCTCCAAATAGATAGGTTTAAAAATGTTTGCGTTAATCGAACTTGTGACTTCCAAAGTTGCGGTCAAATCTATTGTGGTCTCATTATCTACAGCAATACAAGTGCAGTTAAAAACTTTTTATTATATTTGTGAAGGCATAAGTAAGAAGTTGTTTTCGTTTTGAGTGTCTTGTTTTTTATTGAACTAACTTTTTGGAAAAGGAGTCGACTAGATAGGTGTTTGAAAAAGAAAATGCCAATTGACACGCACCAAGTCTTTATTTGTAAATATTTTTAATACAAATTTCATGTTGGACTACGCTTTTGCAAGTTTACAAGCAAATTACAAAATTATGGCATGGTCTCAGCTGTTGCATTTTAGTTATATTATCATGATGTATAAATCTCGGTTGGCATTTTTTTGGCATTTTATTCTGCGTAGATTTTCCCTTAGTCGGCTCTTACGACAACCACGGTATGAAGGGTTAGGGTTGGTGACACTGTGTATTCTTAATCCGTCACCACACGATGTTTAAATGAGTCTTAACCTAAAGTAAAATAATAATATGTGTATTTATTTCGACATAATAAGCTTTCAAATCTCTTTCCGTGTACTTATACAACCATTAGAAGACATAAATATCTGTATATTTACTGATATACCTCAACAAAAAAAGTTATTTGATTATTTCATGTGAACAATAGTATCACACACATGATATTAGCAACTCTATACTAGTTCTGATCATTAAAACACGCAGTAGAGAAATGCAAACCAGTTTTGGTTTAACATCGATACAAGATTAAAAGATATTTCCTATTATGTTTAAAAATTTGTAAGTTACGTATTACTAATTAAAAAAGATTTTACTCAACAGTACTTATTTTATAAATTAAGAAAAGAACATTATTAATATTATTATATTACTTTAGTAAAAACTATCAAACAGATTTTCTGCGGTTTTACGTGGTAAGAAAATGACAAATCGATAGCCGGTAATGAAAAGGTGTATCATTGTGGAAATGTGACTGTTGCGCCCACGCTTCTAGACCGGTTGTTTGTGAGAAAGCTTAAGCCATAAATTTTGTTCCTAATTAACTACAATAGTGACTAATATGTATCTTGTAAGATATAAAATTCTGCGGTTTTATATTTTAATAAGTCCAGTCCAGACTATTGCGGAACTTCGTTGACTCATGTTGCTTTATATGGCTAACTTCGAAGATCTATGATTCAATGATAGTTAAGACTTGTTCAGTAATATCGTGGTAAGAGGCCTAAAACTTTCAAGATTTTTATTTAAGAAAAACATTTATTAAATGGCCAGCCAGCTCTTGTTCTCAATTGTAATTGCGATTTTGATCAAAAACTGAATCTTAGCCGGAACAGATTTTTTTCTGGATGGAAAGTATTTTGTATCGATCACTTTGTTATCCTGATGAAAAGTAAAATGATGTTTTAATAAGTAACTAATTAAAGGTCAACAAACAAATAAACCCTTAAACAATAAAACTCACTAGTTACGATTAAAACAGACTAATAAATTAGTTTTCAAAGCAGGCCTTGAATTTTATTTTTCTGGTTAAAAAATATTTATTTTAGTAATTAACAAATTTTCATTATAATAAATGACAATATCAGCCGGGAACCGCAGTGTGGACTAGTCTTAAAGATGACTAATTTAAAATCCGGTGTATATATTTAACATGTCACCTTAATCTCATTTAAGTCCGCTATCAAGTCGTTATCGAAACTTCAATCTGTGACAACTAATTTACTAAGAAGTGTGGGTAATGAAGCATTACCTTCTCGAACTTTCTAAAAGTTGAAAGACATATTCTTAAAAGGACATAGGCACGTTCTATTTTCAAATTTATAATCATGAATTCTGTTTTTAAAAAAATACAGTCGAATTGAGAACCTCCTCCTTTTTTTGAAGTTAAAAGGTTAAAAAGCAGAAATATTGCGTGTGAGCAACACATATTGCTTTAATGATCAATGATATCACTGATTCAATTATAAATGTGTAATATATCGCCTATTACTATAGACTGCAATTCAGAATACTATAAAATATGAATGACTTGTTAATAAGCTGTAGATCAACATTATAATTAATTTAAAACTATCTCTTATATAGGACGCTAGAGTAACAAAATAATAAAGTTCTAAAAATATCACACAGTGACACACAAAATTTGGTTTTGAACCTGGTAATAATTCAAATTGAGCAATAATAAATTTATGATTCCGACGATCCTTATTAAATAATAGTTAAAATATTCCAGTAGTGGTAGTCGATTAGTAAAACTATATGTTACAGCTCAACTATCCTTTCCAACAGTTTGACTTTCAACTGAATTCAATCATCACTCACCTTAACGATGAAAAAAAAAAGGAAAACACTTATAAATTTCTGCCTAAACGCCTTATTAAAAGTTAACGTATTACAGGACATAAAGCTCTTCCACAGTAGGCGGGTCGTTTTTATATGGGACTGTTATAATTATTCAATGTTATGATAATGTATTTATTAACCAGCACTTAACTTATAACTACGACAGTAAAATAAACAAGCAGCACAACACAAACACAACAGCCACACCTTAACAACACACTTGAGCCTATTATTGACCTACTGCTGGGCAAAAGGCCACTCTTATTGGTGTTATTATCACAACGGGACGTAATCGCTGGCCTCACTATCTATCTAACTTTGTAACTACAGCATTGAGATGACTAACAAGAGGTTTCGCGCTGAGCTAAATTTGTTTACTATTTCAACAGAGTCTGATATTACTAGGTACCTGAATTCAAACAAAGTAAATTAATTCAAAACCCAAAATTTGGCCAAAGCCTCCTTTCTGAGGAGAGGCCTATGTCCATCAATGGACTATTAAAGGCTGTTGATGTGATATGTAATGTGAAACCAATACATTTTTTTATAATGAATTTAATTAGATTAACTGATAGTTGACTGAAGCAACTGTTTGAAAATTAAACTTAACTTTTAATTTTATCGAGTCAAGACGTTTTTAATGCATCAACGGTTACGCATATATTGTGTATGTATAATTATAAACTCATATCTTTATCTCAGAAGGAGTAAACAGAGGCATTAAACGCTTTTATTTTGTTCACTATTCTTTTAGTTCCACTTACGTAAAGGCCAAGGGGCCAGTCTGTTGCCGTTAAACGGGCACATATATACATAAATTCTACTGTATTTATTTCATACTTATACATACGAACTATAACTGCAACGAATTGTACAATTAACCTCTAATTTTATACTTATACTGAGTGAAATTCGTATAAATTATGCAGCTGTTTCAGAAATGAGCCAAATATAAAAAAAAAACTTTTTTTGGAATAATTCATGCACACATTATATGCATAAAAAAATCAGATATTTTCAGATTACAGTCAGACAATTCCATTTTGTCTATTTAAATAGATAAAATAGGTACTAGAATGTAAATAAGATCCCTTTTAATCCTCTCGTAAATTTGTTAGTAATAAAGTAAACTTTTAGTACAAAGGAAAACTAATTTAACAAGTCCTTCTAGGCCAAAAGCGTCTGGTCCAGTATAAGCATTATAACCCTTCATTGCTCGGCTGCTAATAAACCGTAGAGGTTTAAAGTTTTAATTAAAAAGTCCGGTAATTAGACACGGTCTCTGAATATGTTAATTAATCCAGGGGTTAATTCGTCAAAACAGTGCCATTGTTTCTGGAACCATAAAAATGCATTCGTTACTTGAAACATTCGAAAGATCCCTTTCAAAAGTTAAGATACGACATTACTTTCTTTTAAAAGCTGGCCAGTTTTGTCATATGATTGTATTGTATTGTATGAAAATATCCAATTAATATATCTCATTATTATCCTAACTTAAAGGTCTGTAATGCCCCTGGCGGGCTAAGTCACTGTTATAAAGATCTTGCATGACACCGGTCACAGAAGAGCAAACTTTGTGAAGACTCTTTAAATCATTGTTTGTCCCGATTTCACGCTTTTACATATATTGAACATCGTCAAAAGTTGCATCCAGATTTTTGAGGGTAAAAGTACAAAGAAAACTTTTCGTTTGGACGAAGAAAATATTGCCGAGGTATAGCAAATGTAACTTCAATTTGAGAGAAGCCACGTGCAAAGCCCACTTCAATCTGTATTGAAGTGGACTTTGCCCGTAACTGGCAGTGGGACTGTTCCCACATACATTCATTTTGTAGTAACTTCTATATACCAGAGTGAACGTGAGTATTTGGATAATTCCTTAGAAACCCCCAAGGATTAATGGGACTGGAACCTGCCAAGTATTAAATCATATGTATACCGTAAGTGTGATTTGATTAATTCTGGATGAAAGTACTACCTAAAATTCAGACAAATTGACGCATGATCCATATAACATGATGGCTCACTCACGTGTCACAAGTCAATATCAGGTAATTGGTGTATCAGATGATAATTCACAGTTGAAGCCTGAGTGCACATTCTTACAATGTTACCTATGAACATTCAATGACCAAGGTCAGTAACGGTTCTAAACAAAAGTTCCGCATTGCAATCAATTTTACTCAACTTATTGCAAATGATCCTCATTGAAATTTAATCATTATCTTTTATCACGAATTAAAACTTTAAAGCAATAAAATACTATCGGCTAGCTTTTGCCTGCATCTCCACTCGCGTGTATGTCGCTTATTAAAAAGTAGCATATGTTACTCGCTTCCCATTGGTGAAAAATTTTTTTTAATCAGTTTAGTGGTTTAGGCGTGAAAGCGAACAAACAAACTCACTTTCACATTTATGATTTAAGTATGGATGTGTAAAAGTAACTAAAAGTAGAAATTGTTTATTAAGAAACAGTATCACAAAGACTTTGATATTGAACGAAATTGTTTGTTTTCCAGGGCAGGTCCATGTTTACCTTACGGTCTACATAAAGCACATACGAGATACGGTTGGAAGGACCTGTTATTGAATTTCACATTGTTGTTTATTATTTTTGGTCGTTTGAGCGAAATATTAAGGGGTTTTATGGAGCTGATCGATTACTCACCGGACTTGGTAATTAAGAACCTTCATAAAGCAACCAAGAACAATGCGCTTACTGTTGCAGCCTTCTGTTTGGAATCTTTTGTATTTATTTTAACCCCAATTAGAAGTTGGGAGCTGAAAAATATGGCCTGCATTAAAATATTTGTTATAATTAGTATTATTAGAGGAATTACAAAATGTTTAGACTTTCGTCTGTATGCAGCAATGTTAAGAAGCATTATAAAACATTCTGTTCATTTGATTACTATCACATTCACAATATAAAATGTTATATTGGTATGTCCACAAATACTAAAAAAATTCGTCACCAATTGAGTTCAAATTTTGACACGATATATAACCCGCTTTAAAAATTGTTCGTATATATTTTTCGCGTCAGTTTTGTTCCTAATTTATCATCAATGCAACCACAATATACCACAGCAAATCATGGCAGGGTACAGCTTATATATGCAATATTCCTTCTTAGTGTTGATTTGATAACTATCGGTGAAACGCGATCTTCACCCGATAAAGCCCCAATTAAAGTACTAAACTGTATACATCCCTAATTCTATCAAAGACATTAACTGTTTTTTTAATCATAGGTCTTATAGGAGCAACTCCTACAAATATTTCTATTTTAAATTATAATGGCAGACTGTTGAAGAGTTGCACACTTTGATATTGCGCACAAAGCCATTTAGCTATATTTAGAGTTCGTGTATAATGTTATGTCAGATTATTTTGTAATTGCTTCCTCTGTTTAACTATTTCAAGGCTTTCAGAGTAAACAGTTTCGTTGGTGTAGGGGGAAGTCCCGTAGCGCCGGACGGCACCTAGCGCCGGACACTCATACTATTTTGACAAACGTCAACGCGATCTGTTTATAAATCGGTGAAAGGGGTGCGGGGGAACGTAGCGAGACAGGATCACGCAACGCGATTTGCCAGTGAGACGCACAGTCGTGGTGGAAGCGGTGAATTGCTGTTTTTGGTGGGAAAGCGTTGCGTCACGTAAATTTCAAGTAAGTATTACTGCTATGGTTTTATCCTTAATTGTTTTTGTTATTTGTTAATAAAGACAGTGTTTCACTATAATTATTATATTGTGAAAGTTTTTATTAAATACCTAAACAGTTTTAGTATGAAATACGTAATTTTGGACGTTTCCTGTCCCCTACTTTCGGACACAAAGGTGTCCCTTACCACCGGACAGTTTATAGGTTAGCTTTTTTATGAAGCATTTGTACTTATTGTAATGATGATTGTTTGTTGTTTTACAGGATAGAAGGAGAGAGATATTTGAAAATGCAAGAGAGAAAAAAAAAGGAAAATGGGATCAGCAAAGTTTAAAAACTGCGATGAACAAGATTTTGTCCAAAAAAATGAGTTTGAGGGCAGCTTCGTCACGTTACAATGTTCCAAAAAGTACTCTACATGATAAAATAACGACATTGAGCAGTGGAAAAGAAGTCACGTTGCAACCAAAAGTTGGTAGATTCACAAAAACCTTCTCACCCGAGTATGAGCAAGTTTTAGTGGACCACATAAGAGATTTGTCTAATAGATGTCTGCCCCTGATGAAAAACGAGTTTTTGAAGTTAGCTTACGACTTGGCTGCAGCTATGAAGATTCCCCATGAGTAAACAAACCAAACGTGGCAATAACGACAAAAAAGGAACCGTTAACTGAAGTATCAAATATAGAAAAAACGACTTGTGTAGTGTGTTTAGAAGACCACGACGAGGACTGGATACAATGCTCCAGATGCCAATAATGGGCTCATGAAGCATGTGCAGACGTTCCAGAATGTGGAGATGCCTACATATGTGATAGATGCTAAAAGTTTTAGAATGTCCGGCGCTTGGAGTTTGAAGATTAACCCGTCCGGCACTAGGTGCCAATGTCAAAGTCCTTTATTTTTTTACCAAAACTTATTTAACATTCCTAAACTATGTTTACGCAGAATTTGTATTTTTGTTATTTGATTTTGATTTTATGTTTTGTTAATTTAAGTAATTCATAAATAAATACATATTTCTCGATGTAGTTTTAATTTTATTTCCTGAAAACCTTATGTGTCCGGCACTAGGGGACTTCCCCCTATATCATCAATAAAATACTTTTTACAAAATTCCTGTTATGCAATTTGGATTTAGGATAAATAAAATCAAATTTCAAATAAACGTTGCAACTTACAAAACAACAAATAACATGTTTTGCCAAGTTGCAAAAATTTGTTAACATTATTATGCTAACAAATTTTGTTAGTGGTAATAAAATCAATCTGATTAGATCTATTATCAATTAATTAATGTCATTTTTAAGTCTGAAAGCAATCTTTTTAAATTGTTTAGCAGTTCCTGTCTCCTTGAAATTAAGTTACGTATATCATTAAACGAAATACGTTATTCCATTTTTAAATATCAGCTGTACTAAACAAAAAATGTAAACCTGTATTGTGTACAATACAACTAGGTATGGAAAACCAATAGCTTATTCTCACGTACTTATTTTAGAAAAAAGATAAGTGTACGATAGTGCCCCATAACCAAAATCTCCTCGAATCATCTGAGTAGTTAGCGTTACCAGTGGTACGCGTAGGTGTATCTGATCTAATTAATACGACATTGATTGATACTAATGTACTCTTAACGCTGGTTGAGTGAGTAATTGATTGTCACAACATGATGTATACGCTTATAAAAATCAATATTTAGCTGGACCATTCTTGTTTGGCGGCACAGTTAATTAAAGGATTGGGAATAAACTGTTTAGTAATCACTTGTAGTACGAGATCTGTAAATATCCAAAGTGATTTTCTTTGTCGCTTTACATATTTTTATTGAGTAATGACTAATGTTTAGGACTAACATTAGTTATTACTCAATAGTTACTAGTTTTTAACTAAAAGAGATGCAAGCAGTTTTAAAAGAATTCCCTGCATCTGTTTCGTAGTGGCGTAGTATATTAAGAGTACTGCACTGAGTTGCAATGTTAGAAAAGATTAAAAAACTAACTTTAGGAACCTTGTTGATAACGAAACCAACAAATCAATACAACAAAAAAACCGCATAAAGTTTCTTCGTTTCCACGTTACACATAAACTAGAAAAACATAGCATTAATGCCCTTTGCCAGTAACGGGTACAGCTTGAATGTTCCAGACCATTCCTACACACCCACACCTACTTCTTGCGAAATAATTTATCCCATGAGTAATTTTTTCAAGGGTTTCAAGTCGTATCCTCTAAAAGTTCGTATCCATTACTAATACATCTGTACTAACTGTAATTGACATTCACGTATATTTCGGTACCAATAAATAAATGCGACCTTTTTAATTACGGCTACGACTATGATTTCCTGGCCAAATGACGTCACTAACTCTTAATGTATCCGTCATTTTTGTTTTGTTCAGTTAGTAGTCTACAGAAACTTATGTCAAAGCTTGCCTCAGGTGGAAGGATTACAAAATAGCCTGTCTCCTTCTAATTCTGAGCAAAAACAGCTATTATTAAACTGGTTCAAACTGAATTATTGTCAAGTTATTTTTGGAGCTAAAGTAAGACTAATGTGCGTTGTTTTGGACACATTTTCCATTATAAAACTTAATTATTTATTTTGGTGTAAATCAGTTACGAACTTTATTTTGGTACATTTGTTGTTTATCTAATAAAAGTAAATTTTTAATATTAACGCCTACATTGTATTAAGAACCCATTAGCTTTCGCCTGCATATAAATTCGTCTAAAATGTATAAGTTTTAACATATATTTATTTTTTTGTATTTATATTGTAACTACTAGTACTTACTTAGGATAAAGATTGTCTAATTGAAAAAGGTGTTCAGCGCAATCTGCAAAAAAATGTTAACTAAACTTGGCCTTTTTTTAAAATTAATATTCCAAATCTCAAAAAGAAACACTTAGAAACTGTGGCATTAAGCTTCAAGCGTCTTATGCATGTGCCCTGTCGTGATCCAGCAAATCTACCAAAGGTATTACAGGAATAAAAGACATCGTCATACTCTAAAGTGTAGAATACCTTCTACGTATGAAAACAGTAAGGTCACACGAATCCCTTCGTTGGTTGTGTCGTGCATGCCGGGTACGTCACTGTCACACTTTAAGGAACAGAATACCTTTTATGTGCGGAAGCTGTAAGGTCACATGGTCATGTTCAATGGCCGCATCGTGCGGATTCGTGTCGACCACGCTTAGGTTTACCTCGCCGAACCTTTACGAAGTGCGAATTTTGTATTGGAAATTTTATTCTTACATATTTGTATTTACTCGTATATTGAGTTAAGAAAAAGGTTTCCTGTTTCTTTATATTATAAAATGGAAATTAGATTAGGATACCAATAACAAAAAATATGAAAGAGAGAGAGAGTTAATGGTAATGTTATAAATTGTTATTAATTTATCTTTTACCTTTCTACAAGAACATATTGTTAACTTAGAGTTAACTCTGATAGGTAAAAAATCGATTCTTAAAAGACAAATGAAAAGTTGTTCCGAAAAATAAATTGGCAGCATCAAGTAAAAATTCAAAGTGTGTATATAATTACAAGATTAATAGAAGGGGTTCAAAGAAAGCGTATCATATGAAACAAAAATATAAAGCAAGTTCTAACTTATTTGGGAATTGTTTTATCTTGGTTATATCAGTATGAAATTTGACTGCACGGGTGGCGTAGTGGTTTAAGCGGTCGCCACGCCGCTTCTTACTACGCTGAGTGTTATGGGTTCGATTCCCATATAGGACGACACTTTATGTTATCCACAAAAAAAGGTTGTTCTGTGTATGGGTGTTCTTTTCATGTATGTTTGTAAAGTCCCCCGTGATACAGGATATATTCCTAATGCCTGAGTTGTCTTTTTATAAAAAATAACAAAGTATGCCAATCTTTTAATTCGTTCAAAACAAAGCGACGCTTCCAACTATTTAAAGCGGGTAAAAAGCGCAGAGGTAATTTATTTGCCAATTTTTCATTATTGCGGTAGCGTTTATTGCATTGGGATTTGAATGGGAGCAGAAACTGAAAAAGATACAATTACAAATTATTTCTTTATTATAATAAATCAGGAAGATGTTTTATCAACCGTTACTATTGACTGTACAAATAGTAGGCACATTTTTATTTTGAAAATAGTTGGCAACAAAAAGCAACACATAGAATATTTGAAAACATCGGCATCACAGGAAGGTAGGCATAAAGGAACACAGGTTTAGTGTTCTATAAAAAGTTGGCAGGTCAGGAATTTGCTTATGAAATATTTAAAAGCAGGCATCGAAGTAAAGTTGGCATTGATGGTCGAACTCATTTATATTACATAGCTGTTGCATTTACAGAATTTAAATTATAGAACCGCATTCCAAAGAGAGATACTTATTGTGTAAAGATATCGAGAACAACATTATAAGATCATGTTGCAAGCGTACAAATTTATATTACGATTTAAGTTTGCTAACCCATCGCAAATTACAGATTGAATTAAAGAAAACAAATAAATTAATAAATTTAATAAGAACTTCAAACACACTGATTAGTCATCGTTAACATTAATAAGTTTTATTAGGTGTTTTTTTAGTTTTTCACTGAGTGAGGTTACCGGAGCCCAAATCCCCCCTCCCGCTGACTCGAGCGGGAGGGACTCCAAGTGCGGCAACGCACTTGTGACTTTTGAGTTGCAGGGGTCAATGGGCGGCGGTAGTTGCTTACCATCAGGTGACCCGTCTGCTCGTTGGCCCCCTTTAAACATAAAATATATATGTATATATTTTAAATGTACTTACATTAGAAATATGTACCTAAATAACATATATAATACATTTTTTACTCTAAGATGTCCAAATAAGGTAAATTCTTAGAAGGCTGTTCTTAAACTTTCAACGTCCTTTGTCAAAAACATGGAATATTCTTGGTGACTACGCAAGTAAATTAAATTTATGTACCTACCACATAATCTTAATATGTACTTATAAAAAATGTTAAATTTCGTTAATATTATATACAAGAAACTACTACAAAGAAATATTATATTTTCAAACTCGTTTTATCGTTAGCAAATAAACCACTCGAGGTTTTTAGAAGTTTAGAAATTATCCTGATTTGTTTTATTTTTTTCTTTCTAATTCGGTTATTCAGATCGGAATAGGTGGAATGATTAATCTTAAATATAATTATATGGAAGCTAAGTAGAAGATACGTATTAATCAATACAAGAACAATGCATGCTACTGTATCGGCATTATTATTATTATTCATATATGTATATATTATTCATTGTTTTTTTTGTTTTTTTTTTTTATGGAAGAGAGGTAACGGATCACCTAATGAAAAGTGACCACCGCCGCCTAGAAACGCCTGCAACTCAGGAACTACAAACACGTTGACGGTCTTTTAGGAAGGACTATGCTCTCTTCTTGAAGATTTGAAGGTCGTATCCGTCCAGGAATACCGGAGACGATAACTTGTCCACAGATTAGATGTGCAAGGTAAAAAGTGTCTTGAAAAGCGCACAGTGGTGGAACGCCAATTATCCAAGTGATGGGGATGAAAAATAGTGTCTTGTAGAAAACATGACTTGACCTAAGTATATGATTGCTAAATTATTATTGAGTGAACAATTCTGTTGGATTTAGACTCTATTCTTTTTTGTACAGTGATTTACAAGTAGTATTTGATTATTTAAAGAGAACAATTTGAGTCTTGGGAGATGTATTTTCCTGTTTTAAAATTCATAGATGGTTTACCATTGGAGTTCATTAAAGCTGTGGTGAATACTGGTACTCATCAAAACTCCAATCAGCAATACAATAAGTACGAGTATTTTAAGAATATGAGGATAATGTAAAGGAGAGGATTAACAAAAATAATTAGAAATGTTTAGTAGATTTCCTATTAAATTCCAATTTCATCACGTATGTAACAACTTAATAAGTGAAAACTTTAATAAAATTAATCTTCAAAGAGAAGATATAGTCATGTTAGGATATTATAGTTCTATGACAATGTAAGTACACCTTTTTTTTAAAGAGGGAAGAAACTGGGAAGAAATCCTGTGTCGCGGGGGACTTTACAAACATACATGAAACGGACACAAAAGCACCCAGACTCAAAACGACATTCATTCTATCAACAGTGACCATCAAATAAAATAAATGTGTGTCGTTTGTAAACTATTGAGTAATCCTTAAAAATATATAGTAATGTATATAAAGTAGGTAAACGCAAACACTGATTTTAAAAATCACGATTTTTAAGAGCTCCACAGATAGTGACCGTTTCTATAATATTAAAATGTAATTACGAATTTCATAAATTCATTCGGTGTCTGATCTTAAACATTATCTTTAAAAACAAAATTAGAAGAGGCCAATTTGATGAAATGAGTAGCTACCAACAATTTCCGAACCACGTCGAAAAATTACGTTTCTTATATAAAACACTAAAAATGTTGAAAACCTCGCCAAACTCAAGTTTAATTTCTTTTTAAAAGATTTGCCGCTCGGACTTTATCGAATATAGCGGACGAAAGTGAAAATGAAACAATTATGCAAATCGGCAACAAAATAAAACTCATTTTATTAATAATCAAATAACGGGAGTTCGCATTCGAAAATGAAATAAAATTTCGTAAATGGTGGCATTAATTGTCGGACTGAATGGGTGGGGGTTGTCCCTGCGTCTCCCTCCTTCTGGCCTCTATCAAACAGAAGTTATCTCAAAGGGGAGAAGTTTTAATAAAATTCCCAATGCCTCGGGCACTTAGATACAGAAAGATATACGCCATATACCTTAGTTATAAAAGTGGTAACTTAGCTTGAAAGAATCTTTCGCTCAAGTTGACGTCTTTGAGTGACTTCAATATTCAAGTTTGAACATATCCACGGAGATTTGTTCAATATTCGATCAAATAAAAATGATTTTTACATTAGTAGACATATGTGGTGACATAAGTTTCTGTAAAAATCTTTTCAATGCCCTAGATATTAATAGATTCGCCTCTAGACATGCAAATTAGATCTTGTGTATTTTTATGATGATTAAATGGAATATCAAGTGTTGCAGTAAGTATTACTGCTATTTAAAATTGGTCAGGACATCAACATAGACTTATTATCAAGTTTTGGGGATTTTATACTCTAATTTGGTACCATGTTATAATCATAACTTATTTTTATTTTACTCATAAAAATATATCTTTTGTAATCTTTTGTATCCCATAATAAACTTTATTAAAGTATGATATAGAGATACTCGTATGTAAATAATATAATAAACTGCCTACCACTGTCTCATAGTTAAGAAAATAAATCCTTCTTTCTTCCTTACTTCTTTCGACCTTATTACACTCACTGCTGAAGCAGTTAGCTCTAGTATTCAATCTATATATCTACAAATAGTATATCCCAATTTAGATTTGTATAATCTGCTTGTTATCATAGTAGGAGTGTAAAATGTGTGAACTATCTGGAGAGATAGTTCACACATTTTGATTAAATCTTATATGTGTTAGCATCGGATTGTTTAAACTCCGCTGTTGAAGAATATAAAAATCAATTTTAAGTTAAATGAGATAATCAAGTTATAACTAGTGTAGCTGTAGTGATAAGATAAAGACAGTAATTCATACGGTTCTCTACTTTAATCTCTCTACAAAAATAGAACAGTCTTCCTGTTCAAAATTATTTTTGGCCGACAAATAACAAAGGCTCATCTAATATGTTTCGTGTTGATGCCAGACGTCAATGGCCAATGATGAAAAGACAACTTGAAAAAAAACTACCTGCTTTAATTGTATGTTGGATACTGTTCTTAGAATATTAAGAAGAAAAAGTGGAAAACATTTGTTGCCTTGGCCATACGCGTTCTTAATAGATAATTTTAAAGTTAGAACATGTAGAAGCTTGCTATAATACTCACCCATCTACCACATAGTGGTCATTTAGTAGACTAAGAGATGTTGCCATCTTTAATATTAATAATATGTATAATATCAACAAAAAATTAGGGTAACACAAAATCTCTTTTAGGGTAACACAAAAGGGTACTACAAAAGTTCCACTTGTCTGCATCTAATTATAATTTCATGACCTGTTTACGGTATTCGTAAAGTAAAATGTTTGCACGCAATGCAACAATGGGCATCCTCGTAATAATTGCTGGACTAGTCACGAGGTAATTTGCCGTTAAAGTAATAGAACGCCTCCAATCCGTAAGCTATTAAACAGTGTAATAAAAAGCCTTCCGCTGACACTATACGAGTATATACAATATGTGCCAATATGAATTCATTAGCTTATCTCTGGTTCCACTTATTTCCAATTTAATTATATAATAAAGTGGATAGGTCTTATATGCAAGGTACCTTTTTTTTTACGTTTGGAAACCCCCTCGGGCCTCCACCCCGCCACAAGTTTTATGTCGGGGCGGTGTGTCGGAATCAGACCGACTAAAACTACACGGTGTGCCACTCTGCGCCTGTAATAGAAGGGATACGGGAACTGCTGTTATTAAGACATCCGGGCCCCTCCTAGCGCCTGTCCGCAATAGCGTGGGCACCACCTTCGGGTAAATCCTCTATTTAGGCGACGTCCCACGGCATACGCGGACGTCGCCTCGCAGAAGGATGCGACCGCATTAAAACATCTGTCGCTACCAGCCATGGAGCATATGATCCCCTCCAATGACTGCAACGGTTCGTCGCCCAAGCCGAGCAAATTGCCAGCGTATGCTGAGCTGAGTCATCACTGCAATCGCGATGGGCGGGACTCAATTCCTTCCTAGCGACCGAGTGCAGGTACTTTCCGAAGCAGCCGTGACCGAAAAGGACCTACGTTAGTCAGAACGAAAGGGTCCCGTGCTGCCGCCCTGCCCAATCGACGATGACCGGCTGGATTGCCTCCACAAAGCCAGCACGTGGAACCTCTAGCTGGACGACTAACGAGCCATCGTGTCTCGGCGTCGTGGCGTCGTTGGTCGTAAAAAGGTATGTACATATGTATAAAGCCGTAAGTTACTTATGCAATAATAGTACCTTCTGAATACGAATTAAACTAATTTCGTCAGATTCGTAAAGCTTGTATTCATTAATGTGATTAAAGACGATCCTAATTAATATCTTATTTACTCTGAAACACGAAAATTACGAGTTCAAAGTGGCTGTAAGAAATTTCGTTAGACTCAATTAAAACATTAACAGGACTAGGTACATACTTCAGTATTAGGACGAGCGTATACAAGTGAATTCTGTATGTTTTGTGCGAACTAAGAGGTCGAGTGTAGACGCTTATTTGTATTTGCCAAAAAATCTAAATGTATGGCTCAATTATAGGCCATACGTCCCCAACACATCTCAAGTCCAAGTCATTAAAGCTTCTTGAAATTTCCTTTATACACATTAGGTGCAATATTGTCATGATTATCTAAGTTTACATTAAATGGTAGTATTTCGTCATTAGTTTCATGGAACAATTTTGCACTAAAGTCCCATTAAGTGTGAAATTTGCCTTATTCAGAATGCTATTTATGGGTATTCTAAGGTTAAATTAAAGCGTTTGATGTTCAATCTCTTACGGGAATCTTGGTAATTGCTCTCCGGTTAGTAGAAGGGTGAATTTTTGCTTGTTTACCCAAATATTTTGTTAAAAGCAGTCTCTGAAATATTTTAAGATGTAAGTATCTAAATTTACTAAATAGTAATTATCTTATATACAATTTTCTATTTTAATAAAATGAAAGATTCATTTTACTGAAAACGTACTGTTATTTCAGTGGTCAATAAAACTTGTACTGTAATCGTATATACTTAGATATCAAATAAATAGCGCTCCGATATCTTACCTAATTTAAGGTTTATGATAATTCACATTCATCATTTTCCTTAAAACCGTGCTATTAATTCAACTTAGACAATTAAATAGCACTTAAAAGTTAATCAAATAATCCTTTATTAAGGTTTTAAATTAAAGAAAGTAATCCTTTTGTAAACTTAATTACTCTTCTGATTCCGACAAAAAGTGGAACCACCACAGTATTCTGAGACTGGTAAAAAAAAAGGTAAAAAACTGGTATCCGTTGTAACATAAAATAAAATCTGAACGAATGTGTACTACTTAAATATCAATACGATTTCAATTTTTCAGTCAAGACTCTTAAGTCCACATATCGCTGTACACGAATTGATAATTCTCTTTGTTTTTTTTTCCAGTAATCTAATATTTTACAGATGAAAACGACATTTGACTTTAACAAACTAATACAAAATACAAGCTGACCGCAACACACCAAAGAGGTTCGTATTCTACTAGTACAAAATACAAGCAATACAAGCAACAAACCAAAGAGGTTCGTATTCTACAGTTCCAAGACGTAGATATACTGGCCACTACCTTATAAGATAAATCAATCGCAATGATTTCAATGTTGTTATATCGAACAGGAAATTATATTTTAATGCTATGTACATTTCACTTTAGTGGATTTACAAGAACGACTCGACGCCTCTTATGAAAACGTGACGTGTATGAATTAGGGAGCTACCGTGTGTTAAGAGACCACGATAATCAACTTTCAGAAGAGATACAGAGATGTTACCGTACAGATGTGGGTAGAAAAGAGTGTTGTAAGGTAATTTGGTAATTATTGTTAAAAAAATCATTATGATTAAATGAGTGACCGTGAGTTTTTTGCTTGATTTCTACTCACAAAGCTCAATCATTTATAATAAGACGTTTATAGATAGACACAGGCACGTACAGTATTGTTTGTTTTCAATGTTTTTATTTGTATTATTTAATTAACATCGACAAAGCAACTTATTGTTACAGTAACTTTGCGTGTATTCATCTTTAATTTTATTTATAAATCAAAAAGACAATCTATGGTTATCTGTATAGATAATTTTAATATTAGATTATCGTATAAGTGGTAACAAATTTTCTGAAGCGAGCGGCAACTTCGATACAGTTAATATGGTGCATTCCTACTAATTATAGTTAATTTTAATTATCTTTTATTAGCTGTAGATGCCTTCACAAGTTTTACGTATTATAAGTAACCAAATATCTAATGCTGCTTCATCGAAATTTTATGAAAATTAGTAGCATTTTTTTTTTAATGTAAGAGCGGGCAGACGAGCAGACGGTTCACCTGATGAAAGTGACCATCGCCGCCCATGTACGCCGCAACTCAGGAGTCACAAACGCGTTGCTGGCCTTTTAGGAAGGAGTACGCTCTTTTCTTGAAGCTTTGAGGGTCGTCTTTAGTCATTCTTGTACTCTTTAACTTCCACATATAAAACTCTCTTCAGAACATATTATTATTTACCTTTCTGTATCTCTCATTCATACCCCGAAAACCAATTGCTCTCTAACCTTCATCAACTGTAGCGTCACAGGATGCAAAGTATCAGCTCTTATGTTATACTATCTTTCAAGCTCCGCACGCGTGTATGCCGGTTATAATAATGGATTAATTTCTTACATTGGACTAGTCACACTATATAACAATCGCAATATTCGCATTTTAGATATGTGTAGGTATCCCTCATCTGTTCTTTATACTCGTATTAACAGTCGCTAAAAGACTAATTGCTATTTATGTTTCTAAAAACCAATTTACACGACACTTCTAGTTTTAATACGTCTCTCAACATACGCCACGAAAATTGTAGGGAGGTGTATCCTCATTTTGGAGTCATTACACGAAATAGTATCACCGTATAAAGTCCCAAGGGGGGAGGGAGTGACTTTGTGGCTCCTCTTTGTTTATACACACCCATATATATTTTGGTTAATTAAGTTTTTGTGCGGTTGCGGATTAGTGACTTCAGAGGGGAGTAAAATTGGCAAAGCTAATCGTAATATAGTGTAGGAATGTGGGGTTAAAAGCGTTAATGAAATAAAATATAGCTACGGAATCCGTAAAAAACAAATTTTATGTGCAATAATTGAAGTACCCAAAAATCAAAAAAATATATAATATTATTTATAAATTTTAAATAGATCGCTATATTGACTGCTTCGGTGGTGCACTAGCGTATGCGACTGCTGGGATGAAGTCCCGAGTTCGATTCCCGGGCCGGATTGAATGTTTGTATAATCTGCAAATATTTGTTTCGGAGTTTGGGCGTTTGCTTTGTATAATATTAGGTATTTACCAAAAAAAGGATATGAGTATTCTATCAGTCCACTTTCATAGTATAAGCACTGTTTAGTTTAAACTCTTTAAATAAAACTCAGTTGGCCGAAATATTTATTTATTTATAAATCATAGATTCATCTATATTGTATGACCATAATCTAATCAGATTACATAAGATATAGTAGGTACCTATTTATAAATAGATGCCCATATCCATTACTGCATATGCACAAAACACAGTCATGCTATTTATTGTCTGCCTTTAATTACTTTTATAATAAATGCTCGGCACTCGGGCTGCAAATTCGAGCCTCAAAGTTGTACCACGAAGACGGGAATGAGACAGGTCTGGTTACGCTAATCTCTAGGTAATTGATTTAATTATGATTAGCGCAGTATCTTAGATAAAGGAGGATTAAGTTTGCTACATCCTTTCAGTTCTGTAAATTAACTGTAATTACAGATTTGGTGCATTTGATTACAAAAGTCATTAAGAAAAGGATTGGTCAGGTGTAGCTTTCACACTTTAATTTTATTAGCACAGGTGTAAACCAATTATGTTAGTTATTGCTTAGGAAATATATTGTAGAATTAAAATAACCGTCATAGAACATTCAAATGCTTGTAAATAGGTGCAGTGACTATCTCTTATCTGTTTCATTACAAAATAAACAACATTAAGATTTGTTTAAGCAATCCTATAAATCTATGTATACACTTTATCTTAATTCTATTAAATTGATATATTATATGAATATTTCAATTTTCTGTTTGAACATTTAATTTTTTGTTTTAATTCGTATTTCGTTTGTGTTCATTTTCTTTATTTTTTCGTTGAAATTAAATTTTATAGTTTTTTTTTGTGTAGGTATGTAAATGTGAGTATAGTGTAAGCTTGTAATGTTAGTTCATATTTTAGTAACTTTTTGGTGGTTTCGAGTGTTTCCACGACCTACTCAAGTGTCCTGCTGGCGGCAGTGTCGTATCCCAGGTTGTTAATCTTGACTATATCGGTTAGGCTCCATGATAACTGGGTCCTGTATGCCGTCTGTTTGGATGGGGCTACTCAAAACTATTCTTTTTTCAAAAGGCAAACCCAGACCCTATACACTGCATTCACATGTTCTCGTTGACATTGTACACGGATCTGAAAAAAGCTTCTGTGGTTTGCTACGGCGTTTCTTCCCAGAGTGAATCTTAGGAAATGCCGGCGCCTTCAAGCTGTAAAGTCCGACTTGTAAAAATATCTGAAAAGATTTACTTGCAAAAATAAATATCATTTTATTTCATATACTGAATAAATGAATTCAATATTTTTACTCTGTGCCTTTTACATGCGAGGCATGCACGCATTTCTAATATCACGGTTATATGAATATTTGTCTCAATGAAAAAGGAATTATGAGAGCAACACACCCCCCGTAATGGGTCACAGGGAAATTTATATTCCGCACCCATTCGAGGAATTTTTCATAACCGCAGTAAATTATTATATTATTTTAAAATATTATACCGTCAAGCGCTAGAGATATAAATGCTTAACTCTGTTAAAAAGTTGTAGTTAGAAACTTAAATGCTTCTATTGAGGTTTAACATTACCATATTTGACGACCGGATAGCGTAGTGGTTTGTGTAACGGACTGCTATTCCAAAGGTCGCGGGTTCGATTCCCGCTCAAGTCAATCATTTGTGTGCTTGAACATTTAATGTTTGATTTGGTCTGGGAGTTTCTATTTATAATATGTCATGCATGTATTTAAACAAAAAGTATATATGTATTTATATCAGTTGTCTAATACCCATAGTACAAGCTCTGTTTAGTTTGAGACTAGATTACGTTGTGTGAGTGTGGTAGAATATTATTCTATTGGTAGAATATCATTTCAATTTTTAAACCAGTATTAGTACGACTGGATCCACTGATATTTGCATGCGCACTTGTCTCAAGCATTCGTCGTCAACTCTGTTTTTTTCATATTTATTGAAGAAACCGCCAAAATCCATTTGAAAAAAGTATCACTCCTTCAGGGATGGGATCATTAATATAATGACTTAACAAGGAGTGAACTGCACTGAAACAGATAATTATTATACAGTGGTATGTTCACTGATTCTTACTTACTTGTTTCGAATCTTAGTCTAAATTAAATACGCAGTATTAAAATTTCAAGAAAATAAGAAACGGAATGAAAAATAATAGATATTTTTGTTTTTAATATCAATTGACTACGTATATTTGTTCTGATTATTTCTCTAATTTATAAAAAAGCAAATTGTCTGTCTAATAGTAATCAATATCTATTATCACTCTCAAAACCTCAAAACTCATGAATTTATCAGATCACCGTTCAGATAAACAACTAGACAGCATATCAAAACAATTCTCATTCACTGATACTTCCCCTTACCTAATAAATAGCCCTAATTATTCCTTCTGGCATCTGTCATGTTGAAGAATAGTCCGGGCCGGGGGCTATGACTGCTTTAAAAGAGATAGTTATTGTGGTCAAAAACGACGACACACAAATTGACAAGAAACGGATGGCAAATGTATTGGAGAGGACCTGTTCTTCTTCATTCTTTAAGAGTTTTAAAACTGTATACTTATATCAGTCTCATGTCTGTATCCTGTACATGATAGGTGGACAGTATCGGCGTCCGGCGTCTGTCAGGCGTTTTTTTTATTTATAGTTTAGCCCCACCACTAATAGTCCAGCATTTGTGTGCATGAACATTTTATATTTGATTTGGTCTGGGTGTTTGTATGTATAATATGTTTCCATTTAAAAAAAAACAAGTACAAATGTATTTATATCCATTGTCTAGTACCCACAGTACAAGCTCTGCTTAGTTTGAGACTAGATGGGTTGTTTGAAAGTGGTAAAAAATAATAATTGTGAACGGATACGTGGGAGAGTCATACTTCCGGACAAATCGACAGGCTCGACCGGAGAAACCGATGTAAACCAATTATTTCGTTGCTTTTTTCAGTGAGTTTTGAGGAAGAAGTTCGTAATAATCCTTCCTTGGCATTCGGGTAAAAATAGAGGACAGAACCGAACTTATTTAACCCATAATAATATGTCTGGTAGAAACCATTTTAAAATTAGTTTTACAAAAAGACAGAGAGACAGAAAAGAAAGAGGTACTTATTGCGTATCTATCTTAAAAATATATTTGCTCAAAACAAAGGAAAAGCATAACTAAATTGGCTCAAATCGTTTGACACCATCCAAAACCAACCAAAATAATTATTATTCATTGACAACTACAGTATCATTCATTTAAAAGTATACTAGTTTCTGGTACATGTACGACCGGATGCACCAGACAATATTTAAGCCTGCCAACCGTGCAATTTACATTTCATATCGTTTTTTTTTCAAGATTGAAATCAGTTTGTTCGCTATTTTTGATACTGGTTTAAACATGAATGTTTTTAAACTCTTGAATGTTCTTTAAAAAAAAATATTATTACGAAGAGGGTTATGGTTACTTTTGTATTCACCTGAAACAGAAGGACGCCGAGGTCTTGAACTAATGCTGTAAATAGTTTTTGCAGTTGATAAACTGATAAACAGACTTATTGATATTTGTTTCTCTTACAATTATTTAAATTCGACCCCTGAGCTAGTAAAATTGCCGTTTTACAGAAGGCAAACAAAAATCAACACAAACGCGAATGTATAAGTTTATTTAAATGAACACATTTGAAAAATGTGAAAATATTTGTCTACGTGAACTTTTCAACAACACCTAAAAGAATGTGCACTTTCAGTATAATTCAATAAAAAACTGATATACACAAAGACCTGCATAATTTTCTCATAAGAATACGTAACATAAGTTTTTCACGTATAATTTCTTAAGTAATCCTCATTTTTGTGCAATCTAATAAAAACCTCTTTCAAGTAAAAAATCTATCTGAAAAGTAACATAAGCTAAATCTATTTTCAAAATATGATTTTCGTAGTAACAATAGCCTCATAAATTAATCGATCTGCGAATGTCATTTGCCACGAGCCCCTCGACCCCACACGATCAATTTCAATCAAAAAGTAGAAAGTAAAAACACGCTGCTACTTGAAACCCTTCATTAAAATATTTAAACTTCTATCATTACCGTTTGTCCATTGACCCAGAAGCTTAATAAGCAGTTATAAATATACAAGTCCTTGACTACGTAGCAGTTCAGAGCAAGAGATAATAAGCAACAACTTGTAATCTTAACTTACATCAGTGTTACGACATAATGGAGACAATAGACTAGCTGTCGAAATAACTACATGTTTGAGATGATTTGGCGATTTGGTAACCGTAACCGAATTATGAATATGTCGACAAATATTACATGATGCAGTAAACATGAAGCAACCAAACATGGCATGTGCATGAAGCATGTCAAACCACTTTAAATTATTCCATTTAGATTACTAAATAAATATGAAGGCACACTGAAGTCAAAGTGTAATTATAGTCACATATTCTACATAAACAATAGTAGTCAATGTGTAGAGACGACAACATTATTAGAATCCAAATTAAAAGTTTTACTTAATTTGTAAAATAACTATTCTGTCTCTTATACATTATAATGTGTTATGCAATGGGTTATAAAAAATCTTGACAATGTCTAGATACAACAAAGATAAATTAGTATAACCGAAAAGTACATACCTTCGTATCTACTGTCTTAGGCTTTTAATTTTATATGCATTTATGCATAAAGAGGATTCTTTGCCCTTTGTACAAAACAATTTCGGGCACGGAGGAATGTTTTTTTTTTCGTTTATATGTTAAAAAAGCTGATATATGTAATTGATATGTGTTGAAAGCAGCCAGCTATAGAGAGCTTTTTGTTTTCTACCTACCCTGTTAAGTAACTTAAGTAACTCCTCGAGTTATAGTTACAATCCTTGAAATGTGTATGGTAGTCAATATTTCACTATTCAATCGCTCAGAACTCTGCTAATTATTTTATTGAAAGTTCGAGGTCCAGCACAATGTCTGTGACTACTCGATCATTAACTCGACAAAATTACTGTTTCTTCTTGTAAAACATTATCGATACCTTTGTGGC
This sequence comes from Arctia plantaginis, assembly GCA_902825455.1. Classification (NCBI taxonomy): domain Eukaryota; kingdom Metazoa; phylum Arthropoda; class Insecta; order Lepidoptera; family Erebidae; genus Arctia; species Arctia plantaginis. The sequence goes on from CADEBD010000422.1 coordinate 15,214,043, forward strand.
GACTCGACACATAAACATACTACAGCGCCATCTAATGAGGACACCGAACTACGGAGTAACTACTAAAAAATAAGAATTGCTAATCCTGTATCGCGATATAAAGAATTCCCTCGCCGATTAGCATATATACAACTTCCCAACATCAACCGTTGGGCCGCGGCCCGCCAGGCATGATCACCTCGCCTGGTCGGAGGCTCCTCCCTTTGTGTTGGAGGGACATGACACCCGTTCTTCCACAGTGGTGACCCCGACGTGATTGGAAGCAGCCTTCAAAAGGAGCAGATCATCAGCAGCACCATCGTGTACACTCCCACAGCGATGAGCAGTAATCAAGTCTCAGCCAGCCAGCAACCTCGGCCACTACAGGGATACCACACGCAGGTAGCGACCGCTCCAGCTTGGTTACTCTACGGCCTCATCAGCGTCTAGGCACAGCACACTGCACCTACGGTCCACGTAAGAAGAGCATTTCCTCTCCCGTCTACGCAGTAGCCAGCCACTACGCAGCAACCGCCCCGACTCACTGGGGTCTTCACCGCAGCACCGCGAACCGCACGCCATCCCGACTCACTGGGATCAGCGGACTTCAGCCCCGACTCACTGGGGCTAGCGGCACTCAGTTCCGACTCACTGGAACTACTCTCTACTGGCACTGGCACGCTCCACAACAGGGCATAGACAGCTGACTCATGATATATCGACCTCCGGTCTTGGAGGGGAGTGATGTGGCGACTCGACACATAAACATACTACAGCGCCATCTAATGAGGACACCGAACTACGGAGTAACTACTAAAAAATAAGAATTGCTAATCCTGTATCGCGATATAAAGAATTCCCTCGCCGATTAGCATATATACAACTTCCCAACATCAACCGTTGGGCCGCGGCCCGCCAGGCATGATCACCTCGCCTGGTCGGAGGATCCTCCCTTTGTGTTGGAGGGACATGACACCCGTTCTTCCACACCTTTTTGACAGACTTCAATTATATAAAGGTACGTAGAAACGTCGACAACAGAATGAGAGAGGATAACAATTTTTTTATTTAAAATCCATTTCATTCATCTATTGTGTACCATTGATGCGTGATCAAAGATAGGTATTTTTGTAGGCATTACATAACGATTGTAATATAGCATAATATCACATTATGAAACTGGTAAAAATAGAAAAGTATATAAAATAAAAATCATAAATTTTGCCTACTCTCTTTTCTAATTATAAAATAATTTCATTTTACACACGTCTTATGTTTCATCTTCTTTTTCAATATTGCGGGGTGAAATGGTGAATATATCGACAAACATATCGTAATACCTGCTTGTCCTCATTATTTAGCTATTTCAGGCATGTTATCGTAATATAAAGAGTCCTATTTTGGTTACATTTATGTCTGCCTTATTAAACTCTCTACTACCGCATACTATACTACCCACTACTAACTGATATAGTGTTTATATGCATTGTGTACATAAAATTCAAGTTTAAAACCATTTTAAAGGCAATCAAGTCAGCCAAACAAGGCACAAACACCACAAAATAAATTACGATATTACTTCAGTTCAACCATTAGTTTAACAATAAATTTGAAGTACAAACTACAACACCGTAAATTTCTCTTTTCCATTTCAAGAATGTATCCTGGGGGGAAGCGTGAGGAATAGTATTACCTTATTGAAAATAATCAAAAGAACTCACATTGTTTTAAATACGTGAATTTTGCTCACGAGTTGCCGATATCTTGGCATTTGTTTGGACGTTAAGTTGCCTTCTATTTATTGACGAGACCAGCTTAAATCAACCCCAGCTTATTGAAACTCTATCAGACATTGAAATATGCATAGCGTGAGCTTTAAATAAAATATCTTTGTGTGCAATGCAAATGTCAGATTGGTCAAATATGCGACTTTGGGAAACATTTCGAATTATTTAAATGATTAAAGATAATAATTTGTTTTTTAAACATTTTTATATTAAAAAGATGTAATATAGCGTGGTAGAAATATAAAGCTTTGTCACATTATTGGCTAGGTTAGTAGAAAATGTACAAGGCCATTTGTGACTAATAAAACTGTTTTAAACAAAAACGTTATGAAAATAGTTTTACAAAAAAAAGGTGAGTAAATGTGAAAAATAATAGTGATTTGAATTTAATTTTATTATTAGAAACAAGTGACAATGACAATTTTCAAGTCTTTTAGGATAACTGCCTCCTCTGCCATATGTTTGAATAGCATAATATATTTACTGGTATTACATACGGATATTTACATAGACCAGTGTTGTTAACTGATAACAACTCTTTAAGGGGGCAGAAGGTCATGAATGACAAGTATGATCAGAAGTATCACAAGTAACATTATTATCCTACTGCCTTAACTTGTAATTCCCGAAATCCAAATAAACGTTTTTACGAAATGCCTTACCTAGGTTACTATAAATGTCTTTAATTTATATTATTTAATATTTTCCACTATTATTTTATTCCCAAGAAAAACGGTCGAGCGACTGTCGGCATTCTTATTTAAGATCAGGAAACAGGATAACAGAAATCGCAATCGACCCTATACTTTAGACCAAATTAAATAGTAACTAAAATTGGTCTAACGATTATTAGTTTTTTTTACGTACGGGTCGTCGGGTCGGGACGGGTCACCTGATGGAAAGTGACTACCTCCGTCCAAAAACGCCTGTAACTCAGTAGTTACAAGCGCGTTGCCGGCCTTTGAGGAAGGAGTACGCTCTTTTCTTGAAGGTCGTATCTGTCCGGACAAGTTAAATAGTTTAAATCATAACGTCTAGCGTTATCATCTATCTGTTAACTATTTAATAAAATCCGACTACACTTAATTTATAATAATAATTTCACACATCTCACACACGGCCGTCTGATCCCAAACTAGGCAGAGCCTGTACTATGGTAATCAGACTGCTGATAAACATACTTATATATTTCTAAATACATACATAATATAGATAAATTACACCCAGACACAGAACAAATGATCGTGCTCATCACACAATTATTTGTACTGGGTGGGAATCGAACCCACGACCTCCGGCTTAGCAGTCAGGGTCACTAACCACTAGACCAACAGGCCCGTCAAACTTAAAACTGCTTAGTTTCAGAAGCAGATCGATCAGCAACTGACCCTAAATGTAAACACAGTGTAAATGACCAACTCATTTACACTGTAATTTTTTGCTTCGTATTAAGGTGAAACGATCAAAGAGTAAACAACTATCAATAAGAAGAAATCTCTTAAGTGCCGTACCACAAAAACAATTGGATATTACTTTAGAATGTAAGCTAAAATGTGGCCCATTTACAGGAAAGTTATCGAATACAGTTTTTTCGTTTTCTTTTTAAGATAAACAGTTAATCAAAACATGCAAACGAAACATATAATATATATACTTACATACGCTTTAATAGTACAATTGATACTACTCGTATTAGCTAAGATAATAGATTTAAGAAGTAATGCAAAAAAGGAAATTAATGAAAATATATATATATATATTTATGATAACTGCCGCATTAGGAATATACGTATATAGCCTGTGTCGCCGGGGACTTTACAATCATACTCTGAACAAAAATTTGTAGATCACACAAAGTGGTGTCCCATATAGGGATCGAACCTACAACACTTAGCTTAGTAGAAAGCGGCGTGGCGACCGCTTATACCACTACGCCATCCGTGCAGCATTTAAATTTATAAACTTTTTTTACCTTTGTAGTTTTAAGTAATACAACAACATCTTGGATGCCTACGTAGCACTAGTTCATTTCAAATTCATGTACACATGTCACTAAGAAGAAGAAATCGACGTGTTTTAGTGTTTGAAAAGATCTGTTCAAAATTCACTTACGTGATAAAAATATTAATGTGAGTGTCCAAATACGTAAGATGCTTTCAGGGATGTACAAGTAGCTAAAGCTATAAGCGAGGTCAAAGCTAAGCTACTACCAACAAAGCAATTTATGTAACAGGACGGGTAAAATATGCTATGAAGGCTTGTGACGAAGATTGTTTAGAGATCACTTGTCTGACATTTAGGGACGTAAGAAGGGCGATTTACGCCATGAAGGCTACATTACTCTTACTTATTTATGCATTTCCAGCACAGATTGCTAGCACGATAGTTACAAAGTTATATTTAAATAATACCATTCCCATTATTTAGTACCATCAAATAGAAAGCGTCATGATAAAATATATCTCGTTATTTTAATTTTTATACAATTGATTGTATTAGTATGTGTGTCCGTCCGGTGATTGGTGTAAAAACTGGTTTACTATTTTAATCATTATTATACTATATAACGTTTATTACAATATAAATATCGTCAAATCTACTTATACATAGACTTTGTTCACATCGGATCGGATCGGAGTATCATTAAATAAACATAAAGAAAATGATTTTACAAAAAATGAGAACTGGTCCTGAGAATGAAGATTCTATGAAATCACAAACAAAAACAAAGTGCAAATAAACTACTTGTTCATATCTAAATAGTTCTTTATTAAGCTATAGTTTACTTTTCAAATATAATAAATGTGATTTAAACATTAGCTGTCTAGTTAGAAACAGTTTATTAAAGTAAATTTCATACACAATTATTTTTCAAATAAGAATATATTTCCTCATGAAAATATGTTCTGATAAGTCCTTAGATTTATGAAGAAATCATTTCCCTTTAATAGACTGTAACGTATTATTTTCATTTCATTCGAGCAAGTCATGCACCCATATTATTTTAACAAAGGTTAAAACTATCTAACACATAGTGGAATAAAAATCAAGGTAAATACAGTACACACAACATTTTACCAATATTGATAAGACGAATCAATATTAACACCATCGTGGGCTTGGTAACATTTTTTGCAGCTAACTCTTAAAAACCTGCAGACATATTTACTGTACTCTTTGTATAGTATCCGTTTATAATATTCAAAGAAAAAGAAACCATAAAATATAGAAATAAAGATGAAAACGGTTTGTGGTTACTTCGATTTTAAAGTTGAATATTCTTAAGCTAATATAAAATAAGCCCGCGAACAGAGAGTTATCCGATCCACGATTTTTTGGACGCGTTTCGAACGAAAATTAAGGGACCATTACGGCATTCACTGACCTGCTAGTTTAATCAAACTTTCTACTTTTTATGTAATAAAGTGCGAATCTTTCTTATAGTGGGTATTGGGTCTTTGAATATTGAATCACGTACACTGAGTTACGTAATTCTAACTTTGCCAACCCATATTTTTACGGTAACAGTCAATACTAAGAAACTTGTGACGAAATAACAACCATCCAGCCAATTAGGAGTTTGAGCAGAACCTATGCCATTCAAAACATTGTGGCTACCTAAAAGTTAGCTGCAAATAAAATTGCCTGCAAGGGTTTTCCTTGATGTTTTTCATCTGTTTACTTCAACTTACCTATTTTGGGAGGATTATTTTTAAATTTTTTGGAGAGAGCTTATAAAAGTAGAGCAGTTCGTACCCAAATAAGTATGGGCATTACAGCAAACTGTACATTCGGTATCTCGAAGTATTATTGACTATTCTAGTAATTTCAATAAATTATAATATTAAACAAGAGTACAGAATTTCTTTATTTACTTGTTTTTAATTTCATTTTAAAATATCTCACAAATATAGTAATAACAACTGTTTCATTCAATGAATGGTTCTGCAGGATCTTGCAAATCGAAATTGAATACTTGCCATCTGTTCTTTATTGTTTTGATAAAAAAGGAAATAATAGAAAAGCTGAATGGAAATCCTTCCTCTTCAACCTCCGGCCATCCAATTAGACGCACTTTCAAGTGAAACTCAAAAAACGTACAATAGAACCCTCGATATTGCACGTTCAAAATTCATAAGGTATGGGTCCAGTACTAGCGTGGTTTGAAGAAACAATGGTTCTCGATGTTGACGTTTAAGGTAAGACACACATAAGAATTCTAGTAAGTTAATTTTTTTTATTGTGAAGAATTCGCAAAAATAAAAAGATTATTAAGACATTTGTTTGTATATTTTTGAAACGTATGTAATAAATATCATAATACATATCACGAAAAACGCAATATTCCCGTGCTATAGCACATATTCCATACAACTAATCTAGTAAATTGCATGAAAATTGATAGGATCGAAATATATTTTTAATCGGTTACAAAAACCGCTATAATTTGGACCCATCCCGGGATGCACACTCGCACGAACTGTTGCTTGGCTTGAAATACAGTACCAATTAAAGTTGACACACGACGCCTCTGTACGGTTGCACCTCCGACGTTTGATTGGTTCTCACGTGTATACGTACCTATTTGTTTTGTTTATTCTTTTTACCACCTTGTCTTCAGCGGACCATTTTAGTTCATTAAATTTTATGATGGCTAAGAATACATTTCTGTATAATTGTGACTGGCCATTAACAGATTGTAGTGTGCACGACAGAATACCTGTGTATTAGTGACTCCAGTGAGTGTAGTGACGTTGTTATTGAGGCATCAACATAAATTATTTCACACATAGAATAATAAAGTTCGTCTAACCAAACGTTATACCTTATTATAAAATAAATTAAATAAAAAAAAACAGATTGCTTTAATATTTAATTAACGGCAATGTTTTTTTTTTTTTTTGGAAATTTATCATTTGTATTTTTTCAGGTTTTTTTAGAGATAAAATATAATTTACTGTTTCTTATAAATACTTTACATTTATGTTGGCGAGACTCGCTCTCTGATATTTACAATGTGAGATATTTGTTATTATAAACCAGTGGTAATGTACTGCAACTACTGCCTTTGAACATAAACATGTTTATGAGTGTGGCATAATTATAATACAAATCCATAAATCTGTTTCTCCGTGAAGGTATTATAAAATATGTAATAAAGGTTAAAGTTTTATTAAGAGGTATTAAATTGCCTTAAGTTTCAACCAAGTTGCATTGGTCGTATTATAGTTTATGGGTAATTTTTTTTTTTACTAATCACTAACTTAACAAATGAAGTTCATATAGGAGGACTGAGGAGGACGCACTCTATGGTATCCTGATTATTCACCGTAAATCAGACGGGAATGCAATTTATTAACTATTTTCTATCAATTACAAATGTGCTGAAATTGAAGGTCTAGGAGGAATAAGAATTTATTCTCTTCTACACCTTAAATTGTCGTAAATTAAATCGTTTTAAGTACGTATATAAGTTTTAAAAAGGAAAAGCTCTTTACGATTTTAATCTTCAGTACAGCACATAACAAAGTGTTTTGATATCAACAAAAGGTATATACATATTAAAATTTGGGTACAATCTCTGACCAATGAATGCAAGCAGCTCTAGAATAATATAAATTCCTTTGGTTCTCATATATTAATTACTTATGACCTAATCATTACTTTAAAAACGTATACTTGGCATACATATTTGCATAAATAAAATAAAATTTAACAAAGTTCGTGGTTGGCAAACAATTTCCACTTCCGTGCCAAGTAATCAAACAGTACAAGTTGTGAATGGTCACATGAACTTTAAAACATGTTACAAAACGATAATGACTTTCAAATGTAATACAATATTAACGTTATAGTAACAAAGAAATTCTTTTTGAACGCTCCTTATATATTTTGGCTTAATAAATAACGAGACTTAATATCTTGATATGGGCAAGTGACCACGGACGGATGATAGTCACATCCGCGTATTGTAATACTTGAAATGTATAATTATATTAATCAAACAGCCTCTTGAAGTCTCCTGCTATAACTCTAATGAAATGCCATTGGATCTCGACCAAATCCATTTCCTCCTTCCTTCCTTCCTTCCTTCATCGTTCCATTTTTGTTTTTTATTTAATTAAAAAGACAACTCCCGCACTAGGAATATATCCTGTGTCGCGGGGGACTTTACAAACATACATGAAACTGACACAAAGAACACCCAGATTCAGAACAACAATTTGTGGATCACACAAAGTGATGTCCCATGTAGGGATCGAACTCACAACTAGCGCAGTAGGAAGCGGCGAGGAGATCGCTTAAACCACTACGCCATCCGTGCAGTCAAATTTAAATCCATGCTAATATTATAAATGTGAAAGTGTGTCTGTCTGTCTGTTACCTTGATTTAGTTTTAATTAGGTACAGAGGTAGTTTGAGTCCTGGGAAAGGACATAGGATAGTTTTTATCCTTGAAATCATCAATTAAAGGGGTGTAAAGGGGACGGAAGTTTGTATGGGGAATGAATAACCACTAAACCGATTTAGATGACATTTGGTATTGAGGTAGTTTGATTCCTGACGAAGGCCATGGACTACTCTTTATAGCGATAACCGATACACCCGCAGACGGAGTCGGGCAAAAGCTAATAATAATCTTAATTAAAAATTAATAATCTGGCATAATGTTTACAGATGTGTTGTAACCTCAATTCTGGCATAACGCAATACCAGTATTTGCATAATGAATATAGAGCTATTTGGATTAAGTACTAAGGTCGGCAAAAACAAACAAATCATTTTTTGGTAATACTCACAACTTTCTTTAAAAGCATTGTAAGGAAACTCCAAAATGAATTTATTTCCAAATGTAAATAGCACGATTATTACAGTCGAATGTTTGCATGCCTAATAATGTCAAAATGTATGCAACGTCTTGACAAGTTTCGTGTTCAGATGCAATATTTTTCCATTCGTATGAGGAATAAATGCATACTGCCACCACTAGTACCAAGATTGGTTTGTTTCCTGTCTTTTATTGTACGTTCTGTTAAGTTATACACAAGACTGAAAAATGTACAACACAACACAAGTGTAGAATTATGGAAGAAGCCTAGAAAATGAATATTTACCAAAATGTAACAAAAGTAGGTGTTTTTGTTATAATATGCATTGCTTTTGGAATCGATTAACAAAACACTGCACTGTGGACTCTCACTCCTCTTACAAGCCTACTTCATTTAGAATAATGGACAGTTCAACTCAAGGCCTTAGAGCCGAGTTCGGAGAGTACAACCTTACTGAGTAATCGATATGCAGCTTAGAGACTACAATGAGCCTTGTCTCAAAAGTTAGTTGGAAAGACAGGAATCCATCCTCCATAAATAATTAATCACGTTATCGCTAGTGCATACCAGTTACTGGTAATGTACCTATATCTATACAAAATAAAAGGATTCATTGTTTTCAAAATGATATTATCATTTTGCTGCTATAAAATACGAAATACATTGATAGTCTGGAGCTTTCATTCTCTCGATTACGAATTTCAAAGTATGCCTAAACCTTATATTTGAAAATACAATACAAACCAATTTCAGTATCTAACTGCGTCAAATAATAAGATACTTCTATGTTTATATTGAAAACTAAGGGTGCTTTACCCTTAGGGTGGCACGTCGCGTCATAAAGAACGCTTTCATGCAAAGTGGATTTGTAAAAGTTTTCGCAAGAAATAATATTTGAATTTGTAATAACGTCATGGTGTATGTTTAGAAGATGGATGTTGTCTGGCACGAGCGTGCAAGGTGGATTGACACGAGCAGCGCGGTGTGGTAAACTGTGAGCTAAGCTTATTTACTTTTTTACTTGTATTTGAAATGAAAGGTAATTGTGGACTATTTTAAAGTTTTTTATGTACCTACATCTACTAGGAATGAAACGAATGAAAAATAAATTATGGTTATAAAATTCAGTTTAGTATTTACGGTACATTTTATGCCTTTCTACATGTCTTATAACAAACCTTATATAGATCTAAGACATGTTATCTTTATGTTCAGTTTTCATTCAGTATAAAGTTTGAACTTTAATAAATATAAGTCACCTAAAACTGACAGTTTCTATAAATTTACTGCTAAAGTTTATAGAAATTATCAAATAAATGGCTTTCGGGAAAAACCATATTAATTTCCGGCACTGGAGTAAGGAGGATTTAAGTTACCTGGCGTTTATTTCTTAATTATTGTACAATTATTTTTTTTCTTCTGAATATTGTCTTTATTATTTACATAAAAATATTAATATATCTATCGTTTTTTTGGACTACTTTATGGAGGAATTACTTTCTATATAGTACACAGAACTTAAATAATCGTTGATCGCATTCTCTCTCTTTCTCGGTATTTAATAAAGGTACCGTATTTTCTTCTCTGTACCCCACAAAACATTTAATGTAAAAAGTATATGTAAAAAGTAAACATAAGTGGCCAAATTTAGTTACTGATCGATGAAGAGATTCAATGTAATGTTATCATGAGCCATTACTGCGCCATACAGGGTTTTTGTTGAAGTGAAACTTCTTTAGAATCGTTGTGATTTGACAAAGAAACAAACGCATACATGTATAGGAACAAGTCAGCGAGAGAATGAGAACGAGTACATAAGAGTACATTACACATTATTTTTGATATAATATTTTGACAGCGTGAATATTTTTTTCTTTTTATTTAAGACTAGCTGGTACCCGCGACTTCGTTCGCGTATGTTTTTCTGAGATAAAAAATCGGATGTTGCACTTCTGCCGTGTGTGAATTGCACACACACACTTTTTTGTTTTACTTTAAACGCTTACAATGTCTAGTACAGTTGAGTACTGCTGCAGAAAAAGGAAGAAGAAAGGAACACGGAGCAGTAGCCGCAGCTCTGCTTAGTTGAAAGTAGATGGCGTTGTATGTCAGATATCCGAAATATTATTATTGCATGGTATCTTCTTCGAAACATCACAAAAGTGAACATTTTTAATTATCATCTTTCTAATTTGATTAAATAAGAGAAATATTTTATAATATATAATTAACTGTATGTTTTTTAAGCCTTTTCTATGGTACAAGTATACAACTCACCTAATGTGGACCCAAAATATTATCAATTATTATTAATAAGAGTAATAATTATTTTCAAGCATCTGAAGTTGCTTATAATTATCACGTTATAGGTATTTAATATGTATAAAAGTTAGTTATACCTACCAAAGGGTTGGTACTTCTACTCTAGTATGCTGAGCTTCTGTTGGTAATTAAACCGTCATAATTTCATATGAAGTGGAATGGGGTAGCGAAGTTGCAACAAGGAGGCATCATAATTACGTCTGTACTGTAAACCACTGAACATCATATTAACGTCGTAGTTGGTATTTTAACAAATAAGAAAACTTGTTTTTAATATTGCATATGATATAAGTATGCCTTTACTCCGACTTGTAAAAATATCTCAAAAGATTTACTTGCAGAAATAAATATCATTTCATTTAATTTCATTTAGGCATCATCATCAGCCTATCGCAGTCTACTGCTGGACATAGGCCTCTCCCATTGCACGCCACAAGAATAAAGGCATAATTCATATAAATATATTTTATGAATTCATCTTTCTTTTTAAAGCTATCAATGGCATAAGAACGATTTTAAATTAAAAAAGAAAACAGTTAAGAAGAAAAAAATTAAGTATTCTACAAAAAATTTGCTAGATTTTGTCTTTACCATGTGGAATATGGCTTATTCCCGATTTTTCTGTACAGACAAGCACCCAACTATATACACACACGCACACACACACACATACACACACACACATATATTGTATACAAATGAGCAAGCAGCAATAAGGTCAATGACCAACAATGGACTGTAACAAGATGATATATTGATTGAATTTCGAGTACGATTTTGATTCGTCTTTTCCATTTGGGCCTATATGCATAATATGTGTTGTGTGATAGCAATAGGTAAAGTTACTAACGGTTATATATCGTTTTAGAAGTTAGGGTTCATAAAATTTTATCTCCAACGTATCATAAAGATGTCACCGACTTCTCCTGGTCGTAATAAATTTAAGTACATTCAAATTTAGAAAGAAATGTGAGTATAATTTAAGTGCACAATAGTGTTTTATTGTAAAATACAGAATAGAATAAACAATTATATATATCTGACTGTATTATTATTTATTATATTAATTAACACTATTTGACTCTGACAACTATACTGTACACAAATTTTTATTATTATCTGTTGAGTACTTACGGAGTTTGGGTGTTTTCAATACAATATGTACGTATTAAAAAAAAAAGTAAGTAAGTATCAGTCAATCTAGCTTTCAGCATACATGCTCTTCTTAGTTCGAAACTAGGTGGCGTTTTTTTTTTTAATTTGTTTTTTTATTTATTGGTTTACCAGTAATTAGTACACAAAAAAATTCGTAAACAATAGAACATAGTATTAATCTGAATGTAAGTGCACAACTTATGTAGGTAAACATAACATGTATGTAACATTTGAAGTTGTCAAAAAAGCGATGAAACAAATGTTGCAAAACCTATTACCTAATATTAGAGATAGGTACTAAACCTATCTCTGAATAGAACAGAAAGCGTTGTGTTAGATGTCAGAAAAATTATTAAATATTATTATTAATTAGTCAAGCCTAACACCTTTTCAATTCAACCTGAGTGGGCTTAATAAAGAATGAATTTTACTACAAAAGTTCTAAGACTAGTTTAAGTAGATACAGCTATTTAATATTCAGTGGCAATAAAAAGCGTGGTTTACAAAGAAACTACAAACAACATTTAAATGCTCTAGAATAAAATACACTACTCTAAAGTTTTGAATACAAATCTCTTGATAGAATCATAATCTTAATAGAGACAGGGAACAATATGCAGGTCTGATTTATTTATCTACTTTCAGCTTTAACTCTTATAACCGCCGGAGCACGAGAGAAGAATTCAAGAAACTTACTTCGGTATTTGTAGAAATATCTTACTTGAGTTGAAAATAAATAAGAAGTAGTTTTAAATATAATAAATCAGCAAAATATCAATAAGCGTCCTTCTGTATCAGTCTTAGAACTTACTCAAATTAAAATTCATCTTTCTTAGGATTTTAAGAAGAGCATGGATGAGAGTAGTAGGCCAAAACCTCCTTTCTAAGGAGAGGCCTATGTCCAGCAGTGGACTATTAAAGGCTGATGATGTGATGATGATGTGATGGATGAGAGACTCTTCCCAAAGTTCCGGTCACGTTTACAATAATATAAAAGCGACCAATCTAGACTTAAAGCATGTAAACTTCTTGGCGGATGAGCGGTTGGCATTCGTGAGAACACAAGCCATTATATAACTATTCGCTCGCATTACTGAGCTGATCGTCTAATCCACACACTGCTCTCGAATGTGCACTAATTAAAACTGGAGGTCATACAGTACAGATGTGACAAGATACAATCGACGGTACTGTGGTACGTGACGCCGACTATCTCGCCACTGGTTTAATTGAACACGGACGAGGCGGTTGACCGGTGTTGGGGTGGGCCAGACAAACTGTGATATACGAGTGGAATGAGTTGAAATACGATAAACGAATTGATATTATCGGCTACCGTTATTTTGTTGATATTATCGTAACAGACTTTCAATTGCCTTCTATTTTATTGTTTAACCAACTTAAAAAAAGGCGTGGTATTCAATTCTGCTAAGCCGGAGGTCGTGGATTCGATTCTCACCCAGGAAAAATAATTGTGTGATGTGCACGATCATTTGTTCTGTGTCTGGGTATATTTTATCTATAATATATTTGTAGAAATATATAAGTATGTTTATCAGCAGTGTGGTTGCCATAGCAAAGGCTCTGCCTAGTATGGAATCGGACGGCCGTGTGTGTGAAGTTATTATTATTATAATATAGTTACATTATTTTCATCTCTCACACGGATACTTCTCGTTTATATGCTCCCATTCGAAGAAAAATTGATGACCCTAAGGGTAAAAATAATATACTTTTAATCATCACGTCTTCCACATACGTATTTGATTTGAAATGATTAGTTTTATTTAAAAGTTAGGTTTATCCAAGTGATTCATATTATAATGAGAAAATCTAATAAAGATAGCCATCTCTGATTCATTTTGAATGTTAAAATATAAAAGTCATAGCTGCGTAGAAAAGCCACAGAATGTGATTAATGTGTATGACTCACTATGATTTCTTACAAATTATTTTTAAAACTGCTTTCATCTCAAATTTTTGTTTGAAAATTGAAAATTATAATATCACATATTAAAACAGAGTAAAATCTTAATTTAAATTTTTAAACTTGACCTCTAAACAAGTTTTAATAATTGTGTGAAATACCAATATTTATGACTACACGAAATCGCAAGCCTCGTGGCCACACAGTTAACACATTCGAATATACGTCTAAAGTTCTACAAGTCGTTATCAAAACAACATTTTATAAGAAGTAAGCCGTGTCATTGCTTAATAAATAGGAAATGCGTATTACTTTGTAGAGTAGAAATTATTAATTAGATGGCAATTTTAATATATACATATTAAGACAAAGTTAATTTTCATTTTTAGTGTTAGTTAAAATAAAACAAATATGATTAATATAGTATGATTCACTGACTGGTCCTCAGACCACTATTTAATGAGTATTTAAGTTTTTGTAACAAAGTTCCTTATCGCGCGTTACACACTCTGCTCCATAGACTCATCACGCCGTTTAATGTTCTTGCATAGTTCTAAACCTTCTCCGTCTCCACAACTTAAGAGTCACGCTGCTGGCCGTTGAGGTGCGACTTTGCTCTCTTCTTGAAATATTGTTGTATTGGTTTAAATAGAGGTCTTTTGTGCAAGGAAAACGTTTCTTTAAAAGCGCTTCTAAAGTCATAGTCCAATATGAGTTTAGTTCAGTTGGAGGGATTAACAATAGTATCAGTCATGCGTGATGCTAGTCCCAGTATTCTTTAATAAGAAGATTATATAAATAAGTAATCGCGGATGAACCATTATTATACACTAAAATACTTCAAATCTGTAGCAAGTCTGCAAAGTTCTCTAATGACGATAATGATAGACATTTTTTTTTATAAGAGGACAAACATGGCTTTGATACTTGAACTTTATTACTTTAATTTTATTTCTTCGTGTCATTTTTACTAGACAAACTAAGAAGCAACCTTTACCATGATTATGGTTCATTAAAATAAGTTTCGTTAATTAAAACTGTCTTTCAAATGTCATCATTACATTGAACTAAGTTTAGAAGATAATATTAAAAATGACATTTGGGCCAATATTTTTATCTCATAATTTTGTGGTGTTTTGAAATGCAGTATCCGATGTTACGTATCGATTACTTTAGTCACGTCCGTCTTAGTAACGAAAGTGTCTGATTGTCTCCTAGTCCAATCAATTTTATAGCATACAATCACTGCTCTCGGCATTATAATGGTAATGCAAAACTTACATAATAATATAGAAGTTAGTTATCGAACGAAAAGCGTTAGGTTGTAACCAATAGTAGTTGCAGAATTTGTTTTCTATTTTCACCCGACTTCCAAGGTAGGGTTATGTTTTTCGCTTTTTGTTTGTAAATTTCTTAATTAACTCGTATCGTATAAATAGCAGAATAGATTTCGACAGTTAAGGTATTATTTTAACCTTTAAAAACTCAAGTGTCCTTAGATGACTTTTTCAAAGAGAAACAAAATGGCGGATTGCTGGCTCAATATAGTACGAGTAATAGGTTAGTAAAAAAAATAAACCAACCCTATCAACATCAAGAACAAAAATATAATAACTTTTTAAAATTAAATTTAATAAGGAATAATAATTTGGTTTAAAAGTTTTTGATAACGTAAAAATAGACGGCCCATGTTTGTTTCGGTTGTGCCTTACTTTTAAATTTTCTTTTTGCAGTCGGGTTTTAGACATTTTAATTATTACTTGTGATCTGGGTTTACCATATTCTTAAGTAATATTCGATTCCGCGCGATCAATAACTGCGAAATCTAAAGGAACCTGATAGAAACGCTGGACTAGTATATACTATATAAATGGATGTAAAACCTTTTTTAAATCTCACGTGCGTTGTTTTGTAAAAAGTCTAATTCATAAACATATTCCATAGATAATAAATAGCCTGTCAAAGCAAAATGGCACAGACAGCGCATGAGTTGTGATTCTTGATAATAAAATAATTGGACTCTAACAATTTTAAACTGACCAGTGTAATTTGAATTTCACCTCTTCTCTAAATCTCTCACATCAAACATTCAAAAACATTTGTTTTTAATATATGGTGTAGAGGTCATTTTAAAGTAGCCATTCAAAAAATTCGGGTCATCATAACTATAGGTTGCGTACGTAGTATTTTAATTACTTTCCGTCAGTGGTGCGCACAATCATCAATCAAAAAGTCAAAAAGATTGATGAGTCGGTATGTAAAATCAATTCACTAGTGATGATGTGTTTTACCGCTTAATGTGACACTAAGTATACTCGATGAGGACTACTAAACGACGTAACACGTAAACTGGTCGTAAATCGATTCTTTTTTTCATTCGTTATTTAAATAAGCTTTTAAAAGCGATAATGTGACAGTCCATCAGTCGAAACAATTCTCGCTTATCAACAGTCAAATCGCGGCTGTCGGTCTGAATGGCCAATGGCACAATGAAGCCCTAAATAACGTCTGCGGACGTCGGTGCGGCGCCTCAGACGACGTCCGAGACCGCGCCGTTCGTATTCGCGCGAGTGACGGACAATGCCACCGCTCTGACTGCCCTGCCACCGACATTCATTCAAGCAGTGTGGTAGAAGCGACCGCATCCGCATTTACGGGTTATTCGAGTGAGAAAAGATAAAGCTTTTTATGGTAAATTGAAATGTTTCTCTAATAGAATAATTCGCTGAATGTTCAACGTGTTTGTTAGAGCGTACTTTTATTAAGCACAGTGCACTTTGAATCAATAGAATTTCATTTATTTCACACTACCTAATAACTAGCAACATTTAATTCTGTAAGTGCTTGATATTTGAAAGATCTATTTCCAACCCTTAATAAATATCTACCATACATTACGTTTAATGTATAAACATATTATAAGACAGGGTATTTAATAATGAAAAGTCCGCTCCGTAACTCAATAAGTAACGAGGTATTTTGTTTGGTAACATGTGACGTTTTTGTACGCGTTTTAACGTCACTTTAATTGACATGACTGACATGGAAAATGTCGTGTTTGGTATCAAAGTGTGCTTTTAAATAGGCTGTCGTTGTACTACTTCGTAATTTCTGTGAGGTGTGTAAAGATCGTTATTTTATAGATGATCTTTAACGAACAGATAAATTAACTTAAATCGACATATTCTAATTCCACTAATTTGGAAACTATTCCTTTTACCAATTTTATCGATTGAAGTAAAATTGTCAAAGATTCCAAGATTCTCCATATCCTACAAGTAGATTAAGTTTAGTCAATTTCATTAAACACATCAATTTCAGAATTTTCAAATTACGCCGATTTTGAATAACATCTCGATACGAACATATTATTATTATTCTATCTTTATATTTATGTTATTGTAGAGCTTGTTCTAATTTTAATCTGTAGAGGACAATTAAATTTCAGGGATAAGTGTACTTGCATTTAATTTTATTTTTAGTCTTTATTGATCACATTAATATTAAATAAGTGACAAGGAAATTACATGTACAAAGGCGAGCAAAATGGAACGTAAAATTGGATACTAAGAACGGGTTAGCCATTTCAGGTAGGGGGATAACCTGGGTCTTCTTCTTCTTCCTTGGAAACACGCTATCCTTGAGAGAGGCATTTATGATATAGTGATGGCTGGTACGAGGTTATTTACAATAGGCCAACATTTGTTGTTAAATATCATCGTCACCCATAGGATATCTCTTAACGTCATAATTTGTACCGGGTCAAAAAAAGAAGTACATTGAGGCAAAGAAAGACTAGACAGATAGCTAAGAGTAGATATTTTTTTCTAAAATATCTTCTTTCTAACTGGTGGAGTGGAAAAATATCTATTCAGCACATTAAGGTCAATAACAGTAGAAGTTTCGTTGGCCGCTTTACTATTACTAAGGGATCTAAGAAATTGCCATACCTGTGGGGCAGTTGAATATTTAATATAATTGTAAATGTGGCGTCTTTCAGCATCCCAACACAGACTACTGCCAGCAGCGATTCCTGGTAACATTTATAGGTTGACCAATTCTCATCTAAGGAGTTCTTTTTGTATCTTATGATTTCTCTTTCCTGTTTGAACATTGGTTGTTTAATCCAAGGTGCAAGAAGGTTCTTAACTCTTACTCTTTTTTGTGGCGCATGCTTATCGTCAAGATCTATAAGTATTTTGTTAAATCTTTCAACTTTACTGTCAACATTGTCACAATTGTAAATAGGAGACCAATCTATATTTTTTCATCCTCCATCGAACTCCCTACACTAATATTGATGAAGCTTCATAAAATAATGTATTTGGGTTTAGTTTAGGAGAAATGGTTTTGTATGAAAGGAAAATGAGATCATGGTATGAGAAAGGCGCGGGCAGTTGCCAAGAGCAGCATCTTTATTTTAATCAGAAACAAAAATTAGATCTCAGAGAGAGTAGGATGAGGAGCGTGGTGTTTTGTATTTAAAGGGAGAATATGCATGTTGAGTGAGTGAGTAAATTTCCGGCTACGTACGTCAGTTTTGAGTAGAGACGTGTTGAAATCCCCAAGAATAATGGTATCACTAACTAACTGTAAGGGCGATAGATTTACTAGCTTAGTTTCGAAGGAGGAGAAGTAGTCAGTATGACAAGAAGGGCTATAATAAACATCCATAAGCAGTTTAATGTGATGGAAATCAATTTCTAGGAAAAAGTATTCTGCAAAAGCAGAGTAAATTGCTAAGAGACTGATTAACCACTCTGAATATCAATCAGATTGTGGTTAGATTCCAACCCCGCCATAGCCATTACCAGTTCTGTTATTTAGTATAAGACGGTAGCCTGATCATGCATAACATGAAGAAGGCAGCGTAGGTTTAAAAAAGGATAAAATTTGGGTCAAAAGAAAATAGAATATATAGTGTGCGTGCGTGAAAAATTTGTAAATAGAGCCGAGAATTTAAAAAATAGACTCCCCCTCACTAACATTAAATGCACTGACATAGTCCCCATCAGATGGACAACAAGATAAATAAGATATAAAACTTTCATCATAATAACCAGACATAAATAAAATAATTGAAATAAACTTATATATTTTTACAAATAAACAATACATAATAAATTAATAACAATAAATAAATAAATTACTTGTGATTTGCAAATTATTTAATTACTCACTAATCTTCGATGCAGAGAAAGGTTTTACAAAAAAGCTTTTTTTATTACCACAAGTAAAAACTAAACGCACTGACAAAAGACAAAAATTTGTAAATGGCCATTTAAAAACGTACTTCTTACAATAAATGAAGCAATTCTTGTTTAAAAAATTAAAACACATTACACAATCAAATATTTAGTGGAAACATTTGTTAAGCGAAACTGGAAGCCGCAATAGGCGAAGTGCTGTTAACAAGAAAATGTCAGGCAACAAAGCAACTGCGCTGAGACACGTCAGGGTCTCGTGATTGCACTGCGCTGTCTCGACACCCTGAGATATTAGACTTGCACTGTCTCGGTGCAGTTGTTCACTTTCTCAGATGTTGAGCTATGGAAGTGACACTTTCCATTTTTATTTGATTTCAGATATTATTTAGCAAAACCATGCTGCTACAATCGACATAAAATTACAGTGGTTCAATGAATTAGGGGTGTCATTTGATTTTATAGTTGCAGTTTTTGTAGTTCAATAACTCAAGAACAATAAAATTCGTAGTTTCTTGTTCTTCAGTTGTCCACGTCAGACGAATGCTAATATCTGGTTAACCTAGTCTCTGCAAAAGGTTGTTTGTGGTCTATGATCCCCGGAGCCTTACCACTAGGCTAAGCTGACGGAAAGAAATTGTGGTCTACTTTAAATCTGTAAAAATAATATGTTATCACGAGGCCTTTAAATCAACATACCCACGTTAAGCAAATGTTTTATCAAGTTATACTTTTTACATTAACGTTTAATCTTTGTAATTATTTCAATATTCTGTATATCATTTATAAATCCTCAAATGAGTGTGGAAAAATGCAATTATATAAGGTAATTATTTTGAATTTAACTGAGAAAAGTCGTTGTCATTTGATTGCGTACAAGAATTTCTTTAATTACTAAAATCGGAGAAATCTAAGTTTCATATATATTCGTAGCATCTAGGCAATTTGTGTCCGTGTCAAAACTTTTGAGTTCGAGATTGTTTCCCGTCTCCTTCGAGCAGGTTATTAATGTAGTTTTAAAATGTGCACTTCAAATGACTTTATCACGAGTTAACCAAGCTTATTAACCAAGTTATGTCAAAGTCACAAAGACAAGGTTTAAGTCTTTGTGACTCTGACATATCCATTTAATTCAAACCACGAGCACTAAAAAGGTCCCATGAAAAAAGTAACGTAATATTTAACAGTAAAATTTTTACTTTTAGACTTACTCATTTAGTGATAAAATAAATGCTAACAAAGGTGCTGAATTATAATCATTTCTGTTACATATTTTTTGTTTTATTTTTAATTACTGAACATACATTCTTATTGAATTGTTTCCAGTTTTATTACATTGAAACTAATATAGAATCAAAAAAACTAAATATTTGTAGGTACAATTGTGTTTCAACATTCAGTAAGATAGTTTTTATTAATTTAAATATAACCATATCAAAACAATATAAATATATTTAAAATAAGATATAACGAACTCAGGACACCCATTCGTTACACAGCGGACGTTTTTCTTCCAAATTTTCCCTTCCCTTAAGCTAAATTTATGTGCAAATATTTTGAAAGTCTATACATTAGTTAATGAATGCAACTCCTAGCAATGTGTACGTAACGTCTCCTATATCCTTATTCTGAGAGTTGGTTATAGTTTAAATACTATACCAATATTATAAAACTGAAGAGTTTGTTTCTTTACTTGATTGTACCTAAGCGCTAATCTTAGGAAGTACTGATTCGAATTGAACATTTTTTTCAGTGTGTATCGAGGAAGGCTATATGACATCATGCTACGATCAACACGACCAAGCATCGATGAAAAATAACCGGGAACATTCATTCTGTTTGTGAGACTCAGACGAAGTTGCGCCCAGATATCTGCAAATTTCATAAAAAAATATCTTTTTTTTAAGGTGGAATCTCAAATTCGTTCATTAAAATTTGAGTTTTATTACTATAAGTTATGTTACAAAATAATAATAATTTAATTCTAGTGTTGCCAAAAAGTTAAGAAGAACTTTTTTTTAAATACAATTTATAGCTATACTATAAAATCATTTCAACGTTCGACCTGATTTATAGAAATACTCAGTAAAATTAAAATTTATATTAATTCGTGCGGGTATGAATGATATTGCTGTGGAAATAACAACATTCATTACAGAACAGTAAATTACTTTATAGTTTCAATAAAAAAACTATTGTTTTGATATTACGTATTATTTTCTTGGTAAAACATTACTTAAAGCCTTAACATTTGATAAATAAACAGAACAAATATTTATTACAATATCGCTTTCCTCGAGATAAGATTTAGTTACATCTAAAGACACTGTGTACTACCAGAATAAGGGTACAGTTATAATGGATGGCATTAAGACAGTCACTCGACGCACCCCTGCAATACCATTATAGAGCCTTCCTTCTCCCTCCCGGCATAACGATAATTCGTTTATATAATACCTATCCTTGTGTTATAAACGACTATGAATTTTTACTTCATTTATTATTTTAACCGTTTTAAAGTGAGTAAATTTGCATTGCCTTAGTGTGTAGCGGATCATGAAGTTAGAGCGATGGGTTTAGGGTGATGTTATTTTAGAGGGATCTATATAGACTCTAAATAGGGTACACAAATAGCGTGAATATTTTTAGATACTATAAAGTGTCACCTGTTTTTATTTTCTAATTCTGTTTTTGTTGATTTTTATATACTTTTTAGTTCATTTTGTACAGATTCTTTTATTTATTACTGGAATATGAACATCTCATCCTAAAATAGTATCTATTAAGGAAAAAATTCATGTGAAAAAATCGTATGTTGCTAAGACTTCATTAAAACTATTTCACCCTTTTAGATGCCTTTCTGTTTATATTTCTTTTTAATGAGTGTCGTTGAATTACAAACTCAGCATCCTGTTTATTTATTTAATTAAGTTTATATAACATATTTAGGATTTCATTCCATTAAGGCAAACACTTTTATTTTTAAATCTATATATATAAAATAAAAAAGCACATAAATGCCCACAAATACCACAGTGAACTTATTATATTTCTATATAAGTGTTACTAAGGCTATTTACTCAGAGAATCCTGTCGAGTCGGTATGCCAGAACTCCTCAAATGACGCTTGTACTCAGTTAGCACAGTTAGTAAATCACTAATCATTGCTTTTAGTAACCAAAACATCTGACACTTATTTCTTTAGAAGCGACTGAAGCTTATATACTTCAGTCGTTTACTTACTGTTATTTATGCTTATTTTTTAAACAGGCAACGATAATTATTAATCAGTGCAAAATATTCCACTTTCAATTAGTGCAAACTATGTATTTCTTGTATCGGCTACTTCCTTACGGTAATTTTTGTTTCATTCCAAAAGGCTTTAAACTAAAACACAGGACTATTTATGAGTTAAACATTCCTTAGGTAAAGTTAAGTATTTGAGGAAATAAACGAACAGTCGACGAGAAGGTCAAATTAAAAACAATGGAATTCTATACAGTCGTGTTACGCTGTAATCATATTTTTACTTTTTCTCCTTAAACTAGGGTATTTTTAACGAGGTTCGCATGTTAATGAATGTATTTAACAGTGTTATTTATTTTCTCACATTTTCCTCATTACTTTCAGTGTGGTTGTGACCTAAAATGTTGAAACGAATGTTATGTGAAATTCTGCTAGTTAAACAATTAGAATTTTGTAGACTGGCAGTCTCATATGTTTTATCCAGACTCCTTTAATACTAAAAAATAATATTTACCTGTAATCTTAATAAAAACTTTTGTCTTAGCGGTCTCTTTAACCACAGAACTTATACATGGGTACCTGAGCCCATCCTTTTCGAGCTTACTGCAGCTCATGCATGTTATTTCGCTACATATATTATCCGATATTTACAAAAAGACGATTTTATAAAAAGACATGAAGTTGGTGATTATGAAGATTAATCTTAATAGTATTTGCACTAAAATAATATAAGCAAGTCCGATGTAACTTGAATATCAGACTTGTTGAGATAATCAGTATTATATATCGGCAACAAGTTATCACATAGAGACAGTGTACGTGCTCGTCTAATACCTTGCCCATTGATTTCATGATAAATATCGTAATTGAAAAAGGATCGCTAAAATGTGTGAATTAATTTTATCTATTAATTAATTACATTTGTCAATTCTGTCTCGAAATGTATTCCTTGGAAACGGTTTTTGTTTCTAGTGTTCTTATTTGAAATAATTAGAGGCAACATTTTGTGGTGATGATGATACAAACTAATACAATATAAACTTACATTCATTTTTATCATATCATATAATTAGGATGTATGTCCTTTATTCTGAGAAAACATGTAAGCAGAATTCATACAACATACAATGTTGAAAGACGTTTTTCTGAGCGTCCGAATCGCCGGTCTGCACAAAGCTATATAATAACCGTCAAGATTTGTTTTTTGTAATCCAGATTAGGTACAAGAAGAATAACGGCAGAGCCCGGTCAAGTGGAAATGTAAACAGGACTAAATGTGACGTTCACAGATGATAAAAATATTAATTTTTACAGGCTATTTAAATGATAAGCTCATTAGCACTTTTCAACATGTCTACCTTTGTATTTTATAGTTATTAGTTTATGTTGTTGATTTTAAATCTAAGTAAAGGCTGAGTTGGTTAGGAATCGTATTAATTAGTAACTGTTTACCTGTTAGGGTTAAGGATTCTATTGTTAAAAATATTGTTAGGTAACCTGTGGTCCTATGAGGCCTCTGTCCAGCAGTGGACTGCGATAGGCCTATGATGATGTTAATTTTATTACACTACCATTTTGTTTTGCTAATTCTTAAGGAGAATAGAATAACCAGTTCAGTACATTATAAATACAATAGTATTTCAAGTTAATGACTATGTATGAATTTAGTACCTTTAACAATTAGTACATAAGACTAGAATTAGATACCTAAACTATCTATAAGTTACTTACCAATATAATTTTAAGAGATAATTATATTGTAACTATTAAATACGGGATATAAAGGTCT
Organism: Arctia plantaginis; assembly: GCA_902825455.1. Taxonomy (NCBI): domain Eukaryota; kingdom Metazoa; phylum Arthropoda; class Insecta; order Lepidoptera; family Erebidae; genus Arctia; species Arctia plantaginis. The sequence goes on from CADEBD010000422.1 coordinate 15,238,282, forward strand.
TTAAATTTATGAATAATTTTATTATACTTGTATATAATACATCGCTTCAAGTGCATATGGAATTCTAGTGGTTAAAATAATTTAAAATGTTAAAAACCTAAAAAGAAAATGAAGTCAAATGTTTTATCAACTTTAAGTTAGAATAAAAACTTCCGATATAGCTAATAGCTTATAATATCTTTTAGATACATAGATATTGACGTGGCGTGGTGACGGATTAAGAATACAGAGTGTCACCACCCCTATTTATCCCGTGGGTGTCGTAAGAGCCGATTAAGGGAAAAAACTATGCAGAACAACAACACTGCAGAAAGAAGGAAAACGTGACACAAACCCTTTTTTTTTTTTTTTTTAGCGTGTGGAAATCCCCTCGGACCGTCACCCCTCCGGGGTTTGCGGCGGGGTGGTGTGTCGGACTCGGACCGACTAAAACCACACGGTGTGCCACTCTGCGCCTGTAACAGGAGGGATCCGGGAACAGCTGTTGTTAAGACATCCGGACCCCTCCTAGCGCCAGCCCGCTCCTAGTGCGGGCTCCGTCTCAATGTTTTTCCTCTCTTTAGGCGACGTCCGGCACACGCGGACGCCGCCCCCTCGCGGCTGGCCAAACTAATGCGGGTGGAGGGGAAACCCACCCCGTCCACCCGCGGCCACACTCAGGGCGGCATGAGGCTGTGATAGGCGGGCCTCCGCCGCCCGGTTCGCCGGCGGCGGATCGGGTCCGAGTGGGGGTCGTCCTCCCGGGACCTCTCCGCCCCCTCCTTCCGCAAGATTACTACCTCGCAGAAGGTTGCGACCGCGGTAAAACAACTGTCGCTACCGGCCATGGAGCGTACTACGGCCGGTAGCGAGAGATCCACTCCGATGACTGCGGTGAGGGCCCGGCGCTGCGCCGCCCATGCGGGGCAGACCGCCAGCGTGTGCTGGGCTGGCAGGCGGGACTCAGTTCCCTCCTAGCGACCGAGTGCAGGTACTTTCCGAAGCAACCGTGCCCGGAAAGCACCTGCGTCAGCCGGAAGGAAAGGGTCCCGTGCTGCCGCCCTGCCGACTCGGCGATGACCGGCTGGAGAGCCTCCACGGTGGCGAAGCCAGCGCGTGGAGTCTCCAGCCGGAACGACCAACGAGCCATCGTGGCTCGGCGAGCGGCTTCGCGCCACTCGCGCACATCCTCGGGCGGAGGGCGAAATCCGCTCTCCGCCCGGGAGTCAGCCACTCGCCGATAAACTTCGGCGAGCACTTCCGCCTCCAAATCCCACGGGGGAGTTCCGGCCAACGCGCACGCCACCTCCGTCGAAACGGTGCGGTAACCGCGTATGGCTCTGACCGACATTACCCTCTGAGGGCGCCAGAGGCGTACCCTATTCTGGGCGGTCAGAGCCGCCGCCCACACCGGTGCACCGTACAGTGCCATTGACCGGACAACCCCCGTGTACAGCCGTCTTGTCGCGACGCTGGGTCCACCCATATTGGGCAAAAGTCGCCCTAGGGCAGACGCAGCGCCGACCAGCTTTGGAGCAAGCTGTCGGAAGTGCTCGTCGAAGAGCCACCTCCCGTCGAGGATCAGGCCCAGATATTTCATCTGGGCCCGAACCGGTACGAGGACCGAGTTGACCACGATTGAGGCGCCAGGGGGTGGAATACGACGGGGCCCATGAAATAACAGGGCCTCCGTCTTATCTAGGGCCACCCGTAAGCCCAGCGCCTCAATGCGCCCGACCACCAGGGAGACTCCCCCTGTGGCCAGGCGCGCCGCCTCTTGGAAGTTTGCCCCCCGGGCTGTCACCAGGGTATCGTCTGCGTAACAGATTACACCCAGCCCGGGGGGGAAATCGGCGCGAAGGGCCCAGTCGTACCCTATGTTCCACAAGAGGGGGTCCAAGAACAGACCCCTGTGGAACACCGCACGACATGGGCCGACACCTCAGATTACCTTCTCGGTCCTCGTACACGACGGTACGCTCCTCTAAATAGTCTGCCACTAGCCGCCTCAGGTACTTTGGCACCCCATGATATGGCATGGCATCCCGACGCGCGGAGCTTTTGTCGCACCGCGCGGTAAGGGCGACCCCAGGGGTCACGATTAAGACCCTCCAGCATCTCCTGTCTCTTTTCTTCTTTGGCGCGGCTAATGGCCAGCTTCAGAGTTTTCCGCAAAAACCCTATGCCAACCCGTCTGGCCAGCGTGGTATAGGAGGCCAAAACCTCCTTTCTAAGGAGAGGCTTATGTGCAGCAGTGTACTGTTAAAGGCTGTTGATGTGCGATGTGTGACATAGATATAAATTTGTTATGAATAATCATATATATCGGCGCAACTAAGCAACACAACACAGCAAACCTAAGAGGTTTTATAACAATACAATGATACTTAGTTAATTTATTCGCTTAATTGAATCATTAATCTCTTAATTCATGAAATCACAATCTATTTACGACGAATTTATTAATAATTATCATAATTCTATACTTAACCTAAGACACCACGTGGGTTGACGTTTAGTATAAAAACGGGAGCGGGAGCGTAGATCATTCTCGCTCGAGCCGTCTCGAGCTATTCGGATCTATGTACGACTGCTAGTGAGACCTTGGAAGACATCTTTAATTGTATTTTCTGTTGTCTTTATTTACTACTGTACGGATCTATGTACGACTGTTAGTAAGAACTTGGTATACATCTTTAATTGTATTTACTGTTTTTGTTATTTAGTACAGAAAGAATGTCAGCTTTGCTGACGTCACTGTTTTTAAAAACAACCCAGACACCGGTCCTCCGTCATATCACATTACAAGTAAATCATAAGGCTACTACTCTGAACTACATACTATAACCCTTCAGAGAGGTATTGTTCTTTTCAAAATTGGAATCATAAACGAAAATGACACCTTAAAGCAAACAAACAAGATGTATCGTCTTACTTACATACGCATTTTGAGGACATCCAACTAGTTTCAAAAGGAGTTAAACGTCCTCAGCCAACGCGACGGTATCAGGCGTCAACCTATGTGACGTACACATGAAATAAAGCATAAACCTTTAATAAATATGAATAGCACTTACATTTTTTTTTTATAAACTTCGATATAAGGTTCGTTCACCGATAAACGTTATAATGAAATAATAAATCTGCTTAATTTTAACCTTTCAGGAGTCGTGCCATCACAATAGCCATAACAAATCATTCGGGTCGTTCAACCCGATACAATAAATTTCGACACCTCGTTACTGAGAACTATGCACTCGCATGATCGGACGACATTATTGGGGCTGCACAGAAATCGTGTTATATTATGAGCTTTGCTTACTATTATTGTCGAAGAAACACGCAACATCGTCAACCTAGCCGTTTAATGAAATATTTTAGAGTTTAATGTTTGATATAATTGACTTTATAGCTCTGTAGAAAAATAGTTTTAAGCCCAACACTTCAGTTTTCGTTATTATTCACTTGCGTAATATTAGCTCATGTTAAAATTAAAGGAGTTGATCAATATTTTTTATTCTTGCTGCCACGATCACAGCATTTTTTAGTAACAAAAGAATAGACACATGTTATACTGAGCTACTAAATTATCAATTTTATGGACAATAAAATGTGTTGGCCATCTTTAAGTGACCCTGCCAGATTTAGATGGGTTTGGTGGTAGCACCGGTTTTCTGTAAGACTGAAGTATAACTCCGGCCAAGCCAGCCCATATGTGATCTCCCATGGTTAACTTTAACTCGTAAATCATACAAGGTAAAGTCTATAATGTTTATTAATGATATCAAATGTGATCATAATAGTAATATTAGAATTATATTAGTGGTATCTGTATAACGGTTATAGACGGTTAATATAAGCTTGATCTGCTTATATTAACCGTCTACGAGTATAAACTGAGGCGTCTTTGATTAGCCTAAGAATGCCGATTTTTTTTTTCTACGAAATATATTCATAATTATAAGCAAGTCTTCCGGTAAAAGAAAATAAACTCAAAATGTGAAAGTAGTTGCATGAAACTTAAGATAAACATCTAGTAAATTATAGTTCATGTAGTTGAAGTTTGAGATTAAATTTTATAGGCTTAAATTTATTTTTATTGAATTAAATATAAATAAAACAAGGAACTTTTCCATTCTGAAATAATAATGTAAGCGTTACAGTGGTTTTCCGTCATAACTTATGACGCATATTATCATCACGTTACTGCAAATAATGCGTTATCCTTTCACATTCTGACGGGGCTAATGACGTTGAAAAATAAGCCAGGCTTAGCCGATGCAAGCGTTACACGGGTTAATATAGTGGGGTGCGGTTCTGATATATCGCGCGTCATATTTTCAACATTATTACGTAAAAGTAACGGTGACTTTTTATTTTCGAAAAAGGTACTTACTGTTCCGTGTTTTGAATTTCGAAGGGAGGAAATACTTAGATGCATGGCTTGGCAATTTATTACGAATTTTTGACGTTCCTAATATGCATAATCTTTTTCTATACTTTGGGTATTGTGAAAGCAGAATTTATAAAATTAATCTAATGGATATTTCATCAGATTATAGGAATTTTGGGGAAACTTTTGTAGCAAAAATATCTTCGGTTGAAAGAGTCCGAAAAATATTTTACGAAAAATACTTTATAAGCTTACAATTATTACATGATATTGAATGATTATAATGCGGCTCGTAATTGTCCTTGTTTTAACGGATTAAGAGTACGGAGTGTCACCCTATTCATCCCGTGGGTGTCGTAAGAGTCGACTAAGGAAGCAAACTCTGCAGGACAACAGCACAGCAAAGAGAAGGAAAACTTGACACAAACCCTATACAAACCCGACTGGCCAGCGTGGTATAGTAGGCCAAAACCTCGTTTCTAAGGAGATGCCTATGCCCAGCAGTGGACTGTTAAAGGCTGTTGATGCTGTGATGATGTGAATGCGGCTCGACCTGAGTGATACCACCGCCTCATAGAAAATCGGTATTAAGTAAATCGGCCAGCGGTAGTTATATACCATCAGGTGTTACGTCCTCTCGTTTGTCGCCTACACCGTAACGTAAATTTTATTTTATTCGTTTGTTAACCGTTACTAGTACTTAGATTAATATTGTGGCAATGAATTATATTTTTCTCTTGCTCCATGCAAATATTAAGAAACATTGTATTGAAATAGCAGTCCTAGTTAACAACATCGTGGTTAATTTTCCTAATTTCATTTTTCTTTTTCGATATGGGAACAGATTTCATTTTGTTTACGTAAAAGCGTAAACCTTACGTAAAAGTTTACCTAAAATTTCTATTGATATTGGTGTTTCTGTGTATGCTATGAAAGTATTTAGAACATATGCCTTAGTATATTTATTCGTGTGCGAGAATCCAAAGATCAGGTAAAATGTTCGAGATAGCGCTGTACAATATATTACAGTACATTATTAGTATAGTAAGGATTTACGAAAAAGTGTAGAAATGTTTTTATTTATTACTGTGATATTTTAAAAGTAGACTGTTTGCATTTATAATGAAATAAAATTGTATTCATAGTAAATACCTGGCAGTGTAATTACGATCTACTTATCGCACGCTACATAAAATATGAATATTTTAAACAATATTCTGATATGTATCAGTGTTGAAATAAATTAATCTTTTATATTTTAAACACACTCATACCATGGAGTCGTGCTTGTCACTAATTATATGTTATACCTAAGTGGAAATTAAAAAATAAAATGGTACTATAGAATATAATATTTCCATTGCGAGTATATGCTTCTTTTTATCTTTCTGTTTTGTGTTTCCTTAGCCAGTTTAAAAATATAAGTAACAAATATTACTAGGTAGATACGACATTCAAACCTTCAAGAAAAGAGCGAACTACTTCCTCAGACGCCGGCAACGCGCTTGTGACTACTGAGCTGCAGGCGATCATGGGCTGCTTTCCAAGTTGCTTTCCAGCAGGTGAACCGTCTACTTGTTTGCCGCCTATTCCATAAAAAAGTCCTTGTCCTTGTGTATATAGTTTTTTCTTCGTCTTCTATTTCATGCTGCTTCTAGCATCTTCTCCGAAATTCAGAGAACAAGCAACTATTATGAAATAGGCGTACGCAGACAACTTTATGTATTTCCTTGTACGTCAGTAGGTTATATTTTAATAGGAAAAACCTGCTATTTCGGAAGGTTACTAATACTTTCAAATAATTTATAATCACAATAGAATCATTAGCATAAATTTAATTAATTATCTGCATTCTAAAAAAGAAATTTTTTATAAAAATGATTAGTGATCGTTTGATCACACCTAATTTAGGTTTTTCTACAAAAAGAATATTAGTGGGTACATATAATTAGACAGTGAATTATAAGCATTATCAATTTGAACAGTTTGTGCCTTGGATCATTTCTGCATTAAAAAAGGTCTAGTTTATATCTAAAATGTTAAGATATTGCAAAGTATCCATAGTGCAGCATCATATTCAGATTTCAATAAACAGAACCTAAACTTCACCGTATCTATAAAAAGGGTGGTAAAGTGCTTTCACAAGTTGGATGCATTATCAACGTCTGCATTTGCAGTTTCGATGTTCACTCCGACTAGATAAGGGATCCGGGAGCACTATTCTTTTTATACCTCATCGATATGTTCTTTACTTAACCTTTTTATTTTCTGAATTATCATAAAAAAAGTTATATTTACAACTGTAGGGCTTTCAAGCTGACGTGTGCAACTTCATTGGTAAAGATGTCACATCTACTCGGGGGTTGTGCGGTCCATGGCCCTTTATGGGGAGCCCTGAGAAACAGCAACGTCGCACTACTGCGACGACCGCAACAAGTGCTGGCCATCAGGGTCATAAGGGGATACCGCAGGATCTCCTTTGAGGCAGCGAGTCTCCTGGCCAGAATTCCACCATTCCTTTCTAGGGTACACCAGGTTCCCCAGCTTCTGGTACCCGAGACGGCGTGCGGTTATTTAGTCGGTTCGAGTCTGACATAGCCACTGGTAGGTGATATCCGAGGGGATTGCCGCACAAAAAAAGGTAGAGATGTCATTATGTGAGATTTAGATTTAAATAAATACATCCGCACATTCGCTCCTTTGCCGCTGCAGTGGTAGAGGCGAATATTCGCCCCCATTTCTTCAACTATAATAGTCAATTACCATCTGGTGACCCGTGTGCTCGTTTAAACCTTAACCATAAGTAATAGAAACCTCCAACACACTGCAAAAGCCTCCAAGTAGGTACTAAAAAGTAGCTGTAGTCATGGCTTATAAAACCACCGTATCCAGACATTCAGTGAAAAATTCAGTTTATGAAATAATTTAACACAGCTCATACGACCATCTAACGCAGGCGTTATCTAATTGATCATGCTAACTACAAGAAGTAGAAAATTAAGTAAATAAAATAAAATATTTTGTTTGAATAGAATACGGCTGCAGGTGAAACACGATTTTGCGGATTTCGCTACTTGCTGTCTTCAAGAACACTAGGAAACTGCTAAGTTTAGTCTTCACTAAAAGAAACATCTAAATTGAACGTATAGCGTATTTAAGAATGTTTTATCTTTTTCTTTTAATCTCTAAAAAAAAAGCTCTTTTAAAGTCACACTTGATAGTAGCAGTTTGGAGAATCGTAATATTTTAGTCAAAGCAGTTTAATATCTGTAGCTGAACTACGGAGGTTATAACAGAGTTTAGTATATAATACCATGTATTGTAAAATAATACTGTATATAATAATAATATATAATAATAAAATATAATATAATATAATAATAATAAAATATATACTGTAGGTACTTTTCTACAATAATAAGTTGACCACATTAAACCAAGACCCATCTTCGATGTTACGTCCGATGACACTTTGGAAGCGTCGAAAGCGTAGGAATTAATGACGCTAATAAAATAAATGTGCGACATTCGTTTACACATCCCTCTGTTTATGTCTCATTTAAGACGACATATACTTTTACAACGGACTCGTAAAACGACCCATGTGGCGTGCTTTATCAAGCGAGACTTTAAGAAGCAATTCTTACGCACCGCCCTAATGACTCGGAAATGACCGACAAAGTGAATTCTCTTTTTAAAGTTACGATTTCATTTTTATTCCACATGTAGATTGGTTCTTGAGATTTCGGATATCAAAGTCGATTTAAAGTTTCAAATCTTGTTTAGTAGAAATAGGCGGAACCACTCAAATGATTTAAATAATCTTAATGATTTTTGACATTTATGACTAAATTCACTCTTATTTATACATGCATCTAAGTAGCTGGATATAGAAAAGCTTGGAAACTAAAAATATGATTATGAGTAGTCCTTAACTTTTTACGAACATCATGGTAAGTAATAAACGACTACTAAGTATTTAAATAGCGTAATTCAATCTAGGTCAAATGAAGTTTGTTATATAAATTGCACGGATGGCGTAGTGGTTTAAGCGGTCGCCACGCCGCTTCCTACTACGCCGAGTGTTGTGGGTTCAAACCCCACATGGGACGACACTTTGTGTGATCCACAAATTGTTGTTCTGAGTCTGGGTGTTCTTTGTGTCCGTTTCATGTCTGTTTGTAAAGTCCCCCGCGACACAGGATTTATTCCTAATGCGGGAGTTGTCTTTTTCAAAAAAAAAAAAAAAAGTTAAGTTTATAACGTGACTAGGTATATGCGTACAATATTTGACAATGTTAGTCTTTAAGCTATCAGGGCTTATTTTTTACTATTTTTTGTGCAGATACTATATTTTAAATATATCTAAACGAAAATCACATTTGCATAATCTAGTTTCGTTTCTATTCTTAGTTTTTATTTTCGATAAATCACCTATCCATCCGTTCCCTTTAAAACTGTGACAAAAATGTTTATTCGCTCATAAAAGATTTGACTTCTTTCAACGACTTATATAACACAATTAGTGCGATTTAGCAGTATCACGTTCGTATTAACGAGCGAAGAGTTAAATACATTGTAAAGCAACTCTCGTTAGCAAAAAACGGTAGTCTTTAGGTCTTGGAAATTCTTGTAAAAAATGCAATCCGAAAATTATACTGAACAACACAAAATACCAGAAAATTTTAAAATGTTTTTATGATAGTAACTTATTGGTATGGTAGTTTGTTACTTATTACTCAACCCCTTTACTTAACGTATATCTACGTGAAATCCAGCAAAAGATTACAATAGTTTAGTTTACAATAGTTAAACATTTACAGATTTGCTGTCACGATTTACGTCAATAGTATCCCCTTAAATAGAAATTATATAATTAGAAAGTTACCTTACAAAATACACTTTATTTCTCCCAAAACATTTATAACTAAGTTTATAAAATAAAATTACAAAGTGAAGGTAAAAGTTCCGTTCCAAAAATTAATATCTGACTGTTACAGCAGATTACACAATTATGCCTCATTCATAGACTTGGTTAATATCATGCTAACATATTATGCAAAAGGAAACAAATTAGAGAAAGAAAAAATGAAACTTACAATTTATGTTGGTTGAATGTGAAACGGCAAACGATGCAATAAATTACGTCGGCGTGCTTTGTGTTTCGTAACCAAGTGATTTTTTTTTCACAAAAACACAAACTAATGGTGTTTAGAGTATCTCCGAAATAAACTCACACCATTGTAACACTAGAGCCAAACTATTTCTTTTTACTACGCAACTCTTTTTCTTTGAAATCTAAAACTTGGCTTTTTTTTTTGTATAAAAATCAATCTCGATAAAGAAGCTTTGGGTACCTTATTAGGATTCTAAGATTTTTACGCGTCTTTATAATGATCATGCTGACAGTGGAAAATATGATTCCTATAATATTTAGGTTAAGTTTATTTATGCCGAATGCTTTAAATAGAACACATACAGACAAACTACGTGTATGTGTGGTGAAAAGAATGAAAAGCGTCTTAAGAATTTATCAACATCAATTTTCTGTGTACCGAGGTATTTGTATACTCTGGCCTTTCTCTTTTTTATTTGTAATTTCAATTTTTATTTTTAAACAGTATATTTATATTGGAATGAAGTGTTTATATTTATATTGGAAGACGAAAGCTGAATACCCGTATATTTAACTATAGATGTTAGCATAATACCATCGCTACCTCTTTTGGCTCAAATAGAGATATATTTATATCTCTAGGAAATACACTATTTATTTTCAATTTTTTGCCTTATTGTTTTTTTCTATTTTCTGAATAAAAAAATACAATCGAGTTGAGTCCATCACTAATCTTTAGTCTTACTATATAATATGAAGGTTCGATGGACTTTAAGAGATAAAAGACGCTTTAAAAGGCTAAAAACATTGTAATAACTATTTACTTTGCCTCTGAAATATGTTAGGGTAAGATTATTATCTAGCAAAGAAATTAATTATAAAACGATGTGATCTGTCAATGTAACAAAGCAAACCAAAAATCAGTAACAAATTATTAGCCTTGTTAGCACATGTTCTAACAGAAACAGAAACGCAAACCAATTGTACTTGGTACTTGGAGCCCTAATGTAGCGCTTATTGTGATGAGTAGAAAGGGAGAGCGAATAAACGAAGTACGTAACCGTTATTGACATTATTTTTGATGTTACTGTCACGAGCAAGAGAATGGCTTCTTTGCAGATTAGTGCTCACTGAGTCGAAAATGTTGAAATGAGTTTGCGACTTTAAATCGGGTTTATGGACGCTTACCATCTTGATAAAGTATGTGCTCAAGGTATAAAATTTTTAAATGGTTTTAATGTTTTAATTACGACTGGTATTACTTTAATATCCTGTTCATAATCGTTAAAAATTTGAATTAAACATTAACAGAGATAGTAGAAATCTCAAAGGCAGAGGTGAATTAAACGCCCATATTTTGTTGACTGTAATTTTTGTTGTTTATGTACTAATTCATAATACTTTATTTGTGGAATATAGGTTAGTTACAGATCTTAAATGTTATGTTAAAGTTCCACTACATTCTACCACATTACGTAGTGTACAAGTAATAAATCGAGAAAATAATAATTACAATTTAAATACATCACAAAAGAAAGAAGAAAAGACAATTTAGCATGTGAATTTTAATGCGTCTACAAATATTGAGTCCAAGTAATTACATAATAATTTTTTTGTATCTCAATTTTTAAATCATTTTTAGCATGCCAATATTAAAATAATTGTACATAATAATTTATGTTACATTATTTTGTCATGGAAATACTTGTCAACAGAGTAATAGGCTTTATTTATTAAAAGTTCTTTCAATTTATTTTTAAATGACTGTATATTTTTTGAATTTAGTATACATTTGGGCAGCTTGTTATAGATTTTAGGTGCCATGACAAATATGCCTTTGTGATATAAGGCGGTTTTAGCTTGGACTATATGTAGCTTACCAGCTCTGCGGTTACCAGTTTCGTCTAACAAAAAGCGTTCTTTCAAAAATATAAATGGATGGCATTGTAAGTAGTTTTAATTTTACAAAGTATGTTTTATTACAATTATTTTTACAAAGTATATTTATGGTTTACTAATACTAGCTTACATTCGAAATTGTAGCTTTTTAAAGCTAAAAATTTTGCTGATCCCCAGTGAGTTAGTGATGAAATAGAGGTTTATAGATATCAATAAAATCTAAAGTATAAGAGCTATGCAATTGAAACTTCATATTTTTAATAAGTCTTCCACTGAAATCATAACAAGAAAATTTTGTTTATCTTGAATAATCCAAACCCAAGTTAGGAGGGTTCCAAAAAAGGTAGGTAGAGTAAAGGTCATATCATATATATCATAGATAAGTAATAAGTAATAAGATAAATAATACCTAAACACAGAATAAATTATTGTGCCCTTCCACAGTATTTTGTCTACAAATAATAGTCAACTAAAAATACCATTTGATGGTGGAAAATTCAGGAATTAAGAATACAATTTATGGGCGCATTGACGTTGGTGATCCCTTTTTAAAGATTAATTAGTAACTTTTAGTAATATAACAAATTTGCAAAAGCTTAAAGCACAGTTCACCTATAACATTGTGTAATTGGTTTGTATTCTTTATTGATTACAACATATTTTACACGGTTAATGGCTCTAGAAAAAAAAACCGTAGCAATGGAGATCTAATTCAAAACCAATCCCACGTCGTGAACCAATTTCACTCTTATTTACCACATATTACGAAACCAACACCAATAAAGGCTTGAATTATGCAATACAAAGTAACAAAAGGGTTTACTTAGCATAGAAAACAATGAACTATACTCTTTAACAGCCGATCGTGCTGTGTGAACCTTAAGGGTGTATCACACAAGCGAATAGTAGATGTGTTACTCCCTGATTCGTTTGTATTAATTATAAGACATGATGTTAGCAAGATTTCGTAGACCAGAATAACATACTCGAACTACAATATAATCATACTCGTAAATAACAAAAAAATCATAGTAAACTTATTAAGCATTTTGGCGTACGGAAAAATCTAAAACTATAAATACTTTATGATCTACGAGTATCATCAAAGAATTATATTATAAAATTGAAAAATATTTGAAAACGGTTACAGTTTGATTATAGCACAATAGTCCAAAAAATACGTTGAGCTGTTACGGTGTATAAGTTCAAGTAATAAGAATTCAATTTATATTGGTAAAACTATACATCCAAACAAATAAAATTGAAGAGTCTGTTTGTAATGTCAAAATAATAGGTTTTTTTCTTGCTTACACAATTATTTACACGATACCTATGCCTAAACACCAGTTTAAATATTTTTTGTCTGTTTTTCGGTCTCTCTGTCTGTCTGTTTGTTCGAGTAAGCTTCAAAACGGCCATACCGAGAATAATAATATTTTACTACCAGGTAGCTGTCTATATAAGGAGTAACTTAGGCTAATTTTTAACCGACTTCAAAAAGGAAGAGGTTGTCAATTTGGTTGTTTATGTTTTTTATGCATATATAACTCCGTCATATATGGACGGATTTTCAAAATTATTTTTTTGTTCGAAAGGAGTTTATTCCGAAACTGTCTCATTTTAGTTTCATATAGATCTGAAGATGAGTTTTGGAGACAGACCACGGAACTCTTCAAAAACTGACAGCAAATCAACCGCCATTGCTGCTAGGTTTATAGTGTTATTTTTTAGTATTGTTAGAAGTCGGTTCAAAGGATTTACCCCTCAGAAAATCTCTATAAAATTTTGCCCGATCAGAGAATCGAACCCGAGGCCTCACGTACCGTACTACACCACTAAGGCAGCGCAGGGCCGCCGCTAGCTACTCAAGCGCCCGATATAGCCGCCCGAATACCGATGAAGTCGCAATTTTTCCGTGCCAAAATCGCCCTTCAGATGCCCCCCACTGCACAGCCAGTGGGGTGGATATGAATTTCAATTCCGATCAAGGTGTTTTTATCCTAATTTCAATGAGTTTAGAAATCATATTACTTAGTTTTGATAAAATTATACCGCAACATGTAGTGGCATGCCGCGGAACGCCTCAGCATGTCGTATCATGCGGTTTCATTCTACATATTATCATGCCACCATATCCTGCGAGTAATATAGGTTGCAGGAGTATTAGCCCCCCTACCTCGGAGTCAATAGCGGAAGACAGTCGATCAGTTTCGTCTGCGCGGATACAAAGTTGGTGGCGACGTTCTGATTGACTGGGATTTATTATTATTAGCAGGTCTTGTTGCTAATAATAATGAAGAGAGACAAACATAAATCGATATATCATATGCCAAGACGTGGCGCGGTGTAATTGTAACGAAAAAGTAAAATAATATGAATTCTAAAACACATTGAAATATGGATAAAAAGAACTCGTTCAGATATAAAATCCCCAGCACTTAAGCCACCTGCAGTACCTGGTCCGTTCCCAGACCTGGTGAGCCGGGAAAGGGTTCCAAAGTGACCTCCAGAGCATTTTTTGCGTCAGCCAATATCAGAGGGTCGTCGTATTTCCTATCGAGCTAATCCTGCATAACGTGTCTTACCGTCGCAATAACAGCGTGCCATAATTAAGTCGCTTCATAATATCCCGAATGTGAAACATTCGCCCGGTATAGGATATATGGTAACCCTGCACCCGCATCTTGAGTTATTCAAATTATACATACTTACGTTTAATAAAGTAATCCGAAGCCTATAAACATTTTCATTTATTTTTGTACACCAATCAATAGATGTTACTATGATGAGATAAAAATACATTACACAAGCAAATTATGAAAAATAGTCATTTTCGTTTCAATTTCTGTTTCTGCCGCCCCCTTGAAAATTCTGCTCGTGTGCCGTGTACGCTCTGCACACCCATACTCGGCGGCCCTGAGGCAGAGCTTTTCAAACTCCACGCGAATGAAGTCGCGAGTACTAGCTAGTTGGTAAATAAAATAAAACATTCTAAGTGCATCAGTACTAGTTAAAATTGACCGAACTTCTTTAATTTTGTGCATTAGTGGTATAAAAGTCACCTCACTCGTACCTAATTTTAATCAAAATAGAATGCTGATCAAATTAAATCAATTTCGACAGTAGGAAGTTTCATTTATATTTATTATTGTTTTCCATGTTTCTGTCCCGATCGTTTATGTGGTAGTTCTTTATAAACTTAATGTTTGTTTATCGAAGCATCTAATCGCATGCGCGAGCACCAAGTTGATATTGCACGAAGCTACCTGCAAAAAGTATTGCGAAATATACTATTGTTCCAATACGATTCTGTTGCGTGATAAAATTTAATGTTTTGTTCGTATGATTATTTGCATACAATTTCCCAGTGCTAGGATGTTTTATTGCTATTGCGTATTTTAATGCTTTGATAGTCATCTCCGAAATAGTTTTGCATTGGGATTTTTATTTTTAGTAGATGCAATATGATTTTAACATTTGTACTTAATTTGCATGGATATCTGAACATTCTTACTCAACTAAGAGAGACCCAAGTATAATATATGCATAATATTCAATATCAGAGATATACACCAAGAGAGGTTGGTCTGTGCGCTCGATAGTTTTGAAGTTTGACGTAAGTAGGTTCTCATCATGCTAATACATTGCTAAAATTGGTCATTGTCATATGGGTATACAATAATTATTTAAGTGTGTTTTGGAAATAATAAAGTATGGTGATATTTTACAAGCACCCCAAGAAAAAGAGCTTTCACCAGCGTCTAGGAATGATCTTACACCCGAAAATATTAATAAACCCAAATATGTGACCACTCCCTTGTACTCTGGGATAACGTGGGCATCTGTTTCTCCAGTAAGACAGTCTTCGTATAGAACTAGTTATACTTAAATGTTAACGAAGTACGAAGTACTGAGTGGTAACGTAATGTTACCACTCAGTGCTTATAAAACGGCTAAAGTACCTGACAGTGAACCCTCTCAGTTGTAACACAGATAGAGGCTGCCAAAGAAGAAGAAAGATCTGATTGATGGCTGCCAAAGTTGCTTCTTGTTGTATACACAGGTCTAGTGATATTAGGCAACAATACCAACGTTAAAGGTAGCTGTTATAGTCGTGCGTATACAAGCTGAATTGTTTTAGGGCAGGAGATGCACTCCTTCTGCGAGCAAGTTATGTTCGCGAAGGAGACGGCGGAGCAGGACCGGAGAGGTTTAGAACTCTCGCGGCCCGCCAGGCCCAGGAACGGGCTAGGTACCGCAGGCGACTCAGGCGCCGGAGGTGGCAGAACGACCTCCGTCCTCCATAAGCGCAGGCCTGGGGGTGACAGGTGAGGCCATCTGTCACCCTAGCAGAAGCAGGCCAGGCTCGCTTCCAGGGAGCAGAGGGAACATGGAGTTCCCACACAGGGGGGGATCGTCTACTCGTCTGTAGATGGCCCGAGGTATGTCGGGGCACCAGGGACTTCCTTTCTAGGGTATACCTGGTTCCCCGGCTATTAGTACCCGAGACGGCGTACGGTTTTGGTCAGTTCGAGTCCGACATGCTACCGATAGGTGGTATTCGAGGGGATTTCCGCATGGAAAAAAAAAGGGCAAGAGACGCAGGCGTTCATGGACGGCGGTAGTCGCTTTCCATCAGGTGATCCGTCTGTTTCTAAGCTACGCATTACGTGTCAAATAAGTTGATATTTGGAGTGAATTTTCAGCCACTCGATCCCAATTGGCCAATCCAACGACGTCACTAAAATAGTTAAGAACTACTTTTCACATTATCTTTGTAAATACTATTCAATAATAAAATAAAAAATAATAGAAGAAAAAAACAACAAACAGGAATCGCAGAAATTTAGTCCCCGCGGTGCAGTAACATTTTGAAAAAACAATGCTGAGCACGTACAATGAACAAAATAAACACTTATAATGACACACCATTAACACTTACCGGTGCATGTTTACTGGGGGGAATAAGTTTGTTTATGACAAACTAAATTATATTATCAAACACACAGTTTTTGATTGACAACAACATGTTGGCACCAACATATTTATTTGAGCTAAATTTTTTAATCCTTTAATTGTACAGTTAAACAAATAACGGAAATAGATTTATCGAAAAGAGTTAAAGGCCAAATCGTGAAAACATTTATTTTAATGGTTAGAAATAAAATTAGTTTAGAAATAAATTAACTTAGTTTACCTTTTTTTATTAAATAAATGGTTAGAGTTTAATACATAATCGTAGTTAAGTTACTATAGAAATAAAAAATCGCTGTGGGAATGGACCAATAACAAAGTATACCTTTTATATAAAAAGGAGAGGCCTATGTCCTTTCTAAGGAGAGGCCTATGTCCAGCAGTGGACTATTAAAGGCTGATGATGTGTGATGTGATAAAAAAAACTAGCTGACCCGGCAAACGTTGTTTTGCCGTATACATTATTTACTGGAAACATAAAAAAAAAAATAGGGGTGGGTCACCCTTGTCATTTAGGAGTATGAGAAATAGATGTTGGCATATTCTTAGACCTACCCGATGTGCACACAAAATTTCATAAAAATCGGTCCAGCCGTTTCGGAGAAGTATGGTAACTAACATTGTGACACGAGAATTTTATATATAAGATATTTCCTAACCAGTCTTCGATTAATCGTATCAACATATGAAAAAGGAAAAGATTCTAGATGCATTAGAAACGACTGAGAAACACCTCTCGTTTTAAAAGTCTTGGTCAAATATAATGGTTTTAAATTTCGACAGTTGGTGCATAATTATATGTTAAGCGTGCTCTCTCTCAAAATAATAACGATAGTAAAAAAAACTGTTACTTTTTTATAAGTACTTTACTTATAAGTACACGTGTATGATTGAATGTTTACTACATTGCGTGACGGTGTGTATTAAGTTATTAGTTTACCGCAACGAAAACTTGGCTGAGCTATCCGACACTTCCAAAATTACAATGACTCAACTCTATCACATTGATATAAGACTTATTATACAACGAAGTTTAATGTACCGACCATACACATATTAAGCAGTGTACACACGTGTTGTTACCATTAATGAGATAATTCCTCCTGGGATACGCTAGAAAATGGAATATATGTGGCGGTCGAATTGCAAATGTACTTACATATGTTACGAAGCTGACTTCAAACTCTCTATACTGTTTGTTACTACTATTTTAACTAACCCCAGAATGTTTATTTCTACATTGGAATGAAAGATAAACGTTAAATGTAGTATTTCAAAGGTTTATA
Source organism: Arctia plantaginis (assembly GCA_902825455.1). Lineage (NCBI taxonomy): Eukaryota > Metazoa > Arthropoda > Insecta > Lepidoptera > Erebidae > Arctia > Arctia plantaginis. The sequence goes on from CADEBD010000422.1 coordinate 15,255,929, forward strand.
TAAAAAAATAGGTCACGCTTAATATAGAGTGCGGGAAACGGCTTAAAGCGACTTATTGTTTGTTTACTTTAAGTTATTTCGAAAAGGACTTAGTTAAACCACACGCACTTTAGATCAATGGTGATAAAGTAACGTTCGGTACTGACTACGATAAACTGCAAATACATAATATTTTTCAGTATGATTAGGTACGGCGTAGATATAGCATAAAAAATACGCTAGTACATGCTCATGTTGTTCGCATTACATTTTCCCCGTTTTTTAATTTTTAAAAGTGCATGATACTCACATATATGCGATACTACCGTTTATACCACAGAAATCGTAATAATAAGACGCTTATTACGATTTCTACGGTTTATACGAATACATGGATAATACTACTATGTGCGAGATTTGAAAGTATATTTGTTTGTTTGTGACGCTTTCACACCTAAAACACTAAACCGATTTTTAATATACACGCGGGCGGAGCAGCAGGCAAAAGCTAGTATTATATATTTTTATTCTTTTTGAAGAACATCCGCTCTAGGAATATATCCTGTGTCGTGGGGAACTTACAAACGTACATGAAACGGACACAAAGAACACCCAGACACAGAACGGCAATTTGTGGATCACACAAAGTGTGGTCCCATGCGGAGATCGAACCCACAACACTCAGCGTAGTAAGAAGCGACCGCTTAAACCACTACGCCATCCTTGCAGCCAATGTATATTATTTGTAATTAGTTTAAGCAAGGATATGTATACTAATACTAACACATTTAAAAATCAATAGCATTTGAACTAGGCAGGACTTGTACAATCGTATCCAGGCTTTTACAAATGCATATACATTACAGATAAATTACACCCAAAACATAACAAATGACCGTGTTCAATACACAAATATTCCTGGGCAGTAATCGAACTCACAACCTCTGCCATGCGTCAAGAATGACTAGTCAGTAGACTGGTATATCCATGAAAATCTACCAGCACATGAATAGAACCTGTCCCGTTTACTGAAAGAGCTGTAAATTTTAACTTGTATTTTACATCATGTTATTAATAATAAAATTATTAATAGAAAATAAAAAAGTTGAATGACCATAACGAAAATAGTTTTTTTTTGTAACATTCTTTCTTAGTCACTTTGCATATGAGAAATTTCTGTTTAACAAACTTCCAGATTTAATACTTATGCATTATCTATCAATCTGTTTGGGTATGAATCGTACATATAACAAAGATAGTCAGATAGACAATCTTTATTACATTAGAACAAGTGCTCGCAAAACAATTAAAGCAACAAAGAAATTATTGATATGGCGTGAAACTATGGCGTATGCATGTATAAAGAAATCCGCGGGAATGTCTGCTAACAAAAGAGCATCAGATACTTTTGTTTGGTTCATACAAACATTCTTGACGTGAGAAAAAATGGGATGACGGAAATAACATGTAGTGACATCAGATCTGACAACGGGACATTGAATGCATGATGTAGATGCGTTGTGCATATACTTGTCATAAACTCGTCATTATTTGCGTGGGACTGGACTGTGAGAATCTAACCCACTTAATTATACATTATCATGTATATCGGAATAAAAACTTTTATTTATTTATTTGGAAACTTAACAGCTATGTTACATATATCATGGGTAAAGTTAAACATTATTTAGTTAGACTCTTAGCCAATAATAAAGTTTCGCGACAAGTAAAAGAAAATTGCGTGCGCCACTTAAACATTTGTACGTATTATAGACGATCTATAATTTAATTTATATTAGGTATATTGTGCCGAGTGAGAAGTAATACAAAAAAAAGCAACTTACAAAAACAATCTTAATTTGGATTCACAAGTATGATTGCAACTTTTTAGTAATTTGTCTTTTAAATGCACTTTTTGAGAGGTGGAAGATGTCAATCTCGTCAAAATTAATATTGTAACAGCTAGGCAAACGAGTGAGAACAGAGTAGTTTGTGAGTAGATTTACTTACGTGTCTATATTTCGATACCTGAGTGGAGTCTTTTGCGTTAGGATGACTTCTGTCGCCGTTATGTCCGCAACAATTGTTTTGTTTTTTGTTCACAGGGTGGAAAATCGATTTGGATCTTCGGCTCCTAGGAGACGCAGGAGCAAGGAGTATGTGGTGTTCCCACTAAAAACCACCGCGACGGCCGGCCTCATGCGCCCTACTCTGGGGACCATGTAATTTCAGGTCCCTGTCGACGTCGGATCTACTAGGCACTATCCCTAGGGAAGCCAGATAATAATACTAAAGCTACTAATCTAATTTTGGTGCAATCAGGCTGCCACCATGCCCCTTACCGCAGTAGTCAATCAGCCACCAGAGGTCCCCACAGTATAAGTTTATTTCACATCATCATGGTCACCGCGTTCGGCGTTGCGATTGGCCCGCACTGAAATCTTCATCAATCGCTAAACGCGCTCGCCGTCGAGAGCAAGTTCATGTAAAATAAACTTACTCAGCTCTCAGTAGTATCCCCGAGATACAGGCGTGATTAAAACCATATGACTTTAATAAATATGGATATCGATTTATAATTTGACAGCTCACACCATATTCTAAAATTTTCTTCATTTTTATTAATAATTCAGTGCAGCACGAAAAGAAATTATATTTATTTTCAATAATTAAGATGTATTGTGGTATTTTTTTATACCGACACTTAGATTAGCAAAATAAAAAGTAGCTTAGCTGACTTAGGTAGCTGACTGCACTGATGGCGTAGTGGTTTGAGCGGTCGCCACGCCGCTTACTGCTACGCTGAGGGTTGTGGGTCCGATCCCCGCATGGGACGACACTTTGTGTGATCCACAAATTGTTGTTCTGAGTCTGGGTGTCCTTTGTGTCCGTTTCATATATGTTTGTAAAGTCTCCCGCGACACAGGATTTATTCCTAGTACGGGAGTTGTCTTTAAAAAAAAACACTGACTGGAACTTATTTAGCAATAGAAACCTGTGCCTCCTGTGAGTGATTTAAATTGTAGAAATCTTTAGAGTTTTTTTCTGTCTAACTCACATTCTTTTATAGTTTCAACGAAAATTTTGTGCAAAGTTATATCAGTTATATCAACTACCACGATTTTTGCAAAAATATCGTCAATATAGATGCATTTCAAGTTGTAACTTCTATAAATTAATATATTTATTTTCATATTTTATTTTTCAGTATTATTATCGTGAATATTGATATATTTAGAGTTATATTACTTTGAACAGATCCGAATCTCTATTTCTCAACCATTCACCTAAATTATGAAAACAGGGGACTGCTAAGTCGGGCACGCCGTCATCGCGGCGATAAGACCCGTTATGGAGGATATGCTCGAGAGGCATCACGGGACTCTCTTATACCGACTGACGCAGGTGATAACTGGGAAAGGATATTTCGGGGATGACCTGTGTCTGATCCGCAAGGAGCCAACGCCTGAGTGCCACCACTGCGATGGTCGGACTGTGGACACGGCGCTCCACACGCTGGCAGAATGCCCGGGGTGGGTGGAGCAGAGGCGAGACCTCGTGGCGGCCATCGGAGTGGGAGTTCTCTCACTCCGATTGCGGCTATCGTGCGGAGCGAGAGTGCGTGGAACTCTCCTCCGCAGACGGCTCAGAACGACCTCCGTCCTCCATAAGGGCAGGCCTCGGGGTGACAGGTGAGGCCATCTGTCACCCTAGCAGAAGCAGGCACAGAGGAAACATAGGGGTTCCCACACAGAGGGGGTCGTCTATCCGCCTTAGATGGCCCGAGGTACGTTGGGGCACCAGGAATTTCCTTTCTAGGGTAAACCTGGTTACCCAACTACTGGTACCTGAGACGGCGTGCGGTTTTAGTCGATTTGAGTCCGACATTGCCACCGGTTTTCCGAGGCTATTTCCGTACAGCTACGCTACAAACATATTCCAATGGATTATTAGATATTTGTATTTAATCTATATCAATTTACACGAAAACAACTGATAGGTGGTAACATAATTTAACTGGTCTTGTATTATTTATCATGTATTTTTAATTAGAAATGAAAAGAGTACAGCTCACATAAAATTATAATATTTACCTATACCAAAAATTTTAATGTACAGCGAAAGTGAATGTTTTATCTACAAAAGTAGGTACCTACTCAAATCAACCTAACTCTCTGATCACAAACAAGAATTTTGAAGTTAAAACTTCTTTCGGCGCGTTGGGTATTTTTGAATAACAAACAAAAGAATGTATTTTTTAAGATAGGAAAAAACCACTGAACTCGCGACACTGTTACCGTTACCGACACCTCTGTATATAAGTATCTGCATATATGGGCCCCATTTACACGTGAAGGATCAAGGTTTTCAACTCAGAAAAACTACACTTGAATATTAACTGATTTATTTTATAATCTTGCACTGAATACTTATCTTCGCCAAGCGCTACCGTATAATGCCCCGTTACCGAGGCGCGAACCGCTCGCTAACAGTTTAAAATTATGCTACCCTACCAAAATATATGTATCGATATTTATTACCATCGGTGCGAATATTAATCGATATCGATCATTACAACAACTAAATTATCATCATCATCATCATCATCATCAGCCTATCGCAGTCCACTCCTGGACAAGGGCCTCTTCCATTGCACGCCACTTAGATCGATTTTGGACTTCTCGCATCCATCTCCTGCCAGCCATCTTGCGCAAATCGTCCCTAAACCTGGTCTGTGGGCGTCGTACACTACGTTTGCCGACGCGGTCTCCACTGAAGAACTCGTTTTCCCCAATGGTTGTCGGTTCTGCGGCTAATATGGCCAGCCCACTGCCACTTCAGCTTACTGATCCGGTAGGCTAAATAAAAATAAGTCATAATTAAAATTTATAATCAAATGAATTAGTGTTAATTATTATAATATCGTGACGCTTACACACGAGAGATAACTATATATAATATAAACATATATTGTGTACATAATATATACGTACAACATAGATATATATATTCATGTCGGAACTTTTAGAATCGAAAAAAAAACAAAAGAAATTGATATTATATTCAAATATATATATTTTTTCAAGTTTTTACTTCTGCCAGCATTCTCGGAGTGTCTGTTTTTTTAAATCTTGTTTTTGGTCTCCTACAAAGTGTTGATTTTTTTCTTGTATCACTTCACGGAGGTACAGAAATAATGTAATTTATTCTTAGAAAATCAAAAAAAATGTGGACATCAGTTTTGGGTTCAGTTGTATAAGTGTTTCTCATTACCTACACATTTTGACGAATAAAAATATGACATGACATTTCACAATTTCATTTCGTACCTGGATCATGAAAACGGCCGTAAAATGTACTTTTGAATATTCTTCCCACACCTTTTAAAAAGGAAAACATAATAAAAACCGTTGTTACTAAATTTGAATAATGTATTCGCTCAATGCTATCGTATTTCACACTTCCATTAGTACCCCCCATTTCGCCTGCTCTTATTCATTTAGTTCGACCACGTCCTTGTTACGATGACGTAAAGTTCAAAATAGGTTGCATATTTAACTATTATGACGTATATCAAATTAATTATTTTCAGTCAGGTGTTGGAGGGTTATTAGACTGTCTGCAGTGTTTGTTCCCTAATGCAGTTGATCCGTGGTTTGGGGTTGATTAGGGAGTTTGGTGTTCGATATCGGATACAAATTAGATTTATCATAATATCGCTGTAAGTGGAATTGATATAGGAAATGACGTATTATGATACCAAGCGAAATAGTTATTGTAATTTAAGTATTATGGAGTATACCTATAAAATATTCTATGTTTACGTTTAGTAATCTTAGGGTAGCGAGGTAGGTCTTTAAGTAATCTTAGGGTACACTCTATTATGTAACTACGCTAAGATTACTCTACACTCTAAATGAACACTGCCTTAAACATGGTTAGTATTAACGGTGAGTGTAAAAACCGAAAATTCTTATATGTATAATATAGAGTTGTAGAGAGCTACTACTACCCATTACTAATAATTTTGTCCAAAACACTCGGTGTAGTAGATAGAGGCGTGACGACCGCTTCAACCACTATGCCATCCGTGCAGTCTAAATTAGAGTTTTAGAGTGTTATTCATTACATACAACTAAAAAACTCATACGTTATGGTGTCATATCGTATCGTTTACTCTACTTCTTTTTTCATCAGCACGTAGAATAAACGACTCGTCAAATGTGTATGACCTTACAACAAAACTCCACAAAACAACATATTAAAAGATCTAACTCAACAAGAATGAAACAAGAAAACACCGCACCGAATTCTAAGAGATCGCTGCTTACCGAAGCGTCTGACAAGTGACATCACAATTAATTTCCAACCCTTTTCATATTCCCTTTCACGGTAAATGGCGCGTGGAAAAACTTCTCAAGTCATCGAGTTATGTTGCAGTTTATCATAATATACTGTGGTGCCGTTTGTTGGAATACATTGATACTCCTTGGAAAATATGACGTCAGTATAATAATAATAATAATAATAATCTACCACATTCACACAACGCCATCTAGTCCCAAACTAAGCAGAGCTTGTGCTATGGGTACTAGACAACTAATATAAATACATATACCTATACTTTTTTTTTGTAAATACATACATATTATACATAGAAACACCCAGACCAAATCAAACATTAAATGTTCATGCACACAAATGCTTGACTTGAGCGGGAATCGAACCCGCGACCTTTGGAATAGCAGTCCGTTACACAAACCACCACGCCATCCGGTCGTCAATGAATTATATCCAGGTACTGTTATGGGAAGTTGAGTCATTTTAGTGTTATGTTAATTTGGTTTTAACCTCACTGCTATCATTTTCACTCACTATTGAGTTAGTTACTTTAATTTTGAGTATTCGTCTAATGTTTTCATCAACTATATTTATTGAAACATTATGTTTATAACAATTACATGATATGCAATACTGATTAGTTGATGTCGCCGTCTCGATAACGTATTTCATTTCATTCTCTACTGTCTTAGTAACCTTGCCAAAAACCGTTTACGAAATTTGGAACAAGAGTAGGAAGATGATCACATTTTTCTTTTATTATATTAATATACAAAAACTTCCATTTCCTTTGTGGACTCTCAGACCTTCTCTGATGTTTCACCACACGGTTGTTTTGAAGTTATTACGTCCCAGTTTCCAGTGGGTAAATTGGCATTTCAACGTTTTTTTTAGTGGTGTATTGCATTGTGTATAGCATTGTTGCACAAACGACTTAGTTCTTCAACAAAGCCCCTGCGACAAAACACAGCAGCACAATATAGTCTAATTGGTAACCATCGGTGCGAGCACAACCTTTGCATAACCCAGGCGAGTGCTGGCTAGCATTACTTTTGCACGTACTCAATTTCTCGCCTCACTGGGTGTCCCACAGTATAGATATTAATTTACATGAATAAATAAAATTTGCATTAAGAGCGTCCGAGACGGGAAGGCGCAAAGAAAACTGTTACTTGAGTGCACCAAGCTTTCCTTGTGTCATATTCTTAAGGCATGCGTAAAATAAATGTTGGTTTCTGTTTGTTTCGAATAGGTGCCAATTTTTTTTTTATTAAATCGCATAAAACAACATTATGACACTCTTATTTCAAAACACGTTAAGTTGTCAAAAAAGAATTGTCCTAATGTACTTTTAAAAAACAGGAAATAAGTTTTCTATTCTACACTACCTTGTGTAATACGAACATTAATAAAACTCATTTACTAAATCTCTTTCGTATTATTTGTAAGAACATTTACAGGATTACAATTAAATTTCTCGTTAATCTCTTGCTTTATCACTTACAACCCGATGAGCCACATGTAGGTGTACGTATAAACAAGTTGTATGGATTTATAAAACCAAAGTTTGGACAGTAACTCTCGTTTCCGGAAATGTTGATAGTAATAACTACAGATAATACGACAAGGAAATAATGTGTCCAAACTGAAAAGGACTGCATACCATGTGACTAGCCAGACCAATGATTAGATAGGAGACAGACAGTTTTCTATTACAAGAATTTGACAAACAGACTTTATATCAGATTGGTAAAAACAGTGACGTTTTCATAGACCACAATACTGCGTTATTCAACACGGTACACGTATATTAGCTGCTTGTCAAAACAAGCTTATCTAGGTCTACAATAGTACGCGGGGAAATAGATCTTAAAGAACTCCAGTGACAGGGACTGCAGAAACATTTCAAGACATATTTAAACGCCTTGACAAGATGAAAGAAATTATAAAAAAACAGCCTTAATATTTAATAACCATAAATTTGACATTGATTAATTGACAGATCATTTGGTTTTCTTTAATCGGTGGACAAAACTTGCCCGTTTATTCATATTATTGGTTTTTCATTAGAAAAAAGTAAATTAAAAAATCTCTTGTTGTAACCTAACCATGCGTGACGCCACAAAATTTAGCCTATAAAATTTACATTGTTTAGAAAGGTCTACCAAAGTTACTAAGTCTCTGCTAAAAATAAACAATAAATTTGAGGTTTCTGAAATTAAATACCTAACCAATTAATGGAAGCTGAAGCTGAAGAAGCCAATGAGCTGTAGAAAATTATAAAACTAAAACACTTCGAATTATTTGAGCATGTACAAATTGTTATACCTTAGTTCTCAATTTTGAAGAGGATTTAAAAGTAAAGTTAAATGTTTATAATTTTACTCCTCAAGAGGTGTGCTGATCTATATTTACTAGTTATAGATAGAATACGCTTATGGTTTAGGCCATTTGCCTGCAGAATTAAAAATTATAATGTCACAGAGCACTGCAATAACATTCTACCTTTCCAATATCTCACAAAAAAAAAGTTTAACAAAGAACTAATTTTCAATCATTGCTAAATAACATGCGTTCTCGATTTGACAAAAAATAATAAATAAAAAAAAATGTGACTATGACTGAAACATGAACGTGAGACTATTTCAAACTAAATTAAAAAATGTTGTTAATAAAATCTGGAAATTATTGTATGCTTTTTGTGACTCCTGAAATCTTCTCTCTCAAATTACTTAGGTAAAATTTGTTAGTTAATGAGTATCATCAAAAGAAAATCATCACAAGAAAAAAAAATAGGTTAGTAAATAGTATTATACATACTTATTAAAATATCAAATTTTCATTTGAATAGGTGAAATAGCTGCACAAACTTTCAAACACATTTAATACGCATGCAATTTTCGCTTGTAACTTAAACAATGTCGTAATCTGACAAAGTCGAAGGGTTTCAATTTGTCATAAAATTTATCGCCGAGCCTCCGCCACCCGCACAAAGAGATTGGAAAAATTGTTTCCAGCAATTCCCTTATTATACGTCCGAAGAGCAGGATCGAGCGCATTACGCCTTTGACCTGAACCTAGATGACATACGGGTATATTGAATAAAGAGACGAGGCCACTATGGTTTGGAACAAAACTAAATATGACTATTTTATCTTGGTGTTTTCTATTTAAATTTTGATTTTACTGATAAAATGAATTACTTGAGCCTGTTAGTATAGTGCTTAGTGATTCTGACTGCTGATTTTTACTGATGTCTAATGATTAACCTTTTAACAGATGCCATTACATATTATTTAATATGATAATATCTCTCGACTCAGTGTGCAAGCATCCAAATTTTATTAATATTCCACGTTAATACTTTTAAGTTTTTGAAATAAATTTGGTTCTTAAAAATCTGTAAAAAAACTTTTATCCTATCCCGGTGATCACCTGCATCAGAGGCTCCTTGAGAGGCCCCATGATGGCTCCTCCATAAAGGGTCATACCGGACCCGGTCAATAACGGACGACGACGTATTACGTGGACATAGGTCCAGGCACGCCGTTATTGCGATGGTATGCCTCCCCAAAGGTTCGTCACAATAACCAGTCCTGTGCTGCCCGCATCCAACGGCTTCCCCCGACCAACGCAGTGCAATATTTGTATCACAGTCCAAATATATTGTTTAGATAAAAAAAGTTTTATATAATCAAAATTCACTTTACTACTTCTTGCCCATTTAACGGTTTCAAACAAAACATGCTGTTATTTCAGTTTATACAATGCTTCTCTGATTATATTTCTTTCTGTCTAATAAATATAGTTCAATAACCATTTTAAATATACATGTTACATGACTTACAATTGGTAATTTTATCATTTTTATAACGTACACTACTCAAACAAATTAAAATCTATTTTATCTACTAGACTAAAGCTAAAACATTTACCTGTTACAAAATCCTTACTTGGCCGATCGTTCCGTGTTTTACAGCGGCAATAAAAGTTCCCAGGATATACGAAGGGAATGAGGGTTGGAAGCCTGCAGAGGTCTGATACGTAGTAGTTCGTATAAGGTAATCTCTTGTGGTCGCGAATTGCTTTCCAAAATGACACACTACGATGTAATGGAGATTGATTCTTAGTCTTGAGAATATGGACAGCAGTTTGGTCGGTTTATGGATTTGGCTACGCTGAATTGGTAGGTTTATGTTTAAGGTTAAAAAAGGAATGGAAATCTAATTTGAGACAATATTACGCATTAAGTAGCCTAACGTTAAGTTATATCATATTATTCTCTCGGAGTTTTTGTTTCGCGATTTTTAAAGCAATTATTATTTTATAGAAATTACTCTATTTAACGCCGACCGTACCCCAAAATAATATGGTGTATATAATATAATCTGGTGTGCAGAGAGAATGTGAAAGATCTGGATAAATTACACTTTCCATAGTTAAAAACAAATAATTCTTTCTCAAAGCAGTTTAGCTTTAAACCACTTTTAATATTTTGTTTAGCTCTTTCTCCTCATAAGTTATATTAGCGTTATGTAATCCGAAAACATACGGACGAATAAAACCAATTTTTAAAGGTCTAACTTCTAAAGGATTTGTGACCCACTTACAGGGGTCGAGTTTTCTTTATAAGGTTTCGTATTCCGTCTATCTCTGTGATAGATCGCCCTCTCAGACGTCCAATGTTCAATAAGCTTGAATAATTTGTCCAAAAAAAAATTACGAATAAATACCCCTAAAGCCTTAGAACAAAGAGAGCCGATCCAATTTCATTCAACGGCCTTTTAATTAAAAAAGAATTCGGTAATCAGTCCAGATAAAGTTTGTTTACCCTAACGCAGGCTGTGCTCAAATAAAGAGATAATGTTAACGACGAAGAATTAATATTGATCTAAGTTATTTGATTAAACTAAAAAGACTCTTGGTGAAAAATTATCGGAAATGATTTCATATTATGTTGTTATGTTGTCCAGTTCATTGCACAGATATGATAAATTATTCATTTATCTGTCAGATTGTTAAAAAAAAATGACTATAAAAGTGATTCTGTCTATGCTTTTAAAATATACCAATTAATGGATTATAATCTTGTTATAATATTTAATTCTCTACGAGTTTAATATGCAATATTTAAGGACCACAAAAGTCAAAGAAGAACTACCTTAAAAGTGTTTTGTTGAGTAATAATAACGTTTGGAATGATTAAAGTCAAAATATTTTAAATTGAAATGTTTATATATTCAAAATTTATTAAAATGCTTTATAACAAACGCAGTTTGAAAATATATTTATGTAACCTTGTTAGAACATCACTGTGGAGATCAAATAAATTCATGTAAATAGACATAACTTTAAATAAGTAAACTATAATTGTATAAATCTGATTTATACAATTAAAGTTTAATTCGTTTTGAGCGGACTCAACATACTTATATTTATTTTTCCCGGAAAACCATAGTCTAAATCATAGTCAACCACAGAATTACTGCAAATTATTAGGCCGTTATGTAAAATTAATGAGACGTGACTATGATTTGTAAAGTGCTTTACTCACTGCTTCAATGCTAGACATTCTAATACGAGTATAGGTACAAACATAATTATGTTTAAAAATAAACTCTGTTAATGTTTAACCCCTAAGGGTATTGCCACTTAAAACAATGTTCTTTACCTCTTTGAAATAATCATAAATACTGTGTTTTTTTGTGATTTATATTTGGCATAAGATTTTTTTTCTAATGAAGATAATACTGAGATCCTTCTTTATGGCATCTGATATGTAACATTATTTACCTGTGTAAAAAGTTGCTTTTGTCACCAGGACCACAATAATTAAAGTCTATACTGGTAGGTACATGAAGCCCTATCTTGGAACTCCTATTACCACAGTTCAAATATCAAATAAATCCCTTTAAAATCGTAACCTTCGATCGGAACTTTCGATCCTAAAGTTTATTTAAGACTCAGTAAGACTTGAAGAATGTAACGTTTGACACAGAAATAAAATCATAACGATTCTAGGCGGAGCTTAGAACGCTAATCGCCATTTTACTTGAACGTGTTTGCGTAAAGATTAAACTTTTACCCGAGTACTCCACTTACCTAAGTATTTTTACTGTATTTACTACGAATGTATACAATAAAGTACGGAATGGCAATGGAATAATTACGAGTAGCAAATGAAAACATGCAAACTTAACCTTTCCAAGATAATTTTCCAACAAACGCTTTCTAAAAAAATCATCAAACAATGGCTTAAAATATGGTAATATAATACACTGAGCAAATCCTAGCATAATATCAACTCACAAGTAATAGCATGGACTAGAAATAACCAGGTTTTCAACCTCGTATTTTCCGTATTAAGTATTTTGTTGAAAGCCCTTTCCTTGTTCAACCCCTCTTTATACTGTATCCGATATCATCCCCTCAAAATTATGAAAGTGTATAAACATTTTCACGCCCCTATCAGCTCGCCCTCTGATTTCCACATTTCCCGTCTGCAAGTTATTATTATCAAATCAAGCTATAGATACCTGGTTAGATAACGGTAGCATGACTACGCACTCCCCCGAGTTAATGGAAATATAAGCCGATATCGAGATTTTCAATCATTGTTTTATGATACTGTAATTTTGAGGGAAGGACTTTTTTAAGTATAATTCGGTTTGTTTACCAAGTACTAGACAACGTCTGTCTGAAATTGAAATATTAACAACAAAGAGTATTACGATTTCTTAGACATTTGTGAGCGCTTGTATACTTTCCATTTGTTTATTTTCTTTTTTGCAGTAGTTTGAGAACGTTGCTTTTCCAGAAATAGCGTGAATAAAATTTACAAAACGCAGTTACTTTTTTTAAAGACGTTTTATTTTATTGCATATTATATGATACTAACAACTTTAAACTAACAGTAATTAATAAATGAAAGATAATACAAACTGGAAAGGTCACTTGAGTTTTCAGAATAATTTCTTAGCTATGTACGCGTGGGTGATACCATTAATTAATAGTTAACAAATTAAACGTGGGTGGTATAATTTATTAAACGAGTTCAAATTTTTGGGTAAAATAAAATCAATTGTTGGTTTTAATCGTAACGCCAACGAGTTAGGCAACATGTAACTACTTAGAAAGAAATACAACAAAAAATAACTAACAACATAGAAAATAAACTAATTGACAAGGTATAGTACTCTAGTCTTTGTGTTGCGGATGTAGCTTTTAGAAGAGGAATCTAAAGTACATAAAATTCTTATTTATAAATATAAATAAAATAATAATATAAAACGATCCAAGTGGCGTGTAATGGGACAGGCCTATGTCTAGCAGTGGACTGCGATAGGCTGATGACGATGACGAAATATAAAGTTGCTCTTCAAAGTTAGTGTTTTAATGTTGTAAAATAGTAATGTTCTGCCTAATTTTAGTCAGTTACTATATTATTTACAATGGAGCATATAGGTCACCTGATGGTGAGTGATTACCACCAGAATAGGGGAGTTGGGTTTTGGGCGCCGGTTACTTCTCTCACTCGGTGAAAAGCAACGAAGAAATAGTTTAACACCGGTTTTCTGTGAGGTCGTAGTGTTACTCCGGTAGAGCCGGCCCATTTATGCTGAAGCCTGGCCCTCCCATGGTTACTGGTTCATCACATGGTTATTCAATAAAACTATATCTCTCAAATATACTCTTATTTTTATGAGAGTGTAAAAGTTATTTGCACTGAATATTTTTATGAGAATTGAATATAATTTCTATTTATTTAATGTTTCATTTGGAATACCTATTTATATATATAAAAGGATACCGTGATTGTCACAATGTGACGTTAAAAATATTCAACTAATTTATTACATTGGCCTTATGTGTGCGCCTTGGCGCCTTTTTCCTTGCATATTCTTCTTAAAAATGTAATAAATATAGGTAACATAAAAATAATCTGTTTCATTTATTCAATAACTAAAAGACATTGCGGCCTTACATAGTCCACCCACTTCATTATTTCTCACAATTCTATAACTGCCAATGCAAACATTATATTTTATACGGATACTTTTGATTTACGGAAAATTAAACTGAACAGCGTCGAACGTGCCCTTAAATTAATTAGTGTAAGATAAAACTAGCACAAGAAACACAAATTGTCAACAGCATTACCATCAAAACTCATTTTGTGTACGTGATAACAAAGAACGTCGACGGATATGCTTCGATTTGCATAATCCGTGCATCAAATTCCGTTAATTTTCTTTTAATGCGACGGCAGCTGCAGGCGATGCAAACACAGACTCTCGCGTTAATCGCGTCTTATTTAACGTGAATTTCACTAAAGTGGTAAGAGATTAACGTTTTACATATTTGTGCTGCAGTGCTTCATGTTACAATTTTCAATATTAAAATAATGTCAATAACGTATAAATTCAATTATTTTAAATGGCAAGGTACTTGTACCTACCGTTAATTTAATTTGAAGTGAACAGAACCCAAACTGATTTTTGTTTGGAATAGTTTATAATTAGTTACACAAAAGTAATTTTAGTCTTATCACAAATCTAATACGGTTTCGCTGTATAAGACGGCTCAATTTCCGTGTATCGTGGGGCTAAACTGTGTACGGTCATGTACAAGGCATTATAAGGCGCTCTGCGATTTTATGTTCAGGCAAATGGCATTGCTATATTTCAACCCTGTTGTAGTGAAGTACATATTTATGCTAAACTATTAAATATCAACCGTAATTATAGTCTTACGAGAAAAATTTACACTTTTTGTCAGAGTGATTTGAAATTCATACCCTTATTCCTCATTTCTGTCCTTTTTAGCCAGAGATGATACCACGTCATTTGCCACGGTCCTTACATACAGCTAGCGCTCCTTCTATAAGCATTAGGTATTTTAGTCACGTTTGTCGGTAACGAATTATTTGAATGTGGCATTATTCAGTATGCTGCCGATTTGGTCAATGTATCTCTTTCCAAGCCTGGCCGCATCGGTTCGTCACTTACAGGGGTTCCACAAACTTATTTAATTATCCGCTCTTCCCTCACACTTTCTACATGGCCAACCATCGCTGCTTATTCTTTCAACCCACATCTCATCTTCATTCTTTACATCTTTTTTCTTACCTCATGATTCCTCACGCCTGTATCAGAAATCCTTTTTTCGTAATATAAATAGAGATGACTTTGGACAGATAACTTAAATTAATTGAATTCAGTTTGCAGATTGCTTCATATGTGTAAAACATAGTTCACTTGTTAAGTTACCCGATACACTTTTTCAAGGTCTGTATCGATGACAGCGCCACGAGGCTTATGATGTCACGTTATTGATGTTTGGACAATGTCTAAGGTTATGGATGTTTATATACATATATAACTTAGCGGCTGAGAAGATGGTTGACAGTACAAGCTCGATGAAGTGCCCAAACAACGTTTCGTCTTCAATGCCCTTATTCATGTACATATGTTTGTCTCCACTATTCAACACTAGTCAAAACTACAAACAAGGCAACATTAAATCGTACATTTCAATGACATAAAGAATCTATTTTCTCCATGTCTCATAACAAACACTCCTCTTATAACGAAATCCATCACGTAACAATAACATACGCGAGTTGTTTTGCCTATGAGACGACACGTCTTTATACACACATTACATTTATATCTAATACTTAGGGCATACTGAAAGTTTCTACTAGTATAGTACCCATAGCATATAAGCTTTTTAGTTTAGGCCTAGACTGTTATGTGAATGTGGTAGAATTTATTAAGTATATTATTATTAATTACAGCAAAACCACCACTTCTTATGTAACACAGCGGCGGAGAGAAAGACTATTAGTCACACATGTATATGACTAAAAAACTATTTCAATTTTTCTTAATAATGCTTTCCTATTGTTGGTATTGACATAGTTTTTTTGTCAGTGAATCATTTTAACCACGGCTTATCGAAGTAATACCAAAAATAATTTATTGACATTTTGTAAATCTAATTACGAGTATGAAATGGGAATATGGATTCGTTTGTTTGTTTTACGTTTATATGCCTTAACTGCTCATCCAATTCTTATGAAATTAATTAAACATGGCCTATACTTGTAAAAAACAAGGAAAACTCTTTAAGGAAAACTTGAGTTGGTTTTCAAAAACTACACTTACACTAGTGAAACCACAGGTAAAGTTCTTTATAAAAGTATGTCGATCGAACACCGGCAGCACGGAGCAAAATTGTTTCTGATATACCATACAGAGGAACTTAGAGTAGATAGGAATGGCGTACATAAGCTGTTAGATACTCCGTTTGGATGTTAATATTCATTACGGTATACTCCGGGGAGCCTGGCTCAGACAAATCGACAGTGTTGTCCCGACCTCGTCAGACAAGGATGTGTGAAAAGCCTGCCAACGAACTACTGTGCAGTTTGGCGGAAATATTAAATTATTGATAAATAATAATTCTAAAGGACTTTGTTTGCCTACGCTACAATTAACCTGTATTTTACTTACAGACTTTTGGGTTAATATGGCTTTAGTTGGAGTAGTTATTAATAATTAATGTAGCCAAAGACCATAACATACTTTAATTGTTCACAAATCGTAAAATATTAAGCATAAAATTAGAAAAAGAATGAAAGTCAATACTGTATCATTAACGTTTTCGTCATAAGTCCTTTTTATCTAATTACTTAGAAATAAGCCAATTTTCGACATACGATATTGTCGCTTTCAAGTTTTTCTAATAAGTTAAGGAAGTGTTCAATGTTTTCTTTTAATTGAAGACTATTTCAACCAACTTTAGTGGGATGTCACAAAAGAGATATCTATTTGATTTAGGATACTATTAATCTACTGCATGAAGCAGATTGTATAGAGCGTCTTTAATCTTAAACTTAGTTAAAACTAATCTATAAAATCTATTTGACCGACTTCTTCAATTAAACCATACCAACAAGAAAAGGACATAGTACAACAACATTTGACTACTAATTTTCTTCCTCGTAGATATGCTAGATAACATTAAATAGACCGATCAATTAATAAAAATTAAACAGTGCTAAAAAAATCTAACTTTATACAATTTTGACGATTTGACCAAAAAAATCAAGGTGGCTTAAAAATTTGTATGAAAATCATTCTTGACTTTGACTTATAAAAAAATCGTCAAAAAGTGTCATAATATGTAAAAGCTATAACAATTTCATTGCGTTCCAGCTTAATATGAGAACAAACACTTTGTATCACATACATCCATTATCGAGTGAGCACTTCTACTTTGTACTGCAGAGCCAATATTTACATGTCTCTAGAGGATGGCGCGTATTGACGAAATTCATCACAGACAACCAGTTTGGTAACCATAGTTTCTCATCAGTAACAGGAGACGTCTTTTGAACAACTTGTGCATACAAATGTACCTAGAAGTTCAAGTTTCGAGGGAATGATTTACTCTTGTTCTTTGAAATTCGATCAAAGTTATCGGTGCACATAATGTGTATTTTAGTTATTTCAAATAATTTGTGTTTACTTGAGAATATCTAGGCAAGAAATATATTGTTGTAAACATTATCAATGGTCTAAGTACGCTATTTATGCAACTGGAGTACTAATTTCTACGCTTTTTAGCTAATAATAAAACAGATTTTTAAATGACTAATTGCGTTGAGGTCTTTGTACATCAATATATGGTATTTTAGCATAAAATAAATTTATATTCTATACTAATACCATTACTCTTACACTGACACCACGTGTTAAAATCAAACACGTTTACAAGTTTGATTATTAAAAATACCTCTACTACTATCTACTACTACTATACTACTACTATACTATACTACTATACTACTATACTACTACTATACATTGATAGAGAGCTAAATTGAAAAGATACCATATAACATACCGATAAACTATATAAACAAATGAGTAAGTCTGCATACGCATTATATATTCTATCATCCATAGTAAATCTAAACTCGGTTCCTAAAATAACGGGTCAGTCACATAAACCCGAATATCTCCCGAACTACGTATGCCATCCTAATGAAACGAAGACTGTTCAATTGAGAATTTAATTATACAGATAAAAAGTAAAATAAAACTTAAAGCTAAACTCTCTAACTCTTAACTTATCTCTAAATTCAAAAAAAAAAACTAAAGTAGTCATATTTTTCTTAAGACTACATTTTTTTATGATTGTTTTTTTGTTGTTTTTCATCACTTTCTTCATTTAATATATTGTATTGCCTCCACGAGCTTTTCTGACAGCTTCCAGGCGATTAGGCATGCTGTACACCAAATTTCGGAGCCGGTGCTGAGGAATACCTTTCCATTCCTCCACCAGTGCTTGTTTGAGCTCGGGAAGCGTGATTGGTGGGTGGTTTCGACCTTTCACGCATCTCTGAAGCTCGTCCCAGGCGTGCTCGATGGGGTTTAAGTCCGGGCTTCGCGCTGGCCACTGCATGAGTTCGATACCGACCTCTTCAAGGTAGTCATGTACAATTCTGGCGGTATGGGGTCTGGCGCATTATCATGCATTAATATGCCATGCCGGTCCATCCTGGCCATGAAAGGACCTATATGTTCATTGAGGATCTCTTCCACGTACCTCTCTGCATTTAGAGTTCCATTTTGAATGAGTACCAGCTCGGTGCGGGCCTCAGTAGAAATCCCAGCCCAAACTTGTACGGAGCCTCCACCGTACGCCACTTTTTCCTCCACACACGCTTGATGGAAGCGCTCCCCTGGTCTTCTGTACACCAACTGTCTACCATCATGCTTATAAAGCATGAATTTAGACTCGTCCGTGAACATTACCCTAGATCAATCATCTAGTGTCTAGTTTAGGTACTCGCGCACGTATCTCTGTCTTGCAATTCGATGTCCCCTTTCCAGTTTGGGGCCATTTGCGGGCCTCAATGGTTTCAAATTTGCTTCAGCAAGACGTCTTCTTACTGTTTGAGCGCTTAAATTGCCACCTCCAAAGCGAATAAAGTGAGTTTTTAGACCAACAGCAGTTTGAAAACGATTTCGGAGCATTGTAGCCACCAGTTGTCTGTCTTCCCTGGCCGTTGTGCATCTTGGTCTGCCATTTCCTGGTCTTCTAAGGTGTGATCCGGTCTCTTGGTACCGCTGGACTACCCGCTGAACAGTTGACAAAGATACACCAATGTTTCTGGCTGTTTCACGCTGGCTCCGCCCAAGTTCCAAAAAAGTTAGGATTCTGGTACATACCTCTAGCGTGACTGAAGCATGGCGCTTCACCTCACAGAATAATAATTATGCACGTGGAAACGTACACGATAATTTTTTTTGTGTCAGAATTGAAATGGAAAGCATCTATAATGAAATGAAACAAAAATTTTGTTTTTGAAAATAGTAATTTTTTTAAATTTTGTTTTTCTAATGAAGTTTTTTTCATCAACCAGTTTAAATAATATGCTATTAGAAGCGCAACCAAAAGGTCTTTATTCTGTTTTTTATTTCATTGATCTAACTTTTACAGTTCTGGAGGTATTTCAATTTTTGTGACTGACCCATTTTTTGGAACCAGCGTGGTATAGTAGGCCAAAACCTCCTTTCAAAGGAGAGGCTTATGTCCAGCAGTGGACTATTAAAGGCTGTTGATGATGATGATGATGATGGTATTACGGTGTCCTACCTACGGTTTGGTATAATATTTTGGGGGATCTCAACAAATAAGGATTTAGCTTCAAATGACAGATAGCTCTCGACCATATTTAAAACAGTATAGTATACTCACATTGCCATGTTTAAACATATTAGAGGTAGCTGTGTTTATTAAGTTAAATCCAACCCGATTTCATAGATTCGCGGACGTAATTCTACGTCACTGAACACACGCTACAGAAGGAACAAAGCAAAACTCTATTAACTGTTCCATAAGTCAGGGCTAATGCATACAAGTGTCTACTGCATGGCGCCGATCATTTTGTTTGGGTGTTTTTGTTTTTCAATCAGTCTGGGTGTTTCTATGTATAATATGTATATATTTACAAAAAAAAAAGTATATATGTATTAATATCAGTTGTCTAGTACCCATAGTACAAGCTCTGCTTAGTTTGGGACTAGATGGCGTTGTGTGTATGTGGTAGAATATTATTAGAATATTATTATTATTATTTACACTAAATTACCTAAGAATTGGAAAGAATTACCTTTTACACTATTTAAAAAAATGCAAAGCACTTTGTCACGCAAACTACAGTGTATTTGAAGAATAAACAGCTTGAGGCAGTCTAGACAGGTATATTTTATGGTACCCTCTATTTATATTGTTTATTTATTTATTTGGTATACCATACCATTACTATACCATTATTAATTTATTAGATTAATGACCTCGAAATTTATAGCTGTTTTTACGACACGTGACATATTATTAATAACTATTGAATAGATGAATTAGAATAATTGTTACACAATACAATTGTACGCTGTGGAGCTTAGATATACTATGAACTAATTATAAACGGAATGGAATCAAAAATGAATGTATATATTCTCTTTTGCATGCCTTGAGGTAAAATATGGCTTAACACTGTTCTCTAGTTGACATCATGGACATGCATTGTATATTTGTACTCATATTCACAAAATAACTTAATCTTTATCTTTATATTACGTAGTATCGTAGTATCTACGAGTATGTAGTTAAACATTTATTACAACGGATAAAAATTTAAAATAATTTATCTCAAAGTCTGGACTCAAGTCCGCTTTATGCAATGTATTTGCAGGAAATGTACAATAAATAATAAGTCTTCTCATTAGTACAAACATTATAATTCAATACAAATAGGCGTTTACAACAATAACTACCTATAATGTACACGTTACCCTAAAAACTTTAAAAACCGTGTCAATGTAGACAATGTCTGCTAGAAGAACCTCACTAGTATACAGATATTCTTAATTCCACGTCTGCTCCTAGTTTTAAACAGTGGTTCTCCAAGTTCACAAGAAAGTAAAGTTGACACTAATCTTGCAATCTTGATCACAGTAGAAAAGACGAAGCTGTAACTTGAAGAATTAGAAAGATTTAAATAGAAGTAAGAAATAGCTTTCGTAGTATCCAATAGATAATAACAACGACTCACACTGTTAGGTACGTAGCTGTGAATTAATATTCATTACATTCTTGGATAAACCTCAGTGGTGGAGCGTCGTAAGATTCCGTTTCGACGCTTCAGTTGTCTGTGAGAACGCACTACCTGATAATTGACATTGGATAATTAGCGTTTTAAATATATAAGTATTTGGATGTTATTTGTTACAGGGTTATTATCTGTGGCATTTTTGTGTCTAAGGTCATAGATACAGGTGATCAGTAAGGTACAAAAATATAATTTGCTGGAAGCATAGCGGGTACTTCGTTTGTGACTAGTAAATTATCAACACAGAATTTAAAAAAAAAATTCTTAACAATTATATTAATTTAAGACGGTAATTCCTAAGGAAACAAATAAAATCCATTGTTATTTATTTCTTTATATAAATTACAGTAAATAATATAGGTATATTAACTTTTATATCAGCTAAAGGAATTATAATTAACACCATTTACATATTGTCGAATATGAAAAATAACGACTGTATTTTTTAAACTGTACTGTCAAAAATTAATTCAAAATTAATTAATAGCCTGATTACAGGTAAGTTCTGGTTGCCATCAAAACTTTGGTATAATAATCCTAGTATATATCTTATCGTTATTTAGTACTTCTTAAAATCTATAATACCTACCATTATTACATTTGTCAGTAACTTTGCAAGAGGATAACTTTTTAATGACGTTAATTTGTTAAAAATTTTAACGACGTGAATTCTGATGGGTATGAAAAAATTACGATCAAAAATTGACGTGTTCAACGTGCGAAAGTAGAAACTTCATTAAAAACAACTTTGTTCGTAAAATAACATTTTTACGAAAACGATCGACAGGCACGTAAAAATCTTTTAATTGAGTTTTTGTATGTATAGAGGTGTGGTGATTTTCTCACAAAAATGTTTTATTATATGTAGCAGTAGATTAGGGTGAATACTTATTCATCAGTTTTACGAGATTCATTGGTTTTAATCATAATTTACTTCTCTTTCATTTGTAGTTAATATCCTATGAAAAGCGAACAGAAACACTGCATTAAGTAAAGAATACTTAATTTAAGTACCGTACCGTAAGAAAGTTTGCAAACTTCAACCTTTTGTTTTGCAAAACATTCTTAAATGTACACATACAACATAGACCTGCTCTATGATTTTTGTACCACGTTACCTTCTAAAGCTAAAAGAATTATTAAAACTATTTCAGTAGTTTTTAACTTTAACAACACTAGAAAAAACTGTCAATAACATTTGTAAGACTAATATGAAAATGAAGAATGTAAAAGTAACACATAACTGCATGTAGCGATATTAAGGATTACACGACAAAAATTATAAATTATCATAGTTGTCAATTAAGGTTTAGAGCTAAGTGGATATCCTAATTTAATCCTAGTTTAACATAGAAAAAAAACTCAAAAGTTCAACTACCGCATTATTCGTAACGCGCCTGGAGATGAGCACTCGGCTCTTGTAATAACACGATATGGGGACGAATAATATGAGACGTCTTTTTGCTGAGGCTTATCTGTGCGCTGTTCCGTAAGTGTATTTTACTTAAATTGTCTCTTTATTACGTCTGTACGAGTTTATGGAATCAGTAATTGTTTATCAAGAAAGAAAAGAAAAAGTAGATTGAAGATGTTTGTTTTCTATTTTTAAATTCATACTTGGTAGCAAGCGATGGAAAATTTCCTTGGATGTAATATAATTTGTTTCTTTTTTATATTCTTTCCAAGGGTCGGTTTTCATTTGCTAGTGAGTAACTTTGGACTTTCACTGCTAGACATAGACCTTCAATTTTTAGGAATCTGAAAAAATCTGATGTGTAAGAAACAACGAAGTAAATGAGAGTTGCTGAAGTCAAATTCCTTAGAAACTTTACGAGAAAAAACGCTTTTATCTTGAAAGTATCCCGATTTTTCTCAGCTTGTGTGACTCCTGGACTCGACACTAAAGCTCCTATTTTTTGTTTTTCCTTTAGAATTGTTTTTCCCAGTTTTTTTTTAATAAACCGATGTTTCGCACCTATTGAATTTTTTTTCAATAACTTGACACGAACCAATTTTTTCCAAAGTATTTTAACTAATAGTAGTTAGTTAGTTTAGTTTAACTAATACTAATTTTAAAAAATCAGGCAGTTTTTTTTCGATCTGAACATACTCACCCTGTACTATTTAGTCACTAAATGGACTAGATATGGAGGGTTAGCTTACTTTTAAACTTTTAATTTTGTTTATGGGGATGAACGCAATCATTTAGCAATTTAACATCATTGTTTTTAAAGATATGTAATATCTAACATGATTGCGTTAATCGAGTATAATGTAATATCCAGATATACACGCATCAATGGGAATTATATTTCCAACAAAATTCACAACTCTTCAACCAATTCGAAAAGTACATTCAATGCCGGAGGCAATCGCACTCTTCAAACTCATAGAACTTCAGTGAACAATATTCAGTACTCCAATTACAGCAATAGCATTTAAGTGGTCCTGAAGGATATTGCAAAAAAAAGATTGGTACGGGGGCAAGCGCGTGACGTCACGAGCCGTTGCAACAGAACCTAATAGGAAACGCGATCGTTGTCTTTAATCGAATCGATGTGCTCTGGAACGGTGCAGAACTGGGAAAATGGAGAATTGGAGTACTGGAAACATTTTTTTCTATGTAAGTCGAGTGCAATTAAGAATGCACGTGTTTGCTTAACACAGTACAACATGTTGAGATAATACGAATTGCTCGGTTTATTTATTTCTGAATAGTGTTTGGAAATACTCACAAAATTTTAATATTCACCTCAACCATTCGAAATTCGACTAAACATATTTGTACGATACGTTTACGTTACGTATTTACGTTTTATATACATTTTTATAGTTTGTTTACACCAATTCAATGTGACAACGAAGAATCGCATTGTTTAAACTGATTCACATTTTAATATGGATAATCAGTATCTCTTTATACCTATAGGATGATTTGATGTGATATGATGTCAATATTGTTATTAAAACATATAGGATTGTTGTTACATAATTAAAGTAGAATTTTATTTAACAAAAGCTTTTGTTAAATAAAATAAAACTAACTAAATGTTACTAACATGTACTTAAAACCGTACCATAGCATTATAGACCGATAATGCCTATAATATTATGGTGTGTCAAGTAATGTACAAAAGCTAAAATGATTAATCGTTGACAAAGGACACTGCTGACAAAGTACATGGCAATCGAATTAGACGAATTAGGCTAAATTATAATATTTATCAGGCAGAGATCAAAAAGGTTAAATATGTTTTACCCAAGTTAACATACAAGCTAGGCTCTTTACGTCATTTGCAGTAGATGTGATTTAATATTAATAGTATTTTCCTAGAAAAAAAAACACTTCATCCTCATTGATCGCGTCTTTAAAATAATTACGTAAAATCGTAACGATAATTGACTCGAACTTTTGAAATCGCTTTTGCAAAACTTTTAAAGCTGCCTACCACCTAAGGATATTGTCACGGGATCTCTGTAGAATCAAAGACGAAAGACGTGCAAATGTTTTTAAAATCTTTGCATTAGTATAGCCTAGTTTGTTTTACAGCCCAAATAAATAAGTCTGGTGAGCAGTCAATCAGTCCGTTCCTACAAGTTGGAGTTTAAAAAATTATGATTATTATGACAATTTTTGAAGATTTATCAAAAATTTCGAGACTTTAAAAAGGTATAACATTTAAATTTTGAAGAATTTACTCATACAGAAAAAAATAATAAGAATGAAATTAATGTGACTGTTAAATCTTTTATTAGTTTTTTACTTTAATTTATTAATTAGTAATCAAAATGAAATAGATAATAAATATCTATTTTTAATTATTTTTTGTTAACCCTGCAAAGATACTGCACGGATGGCATAGTGGTTTAAGTGGTCGCCACGCCGCTTCCTACTACGCCGAGTGTTGTGGGTTCAAACCCCACATGGGACAATACTTTGTGTGATCCACAAATTCTGGGTGTTCTTTGTGTCCGTTTCATGTATGTTTGTGAAGTCCCCCGCGACACAGGAATATATATTCCTAATGCGGGCGTTGTCTTTTTAAAAAGAAAGAAAAGAAGAAAGAAGATATATGAGGAATACTGTTGAAATACATACATACACTAGCGACTCGCCCTGTCTTCGCACGGGTGCAATGTATTATAAAAATAAATCTACCTCTTAGATCATTCTCTGTATTGATAAAAACCGCATAACAATCCATTGCGTAGTTTGAAAGATCTGAACTTTGTACTGCTATTGTGATAACATTGATAGGGGATTACCTGGGTATTTAACTACAAATAAATACTTTTGAGTATCATAAATGAAAATTTAGCTCGTCTGGTGTTGATCTAGAATAACTGTTATTTCAGAATCTCTTAATAAAAGCAATTTCCCTCTTGTTTTAGGCGTAATATAATATATAATTGCTGTAATTGGGATTGATATGATGGTCATTATATTAGTTTGCCTAAGCCATTTACATAAAATACATGATGGGGTTTTACCATACCTTTGATTTCTAATGTAGAAAATAAGCGCTTTTTACAATCCTTGATCTTACATAGAATATCACTTCCCCATTGTTATTCCTCCGTTGAATACACCTGCGATTATCCGTTATAAAATTGTAATACCGCTAATGGCTTTCGCATGTCTTTATTTATGCAGTGCCTTATAAACGTCTTATCTTTTTTATAAAGACGTGTTTTATTGTTTAACTTTTAATATTTGGTAAAAGTTTTAGTAATTACTTGAAGTGTATTCCATTCAGTTCAGCATTTTATGGCTGTGTGATATTATTTACGTTTGACGTCATTTATCAGCTATATAGGTCAGATATCGATGTGCTATGTATTATGTCTACCAATATAGGTGACACGGGTATAGGGCCTATTGGTCTAGTGATAAGCGATCCTGATTTTTAAGCCAGAGGTCCTAGGTTCAATTTCCACCCAGGATAAATATTATGTGAGCACGATCATTTATTCTGTGCCTGGGTGTAAATTATCTATCACGTTATGTTTGTATTTAAAAATATATGTACACGGCAATTAGCTTCCACCTATTGCAAAAATAGGACTAAAGTCTGTTTACCTCTTTGGGTATAAAGACATGGGTGTATGTATGTATGCACTACATAGGCGATGACACTATATGAGAAAGTGTAGAATTACCATGCAACATAATTGCCTAAGTTATTCCAGAAACTAATTCT
The DNA here is from genome assembly GCA_902825455.1 of Arctia plantaginis. NCBI lineage: Eukaryota > Metazoa > Arthropoda > Insecta > Lepidoptera > Erebidae > Arctia > Arctia plantaginis. The sequence continues at coordinate 15,282,638 of CADEBD010000422.1, forward strand.
GCAAACGGTAATATTGACTTCGACCGTGTGCAAACTAAATATGTGTGTGATAGCATTCACTCCCGGCTCTGCTTGTATAGATATTTATTTTCTATCAAGTCACACGGTCCTTTTTAAGTATAAAAGGGTTTCTACTTCTTTTTCTATACCCCTAATAACGTAGACGCTATATTACTGATGTATTTACTAAATTAGGTCACTTATTCTTTGTTATACACAAAGTAACAAGGAAGTATTATTTACAAAAGGAAGCTTAACCCAAATCTGAGTTTTCTTCCAGTGAACCTTAGAAGTGAATAGAGGGTAGCAGAGAACGCAAGGGTAAAGTTATGTGTATGTAGAAATAGGTAGAGAAAAATATATATTCTAAATACATACCTATATTCATTTATTAATATTAAAGGTATAAATAAAAATATAAATATCCTAAAGAATATTTATCAATAATGATCGGTTAGGATTTATTTGAATATCACACAGATTCGATAATAATTGCTAAATTAATTAATTTTATTCAGTGCAGTATGAACCGATGTCTGTTAACGAATAGATATGATAGCTACTAGGCATGACAATGGAGCACCTGCATGCTTTTTTCTCCAACGGTTATAGTAAACTGTCTCGCAAAACAATTACTTGTATAAGATTGCGGACATTGCTACAGAAGTCTAAGATTTTCATACAAAACATCAAAATTTATCGCTTTAATAAGCGATAGTTTTTATTTTTATTTTTTATTTTTACACTTCCTGCATTACAGTTTGCACGAGGCGGACTTAATGCCACATGGCATTATCTACCAATCAACCTTAAGATGGTTCAGTAAGGGACATGGCAGGTGTACATGTATTATGTAATAAGAAGAGAAGCTATGAAAATATAACATTAATTTAATAATACTATTTAAAATAGATAGACGAATACATAGATAACTATTAATATTTTAATAGCTTTAATATTATATTTCCTTGACCTTCTTTATGGTATGGAAATTCTTAAGTACAGCAGCTAACGAGGAAATGGTACTACGTCATAGAATCGATTAAGACTACACAGTGTTCGGTCACAAGCTGGTCTAAGCAGATACTCGTATTTATCTATATGATAATTTGTTTCTTTCTAAGCTCTGAATGATATTTACTTGTACTGAGCTTGTACGTGTAATAGTAAAATATTTATATCATTTTTCTATGCAACCGATCACGCAATACATTAAAATTCAATTTCAGTCTGAATTATGCACAAAAGCGAAATTTAATGTGCTTCATAAAATACAGTCGTAAAAGATGTTCGTTGTATTCATTGCATTCAGAGACACGCAATCAATCACACTTATTAGCAAACGTTGACGGTGGCACTCGAAGTACTTGAATAAGCTCCATATTCACTTGGGAACGTGTTGGAGCTAGCTCACATTGGCACGGACGAGGCACTCTGATAACAGGCAATATGGTAAAACTTCGTATAAGGGAATCGTAAAATCTAAAAAATATATTCGTATAAGCAGAAGAAGGAAGAAACAAAAAATGGTTCAATGTTTTGTGAATGTTATTTATTTTTATTGAAAACAATTAATTTCAACGGTTCACTGCAAAAACTGCAAAGTGCAGTCATAGATTGAGATAATATCTTTATCTCTATCTTTATCAATACTATTACTTAATTTAAGGCTTTTTTTTTTTTGCTGAACGGGTGCATAATTCCTTCGGATCTCCGCCTATTCCTATCAGGCCCTATCCAGTTGGAAGCCGCGGGCTTCCCCCCAACCACCTTATTAACCCTCGAGTCCACATTCGCCAGGATATCATAAGACATGAAAGAAATGAAGCCGCTTCTTAATGATTTCAGTCCTACTAAAAGAATAACATTTTGGATAGGTCTGAACTTTTAAAATGCTATAACTCAAAACTAGTTGTTCTAAGTTGACTGCACTTAGTTAGTTTTGAAAAAACACATGCGTATCTCGGGGATGGTTAGGGCGGCGATCTGATAGGAAGAAAAAGTATACCGTGTATGACTGGTCCAGTTACAAAATAAGCAAATAACAATAAAGGAAACCTTTATGTTTATTCAAATTGCCAATACTCATAAAACATATTGATATTCATAAACACTGGAAGGCTCTAAAGTGTAGATCAATATGCCGAAGACTGTAAGCTGCCTGTACTACGCCGGTCGAATCCTTTGTGCTCCAGATTACGTTATTTAGGCAACCATTGACATGTAAATTCCTTTAGGCTATTAAATTTGCATTCTAATTAAAACAAGACACCCGGCATTGGCTTATTTTGTAAATAGGTACTTGCTGCTTGTAAATAAAGGCTGTAGGTACTTCAAGTTCTTCTAGATTCATGGTTGTTGTCTCTGAATATAAATAGATACAAAATTACTAATACAGTATGCAGTAGCCTTGTAGTGCAAATGATATTTTTCTTAAATTAAAATAATATGATCTAGGCCTTTTATATTGTATCGCAATCCTTAGGTACAGCAGCTAACGAAGAAATGGTACTACGTCATAGAATTGATTAAAACTACACGGTGTTCGGTCACAAACTGGTCTTAGGCAGGGGATTGGAACACCTTTTGAAAGAAGTTTTCAGGACCCTCTGGAGAACTAGATGACGTTGTCAGAAGGTAGCTAGAAATAAATATGGCTGCTTTGAAAAAAATATCAGAACTTCGCAGTGTCTATAAGCGAAATTAAGTAACTGTGCTGTGCTGTTAAGTAATTGTTTTACTATAATTTATCTGTTCAATGTTAAATTGTAGAAGTTCTCGTCTCGAGTATTAGCCAGAATAAGAATTTTCCATATACTTCATCCTCAGATTTATAAAAGAAATCAATTAAAAAACCAGCCACTAATTAGATATCTTTCAATAACATTATAAAAGTTTATAGCAAACTTTGTACGGATCGCAAACGTACACAATAACATATCAAGCTGACTACAATAACAGAGTAACGACGGTTCCGCGTTCACGATGCGGGCCTTTACGTTCATATCTAAATTGTACAAGCACTACTTTCACAAACTATTACACAATACACTAGCTCATAACATTTCATCCAATTATTTTAAATTGACTGTTTTAAAAATAAACTATTTATTATGGCTATATAACTTATGGCAGATATTTTAAGCAATGTTGTTTCAGAACTTGTTCCACACTTAAAAAGTTAAAGAGGACTCTGCTGAAGATTCTTAGTTTTGTTACTCAAATCTCAATAAAATATTTTTGTACAACGTGTGACAATGAATTGTTTTGTTTTATAAGTGCCACGGCAAATAATTTTATTCCCGCTGACCGGTCCCGTCGCGAGACCCAACGCGTGATAATGCATTATTTATACGCCCTAAGACGACTAAAACGAATGCAGATACTAACGAAAAATAAGATACGGAGGCACAGTCGCCTTTTGTCTCAACGACAAACGTGCCTTGTGAATAAATAACACAAATAAAAATCTTATAAATATTGAACAACAGTATATTTCACACTTAACCGAGAGCCACAGTAACTGAGATATATTATGACATGGTTTTATGTCGATGCAGGTTTTTAGGTGGATCATGTTTTTCGAATTTTTGTTTGTAAACGATTCGGGACAATGCATCGGTTTTTATTAGTATTTTTTACAAGGCTTCGTATACTTTAAACATCCAAGTTTGGTGATACTGAAAAAAGCTTCTGGGAGATACGTTTTAAAATTTAAGTGATGTCTGGCTACAATGTCATACATAAGTGATTACTTTTTGCGAAACCAGAATACGATTGTTTAATTTTTTCTCATTCCAAATACGAAAAGCGCTGGTCAAAAATTGTTCAACGTTGTTAATTTTTTTGTTCGAATACTGCTGGTAAAAGCATGGAGAAAGATAAATAAAAAGTGACGTTATAGTTTAAAGTTTGCTCGTGTAGATTTGTTTAGTTTTAATCAACATTTCATCGTCATTGGCAGCCGGTCACCGAGTAACGTCAGAGCTGGCAAACATAGAAAAATAAATCAGTAGAGAGTTTATCCATTCATTTTAACTTTTATTACTATGCTATTACTTTGTAAAATAACTTTTTAAGTTTTTAGTATCCGTATACAGTTTGACGTAAAATAATTATAAAAAAGCCGTGTGGTGTCGTGGGACACCCGATAGGAACGAAGTTGTGACGATCTAGTAAAACTGATTTGACACGATTTTAATTACAACGCCATCTATGAAAGCGGCTATTATCTATATATTTTTCAGTTGGTTTCTAATTAAAACACTTTATACATTGGTAAAATCTCCTTGAGAAATGATTTCCTATATATTCGATAGATGGCGCTGAATGACTGACAAGTGACAATTCAAAATAAATACTGAGATGAAAAGTAATGATTTCCTATCTATTCGATAGATGGCGCTGAATGACTGACAAGTGACAATTCAAAATAAATACTGAGATGAAAAGTAATGATTTCCTATCTATTCGATAGATGGCGCTGAATGACTGACATAAAAAGTGTCGTTACAACTTTTCGTGAGTTTTTTTTTCCGTCTAGCCCCCTTTCACAATGCGCGATAAGGAACTTCGTTCCAAAAACTGTTTTCGACATGTTTTTTTTTTAGTTTATATATTATAGTAAGTATGATTAAACGCTACCTAAACGATTTTATTTACAGCTGTTTACTTACAGCATCTATTCAATAAAAAAAGATGAGTCATAGTTATTTGGCCTTATCAAATATGAAGATGCAGTAAATCAAAAAAAAGACGTCTTGATTACTGTTTTTCTTTTAGTCGGTTAAAAATGTTATACATCCTCCTGATGTATAACATTTTTAACCTGAAGGAACTTTCCTTTTAAAGTTTACCCCAACTTATTCTTTTAATCTTTTATTTGTATTTCTTTTTATGGTTTTGGTTTATCTTAGTACCTTTATAAAATTGCAAACGCAGACTAAAAATCCTAAAGTAGACGTCTCTAAAGTTTTCCTTTCGTGTATAGTAAGCATATGAATAGTTGATACAGAGGGGTGCAAAACTGCCGGCGTGCAATACCGTTTATAAAGCGTTAATATATAAATCAAAACGCTGTTCACGGTTTCAGCGTCATGGAGTAGAGGTTTTCATTTTGCAGTACACGTTAAATTTTTTAGAGTCGATTAGAGCTATATTCATAGCTCAGCGTTGTATTATAATAAGAGAGTGAGGTTGATTGTACCTACGCATAAAAGGTTTAAAAAGTTTGCATTATATATTTGCAATATAGAGTTGTGAATTTCTCTTTTTGTAGATAAACTTATTTGATTTCATGTGTTTTTTTAATGTTCTTCGTCTCAGAACTCCGTCATTTATGAACTGATTTGAAAAACTCTTTTTGTAAAATGGCGATACACTCATTTGGTCCCATACAAGTTTGGAGAAAATGTATTCCCATAAGGGTAAAAAATAAAGGAAAACAAAACCAGTTAAATACAATTCATCATGATCTAGGCGTATTTCAGTCGCTGATACTTTTATAAAGTTAAGTATGTTGTCGTCAGTACCAGACAAATGAAATCATAAAATGCTTCTATGTCTAATAGGACGGCTCCGTTGGTCTAGTGATTAGTGACCCTGACTGTTATTCCGGAGGTCGTAGGTTCGATTCCCACCCGTAAGTATGTTTATCAGCAGTCTGGTTACTATAGTACCGGCTCTGCCTAGTTTGGAATCGGATAGCCGTGTGTAAGATGTGTGCGGTTTTAATTAATTATCTGGCTAAACTTAATTTAATTCAAATTTAAACTTATAAAAAAAAGCTACTTCAAGAAATGTATCGATTAGACTCAAAGACAAACACATAGGTGGGTTTGTTTCCTACCCTGAAGTAATATTTCTCTGACCTTTCACTCTATGTTCTCAGTTGTATTTATTTGTAATATGCTTGTTTTTAGTAGTATTAAGTATGTTTATCAACAGTCTGGTCACCAGAAGTAAATGTTCAACCTTTACTTCTGGTGACGTACGTGCTAGTTTGGGGTCAGAGGGCTTAGTGTAAGTTTATTTCACATCAACTCGATCCTCACGGTGACCGCGTTTAGCGCTGTGATTGGCCGGCGCTTAAATCTTTACCAATCGCAACGCCGACTCACTGTCGAGAGCGAATAGAAGTGAAATGAACTTACACTAAGCCCTCAGATAGCCGTATTTGAGGTGTCTCAAGTTATTATTATTCTCTTAGGAATCAATAATTACTTAAAATATAATCATCAACAGCCTTTAACAGTCCACTGTTGGACATAACATAAAATAGAATAAAAGATTGCAATTATGCATTTAAAGAGGTACATAAAATGATGCTCCATCACTTTATCTTCTTCGAGCGTTATTTGAACGTACAAAAATACATAATTACGTACGTGCCTTTAAAATATCAAGTACATGAAATGGTCTCAAGTCTTAAATTTGAGTTTGGTGAAGAGCAGATTTTTGTGCTTCACATAAAATATATAAAACATTAATGATCATTTTTATTAACATATTAGTTTGTATATGTTTTTTATTTTATTGCTATGCAATAACGCTACTGATCAAACCAAAGATTATGCCTGATGCCCTTTAACAATATTAAAAAGCATGCATTTGTTTTAAATTATACGTCAGTGCTTGTAATTGTGCCATAATAATCATTCCCTGTGTTGTTTCTAGATTGCGTACAGGTCTTATGGAAAATATATTTTTAATGTTTTACTTTAAAAATATTAATAGGGATCAATGTAATAATGTATTAAAATTGACACCATGACTAAAGACAAGATTTTTATACTAACTTTTCAAGTTTCTGTGTCACGATATACAACAATTTATTCTTGAATTAACGCGACCATTACATACCTCAGAATTGCCTGACATATTGACCAGGTTTCACTGGCTGTCCTCGTGGTCACACACGTGGTCCTCGTATAAATAATTAAGAATTTTATAATTAAATACGAGTAAGCAGTATTTATAAGCTTTTAGTACTTTGTGACGCTAACATGTTACTATGATGAAATTGTGAACAGATATATACATATCTGTTGTTTAGGAGATTGTAATAAGTTGGTGTTACTAAATTTACTTATGTTTTAATTCTCTTGTTTTTCAATGCAACGCTATAGAACCGCTTTGGTTATATAGTTATGCAACTATTTTTATACCTAACCCAGATTTCCAAGATTCAAGTCTACCGGAAATACACTGTAACTAAGTATTTAATACTTAATTTTCCTAATCACAGAATGGTATAACTTTTAAATAACTAACCTGACCAACATGACAATAATGTGAGTGTCTGAATGTTTGATTACTATATATTATTTTTACTTACCTATCTTGTTGTTTAATTTGCAGTAAAATGTCTTTTTCAATTATGTTAAGTTTTTAAAGTTTAAATAGCTTAAGCTTCAATTCAAAAATTTAACATTCGAACCGTTAAACAACTATCAATAACGGCTTCCTTAAACCTTTTCGTCGATAGTGTACCTAGTACTTATCCAGACAAATTACTCACTCTATTACTATTACACCGAAGTCATTTGCACGACTTATAGTATTAGATAACTAGGTTTGTTCGCGTTCGACAAATAAACTTAAATCCCCCAACTCCGTTTAACCCTCCACATACCCACGAATTTACAAGTTACCCTTAATTTCTGATATCGTAGGTACTACGGACCCAGCGTTTTGAGAATTACTGGTATAATCTACGCACGATTGGCCATTATCTCGGTATCCAGTTCTTGGTACAATTGGAGTTTTTGATCCTGCCATAAACCGGGTAAGGACTTAGTTGTTAATTAAGGCCTTAGAAAGGACGCCACCTTTGTTATGTGAATCGATAGCACTTTGTTACAATGCTGACATTGTTCGTGTTTTGTCCCGGGCTCGTCATAAAAATTGTAATGTTATTGATTCTGACGATGAGGTTTTGTGTATCCAATCTAAAAGTTTAGTGAGGGAAGAAAAAATGTTTATTTATCGTTTTTATGTGTGTTGGAATTCAATCCATGGATGAACTTACGTGCCATGTAAATTAAACTATTGCTGACTTAAATGTATACCTATACAAACATCTGAAAGTTTGATTCATTTAGAATTAAAGGTTAGAAAATGAAAGGTAATATTTCCTAACGTATTATATTCCAAATTTACAATTTTCTTACCTGAAGAGGGAAAAACAATGAAAGGAGAAGATTATTGCTTACAACGATACATTTAGAAACCATAAGCAATGGTTAGATTACCTTGACAGATGATGCAAGCATTAGTGTAGTGCCATAAATATATTCTTCTTCGAGACATTATTTTCGAATTCCGTCAACGAAACTTGCGATTCCAAATATTTTTAATCATCAAAATTATATTATTATTATTTCGTATCACATCGTTGGGAATATATAAATTAACTCGAAATCATAATACATGAACGAACTGCACACATTTATAATACAAGCCTTTTCATTCTGCTGATATTCAACAGCTAGTTTCTATTAACAACACTGAAACGTTACATTTACATGCTGCAATTCAAATACAGACTCCGGTTGGACTAGTTCTGTACCTATTTACGTTTCAGTCAATTACCATAATTAAGTACAAACAACGTTGCAGCGGTGACAACTCAAACATTGAGGGTATCACTTAAAATTTTACGTAAATAATACCTATCGCATATAGTGCTTGCTTTCTGAACATAAATTTGAAAGCTCCATGCATTTGGAGCACTACAGTTAGTTTTGATGAATCATATTTCAATTTAAAACTAGTTTAGTAATTTGATTTTGAGTAAGCCTGATCCTGCAAAAAATCCATAAATAAGTAAAACGGGAATTTATCAATTATATATCAACGCACATGACCGTCAGTTTCGGCTAACTGTGTATTGACTAAGTATTCATTCTGTCAAGTTCTATAAACATGCCAATAAAGAATAACAAAAAAAACCGTTATTGTTGGAGATATATTTAGACTAGATTACGAAAATATGAAACTGAATCGACAAACAATGTTTGAGTAAATTTTTGAGTATCCAAATAATTTTTACCTAATTAAATTAGGTAAACATAAAGGATCGTTTAAAAATGTTACAAAACCTATAGATGTATAATATAGTCTTTAGTATATTGTCATAAATTTATAAAGCTTGTAAGAGAAACTAATATTATTTCCTACACTAGAGCATAGCCACCAAATATAATTTAAGAGCAGCTTTAAGTCATTGGTGCTAGTTCTGAAAATTTCATCTCTATAAAGACTCAAAAAAAAACATACACGAACCTAACAAAATTTTAGCCCACGTAATTATATTAAGTCTGTAAATAAAACGGCGATATCAAAATGTGATGCTATTAAAGTTTAAATAAGTTTTAATGAACGTACGAATAGAATCGGTTAAATAACCTCGCAGCAAATATTTATATTCAATCCTACGTCTTCAGACGATTAGGAGTTTTAGTTGATGAATTTGTTTATGGTAATTTCGAAAGCAATAAGATCAACAATATTTTGTGAGTAAAATTGCTAGGAGTGCTTGAGGCAATGTTTGAAACTGTCTTAATTTGTTTCGACTTAATCTGGTATACATGATATTGAGCGATTCTCGAGTACTGTATTGTCAGCAGATTTCTATCTTATGTACCTACTCCACCATATTTAATGTGAATATCACTTAATTAGGTTAGTTATTTAGGTTAGAGCAATAGTTATTGTACGTCGAATCATACTAGAATTTACTAGGTTATTTTAAAAATATTAGGTTTTACGAATCAAATTTATTTTGTGAGCATTATAAATGTATTTAAAAATGACATTTAAGTTGTATATTTAATGCAATAAAGATTATAATAATATGTGACGAGTTATAAGCATTTTTAGTGTCTAAATTTGAACGTGATAGAATATTAGTATTTATAAATTTTCATTAATCAAATAATTTTCATTAATCAATCAATGTGCCAATAAGTCAAATGTTAAATAGTGCCTCATAATAGTAAAATGTTATACTACAAGATTTTTTTTAAGACAACTAGTGCGGTACTAGGAATATATATTGTGTCACGGGGGACTTTGCAAACTTACATGAAGAACGGACACGAAGAAAACCCAGACTCAGAACAACAGAACAATTTGTGGATTACACAACGTGTTTTTCAGTGTGGGGATCGAACCCGCAACACTCAGCGCAGTAGGAAACGTCGAGGTGGCCGGTTAAACTACTACACCATCAGTGCAGTCAAAAACAAATAGTGTAATCATATAATCATATTATGAAAGAACAAAAAATACATTGCACAATCTACGCTGCATTACTACAATCAAGTGCACGTAGTAATCCATAGTCAAATTTACTTTCCCGAGGTGATAGAAATGGTCAATTTTTGCATGCCTTTTCGCTGGCAGTCCTTTGGTCAGTCAAAAAATTTTGGCTGAACTTTTTCGCTGGATTTTTTCGCTCATGACTCATATGCTTTGTTTTAGTCCAACAACGCTCTCCATAACGAGTTAGTTGTTCTCATCATCGCCTATAACACTGCTGGACATAGGCCTGTCCTAAGAAAGGAGTTTTTGGCAGACGGGTTGGTATAGGATTTGTGTCAAGTTTTCATATTCTTTGCAGTGCTGTTGTTCTGCGTAGTTTGCTCTCTTAGTTGTGTCTTAATCCATTACCATACGGTGAAGCAGGTTTCGGCACTCACTATTCACTTCAGTTAGGTCTAAATTAAGAGAATTGATAGGATGATAGAATAATTTTGTAAATAATTGAGTTTTGGTGACTATTAAATTGCAGGTGGTAGTCCCTAAAAAGGTATTTTATTGATCATTGAAACCTTTAGTTGCTTAGCAAATAAAAGCTAGCGTAGAATTTAACAGAAAATATGTGTAACACTACACATCGTTCGTACGTTACTGGTGTCCTACTGAACCGATTCTGTTTAATCAATGCCTCTGGATTGGAACTATTGGAACTATTCGAAGTGATTGAAGCGAAAACCCGGCTGACGAGCAATCTTCAACTAATATCCTTCGCGAGAACTCAATTACAATACGCTAACGCCTTTAATTTCCTCATGTAGACAGCGTACCTTAGTGTTTTAAACAATGAACGGTACTATTTGTTTTCGAAATCTCAAATTGAAGTGAGTTGTTGCCATTATAATGAAGTTATACTCAACAGACAGATGAGCTTGACAGATAGTCAGTGGCACAAGGAGGCGCTGGAGTTGGGTCGGAGTGCTGAATCTCGAGAAATCGAGGATCAAAATCCCAGTTCCGCCAGGTCTTCGTTGAGGAGTGGAAGGAACGACTTAGGCAACTAACTACCGGGTATGCCGTTATTGCGACGGTAAGACCTGTTAACGAGGTTTGGCTCGAGAGGCAACACGGGATCCTTTCATACCGGCTGACGCCGGTGATCACGGGCAAAGGATGCTTCGGGGACCACCTGTCTGATCCGCAACACCGTGGCGCGAACACTGTGGTTCCCACACACATGGGGGTCATCTACAAGCTGTAGATGGCCCGGGGTCTGTCGGGATTCCAGGAATTTCCTTCCTAGGGTACACCTGGTTTTGGTCGGTTCCTGTCCGACTTAACCACCGGTAGTTGGTATCCGAAGGGATTGCCGCACAGACAAAAAAAAGGCTTCACAGATAGAGAGTGAGGTTCTGTAACCTGTACCTAACTTACCACTGTTAGATCCGTGAAATTATTAACTCTTTTCATACTATATATTATATTATCCATAGCTTTCTTATGTTAGGTAGACTAAATATCTTCAACAATATTTTGATTTTTAAACTAGTGAGACGTGGATGTCATATAATATGATTCTATTCTTTTGATAATATTTTCATAAAAATTAATTTCTTTTTTTTTAGATCAATATTTATGTAACCTTAAAATTTTTTGTTCATAAATTTCCAAAAGCACTATTGAAGTTTCTTAAAACTACTGCAATATGTCTGTGAAAACATTGTGCCTTATCTAAATTCTGAATTCTAAATCTTTGTTTCTTTAAAAGTACAGCAATCTAGAACACACAATGCCTCATTTATCTAGATCTGGCTCGAAGTATTCGAAACCTATTAACAATGGAACGTTCATAGTTATCTTTGCATCTCTTGTCGAATAGATATTGATCATAAATATCAACCGTTTGAGCAAATTTACTGTTGACGGGCGGATAATCTTTAAAACACACGATCGATAAAAAAGTGGAAAGTAACGTTAAATACAATTACAAACTTTAAAAGTAAATCGCGTGGATGTACTTAATGACACTAATAATATTCGAATAAATTGTTTTTTTTTATTTTACTCGAATCTTAGACCAAATTCGAATCTATACAAATAAATAATCTGAGTGTCTGTTTGTAATATTAAAATAACCGCTTTTTACTAAATGCATATGTATGTTTACACGGTACATATGCCAAAATATCATTTTTTACAATTTTTGTCTGTCTGTCTGTTTGTTCCGGGTAATCTCTGGAACGGCTGGACCGATTTCGACGGGACTTTCACTGGCAGATAGCTGATGACATAAGGAGTAACTTAGGCTACTTTTTTTAGACTAGCTACGCCCCGCGGCGTTGCCCGCGGTTATAACAACAAACGCGGGTAACGTTTGAACGTAAAGTTTGAAAAATTACATACGAGTAGATGCAATGTGTCAAGTTCTCTATTAAACTTTTTTCAGAGGCTCTCGAAAACAACAACGTATTAATGATTTTCGAGATTTTTATTTAATTTTCAGTACATTTAGGTAAAACATTCCCAAAGAACCTTGGAATGCCAATACTTATTTTAGTAATTTTATTTCTACATATTATTATTTTTATAAGAATATACTAGTTGAAATTTTTCATCAAAGCAACGAGCTGTATAACGACTAAACCTATATACTTTCAATAAACTGACTCCAGCTCGTATAAAGCCGATCGGGCGATTTGAATAGAACACGCTATGGGCCGTTGTCGCGGCGCCAAATGGGATTGTATCGGCAATAGGCCTCAGGTGCCGATTAGAGCAGATCTCTGACTAGATAGAGGCACGCAACTCGAACCAAACTCCGCGATACTATTAAACTTTGGATTGTACCAGGTTCAAGTTAGATTGTTATAGGTATATTATAGATGTAAATCTATTAAGTTGGTACAATGTATCAGCGGCATTATGTTTTGCTGTTCAGGGAAAGAGATCTGACAAGATTATTTAGTCATAAGATATAATTTACAACTTTAATTTATTTACGATCTCGAAGCTCTAAGCTCCGTCCTTAGCTTTTTACAAGAATTTAACAAACCCTGTAGCGTGGTGGTAGCGCATTTGTACGCCAGACCTGGGATCGGATCATTCCGTCTGAAATTCGTATAAACAAATTTATTATACATGTTTTCAAAAGAACTATTATGGACATTTATGGAAATAATAGCCTTATATCTAGTAACGGCTATGTGATTAACATTTCTAGACTTAGAATAAAGTCTTCGCCACTTATTAGTCAAGAAAAAATAATCGTAAGTGCTTAGTTGCGGGTCAGTGACAATAGTATTATAAGCTTTAGAAGCTTAACTAATAAGTAATCTTTAATAACAAATGACTAAGACAAAACAATGAAAAATAATGGTTTATTCGACACTTCTTATTAATAATAATACTCGTAATAATAATAATATTTCACACACGGCTGTCTGATTCCAAACTAGGCACAGCCTATACGAAGGTAACCAGACTGCTAATAAACATACTTATATCTTTTAAATACATACATATTATAGATAAATTACACCCAGACATAGAACAAATGACTGTTTTCATGACACAATATTTGTCCTGGGTGGAAATCGAACCCACGACCTCCGGCCTAGTCAGGGTCACTAACCACTAGACCAACAGGCCCGTCTAATAGATAGATAGATGCGTATGTGGGTTTGTTTAATTTTCACTCTTTCAATGTTTTCTGGAAGTCTACCTGTTACGTTTACCCACCGAAACGTATACTGCAAAAATCTAATGAACTTTTGTCTTTTGTTTTGAAGAAAGATTATGTTATGACAATTAAACTTGAAGAGCAATTATTAGGTTTTACTAGTTCTGTATCATGTGGTTTTAAAAATGTTTCTTCGGTAATTGATAATAAAAAAACTTGCTTGACTTAAAGGCGAGTTATAGATAGAAAGCTAAGGGTAATATTTAATATTTTTGTGGATAATCCTTTACTAATTAAAGCGTACAAAACAAAAAGTAACTTGATCTTCCATTATGATATGGGCAGATATTCAACTAAAATACGTTCACGTTATTACAATTTTTACGTAACCATAAATCGCAGCATGTAGTATGCAAATTCTGACAAGGACACAGAACCATTAATCAATGTATTTCAAGTAAAGCTATTCTGTTATTAATATACTTAAGACTCCCATCGATGTACGTAACCAAGTTTGTATGTAAACAATAAATTGTTTTATGCAAAATATTTGCTCGAATATCACTATTCCTAATAAAAGTATCACAAGCATATTTTCAAAACACGATTACAGATAAAATTAGCTACGTGCTAGGCTCGAATAATGTGCATTTTAATTACACTTTCTTACCATGGAATTATGCAAAAGAGAAGTCGTTATTCTTAATGGTACGGATAAAATCCTAAACGATTATATATTTTACTTTTGTGCGTCTTCAGATGGTAGATAGCAATGTTAAGTCGTTCAGCTTTCTTTAATTGATTACTTAAAGTTACATCGTGAATATTTTCTTCAAGGTAATTTCAAAGATTGTGTCTGTATTATAACTGATACTATTTAATGAAGTGTACCAATGTATGTATATAATGGTCCAAGAAGTGTTTTGAAGGACTCAGTTTATTTAAATTTATTATTAAACCGTGATAAGTCAGTTCAATAAAATAGGTCGAGTAATGAGGATAGCCTCACTAGCCTCGTTTTTTTTGGTTGTGTAATAAAATATCTCATAAACAACAAATGAAAAGTTTAAAAGCGATATCGATCCAAATAATAGGACGAGATAACGCGGGTTGCGTTAGCGAAACGCCATTGGTAGTCACGACACGTCCAACAGCAGCCGGTGACACAGCCTCCAGATATAAAGAAAAAATAATATACGAACAACTTTCACAAAAGTGGGTGAAGTCATTTATCAAGCTAGCGCTAAGAACTCTCGACAGGGAGAACTTTTGATACAGGATACGTTGGCGCTAGACATTAATAATAAGGATATCATAGTACTCGGAGTGTTTTTAGGATGTCTTCAACGTGTTTTATCACTTAAGCTTGAAAACTTTCCTCTTAACGTCACAGAGTTTTTGTTCCACTGTCGTGTCAACCCCGACCTAGATAAGAAAACTTATATTTTACTACCAATTATAGATGTAGCAAAATACATCTTAAATTTCCTGGTTCAGAATTTCTTTTTTTATTTAATAATGATATGATTACTTATTAATATTGGGGCGATGGTTTAAAATCTGTAATAACTAATCAACAACCAGATCTAATATTGTTGCCTATTCAGTTCTACTTTATAATGGTATCAAAGCTAATAGGTATATTCAGAACAAACAACTTTGGTATCTTTATTCTGGGCGTCTGCTTCCAAACTCGGGCCGTATTCTGTACGTAACTAACTTCCAGTTAGACCCGTAAACGACTTTACGTGTCAAACAAGGAAATCAAATTATCAACTCCTACCAACTTCGCACCTCTTTCAGTCCGTACGAGATACCGGAATTTGTTGCCCGAAAACGGTCGCCCTTCACTATTTGAAAATTCTATACGTTACCTTAGACAAAAATATGTGTAAGGGCACATAGTGCCAAACAAGCTTTATTGGGTATCTTTACTAAAGAATGTGAGCTGGGAATTCAATAAGTGACAGCGAAAGGAATTAAGGGTCCCTGTGGTAACTTATCTTGCACTTTGTATCCTTCAGATAGTTTTAACTGTAGTCACTACTTTCTAAAGTTGTAGTGATTTTTCATCTTATAAAAAATATAGAATTCAATCATCAAAGCGACGACTAAACTACGGCAGCCTGTAGTTTTCTTTCATTAACTATTCAATAACTCATTGGTCTTTCAAAGAAAGACATGGCTCTGCATCTATTATCATAATTCCTGGATTTCTTTTTTAACCCGGTGTGGTGGTTCGATTAAGAAAACATTACATAATTGTGCGAGAGCTGTCGGGCACGCAAGTGGCGCCATGAAGGGAACGTGAAACTATGCGGGGTGTTCAGGGCGCGCGGGGAGAGACTCGGAGGGGCGGCTATGAACACCACCACTCTAGTCGAACTGACGAATCCATCGTTTCGCCAGTCGCACATAAACCACAATGAGGTCGGCACGCGTTCGCGTCGCCTCCGACACCGAATGTACGTGTGCCGCGACGTAAACACTAACCTGTGAAGTGCTACATTAATAATGTTTCTATGACATATTGACTTAAATTTAGTGAACGTTTCCAGTTACCACTCCTGTGAAATAAGTACAGACAAATGTGTGTAAAAAATGTTTCAATTGCTGACTCTTTTGTTTGTGGCTTTAGGTGTTAATGCAGCTTATGCTCCAAGAGGTGTGGATAACTGCAACCGCTTATCTAAAGGTGATGAAAGCACCTTGTGTCGGGTGCGAATGCTTGACGCTGATGGATCCAGTTTGGCATCTGCACCCTCTGAAAATACGAAACGATTTACTGTCGAATGTAATCAGCTGCTTCTCTTTGAAAGTTATCTCGAAGCAAACTATTTTCAAAGGTTTTCATCTCTCACTGAACTAACAATACGGAACTGTAAACTGTTGAGGATACCCGGTAACGCATTTGAAAGCTTACGTGAACTCAAAAAACTAGCGATAAGATCTAGAAACTACGATTGGAGTCCTAATAAAAATTTAGAACTCTCTCTTGGAACTTTTAATTGTTTACGAGAGTTGCAAGTACTTGATCTTGGTGAGAATAATCTGAAAATAATACCTCAAGATGTATTCTGCCCTTTGGATAATCTGCAAATGTTGAATCTTACTCAAAATAAGATTAAAAGCGTTGATCGTCTTGGATTTGGAAAAAACTGTGGGTCCGGTTTGCGGAGTCTAGATCTAAGCCACAATGAGCTCAAGTCCCTTTCCGAAGAGTCCGAAATTACAGGATTAAAACGTCTTCAAGAATTAAGACTCCAATATAACAATATTACAGACATTTCAGGGGAAACATTTAATGGGCTTATTTCACTTCGAATATTAAATGTTTCTTATAATAGCCTACAGTTTATACCAGAGGGTACGTTTGCAAGCACGAAGGAGTTGCGAGAGGTGTATTTAAATAATAACTTGTTATTTGAACTAGCCAGAGGCGTGTTCCACCGATTAGAACAGTTGCTTGTCTTAGATTTATCGAATAATCAACTCTCAAGCACTTATGTCGACGGTGGTACATTTATTGGCCTTATACGCTTAGTCATACTGAATTTATCCAATAATGCATTGACTAGGATAGATGGAAAGACATTTAAAGATTTATTCTTTTTGCAGATATTAGATTTAAGGAATAACTCAATAGGTTATGTTGAGGATAATACTTTTCTTCCTTTATATAATTTACATACATTAAATTTAGCTGAAAATCGCTTGCATACTATAGACGGGTTCCTATTCAATGGATTGTTTGTACTTAGTAAATTGAACCTGAATAATAATTTGCTTATAAATATAGATCCGAAGGCGTTTAAAAATTGTTCTGATCTTAAAGAATTAGATTTAAGTTCAAATCAATTAACGGAAGTTCCAACTGCCATCTGGGAATTATCTCTATTGAAAACCATAGATCTTGGTGAAAATCAAATAACTGATATCAAGAACGGTTCTTTTAAAAATTTAGATCAATTAACCGGTTTACGATTAATTGACAATCAAATTGGAAACCTTACAGTCGGTATGTTTTTTGATTTACCCAGCTTGCAGGTGTTAAACTTGGCCAAGAATAAAGTCCAAGCCGTGGAAAGAGGCACTTTTGTAAATAATAAACAACTGGAAGCGATCAGATTAGATGGTAATTTCATATCAGATATAAATGGAGTTTTTGCAACCTTACTTAGTTTATTGTGGTTAAACTTATCCGACAATCACTTGGTTTGGTTTGATTACGCTTTTATACCTAGCAACCTTAAGTGGCTCGATGTGCACGGAAACTTTATTGAACACTTAGGTAATTATTATAAACTACAGAATGAAATTCATATAAAAACATTAGACGTCAGCCATAATCGAATAATAGATATTTCACCACTTGCAATTCCAAATAGTGTAGAGTTACTATTTATAAACAATAACCACATAAACAGTATTCAAGTAAATACGTTTATGGAGAAACGTAATCTCACTCGAGTTGATATCTACGCAAATGAGATATCTCATTTAGATATCAATAGCCTCCGGTTGTCCCCAGTTCCCTTGAATAAGTCGTTGCCTGAGTTCTACATTGGAGGGAATCCGTTTAACTGTGATTGCTCTATGGAATGGTTGCCTTTGATAAACAATATGACTGCGATGAGACAACATCCGAGAATAATGGACCTTGAGAATGTGTTGTGCAAAATGACACATTCTAGAGGTGTAACCCATATTCCATTAAGCAATTTAAAGTCTACAGATTTCCTATGTACGTACGAGACGCATTGTTTTACTCTGTGCCGCTGTTGTGATTACGTAGCATGTGATTGCCAAATGACCTGCCCCTATAATTGTTCTTGTTATCATGATCCAACATGGAATAAGAACGTGGTGGACTGTTCAGGCCAACGTGCTGTAGAAATACCAGAAAAAATACCTATGGACGCAACCGAGGTTTATTTAGATGGCAATGATTTAAAAGTATTACAAAATTATGCATTTATTGGCCGAAAAAATATGAGAGTTTTATATGTTAATTCAAGTGAAGTAGAAAATATACAAAATAGAACATTCGCCGGTTTATCCTCTCTTAATACGCTGCATCTCGGTAACAATAAATTAACACATTTAAATGGCTATGAATTTGAACATTTGACGCAGCTCAACGAACTTTTCCTACAAGACAATTTTATCAGCCATATAGCAAACACAACATTTTTAACTTTGAACTCATTAAAAAATTTGAGGTTAGACGGCAATAGGTTAATTGATTTTAGTGTTTGGACTCTAAACATTAATAAACATCTAAATTCACTCGCATTAGGTAACAACATGTGGTCGTGTAAATGTCGATATTTACAAAAATTTACTTCATACATATCAGACAATGCTGGTAAAGTTATTGACATTACTGATGTGTGGTGTTGGAATACTGATCCAAAATCTAAACAAAAGAAAGAGCTAAATTTGAATGGTACAATTTGTAGCGACTACTATGCTGGAGATTCTGTTATAGATAATATGTTGGTTTCAAATTACATGCCTATGATGGTGACTACGCTCTCCGGATTCATGTTAATTATGCTAGTCATCCTTGTGATTTTCTTATTCAGAGACACGATTCGCATATGGCTTTATACAAGCTGCGGTATAAGATTGTTTCCATTTACTGGACCGTACGATGACACTGATAAATTATACGATGCTTATATTTGCTACAGTCCAAAGGATGATGATTTTGTTATTCAAACTTTAGGCGCTGAATTGGAAAATGGAAGCCCCTCGTATCATCTTTGTTTACACTACAGAGATATACCCCAACATAATGTGGCATACATGCAATGTACGTTACCTCTACCAGAGGCCGCAGAAGCATCAAAACGCATTATAATCGTCCTAACAAGAAACTTTATAGAAACGGAGTGGTCACGTTTTGAATTTCGCCAAGCGCTGTATGAAATCTTAAAGCCACGAATTTATACTTTAATAGTAATAGAGGAAAGTTCAGTTTTGCCTGAAGCTGAATGTGATCCTGATTTAAGGCCGTATTTAAAGACGAGTTCAAGGATAAAATGGGGCCAAAAAAAATTCTGGGAAAAGCTGCGTTATGCTATGCCAGATCAGAAATACAAGTCTAAACCAGCCACTTTCAGAAATAATATAAATTCATATACAATGCGAAGTGGTATGCAAAATGGGACAATGAGATCATTTTCTTTCACTGAGAAAATGAGAGGATCAGCAGATGGTGTAAGTACTACACCTGAATTTGTTGATAATCGTCCACAACACATTCAAACTGGTTCTTACGGGCCTGATGGAAGGCCACCTTCAGATCATATATATTCTTCTATAGATTCTGATTATTCATCTTTAGAACTAGGTGCAAACAATCCAAACAGAAGGCGAGAGTTCAGACATTGGCCACCGCCGCCACCATTAATCGATACTCAGTCTTCGGGTCAGGCCTACCTTGTCTAGTCTTTGCTTCTCATAAAAGTTCATGTAAAATCTTTTAGTCGAAGCTTCATGTGAATATTTGTATTACTCGCAACGCGCGCTTTACCAAATAATTAAACTTTTAATGTATTTTTGTAATTTCTCGCCGTTACAAAGGGCGTTTCGTAATGTTGGTGTAAATACATTCTATAAGACTGCTGTAGAAATTACTATGTGAATTTGTAAATAGATTGTAAATAAATGTCCATTTAAGTCACGAGTATACTATTTATGTATTTTAATAAAGCCATTGTGATAATTTTTGCTATAAACCTTTTATTTTATTTCTATTTCCTTATCTATAAATCGGAATATAATAATCAAATCTCACACACGGCAGTCTGATCCCGCACTGTAATAATATAATATGCATGATATATGAATTAAAGTATTGTATAGTGCTAATCTATTTTAAGAACATATTCCTACGAGTAGGTCCTGAATTAGATTAGCTCTTTGGATCTGCGGGGTTTACTTGAGATGATTTTTTATGTAATTTTTTTTCTTAACTGTGTGAAAATTTTATATTTTCATTGAACCTCTGTAACCTTTTTATGTCATAAAATTACATTTAACTTAACTACTGTAACATAAACAAAAATTACGCTATGTTATATGTTAGTACACAGATGACAGAGAAATTAAAAAAAAAACAGCTATGACAACAACGATCAATTATAAGGCTTCATATTACAGGTGAAACAATAAACAAGAAATATGTAATTTGATGAAGTTATTGAATTAAAATAACAATATTTTGTATTTATCTACGAATGCTAACCTTCTTAATTAATACACAATATTGAATCAAAACAGTCATTTAGTACATACATTTCTGAAAAGTCAATCATTTAAATCCTAACTAATATAATAAATGTAAATAAGAGTTTTTTGTTTGTCTCGCTTTCTCCTTTTAATTATGAATCTATGTATCATCATACAAATTAAACACCCTGAAAAAGATATAGGATCGTCTAGAGAAAACTACTGTTACCTAGAGATGGTCAAAATGACTAAAATCTGGTTCATTGTATTCAAACATACTTACCTAAATATAGAGGTATTATTTTTCGTTTATAAGAAAGTAAAATGGACTTAGAGGCGCCTAGAGATCTCGCCGGACGCGTACCTGGAACCAAATCTGACAAAGCCGGTGGTACGTGACACGAATGCGGCGGTCACCCCAACCATATAATAATCGCACAGTATCACCTGCTGAATTCAAAAATATTCTTACATAATCTTGACATTGCCTATAATTTAGTTAATCATTTTCTCCAGTTTTTGTAACACAATTCGTAAATTTTCTGTAACTTGAATACTGATTCAAATGTTGCGCAATAATCCATTTACAGTTAAGTTAATACATTTGAATCTATTAATCATCAACATGAAAGAAAATTAATTTATTGAAAGAACTACGTCAAACCTATTTACATATTCAATTAGAGAAAATAATACAAATATTTAAAATAAAATCTTTCGCAATGTCACAGTAAATACAAATTCTCTTAATAAACAGATGCGTGCGATAAACACGTTATAGTGTAACTCACAGAGGCTCATATCAGTAAGATCAAACTACTCGTAGTATCAGGCTAACACCCGCAAAAACAAAGGATCATTGTCGAAAACCGTATGATTTTTACTTGGCTGATGTAATGTTCACGTTATGCTTGTACCTCACTCACTTCTTTGCGATGGAACATACGACAGTTCAACGTGAAAACATATTGATAGAGCATTAAACAAAATCAAATATTTTTTTCGAATAGACATCGAAAATCAGAACTCATTAATGTAATTTTACACATAAGCGATACAATATATTATAAAATCATTGTTCCCACAGCGATTATGGATCAAAAGATCTTTTTATCTAAAAAATCTTATAGATCGTCCAGATTATTTTCAAATTATAAATAATATATGCTAAAATATAAATATAGTACAAAAGTAAATCATGATTCTTTAACACTATAGAGCTAAACGTGGTGACCAAATTTTTGATTTAAATGTAAGTGAGGAACATCTGTTGTTGGTGAGATTTGTTTACACTTACATTTGTTGGTGTTAGGTGAAATTAAGATCCTCTTAGATAAGAGGATCTTAATTTCACCTTTCACAGAGAGAAATGATTACTATTTTTATTTGATATGAACTATAATTGAAGTCAATCTAGTTCTGGTATAATATATTTAGTCAATTCAATAAGATATACTATGAACACCGCATCATATTTACTACTACTAATTTCTTTATAATAGCAAAAGTTGTTTCAACTAAACTAGGCCAAGGTGAACTTAAATATGCATGATAGCAAGTTCCTAACTTGATAACCCATCTTCTGCCACCATAGCTTATTAAAATTTATTAAGTCATGCCACTCAGGTGTAAGTTGTTTGAGTTTCAAAGTTATTTATATTTTCATAGTAGGAAGAGCTTTTTATTATAATCTCCGTCACCATTTTCTTCCATAGAATGGTACAGTCTGCAGCATCACAGAGTATATTGGCTTTAGTGAGTAATAACTAAACGGTAAGTATTTTCAAAATTATAAACAGTGGGGATGGAATAAAATCACAATCACCGGTTATAAATCCTATGACTTACAAATCATATTATCACACCGGAATCTAATTTCCAAAAACCACTGCGACTTTTGATTTTCTTTCTAAATTGTGGTATTTCTTTGAAAGCTACCGTTAACGAAAGAACGGTAGTCATGACTGTGTTGAGTTAACTAAATTGAATTTGATAACATTTATTTTTAGTTTCATGTCATATTCTACTGTTATTGTGAAATTTAAAGTAACTTAAGTATAAGTCAACAATTATAAGCACTACTTTAAGATTAGAATAAATAAACATTGTCATGATACTATTAAAAACTGTATGACTGTTATACAATTTCTATGAGCTCAGAACAAATTTGTTTCATTTTATCTTTTTGTTAAAAGCAGCTTAAATAAGTTCTTGCTTTGCAATAGATTTAGAACTTTTCATACTTTTCTCGACAACTTAACGTAGATGTTATTTTAGATACGGAGATATGGAGTTTTGTTCATCCAGGGGTCACTTTGACTAGCCTTTAAGACAATAAACTGGTATGAACCATTAGCAGATATGGTAACTGGCCCCTACAAATAGTTGAGTTACTTGATGGTGGTATGAGGTCTTTGCCTAGGCTGCAGTGTAAAGAAACTGCGAAGATTTAAGCAGATAACAAACTAAGCAGGAAGATCGACCCTGCATTTTAATCGATTCATTACTCATAATGATCTCAAAAAAAATATGCCCAGCTTATAAAGCTCCAAGACACTCGCAATCAATGCTGAATTATATACAAATAGGTCTAATTGAAGTCAATGCCGCTAGATCAAGACTTGGATATTGGCCCATAATTGGCGTAACGGATACGTGACGTTTTAGACAGATGTTCAAATGGTCTAATACAAGTAGCCCTGGCTAAGACATGTGATTGAGTGACGTTGTATTTCTCAATAAACAGTTTTGTATCATTTTTTAGGTTCACTTTATTAGCAGTTCACTTTGTAGAATTATTTATTTGTCAATTCTTTTTACAAATAAAAAAAGCAAATTTGAAACTGCAAACGTAAGTGGAATATCAGAAAATTTAAAAAAAAAAGAAATGTCCAGGCCTGCAAATGACCACCTAATATAACGGCTAGGGACTAGTACCTAGTACCTAGTAAATGTTTTATTGTTGTTATATTTGGCTATTTACTTACCACTAGACCAGTTGATGTTCTTGGAATGGCGATTGCTCCAATCACAGGACGAACTGTCCTTACCTTTTAGTAAGTATTCGCGACTTTCGAAATGCTATAGCCTCACTATCAGATTCATATCAAGATCCGTTCCACCTGGATAGGAAATAGTACAGTGGTTGTATAACCGACCCTTACTGTGCCTCCTTGGACCCCAATACGGCCATAGGTCCATTAAATTCACCGATGGTAATTGTCATAAAATACTCAATTATTCAAATCAAGCATATGAAATTATGACAAGAATTTAAATAAATTTAGTTTTCATTATGTATGATTCAGAGAGTAAGCATTTCAACCAAGTGGGCAACTAGTTACTCAGTTGTGAGTAGTCTAATTAGGGTAAATGTCATGGTGTTTAGATTATTTAAGTTAATACTATATAATGCAGCTTCAATCCATAAAGATACTACTACACAAGTTTTAGATAAGTCAAGGACGGATCAATCAGGATGAATCACCTGGTGATGTTGATATGGGAATATCAATATCACCAGGTCATTAAGCCAATTCTAGGTGAACATAATTCAACTATCAGTATTGATGAGGTAACCTTTTTCAAATTAATTCAGGATATTGTGTATCGTTATTCAGTTGATATGATTCATAATTGTAGTGTTTTAATTACGATAACATTGACTCAAACGTTGTTTGATTGCTAAATCCTGATTGCGACGTGTTACTATTGCGCCTTGGTAGCGGATTGAGAACCGCAATTTAATTACTTAGAGGTGTCCTCGAATGCGATTAGCTGGACATACATGAAATTGTTTGACCGATACGAGAACTGGCGTTAGGACGCTTAGCAGATTAAAAGGATGACAGATTAAATATTCTTCAAATGTGAATTTATGATGAAGGGAGGAGAACGACATTAATAAAACATTTTAGAAATATGACGAAAATCAAAGTCAACACTAGTTTTTATTTATAGCTTCTTTTTTATAATTTTTAGAAAATTCTTTTATCTTCAACAACGCAGTACTGAGTTTTTTTTAAGCGTTCACTTCTTAATTACACAACTCTACGTAACAGAAGATAAAACTTAAATACTCAATAAAAGTGCTGTTCCCTTGAGAAACCATTCCAGTCATTAAAAATAAATTTAGAATACATTTTTTTTTATTAATTTATTTATATAAATTTATATCATATTAAAGATTATTTAAGAGATTGGTTAATAAGTCAAACATGATTTTCCGTGAAATCTGATGAGAGATGTTTCAAAATGGACTGGATAACAAATATGTCACGATGGATTCTGCCTGCAGCGGTAATAGACGTCCCAACAGTAGGCTAAATTTAATAGTCGTCTAGTGTGCACCGTGTGTCCGAGTAACACGAAATAGTGATAATTACGGTCAGAAGACTACACTGACAAGATAAAATAGAGCGTTTTAAGTCCGCCGTCTATTTAGTTTGTATAATCTTTGATCATCTAATCATCATTTTATCTGTAGTATGCTTATGTACTTTATAAGGACCTATTAAACGCATATTTTATTCTTGATGATTTTATTGCAGCTTTTATATATCAGTGATAATTATATCATATCATAATAGGTAATCATTTCATAATAGGATTTGTGGAATATATCAGGATCAGCCAATCAGTGCAGTAGGATGATTGGAGTATTATGATACATTTCACTTTTTTTTTCTATTTATAAAAGACAATTCCCGCATTAGGAATATATTTCCTGTGTCGCGGGGGACTTTACAAACAGACATGAAACGGTCACAAAGAACACCCAGACTCAGAATAACAATTTGTGGGTCCCGCAAAGTGTTGTCCCATGTGTGGATCGTACCCACAACATTCAGCGTAGTAGGAAGCGGCTGGCGACTGCTGAAGAGGCACGTCCCTAAGAAAAGGGCGAACAAAGCAGCAACTATTTAAAAAAAATCGCTTCACTCCACCTTAAGTCGTTGTGTCCATTTCATGTAGGTTTGTAAAGTCCCCCGCGACACAAGATATATTCCTAATGCGGGAATTGTCTTGTTTGAAAAAGAAAAGATAACTTCTTATCATTATTTTCAGTCGTTGTAAAAATTTTACTAGCTGTACTCGCTTTGTTTAATAAACTTAAAACTCAAAGTTATATTTGAATATCTGTTACTTTCTGCGAAGAGAATTTCGCAATAACTATATGATACCATAATATAATAATTACTCATTCATAAAGTCATGTACAGCGTCCTATTTTTTGATGTGAAAATAACTGTGGGAGAATTGCCGAAGCAGAACGACTACGTGTCATTTGTCATAAATGATAGAGGCCATTAACGCCTATTCGTTCACTTATACCATCAATTAAACTATTCACACCCACGGTTTCTTCATTAACGCTTTATTTGCCTATAAAGTTAGCAAATTGTGAGGATGCTGCTATTAAGTTCGTAATTGCTACTGTTTCTTAAGATAGTAAGTTTGCTAAAAAAGTCAAGAAACTGAAACGGCTCAGTAAAAAAAAGATTACAATTAAGGCCTAGGTTCTATGACGTCTGCAAAGTCACACCAGATACATAAAATAAATTGTAAAATTAGTAGTCGGTTAGAGGGCTCCGACTTTCCGGCAATAGCTGACCTGCCCGAGCTATTTATATTAATCGTTATAATAATAATAATGAAGAAGGCAGTTCTCCTTGACACGACCCGTATAGTGATGGGGTTCCTGTCTTTGGAGTTCTAAACAAAGATGAATTGGTCCCTGTACCCAATGTCGGTGGTCTACTATTACTATTGTAATATATTTAAAATGTAATCAATATGTATATATAATGTAATAAAGAGAATAATAATATACCTCACATATCTCACACACAGGGCCGTCTGATCCCAAACTAGACAGAACAATAAGCAATATCCCTTTCATAAATCGTTACTTTCCATTTTTATCCTTTCTTTTAAAACATTATGAAATTACCCATCAAATCCTTGACGTGCCCAGTTTATGATAACAGACTTGCACCTATTACGTAAGTGGAACTAAAATTATTGTTAGGAAAATTTGAGATTTTAATATCTTTTGTCTACCCCTTGGCAATATTGGCGTAGTGCATGTGTGTATGTATGTGTGTGAGAACTAACACTGTCTTCTCTCCTCATTTGTATGTGTAGTTTTTCGGCACCATTCGAAACAATGATCGAATACCAACGCTTAAAAGGAAATAAAAAAAATCCTTTTAAGAATGTACGATTGTATAATGTTGATAAAAGGGACTTAGGCTTCATCATCGTAAAACTGAAATGAACCAAAAATAGTCGATACACCGGATATCTAACTACATTGTCTTCTGTGCAGCAGTCGCTTTATACCAAAAATAAAAATAAAACCTTTTTGAATGCTCATAAAACACATGGCATGTTATGACTCATTGTTGACTCCCTATTGACATAAATACAGTAGTCGTAATAAAACGGTCTTAGAAACGTGACATAAATTCTCCTAAGTACCTTCAAGCTTTGTTGTATTTTTTGTGCCATAAATATCAAGCAAAATGTTTACTTTGTCTTATTGTAAACTTTTATTACTCCTTGTGTTAGAGATAATAGTTTGTTGATTGACAGACAGTTTGAATGTTCCTCTAGTTTCAAATGATTATTACAAAAGCGTTAAATTCTCCTAAGTATGTGAGTTCAAGCTTTGTTACTATCTTTGTTCGGTACGTGTACGTGAAAACATTATTATTTTGACGCAGAAGTAAAATGAGCAAAGAATCACCCGCCAGTTTACAGTTTACAGACCTATGTGTTGTTAGATTTCTTTACGTAATTAGGTATGTATGATTCAGAGATAAAGCATTTTAACCAAGTGGGCAACAGCCAGTTTGAATGTTCCTCTAGTTTCAAATGATTATTACAAAAGCGTTAAATTCTCCTAAGTATGTGAGTTCAAGCTTTGTTACTATCTTTGTTCGGTACGTGTACGTGAAAACATTATTATTTTGACGCAGAAGTAAAATGAGCAAAGAATCACCCGCCAGTTTACAGTTTACAGACCTATGTGTTGTTAGATTTCTTTACGTAATTAGGTATGTATGATTCAGAGATAAAGCATTTTAACCAAGTGGGCAACAGCCAGTTTGAATGTTCCTCTAGTTTCAAATGATTATTACAAAAGCGTTAAATTCTCCTAAGTATGTGAGTTCAAGCTTTGTTACTATCTTTGTTCGGTACGTGTACGTGAAAACATTATTATTTTGACGCAGAAGTAAAATGAGCAAAGAATCACCCGCCAGTTTACAGTTTACAGACCTATGTGTTGTTAGATTTCTTTACGTAATTAGGTATGTATGATTCAGAGA
Organism: Arctia plantaginis; assembly: GCA_902825455.1. Lineage (NCBI taxonomy): Eukaryota > Metazoa > Arthropoda > Insecta > Lepidoptera > Erebidae > Arctia > Arctia plantaginis. The sequence goes on from CADEBD010000422.1 coordinate 15,311,150, forward strand.
TAAAGCATTTTAACCAAGTGGGCAACAGCCAGTTTGAATGTTCCTCTAGTTTCAAATAATTATTACAAAAGCGTTAAATTCTCCTAAGTATGTGAGTTCAAGCTTTGTTACTATCTTTGTTCGGTACGTGTACGTGAAAACATTATTATTTTGACGCAGAAGTAAAATGAGCAAAGAATCACCCGCCAGTTTACAGTTTACAGACCTATGTGTTGTTAGATTTCTTTACGTAATTAGGTATGTATGATTCAGAGATAAAGCATTTTAACCAAGTGGGCAACAGCCAGTTTGAATGATCCTCTAGTTTCAAATAATTATTACAAAAGCGTTAAATTCTCCTAAGTATGTGCGTTCAAGCTTTGTTACTATCTTTGTTCGGTACGTGTACGTGAAAACACATAAAATGATTATTTTACTTATTTTAGGATATTCTTTGCTCTGGAAATAATACATACTTTAACATTTTTTCGGCCTAATATTTAACTGTTTATCTTTTCGAAATGTCAGAATTAAATCTATACTAATATTATAAAGCTAAAGAGTTTGTTTGTTTGATTGTTTGTTTGTTTGTTTGAACGCGCTAATCTCAGGAACTACTGGTCCGATTTGAAAAATTCTTTCAGTGTTAGATAGCCCATTTATCGAGGAAGGCTTTAGGCTATATATCATCACGCTAAGACCAATAGGAGCGGCGCACCAATGAAAAATGTTCCAAAAACGGAGAAAATTTATAACTATTGAGAGACGCAGACGAAGTTGCGCGGGTCAGCTAGTTATGTATAATTCATAACGGAAGGATCAATTCATTGAAGGTCACGTAACAACATCCACGTCATAATATATCTATGACTTATTTTCATCCAAATCTGTTCACACATTTTAGCGTGAAAGAGTAACGAACATACATCCATATAGATATATGGATGCATGTCATGTCATCAATCACATTTATTATTTTACTTGCAAGAAAATTGGAAATCAGGATACGAGTAGATTGTTAGTGAAGGTTTGTTTCGATTTAATTTTCTAAGACGGAACAAGACTAAATGATGTCCTTTAAAGGAACGACATTAATACTATAACTTTACAAGCTTATAACAAATACAAGCTTGTTGATATCATTTATTCCACTAGTCCCTGGATGACCTGAGCTTTGATCGTTTTTTTTTTATTTTCTTAAAATGAAATCTAGCTAGATCGTTTAATCGCCCCCTTAAAGCCGTTTCCGAGATTCAGATATATATACAAGCATTGCTCGTTTAAAGGTATTATTAGTATTAGATAATAGGTATATACATTAAAAAAACTGTAAAAACTTTAGTAAGATAGGTAAGTTCTGTCATAAAGCATTTCCTGTATTCCTCTATGTCTAGAATTCTATGTCTCTCATTGACAAAAGACAATAATTTAAGGTCTTAGAGTTAAACCTCTGATGTTGTAAATATTATTTTGTTGTAATATTATATTATGGGGACCGCCTACTATCACGTATCTTTAAAAGATCAATAAAAACAAAGCATAAATAGTTCTATTTACAATTCCTCTTCAACTAAATTCAATTTAATTCCAATGAAAGCATAACACAAATTTACCTTAATGTGTAATACATTACAGCTACCCAATTAGGTTCCGCAAAAGCGATCGATCTAATAACGAACCTATAAAGTATCAACCGGCCTGACATCACATTTTATTGTTCATCCATTTCATGTGCAATAAACAACATCGCTAATGACCACATTACTTATAATCAATCTGCAAAACATCACGACCTTTAACTAACATCAACTAATACAATTTCCTGTTAGAGTGATTCCAGACTAGCAAAAGTTTATATTCAACGCAAAAAAAGTAAGTAAGTAAAGTAAAAAAATTACCGGCGTAGATGAACTATGTATTGGGGCGAAAGGCCTCACAGAAAACCGGTGCTAAGCATTCTCTAGTTACTTTTCACCAATGAATAAAATTACTACAGAACAAAATACCCCAAATCCCCTGACTCTGAGAGGAGGGAACGCAAAGAGCTGTAACGCATTTATGACTCTTGAGTTGCAGGTGTCAATATCCATTCCTTATCAAACACTTACACATGGATTGTACATGAATCGTAAACAAACTGGTGTACGCACATATGTGAGTCTAGTGGATACGTCATGTGACAGATCCGATCCCAAGACCATGTCGTAGGGCTAGCAGACATAGCGTAATACTCCTTCACACAAACATAAACACACACACACATTGTTAATGTTTCATTTATTACTACTGCTATTGTTATTGTACTTTCTTGCACAACTATATTGTAACCACCTAACTATGGTATTTTGAAATGTCAAGACGTGATCCGAGTGGGGACCTGGTGTCTTGTTACACAGGTTTTTGTACCTACCTCAGGGGTTTTAAAAAAATAAAAAAAGCACCAGCGATCCACTACCCAAATTGTCAAATGTTGTAGCGTAATCGTATTTTCATTGAATATATTTTGGTTTTGGTGAGAAATAAACCTTTAACAGTCCACTGCTGGACGTATGCCTCTCCTTAGAAAGGAGGTTTTGGCCTACCATAAAACGCTGGCCAGACGGGTCGGTATAGGGTTTGTGTCTGTCTCTCTGCCCGCATCGTCCGGCACCTCTGCGAGGTGGGCCCCGATCTGTCGGACGCCCAATTTGGTTTTCGGGCGGAGCGTTCGACAGTCGACGCTATTTTGCGCCTGAGGGCCGTGACCGAAGAGGCCGTGAGCTGTGGCGGCGTGCTGTTGGCGGTGTCATTAGACATCGCCAACGCATTCAATAGTCTGCCATTCAGCTGCATCAGGGAAGCACTCCACTATCATGGGGTGCCAAAGTACCTGAAGCGGCTAGTGGCAGACTATTTAGAGGAGCGTACCGTCGTGTACGAGGACCGAGAGGGTAATTTGAGGTGTCGGCCCATGTCGTGCGGTGTTCCACAGGGGTCTGTTCTTGGACCCCTCTTGTGGAACATAGGGTACGACTGGGCCCTTCGAGCCGATTTCCCCCCCGGGCTGGGTGTAATTTGTTACGCAGATGACACTCTGGTGACAGCCCGGGGGGCGAACTTCCAAGAGGCGGCGCGCCTGGCCACAAGGGGAGTCTCCCTGGTGGTCGGGCGCATTGAGGCGCTGGGCTTACGGGTGGCCCTAGATAAGACGGAGGCCCTGTTATTTCATGGGCCCCGTCGTGGTCCACCCCCTGGCGCCTCAATCGTGGTCAACTCGGTCCTCGTACCGGTTCGGGCCCAGATGAAATATCTGGGCCTGATCCTCGACGGGAGGTGGCTCTTCGACGAGCACTTCCGACAGCTTGCTCCAAAGCTGGTCGGCGCTGCGTCTGCCCTAGGGCGACTTTTGCCCAATATGGGTGGACCCAGCGTCGCGACAAGACGGCTGTACACGGGGGTTGTCCGGTCAATGGCACTATACGGTGCACCGGTGTGGGCGGCGGCTCTGACCGCCCAGAATAGGGCACGCCTCTGGCGCCCTCAGAGGGTAATGGCGGTCAGAGCCATACGCGGTTACCGCACCGTGTCGACGGAGGTGGCGTGCGCGTTGGCCGGAACTCCCCCGTGGGATTTGGAGGCGGAAGTGCCGCCGAAGTTTATCGGCGAGTGGCTGACTCCCGGGCGGAGAGCGGATTTCGCCCTCCGCCCGAGGATGTGCGCGAGTGGCGCGAAGCCGCTCGCCGAGCCACGATGGCTCGTTGGTCGTTCCGGCTGGAGACTCCACGCGCTGGCTTCACCGCCGTGGAGGCTCTCCAGCCGGTCATCGCCGAGTGGGCAGGGCGGCAGCACGGGACCCTTACCTTCCGGCTGACGCAGGTGCTTTCCGGGCTCGGTTGCTTCGGAAAGTACCTGCACTCGGTCGCTAGGAGGGAACTGAGTCTGCGACTGCAGTGAGGACTCGGCCCAGCACACGCTGGCGGTCTGCCCCGTATGGGCGACGCAGCGCCGGGCCCTCACTGCAGTCATCGGAGTGGATCTCTCGCTCGTAGTACGCTCCATGGCCGGTAGCGACAGTTGTTTTACCGCGGTCGCAACCTTCTGCGAGGAAGTAATCTCGCAGAAGGAGGCGGTGGAGCGGGCCCGGAAGGACGACCTCCACTCGGACCCGATCCGCCGCCGGCGAACCGGGCGGCGGAGGCGCGCCTACCACCGCCTCATGCCGCCCTGAGTGTGGCCGCGGGTGGACGGGGTGGGTTTCCCCTCCACCCGCATTAGTTTGGCCAGCCGCGAGGGGGCGACGTCCGCGTGTGCCGGAGCTGGCTGGCGTTAGGAGGGGTCCGGATGTCTTAATAACAGCTGTTCCCGGATCCCTCCTATTACAGGCGCAGAGTGGCACACCGTGTGGTTTTAGTCGGTCCGAGTCCGACACACCACCCCGCCGCAAACCCCGGTGGGGTGACGGTCCGAGGGGATTTCCACACGTTAAAAAAAAAAAAAATGGGTTTGTGTCTAGTTTTCCTTCTCTTTGCGGTGTTGTTGAAACCATATATTATATATTAATAGGCGCCGCGGTGGGCGGTAGTAGTTACTTACTACTAGTAGATCATCTTACTGTCTGTTTGCTATAAAAATTGTATTACCTGGTATAAGAAAGTGCTATTTGTACATTGGAAATTATTCGCTATTAAAAAATTGGCTTCGAACAGAAAACTAAAGATGTAAGGATGGATATGAATAAATTAATAACCTGAATAAATATAAGTAATGAGAAAGAAAATTTCTTGTCAAATTAGAGTCGTAAGACCTCTATTGGATAGAGGCTTATGAGTAAATGCTATGAATGACCTAAAGAACTTAATTTGTTTAGTAAATATGATTAATTTTTTAAATTATAGAGACATAAGTCTGAATAATCTAAATCAAATCTAAAATAAATCAAACTAATGCAAAATCACTCAAACAGTTTAAAAAATTACCGGATTAAGAATACGGAGTCTCACCACCCCAATTAGTCCCGTGATTCGTAAGAACCGACTAAGGGAAAAAACTATGCAGGACAAGAGTAGGCTAAAACCTCCTTTCTAAGGAGAAGCCTATGTCTAGCAGTGGCTGATGATGATGATGATAAACGTATGACGACCCCCTCCTTTTTAAATCGGGCTTAAAATTGAAATGTATGTACAATTACCACTGCATTTCTAATTTACCTCGGTGGATCCGTAAATATATTCGTCTATATTTGTATTTAATAGAACCAAAACTTGTTACGGTTTATATGGTTTGCTATGCTGTTAATACCATAAATTAAATTACATTGTCTATTTAGGTGAAGGTTGCAAACATTACACACATACATTTTTTATGACTGGGTGTAATTTATCGTACATGATTACCATAATATAGGGTCTGCTTAGTTCGGCAAAAGATGTGTTAAGTTATTATTATTTAGTATTTCGTGTATTTTTTTTAATAACAATACTAAACAGTAATATGAAAAAGAAAATTAAATTACCTTTGAAAAGATTTCATTCATTTTTTACATCATTGAATGTTCAACGCTCAAGCGATATTCAGCACAAAAGTAGCCGGTCTGTGAAATTCCTTACAGTAGGCATTACGCTACAATCAATCAAGGCAAACATAATCCGCATTTAAACTTATGTATAGTGTAACCACTAACGATGTCTCTATGATATCATAGCGGTATGTGGCAATAATTACCTTTATGGGTATTTGATTATATATGCGAATTACGTGCCTCCCTTCAATTATACGAGTATCATTCCGAGTGGATGTCAAAACAGATTTAATCCAATGAAATGAAAATTAACGATGTAACTGACTACTTCAGGAATAATTAAGTTTACTTGCCCTTGTTACTTACACTTGCCTTAACTATTCAACACACGCAATGTGTTATGTGTATTACTTCTGATATACTAAAACCATAACATAACATATTTTGTTAAGAATACATTAATCTAAAGAGAGAAAAGAGGAGAATTATGAGGAGATAGAAGCCGTGATCCACGGCACAGGACATCCTAGTTTGAGTTAATATCCTATTGTTCTTAGTTGAGAACACTTTCACAGTGGGTCATAGTCCAAAATATTTTACCTTTTTAGAAAGTTTTTGCAACATCTAGAAAGCAAACGTAATGCCAAGCGTATCTCCTGCCTTATTCAAAAACAAATCGGCGATGTATTCAAATTGTTCCCCGGGAACGTGAGCCGTGACGCCTTTGTCATCCCGTTGGTTGTCGTCGATGGTATAAATTCTCAAATTGTGTGCGGAAAAAAAGATCTTTTGTCTATAATCAACAACGGGTAAAAGTATGCCGGACTTCCTTCTTTATCCAGACAGTACCTGTCTTTATCTAACTTTATTCCTTTCTTTTTATATCTTAATTATTTCTCATTTTTATTTAAAAATTAGAAATGGTTTATCCGAGTTACCAGAACTTTTTGCCTGAAAACGAAGTGTAAACTTTGCATTAAAACGCTATAGCGACTAGGCAGATCTTAACATGTCAAGAGCACGAACATGAGCATAGCAGTACGAAGAGTTGCCTGCAAACAAAGAACAGTAATAAATAGACTTTGTTGAACTGAAAACATAATTTTCCATATCCTGAAAGATTTAGTTTATCATATCAAGATAAGTAATTAGAAGTAATAACTTCTAATTGCTTAACTTGACGGCTGACTGAGAATCTAAGAATGACAAGACCTGAAAATCAAAATTTCCTTTATAATATTTAAAAAGAAATCTAAAAGCGTTCGAGCCATACCTATAATTACAGTTTGTATTAATTCTGAATACAACTTCGTAAGTAACCAAACGAATTCTTTTATCAATTTTGAGAATATAAAACCTTGCCATTCAAATATTACACATAGCCTACTTAAATTTCATTATAGTCCAAAGAAAGTTAATTAAGGGCACTGTTTATCTAAAAAAATGCAAACTGGTTTCTCTTTTATAGTGGTACTTACTATTTAAACTTTCACTCTAACCAGCGTGACTATTACAGTTAACGATGTTGCATTATCAAAGGCCATTGAAACAGTTGAACCATTACCATAAACACTGCAAGATATTTCTTATAATACAACTATGAATTGATTAATAGCTCTAATTTATCAAATAATTCTGGCAAAGACATCCAAAGACGAATATAATTCAGGGTTTATATCACAATGCCATTGAACGTTCTCGTTGAATCTGATTGATTACAGTCAGATAATAGGCATTTCAAAACGCGTAGTCTAAGAAACGTTGTTACTCCTAACTGTTTGTAATTACCGTATCAACAAAGAGCATGTGTGAATAACATTAGTTTCATGTATGACATACGCTGTTATCATAACATGAATTTCAGTTCCAGTAATGCATTCTGATTTGAATATGACGAGACGCCCTTGCTTACGACAATAATGCGTCTTTAAACAATATTGTCTTTGACGATAAGATTAATTTAGGTAATTCTAAACATTTTCAGATGGGTGATTTGGGTGATTGTTTATTACATCAACGTTGTTGCCGTTTACAATGTTATACTTTAAATATATACATAATTAGATATACATCTATAGATATTGTTAGTTAATAACAGTTATATAATTATTTATTTATTTTAAAGTTATTTGTTTATATGAAATCAACTGCTAACAATACCGTCATTACTAATTTTAATACAGTAATTCGGTCGCCACTAATTTACCTCAATTTGAAAAATGTAACCGTTTTTATTATATAGAGGGGAAAAAATACCTATTGTACAGTACAATAGGTACTTTACATAATTCTCAAGTTTTTGCTCAACTTTTGTCATTTCCTTAAAATATTGAGTTACATATTAAAATTTATTAGAAGTCTTATCTCCAATACTGCAAACCACTACTTTAATAAATAAATATGCGTCTTTTTACACGCTTTATATTAGCTTCACTTGTATGTTTGTTTATATGTTTGTATGTTTGTAACCGACTCCTTTGGGCGTGATTTTGACTGACTTTAAACGGTCAGAATTCGTTCAAACTTTGTAGATATATCGATGACCGAGGACAATACACTAATTAAATAAAAAAAAAACATTTAGTTTTAAAAACCGCGAAAAAACTATAGAAAGCGTGTTTTTTAGTTTTTTAAAACTATAATTTTTTATTGATTGTTATATTCCTAACACAAAGCATTACGCGGTCTTATAACCTACCTGAACTTAATTTAATCTTCCACATCTTCATTGTTGATTACGAAATCCCTATTCGACTTATTATGTATCCGTTCATTAGTCCAAAGTTAAAGTTCAATAACAGCTTTTAATTACACAATGAGCCAACACTTCATTAAATTGTCACTCACGCCAGTTCTTTTCGTAATACATTCGAGTACTTGAATGTGTTACGTAATAACATTTTGACATCACTGTGACTTATTGACTTTTAGAGGCGTGTAGACGATAGAAACGGATAGATACCCATTTATATGGTTTCTCTGAACTGTGGATGAATATTCCATTTTCAATACGTAATTAGATTGAATGAATATACCAACGTCCTTAGCGTGTTTTGCAAATATTTATGAAAGCAAGAAAGATGTAAGAAATTAGTTTTCCAACCTCAGTTAGATTTTCAATTCAATCAACTCAATTTATTTTCATGAAATTATTAGAGATACAGGATTCTGAGTAGGTACACATTTTAGGTAAGCATAGTGTAGGATTTGAGGAACGTCGCTGGCAGCGAATGGATGCGGACTGCACGAGACCGGGATGGTTGGCACTCTTTGGGAGAGGCTTCGTTCAGCAGTGTACGGCAATAGGCTTTTTTCAAAGTACTCCATATTGGCCTATTTTAGGGTATGGTCTCTTGGAGTGTCCAATATTCGTATTTATAGATACTTCGTGTTTTCACATACAGAATTGAATGTTACTGTTTGTTTGTTTTTTAAACACAACTTCTGCATTAGAAATATATCCTGTGTCGCGGGAGACTTTACAAACATACATGAAATGGACACAAAGAACACCCAGACTCAGAACAACAATTTTGTGGATCACACAAAGTGTCGTCCCATGTGGGGATCAGACCTACAACACTAAGCGTAGTAGTGAGCGGCGCGGCGACCACTTAAAACACCATGCCATCCGTGCAGTCAAAATGATGATGATTGAGATATTGTGTGTAACAATTTCACCAATGTTTTTTCTCGGTCCACCCAAAATAATTCAAACCTTTGCTATAGGAAGATTAAAAAAATATAACTTTTTGCCACATCTACGTTATGCCCTTTAAGATTGTAGTCCCCAAGCGTGAGAACTCGAGATTGAACACCCACATTAATATTTTACATGCACACAGACGCATCGCGCTTTATTAGTATACTACCCTTTAAACTAATTAGTCTGCTTTCAGTTTTTTGTATAATGTAGATATTCATTACCTCTTCGTCTTTGTAGATTGTTTATGTATGTCACAAAAACACGCAATGTATCGTAACGCATCGCGAAGCTCGCGGGCCCGTAGTGACTAGCCGGCGACAAAGATGTGGTCCAAGTGTTCACTTTGTGGGTATTATGTTGAAACTATTAGTTACTATGGAAAACCTAAGATATTCAATCTAACATATCACACAGAATATTGTCAAGTCAGTATTCTGTGTGATATGGGAAATGTGGGTTTCATAGATGATATTTTATTTCTTAATTATATTTAAAAAAAAGGATGATACAGTTTTTTTTAAATCATCTCTAATGTAGATTAATAAATACAGACTATAATATCTTTACATGGTATACAATAAAGTCGCTTTTTTGTGTTGTACGTTTAGATCTTTTAAACTTGCTTAGTCAGATTTGAATGCGGTGTTGACCAATAGAGAAGGTTTATATGTATAATACATGCATATTATAGTAGAAGAAATCCGATAATGTCAAAGATTTCTCTTAAAAAACATGATTTTGCGCGCTTTCATTGCAAACGCTGGCTAATCCTTACGAGAGAGACCAAAATAATGTACTTCGAAATTAAAAAGATCTACAAAAATGTTCGCGACCATATATGTCTATCTGATAAGGATAACCCACAGTAAAAAAAAAATCTTTTAAATATTACAAAGCTATTTTAAATAATAAATTATTATTCCTTTTCCCGGATGGCAGCGGCCGGAAGGATCTGAGCGGGCCGATAAATGTTGCATTTAAAGATGTCCTGTAGTATAGTCCTATCATAATAATAGTATAATTAATTACTCCACACTGACACCACATTAGTAGTATCAGTAGTATCTACATTGCACCCGTGCGAAGTCGGGGCAGATCGCCAATATCTAATATATAAGAGTTATTCGTATATTATGTGAATATGTAATTTGTTCACAATCAGAAGTAAAGTAGCTCTGCAAATATAGTACTAAATATAAATTTTGCCAAGGGAACCTTCATAATAGATTTTGCCAACGCATTTTTAGGCACTTGTAGGCATTTACAAAATGCATCGATTACCGAACAACCCTAAATGATCTACGGTAGTCCATAAGAGCTAATCTGACAGTCTGACAACAGCAGGTTGTATAGCATAAGTAGTCCTGTAATGGTGGCCTTTAAGCTGGAGGGAAGTAGGATCTTACACAAAATTCGGTCACCACCTGACCGTCGGTGATCAAGTGATAATTCGCCTGGGTATATCTCGATCAGCGACGGTTTTGTTCTTTTGATTCGAACACATTGCGTTATGTGATCTTATAATGTTGCGTGCAAGCGGTGAACTGGTTTAAATGTGCCAATATTAGAGGTCGCTACAGGCAGGTTATGTACAAATTAGTTCTTAAATTTCAAATAAACACCAAACCACATGATCGTTTTAAATATCTTCTATCTTATTTCATTAACTATACTATAGACTCTATAGAAATAATAGAGATTTTTTTTTATAATCCGAATGTGCTTTTAATATGTTCTATTCATTTGCCTATTAGCCTGCTGTTTCATAGTTTAGTACATTACTAAGACAGGAACAATCAAATAAGAATATAACTCCGAGCATGATAAAAACTATTCTTAAGTGTACTAAAGTTGCTGAATTATGTAACTAAATAAAGTTATACATATAACTTAAGTTTTAACAAAATTTTCACATTCTAAAAATAACATCACGCAAAGGTAAACATTTATTTTTCCTTTCTTTGACGTCAAACCCACACCATTTTACATAATCAACTTACGAACGGGTAACATTATAACCTAAAACAGTCGTAAACAACGCCGCATGTTTTTATTAAAATTCCTTTAATAATTTCACCTCGTACAACTCCCAAGTAGGTCATGGGACTTGCACATAGTTGGCGGCAGCACCACAGGCTTGCCGGTCACTCGCCCGCCAAAGGGGGTATGTGAAGAGATAGAAAATAGTTTTAAAGAGGACTCCATCGGTATTCAATGCGGACGGTGGGCGGGAAGCTGCCCTACTTCGGATTTCAATTATCCACCTCAACCATTTGTTTTCTAAACGAAACAAAACATCGCAGCATTGCATGTGTGACCGGGAAAAGCGCATATTTTGAATTGGTTTTATTCGCCTGTGTGTGCCTTGGCGAGATAAATACAGGTATTTGTTTCACGTTTTGTCGAATAATTCTGATAATCTATTAATTCCAAAAGTGTAGGTCTGTTGACTTGAAGTATATTACGCGTATCTCAGAGATATCTACATAAATTCGGCAACAAAGTTTAATGATTTAAGACGTTAAATATAACAACGCATCGTTTATTTTGGGTCCCATCCCAGCTTGTGGCTTATTATTGGTTGAGTTTTTTTTTTTAAGTCTAGAGATTTTAACTTTTCTCTCTTTTAAGTTATGTTAGTACGTCTAAGTAATATGCATGGAATACAAAAAGAGAAATGAGAATTTTCTCGAGCAGAAGTTTTATTTTAGTACAATAAATAAAATGTTCACTTAGAGTAAACGTAAGCTTTGTTGTAGACAACGCAATCTGTTACGTTACGTATAGTGTAGGTGGTACCTGTCTTAATTCAACCGTTTAGTAATTATTTTGTTACAAAAGCAATATCATGTAATCATGCAATGACGTACAAACATTATAGAAATCGCCTATGAACTGCCTACTTATTTATATATCTAAATGTATCAGTAGGTATATATAGTAACAAGTAAGCAGCGGAGAAAAAATACAAATACTGGAAATTTAGAAAACTACTAAGTGGGTAGTTAAACCAGTAGTAACCATTAAAATGAATCTAAGAAGAAATTTTGCAGCATTATCATATTAAAAAGTTCTAGCAAGTGCTCGCAAGTTTGTATGAAAGTACTTATTTTTGTACTAGAGACCCGAAATTTTGGACAGGAGGTAGTTTATAAGTATATGCGATCAGAGAGGATTATGGAGGTTCGAGAATTCTAGTTAGTCTAGTCAGTTAAGAATGTGTTTTACGAAAGGAGCAAATCGAAGAGGGATTCTTACTTTTTTCTACTAGGTACATTTCTACTAGGCACACCTGAAATTTTCTAAAGCGGTAATTTGTGGGTGGGATACTACAGGTTATAGCTGTTTTAGCTACAGGGCAGAATTAAGGGAAGCTGAGAGCTAACTCAACACTATATATGTATGTATTATGTGTATGTAAATACTTATGTATTGTGTGTGTTAGTATCATTATCGTGTGTTAGTATTATTAAGTAATGATTATTCTAATGTTATCAATATAAGTACTCTTTGTATATGATATCTTATTATGCTATATTTTTCATAAAATCACATTTTAAATTTCTGTGCATCTAACATATTTTATCTCTGTATCGTCCTAAGGTTGACTGAGAGAAAATGCTAACGGAATTAAGTCCGCCTTTGTCACGTTTGGGCATAAAGTAAAAATAAATAAGTAAATAAAATAATTCCCAAAACTTAATTCAAACTTAATTTCAAGCGAAATATTTAAAAAATCAAAGATAGGAGTGGAGTAGACAATAGAGTTTAAAGTATAAAATTAGCATCGCAAGAAACTCAGTTAATGAAACTTATATCCCTCTCTCTCTGACTATCTAGCTCAGTGTGCAGACCGTGTCTTGTTGAGTCTTTATAAAAATATTCTCGCTTTAAATGAATAGGCAAACAGACCTGAGTTCTCATTCTTTCTGCTGTCAGTCTAACAATAATACAATACCATACGTTACCTATTCAAAGCATTCGCGTCTAAGCCGGTGAGATAACATTATTCCTACAAAAAGAGGTGCATTTTTGTTTACATGTAGCGTCAATTCATTGTCCATTTGTGGGTGTTAAATATTATTTACCAACTAATCGTATCATTTCTCTCGATCAATTCTTCTTCAAAGAAAACTGCGTACTCACAAAAGCAATTACTTGAAAGCACTTTTTTCTAATAATTCTAGACGGCGAAGCTCTACGCTCAATTGTCAAACTTGTTTATACAACTTTGAACACACTTGGAATAACAATCCTTTGTTGACGGTTCTTTTGAGCCTCGCCGTGACAAACTCAAAGGATTTGCTCCAAAGCGTGTCCACTTGAGATGAGAACATCTGTTATATTAAATTAAATGTCTTCCGTTGGTAGCTCTAAATATAAATTTATAATGTCAGATGGAAAGGTGTGCGGTATAATTTGCAGTGTGTGGCGTGTTGTTGCGTCTTTATTAATGGACTGTTTTACCGCTAAAGAACTTTTAGTAATTTTACTTATACAGTTTATTTATTGATGTCTGTTAAAAATATTCATTAAATTTTAAATTGCTTTAGGAACACAGTTTAAGCATAAATTGTAACCAATAGGAAAGTCAAGTGACTCAACTGCTACGAACGTTAGAATGGTGCGTAAAATACGTTTTTATTACAATATTAGCCATGGTTTATAGTTACTGTTTATTTAAGTTACTAATATTAATAAATTTTCTATGGTCATTCCAGTGGGCCTGTAAAAATTCAAAATGTTTGAAACAGATGTGAACATTCTCTTACCAAAGCTCTGACAAACAAACTCTCTGACCAACTGACCTGTTTGAGAATATATATGTATATATAAAATCATTATCATATCTGGTGGTTTAAAATTAAATTTATTTCGTTTCTCTTTGATTTTTCTCTCGTAATGTTAAGATTTCCTTATCTTTGATGAAAATACTTTCCCGACGTTTTCAAGACGACTAATTATACAAAACAACACACAACGAAAATTAGTATCTAATTAAAGAAAATGCTTGAGACTTCCTTTTGAGAGTCTACACAAGCATTCATTAGTAAGTAAGTCGTGTCATTTTACTTTGAACAAGCAGCGAACACTCGAAAGCGGTTAATATGTGGTAAGGAACCGAGAACGCACGCCGTATCACAACCAACAAAATGAAATTTCGCACAAATGAAAATTAGACGGTGAAATAATGTACCCATTTAAGGTGTTTAACAAACCATGAACGAAAATAATATTAGCTTGTAAGAAAGGAGGATGAAAATAATATTATAGTAATTAAAAGCAAACTACCAGAAAATTTTGTAGTAAGATAATATTTTCGGTCCGACAACGTCATAAAATAAATACTGGGTCTCAGAAAGACAGTTCTATTAAACGAAATAAAACTCTTCATTAAATTCGCGATTTATGCTTTCGCGGCTTTTATTCATTGCATAATAAATTTAAGCCCAATGGAGATTTTACAGCTGAGTCTCGGAGATTTACCGCGGAAATACGTCGATTCCAAATCATATCCCGAAAGCATTAGACTTAATAATTCAAATAAAAATTTTATAGGCCATTCCTATTAATAAATTATATTATCATTAAAATAAAGTGTGACATATTTATAATAGTAAAAGTAAAAATACATGCTGTGAGATACTAGGGTTCTTAAAATCTTTATTCATCTTTTGCTTATTTAGTATTCACCACATGAAATGAACGTCAAAATAAATTTCTAAGCGTTTAAAAATGACTATTTTTGCCAAGCACGGACATGTCGATCAGCTGTCTAGCTCTTTTTGAAAAACACAAATTATTGGAGACTTGCGCTTAATTAATCCTATAAGCTTTTAGGTGTTACACCAAAGCTTTATCTATATATGACACTTTTTTTTCTGTGTTAAATGAAGTAGGTGCATAATACAGCAATCGTAGTCGATAGATGTCTTGTCTGCTGTTTTTATCGAAAAGTAACAGTATGTTATCGAATTAAGACATTGCGTACTATTCTTTAACTACTCCGTAAAGTTGTCGCATCAAGGACAGCGGTTGTAATTCATGATAATTCCCCGATACAGTGCTTTAAAAAATGCATAAAATCCTGGTGTAAATACAAAAAAAAAAACTAAGGAAGATATTTAAAGATAAAATATATTTCTAGATTACAATTAAAGGACAAGTCATGTAATAGGTATGTTTTTAAATTTGTGAATTAAGAGCATCGCATCGCACGAATCGTGTTTATTTATTTTATTACATGATGCCAACTCTGTAAGGCCTGTGGGGCCCCAAATACTTTGAATACAATTGAAGTAACGACATCTGACATTTCAAACGTATAATAAATATACTGATGATGCCATGAACTTTAAAGGCTAAATTATACGACTTCTACCCCAGTCCTAGAGTGGTTTAAGTATCTACTTTCCCTTTTATTTCGCCTATATATGCAAAGATGTATTTTCATTTCTTGTTCATTGCTTTTTTACATTACCAAATTAAAAAGGAGTGGACGTTTTGTCACGTTTATTTTTCTCACTATGCTCATTAGATTCATCATACCTTCAGTGAATGCCAAACAGATTGATATATTGTATTTTACCAAGATTCGGGGAAATCTTAAGTAAGGCTCAGGGATGATTTCGTATTGTGAAACATATAGTATATATTTCATTCTTATAATAACATATCATTTTAGCAAGTTTCTGAAGAAGATATCGCATAAAGGGTCCTTCATAGTCTGATAGATCTTATAATCCCTGACAATATTAAATGAAAAAAATATGTGTAGGTATGTGCGATGTAAGACAATATCGAAATCACATTACAAAAATAATAATAATAACTTCACAGATCTTTTACACGCCAGTCTTTTCCTAAATTAGGCAGAGCCTGTACTATGATAACCAGCCTGCTGATAAACAAATATATATTACACCCAGGCTCAGAACAAATGATCGTGCTTATCACACAAATTTTGTGTTGTAATTTAAACAATATAATTTTAAGGTATACGTGTAAAAATAGTACCTACACAATAATACATTTTAAAAGAGTGGCAATTCACATGTGTCTCTTGTGCTGCTGTTAAATTACCATCAGGTAACCCGTCCGTTCCTTTGCAAACGAACATACGGGTAATCATTAGTATCTATAATAATTTCTGATGATTACATAGACATTGAAACCATGTGGTGACGGATTATGAATACAGCGTCACCTATTCATTCCGTGGATTTCGTAAAAGAAGACTAAACGAGTAAACTACGCAGGACAATAGCACTGCAAAGACAAGGAAAACTTGAAACAAACCCTAGAGTTTGTTTGCCCTTTCTTCTCATGAGGCTTAACCCCTTGGAAATGAGCGGTTCTAGATCGGCACAGGCATATATTTATTGATTTTAAAGGGTTTTTAAATAAAGATATTTGAGTTCGAGTTTATACCAACCCGTTTAGGCAGCGTGGTATAGTAGGCCCAAACCTCATTTCTAAGGAGAAGCCACAGACAGACGCGACTTTATAACGTTCTTAAAATGATGTAAAAAATAGCTACATAAATATCAAATATCTAAAAGAAAATTACTCTTTAGTAATTGGTCTTTAGAGTGAGACAAGATGCTTGAAAATATCTTCACCGATATTGTTGACCCTAAGATAATATCATTACCATAGTCATCGTCAAAGCATTTCATTCATTATGGGTAAAACAAACACAATATTAACAGGTGTGCTTAAAAGACGAAGAGAAAAAACTGTAAAGTTTTCGTCACACTGATGCTATAAAGATGCTATAAAATTAAATTTATTAAATTATTTTACATATAGACACATACCATATCACTCATTTACATTCATTTTACTAAATGATGTTTGTGTTTCAAACTGTATTAAAATTTATCAGAATGTTGTAATAATTATTTATGCACTTTTAGATGGCACCTGGCTATTACTGTTTCGTGTCGTGTTGTTTTTAATTGTTAATTATTTTGGGAATATATAACTTGTTCATATAACAGTTATTTTTCACATTACATTTTATTGATAAATACAGACCGATATAAATTTACTTCACGCATTGCCAGTGGAACAGCTTTTAATCTATACGTAAACAGTATGCCTGGACTACCCAGATATTCTTTATAATGTCAAGGCTTATAATGTTTCAAATACTAAAATTATACAGATTATCGGTAACATAGATAAATAACGGTAGATAGTCCAAATATACTATAATGCATAATAATAATAATAAATAATAATAATAATCTTTATTGTTATATTTTATTTTAATATTAGAATGCATTTAATTTAATAAGTGAAATTAACGGCGTGTTAGGTATTTTGAACCAGAAGAATTAAATACTCTTTAAACTGACGAATATCTAACATCAATCACTGATAATATTCCAATAAAAAACTAATTAGCAACAATATAATGAAGCCATACCATCGCTATCAAAAGTTTTATCTTATATTATGCCTCCGCCTTAAAATAATACGAAACCTGTCCACACTTTATAATTTATTACCATCTTCCTCAGTTCCAGGTAGAGAGTGTCAAACAAAAAACGTTGACAATGGGCAAATAAAGGACATCTTATTGTGTGATGTCCCAATTTTACGTCAAACTTGGACGTCGTAATCTTGTGTTAATATTTACTTTTATAACAGGTGGAAATTCACATAGCTCAATTTCAAGGCATTACCTAAATAATTAACACAATTTAACCAATGAGTTATAACCGATTTATGTTTGCATAATGTAAAACTCTTTTTTTACACGCTTTATATTAGCTTTACTTGTATGTTTGTTTGTATGTTTGTAACCGACTCCTTTGGGCGTGATTTTGACTGTTGAATTCATTCAAACTTTGTAGATATATCGAGGACCGATGACAAACCACTAATTTAAAAAAAAAATGTAGTTTTAAAAAACTAAAAAACACTCTTTCTATAGAAAACCAAACTAAAAAATAGAAAATAAATTTGAAAAAAAAGCGTTAGGTGCCTGTTGTCAATAGTAAAAAGCACCCGACGCTATTTTTCAAATTTATTTTCTATTTAAAAAGAGAACTCCCGCACTAGGAATATATCCTGTGTCGCGGGAGACTTTACATACATGCATGAAACGGACACAAAGAACACCCAGACTCAGAACACTAATTTGTAAATCACACAAAGTGTTGTCCCATGTGGGGATGGGACCCACATCACTCACAACAATAGGAAGCGGCGAGGTGGCCGCTTAAACCACTACGCCATCCGTGCCACATAAAACTCTAATACGAATTGTTAACTTCAAAAGTTCAGTAATCATAGTGATAGTATTACTATTAGTGTCTAGTCTTAGTACTCGTCTAGCGTATCGCTTTTTAAAATACTGAATATCTGAAGTTCTTTAATTAAAGTTGTATTTATATTGCATTGAAATTTTACTGGAACACAATGGCCTCCTAAAGGTTGCCAGGTAGAAAACTTCGTTAAACAATTACTACTCAACCCCGATATTCGGTTAACGGGCATTCTCTTTCGCTAAAAGAGACATTGTGCAAAAAGTTTTAAGACTCGATTTTACTTTTATAGTGTACGCAGTGCAGGTAAATTTATTGACAAACAAATACACACTATACACATATATATATGTATATATATATATATAAATATATTATACATATACAGATACTATTCAATAATTTATTTTCTGAAATAATATTTTGTTTATTTAAAATAATCAACTATTATAGTATTAATAACCTTATAAATATACACGAAACCAATATCTTCAAAGATCCAATACCATAGATTGCGTTTCCGTGCACGAAACATTATTACACGAATTCTAACTATCCTGACCCTCATTTTTATTTCCATTTAATTATTGGTCTATGCTCTTAAATCCATGTAAAATTTAATAACTCGTTTTAAGTAGTTTCTCAAGTCGGTAGACAAAAAAACCAGCAATGACAAAAAATCTTTATTGATAATGACTTCGTCAAAAGCTAAAATTTTCTACAAAACAATGAAGACGTTAGTCACTAAAAGTATGTGGTTATCGTGTGAAAAATCATTTCTAACGCTACCATCTGTATTGCATTCAAACTATATAATTTAATACTTTCTACTAACTTAAACGCTACATTCACATAAATAATTACACGCTCTACGCTTATCTGACGAAAGTTTGACAGCTCAATGTGGGTTTGGCAAAACATTACGATGTTACACGGACAGGAACAAAGCTACCGATGAGAAGGAAGCCACCGTTTATAATAGACTACGTAATGAGACGGTTGTGAGTTTAGAATCTCCTTGTCGAATGAACTTAAACAATACAAAAGTGACCTACATCTTTAGTGAATAACACAAATATCATCTTAACAAAATAGTAAATTAAAAGAAATTTACAAATTATTAAACAAAATTCATTATCATCGACGTGTCAGTATTTGTAATACTATACAATTAAAAATGTCATTGACTCATCATTGTTTCACGACTCACCATTTTGAATTAAACTTGCTAAAAAAACAATGAAAGTACTTTTAAGCTAGAGACCTAGATAATAGATATCTACCTGTCTCGATCCATCAACTAATCAGTTCACTGTTGGACACTCCCAATGAAAGTTACCACCAACTTCCACGCGGCAAAATTTTTATCCTCATTACCTGGATAGTTGGCGCTCCACTACTGTGCGCTTAACGAACACTTTTTGCCAAGCACTACCAATCTGTGGAACGGGTTTTTGTCTGCGGTATTTCCGTACCAATACGTCTTTCAAACCTTCAAGAAGAGAGCGTACTCCTTCCTAAAGTGTGTTTGTGAGTCCTGAGTTGCAGACATTCATAGGCGCGATGGTCACTTTCCATCAGGTGACTCGTCTGCTCGTCTGCCCCCTCTAACATAAATAAAAAAAAATGAATTGACAAAACTCTTTAGGTTATGTTACCTAATTTGAGAAACCCTTAATCAAAGAAAGCTTATATATGTGTAGTACCTGATCAAGTTATTTTAAGGTTTATTTAACCGTAAAATGAAATGTTAGTTTTAGGGTTGGCATATTTATTCCCTTAATTCTATTTAACAGAATATTTTCAATATAAAGTGGCAATAAAAATGCACTTGTGTCACTCGAGTTTCACGTGTCCGGTGTGTCAGGGCGGTGACAGTCTCTTACCATCAGATGTCGATGATACCAAACCATAAAAGATTTCTAAAAAAAGGTAAAACGAAAATATACTGGTCGGCATATTTTGTATAGGCATGGAATTACTCCTCGTCTTCTCCTAAAGTAAATTGCTTTATTCGAGCAAGAGCAGACTATTGTTAAAACTCGTACTCGTAATATATATAAGTCGAAAATACTACTGACTTATACAAATTATTATCATTTTGCGATTTATGTGTGCACTAGTAGGAAGTCATCCATCACTATATCAACATTTATTTCTTGTGAAACGCTACAACTGTGAAATGAACTAAATAAAATTAAGTCGATTATTATACATGTAAATGTAAATAGTTTCTTCTGGTTCACAAACCAGTGGGCGTGAACCGTAAACTAAGAACGCCATTAAAATTGTCGGCGAGAACAAATATCAAGAAGTGCCTACCGCTGCCTAAATATGCGTATTTTCTACTGCTTATGTAAATTAAATTCATAATAAATATTTTGATTCCACCTTAACGAGTAGTTCAACTTGCATCGCTCGTTCGAATCTCGTTAAAGCTGAATATAAACTTGTATTAACATAATATTGTTATTTATTGCAGAACCCTTTATTATTCTATGTTAATTTGCTAAATAAGTTGCTCGATTTACATCTACGGCAATGGGAACCGAAGAAGATGTTGTCATCTTAGGCTAACTCTGAAGTTTACGTAAACAGTGTAAACGTACCTACGATAATATACTCTAACCATGTTTAGAACTGTTATATTCATAATTTTATATTTTGACAATGATCAAATTTTAGCCATATATTTCATGGATCTAGGCTAAATACCGACTAGGGTCATCTTTAAGCTTTAAATACGCTTGTTCTTTTGCCATTTAGTACAGATGGCCCTTTTCATTAGATAGAATACAACTATAAGCAAGTGGTATTTTTACTGCGATTTTTATTAGAAAAGTTGTTCATTCCGAGTCGTTTGTCTTGAGTGCTACACTACATCCGATATACATCACCAAACAGAATCACCTTAAACTTGGATCCGCATATTAGCTGGAAACAATAACTCTTTCCCAGGAGAACAATAACATTTGCCAGAAACCGAAGTTCTCGATGCCTTGGGGGTGTAATAAGTTTTCCATTCTGCGATTATTATAAACACAATAAGTTATCACTAAAAACAAATTATGCAGGAAGAAAAACACTATCGATGCCCAAAAAAATAAAATATTTAATATAATCTTACTAAGCATTTACTGACTGCTAGGATGATTTTAACTTAAGATGTTGAAGACTAAATGTTAAAATGTTGAATGTGCGTTGGAAGCGAGCTAACGCTAATTATTATTGTTCATTGGATTTTATCATCTCTTTTTTAAATTATTATGCTAAAAGAACACATTGCCAAATATTTACCAAAGATTGGACTCATTCACTAACCAAAAATAGTTTTAAATGAGCAATCTTGTCATTCAAGCATATATATATATTAGATAGGAATTAGCATTGTTAATAAAAAATATTGGAATTCTCCACATTTAAAATACAGAGTTGCATGATGTATAAAAATATTTCATATGCAAAACAGATGCAAAAAATCTGCTGGTAATATTTTCGCATCATTCGAAATAAAAACTTGTATGCGAAATATCGCACAAGTGCTCGAAATAAAAGTGAGTGGCCTTTTTTTGATTGACATTGGAGCTTGTTATGTCTCAAAATAGCTGTAGAATGCGTTCATATTTCAAAATTAAAAAAAAGAATAACAAGTAAATTTTAAATAAAAATGGACTTGTTATTTTAATAGTAAAGAAGCTGCACGCGCCACGGCTTTGCTCGCGAAAACATAGTTTTATTGCGCATAGAACATGAGCAGTACCAAAAAAAAATTTCATTATTTTAATCATAGTGTAAGTGCATTTTAAACGTTCCCCTGAATCTTTTGCCTATTTAAAGTTAAATTATAAAAATTCTTAGTCTATTTTAAAAACGGATCACTCTCGCACTAGGAATAAATCCTGTACTGCAGGGGAATTTACAAACATACATGAAACGGACACAAAGGACACCCAAAGTTAAGTGTTAGTAAAAATTGACATTATAGTATTAAAACACAGAACACACAGAAGTGAAATTAAAGTCTCTGTCTGTATCTGTTCTATTTTATCTGTTCTTTAATTTCACTTATTTACTGTGTGTGTATGCTTTAGACATTGTGTTTACTGTAAAGTGTGTTCCCCGTGTGAGATATAATTATTATTAACGTTACCGCTATTTCTATAAATATACATTATGCCATCTTATATGAAGCAGTACGTACGGTGATGTAAACATTAATATTTCATTCCAAATATAACTGGTCACAACGAAAACAAAACTTGGGTATTTCGAATGACTTTATAAGAAACAAACATAAACCCAGAAGTCGTAGGGCGGTGTTTGTCCAATATAATGGGCCCAATGTTTGCGCTAGGTGATTGATGCCGGCCTCCACGGGTTAATGGATCGATATCCGACTAACGTCCAACTTATCCTTAGATCCTGGGTGTAGTTTCTGTTTGTTTTACTTAACCCATGTATGTGATGTACGTGTTAACGATCGCTAGTTGTTCTTGATTGATGTTTAAAGAGAGTTTAAAAGGAGCTTTTCAGTCAGATGAAGATACTTTCAAGTGGATTTTTAAACTAAATTAATAATTTAAAAAAATAGTAGACTGTGGTACCAAACTACCATAAATTTATCGATGCCATTTGAGATTATTATAACTTTCTTTTTATTAACATTTCATTTTTTATGTGTCTAGAGGAGGTACATAAATTAGTTGTGTCTGTGTTCCACACAGGTGGGAAAACGTTAGCCTCACTAATATTCATTGATTAGTTAGTGGCACTGCCGATCATCACATGCACTTCAACAAAAAGGAACTAAATTAAAAGTGAAGGTTTGACTGTAAACCTGTGCCTCTATAGCTTAATATAAACAGTCACAGACATCCACCAGTTTCGGGCGGTAACCTTAAGAATACTAAAGCGGGTAGTTATTACAGTAGGCAGTGGATTTTATCATCTCTTTTTTAAATTATTATGATGAAAGAACACATTGCCAAATATTTACCAAAGATTGGACTCGTCCACTAACCAAAAATAGCTTTGAATAAGCATTTGTGTCATTCAATATTAGATAAGAATTAGCATTGTTAATAAAATATTGTTTAAAAAACAGAGTTGCATGATGTATAAAAATATTTAATATGCAAAACCTGAAGAAAACTGAAGCGGGTAGTTATTAATTATTTATACTATTTTTTTTTTCAAATTCTATTTTTTATCGTCTCATTATAGGCTAATTTTAGAATAGAATACTATTATTACTAATAGAAAATAAATATATCTTAAAGATTCATAAATATATGGATTCATGAGATCAAAATGTTTCGATGTCAAATTTCTTATATTGGAAACCTTCAATCAAAGCGAAATGAACATTTACATTTTAAACTTCGTTGATTCAGAATTGATTTGTTTCTTTATGAAATTGCTTTTGCACTTGCTCGAGTTACAGAAAACTCAATACAATACTCAATCAATTAGAACTTAATTCATTAAAATTCTCCAACTCACTTAATTGGACAAACTGATTCTAACGTGAAGTAATTTTAATTATTCTTTAAAGTTTTAAGCGAGGAAGAATCATTTCAAAATTTAATAAATATTAGAGTGTCGTTATATAAAAAGCTAAGTGTCTGAACGATCGAGTTCCACCCTGTTATTTAAATACATCCTTAAAAAAATAATTTAATAATTAAATTAAATCAAAATCTTATCTACTTGGATAATTGGCGCTCCACCACAGTGCGCTTGTCAAGACACTTTGTGCCTCGCACTACCAACCTGTGGAACAAGTTATCGGAGTATTTCCGGAGCGATACGACCTTCAAAACTTCAAGAAAAGAGCGTACTCCTTCCTCAAAGGCTGGCAACGCTCTTGTGACTCCTGAGTTGCAGGCGTTCATGGGCGGCGGTATTCGCTTTCCATCAGGGAACCTGTTTGCTCGTTTGCCATCTAATTAATAAAAAAAAATACAAATAGAAAATTTGGTATAAATTGTTATAGCCGTTTCTGGGATTTATAAAATAATTTACAAATCATATTTACACATAATCTCTCTCTCATCTCATATCATCCCATGCTATCGAATAGTTTATAAGTTCTTAATGTAATTTTTTTCCAGTGCAATTATGTAAAAAATTCAAAAAGTGATTACTCTTTGACAAAAGTCCAATTCTATAACGTTAAAGAATTATTTCCTTCCAGAATTCAAATGAACGATATTAATAAAAACCAGTAAACATTATGTACATACGAATGAGCATCATTGCCTTTAGCACGTGACCTTATCTCAATAAAATGCACCATAAATATAACTTTGGTTGTTATCGTATGATAGCCGATGCCTACGCACTCTGGGAGGCAATGGAGACGTCTGGATGGCGATGTAATGACCACTACGCTTTATCTACAATCTGAGACTGTTTCTTATACTATCTACGGATAGAATTCCAAGATACGTGCATATTTATAGGCTTTTATCCAATGCTGAGGTGATTTCGAATTTTGTTATCTAATAGTGGTTCTAATTTTGGTCAGTCATCGTCCTTTAAGAATGTGATTGCTAACTTCAATATTATCTTTCTGCCCTTTTTCATATTTCGTTTTGAATTACAGCAATGTGTTACTTTACAAAAGGGTTTGACTTGTTTTTTTATGTCTGACTGATGCCTAACTTCATTTCGAATTTTATTGATTCCAACTGGACAAAAGAAGAAGGAATATTGTGTAAGGAGACTGATAGAGCGAGGTTAAACCGCAGGTTTGCGAGGTTGAAGTTCGTATGGGGATGGGATTGAAGCGGAAGAAGATGGGGTTGCGTATACGTTCGTTCATTGCTTAGATATATATTTAGAAAAGCGTTATAAGATAATTTAAAGGAAATAACATTATTCTGTTTTGCTGAGGTAAGATCGCACTTTCACAATCAAATACGTTAACAGAAAATTATTATTGAAAATCTCATCTATTCTCTTGACATGGGAATAAAATATATCGTTGTTCTGGACGTAACACCATGTCTGTCCTATTGATTAACGTATTGTGTGCGAGTGAAACAGTTGTTTAATTCCCTAATCACTTGAACTACGCTTTGGACAATGCTTGTCCAACTACTTTATATTTTTTGTCAAAGCTCATTTCCGAAAGTTTTAACCAATTAGTTCAAGCTGTGCAAAAAGAAAATAAGAAGAAATTTCTGCCTTGAATTTCAATAACACATATTTTAAACTTTTTCAATCAAGGCAAATTGCTTCAAGTTTATTTCTATACGTAATATACTCTGCGTACAGAATTAAATTTGAACCTTTACGATTATTACAATGGTTCTTACAGAGCCACTGATGTAACAAATATCAGTATTATGACGTCTAAATTTACAAGAAAATATATTACGTACTGCTATAACATCACTATATAAGCATAATACGTACATGTGTAGAGAACTATTATTGCTGATAAATACAAAAAGTTATCATCTAAAATTTAGATGAAGAGTTAGAGAGTAAACATATAAAATAGATTCTAAAAGAACCACATATTAACGAAACAACAAAACGTCACACTTAATTTGTATCTGCTATGAAGCATCAAAATTAAAGAGTCGACGTCACTAGTACATTGATCTCAAACGGAGCGGCGTCAGACCGCATCCGGCAAATAATTAAAACTTTTACAAGAACCAGTGAAATGTGGAAGAAAGAAATAAATTTTCTACCCGAACGCACACTTTCGTTTTTATCCTTGAAGCTTCTGATTTATACCCAAAACTTATTTGCCGGCTGCCTAAACAAATATTACGCTATATTTGACTTTATCCCTTTATTAACAACTTCCAAAATCCCATAACTTCAAACTTTACAAAAAGCAGATTGAAACGTTTTAACATTGGTATAGAAATATTCTGTTTTTGCCATATGCAAGTCGCTGTCCTTATTGTTTTAAATTTTTTTTCAAATAGCTTTCCGACGTACTGTACTGTACCCCTGTTTTGTAATCTATTCTTTTAATCTCCATTAAGGAATATCCGTCATAAGATATTTTTAATTAATTTAATGTTATTAAATTTGAATGAGGATCTGAAAGTGTATTTATTAAGGCGTAAATTTTCTTGAACAAACCATGGGCGAGATTAGAGTCCAGAGGAAATTACGGAGGAATTACGGTAGCTGGTCTTAGCCGATCTTAGTCAAAGAGAAGTCGAGATTCAAATAGAAATAGAAATCGTTTGATCTATAAAATATTCCTGGCAATCAATTTTGATGAGTCGTGCAATTTTGGACCACTATTGCTTGGGCATTTTAATAATATGCAAGAGTTTAACATAATTTTTATGTTATTAACTGATTCCGAATTCGTTTTGTAAGTGTTAGCAATTGTAGTACCTAATGTTTCTATTCACTATTTGGTTATTTTTATAATATAATTTGAAATGTTTGGGATCTAAGTAGTTTTTACTGGAAGCGTTTTTACGTTCATTTAAAAAGTTGGCGATGTTTTACTGAAATTAGTTTAACCTTATTTTTAGGGTTTCGTACCTCAAAAGGAAAAACATAACCCTTATAAGATCACTTTGTGATCCGTCTGTCTGTCTGTCTCAACCAACACCCTTTGTTACGGGAACGCGTGGAGGTATCGTGTTGAAATTAAAACAATATACTCAGGTCTACAGTTCTTTGAAGCTGTCAAAAAAATCAAACTTCTAAATTGCTTTAAAAGAAAGATACGGTAGTTAATGCCTCAAAAATATGCATTTTTCGATACACTCAAGGGAATCAAATTTAATAGGGTACTTTCCGTTGACCTAGAATTATGAAATTTGGCAAGTAACATCGTTTTATACTACAAGTACAGAAAAAATCTGTTTTTTTTTTAATTTAAATCATAAAAAATCTAGTCTATTCAAAGTACGTAATCAATTTTTGGGGTACAATTTCATCTATAAAACAAAATAACAAAAGTACATAATTATAGATGTTGAATTTAAATTTCCGGAAAGCTATGTAGCTACAAAATTATACGGAACCCTCAACCAAAAAATCGGCCAATTTTAAATTGTAAAAATTATTTGTCTTTAAAATCGAGTCTATAAAAGTATTGTTTATTGTTTGAAAATCGTAATTAAACACAAGAAATCGATTTAAAAGCAACAATACGGTTAATCAAAGCTTGTAACACTCCAATAAACATGTAACTTATTTGTGGCCAGTAAAATTTATTTTACTACTCTATAAACTTGAATTCCTGTGGTACGTGGGAATCAGTGACGTTTCTATAATTCAATTTTTTTTGTTTAATTTATAACTTATTTGCTTAAGCATTAATTTTATTGTATGGGTCTTACATGAATTTATTTATTTCAAATGTTTGTATTTATAGGTTAGCGTTGAAACTTATGTATTTTCTTCCTTTCCTGATCTAATTTTATAATAAGTATGGTTTAATTTTATTTTAGTTTATAATATCTTGCAAACATAAATTAGGTTTTATCCTTATTTTACAAGAATACTAACAAATTAAAAAAAAACAATTGAAAATATATTTGCGGTTATGCAATAAAGAAATTCACGGTACATTAACATTACAAACAACATAAAGGTGCGTACATACAGGATTACGGCCGAGTATCGAATTACATCCATAATTGGTCGGACCTTCACCGTTGAACGTATGGCTAATGCAACAATTTACGCATCGACTAATCTGCAAATTGGTGCTGCTTTGTCGGCAGGCTGGCCATGTCGTCGCCCTGTTGTGTCTGTAACCGGCTTTACATCGGGTTGGATATATTGGCGTGTATAGCGGAGTTAGTTTTCGATCCTATGTCAACTTTGATAACTTCTATCCGTTTAGGTTACCTATAAAGTTTAATCCCATTGAAAATATATTGAAAATATATAGACATTTCAACGCAGTTCTTGTATCAAGTTGTAAGCTTCAGAATTTTATAGTACCGCATCAATATTAGCCGTCTTAATATTTTAATATTGATGACTTGCAATCGCACAAACTAACGATGACCCTATTTTTTTCTAAAAATATTTTTTGTTTAACAATTTTTTAATATAATCCAATAACACTTTATATGTTTTTAAACCCTATTTATGTTTTAAATTAATTTTGTTGCTTTCGTGAGCTATTTTAACTAATCGTATTTACCTGTAGAGTGCACAATCCACAGATAGTGGGAGTGTTATAAGTACAAAGCATATGTTTGTGTGTTTGTAACATCATAGCTCCTAAATGGATGAACCAATTTTGTTATAGTTTTTTTTCTGTTTTATTCGAGTAAATTGGTTGTTCGTTCCTTCTTATATCATAACTTTAGAATGTACATGCACATCATGTGGTTTTATTTTTTGTTTTCTTTCTTGATCTTTCTTTAGCATTTGTTGTAGTTCTAACACTCATATCCATTGATAGATGGATATTTAGTTATTTAAAAGTTAATATAAAGTGTCTTGAAGGTACGGAACTTCTTTGTCAATAACAACATTGTTCTTCCTATACAACAATAGATACCATTTAGTACTGCAAATATTGATTGACTTTTCAAAGCTCACGGCACGCGCTGCGAGCATTCTGTGCCATCATTGTACGCTAGCTTACACTACAAGGGAGGTCTATGTCTAAACAATAGCCTGTGTACCTCTTTATTCCACCTTTATGCTCAAAACTAAATATTTTGTTGTATTGTAGACAATAAGTGCGCTTTTCCATTGTATGTTCTTCTATTGCGATTCGTTCCGTTATGAACAATGTTATTACTATTGATTTCTTTGTGCTTTCCGTTTCACGATGAGTGTCAATTATAATCCGTTGTATATTGATGTATATGTAAGCTGAAATATAAGTATTTTATTAATATGTTTATATGAGTGTCGTTTCATTGATTCTGAATCTCTTCATTTATTAGTATGTTATTTAAATATGTAAGAGCGGTAATATGATGGCATGAATGATCACTGTGGCCCGGAGGATATCTGCTCAGTCTAAAAGTTAATTCATACTTATGCGTATCTGTCTGTCTATCTGTTACCTCTTCACGCTTAAACCGCTGAACCGATTTGGATGAAATTTGGTATAGAGATAGCTTCAGTTCCGGGAAAGGACATCAGTTAGTTTTTATTCCAGAAATCATTCCTTAAGAGGGTGAAAAGGGGGATGTATTTGGTAATGAGATAGGTTGATTTTTAAGGAAGGAAGTGGATAACAACTTACCACGATAAATAACCGACATACATTTGATGATACGGCAAAAGCTAGTATTAAATAAAATAGTCTATTAGTTTTAAGAATTCACCTTAAAATACAAATATAAGTTATTGTAACTTTTAACTTAAGTGGCACTGTCTTCTTTATTAATAAATTTATTTCTTTAATTTTTTTACCCTTATGTAAGTATGAACTCACTTCAACAGTACCATAGATGGTGTTTTACTATGTCTCGTTGATCTATATTAAAAAACAAAATAAGTTTAAGTGTCGATATGAAACTACAGTAAAAATCGCTTGAAAGCATATGCTCGCTATTCCCCACACTATAAAATAACCTTATACCAACCGGCTACGGGCCATGGCGCGGTTTCATATGGTCCACGTCGACTGATAATTAATTTCACGCCATGTCCGCACTGTTGTACTACAATTTTTTAATGTTTATTTACTAATTAGAGCAGAATTAATTGAATTAATTAATTGTAATAACAATGAACTGTAAACTTAGTTCACTATTTTTTTTTTGAAATTGTGCTTATAATATCATTTTTAAATATCTTTGTTTCATAATATATTAAGTACACAACTGATAACTCTACATTGCTTATAAATATACTTGTAGTAGTCTTATTTATTGAAGACAGTTCAGACAAAAAATATAATAGTATTTTATGATTAGAAGTTGTGAAGTTTTGTACTTATTTTTGTTTTTGTCATTATCTTAGTGGTTAGGTATCTTATTCTAGGTCCATAATTTTCATGAAAAGATTTTTAAGTACCCAATACTTCTCAACAACAAAATAGAAACTCTGATGAAACGAAATACTTAAAATAACAGATCCTGCGCTTGAGGTTTCTTAATCATTGTCAAAACTCAATTAAAACACGTTTAGAATAGCACCTGGTGAGATAAACATCAAACTATAGAAAGAAATACGAGAATTTCAAACCTCAATTTTGACAACAAAAAGGGCATAATCGATTTTTGTGAACACAAAAGAAGCATTCTATTTGACAAGTCGACTGTACAAACGTTGTTTGTGGTAGAGATTATTTTGGTTGAAATGAATGAAAGCAAAACACGATCCTGTGAATATGTTGGTTGGTAATTGAAATACGAACAACGCCCTCAAGGGCGATTTTTTAATTTTTTTACCCGAGATTTGATAGGTTCGAGTGTCGTTACGTCTCAAGAAATGGATTAAATATATTTTATTAATAAAGCAGGAAAGGAATTTTCAATATAGGCGAAACTTAAGGATACACTACACTGCTTTGTAAAAAGAAAGCTAAATAATATGTTATTTTATAAACGAAATTTTTACTCTCTGTAGGATTTTATGCTCGAGAAATATTTAATTAAGAAATAAAAGTACATCCACAATGTAAAATTAGCACAGTAATAATGCAATCATAAACACATTTCAGAAAGATACCGCCTCTCCCGTTTTCTTTGTTTAAGTAAGTAGTAAGTAAGTAAGTAAGAAGTTAAAAAAAAAACAAACTTAATATTAATATTGTTATCCTTATTCCTTTAGTGAGATAAATTCTTATGTTAGAATTAATTTTTAAACACGTTTTTCAAGCAACACTTAGAAGTAAATTTAAATCTCATTTACTGTCGTATCGAAATGAAAGTTGGCATTTGGACCTAGTTTCGTTACCAATACTCTGATTTGTCAACTTGGAGTTGATTAGATAATAGAATCAGGAGAGAGTTGATCAGAACTGTTCGCTGGCGACTAGGAAACTCTCCAAAATATATCTTATGATTCGTTTTGACAAGCCTTACTGACAAATATCACAACTTAACTAGGACTCGACAATGTATATCGATTTATGGAATAGGGGGCATAGGAGCACGATTTATGGAATAGGGGGCACCTGATGGAAAGCGTCTACCGCCGCCGCCGCCAATGAACGCCTGCAACTCAGGAGTTACAAACGCGTTGCCAGTCTTTGCTATCATGCGTGTTATTGTTTTAAATTTATGATTGTAAGTCTAATTTCAATTTAATTTTACGATTTAATTTACAATATCATTACAGAGTCGTTATCTTAGTTAGACACGTACTCAATGCATTAAGATGAATTTTAGCTTATTTTTTTTCATTGTAAGCTTCACAACACAATGCTAAAGTACAGAACAAGAAATGTCATACTTTTGATTATTTAATAATGAATCTAATAATTAGGAACTCATTCACTTGACAAATATAATAATAATAATAATATTGTACCACATTCACACAACGCCATCTAGTCCCAAACTAAGCAGAGCTTGTACTATGGGTACTAGACAACTGATATAAATACATATATACTTTTTTTTTTGTAAATACATACTTATTATACATAGAAACACCCAGACCAAATCAAACATTAAATGTGCATGCACACAAATGTTTGACTTGAGCGGGAATCGAACCCGCGACCTTTAGAATAGCAGTCCGTTACACAAACCACTACGCAATTCGGTCGTCAAATAAGAGCAGAATTATTAGAACAATATTTTAATACAAGAAAAATAACGTGTACCTATATTAGTTACAATAGAGATATTACATCATTAAAAACCCTAAAATACATATAAATTTCATAATGCCCAAGGTGTTCTTGACTTTTAATGATCTATGCTACTTAGAAAAAGCAAGGAATCAATCCTTTCCACAATAGATCATAAAACACGTTACCCTTATTGATTAATAGAGGAAGATTCAACTAAAACAGACAGGAAACGTGCGGTAATAGAAAAACCCACCCGCAGGCATTCGTCATTACGGCTGTTGTTCGAAGGGTCTAGTACAAAATAATGATTAATTATTATAATTTAGTCCATGTCATCACTGGCCCCACCCGACAGTTTAATCTTCCAGGTGCTGTTTATCTGATTGTATCGTAAAAGGGTTTAAATTGGTAGCTAGTAGCTCCAAAACGTTTGGACAACAATGTTCTTTGGATGTAAGTGAAAACATAATTGGTGTTTACGGATGACGTGGTGAAAACACTTATTGTGTACACGCTACTTATTATATGTTTAGTATATTCCTAGTGCAAGAAATAACGAAGCATAGTAATAATATAAAATCGATGATAATAATAATATAGTTATAATATTAATGCTTAAAACAAGATTTGTGCATTAATGGTATACACAATATCTATTGTTTTACATGCGTCGAAGAGTAGGTTTTTATTTATTCTTACGTACACAATATAAACACACATGCACACTTTTCCGTAATATATATTTCTGTAACTGACAGAAATATACATTAAGGAAAAGTGTGCACAAAGGCGAGCCTAAGAGTAAAGAGATGATAGCACAACAAGAGAGTCTGTGTACAGAGAACTTTAAGAAAATATATTCATACAGCCATAGAAAAAAAAAAAACAAAAAATAATAATATTATAATTGCTTTGTTGTAGATTAACACTTCATGTTGTTTTTAAATACTTTATTATGACCTTGGATAATTGTTTTTTCTTTTTCTAGATATTATTCTTAATTTAAATTTAAATTATTGTTGTGTCTTATTATGAAGCAATGTATTTAGATATTCCAAAACGGTGCCTTCCACCAACGAAAATATACTAATAAAATGCAGAAAACTAGTCAATACAGAAAAGGTTAAAAGGAATTACTACAAATTTTAATAACAGCAGTTAAGAATATTGATAATTCATATATATAATATCTATATTTATCTGTAAGTAAATTGTATACGACTTTTCAAAAGTACTCGTAGTAACAATTTACTGTGTTATGCTTTACATATGTATGTTTCCTAACAGTCTATCTAACGGTAAATATAAAATACCTAATACAATGCATACTACCATGAGCATCATTAACGTATCTTCTTCTCCTTATTGAATCTAGAAGAAACACAACACTAAAATACTCATGTAATTTTTATAATATACGGACAACTATAAGATCGTACGGTTTTGATCAAAAACTGTTTATAAAAATACTCCCTTGACCTCTCTATACCTATTAGTATATGGGTGGTCTTCTTGAATTCGCGGAAAATATACGTGAAAATAAATTCACAAGACTCTAAAACAGTTGTATCCGTCATCTTAAAACAAGCCTGCTTCTTCTATAATAATGCTACTATGTTTATACCACGCCGACAAAGTTATATTTATAACATTTTAAATCGGTCATTTAAAATATTTAGCATGAATATTAATTTTCTCGGGGTGCACTTAACTTGTAAGCGCGAACGCATGGATGTAGAAAATTTCACATGCAGTCAGCGTACTCTCAGTTAATGGGACTATATGAATATATTTCTTATATCAGAATTCGATGGGTTACGCACAGTCAAATTAATTTATATTTATTTTATAAATATTATTCCTTTAAAGAGATAGCTGCAAGTTAAATTCTTTTGTTACGGTAAATTATAAAATCAACAGAATGTGCAGTACAGTTACAGTGCATACAACTACTTTAAATCACACAAATAATAGCCACAACACTTGAGTTGATAGCAGTTAACTAGTATCTACCCGATATTGATACTGGATATTGAACCAGTCTGCCATCCAGTTAATTTTAGAAATATATTTTTTTGTCTGTTCCTGATAAAATTCGGCGGAATTCTGATTGGTTAAGGATTGTACGTCAAAAAAAGGAACGGTGAAACATCTCTTGAATTTGTTAGCAATGACAACGGCCACCTGACGACGCAATGAATCGTCACACAAAAACTGTGCAACCTAACGCTGAACAATGGGATGGATAGATAGATGCAACAAAGCACAGACATACATCAAACAACAAAAACACTGCTCTCGACGGCTGAACGACCGAGCGAACACTATCATTTACGCAACGATTTGTCATCGAGATTCGGAGGTAGGGGGCGGGGCATTTTAGCGATGTTATTACTAATAGTTCTCGAAGAAAGAAGACTACTAGAATCCTATACTATAGAATACATGAAGATAGATTGTTACGTGAAGAAGAAAGTCTGACTCAAAAGTAATACTTGACTTTTAAAAGGCGTCGAAAGATGGCCAGTATGATAGAGGGAGTAATTTTGATACTGTAATCTTTTTTAAATTTACTTAAATAATTTTTAATTCTGTATTGCAGCCGTACGGCAAATCGTAGGTGAAAGTTAAATTATGTGAGAGCAACATAAAAATAATACCCTTTAGAACAGATCTACTTACTTAAGTATTTTATTTTAGGATACTCTTTTACCGTTCTTATAGTCAGTTAACAGTTTTAGTTCTTACAACAACACTTGCGTCATACTTATGTGGTACCTATCCCCCATAAGAGTGACCTTTACTGATCACTAGAAAAAACAATATAACGTGGTGGAAAACAAAACGAATCGGGTGACTCTACTTGTGATTAAATAGGCTTTTACTCAAATTAGAGTCAACCGACTGGTCAGCAGACATTACCTTACCAAATTAATGTAATTACTTGATCAAGTATTTCAGACATATAGAAATATTATTTTATTATTATGTACCTAAGTTTTATTTTATTAAGTTATCACTAATAACTATAAGCTAAGCAAGTAATCGTGGGTTGGATTCCTACCCAGGAAAAATAATTGTGTGGTAAACACGAAAATTTGTTCTGTATCTGTGTGAAACTTATCTATAATATGTATGGTTTTAGAATTATGTAAGTATGTTGTTGTAAGGACTGCCGTGTGTGAAACACAACATACTTGTGTGAATTTATTCTTATTATCAAACTTAAAAATAATACCATTCCTTTATTCTCGCTTTGTAACATTCCTAGACTTGGCTGCAGAATCGAAAACCGCACCAGCGGTACGATCCCGGAAACTGGATTAACGGTTGTCAACTTGATGAACGATGTGCGTAAGTTACACGACAATGGAATGTGGGCATCCGTCCCATTTGGCCCGCTACGTCCGATACGCATTGCGTACATTAATTAATTATAAATCACTTTTGAGCTTTAAAAATTACAGCATATTGAAAGAATTTTGTGTCAGCGGGGAGCATTCTCACCCTGTGGCCTGTTTCACTATTGTTAGTTCAAAGGCACTGTATTATACGCCTTTTGTTAACATTATGTTTTGTTACGCCTGTCCGTCATGATTTTGTACTTGAAAATAAAATTAAAATTATATGTTAAGTTTTAAATTAATTCGTGTTTATAATATCCTAGATAATTTGCTCAAAATATCTGAAGTTTATAGTTTTTACCAAATCAAATTAAATTAAAAAAACCTTTCACTAATTGATAATATTATGCTCTGTTTTAAATTATAAATAGTTAATCATTAAGAATATAAATAATTAATTGAAATTAGGAATAAACAATGAAATCACCTAATTAAAAGGTTTGATATATATAGTACTTATATTACTAATAGTCATTATTAAAAAAACTTAAACTACAGGATTGGTAAATTCACATCCACCTGTATGTGTCATTTATTTAGATAAAAAATATCATATAAGTACTTTGTCTCTTAACAGGAAAAAAATTCAAAGGAAAATTGAGTTGGAAAGTAAAACATAAGAGTGTTTCGTTCATATTTTAAACATGGTTGAAACTTTCGTGCAAAATGTGCCTTTTTTTTTTTTTTTTTTTTTTTTTTCCGTGCGGAAATCCCCTCGGATACCACCTGTCGGTAGCATGTCGGACTCAAACCGACTAAAACCGCACGCCGTCTCGGGTACTAATAGCCCGGGAACCAGGTATACCCTAGAAAGGAAGTCCCTGGTGCCCCGACATACCTCGGGTCATCTACAGACGAGTAGACGACCGTCCCGTGTGGGAACCCCATGTTCCCTGTGCTCCCTAGAGGCGAGCGCGCTTCGCAACGCGCTCGCCGCCACCCCGGCCTTCTTCTGCTAGGGTGACAGATGGCCTCACCTGTCACCCCCAGGCCTGCGCTTATGGAGGACGGAGGTCGTTCTGCGACCTCCGGCGCCTGAGTCGCCTGCGGTACCTGGCCCGTTCCCGGGCCTGGCGGGCCCGGAGAGTCCTAAACCTCTCCCGGTCCCGCTCCGCCGTCTCCTTCGCGAGCATAACTTGCTCGCAGAAGGAGACGGCAGCGTTCCACGCACTCTCGCTCCGCACGATAGCCGCAATCAGGCTATCGAGCGAGAGAACTCCCACTCCGATGGCCGCAACGAGGTCTCGCCTCTGCTCAACCCACGCCGGGCACTCTGCTAGAGTGTGGAGAGCCGTGTCCACGGTCTGGCCATCGCAGTGGTGGCACTCAGGCGTTGGCTCCTTGCGGATCAGACACAGGTGATCCCCGAAACATCCCTTCCCAGTGATCACCTGCGTGCAAAATGTGCCTGCAAAACAGAATTAATACTTTTCTAGTTTTGTGGTTCACAAGACATTCAAACTATTGAAGTTACTTCGTACGACTGATTTAAATTGTCTTTGAGGTTATTCTTTTATTCTTATTAAGCATTACAGACCGGAAAAAATCTAAATCCTATAAATTTGCAAGACTGCAATAAACATCCATGTTACGAGTACATTACCCAAAGCTAATATGTTGGAATATTCTTAAGACCCGCTTCCCCTTCTACGATTTATTGTTTAATCACAAGCACTCAGCCACCGTAGTATTGCGACGGTAAATTGTGGAAGCCCATGGAACTAAAGGAGCAAGAAAGGTTACATATGGTCGTATTATGTGCCCCTTCATACTAGTATAATAGTAAAGTAATGTAAGAGTAAGGCATATGAAAATATACAATTAATGTTTGAATATTAGAAATTAAAATATTATTTTACCAAAATAAAGCGTTTAGGGAATATATTTTTTCAACAAATGATATTATGGTAGATTAAAAACGGACTGCCAGATAAACATACCGTCTCTTTAGTAGACTCTGGACTGAAATGGATACGAGTACAGATGGGTATTGTGGAGGGCAATGGCTTTTCTAAAATGATATGATTAGATAGTATCATCACTTTTTTGCCCTTTTCCAATTTCATTTGGGGTCGATGCAATGTATCACATTTCAGAAGACCAAAAGCTGGTTTCTTTTATAATCGGACGACTACCTGTCCCGAAAGGTTAGTTAGTCCGCTATAAAACTGTAATCGTTTACAGATGGGCCAGAGAGGAAGGTAATGAAAACCGTATCGATTTTCATTACCTTCCTCTCTGGCCCCAAGAGGAAGCTAGGGTAAAAGATAATAGGCAGGCAGGCAATAAAGATAATAGATAATTGGATAGGAGATTGCGACTAGACTACAATATTTCTAAAAGGCTGGAGTTACATACCCATATGTCAGTTCTGTGATCGGTGATTGCGGAAGCCACCAAAATAGACATCAACTCAATGATTAGAAAGTAGTTCTGAAAAAAATACTTTCCTACTTTAGAGTATACAACATATAAAACACGTCTCGTCATAAGCTTTTACATCTTTGTATTGAACGGGACACGTAATATTGCAATTTGATGTGACGTAATAAACGCTACATGTGTGTTTACTTCCTAACAATTTTTCAAGCTTTAATGAAAAAACGTCATAATTATTCCAATTAAAAACGTTTATAACTAATCGGTGACACTGTGCGGTCCTGAATTTTTTGATCGCACCTTTGATAAAATTATTGAACCCATCGTTTGTCAAGCACATTTTTGAATTCCTTTAAACAAAAAAATTCTGACACATATAATTCATAATCCATGGTCGTCACATTAATCCTATTACACTGACAGGTGTCGTAGGTCGAGAGAGGACGGCTAAAACGGAGCGACTTATACTATTCTTACCTTTTTTTGACAGTTGCTTGAGAACATCCTTATGCCAGAGTAAGCAAAATTAAACTTTAAAACAAGGAGTAACGAAAAATAGAGATCACCTATTTTAATTCAGCTATACAAATTATTTCGAATCGTAACAATAAACGATAATTGTTTAAAGAATTTTAAAAAAATCTGATGAGCTTATTTTTTTTACTGCGAGTTTCTTTTTCTAGCCAGTTATCCGCACTGGCTCCTGGTCCTATAAAAAACTTACGGTGAAATATCCCTGTGCAGACGGGCCCTAGTTAAAGAAATAATTGTGTTTGAAACACGTTGAAATTTAAGTTCAAACTTAGAGTACCAAACAAATTTTAATGATGATTTTGACGGTACAGGTAGGGGGTAAAACGGAGATACCGGTATGGTATGGTAGTAACTTATCACCGTTCACCCTGTGTTCTTTGTGTTTGTTTCATGTATGTCTGTAAAGTCCCCCGCGACTCAGGAAATATTCTCAGTGCGGGAGTTGTCATTTGTTTAAAAAAAGGCATTTTAAGTTAAGGTAACTCGACTCACTCGGTGAAAATCAACGGAAGAAATGCTTAATACCGGTGATATCATCCCGTTCAAGCCTGCCAATACGTACCGAAGTATTACTTTCCCACAGTTAAATGCTTATGACTCCAAGCTATGATTCTGTTACACACCATATTTGACACTTCAAATAATATAATGTACTGACTAGATTGGATAATATAATATATTAACTTATAATGATATGAACTAATTACCTGCTGATGTATGTCAGATAAGTGATGAATTTAGTGTAAGACATTTATAAATGTATAGAATTTATTACGAGTTCAGCTTATATTATAACCCGTGGATGTCGTACCTAAGGACCGACCGACTAAGGGACTACTAACCGACTAAGGGAGCAAACTGTGCAGGATGTCAGTGGAAGGAAGGAAATCTTGACACAAACCCTATACCAGCCTGTCTCGCCAGCGTGGTATGGTTGGCCAAAACATTATTCAACACTATTCATACAACATCATCAAACATTTGATAATCAACTAATATAAACTATGCACGTTTTAATTACTAAAAACTTTAGAATAATTGGCTATTTTTAACAAACGACAAAAAGAAAATAAAAAGGATTTCCTTGTTAGCCTCTGTGCCTAGCTGGTAACTTATTAATATTTAATAAAGGGGTTATTTAATTGCCTTTATTAAAGATAGTTAAAATAAATTTTATACCATACCCACATAATCGATGGTAATTACAATTGACCGTACCACTAATACTGTCAATTCCTTACAATGTCAATTTTAAGTGACTTTTGAAAGGTTAGCATATTAAGGCCTTAGTAACATAACTACTGGACGATAACCACTTAAGTTATTTTCTACTTAAAAAACAATAATTGTCTTCTATTAAATATATCTCCATTATTGAAACAGATTTCACATTGTCTCTGTTGTAATTTTAGCAATGACGTGGCGACGTTTTATTATTGTCTGTCTTGTTCAACAATCAAAACTGTGGTATTGTGGTTGCATTTTTAAATCCACCCGCACCAATTTCGCACGCAATCATTTTGCTCAGGTAAAGAGTTTAACAGAACATTGTTATGCATGACATATATTACAATAAAAATCATAATGTAATGACAGAAATATTTTAACTACAACAAAAAATCCTGATAATTTTTTTCACAGGAAAAACATTGTAATTCCAAATTTTAAAGTTGTAACACAAAAAAGAAGATCATTTTGTCTTTTCACAACCATTTCAAGAAGTACAATGAGATCCTCCTGAGCGAAACAATTGCTACTAGCTGCATTTAATACACTACACTGTACTTTTGGAAGCGTGCCATATTTGACACTGTATTGTAGAAAACAGTAGCAACTTTTATTGTTCTGCTATTGAGATGGCTTTGTAACGTTTTTGTTACCTGGCTAGCTGGGGTCTGACTCCCTAATGACCAACAAATCGATGCGTGACGGTGAATTAGTTTCTCTCTATAATTGATGGCATTGACAGTCGTTTTTCTATTACCAAAAATTACAACATTTTTGAATATACATAGATATTTCAGAACTCTTGTCACGGATTGTAACTCTAGTTTTTTGTTAGAAAATTAAAATTGTAAACTAAAACCCTTATTAGGAACCAACATTTGAAATCAAAATATATTTCCCTTAAAATGTAAGCTCCAAGATAAAACAAGGTAAGACTTGCTAATTACTTGGCTCAATTAAGATATTGTAATAAAAACCCTTTATAATAGACGGACAATAAAGATACGACATACACATATACAACAGACGAACGTCTCAATATAAAGAGTTGAAGTAACGCATTAACATAAACATCGAATCGATTGCGTTCCAAACATCTCTTCGGTCACAGTTTGAATACATTACGGATGCGTTCTTTTTTATTACTTTAATAATTTAAGAATTAAACTTTTCTTGCTCTCTTTATTTGTTTTTTTTTTTCGCTCGTTCCAAGTCTTTTTCTAGTCGCTCCCTGCGGATGCTCATTCAAAATGGACACGCACGGGATAACCCGTTGGTCCTTCGGCTATAAAAGTTGACAACATTATTTTCTTACAAGTTCTTCATTAAAGATTAAATAAAAGGTTCTCTATTTTATAACGTCACATTTTACTTCTCAGCCTAACTTAAAACAGACTCCCTTGAATTTAAAACTAGATTATGAAAAGAAATACTTTTTTTAAATAAAAAGTCATTTTGAACACTAGACGTACTTTATTAACATCAGATCGTATCTTTAAAATTTAAAATTAAAAGTCCATTGTCTTTAGTTGGTTCATGGTCACACAGGACGACAATCGTTAATGACCCATTAACATTTTGTTTCACACCATCCATTAATACTAAAACACCTGCAATTAAAAACGAAACACCGCCTCTAATTCCCTCGCATTCTTACTTAAAATGTTACAATTTTACTGCATTCGAACATCTGATAAGAAGAGTGCCGAACACTACCAACAAGAAAAAGAAAACAAAAAATGTTGGCATATCAGAACAGTAGCTTCGAGAATTTATCGACAAGTATATCTATTTCGTTTCGGTGCTGTGATGTCGATAATATTTATCAAGTGTATCTAATGATCGGTCACTTTATAATAGGTAGTGAGTGTCAAGTTAATGAGAATATATTCGGGCGGGGTATACTATAAATTAGAGAGGTCTTGAATAAAACGGTATATTAATTGGACATTAGTATACGTCAACACCTCGGAGGCTTTGGTTAAGTGTGGCCGGCTGCCGCAAATGTAATAGGTACTTGAAAGTATCTTAAAAGTTATTTCGATACCATAAAATTACGTTGGTATCAATTTTAACTTTGGCCTGGGCCTCCTGGTAATACGATCTGAATTTTAATTCGTTTATTTTACCTTTTGGAGCAGTTTTTACCAAAAATGCCAGCGAAGGGTGCTTTCGAAATATGAGTATTTTGATTATAATAATGATTATATATGACGAAATGTTTACTATCAGGATTGCGAGGTAATAATATGGCTACATTTAGCCAACCCAATACATGGTATTCGGACTAGCACACGCTGAAAGAGTTTAATGCTACGCTGGCAGGTGCGCAGTTTCCTCTTTCTGTGTAGCTTTGATGCTCCAAAGAGATCAATGAACGGGATCGATAGAGGGGCCGATCCCGAGCGAAGAAGACGTCGGCGCCGGTATGGCCTTGCCACAATACCTTAAGTGTGTCGTCAGGAATTTTATCTTGTGTCAGGTTCAAGTCATCGTGTATTTTCGGCCGGGGTCAGCAGTTTAGGGACTTGGTCCATTAGGATGGTAAATAAGGAGTATATAGAGGATATAGTTATACTTTATTCTGCCGCTCCTAGTTAGTGAGTAGCAATAGCCTCGCAGTTATACATATTTTATATCACACATTGTGTAATCACACATTGACGTTCACATGCACGTATAATAATACTCGTACATATGTCTTACGTATATAATTTATTAAACGTTTCAGACAACATGTTAACGCATCCATGCAACCACGCCGTACATTTCAAATATGCAAATTAAAATGTTTATCACCCAACAAAAGCTTTTAAAAACGAGAACGAAACGACCTTCGTAGTTGAAAAAGAGTAACTAAAACTGCATAATGTGTGTTTTTTTACTGTTTGTAGGACAAAATGGCAACATAGTAGTTACATACTACAACATACATACAATATAAAACCTACAGTTATAAGGTTTCTTAACTTAGTAAGCCAGAGAAATATATCATCCGGATATATCATAGTTTTGAAAAATAATAAATGTAATAAAATTATATACACATTTATATGACTCACTTTTTCACTTCTACTTATGCCACCTAACTAACTAAGCTAAATTGCAACAAGAGCAGTAATAAAAAAAAGAAAACTAACAGTAATACTAACTAAATAATAATTCAATGTCGCTTTAGAGGAAGACATTACTTTTGTCTTAGCAAATTGAATTCCATAAAATCTTCTCGGGAAGATTGACTGACCACAAATTGGGGATTCGTTGTCAAGCGAGATAACATCGGAGGAATCTCATTACAGGAGAACATTTGTGCTAGTTCAGAGCTGCCTTTACATGTTGCGTCCAACCTCCACACCGGAATCTTTGGAGATTTCAAATAGTTTCCAGTTTTGTAATTCAGACCACTGTCCAAGTACCCACTGTAAGTATTTTTTTTCATAATTTTGAATATATCTTATTGGAAAAATATTACTTCAAAATAACAATACTCAATTTGTAGCTATTAGAAGAAAAAAACAATATTAGTTTAATATTTCTAATAAGAGTTCATGTCGTCGAAAGATTGAATCAACCGCAAACTGAAAAGGCCCCAGCCGGCGGCGAACGGAAAATTAAAAAGCAAAGCGGGGACCGCTTCCTAGCCATTCTTTTTAATTCTCGACGTCGCTATGGACGGTGTGGAATCATTAAAATTTCCACCGTACCAGCCACCCCTGCAGATTTATTTGATATGGCATGATAAAGTTAACAGACTTATAGAATTAACAATGAGTCCAGTTAATCATCAAGAACCAGTTATTTTTATAATAAGAACATTTGCGCCACATTGTATAATTTTTATTCTAAAATTATTCTGTTAATGTGAATTACATTTGAAATGGCTACCCTCTTTTAATATAAAATTCCTAATTACTTTGACTGATTTTGAAAAAGGAGTGGAAAATTAATTCAAGAAAGTAAAATGTATTTTTTACTTTAATTTCTCACCGATTTATTTAAGTGATGGGCAATTTATGCACATATCATGCTTCAAAGAAAAAGAAAAAAAATTAAATTTATTATTGCGAAGAACCCTTTAAGATTTTCGAATAGTAATATCTAAATAACTAGCTGTACCCTTCCAGTCTTCGGTGTGGCATATTGTGGTTGCAAAAATAGAAAAAAAAAACTCTTGGAAACGTATTATATATCGTGTCAAAATTTCAGCTCAATCGTAGAACTTTTTTAGTTTTTGAATCGTACACAAATCACTTAACAATTTTATAAATATTGTCACGCTATTGCAGATAATTTACTTCACACACTTAAGTATCAGTAAGTGCAGCTACCTCTTCATATGTATATAGGCCTATATAATAAGGAACTTCGTTCCCTTAAAAAAAATACTTACAACATATTAAAATACCTTTTTTAGATCAGTGAACGTTATTATTCAAACCCCAAAAACTTCGTTCATTCCAAATTATATTTCAAACTTAACTACTTTATTAAAGAAAAAATGCG
The DNA here is from genome assembly GCA_902825455.1 of Arctia plantaginis. Classification (NCBI taxonomy): domain Eukaryota; kingdom Metazoa; phylum Arthropoda; class Insecta; order Lepidoptera; family Erebidae; genus Arctia; species Arctia plantaginis. Next base: position 15,355,371 of record CADEBD010000422.1, read on the forward strand.
ATTTCATCTTTCACTTGGTAGAACTAGTGACAAATCCTTATTTGCGATATGGTGAATAAAATAAAACGAAATTTTATTTAAACGTCGAACAAAATTATGACATTAGGAGTAAGAGAGCGGGATTACTGGTTATAAATTATAATTAATCCGCTTAGCATAATGTGAAGTATAAGGATTTGGTCGTGTAGGTAGGCAATAACACTCAATAGTAATAAATTATCTGTTATTAGTAAAGCAAACGTTTTTACTAAACAAGTCTGATTAACGTTTTTTTGTTATTTGATCTACGTCCTAGGTGAGCTAACAAGTTATATTATAACAAAAAACTATCAACCGTGCCAATGGCCTCATTTACTTGGTTATATGTCATCGATCTGTCAATTTTATTATATCGCACTTAAAACTCGAATTGCGTAATGGATAATTAAGAGTATTTATCATCAAAAAGTTAGGTTCAGTACACAGCTAGAATCACAAATGTCATAAAGTAATGTTTATCATTTTAAGAAACTCAGTGACATTCACACCCGATTTTGAAAAAGACTGACTAGTGATTTTGCGCAGGCTGCATCACACTTTAACCGTTCTCTTTTGTGTAATGCCTTGTTCAAACTTTTTGCTTTTGTATGTCTAATCACGTGTTTGTAAATGTAACTTTTATTCTGACCAAGTTACGTCACTCATTATAAAAAACTTTAATTGAAGATTATGTTGTGTCCAAATAATATTGACACAAAATGTGAAAACAATCTAACAGTTGCCACATATATAACTTTTGTGGAGGTAGTGATCAGTCACCCAGTTATCGCATTATGATTTTATAAATACATAAGTCAGAGGTTGTCAGGCTATTCCTAACAAATATTGTTGATATTTAATTTCATTTCTATACATTCATCAATAAAATGTAAAAAAAAAAAAAGCAATAGCATTTTGTAGAGGTATAAACACAAGGAATAAAATAATAACCACAAAATATACATTTTAGTATGTGTATTCTCTAATCTTATGACTCTGCATCATATTCTATCATTAAACAAGGCTTTTCTGATAGTATTGTGGCGAGTACAAATATTTTAGAATGGAACCTTTCACAATACCGAGTTGCAGCGAATCGCTCCGCCTATGAAGTTTGGACCAAGCGCTTACACATGCGAACTCGACTTGTAAACGAATGATGCCCTTGGACGGCGTTGGAGGGCACAGCGGCGCAGGCGCTTCTAGATCATTCGGGCCTCGACTCTCGCCACGCGTACTGCTAGCTTTGACCATTTATACTTGTTACTTACTTGTAATCTTTAGTGTAGTAAAGCTTTTAGAATCTTGATTATTAATTCATTTTGGCCTTTCTCATTTTTATTTCATTCTCACCCAACATTAATTATTATCATTCTGATATCCTAATCAATTGCTAAATAATATTCATTTCTTCGCGTTGCTTACGAAGCTTCGAGCCTTATACCTGTGCAGTGGAATTATACCGGCCCGATATAATTCTACATTGGTGACCCCGATTACAAGAATATGCAAGATACGGAGTGACGACGAAATATTTGCGGATTCACGAACAGCAGAAAAGAATAATTAAAACAGGTTGGAACTAAAGAGCGGTGTAGTGAGCCATAAACGGTGAGCGTTTTTAATTTTTATTATGTCGGATACGGAGAACTATAGTGATGCCGATGGCAAAGGTGATATTCCTAATATTTCGGGAACTGTGTCGAGAGTAGGGTTGCCGTTACGATGCCCGAAATTTTGTCCGGAAGAACCAGCTCTTTGGTTTGCACAGTTAGAAGGGCAGTTTATACTATCTAGAATAACTAGTGACGCGACAAAATTTTATTTCGTCACTTCGCAATTAGAGCCTACCTATGCCCTTCAGGTCAAGGATATTATTACCTACCCTCCAGAAACTAATAAATTTGGAAAGTTAAAGGACGAATTGATTAAACGCCTGTCTGCATCACAGGAAAAGAGAATACAGCAGTTGTTGATCCATGAAGAGCTAGGCGATCGTAAACCATCGCAGTTCTTGCGGCATCTGCAAAACCTAGCAGGGCCTTCCGGAGCCTCCGATTTTGTGAAGAGTATATGGACAAACCGGTTACCGAAAAATATACAAACAGTAATCGCTTCCCAAATCTCCGATTTACAGGTCGAGAAACTAGCCGAGATCGCAGACAGGGTGCACGAGATTGCTCCAGAGGTGCCACAAGTAGCAAGCGCGGCTACAACTACCACTAGTACCATCAACGACGACTTAATCAAGCAAGTCAGTGAACTAAGTAAGCAGGTTGCCAGACTTACTACCAGGTTGACCAACAGAGATGTAAACCGTTCACGTCCACGCTCACGCTCACAGTCCCGCAACAAGAGGTATGATTCTTTTAATAGACATAGACCGCAGCAACCGCCACCGAATCACCCACATTGTTTCTACCACTACACTTACGGTGAAAAGGCAAACAAGTGTAGGCAGCCCTGCACATTTACGTCGGAAAACTGCATGGGCGGTCGCAAGTAGCGGCCAACGACTGCCCAGTACTCACAGGCCGTCTATTTGTAACTGACCGGACATCGAAAATGCAGTTCCTGGTGGACACTGGCTCTGACTTGTGTGTTTTCCCCCGGTCGGCTGTAAAGACGCCCTGCTGTCGTTCGAAGTACACCTTAGTAGCTGCAAATAACACTACGATCCACACTTATGGCCCTATATCACTACGCCTCAATTTAGGACTAAGGCGAGATTACGTTTGGAATTTCACCATAGCTGATGTGGCAAAACCGATAATTGGAGTCGATTTCCTCATCCACTATAATTTACTTATAGACTGTAGAAATCAACGCCTAATCGACAACATGACATCACTTTCAGTCGCTGCGGTACACAGCACCTCAAACGAAGAGATTGTTGCTGTTAAGGCTGTGGTGGGCAACACAGATTACCACGAGCTTCTCCGTGAGTACCCTGAGATAACACGACCTCCAGGCAAACATGTTACGGGTAAGCACAACACTCTCCATTATATACGAACGACACCAGGTCCACCGGTCTCTAGCAAACCCCGACGGCTAGACCCAGCTCGAACAATGGCAGCCAAGAAGGAATTTGAGGAGATGCTTGCGTGCGGGGTAGCTAGGCGTTCAGAGAGTGCATGGTCAGCTCCCTTGCACCTTGTAAAGAAAAAGGACGACGGATGGAGACCTTGCGGTGACTACAGAGCCTTGAACGCGAGAACGGTACCGGACAGATACCCCATCCGACACATACACGATTTTTCTCACCAACTTTCGGGATGTACCATATTTTCAACAATAGACCTTGTAAAAGCTTTTAACCAAATTAAAATAAATCCGGAAGATATACCGAAAACAGCGATAACTACACCCTTTGGCCTTTATGAGTTTTCGTTTATGACATTTGGTTTACGTAATGCTGCACAAACCTTCCAAAGATTTATCGATGAAGTCCTTCTAGGTCTAGATTTCTGCTACGGATTCGTCGACGATATTTTACTGTTTTCCCCCTCCCCAGAAATACATAAATTGCACCTACGTCAGCTGTTCGACCGCCTGAGAAGCTACGGCATCGTTGTCAATACTTCCAAGTGCAAGTTCGGCCAGCCAGAGGTGGAGTTCTTGGGCTATAGCGTCTCAGCTAAAGGTACGAAACCTCTTGCATCTAAGATTCAGGCTATTCAAGACTATCCTTTTCCAAAGACTGTCAAAGAGCTGCGTCGATTTCTGGGGATGGTAAACTTTTACCGACGGTTTGTACCTAAGGCTGCCCACCTCCAAGCTCCTTTAAATGCTGTCTTAGCAGGCCCAAAAGTTAAAGGATCTCATCCAGTTGATCGTGCCCCACAGCTGTTAAAGGCTTTCGAGGACTGTAAAACTGCACTATCGAGTGCTGCATTATTGGCTCACCCCGATACATTAGCTGAACTGGCGATCGTTACCGATGCATCTGAGTCATCGATTGGAGCTGCACTTCAACAGCGAAAAGGTGATGCATGGCAACCACTTGCCTTCTATTCGCACAAACTCAACATCGCCCAGAGAAAATACAGCCCCTATGACCGAGAGCTGTTGGCTGTATATGAAGCCATTAAGTATTTCCGGCATATGGTGGAGGCAAGAACCTTTGTAATATTTACGGACCACAAGCCACTGACCTTTGCTTTCAAATCTAACCGGGATAACTGCTCACCCAGACAGTTTAGGTATTTAGATTTTATCGGGCAATTTACAACTGACATACGGTATGTTCCTGGTAAGGACAACGTCGTGGCAGATGCACTGTCACGAGTGGAGGAAGTTTCGGGTGCTGTTGATTTCAAAGACCTCGCAAGATATCAGGAAACCGATCCAGAACTGCAAGATCTGATCAAACGTGGCTCAGCACTGCAATTGAAGAAAGTTGATACCCTGTTTGATAACGTCACCGTATATTGCGATGTATCTACGCCCACACCTCGTCCATACATCACTCCTCAGCTGCGAAGACAGGCCTTCGAATCTCTACATAACCTGCACCATCCTGGATGTACTGCTACAGCGAGACAAGTGGCACAAAGCTTTGTGTGGCCTGGAATTAGAAAAGATTGCAGAGAGTGGGCTAGACAATGCCTGCAATGCCAGTCAAGCAAAGTATTCCGCCACACGATTTCTCCACTTTCCGCTTACCTGACTCCTTCTCAAAGATTTAGCCATATCCATATCGACATCGTAGGTCCTTTAACCCCTTCTTTTGATTACAGGTACTGCCTTACTGTGATTGACAGGTTTACCCGGTGGCCCGAAGCATACCCAATGAAAGAAATCACAGCAGAGACCTGCGCAGCGGCCCTGGTATCGGGCTGGATAGCTAGGTTCGGCTGTCCGGCGCGCGTGACTACGGACCGCGGCAGACAGTTTGAGAGCCACCTATTTAAGGCCCTCACTGCCTTGGTTGGTGCACGTCATCTTCACACTACTGCTTACCATCCAGCTGCCAACGGCATTGTCGAACGACTGCATCGGCAACTCAAGGCGGCGATCATGTGCCATACTTCTTTACAGTGGACTGAATCTCTTCCATTGGTACTACTGGGTATGCGTAACGCATGGAAGGAAGACATTCAAGCTACTCCAGCCGAACTGGTCTACGGAGAAGCCCTGCAACTGCCTGGACGATTCCTGTCTTCAAAGGAAGAATACACTGCAGCTGATGTCTCCCAATACGCTTGCCGTCTGCGTGCCTACATGGCTAATCTTACCCCTAAACCAGCTTCATGGCATTCTTTTTCGCCATTTTATATACCCCGAAACCTGCATTCCTCTTCTCACGTCTTCCTAAGACGTGACCATGTGCGTAGTTCTCTTGAGCCACCTTACGCTGGCCCTTACAAAGTTATACAGAGACACCCAAAATATTTCACAATCAAGGTGCATGGGAAGCTCACCAACGTCTCTGTAGATAGACTCAAACCTGCATATCTGATGAGAGAAGATAACACAGCTCCTCATGTGCAAGCTACTCCCACTACTGCAACGCCTGCAACTTCTACGGAGAAGACTACACGAAGTGGAAGACGAGTCAGATTCCCTAATTATTATCGACCGTAGCAACGGTCTGGTCGGGGGGAATATGTGGCGAGTACAAATATTTTAGAATGGAACCTTTCACAATACCGAGTTGCAGCGAATCGCTCCGCCTATGAAGTTTGGACCAAGCGCTTACACATGCGAACTCGACTTGTAAACGAATGATGCCCTTGGACGGCGTTGGAGGGCACAGCGGCGCAGGCGCTTCTAGATCATTCGGGCCTCGACTCTCGCCACGCGTACTGCTAGCTTTGACCATTTATACTTGTTACTTACTTGTAATCTTTAGTGTAGTAAAGCTTTTAGAATCTTGATTATTAATTCATTTTGGCCTTTCTCATTTTTATTTCATTCTCACCCAACATTAATTATTATCATTCTGATATCCTAATCAATTGCTAAATAATATTCATTTCTTCGCGTTGCTTACGAAGCTTCGAGCCTTATACCTGTGCAGTGGAATTATACCGGCCCGATATAATTCTACAGTATAATCTGTAATACGCTTGTATTGCATATATGTGACAAAAATAATAATCACACACGTGGGTTGCCAATATAATTAAATACTACCGTCATTATTATTGGCAATTCAACCAGCATTCTGTATACATGGTTTAAACATTGCCTTCGTCTATACTAAGCTGTGGTTATTAAGCACCATTAGCGATACGAAAGGTTTGCGCGTAGGTGAATTATTAAACAAATGTCTTGAATTCTTCAGTTGCCAATTACCCGGTGATTTGTTTTAGCTATCATTGTAGAAAATCTATGTTCGGATATCAGTTAGATATTTAAAAGTCATGTATGTTAGTTGTACAAGTTGAAACTGAAGAATATGCTAGTCACTATACTACTGGCGTACGTAGCATGGGTCGGCAGGGGATGCTCTTGCCCGCCTCTTAAGATCTCAACTATTTTCAACTAAGATTTATGTTTAAACCAGTTAATTGTGCCGGGACAGCACACGATTGTATCGTCCCGTCATGAATGTGGGTTCGATTTTCCTTAAGCTCATATCTTTGTATGCATACATTTGCAAAAAAAAATTTATCTTTGTGATTCTAAGTGCAATGTGTATATATTAAAATGAGAGAAATTATGTTTCATTTAAACGCATGCTATACATGTTCTTTCTAAATAATTCTGCATTGTACATATTTATATATTACAAATAAATAAAATTGAAGGGATCTGTTCTCAATGTTATAAGCTTAATTATATGCACATTATATATACTTATACTAAGAAATCATTTCCTTTTTTTTTCTATTTATATACGTGTTTCTTTTTCTGACTAATCATCAATTGCGGCTCTATCACTAACAGATAGTTAAGGTTATAAGAAGTACCTTTACTTAAGAAAATAAAATTGTTATGCTTCGTAAAGTATATGCATAAGTATGGACAGGCTTGCAAAGCATCAGCTACTCATATTTATAAAAACCGGCCAAGGGTTCCGTACTATTTGCCGTTTTCATACATGTCTGTTGTATGGGAGCCCCACTTAAATATTTATTTTATTCTGTTTTAATATTTGTTGTTATAGCGGCAACAAAAATTCATCATCTGTGAACATTTCAAATGTCTAACTATCACGGTCCAAGAGATACAGCCTGGTGACAGACGGACAGACAGACAGACGGACGGACGGATAGCGGAGTCTTAGTAATAGGGTCCCGTTTCAATTTGGGTACGGAACCCTAAAAATAAATATAAAAATAGCTACAACGTGTATCGCCTACTTCTCAAATTATTAATATAATTAATAGGAATTACGTCAGTAAAAGTATCGACATAACATATTCAGAAATTTTAAATCTATATAATGGCGTATTATTATTGGAATTTACCTATTTATTTTATCTATAAACCACTCTTTTTGTATTATTATAGGCTGGGAAACGACCAATATGTTCTTTCATAATGTGGGTGTTTAATACTAAAATATTGTTATCATAACTCCGGTAGCTTGTTATGGTTTTTGGAATATATTTTTACACAATCAAGTTTAGAAATATTTACGTTGCTAAGAAATTTCATGCTACATGTAAGTTGATGTTAGGGATTTCATAATTTCATAATTGTTTTATCAAAGGGAATTTACATATAATTACTATAATTTTATATTTTTGGTAAAAATCTAAATATTTTTAAAAAATGTACGTTTTGTTTGGTCCGTTTGATGACATCCGTCACCACAACAACAAGGAGTGTCACCACCCTTATTCATCCCATGGGTGTCGTAAGAGCCGACTAAGGGAGCAAACTGCGCAGTACAACAACAACAGCACAGAAGAAAAGACAGAGACAAACCCTATACCAACCCATCTGGCCGTAGTAGGTACAGCCACTGGTATAGTAGGCCAAAACCTCCCTTCTAAGGAGAGGCCTGTATCCAGCATTGGACTATCAAAGGCTGCTGATGATACGTTTGGAGTCCATTTAAGCTCTTTTGCCATTTACTTTGAGCTGATGTTAATTATGTTAGTTTTTTGTATAAAACTGCCTTCAGTGATATTCAAAGTAAATAAAAATAAATTGATGACACATATCAGTTATCAGCATCCGTGCCTTCTTGATAACACGTTAAACTTTAGTTAATTTTATTCTTTCTTAATGTTCTTTTGTTTACTAAACTGTAAAAATAAATACGTTCTTTAAAGTTGTACATGTAATAAAGCAATAAAAAAGTGCCCCGAATTGAATGTAAAAAAATGTGTATTAATTAGTTTTTTTTTTTTTTTTTTTTTTATTATTTATTGTCTAATATAAAATTCACACATGCATTTTATCCTTCATATACCACACAAACCATCAAGAGTTTATCCGTTTTATACCAGACACATCTCAGTTACAATTTAATTACATATGTAGGTATATTTTTAAAGTTGAGTATCAGCTAGACAGTAAATATTTTATGTAAACAGTTTTACAATTTTTTTTGTTCATCTTGCTACAGGTTTCGATAGGTATGTTGTTCATTATACGGGGCAGCATGTGTTCCCACGTCCGCGTCCCATATACATTAGTATGCTTAGGTATTCTATAATTGGGTAGGTATGACAAGTGACGTAGTGACTCCAATCTTATATTTTCCTTCAATTTAGCAAGGTTGTGGTATTCCTCATCTAGTACACATACGCTCACTTTATCGAAAACATTTAATATTTGACAGTGTTTAAATAGGCCACATTCGTCTTCTTTAAATTGTAGTTTAGTTTTTCTAGGTACTATTGTTTTTAAGATGCTTAATTGTATGTTATAAATGTTTTCGAGGTAGGTCTTGTATGTGCGCCCATAGCTACCCAGTCCGTAGCCAATCACGGAGTCGGCAAGTGCGAGGTACATGGTTCTAAGTGTTTTGTGAGGTAATTTATATTTAAGTACATATAACTTGGATTGAAAGGATCTTAATTTACTACATACTTTATTAATATGAGGCCCCCAGTGGAATTTATTATCTATGGTAAGACCCAGATACATATGCTGAGACACCAACTCTAATGATTGGCAACTGCATAGGGTTCCCGTCCGATGTAAGCACGAGTGCTCATGAGCAACAATGACTGGCTCACAAGGCGATGTCAAATAAGGTGAATGTATATGCATCATTTAAGTTTTTTGTGCATTAATCACTAGACCCACATCGTGGGCCCAGCTACACAATAGATCAAAGTTGCGCTGCATAACCCTCTGCGCCTCACGTAGGTCTTTATGCGCAGATATCAAGCATGTATCGTCAGCAAACTGATACACCGATCCCTCAGTGAATACATCACACATGTCATTTACATATAACAAATATTCGGTTGGCCCGAGAATCGAACCCTGTGCCGTGCCTTTGTCGGTTAGAATCATATCACTTAGAGAGCCAGCGATACTTACTGCGGTGTAACGATTACGATGATAATCAACCGACTTCAAAAAAAGGAGGAGGTTCTCAATTCGACAGTATTTTTTTTTTTTTTTTTTTTTTGTATATTTGTTACGCGATTACTCCGGCAATTATAAACCGATTTGAATAATTCTTTTTTTATTTGGTAGGTCATACGTCAGAGGTGGTCCCATTGTCACCAGGTCAGGATCTGATGATGGGATCCTGGGGAAATCGAGGGAAACCCTCAAATTTTGTAGGCATATACACTGTTTATCAGAAATTATCTTAATCTATGTAGATTTTTGCATCTAATGGTCACCATTTGATGTTGCTGAGCTGATGATGAAGCTGATGATGAATGGTTTAGGAGTAGTGGATCTCTGTAACAAAATTATGTAATACCATCGAATTTGAATGTGTTTGAGTCTAATTAATAAGGACTCCGATCCTATGTGATATTCAGGGTCTGATGATGGAGACGGTAAATAGCCAGGGGAACTCTGTAATAAAATAAAGCAATTCCGCCGTGTTTGTGCTCATTTGATTCGTCTCGACTAGGAGCTTCATGCTAGTCGATTTTTAACCAACATCAAAAAAGGAGGGTTTTTGATTCGACAGTATGTTTTCTTTTTGTATGTTTGATACGCGATCATTCCGCCAATTTTGACAATCGTACATTTTGTTTGTCCACGGCACCTAGGATACACGGATACGATAAACATTTTTAGAGTTGGGCTGTGAGTGTGAGCGTTTATTTATGACCTTAAAAATCACACTTACTTCCCACGAAAAATTAAAAAATAAAATTATTTTTAAAAAAAATTGAAAACTTCAAACAACTAAAAAGCAATTTTAATTACTTACTTCAAACATTCAACAAAATTATTGATACTTAGAAAACCTACCTATTTACAATTTTTTAAGTATATTTTTTTTTTATGTATGTTTGTTCCGCGATTTCTCCGTCAATTGTGGACTGATTTTCAAAATTCTTTTTGTAATCGAAAGGGTATGCGCCCGAATTGGTCCCATTACCACCAATTCAGGATCTGATGATGAAATCCTAGAGAAATAGAGGGAAACCCTCACAATTATTGGGAATTTGACAGCCCCCACCACCTGTTTTAGCTACGAGTATTTCTTTAGCCAAACAAACCACTGCAACCGTCAGAGACTGCGCGATGTGATGCGCAGAGAACTTGCAGTATTTATGTCCCCACAGTAATTTTCGTTGTATTAAGAAGAAAAGGTTGAAATTTTGTATTCTATCTTGTTAAAATAATTCGGATAGACGTTTTGTTGCTATGGGTGGCATCGCATTTCGTTTGTAAGTAATTTTATACTTAATTTATTAAAATAGTTCTGGAAAAAGCTCTTAAATTTTGTGTGGGTCAACTTTCTAAGGAGAGGCCTATGTCCAGCAGTAATTTAATATAATATTTAATATAATCTAACAAACTACAGTTTACATTACGGTACGTAGTGTTTTAAATATCGTACTTATCTACTCATTACAAACATATCCTAAACTAAAAATGGTAAAATAAACCCTTTTAAAAAAAAAGTTGAACCGACTTCAAACAACACCGACAAAGAACACTAAAAATTAAAAAATAAATACAAATCCAAGTAAAAAACTATAATAAGTACCCTCAATGTAACAGGTAACATTATAATACCAATAGTCCCTTCTAGTCTGTTTGAAGTCGGTGCCAAGCTCGATGCACAATAAGTAATACTGGTCTATGTCAGCTTTATATTAGCACAATGAAAAATTAAGAATTCAAAATAATTCTAATGAAACATCGAAGAGTTTGTTAATTAATAAAGACCAACCAGATAAATTACGTGCGCAAACTTATCAACTATTTATTAAAGCATTCAAAATAATAATATAATTGGAGATGTGCGTCCACTTTAGCTCGTTCAACATGTTTTGCGCAGCATGAAGACTGTTGCAGCTGCCGCGCTACATTCTACCATGCCTATCAAGCACCTATTTGGCTTGGCACCGACTTCAAACAGAAGGGACTATTGGTATTATAATGTTACCTGTTACATTGAGGGTACTTATTATAGTTTTTTACTTGGATTTGTAATTATTTTTTAATTTTTAGTGTTCTTTGTCGGTGTTGTTTGAAGTCGGTTCAACTTTTTTTTTAAAAGGGTTTATTCTCAAACCAATTCATCAAAGGTCCACGTATACCATTATGCTTTAATTTAGTAAATAAGGTTTTATAATCTAATAAATCAAATGCTTTACTGAAGTCAATAAAGGCAACAAGTACATGTTCACGGTTGTCCAGATACCCGTTTTTTTTTATTTCACCGTTTTTAGTTAACTTATTATAACCATATCATATTTTGCTTAAACTATTGATCGTTACAATAGTTACAAGAAGAGTGTTGATATTCTGTAATATTCTTATTATTCTTTCATTTTTTTTTTTTTTTTCTAAGAAATAAAATAATTGTAACTAAACTATCTTGTTTTCTGGCATCATGATGATTATATGATTATGTTTACTATCAAGGATTATCTGAAATGATAGCTTACCTACAGATTCTTAATATTAAAGGACATATAGAATCCCTTTATTATCTTAAACCAGCAGCTTCTAACCTTTTAAATGTTTGAATATTTTTGATTTCGATTTACTGGTTCAATTTTAAAAATCCACTTTGGGCACTATCCAGGAGATAGCAACAACAATGTTGAGCATTAGTGGTTGATATTTGGCTGTAATAACTGTAATAGACATCGGTGCCATCTGTTTAGCAGCTGTAATTTGGCCCAATTCGCCCATAACACGTGTTAGTACATTATGAGAACTCAGTAGTATGGTTTTAATGGCGATATCAAAGTGTAACGAGGTTATGCATGGTTCTAATTTGATGGTTATTATGAGTAATAAGACTGCTTGTTTACTTTATTTAGTTTGGACATTAAATTTCATATTTTATTGTTTTATATATACATAAGGCTTTGTTTGTTCCTAAATGGCAAAACCAAAAGTAATAAATGAAATTTATTGCCCATGTATGTGCATTATAAACTTACATTAATTAGATAATAATATTGTCGGACATTTGACATATAACGCCATCTAGTTTTTTACACATAAAAAACACCCAAACTGAGAAATTAACATTTGCAGATCATAGAAACATTTGGTCCGAGCCGGGAATAGAACCCGAGACCTAAGCACAGCAGTCACGTACGCTACCACAGCACCACCGAGGCAGTATTACAGTGATTACAAATATGTACACACTGTTAAATAAAACAAATATTACACAAATTAAAAAAAACTACAGGGTAAAACTTAACGGCAATGTAGAAATAAATCAACAAATAAGTGGTTAAGTTCATTTATAGTTATAAAACATTTTTTTTTAATCTTAACCTTAAAACACCTTTAAATACTAATCGATTTTAACAACGAGTCAGTGCTAAGTTTTAAGCTCTATACCGTGTACTATAAGGTACTGGTATCTCCAGCAAAACTTATAGATGTCACCACTTTAAAAATGATAATTTTGTGATGATATTATTACACGGAAGACCTTCGCAGCTATAAGTTGAAAAGAGATCACACACACACACACACACACACACAGACACATCGTTCAACATAATTCATCTGAATCTAATAATGTTGGAACTACCGCCAGGCTTGCTTCATTCAGCAAAGAGATAGTGACGTCACTGATACTGCTGACCTGACCTAGCTGAGTAATCAACACTATTGGTCATAGATGAATTCAGATACTCTGTATAAACCAACGTGAATCTAGATTACAGCGGTATAGAGAACTTCCATTTTCTTAATTGTTTTTTTATAGTTTGTATTTCAATAAATTGATATTGAATTGGATATAAGAACCACGATTCATTTAATATTCATATTTTCAAATAACTTTAATTCCTGTATGTTCATTTATACAGCATTCAAATACTAAAAAGTAGGTATATCACTGTCTACTTGCCTATCAATTAGTTTTGAATATTAAACTCGGTTAGATAAAATCATCATCATCATCAGCCTGTCGCAGTCCACTGCTGGACATAGGCCTCTCCCATTGCACGCCATTGAGATTGAAATTGGACTTCTCGCATCCAGCTCCTGCCAGCCATCTTGCGCAAATCGTTACTCCACCTGGCCTGTGGGCGTCCTACACTACGTTTCCCGAGACGCGGTCTCCACTCAAGAACTCGTTTTGCCCCAACGGTTGACGGTTCTGCGGCTAATATGGCCAGCCCACTGCCACTTCAGCTTGCTTATCCGTTAGGTTATGTCGGTGACCTTTTCTGTGTTAGATGAAATATTACTGGTTCATTACATTTCAGAAGCAAGTTGTTTCAAGAACAAGTTGTGCATTACAATGGTATAGCGCATTAATAGTTCATCGTCATTACACTATAATTATGCATAAATCGTGCTCCGGAACACAATACCTTGTCTAAATGATTTATTATTTTAGCGCTCGCATCTTTGAACTAAACGGTGAAGGGATTTAATAACATAAATGCTGACACATTTTTCTCAATAATTTATGTGAATAAAGTCACACGCGACGAAGTCGGCTCATAATTTATACCGATGTTCGCTAGCGGACAAACTTCAGGACAATAAAGCACTATGCAACGACATTAATTACAAGTTATCGTAAAACATGGAGTGTGCCGTGCCATCGCACTGCATGTTTCCTGCTATAAACACGGAGTCGCACAGCGCTAGGTGTGTGCGACAAATGTGTCATATTTACACGAGTGTAAAACGACACATTTTGATTGCATTAGAATCTTTGTATCGAACTCTATAAATTATTACATGTCGTCAATTTTCTCAAAGGTGTTATAAATCATGAGAACAGAGGGTCAAAATTTCAGTATGGTACGTTCTCTACTTCAAACACTAAGTTCTGAGAATTTGATGTAGCAATAGCAATATTGAAACCCTCTGCGAACTTATGGCTTCGACGAAGCTTGGATTTTATGATGTCAAAATACCCATTCATAGTATATGACATCAAAACTCTTGCACTTAGAAATGAAATTAATTAAAATTTTAATAGCACAAATCTTTTGTCGCAATTTAAACTATTTGGGATCGCGATTTGTAAGCAATATACTCGTAATTAAACTTGGGGTTGAAATGTTTTAAAATCCATTTGATTGTTTATTTATGTAGTTAGTTGAATAAATTGCTATCTATTTGATTCTTTAAAAATCCTATTTAGTTTATAAATTGAATGTGTTAAATTTTAGTCAACCATTAAGTTCATAAGCATGAAGACATTTTAAATGTTTAACTAAATAAATATCGTGCCATACAATTCACTAAAACAGGCATACTCGTATGTACCTTCAATTATTTTGCTCCTATTGGCATCCTCTTTATTTTTTATCTTATACGCTTTATGATGTTATGTCATTGTCAAGAACGTCAACAAATTGATAACTATAGTCAATTTTTTTATTAGATAGACTAAAATGACATTCAGTAGATGCCCACATTTTCATGATGTAAAAATAATGTTGTATCCTGAATGATCAAGTTTAGTTAATTTATTAGTTTGAATTTGCATTGATCAAGCATTTTCGGAATAAAAATGTAAGTCATGCGTAAGTCATAGGTACTGCGCTGTCATTTAAATTGGTAATCCGAAATCAGATACCACAAATTAAAGCTATGCTTACAAAGAGTAACATGTTCATTTATCCACTTCCTAGTTCATTTAATATTTATTTGAAAAAATACGCATATTAAGTGATGTAATGTTGGTTCTTTCTAAGGAGAGGCTTATTTCCAGAAGTGGACTATTAAAGGCTGTTGATGTGATGTGTGATGAATGTTGTATATAAGTTATTGGACAGAAGATCGCCTCAGGCGCGGTAAATAAAATCGACGATAATACTGATTAAGAATAATTAGTTTAAATTAGTTATCTTTTTTATTTTCAAATTAAATTATTGTCAAATAAAATATGACTAACCTTTACAATTGTAGGAACTTCTTTATCAAACAAGTAACTCTTTTTTATTATTATATAAGAATTACTTATTTTTAACACGCTTTTATCAGCCTGGTATGTATGTATCTATGAATTCACCTCGATCAATGAAAGTGATAATCTATTAAATTTTAGGGAAAAAATATATTTTGAATAATTTTTGTGGAAAAACTACAGGCATTCTGGGATTTTTAAGAATTGTGATGGACTATTTAGGTTGCCGTAAAATAAATTAACAAGATTTTCCTTAATCAGTTTTCTCAAATCAGTGGTATCAAGATTTTGATCAATTAAAGCATATTTAGTGGAGCCTATATACTTTTTCCGCTTCCGGTCACCTATCAGTAAACATCGTCGCAAATCACTCCGTAAAAACAGTGTAAAATTAAACAGATAATTACCGTACAACCGTGTTAAAAAGCGGAAACTGAATACTTAAAAGTGCTGTGCTATGATATCGGATTCACAAATCGACATTAAAAACTGAAAAAAGAACAAAACTATGAGTTTAAGTGCATCGCAATTTGAGGTTAGCTGTCATAACAACAATGAACGAGTGAAGTGAAGTAAACAATACTACCAACCAGACGACTTGAATTCGCGTTCGGAAACAACACACAATTCAACGTTCCGTTAAAAGCAGTTTCACTACGTCCTTTTCTTCCATTTCAAATAATCAAACCACTACGAAAATGGAACAACAATTTCAAATATTTTTTGATAAAATTAAAAATGAAATGGAAATGCAAACTACAACAATTACAAATAATCTACTGCAAAAGTTGGAAGAAAAATTACAGCCAATAATTGAAGAGAATAAAAACTTGAAAGTAAAAATAGAAGTGTTAGAGAATAAATTAAACAAGCTGGAAAATGAAAAGAAAAAAAATAATGTACTACTGTTTAGACTACAAGAGACTGAGAAAAGCTCATTAGACCTATTAAAAACAGTAAAAGAAATAATGAAAAATGATCTTAACCTTATAGTGAATGATAGCGATATTCAGAGCATCTACAGAATTGGAAAAAAAAACAAAGAGAAAACGAGACCTCTATTGATCTCTTTTACAAACTATTGGAAAAAAATAGAAATTTTAAAGAAAAAAAGAGACTAAAAGATGTTTACATAGTAGAAGATTATCCAAAAGCTGTATTAGAAAAACGAAAACTACTACAGGAACAACTAAAGGAAGAAAGAGCAAATGGAAAATTTGCATATATAAAATATGACAGGCTGATAGTGAAGGAAGGTAACGCAACCAACATAGAAAAAAGAAAAAGAGAAGAATCTACATCTCCTGAGAAACAAACAAACCCAAAAAAACAAATTAATATGAATACAAGCAGCAAGACATATCGAACAAATGCTTATGACTTGATGCGAGCTAGACCAAATTTAAATTCTTCCTCACCATCGAGAAACAAAACTAACTAGCAATTAAATATCAGTTACCGGAAGCGGAACATCCCCAACCCGGCTGGTCTCCGTGGGGTTGACAGACCACTACCCTCAAAAACCCCCACACCTACCCAAAATAATAAAAACAATATAAACAAAATACAAATAGCAACTATTAACGTAAGAACATTAAGAACAGAGGAAAGACTTATCGAACTTGAGGAAGCATTGAAAGATATTAGATGGGACATACTGGGACTCTGTGAAGTTAGAAGATCTGGAGAAGAAATAAAAGAATTCAAAGATTTTAAAATATTCTATTACAAAGGAGAGATTCAAGGAAAGCATGGAACAGGATTTTTAGTTAAAAGAGACTTTAAACAATACATAGAAGAATTTGATGGTATATCGGATAGAATAGGAATCCTAAATATTAATTTACCTGGCTTCAGAAACCCATTCTCAATAATGCAAGTATATTCCCCAACAGATCAAGCAACGGAAAAGGAAAAGGATATATTTTATAATAGTCTCACCAAGACAATGCAGAAACTAAACAGGAACATCATATTGATGGGGGACTTTAATGGTCAAATAGGAGCCAAATTAGATAAAGGCGAGTTCATCATAGGTAAATATGGCCAGGGAAAGAGAACAGACAATGGGCAACGTATGATAAATTTTTGTTTCGAACATAACTTGAGAGTAATGAACACCTTTTTTCCCAAGAATCAAGGTAGGAAATGGACGTAGATGTCTCCAAATGGCAATGACAGAAATGAGATAGATTTTATAATTACCAATATGCCCAAGATTTTTAACAACGTCAGCGTGGTCTGAAATCTAAACTTTAACTCAGATCATAGAATGGTAAAAGGAACAATAGCGCTCAAAGAAATAAAAATACAAAGAAGAAAATTTCACAGAACAAATTGCCGGCCCATAACACACATATCAGAACAAAATCTTAATGAATTAAAAACATTATTAAACTTGATTGAGAAACAAAATAATATACAAGAAAAATACAACATCTTAGAAGAAGCCTTATTAAAAATAAATAAATTTAAAACAAGAGATAAAAGTGACAAACTCGGTGATGAAGCCAGATTAAAAATAAACCAAAGGAAAGAAATGATGATAAACAGAAAAGAAAATCGTACACAAATAGCTAAGATTAGTAAAGAAAGAACAATGGCAGGTCCCCATACATAATTTTATTTGAACTGAAATGTTAGCGTTTAAATATCAAAAAATCCTTAACACTTGAGAATTTATTCTTGACCATTCTCATATCAAAATTACTTGCGAAAGAAGTCTAGGAAAAAAGATATTGGATTTTAAATGTTTCGAGGTTAAGTACTAACATATTGTTAATGTTTTGTTTGAAACTAGATGGCGTTGTGTGTCAGATAATCGAAAATATTATTTTCATTATTATTACAGTATATGAAATAAAAAAAATTAAAGCATAACATCTATTCGAGTTTAACACCAAATTAAACAAAAATAAAATAACAAACGTGGTGAGTGCGGAACTTGACAGGATCTAAACCACAGATTAAGCGATATGTACTAAACGACGACGTATCGACAATTTGAAAATATCGATGTATGTCTATTTATGTGCCGTTACAATGACAATGTATTTTTCTCATCACACTGTGTAGTGGAAAATAACGCAACTATATTCTATTTCTTTAGTGTGTTTAAAATCGTTTAAAGAGAGTCAAAAATATTTTAAATCATTTCTAATTATCTTGATTCAGTCACTCTACCGTACGAGTGAAGACGTGGGCAGAAGCAAATTCATAATCATAATAGTGAACCTTCGGTAAATATTTCAGCCAAAGCTATAAGAATCGATTATCGATAAATTGTTCCATAATATAATATTGCCACCACGCATCCCTAGTCAGTTATACGTGATAGCGAATCTGACATTACGTACTTAGGTCAAATAAAATCTTCAAAAATATCTTATCTTTTATAAGACTTATACAACACATGGTAGTGTAATGATAAATCATAGAAATTTTTTTCATTAAGTTTACTGTGACTCGATTTTTTAAACGCTTAAGTTTTAGGTAAATATGTTTCTGCCATTGTTCTTTCAAAAGCCATCAGAAACCATAGACAATACAATCGACTTAATATCATTAGAGAACAAATTAACAAAACCGGAGGAATCAAAAGAGCTTTAAAACAACTTAGAGAACATTCAACATGGATACCAAAGACAACGCAAAAAGGAAAAGACAACAAAATACAAACTACAACTAATCGACGACATATCTTACAAACGGCAACAGATTTTTACAAGGAATTGTATACGGATGATACGAACGAATACTTTTGCAAAACAACATTAGAAGAAGACCCAAACCCAGAACCTATCCCATACGTTATGCAAAGTGAAGTAAGAAGAGCTATTCAAACACAGAAAGCTGGTAAATCACCTGGAGATGATATGATAACTAATGAATTACTAAAACTTACCATGGAAGAAATAACACAACCTTTTACATAGATATGTAATGAAATATTGGAAACTGAGCAAATTCCTTCCCAATGGACATCGTCAACAATATTTCTCCTACATAAAAAAGGAGATAAAAATAAAATTAACAATTATAGACCCATCAGCTTGATGCCGAACTTGTACAAAGTGTTCAGTAAAATTTTATTACACCGCTTGACTAAAAAATTAGACAGTAATCAACCCAGAGAACAAGCGGGATTCCGCTCAGATTTTTCAACTATTGATCACATACATACTGTCAAGCAAATTATTGAAAAATACAATGATACGACCTCCCATACTACCTGTCCTTCGTAGACTATAATAAGGCATTTGACTCTTTGAAGCATAATTACATATGGGATTCTTTAAAAAACCAAGGAGTGGAAAATAAGTTCATTAAGATCATTAGGAACATATACGTCAACAGCACAGCAAAAGTACAACTTGAAAACGTTGGAGAGCAATTTAAAATACAGAAGGGAGTAAGACAGGGAGACCCGCTGTCACCAAAAATATTCAATGCAGTTTTAGAAAATATATTTAGGCAACTTAATTGGGAATCTTTTGGTATTCAAATAAACGGGGAAAAACTACACCACCTGAGATTCGCAGCTGACCTCATTTTGTTCGCAGAAGATCCTATCACACTAAGAACAATGTTAAAACAACTAGCAGCAGTAAGTAAAAAGGCAGGTCTAACGATGAATATTAGTAAAACAAAAATGATGACAAATAGAACTGAAGTCAAAATTGAGGTGGACGAAGAAGAGATTGAATACGTAAAAGAGTATATTTACCTGGGTCAAGTCATATCTGTGGAAGATCTATCAATTAAAGAAGTAGAAAGACGAGTAAATAACACCTGGCAAAGATACTGGTCAATCAGGGAAATTATGAAAAATAAATCTGTACCCATTTGGAAAAGAAAACCATTTATAATACTTGTATACTTCCATGTCTCACTTACGGCTGCCAGACCTGGAGACTAACACAAAAAATTGAGCACAAACTGGGAGTATGCCAAAGAGGAATGGAAAGAAGTATGTTGGGACTTAAGTTAAAAGACAAGTGGAAAGCGACAACAATAAGGAACATAACCAAAGTAGCAGATGTTAAAGTAAAAACACGAACTTTGAAATGGAAATGGACTGGTCACATGATGAGATCAACAACAGGAAAGTGGACCAAAAAAGTAACAGAATGGTACCCGAGGGACAGCAAAAGACGTAGAGGAAGGCAGAAAAAAAGATGGGAAGATGATCTGCCCAAAGGTTGGAGAAGGGCAGCAATGGATAGGCAAATGTGGAGGGAACTTGAGGAGGCCTATGTCGCAAGACAACCTGACCTGGTAACTGATATCAAAAGTTAAGTTTTATACATACAGAAAATAGAAATAAGTAAAGTTATTATAATATAGTTAAGTAAAGTTAGTATAGTTTTGTTTTTATTTTATTGTAATACAAATTGTGCAAGGTCAGAGTAAATAAAGGCTATTTTATTTTATTTTATTTATTTATTATTTTATTTAGGTTGCCGATATAAAAAAATAGAATTATTTGAAAACTTTGTTCATGATAGTTAAAAATATAATTTTCTAGAGTTAACAAATATTATATTGTAATTAAAAAAAATGAGGTTAATATTTTTCTATTTTTTCCTCAAGTAGTCATAAGCAGGTCCACCATCAGATGACGGCTTATTGTTGAATTTTATTTATGAAAACAAACTTAATACTAAATGAAATAAATTGAACTGAGGATTTATTCTAAGAGTACCATACTGTATCACAACATAGTTTGCACACAGTTCTAGGCAGTGTACGGCGAGGCCAAATAAATAAGTCGCCAGCCAGACTTACATACTCGTAGTTGGACGTACAAAGCAGTCGATTTCAGTAATTATTAATAGTTACAAGACACGCTATAGGCACACTGAGTTATCGTGCCTTGTGGTGCACGTAAATCTGAGCGGATGTCTTTTTATTTACTATCAATGTTATTCATATACCTCTTCTCTCTTCGTGTTCCTTATAGAATTTATGTCAAGCGCATAAACTCTGTTGTCAAGCCGCTTCAAGCGTATTAAAATCAGAAAGCAGTTTACAGTAATATTACATTTATTATCTAATCCTATTATTGTTGTAATCCTAGCTGCTGTTCTTGCCTCGAAAGAGAAGAAAAACTTGAAACATACCCTATACGAACCCCACTGGCCAGCGTGTTATAGTAGGCTAAAACCTCCTGTCTAAGAAGAGGCCTGTGTCCAACAGTGGGCTAAAGGCCGTTGATGTTGATGATGAACTTCTTGCCTCGACAACATACAGCATGAGTTTGTAGGGCGAAACTTTACACTAATAACGTAAATTGCGTGGATTCTCTTTACGTCAAAATGAATTAAAAAATATATATGCGAAGCATTTTTTTTCGTTCAATTTTTTTAATTTATAAAAACCCCTGTATTTGTAAAAACTTCTAAATTTTTGTAAAGGTAACATATGTCCATTCCGGCCTCGTCCTTGAACTAAGCTCATAAAAGACTGGTGTTTATTTCAGCTATTTACAAAACTTGAAATATTTCACTTAGTTACAGTAATAACATTTAAGATGGTATACTGGTACGTTCATAATGTTCCCCTCGATCAAGTTATGGGGAGAGTTAAATTGAAAATTTAACTCTCCCCATAACTTGATTTGAACTTGACCAAAAATTTAAGAATTCTATAGGTAATTATAATACCTTAATACTGTACTGTATTGTATAATACATAATACAAACTAAAGATTTTACAACGAACGGTTTTGTTATATTTGTTAAATAATTTTATAAGGTCTTAAGAAATTCTAAGATTATTAAACAATCTTGTGAGTTATTGTTTTTTATAGATGCACTTAATAGTATTTCGTATAAAACTATACTTACGGATAAAAAAAAATATCTTTGGAATATCATAAACATAGTGAAAGCTATGACAAACTACTTCTCTAATCCAAAAGTGTTCGAAACAAGCCAAGAATAACAGATAAATAGCTTAACACCGATAAACAATTATATCTTCTACCGTATCGTTATCAATAAATAGCTCTAATTTTAAACGCTCACGGCTAGGTGTCGCCTCTGTTGATAAATTGACTATTAATCTCGGATTATGTCTGCTGTTGTTTTGGTTTTAGTACCCGATTTACTAGGGCTATCCATATATGTAATTTTAGTCATGTAGAGTAATGTTATAATGTTTTACTTTATTATGTTCTTTTTTAAAAGACAACTTCCGCACTAGAAATATATCCTGTATCACGGGGGACTTTCTAAACATTCTTTCAAACGGACACACAGAACACCCAGACTCAGAAACAATAATTCGTAGATCACACAAAGTGTTGTCCCACGTGGGGATTGAACTACAACAGTTAGGTGACCGCTTAAACCACTATGTTATCCGTGCAGTCGGAATACATTTGTTGGAAACTGTGAGGAAAGTAAATATACGGGACCCATTCCCGTATATTTACTTTAAAAAGCATTTTAATATAAATTTTTTAAATTACTTCGGTAGTGTTTTAAACAATATATTTTAATTTTTATAAATGTTTACCTTCTGGTAATTTTTTGTCAGTCCTGAATGTCTTGTTTTGATTCATTATGCCGTTTAATTTTAAACTTTTATTGTAAATTGTTACTGTACTTTATAGATAATTATATACATGCGTACACGATTGTAAACCCTTTGGAAAGACTCTGTAATATCTTCGAATGTTACAACACATATGAGGTAAGACACCTTTTTTGTCATTCAACATTTGTAAGTAGATAATTATTTACAATGATAAAATTTAACTTTAATAAGTAATTAAAAAATAATTGTAAATACATAAAGTAGAGTAAAGGAAATACAAGTTAAGTAATATTATATTATCTATAAAAGTATAATTTATATTCTAAACAAATACACATAAAAGAGAAAAAGGAAAATAAAAGTTAAAGATTTCAACTGAATTGAATAAATTGTGTTTACTACTTATTGTTCGGAATCTTAATAATATACCGTCACACAAAATATTGAAAACCGTTTTACGATGGAATATGTTAAAATAAATCGTCAATATTTTTGCAAGTGCTAAAAGGAATTTATACAAAATGCTGTACAAATGTGTAAAGACTTTTTTGGATATTCCCTGCGGAGGCATACGAATTTATTCAGTGACAGCACTTCCCATTTATTATGGAGGTTTTATATTTTAGTATATTCAGATATCGACTCCTATTCCTTTTTTCTATTCATATAGAATTTTAACGTTTTAACCTTGTATTTTTTCATTAATTTATTCTTTTTAAACAAATGTACAGACGTGTTCTTAATACTTTTATTGGTTATTATTATAATTATATGAAAAAGATTATTAATAGAAATAAAAAATCTGACTTTAAAGTTACAAATTAAATTCTATTAAAACTTTCTCTATTTTATGCACAATTGAAAAGTCATCTAGTAGAATAAAGTTATATGAGACTTTTGTTCTGTTCATCATCAAAAAGCAAAAAAAATATACTAAAAGTATTGTTGTATTGTAAAGTAGGTATTGATAACATGGATTGTATAGAAATATTAAAGTTTATCGTTCACACGCAAGCTTCTTTCTATTTTTAGTATCTTAGACTACATAATATTTATCGTCGTACAAAAAAAAAATTTGAAATCTTATAAATGTTTCAAGTAACACAGTTATAAACGTAATATGATGGCTAAAGATAACAAAACGACTAAAAAAATATTTGATAACTTTTGAAATAACACATTATGTTGATACAGCAGAAAACCTGCCTCCATTTTTTTTTGCATAATGCGATCCAAATTACAAGTTATGCTTAAATAAATGAAAATCTGATTGCATTCGCGGTGGCTGAAGATAATTGAAAAAATGTCTCTTGAATTGTTTGCAAGGGGTCTCAGGGCTCGTAATAAGATGGGTTTATATCCTCTGTTATTTCTGTCGGGTCTGGGTAGCTGTAGGGATCATTATCATGATTACCTTTTTAGAACTTAAGCCGATGGTTATATGAACTCTCAAACATATTGGCTCTTGCAATAAAAGCAAGTTATAAACAAATTA
This sequence comes from Arctia plantaginis, assembly GCA_902825455.1. NCBI lineage: Eukaryota > Metazoa > Arthropoda > Insecta > Lepidoptera > Erebidae > Arctia > Arctia plantaginis. The sequence goes on from CADEBD010000422.1 coordinate 15,379,886, forward strand.
CATTTTAGATTATTTTTTTAAATAATATGTAATGGACTGCAAAAATTCAAGGATTTGAAAAATAAGATTGGTGTAATCAAGCAAAAATTAAGGTGGATTTTCCTATGGAAAATCAGAACTGTCTTTACAGATCTAGTTTCCTTGTTATATTTTTCTTTGGTATATCCAGTTTGTGAGCACATAATACTTGGTCTTCTGCGTTAGTGTTAGTTAGTAGGTAGTATCAGAGTTCATAGTCGTTAATATTTTTTTTCCTGGGACTTCCCGAGTGCCATAACTCGGTGTGTTCGAGGGTCACTGCTGTTGATCCTGGTGTACAGGAGTTACAGTTGTGAGCGTGTGTGAGAGACCAGTCCCGTTAAAAAAAAATCGTTCATTTTAAATTAAAAAAAATACAAACTTGAATAAATTTTAATATATAAAATATTGTCATATGATAAAAAAAATTAAACATGAGCTATCCAATTAACTGTCAGTTCCCAAGCAAATAAATTCATCTATCCACATTCATTTGTGCGAATCGACATCTCATTTCTTTTTTTAAAGAGTTGATTTGCAGGATTCGTGTAAGCAAGTTCCTTTGTAATAACCACTAAACTGTCTCTGTAAGTGTCATAGAATAATTGATGATATCAATTATTCTATGACACTTAATAGTTAGTAAATGTAATGTGAAGATCTATATAGTAAATGTATGTGTATAATATTGTGTTTTTATGCAAACGGTATCTTCAGTCTGGTGAAGATGTATGCAAATATAACACTTAAGTGCGTCGCAAACTTACTCCTAAATTAGGGGTAAACATCTGTCTGATGCAGGTGCATTTTTTCATAATGCACGTGCAACTCTAAATTGAACTTATCACAACAGCGCAATATTTATGCGTCTGATAAAAACGGTCCTGAGTCTGATTTTTGCAAATATGTGTGTCTATTTATATTTGAGGGTTTTTGAGTATAACTATATTTATTTTTAATATTATCTAGGTATGTTTATCCATGTTCCATACTTACACGTTAATTTCAACGTTTCGTAAATTTCAAAATATATTATTTTCATCAAAAAAATTCTCAGGGTCAACAAATAGATTAAAAGTGAAATTTTTTGTATCTATTAGTTGATTCTTAGAAATTTTCCTGAGAATCTTCTAAAACTATGTATTTAGTTTAATTTGTCTTCAATATTGATGTTGTCAAGTTAATTGCTGTTTGTAACTTGAGTGGTACTTTCCTTTAATCTCTCTAAGTCCTCTACAATATTTTGTATCAAAATGTTTCAAGTATTTTCGTCTTAACTTAATAGATAGGAAAAGTTCATATTAATTATAATTTGAGAGAGTGTAAATATTTGGTGTAAATACAGATTAATGTTTCTTCTTATTTCGAGTTTATTTTCATTAATGACGCAGATATTAAGATAAATTGTTCTTGAAATATGATAGACACTCAAGAAAACTTTGCCTTTAACTTTGTATCGATGGTAGTTCGTTCAATCTAATTATTAATCTGCGCTACATTAGACAATCATTATCTTTGAGCTTTTTAATATAAATTATGTATACTTTAATATAGTTTGTATCTCACCACAACTTTTATCGATCTTCAAAATGTTGTCCGTCCAAACTCCGAACTTTAGAGGTTAGATTCTTGCAAGCTATATTTATATCTTGCAGATTTTAAGAGTCTAAGACAAATTTTTAGTTTTATTGTTATGATAATTTCTTAAATATTGTACTATAAAAAATGTATGGTCTGAAAATTGCTCTAATTACTTAACACAATATAATATGCGGTCCTGGTACTAATTTTATTGTTGCCTAAACTAGCATACCCGGTGGTAATGGGCATTAATGCGAATTGGATTAAATTTAATTAATTGTGAATTCTTACGACTTAGCATGTGCATTGCTAATGCTAATATTATTAGTTAATATTGCAATGTCGTAAGAGAGTAAATGAAAAACGATCGTAACATGTAGGTATATCACTAAGTACTAATTTTACTTAAAAAACAATTTTTTTTTTATATTTTAACTTACTGCGATTTTCGCGATTAAAGTAAGTGGCTTCTATTTTATTTTTCCCAACATTATTACAGAAATAATGCAATATAGCGTTTGTTCGCTAGCTTTCGTCAATTCGAAACTTAACATTTATTGTGTGATATACAAAAAATATCACAAAATACCTATTCACAACGCACACGCATAGGTAATTTCAGTTTTGAAGAGTAAGGCCACTCTTCAAAACTTAAATTATTATACCTACTCTATAATTCAAGTTCTTATTAACAGGTACTATATAGGTACCAATTTTATCAAAAACTTTAAACAACTTAACAAACCACTATAAAAATAAAACTCATTCAAAACAATACCTAATCTCCCAGCCACTTGCTAATGCTAAGTCGTAATAAAGAAATAAAATATTCGAAATTAAAAATTCAATGCATAAATATTTATGCAATAAACAACCCTAAATACGTGCATTTCTTTTAAAATAGACAGTTAAATCATTTGCATTTGAAATAGGTACTTAAACGTAACAGACGGTTAATTTTTCGCACATTTAGCATTAGCAGTTGTATTAATATTTTAGCACGACGATTTATTAAATTAAATTTAGTCTTCGCATTAATGCGAAAAAGTATTAATTCATATGTTGTATGTCAATTAATTTGCTAACTGCTAAGAATTCAAAAATTAAATATGACTGTGAAGACTAATTAATCTATCACTAATACACGTAGTACAACTGTATCCTGTTTCTGCAATTATTCGTTAAATTGAGAGAGAAAGAGAGAGAAACATAGACAAACAATAACAACTTAATTGAGTGTTTTATAATCTCGTATGCCTAATTAAACATCAGTTTGGTAAACAAAAAAGTTTGACGTAAGGTAATTCAAGGTAAACAGTAAAGGTTTCTCACTAGGAAAATTATTAAATTAGATAAAAATGTTATGTTTAACATAACATTTTTTAACTAATTTACACCTTGATCCATTACTTTACAGCTAAATATACATATATGATACTTTCAGAGTTTGAAATGTATTCTGAAACCATTCCCGAATTTGCTTTCTACTACGATAAGCTAACAATTCATTAGGTAAATCTGAATACATTCACTTTTAGCTACAGAAAACATACAAGCTCCACTAATTAAAACCGTTTCTACTGAACCGCTATTTGTTTTTAGCAACAACAAATTTCAAACATTAAAAGTATGTACGTTGTTAGATCTAACCCTCACGGGTACAAGAGAATTGAACTCGATAACAGCAACTGCAAATAACGATGCCCCAGATACAACAAGTGCATTCACATTGGCGATCCTAACGTCTTCTATTGTCATCTAACTGGCGGCCATTTGCAACAATTAGCTATAGCTGAGCGGACTTAACGAGCCAATTGTACGAAATGGGTAGGTACTAATAATGAATATTGTTGATCAACAAAATGTTCATCTGCTGAATTTAACAATTACAGATCGTCGTGATAATATTTTGCCTTGACAACTGGCCTTTGTTTTGAAGTTATGGTAGATAATATAATATTTCAGTACATTTAACTGTATTACAATTCTCTCAATATCTCAAACTGTGTTAAGTTTGGGTAGAGAATAGACTTGACTATGGGTTGCAAAATAGGTTTCAGTTTCATAAAAACCAATTTTTGAAAATTTACGTCCATATCCGGACTTTGCAAAATATATTTAGTCATGCAAACATTTTATATTAGTACAGATATTGAAAAATAATGTCACATCAGCCCAAATTTTCGGCAAATATATAATGGATTTCTATAAAAATGTTGATAGCGTTGTACCTTTGTGCTATTAACAAAGTAAAACGTTTCATAACTCTCCTTCGTCTTCTTCAATATACGTAAGAACCTAACAGCAATAAAAATGTAATAATTTGAGTAAATTAGGACGAGTTACATTTAAATTCATTCATGTAGTTTCATTTCCACTTCACTAATTGATGCTACTTTGTATAAATTCCAAGTTTCTAATTCTCAATTTATACTGATCCACAGCTCTGATTCTTCATTGCTATACTGTTGTCGATCCCGAGTACCACTAAAATTTCCCGAACCAAATTAAACGCGTCAGCGATACAACACGTTTATCTCTCCGATCTCGTATCTAGATCGTCGTCAAGATAAAATTAGTTTTCATTAGAGTTAATTAGAAAGGGTTATGTTTATGAGGTTTTTGCTTTCGCCTTATAATATAAGGCCTCTTGTTGATTGTGGTTAATTTCTTACAGTGTTGTGAAAAGATTTGAAAGCGTTGGTACCTTTTTAAAGTTAATTAGAACATTTTATGTTTTGCGGAGAGGTCTTTTCTTTATGTAACAGATAGATCAGTAGGTACGATATTTAAAACGTTAAAATACTCAGTATTAATCTTATCCAAAAACTTAATATAATATTATTAGATTTACAAACTGTATAAGATCTTCTGCTTTAATTTGTTTTTGAAAAAACTTTTATATCTCTTTGTAGTTTATGCATGGAAAATAAAAAAGTAATATCATTTGTTTCATATTATTTAACTTTTTGCTTACTTCTAGATAACATTATGATTTATATAGTTTAAGTATATCTAAAATATAGTAAATTTAATATTATCTTGTTATTAGTGACTTCAGTACTTAGTTTAACTCACATTACAAATACATTACTGTGCAAAATATATTAAGTTACAATAACTTGTGATTTTGTAACACATTATGTAATATATTGTTGTAAATGTGGATACTTAAGTAAGTTAAATACTTTTTGGTGAAATCTTTCAAATGTTGTATTATTAAGTATTTCTTCTATGTTGTTACATGTTTATTGTTGATTTCATTGTTTCTATGATGTTTCTGTATATAACAAAATCAGAATATACATTTCTATAGTACATATTAATTCTTTAATTTATATCAAATGGTTTTATAATGTAAATTGTTACGAAAATGTGCACATTTTTTTTATAAACACAGATTGATCATTTAGACACTCAATTAGTTTTATGTTTTTATAATTATACACATTCTTCTTGATATTGCAAGTGCAAAAAAGTGTAATTTAACTTTAGAGTTTCACCTTAACTTAAAAATGAATACTTATTGCATTTTATTAAAAAACGTAGCAATATTTATTTTCATTAATATTTCTCAAATCGAATTCAAGTCACAATATTAGTAGTACTTTTTAGTCTATTCAGGCTTTAAATACATCTATAAACGTTATGTTAACAAATACTTATCCCATCTGTTTTATAGCAATATGCTACAAATAAATTTCTCAACCATAATTCTTGCTGCATCAAAATATTTCACAGCAGCTCAACTATTTATAGGTCTATTAAGAACTGTAACAGTTTGATGACATTAATTAGAGCCAGTCTAATCGTTAACCCCTTTTCTCTGTGGAGGCGGAAGGGTTAAGAATCGAATTCATTATTCCTTTCAGTTGAGTCTATTTCAATTTTCTTAACTGCTTTTAGAATTCGTCAATTCAGAGTTTACACCGTTTTGTTCGAGGATTGTTTTACGAAGTTATTTGTTCTTACATTATTTTCTGTAATTCTGTTTCTTTCTTTTGCGTAATTCTAACTTATTTTAATCCTTGTTTATCGTAACAAGCATTTTACTATTAAAGTTTTTTTTTTTTGCTGAAATGACTTTTGAGTATTTCAACGATAAAAACTATTGAGATAAGTTTTTAAAAAAAAAATGGGTTCGACACCTCATATTTTAAAACAGTATTAAAATGATGTCCTTATTTCCAGGTTCACGCGGTTGGATCAAGAGACGTAGCTAATCTTATTTAATAAGCGTTAGGGAATCAGTTTTTGGTCAGATTCTTGAATTTGATTAGTCTTAATATACAAATATTTGATTGATGAAAATCGAAAGACTAATTAAATTCATTTCAGTGTTTATTATGGTTATGTATAACTCCATACATAATACGTTACTTTTTCTCGAGCGTGCAAAATACTGTGATTTTACCTCATGTACACATCATTCATATACACATACATACATCTGAATGATTTACCCCAATTCATCCCGTGGGTGTCGTAAGAGTCGACTAAGGGCGCAAAACAACGCAGGACACCAGCACTGCAAAAAGAAGGAAAACTTGACACAAACCCTTTTACCAAACCGTCTAGCCAGCGTTGTATAATAGGCCAAAGCCTCCTTTGTAAGAAGAGGCCTATGTCCAGCAGTGGACTATTAAAGGCTGTTGATGTGATGAACAAAATATGAGATACCTCAGATTCCAGAATTATGAAAATAATTAACAAGTTACTTTATGTACATAGTTGTTAACACGCACTTAATTAACTTTCAGTTAACAACGTTGTCAAGTATATCATGTCGTTCTTATCTTGAAGCGCCATTAGTGGCTATTATTTGTTGTGAAAGACGACCAAAGAGACGAAGGAACGAACAAGTATTATATAGCGTGCAAAGAAAACAATTTAATGGTATAGTCCGTGGTGGTCGGCAACTCACTTAACCGTAACCCGAGAGTAAAGCTGTTAGGGTTATGTTTGGTGTAACTAAATATTTCCAGCAGAAGCTCTTTCGTCAAAGTTTATTATTTATTCAGAGTCCACAAATACATAATTGCTGGTGGAATGTTGAAATTGTTGACCGTCATAAAAAATTTAGAATAATTCATTGTAAAAATAATTATAAGCTTTAAGTTACCGGAAATTTCAATGGTGACGAGGAAGAAATTCGTTAGTATGCATCAGCGTAGCTCAAGAGTTATACCGAAATAATGTACTTCAGAATTTCTTCTTTGTTTGAATAACTTTATGATAGCAAGTCATTCAATCGTAACTATAGTCCAAAGAATTGGCAAATATTTTAGGATCAAAGGTTCTCCAGTCGTCCAATCAAAGTGGCAGGGAGCTATTAGGAGCTTGTATAATACAAATATTGTTTTTTTTTTTAATCTAAGTATGGTTTTATCTACATTTAATATAAATTAAAATCTCTGTCTAGTTCAAATTTACAGAATTAAGCCTAAATTTGCGGAATGAAACGAAATTACTCAAAACTCTAAACAAGAAATAAAAGAAAATTTTATGATATTAATTCTATTTCGTATTACAGAAAAACCCAATCCCATTTAAAATCAAATTTATTTTTCATTTACCACTAAATTATGTTAGGGAATTGGGTTTGACAATTTCAAGACTATAATTTTATTTTCCCGCACTTAATGTTCCTTAATCAAATTTAAACGGCTTTCTGTTGATAGTCACGTGACTAGTAGCCACGTGACTTCTCACATTAGTGATAAACAAACCACATTAATAACTGATTCCATTAGATTCTATTCGTTAATCTCTATTGCTAAAACTATTTCCATAGTAATATACATAATTTACAATGAAATAAGCTATGACCAGAAAGATTTTATGCTCATTTGGATTACGTTATGTTTTTATCGGGGTACTCCCGAACCCAGGGTCAGAAATCAGAACGGTATTGAATTATCATTTGAATATGATAAATGGGGTGCTGCTTAAATCCGGGGTGCAGACAATCACTGTGAAATTGTTTTGGGGTACGTTTGATTAGATAAAGTGAATTATTGCTTCGATCTTTGATATAAAGAAAACGAATGGGTATTGTTATCGTAACTGTTTGAACATTTATCTCGAATAATAAAAATGTTGATTTTGATGGTTGCATCATTCTCAAAATGTTGTGATCTCAAATACTACAAATACAATATTATATATATAAGGAAAACTATCTCATTGTTTCTTAAACTAATCAAATGATAAATGTTGAATGAATGTTGTTGGATGATGAATGTTGAATGATGAATCATGGCGCCTATTGTAAATAGATAATGTTAATTTCATTTGTTTCCGAGGGGATATAAATACTCATGTAAAAGTCCAAACACCAGATCTAAAATTTTACAATAAATTTTAAATTTAGGATATTAGGGAAACAGTGGGGCAACTTAAAAGCAATTTGTCTCTAAATAGCTTGTCGTGGTAGGCTCGTAAACTCGCAACAGCTGCGAAGACTCAACCGACGCAAACAATTAAAATATCAGACTAATGGAGTCAGAAGAATCTTAAACATGTTAATGAATATGTCGCGTTGTCCTCTATTAGTTCGCACATCGATTTTGAAAAAAAAAACATCTCATTAATTATATTTGATAGGTGAACATCCTTGTCAGAATTTTTAATTACCTGCCATGTAAAATTTTTAAATTTGTCTGAATTCCCGAAATATCTTTACCAGAATAAAAATAATGTATGCTAGTCTATGCCCACAATATTAAAAAAAAAAGACCAATGGTGTGGCACAAACAAAATTAGTGGGGGTCTTTATGATACCGAAATGTTGACCCCAAAAACGTCGCATAATCCACCACAAATTCACGTCACTTGGCAGTGCAACAATATTATTATACGATACCCTTCCACAATAACCTATCTGACGACCACGTGTTGATTTTGGAGCAAACGAGGGTCCTATAGACTTCAACGACAATAATAGAAATATGCAAATAACAGTGGACAGCAGAGATGATATTCAAACAAGATTACGAGTGTAAACGTTGACAGACGAAATGTGAATGTTCATAAATCTAAAGCGGCCCTGGGTAAAGCAAACATTAGGAAAGGGTTACGAGATTTTATACATTTTAAGTACTCAGGATTTATAATGCTTTAGCCAGGGAGGTATGATATATATGTATATAAAGGATTTATTGTTTGAATTAGTTACGTAAAATATGTCTCTATACAAACAACACATCCTACGTTCAAAATATTTTGCATAAAAATTAAGTTTGCCGTTGCAATTTGAATACTGGTTTCTACTCTGGAATAAAAAGTTTTTAACATATATTGTATACGATAAAACTATAATAATAAGAGTGTCTACTTGTGGTTGTGTCTTTTATATCAAATACTTATAAACAAACAGATATATATAAATATAATATAAACTAAAAAAAAACAAATTACATTATTATATTTAATAGTAATAAATAAAAGTGCTTGTAGACGTAACATAATTTAATGTTTGAAAAACATAATTTTGCATTGTATATCCTACTGTTTCAACTTATAATATTGGTCAAAAACACTTTGAAATGAGAAAAAAGTTACAAGTAGCTACTAATAAGTAGCTTCGACTGGTACAGGTTGGTCAAATATAGTTTGGCCTAAAAGTAATCGGTTCATTATAAGCTAAGTTAGTTTACGCTAGTCAAAACTAGTTTTAAGTACTAGATCATTACACGAATCACTCTGAACTGTTAAGAACCATACAATCATAATTAACTTTAAGCAGCTCCATTGGGCAAAACTAGTTATGTCTTGTTACATCATATAATTGAAGTCTGAAAATAAACTCGATAATATTATAGTTATTATCAAGAAATATTTTCGTTAGTTAAAACTACTTTTGACTGCTAAATAATTTTAGCTGCAACTTATCATCGTCGTCCGAGCTTTTGTCAAATTAAATTCTACTACGATACTGCTGACTTTCGATTTTTCACGTGGAGCGACTGCCATTTTAGACGTCCACAATGCAAGTAATAAGCGATATCGAACTTCTGTAGATAGAATGTTGTCATACTCTTTGGGGCACTCTGTCCGTAACGATTGCCATAGATGTTCCTCTGGCAACCGGGACCGACAGCTTAACGTGCTCTTTGAGGCACGGAGAGGTCTCAGTGTGTTAATAATGGTTACCCATAGTTGAAGAACCTGGCTAGGATTGCTTAACTCTGCAATGTGCTAACCTACTCGGTTAAAACTTAGCCACGAGCCTCTCTTTTAGCTGCAATTTATATAAAACTAAATTGACTGCTCTGATGGTATAATGGTTAAAGAGGTGCTGTGGGTATAAATTTCGCCCGTGATAACCTCGTTATACAGGAATTAGGAATGATTCTTGAGTCTCTGTGCGGAGAAATATTTTGTTAAAATAACATTATAAAATTGTAAATAACGTCAAATATTACCATGATTAAAAAATATGAAACTCAAGATAGTACACCGATGCACACAAACTGGAGGAAGCGGAAAATTTATTAAATGCCGTTATTATTTAACCCGGATAAAATAAAATTAATTGCAAGCTCAAATTAAAAATAATGGCGTTTCCAAGTTATTGTTTAAATTGATTTTTTATTTTTTTCTAGAACTTAAAGAAATGTTGTAGGATAATATAGTAATTTAAAACACTTTTTTAGCTGGGAAATTCGTAAGTAACAGCAAGAATAGGCTATTTTAGATGTTTTATTACCTGCTTAACTTCGAAAAAGTTGGTTCTGCAATCGTAGCACCTTTGTTATTGAAACTACAACAAATATCATCAGTTAAGAAATAAATAGAGCCATGAGTTTTACAAAATGTATCTAAATGATACATTTTGTAAAACTAAATAAAGTATCAATAATATTTTTAAACTATTATAATATGTCGAAAGAATATAAGTAACAGTTAATTCGGAATGAGCCCGTGTGTACTATTATTTATAGTAATCTAAAAATCATTAAATATTTATTAAAATTGAGGAATTTCGATCTACTAACAATAATATCGCATAAGTTGAATATTTATCCTGGAATACAGTAGTTTAAAAAATATATCGAAAAAAGATTTGTACTAGTAATAAAATTGTATCACAGATATCAATTCGACATTGTTAAGTGAGTACATAATCCCTTATTATCAGAAAATTATGCTTGATTTTATAGTTACATTTAGAGTTTCTAAAAATTACCACAATATTCTCTTAGCCATACAAAATTATACTGTTATAAAAAGAGCTAAACCTAATCAATGTTAATATGAGTTAAAATTAACTTTTAACATCGGCAATTTTATTCAAAACACATTGCTACATTATTGTAATAAATAATTTTCGGACTTAATACTCCTAAAACCGGCATGCAAATACGGGACAGATACGTACAAATAACACCAGTATCCTCGTACGAGGATTGGCGCAAATGTATCCATAAGCCGTCCAGAGAGCAGAATCTCTTAATTTACGCCCCAAAGGATTTGCGAAAGCCAAACATTGTTCGCTAATTATAACGAGACACATATGCTCTTTGTCCCACGGGGATCTCTAAACTTAACGAGTGACACTTTATCCGTATATGAAATATTCAATCGGGTTTCTGTTTTTTAACTGGTTTTACTATTTATTTACTTACGACTCCAGTAAAAAAAAAATATGCACGGTAAAAAGAGTGTGCACATAATTTATATTTATTAACCTGGTCTCTCCATAAAGTCGTCGATTATTTTCCAACTATTAAATAACTTCATATAGCTTATTCATTTAGTTAGTATATAAATTTTTTAAGTGTTTTATAGTTAGTTTTTATTACACAAGAACACTGTTTATTAGTATAAACATTTAAAATTGAATTAGAAATTATTGAATACATAACTAATAAAATACTTTTAAATAATATCTGAACCATTTCAGCGGGTAGGGCGTAATTGCGATAAACCTTCATATATATAATATTTATTATTTGGATTGCGAACGATAAGGTCTAATAAATTCAATCAGAGCGATATGCATAAAATAAAAATAGTAAGCCCGCAGGGCACATTAACACGTGGCCGAATCACACCCCGATGTCGCTCCAAAAATCCTATAACCACCTATCAAACAAACGCATCTGCCAAAAATGTATACTTTTTCAACAACTGAAGGTTCACACAAAATTGAACCTTATATTTTGTGAATAAGGTTCGTAAAAATTTAAATAATGGCATACTTAAATTTGCCAATGGGGTGAGCTAATCTGTCAGCTGAGCCGCTGAAGATCGTTTAAAAGCTGCACCCCTCCATGATATTGTTTATTTAGGATGGCGATTCGCGGCGAAAGGCCGGTTTTTGAGGCGTGTACTAATGCGATTGCCCGAGCCACGAAGTGCTATGAAGAGCAGGATGATATGCTGATAGCACTCAGAAGTGGTCATTGTGGTAATGAAGGGAGGTATAGAGATATTAATTCGATAAAACGATCACAAAAAGGTTTTATAATGTTATAAATGAAAAGTTGAATCGTTTATACGATATGATTTTAAATTTCTGTCGTTTATTTAGATTCTACAAAATAAAATAGTTTTTTATATAGTCTTTTGTTGTAGTAACAATGGTGTTTTTATGATTTTTGTTTTAACTATAGTCAGTTACACTGTACTCAGTTACAACTTTTAGCAAGAAATACTATTTAACATCTTCATTATTATTATGAATACCTTGTCATTGAATCTGATAGGCGTCTTTCTCAACATTGTCATCTCTTGGTAGAGAATTTGCTATTACAACTAAATAACAGTGTACGTGAACTAATTTCGTTTGACCTTTGGTAGGTGTTAAGATCTCAAAGCTATTATAATTTAAGCCAAAGTTAACGGGATATTGCTTATGCAAATATACTTGGAAAGGTGTTACTAAATAGGTGTTTTATTTTCTCAAACGGTTTTAATTTTATTGTTCTACATTTTTCGAGTCAACTGATATGTATTATGAACCTTTAACATTTTATTATACACATACATTATATTACGAGTTAACGGATTGAGGGTTTACGGATATTATTATAATGTGACGATCGCATACAAAAAAAAAAGTCAGAGCCTGTACTATAATTACTAGACCGATGATAACCTTTTTTAAGTTTGTACATAGTTTAGATAAATTACACATAGTTACAGGTCGCAATGGTTGTGTCCACCACACAGTCAATTGTTCTGAGTTCTGAATCCATCTAACGAAATCTGACTTAGCAGTCGGGATAATTAAGTCAAACTAACCATTAGACCAAGAGGCGAGTCAATATATTATATAAATATTATATGAAGTATTTTTGACTTTAACTTAAACTACTACTACTTCTTAATAAACTTGTTCGTTCTATCGTTATACAATTTTGGTTAATTAATATTTTTCGAGGAAAAAGAAAAAATATTTTTTAAGCGAACTAAGCTAAATCAAATATGTCAAGCTATCAAAAGTCAAAAACTGTAATTTTGCTGAAAGAGGTTTAAAAAAATGAAAATGTGTGATTATGACTAATAAATATAAGGCAATCTTTACATATCATTGCCCAAATATATTATTTCAGCCCTGGGTCAAATCCAGTCCGAGGTAGGCAATCACAGGAGTCTCCCCCAGAGCGGACAAAAGCACAATTAAGTACAGCAGGGACCGATAACAAAAGACCGGAGAGCGCACAATTTGTTGCAGACCATCTTTATCTGGACCACTATTGACCCTTTACCCTAATTCATAGAGTATTCAACCCTCTTTGTGTGACCGTGTCTAACTTTGTTCTATACGATGACTTTGACATACTGCAGCTTTATACAAAATTTAGTTTTATGAAATTTTAGCATGTGGTATGGAGGATAAGTGAGCTACAATGGGTTCCAGTAGATATGTATTATTTGATGTGAACAAGCATGTGGTATGAGTTTGCGTATTATCACGCTTTAGTGACATTTTGAGAGTGATTCGCGTATCTTTAATTCGTGGGGTGCTCTCGCATTAGTAATGATACGTCGTTAGTTTCAGAATACCCGTAATAGGCTCAAATATCATTAATTTTATAAAATTTCATTTACATTTAAATTGGCTCCTTTAGTTAATCCCGTAGATTAGAAGCAAGTTTCTGAGAATGTATTTCACATAAATTTATTACACAAAGGAATGTAATTATGTGACAGATCTTAAAATGTAAATAACATAATCTATGTTTAATTTATAATACCGATCACATTAAATTATACCAATACTAATAATAATCAGTAAAATTATTACCTCTTCGATTATTTATTTTCCAGTTGACTAGAATTGAGGTTGTTTTAAAAATATTTGTCACTGAGAAATAAAGTCGTTAAAATTTACATGATGTTACGTTCCGGCGCAACGCATGTACTCGTACGAAGTTATTTGGGTGTTTTTTAAACATGTCGTCCACAGTGTCACCGGAGCGTTCACTCCACACCTTTGCACTTGTTCAATCACCACTCATTCCACATCAACGCATACACTAATTAGTTGACACCCGAAACCGATGGTAGAAACACGTTTCTAGCTCCCATTGGAAACTTCGGACGCAGAAAGAACAAACCAGGTGTGAAATCGACTCACTTTTACTTTATTTTAAGAATGCTATAAAAGTTAAATAAATTTGTTTGAACATCGTGTGGTATTTAGATAATTAATAGTAAAATTAAGCAGGTAACCTTATTGTAAGTTGATATTTGAGATTTAAAAAAAATGAAAACACCGAGCGTGCAGATAAATTTAATAAATTTTATTTAGTTTTTAATTGCATACCAGCCAAATTTTTTTGTAGGAAATGCCTCAAAACTCTAAATGCAATATCTTATTCTATCATGCATTCCTTGAAGATATAGAATAATTGTATTAACTTATAAAGCTGTAACTAATATTCATATCCTAATCCAATCTTATAAAAGTCTTAAATGAATAAATCACAAAACTAAATTCTGTCACCAACCCGACTTCTCCAGAAGACTGTTAATGAATTGCGACAAAAATTACAAGACAGTCGTTACTACAAAGGAAACTGTGGCTAACTTCTATCAGTTCTAATTATACAAACTTGTTGGCATAACATACAAATTAATAAAAGTTTGAACATTACCGAGAAAAGGCGGCAGAATTCTTGTTGTTAGGTACACAACAGAATAGAACACAAAGCATCGTTCGTAATAGTGTCGCAATCACAAACTTCGCCCTTTTGTTGGATTCTGTTCGGAACGCGACCGAATGTACTAATTAGTGTCCCCGGACTTATTTGCTGAGTGCAATAGAAAGTTTTTGAATGGACCTGGTTGACCTGTGGTTGCTGGCGGCGTGTTGAATCGTTCACCTTACCATTGTCTTTAGTTTGGACAGTGGTTTTCCTTTGTTTTGTTTCTTGACATTATGTTTGTTGTATAGCTTGGTTCAACACAGTAATGTTTAGAGTGTTCAATTTACAATGTGGAATGCTTTAATTTACGTCATTACATGTAAACGATTCAATGATTCAAATATATGTTTAAAAAGCACTAAGGTAAAAAACTTATGAATGGAAGTTACCATTAAGTAATGTCATACTATACAATCTGTACATACATATGTCAACTATACATAATGTCAAGTTACCTATATGATTTTATGACTGTAAAATGGGCACAGGTTATGAACATTTTTCAATGATATATGATTGTATTTAATAATAGTGGCTGAGAAATGATTCTCGTATGGGTGAATGATAATGATTTGAAAATAACATAAATTCTGCTCCATTATTTTCTTGAACTAGCTTCAGTCATAGCTGCTATACTTTTTGGGAAACATCATTAGAAATACGGAAATTATTTTTCAGTATAATTATTATTAAACAAAAGTTATTGTGGATGACGAGTTTTTTTAATGTTCTGTACATAGGGGATTTAGATCGGTCTCAATTTTTATTGTGTTCTATTGTTCATTCGGTATAAGTTAGCACACTTATAAAAGAAATGATACTAACCCCTGAGTTAAGATTTTAATGACTATGAGAGCAAAATTTTTCAACTAAATAACTCTTTTGTCACTTCATAACTAGCTACATTCATAAAAGCTAGGTACATTTTAATCAAGTTCGTAATACAACAAGACTATTGCAAGGACGTTAAGTGTTCCAACGGATCAATAATATTAAAAATAACTTTAACTTTGCTTTACAAAGTTTTGCATATTCTACTAGTCTAAGTTGCAAAGACTCAATAATAATAGCGTAGAATATGCTACGGCTATAAGCCACCGTCGGATTATTGCTTGAATCGATCGAGTGGCAAAATGACACACTTTGCATACATAACGAGTTTCCAAAGCTATATAGTATGGATGATAAGTTTTATAAAACTGAATTGTATGCAGCCTTATTAAACAATCAACAATAGAATTTACATAAAATTTCTAAATACCCTCAAAGTTTTCAGTACCCCTGAAATAAATTTCAACCATGTTTGTAGTGTATTTGAACACTGACCACGAACTTATTTATTTATTGTACTATCAGTATTCATGAAAAGCGTAACATAAGCTTAATTTCAATTAGATATAGAACGTTTATAATAGTAAAGTGAAATTATAGTTGAGAATTTAACTTTAGTAATTCTAAAATTATGTTAGGTATTCTACGTAATATTAAGATGGAGGTGGACCTATGAAGTCAAATCAGGACCTAGTTCTGTTGAATATAGGTATAATAGCATTCCCTTGGGCTTGCTTTTATTTACCGAAACACAGAAATTAAGAAACCATGAGCATAATAATAATACCAAAACAATTATGACTCTATAACTACAACTGCTGCTTGTTATATTTATTAACGTTTTTTCCTGACTAGGAATAATTTAGATATTTAAATTTCAGATGCTTAGCTTGGAAATCTTTTACAATACTTAAGCAAAATACTTTATACATGCTATTGAAACGAACCAACAGGGTAGAAACATCAACTTAAAGTCTAGTTCCGACTAAACACCACGAAACTTGAGTGCCCGTTATTTTTAATGAGAAATAAACTGAAAGCTCTGGTTAGACCGTTCTGCTAACGAAGTCTGCTACCGAATATCCCACATCGTTCCGCTAGTATGTAATAAAAGGCTCTAATTAAGGACCATATAGAAAAGGTTTCTTATTTTGAACGACTGTTTTTGCGCAAAGAACCCGAGACTCAATTCTTAAAATGTACAGAAAAGGGTTTTGACCGTTCTAAATAGAGGTTTATATAATATTAATAAAACTATCAGAGAATATAGTGCGCTGATAAACTTTAGACCTTGGGGCGATATTAAGGCGATTGTTACCCTAGATTAGATTGTTCAGTCACGGGTGGCATAGTGGTTTAAGCGGTCGCCACGTCGTTCTCTGCATGTTGTGGGTTCGATCCCCACATGGTACGACACTTTGTGTGGTCCACGAATTGTCGTTCTGAGTCCGGGTGTTCTTTGTGTAAGTTTCATGTATGTTTGTAGAGTCCTCCGCGACACAGAATATATTCCTAGTGCGGGATTTGTCAAAAAATGTCACAGCAACCAAACTAGATTTATGTACCTGCGTAAAATGTACAATTGTAGTTATAGTCTATATTTTTAGTCATATGCAGAAAAAAATTGTTTTATTTAAAATCATGTTTTTATGGGCATTAGTCATTCTTAATTAAGACTTAAGTCCTCCTTAAAATACACAATGCGGTACGTTTCTAAGTTCAAAGCAACCTCTAATAATTGTTTGCATTGTGTACATTTAAAGTCATTCGTCAGTCACAAAAAATCGAATTACAGTAGTTAAAAAAATTGATTCTGGTAAATTATCTGAACACAAATCTCGTTTCATTTGGTGATTGTTCGGTCAGTTTCAAAAACAGTAAGTATAGACTCTATAAAACAAAAGTAATTAAATATATAATGACTATTTACAATGTACCTCGGTCACAGTTGAACATAGTTGTTAATTAAAGGTTCTCGCATGCAGCGCAATTTGCAGTATCAGAAACTTTTAGTTGTAGCCTATTTTATATGAAGCGTGGTCAAAGTGATAATTTGTTGTTAAAATTTTCACTAACTATAATATATGAATAAGAATCTGTTAATCAATTTTAAATAATGAGATATTAAATTTACTTAAAACTCCACGAAAATATATATATATATGTATATGATATCTTTGATCCCAATTAAATAATACGATATTTTTTTGTGATTGTAGTACACAGTATCAGTTACAAAATGGACTGTTTACATAAAGTGTAGCCATACGCTCTCGCTATATATTTCCTAAAATTACTGTACACCTAAGTATTAAATTAATAATAATAATATTCTACCACATTCACACAACGGCATCTAGTCCCAAACTAAGCAGAGCTTGTACTATGGCACATTACTTTTTTTTTGTAAATACATACATATTATACATGAAACACCCAGACCAAATCAAACATTAAATGTTCATGCACACAAATGTTTGACTTGAGCGGGAATCGAACCCGCGACCTTTGGGATAGTAGTCCGTTACACAAACCACTACGCCATCCGGTCGTCTGAAATTGAAAGATAACTTATTGGTTTGTAGTAGGTTTTTAAGGTTTCTTGTCCTATATTTACTAGCGAAATATTAAGACCCAGATACTGTGGATCAGATTTAGAACATCTTAGATGTTTTAATTCTGAGAAATTAAGATTATAACTTTTGAAAAAAGATGAAAATTTTTGTACTTATTTTAAATGTACAGAAAGCATGTTGAGTGAGTGTTTAGCTACACAAATACCAATAGAATGTCACTCCAATTTAATCTCACATTTAAGCAATTGCCTGCATTTGCTCACTTTTATATTTATACGTTAAATATTGCGAGTTTTTTAAATACTCATTAAAATGAGAACAAGTTTTATAAAAATAATAATTTTAAACTCGTTTGATATTCAATTTATTCTAACCTTGTAAGCTTTTATCAAATTTAAATATCTTATTGTTTTGGAGATTTTGAACTTTCGAAAATATTTAACATTTATTTTCATTTTGAAAAATATTTATCTAAAATATTTTGGTTTTTGGTTTATTTATAAACCACCAACCAGATAACACCAATGTTACAGAACATTCTTCTGACTATAGCGAAGATACTATAAAATTATACCTAAATGATTTAATTCTGGAAACTTACACACAAAAACTTACGCATAAAAAAACTTACATTTCAGGCACTTTAGAATATCAGCATCAGGCGTCGCACACGTCGATAAGCACGCTGTGTATACAGAGAATATATACGTAGAATATTAAAAACCAATGGGTGTCTAATACCAATTTTTATCTCAATGTGCATGCATCTACCTAGGTAATAGGTAGGTACCTATTTTTGGTTAGAATGCTGTACGTCGTTCTGCGCTGTTGTTGTTTTCAGAAACTTACTCTGACTTGTCATTTTCTTTCCTCTCACTTGTTTCTCGGGCAAAAGAAACAATAATTCAAACAATAATTAAATACTTTTGAGAGTGATTTTGTAAGTGTTTGAACTTTAGATTTTCTGGTCTATATCACACTCAAACCATTATCATTATAGCTTCTTTGTCCATAGCTCACCTTTTTGTGCCTCATAAGTGTATAAATTAAATTCTAACGTAATTCATACAGAGTATCATGTGAGACGCATTACGAGAGCAATTAATTGTATATTAATGAGGTAGACAGTCGTTTGAATAAACGTTCTAAAGTAGAATTTAATTGGTGATTCAGTAGCACGCAACAATTGAAATGAATGTAGGTTAGTTCCCTTGGTCTGTTGCCTTAATTGACGTAATGACTTTTTCTTTGACGACGTAAACAGTTTGTGTTTTATAATTAAATACACTTTGCTGTGGATCTTGAAGTGTGTAATGTTTTATGTTAATGAGGAGGTAATCAGAGGTTCATTTCATACTGACGAATGACAGAGTAGTATAAAATAATATTGTGTAGACCCCAAAGGTAACTGGGGAAAGTATAGATAAATGTAATGATGATGATGACGTTAATATATGCATTGAAATTTTAGGCAAAACTGTATTACAGAGAAAATACTCGTATTGTTTTCTAAACAAATTAAACAATAACCTCTACAAAACAAAAGTAACTAATAATTTTCAGTAGCGATCAGAAACCTTTCTTAAACCTATATTATTTTTTCTTTATAATATATGTGTTTTATATTATTACTAATTTATTATCTTTGATAGAGAATATAATGATACTGATAGTTTGGTATCGATAAGTAAAACAAAATAGTTCTCTACACAAACTTGCACCCCTTTTCAAGGGTTGTTTTGGAAAATTAATAACAATATTTTTTAATTCCTTTTAATAAAAAGTATATACTGTGAGTTTGAAAAGACTTCTACTAAAAACAACGAAGCTTTATATAAATATCCAACCCTCATGTTGCACCCTTAAGGGTGGAACTTTTAAAAATCACATCTTAGTGCACACCTACATCACCTAAACAACATATGTACAATATTTCATGCTTATAGCCCCAGCGGTTACAGCTATGCGTTGATCGATCAGTCAGTGAATCAGTCTGTTAATTTGTACTTTTATAGATATTTGATTTGAAGCTGAAAAGTACTCGAAGCTAAAGGCGTTCTTAACGAGGAAACAATCATTATTTACGGATAAAAGGAATAAGTAGTTATAATTATAATCATGAATTGTATTTGAAACATCATACACTTAATACAATGTAGTAAGAATATTTTTTGTTTACTAAACGTTTTGAGTAAAAGGACGTAAGGAGGAATTTTCACCAATCACGACTTAAGCGATACTTAGTAAAATTTGAACAAAACGTGGCGTAAGTGTAATCATAGAATTATAGCTTACTATTTGCAAACATTGTTTTCAATCGTATCAATCACAATGAAATGAATATCAGATATCATTCAGGCACGTGCCTTGCTTTTTCTAAACATGTTGGTACTGTAAAGTGTTCGTACTAAATAAATTATCTACACTGGTGCGTCTATCCACCCAGCCGACAGCCATTCTTAGTTGTAACAGAAAAAAGACGCAGGTGATCACCAGAAAAGGATGTTTCTGAGATCACCTCTGTTTAATCCGCAAGGAGCCAACGGCTGAGTACCACCAATGCGATGGAACACGACGCTGCACACGCTGGCATAATGCCCGGCCTGGGTGGAGCATCCGTATCCTGGATAAGTATGAGGTACGTGAATCGATATGCACACACGAGTGCATTCTCTATATGAAGGTGCAATGGATAAAGGAGTATTGAGTCACATCATTACCAAGCCATAGTAAATCAAAGTTGTTCGAGGAGGACTAAATTTAATTTAAACACTTTTAAATATATAATTATGTTTTGGAATTGAAGGAGTTACCTAACCGATACCTTTAAATTGTCTGATGTTACGACCAGGTTATACTGTCGAAGTCACAGGCTAGTCATTAGAATACAGCCTATCACATTCCAAAATAAAAATATTTGTAAATAAAAAAAAAGAGATAATATACTCGTAATATCATTTTGCATTAACAATACACTAATCAAATGAAAACTAAAGTGAAGAGTATTACCAATGTATTTAAAAGTTCTTTATGTAATGTCAACATGATAAATGACA
Source organism: Arctia plantaginis (assembly GCA_902825455.1). NCBI lineage: Eukaryota > Metazoa > Arthropoda > Insecta > Lepidoptera > Erebidae > Arctia > Arctia plantaginis. The sequence goes on from CADEBD010000422.1 coordinate 15,401,108, forward strand.
AGGAAACATGGTAAGCACTGTAGGAATATTAGGTATCAACTTTTTTCTTTTTCGTGCATATGAAAACAGGTTCGGGCTATTTTTAGTTCGAGAAGGTGGTGCAGCGATACGGCTTGTGCATTAGTAATGTACTAGCTGAAGCTACATCATATCAAAAATATAAAAAATTGTTGAATGAAATATTCAAATCCTATTCAAATGTTTTGCTTACTAACATAAAGATACGATTCAGTAATAATTGTCAGATGCATTCAAATGTATAATTTAAAAACATATTATCGTTTCTTATACGAAATATCATGCGTATTGACAGGTATAAGTATAATAATAGGTATATTGTGATATGATAATATAGTTCTTCAGAATATCTTGGCCGCAGATAATCTGTAGGCGGTTATGAGATTTTAAATCTACTACTTTAAGACTGTCTATATATTGAAAATGCCACCGCCTTGAATTAAAATCAATAAAGTAGACAGAATATAGTTTCTGGTGAGTATGACGACCATTGACAAGCCTATATAATTTATTAAGTCTTTTTAAAGAAATATATTTAAACCAATGTAATATAACATGCACTACATTATTTTTTAATTCAGTAAGGAGTGTGATATTATTCCAACAGTATAGTAAGATCTCCCAATTAAAATAAGAGAAAGAGAGATAAATAGCCGTTTTCGAAAACTTCATGTAGGTTATAATCAAATATACACTACATAAATACACATAAACTCACGCCGAATTCTCCAAAGGGAAAGTTAGATCCCTCTAATCAGACCAGTACATTTTTATGACGAGACACATACTTCATTAGTTTAATTTTATTTTACAGTAGTTCCACTATCCTACGCTTTTTTCGTTGCAATGTAATTAAATACAAACTTTGAAAATTTTAAGTCATTTTTATTTCTTTTTTCTCAGTTCTTGAAAGGGAACACAAATGATATTTTTTTAACTAGGAAACTTGCGAAACCAAAGACCGACATGTTTTAAGTTATGAATACTATGTGACGTACAAAATGAACTGTCGGAGACTTGTGATGGACTGCCCATTGGTGTAATTGGAAGTTGCACCATGGTTGCGAGACTAAATTAAATTATGTGGTTTTGGGATTGTAAAAACCATTGTGAACAAAATATATATTTTGAGATGCAGAGATTTAGAGAGAGAGAGAGTGAGATGATTATTCATCATATTTACGAGATTATTTTTAATTGCCTTTCCCTTTGCACCCGAAACGCAAACAATAAACAGTTTTAAGAAAGTGGTTCAAGAATTGTAGACTGCAGTGGTAGCGTATGCGACTGCTGTGCTGAGGTCTCGGGTTCGATTCCCAGGTTATACCAAATGTTTGTATGATCTGCAAATATTTGATTCGGTATTTGGGAGTTTTCTATGTACTCGTATAATATGTATGTATTTGCAAAAAAAGTACAAAAGTATTCTATCAGCCAATCTTGCTTTCATAGTACAAGCTCTGCTTAGTTTGAGACTAGACAGCGTTGTGTTAGTAATTTTTTGTATCTTAATTAAGTCAGTTACGTTTTAAGGCATGATGTGAATGTTTTTTGATATACTTAAGTAGTTATGTATGTATGTTTATGACTGTATGTATGTACATTTATTAGTATGTATACATATATTTTTATGTGTATATATTTATCTAATTTTACCTTTTTTTATATTCATTAGTAATTAACCTGACAAAACTCATTACACCTCCAACTACTACTGTCTCTCTGAAACATTTTGATCCATCCTAAGTTTTCATGGAAGAGATTGCTCTTAGCGATAAGACTGACCTTTGTACATTTCATGTCTGTCATTTTTATGTAACATACTTGAAAAACGTAAACGGTTCACAAATAAAGAGATTTTTTTTTATCTATCTATCTATCTTTCCAAATATGTAACGTCATCAGAGATGTTGTTAAAAGTGATTTCAACATAATTACTGACCTAACTATAGCAATTCGATTCGGGTAGATTTTCCATCTGAATTTTACTTCTTATTTTGAATAAATTGAGTGAGATGTTAAGCTCTGACGCAATAGGCGTTTGTTTGTAGAGATCCGCTTTTAACCGAGCTACTTTAAACCAGTGAATTTTATAATCCGAAAAAAATACATAAATTTTCCATCTGATTCCCTGAGTGCCTGGTTATGCCCTTTTACGTAAGTGCTACTACAATCATACACAATATAAAAAAAAAACAGTATATATATAACGATAGATAGAAAAATAGAGATTTATAAAAGGCCCACATATTGCAGGCTATGTGTGAAATATATTTATCCCGACTTAAAACATTACTTCATAATTACATTCTCGAGGAAAGTTATGAATGCTTTAGTTTGAAACTTCAAGAGCTATATACCAAGTCAATCTTCTCAGCCAATGGTCTCTTTGATCGTGGTTTTATAAGTGTCTTTATTGGCTTTTAGAATAGTAGCTTAGTACTGAGCACAACGTTGAGCGGGTCCATTCCCACTTTAAGCTCATAATCAACATTATTTCAACAGCTATAACAAAACAGAACTTTTACGTGAGCTAAATTACAAAGAAATTAAATTTAACACCTTTGTTAATTTAACACGTTAGATACAGTTAAAGAGGAATACAAAAAATAGGCTTCAAACCGTTTCATTAAAAGACAACCAAATTGAACGATTTTCATAAACCTTTGGAAGCAACCAAATATTCTTCTGTATAACTGCTTTTAGTAGCCTGCTGACTGAAATATTTACTTTATAGCCTTTGAAAGCATGCTAGAATGTGTGCTAAGTCCAACACTAAATAGTCTACAATTTTTCAGACAAAGAACCATTGGGTAAGGTTAAAGTTTAAAATGAATACGTCAGTAAATCTATGGTTTGGCGCTTTATTGAAGAATGGGTATAGAAATATTCCGCTTTACGGTCCGCTGTTGCAAGTTTGCAAGAAATTCTTGGCTCACAAGTGTCCTTGTATTGACATCTAACGGTCTATTGTCTGGACTTCGCGACCAACCGTCTAGCTGTCAACGAGAACCTACTTGAAAATGTTCACAAACAACCTTTGCAATACGTTGAATGTTATTGTTAGAAGATTTAAAGTTAGAGAAATTATTATGAAATAAAACTTACAAAAGTTTAATAATTTTAACTATGCAAATTCATATTTATTTATGACTTTATACAGTTGATTTTTTAAATTAAACTCCATAAAGAACTCTATAATACCCTTAAAGATACCATACCAACAAAAAGCAAATAAATATTTACTTAACTAATTAATAATTCATTATTATCAAAACGCGCTAATTGAAATGTCTGTGGCAAGAATAACAAGTACAACACTTTTCTTTTTGTTCTAGCAGAAAAATTAACAAATTGTTTTTTCTTATTGTTTTGATAACGTGGGGGAGTCATGTTTCGGAACAAATTCAATTCAATTCTTTATTAACGAAATATAAGCATTATAGTGTGAACCAAACCGCTTACTAAGTTTAACAAAAAAAACTATGTACTATTACACAACAAAAAGAAATAACATAAAATTTGTAAACAAAAACAACAGCCAGCCAGCAAACAGCCATCCTGAGATAGCGTGCCGTTTTTACACCTGGTTTGGTTCCCTACAGCTTCTGGTACCTGAGTACCAGTAGCCGGGGAACCAGGTGTACCCTAGGAAGAAAATCCCTGGAACCCCGACGTACCCCGGGCCATCTACGGCATGTAGATGACCCCCTCGTTTGTGGGAACGGTTTTCACACACACGAGAGACCCCCCTTCCCCCCTGATACAGGGAGGGGACTCAAAAGGTGACATGAGTTGCAGGTGTCTATAGGCGGTGATAGTCTGGTCTGGTACTCAGGTACCCTTAGGTAAACTGTCTGTTCGTTGTCTGTGATATTAAAAGACTTCGGAGAGCTCTCGAAAACTTCGTTTTATTATATCGTATTCGACGATATTAGGTTGTATATGTGTTGTCAAAGTAGAGTCTCCGGGGGAAATGTCGAACCATTTCCTAATGATACACTACCTACACAAATAAGGAGAAAGTTTGTACTGAAAAGATGTTTGATGTTTATATACTGCATGGAAATCGCAACAGTTAAAGTTATGAGCTTTTCTTTTTGCCTCTAAATCAAAATGTAAGTTAACGGTTTTAATTAGGTTCAATGAAAATACTCTGTAGACTTACGAAATTCAAAAGGAAAATCTAATATTGATATTTTTATTTTATTTACTCTTGTATGTACATAGATAGGTACATAAAACATGTACTGATATTACTATATAAGATGTAAATATGTCATCAAGATTTTATTTGAGTTAGAAATATCGGACTACATTGAAAACACTTAGGTATATTTTCATCTCGGCTATAAAACCTAAGCTAGACCTTCTAAGGTCAGTGGACCTCCAAGGTGACCTCCGTAATAATGTTCACTTTTTTCTATTTTCATAAGCTGTTTTATCTGTCTATTGTCTATTTGTACCAATTAAAGTCCCGCTATCTCAAATTGACAGGCTCTAATATAAGTTTTAGTTGGCTTGTTCTTATTTGTTCTTTTGGTGTGTTCATTTATCTCTTTATTAAATTTCTGTCAAGCAATAATTAAGTGATGGTATCAAAGATAAATAAAAAAAAATACTATTTAGCTAATATTGCGAGTCTTTAAATTTATTATTTTATATGTATGCATACACCATTTACTTTTTTCTAGTGTAAGTAGGATAGACACAAAATCCTTTGCCTCCTAAATGTTAAAAGTTTACTACATAAAACCCATGGATTGGTAACTCAGGAGAGCCATTCGAACTCGTTAATTTGGCCCTGACATAAAATCCGTATTTAGCTGTCATCCAAACCACCCCCAGCCAAATTTCATCTTAATAGATCATGTATTTATCTAGATTTCGTGAGTACTTTCCGCTTCAACACAGAATGTATAGTACGACATTAATAGATGCCTTATGATAGATAGATTAATAGATGTGGGAATAATAATAATATAATAATAATATTGTACCACATTCACACAACGCCATCTAATCCCAAACTAAGCAGAGCTTGTACTATGGGTACTAGACAACTGATATAAATACATGTATACTTATAATACTACACCCAGACCAAATCAAACATTAAGTGTTCATGCACACAAATGTTTGACTTGAGCGGGAATCGAACCCGCGACCTTTCTAATAGCAGTCCGTTACACAAACCACTACGCCATCCAGTCGTCCATATATATCTGATCAACGTAGTAATAATATCACATAAGTTATGATTATTTGCATTTCCGAACGGAGGGCATACCAAAAAATTTAATTTAGAAATTTGATATTACTCATTTTTACTACAATAAATTCTGTCCGTCCATCTCATTACTGCCGACCCGACTATAATAAAAGCGGCTTATTTGCAATTTTTACGACAGAACCTCCATTGTTGAAAGTATATAACGAGATATGGAGCCCTTTTGTGTGATAAAGGCAATACTTCAATTTTATAGTTCATAGTTCATACGAGCCCACGTCGAAGTGTAGGGAAAAGGGATAAGAATTAGATGATTTACAATAGTCATATAAACTGGATAATCGGTGGTTAGCACTTAAGGCTTTGCTTTAAATGTTGCTCTGTGGTAAGTAGGTCCCTGGAAATAAGAAGACGTACGGTGCCTAACTTTTCAGTTTAATGGTTACTAAATAAAAATATCGTTATGTAGTCAGTACCTTTAGGTGGCTTGAGACGGTCTTCTCTGATCAGAACGAAACTTAGGCCGGTGTTCGTCTGCTGATCCGATGGCCTAAGCCTGTAGGTATTCTAGGAGGCTTACTTCTGGTCCTGCAATAGACTCACTTCTGATGAAATACCACGTGGTTTTAGTAGGTTCAATTTCGAAATATTATTTTACCCTCAGATCCGATCACCCCTCATCGGATCTGAGGGTAAAAGGATAAATAAACCGTGACGATTACCATACCGCATAAAAAAAATCCTTAGGGAGGCCTTCGTTCAGAAGTGGACAGCAATAGGCGGCTGATGATGATACACACACATTCATTGACGGGATTAACAAGAGCTTTATTTTTTATGCAGATAATAGTTTTACTTAAATTGGATCCCTCCTATTACAGGCGCAGAGTGGCACACCGTGTGGTTTTAGTCGGTCCGATTGCAACACACGGTAGCCGCTCGGGGGGGGTCGTCTACTCGTCTGTAGATGGCCCGAGGTATGTCGGGGCACCAGGGACTTCCTTTCTAGGGTATACCTGGTTCCCCGGCTATTAGTACCCGCGACGGCGTGCGGTTTTAGTCGGTTCGAGTCCGACATGCCACCGACAGGTGGTATCCGATGGGATTTCCGCACGGGAAAAAAAAAAGGGGGTATCGACAAGGTAAAAAAAACAGCCAATTTAGAAGGGAATATAAGCAACAATAGTATGAATAGATAATATATATATATATAAATATTAAACGCGTTTTAAACATTAAACTAAGCAACATTCAAAATTAATGAATTTTGATAATTATTTTTAATTATTATTATCCGAACTAGAATGAAGGCATCTCATTTTTGTTTTTTAATTTCTGTTCTCAAGGATACCAAAAGATTTAAATTCAAAGTAAGGTATAACTTACTGTGAGGCGTTCTCGCTTTCATTCAAGTCACAGAATATTTATGCCCGGACGACGTCATCTTAAAGAGGCCTGTTCGAATATTTATGTTGGAGGCCTTTTTTTACTTTTGCTATGTCATCTCCTTATTAGTTAGGCCCTGAGTTATACTCGTAGTGCTTGAAGTTACTCGTGTAGATCTTTAAATCATTCTGTTTAGCTTCAATGGCCTGTAAATATGCGTACTTAATACATAAAACTGGTAACCTCAAATCACAGTCCGAAAACCTCAAGAATAAAAAAAACTGGATAACTGTTATATATTACATTATTATTACACATATTGGTCATTTTATTCATTTTATCGTTGTCTTTGAATTCTGACCATTCATTAAGTTCTTGTTGGTACATTTTTCGCATATGCGACATAACAGGTCAAAATACATAAACTCTTCGTGTCTAGCTGACAAAGTTTAAAAAACTCCATTTTTCTGTACATAAATTTCAAATAGACCGGATGGATGAATTCATTATAAGTATTTTCTTCAAAATGTATATAATGTGTTGTTTTGACGTTAATGCATAAAAAGAACTGAATGTAAAATGAATCAATGAAAGTCTACTAACACTAACCACTAAGTTTTAGTTTATATTATACAGTAAGACTGGGTTTCTTTGTAAAACCACTATTTCGCACGGCGTCTGAGACTTCCTAGCTAAGCCGCTTCCACTTTGCCATAGTGTGTATCTTCGATATTGGATTTCTCGATGTTATGACAGACTACGGAGGCATATTGGTAACGCAAGCCTAAATCTTATAAGGAATGTCAGGAATATGTGCATACTGACGAGCTTCTTTCGATTCTGTTGTAGAATCACATTGCCATGCAGCGGGATTAATCGTCTTGGATGAAAATATTGTTGGAGTTATGGTACTTTTATATCTGTACTAGTACTACTTATATACTATTAGATATTAGTCATAAACGTAAAACTTCTTAAAAGTGTCTAAAGTTTTATCTTATGATAGAACTCACTTTAGGTGTTAACAAGGGTTATGATACTCAAAGAACTATAATAGCTTATTCGCAGCCGACTTGTGAGATCATCAAACTACTTATAGCGGAGCTTCTCGGTGTATTAAATATCCTGTCAACACTTCATGTAACGCCTTCTGCGTCTTGAATCGAGTCCCATCTCAAAGTTGACATAGCAACTAGTGAGGCCACAACACTCCTGTATGTCACCGGAGACAGTGGAAAATGTATTTGTTTAGTGCTTGTAGACCAAGAGCTAACAATCCGTGGATGTCAAATAATACATTACTGCAAAGTTTTTTTTTATGGTATAAAGGGGTAAACGAGCAGACGGGTCACCTGATGGTAAGCAACTACCACCGCCCATGGACACCTGCAACTCCCCCCTCCCGGGGTTTTTGGATATGGGCTCCGGTAACCTCACTCACTGAGTGAAAGGCAACGAAAGAATTGTTTAACACCGGTTTTTAGTGAGGCCGTGGCATCACTCCGGTCGAGCCGGAAGTTCATTCGGATGTACATTTAGGGTGTATTCATGAATTGTAAGGTAAATAATTGTAATTGCAGAATATTAATATTTCTTTTAACGCTAAGGCAGAAACTTTGCTTTACTGTTACTATTTTTACCTCCACTCTTAATATCTATAAGGATTGTGCTGGTGTGCCCTCTTTATTTTACTTAACTGTGGTCGAATATCGTAGTTGTCCCTACAAGGAAAGGTATCTTGTAAATCTTGATGTGCTCCATAGAGCAGTATTTTACTTGAAAGCTACGGACTTTGGCGAGCGATTCAGTGCCGCTGCTAGTTGGTTCAATCCCAGCCATTTTAACTGATCTCGGGATGTTTAAAGTTGATTCAGGGTTCTCCTGATAATTCCAAGATTGTAAAACAGGTAATAAATGTCAGAGTTATGTCATATTTTGTAAATGATATCAAATTTTGCAAATTTTATGTGTATCCGAAAAAGAATTGAATGTGATCGAAAGAAACAGCTTATACAGGTAACATATTTTTGAAAAATATAGTTTGCTTCTTTTTTTAAGTTTCTTTTCTCATTTTGTGCTAAATCTAATTACTTTGTGAAACTCCTCCAGTTCAATTAATTTTCCAATGTGAAGTTCAATTCAAACATTTGTATGGGAAAGACTGATAAGATATCTTTCTATCAAAAAGCGCATCTTGCTTGATATTCTTCTTTGCAGTTGAAGGATTTTTCTTAAATCAATTCTATAATAATATAATATTTTATAAATGTTCACTAATAATTCCGTATTAAATTTAATCCCGAAATTTCTAGCAATAGACCGGGGCACACAATTGTTGAAAATAAACTGCATTGGACTTAAACCAATCAATGATACATACGTGTGACGTAAAACAGACACAAAAGCGCACTGATGTAGACATAGCGTTATAATGTCCTTGTCACTAGTAATTATTGCCTTCAGATATCTCTTCACGTTATAGATAAATAAAGAAAATAACTCTAAAATTCAAAAGTGCGTTTAATAGTTAAATCAAATTACATACTAAACATCATGACGTCGAGAACTTTAATTACTTAAAATGTCTGTCCCAAACAATAAACTATAATGAAGTAAGATGTTCATTAAAACTTTTACTTGCTTCAATAAACTCTGGCTCTTAATTTGAGACTGCAAAAAGTATCATATTTCTATTTAGTAGAATTTAACTCATAGGTAACTTTGTGTACTAAAACTCCTTTGAAAATAATTATATGGTAAGAAAATTTATTAAGATTTTTCTTTTTATGGTTAAGTAAAATCTAAAATATCTATTACACTGAGAGTGGTGGTGAACAAAGACTTCATTCACCGTAGCTTTAAAATCATTATTAATTCAGTAACTTAATCGTGTAGTAATCGTCTTTTAGATAACTTTCCGACGTGTTAATACTACCAAAGGCAAAATTATTAATAATTAAGGCTAAAGGAAAGATAATCGGCTGTAAAATCCTTTGGGACTTTTGTAGTTTCTAACCATATTCAAGATTTGTAAGTCCTCCTCTTTTTGTATATAGTGATTTCTATACATTCAGCTGTTCATGAGTAGCGGTACTCACTTTCCATCAGGTGACCCTGATGCTCATTTGCTTCCTATATCATAAAAAGCTTCAATACAGCGTAATTAAAATACAACATCAAAAAGGCGGTTATATTTACTGACTACGTTTTTAAATTACAAGACGAGTTCCGTGTACAAAATTGGGTACATTGAGCAAAAAAAAATCAAGATCTATCCACGAATTACTCAAATTAGTCATCGCTACGAGCGATCTCATTTCCAGAGTCTCTCATTATAATGTTGTTAGGAACATTCGACTTTGAACATAATAATTTAAATTAGCATTTAATTTTACGGGCCAACGATCGCAGTGTCGATGTTGATGTGTTCCCAAACGTTTGGCTTACAAATTACTATCTTTTGTTTCACCGTTATAGTTGAAACAATTTTAAGTTTCGAACCCTTTATGATTGTATCGTGTGACTTTTAATTTTTGTCAAAATTGCTTTTTAATTGAATATGATATGTATAACGAGGACACCAGTTAGAGTACAACTATATACTAGCCTGTATTATATCTCTTTAGAAGATTGCAAATGAAAAAAAATTTAACATTGTACGATAATAGTTTTAATAGTTTTAAAAAGAATTCACTAAAAAAACAGAGAGAAATCTTAATTCTTTAGCAGCAATCAAAAAACATATTTTGGGATTGTTTATCTGGTTATTTTATTTCATTAAACAAAAAAAGCCCAAAATCGATCTAAGTGGCGTGCAATGGGAGAGGCCTATGTCCAGCAGTGGACTGCGATAGGCTGATGATGATGATGATGATGAAAAAAAAAGTTCAAAAGATACTCCGTGATCTACAGGTTGTTAGAATCATAGACTCAAATATTTTTTCTCAATTAAAACTTTCAAAACAGACTCGTATTCCAAGTAGTTTTAAGGTCTTTGTGCGTTAGGTAAAGGTGTAAAATTCTCACCCATTACTAATTAAGATTAAAATAATTAATTAAAAAAATAATATATTATAATAATAAATTAAAATAATATTAAACAATTATAATATGAAGCACCTTCATCATGTATTTAAATATGTATTGCATATTTTCTTTTTCCATCAAATGTTTGTTTTGAGGAAATTTTGATTGCGCTAATGTCTAATGTATGAAGGTACGAGCCATGTATCTTTCATATGATTATTTTTATTTATTAACGTCAAAGATATAATGTAAGCGTAAGTCATAAAGAATGCATGTTTTTAAATATAATTAATGAAACCATTTATCAAAATTTAGAGGAAACCGTCTTCATCAATATTTATCATACTTATGATTCATATAAATTCGGTGAAGATATCACGCATTATAGTAATAAGCAAAATTGTTTTACTAAATACACCCTTCTAGAAGATCACTGTAATCAAATACCGCTTAAGTTATATTCGCTCAGCGAAACGACCTCCGCCATTTCTGACCTAAACTCAATAGTGTATGACTAAGATACTTCGTACATTTTACCTGTACATCTTGTTAAACGGTTATTACACTTAATCGAGAGGGTGTAAGCACGAACCATTATAAAAAGATACTTAATTTATATCATAAAGAGTTTAGATTCATAAAACGCTTGATGACATAATGGGATAGGTAATTTCGGGTCTCGATGCAAACGCTCGCATGTGAAGATCAGCGAAGCTCGTCTCATGAATAAATAATATGGAATCACAATTTAGGGTCGCCATTAAGTAATTATACCGTTGTTATCATTACGATGTTTTCAAAATGCTTTTAATTTTTTATTAGATCAAATTATCTTGAAGGCCCAAGGTGTCCGCACGACTTCAAACGGTCGCCTATTAAATATCAATCAACTTACTTATTCGTTTTGACTATAAATATATGAGTGATTCAGTAAACATTTCAAAATACCCTTAGAAATTATTAAAACTTTCAAATTTTATACTTTTTCGTATTTTAGCAGTGCCTATAAAACATTTTTTACAAGGCTGTTTTTAAAGAGGAAAAATATTATTGTTAGCAAAGCAAAACTGCCAAGTGTTCTTGTAGCCGACCCTTCATTATAATTAAAGCTCAACTTCGTTTCGAGCAAATTATACCATAATTGTAAGTAATCCAAACAAAAGAAGGTAACAAGATTAAAGCGTCTAATCTTATTAATCTATTATAATAAAGGATTCTTTCCCAAGACCCCAAAGATTCTAATAAAATTAATTAAACAGAATTTACATAAATTGTAGACCTCTTACAAAAGATGTAATGATAGTATTTTTGTTCAATATGTTTGGTGAATGTCCCAAATGAGTATTTTCCCGACCATAAAGAAATGGGCATCGAAATAACCGCTTTCCGGTCAAATTGATGAACGTTTTGGAACATTTACTTGATCACAGTTTTTAACGTACCATCGTTTAGGAAATCGCGTCGTAAGTAAGGGTTTCTTTACTTCTATTAATATGATTTTTTTCCATTCTTTTGATATAATGATTGGTTGGAGCTTTGCGGTGATGGTAAGGTCGTCTTTACATTTATTTACCGATTCTAATAGTTTCATTAAAAAAATAGTACGTGGTTGATACATATTTTAATATTATTTGACAGTTTTGAGAAGACGTGTTGAAGACGATTTCAATGCAATCGTTAAATTCTGATACCTCTCCATTGATGTACCACTGCACTGTTTGTATGTATTCGAAACGCAATCTTACTCGTATAATGAACAACGTAATGGTGTATTTACTTTTTAAAATATTTAATAAATCCACTGTGGGAAATAAGGATCCATGGATGATTCAAACTAATGTGGAGATAGAATTAATAACACTAGACGCAGTTAGTGCTGTGGCAACCGAAGTTACTGCGATCTGAAGAATATCAGAAAAATTCATAAATACATCCATCACTTTACATGCATACAATAAAATTATGCGAATTTAGGATCACTGGAATATTATGTATTGAATGCACAATTTCCATAGACAACACAGTCAATTTTACATAACTACTCTTTTTGCCACTTTTACTGTTTACTCTGCCTACCCTGAATATGGTCAAACGTGAGTTTATGGAATTATATTGTACTTGAATTTTTGGTTTATGAAGGAACTCTATTCTTTAGAGAACAATTACTAATAGCTGTTAAAACAAGCTGAACTGTGTTTATTTGAATTAATAAAATGCCCTAAGATAAATGACCAAATACTATTAACTGTTACATAATATTTTTTATTAAACAGTTCTACTATACAATTGGAAGTTTTAACTGCATTTAAAAAAAGTTTTAATTTCAAATGAAATCTGAATAAACAATATATTTCAAGCTATCGGTTTAGTTTCAAATAAATCTGTCAGTTATCACTTTGATTCAGAGATTCAATATTTTTTGTCGTCTCATGTGAATTGCGAACGACCAGAACATGTGACAGATTTATGTGCTACTAAACCGAGAGCTTGAATACTGATCTGTCAAATTCTCTTTCAAGTCTCTTATTTTCTATTCAATCCTATCTGTGTATTGTTGAGCACAATAATTTGAAAATCGTATATCGTTGACACGATAATGATGTCCGCGGTACCAAGATTTTGTCCCCTCGCATATCTAACCTTTACGTTGACCCATGCAGAAATTTTAACGACCACCTTATCCTGTTATTTTAAGTAGTGACACGTGCCTTTAACGATAAGGGGACTATCACTTTTGTAAGGAGTATTTGTCAAAATAATGTGGTACCCGTTTATTTAAGATGATCAATGTCGTTGCCTCAAAAAAAATTAAAACTGTAATTACTTACGGTGTACGTAATAAAACGAAAACAAGACTATGTTTGTGTATGATATTGAATATTTTGGAAGATATTATCATGTGCAGAAATTTTCATACACCAAACCAGAGCTCATGTGTTTTCATGTACGCCAAAAAATGAAAATTATAGCGCAGGCGCTGAAAACTGCTGGTTTTCTTTTTCACCTTCACACAACGCCATATAGTCCCAAACTAAGCAGAGCTTGTTCTATGAGTACTAGACAACTGAAATAAATACGTATATACTTTTTCTTGTTAAAACATACTTATTATACATAGAAACACCCAAACCAAATCAAACATTAAATGTTTATGCACACAAATGTTTGACTTGAGCGGGAATCAAACCCACGACCTTTGGAATAGCAGTCCGTTACACAAACCATTACGCCATCCGGTTGCCGGTCGGTCGGGATTGTTATTGTTTTCATTATGTATTACCTCCTTCTGTTAGTTATTGTAAAACTGTTAATGAAAAATAGTTATTATTAATATATGATTCTTGTATTAATTACGTTATCCGTACTATTGTTTCTGAACATTACTTGGTATCAATTATATTACTACATGGGTATATATAATGATAACAAAAAATCTTTCATTGCTTTTTCACGGTTAATATGTTGTGCTCTTTGTACTAAAAAAACTAATGCTTTTTAAATATAATGACCAGTTTTACTAAATAATATTGAACATGCAAAAGATTTGTGTGAGGGAAAAGAGGACCCATGTCAAATGGAGTCATTAATTACATTAACGCAAATCCGCAACGCATCGATCATTATAGAGCTGTGCTGCATTAAGTCGAGCCTAAATGAAAGGTTCGAGTGTCGTGGACGACAGTACGCTCTGCTCAGGATAAAATTATAATCCTTTTAAGTAATGAATTTGTACAGAAAACAGAGTAATGCTATTTTAGACGTATTAAATTTAAAATGGATACTATGTTGTTATACGTATCTTGAAAGTTAATTCGTTTCTGAAAATCATATTATATATTAAATATTTTTGTTCTAATAGTAGTATAAAAGTTGTGAGTAATTTACTATACAAGAGGAAAACAATATACGCTAATGAAGATAGGCTAAATTTAAAATCAAAAATAAAAAGTACACCCCTTATTCAAAATACTACATAACAAAGTGAATGCTCCCCAGACTTAGGGATGGCTATACTTTATTAAATACACTTCAACGATTTTCTGTCAATTTATTTCGATCTCATACCTTACATATATTATATATACTTTCGTTAACCTACGAAATTGAGATTCACGTAATTTAGTTTTAGAAAAAGAGAGTTTTTTTGTGCCGTAACAGAGTATTATTTTAGACTACCTTTTGCCCGCAGCCTCGCCCGCGTGTATATCGATTATTGCGGTAAAAAGTGGCCTATGTTACTCGGTGATGATGTAGCTTTCCATTTAAAATCGATTTAGTGGTTTAGGCATGAAAACCTAACAAACAAACAAACTCACTTGTACACATTTAATATAAGTATGGATTTGCATGGTCTAATTCTTAAACTCTCAAATTAGTAACAAGTAACTTGATATTTTTTGTCATTGTTACATTTCTAAGGCTTCCTATAACAACCTTGCATTCTAATAATACTTTCTTGTCCTACTTTTGTTTTAAACCGTCTCATAACAAAACTTCAATTTTGTTAATTATAAAAGAGGGCAAGGTCAAGTCATTAACAGGTACCTTTCACAGAACACTTAGCAGTGTCACGATCAGTAACAATAGCGTTGTACTTACTTTACACTAGTTGATCTCTATACAACAAATTTCTTGCTAAAATTCCGAGTTGCCTCATTCATTGTCTAAATAATTGTTTACAATGTTTCGAATAGATTCCTATGAGTTAATGTTTTGAGGTAAATCAGTATTCCAATGTTTTTTTAGAATCTTATTGTCTTTATGTAATAACTCGTTTTATTTGATTTTCTTTATATAACAAATCATTTTTATCCCTTTTTTATCACATTTAAGTTTGACGTGTCTGTGTGTGTGTGTCTTTGGCATTGTAGCTCCCGAACGGATGAACCGATTTTGATAATTTTTTTGTTTGAAAGGTGAATTAGTCGGAAGTGTTCTAAGCTATGTTTGATGAAAATCGGTCGAAGATGGCCGCCGCTACAAAATTGCGGTTTTTGCATTTTTTCGTAACTGCCTCAATATGGCTATCAAATGAAAGAGCAAGCTCTTTCATTGGTAGAATACTATATACTATGACAAATTTCAAATCCAAAATGTGTGTGGGGGGTTTTCTAATTTTTTTTTTTGTATTAAATTACTTATGAATGTCTCTCATACAGCAACCGATAAAAAATTTCAATGTTATGGTTCACAAGCTTCCTCCCGCAGCTTCGCCCGCGTGTATTTCGGTAACTGTGATACTGTTTTCGCCCGGTTTATATGCCATAAGATTTTTGCGACCCCTTAAACAAAAATCGTATTTTTTTAGACAATTTAGATAAAATATACACCTTAACCTTCCTCAGGAATCACTAGCTATTTCTGAAATGTTCATACAGACAGACAGACGCGGCCGGGGACTTCATTTAATAATGTGTAAGGATTTTACATTAGTCATAAAATAATATTTTATTTTAGTTTCCCACAAACTATTATCACAAAAAAATTCACAATGGCGCATCTACACATTTTAGCTCTATATCCAAGCCAAGGGTTCGCTTATCAATCTACATCATGATCCTTCATTATTAAGAGTGATGGTTGCAGACCCACTGTTGATTTGTCTAAGGTTTAGCCTTTAACGATAGATGGCCTGTTGGGAACATCAGGGATAGTACGAATACTGAATATTCATTAAATGCAGTGCTCGATCAATTTTGTCATGTGACAATATTTGTCGTTTAGAAAAATAACTAAAATTTACTTCACGTCATTCTTTACTGCAATAAATTTCTAGAAGTTCGCGAAGTAAGTTAAATAGAGATGTAATCAGTGATATAATTGAAATATATCGAGCTTATAGGCTATCAAAGAGAAAAACAGATTGATGTTAATCTAAAATTACTTCTGTATTATTCAACTCTAAATGAGTCAATTATGTCTATTACTTTTATTGTCATCATCATCAACAATAGCCTTTAATAGTCCTCTGCTGGACATCTTAGAAAGGATGTTGAATATATTGTTATTTTATGTGTTATTGTATACATAGTACTTTGATACTTTCTTGTTACTATTTTACTAGTTGTTAGTTATTTTCTAATTTTCTCACTCATCGTAATGACTCGACAGCTCACCGTCCGTGTAGATTACTAGGTGTTAGCAGAATACCAGCGCTATTTCCTTAAAGTGGCATTATGCTGCGGTAACAGCAATTTTTGCCTCGTGCAGAATACCATTTTTTTTTACTTGTAAATTATATTATTTATGTAAAAATGTGATTAGTATGACCAATAATTTGTTTCTTTTTTATTAGTGCACCCTAATGTCCAGATAAGATAAAAATCACAACATCAGCATACCTTTTCCCTTTCTATCGCCTAGTTTTAATGTTTATAACACAAGTCACGTGTAACACGTATCTAAGTTGTAATTCCGGCAAATGTTACATCGTGTCGCTAAATATTAACTCTTCTTATGCTCTGCTGTAGAACATAACGTAATTAAATTAAATTTAACGTATTTAAAGTAAGATTAATGCCACACTCAAGTATAGTTAAGTGAGACGAGACCCGGCACTAAAAACATAAAAATACATTTTATGAAATACCAGTACCAAAGTATACCAGTTTCCATAGTTTAAATCAAGCAATAAAGACAACCTGTATCCTTTATGACATTCTATTTCAATTATCTGATATACATTAAGTTAACAGCATACCTTCATAAAGACTAACTGTCTTAATGTTTCGATTTCCAACGTTTAAACATAGTGGACACATAAACAATGTCCAACGATTGGTAACACTTCCTACCCGCCCAGATTGTTTACATTATTTGCTCACAAAGGACTTCTTACACTTTTCTTTACGAGCATTCCGTGCTAGAATCCAACGGGCATTTTAAGTGACAATTTATGTGACAATGTCCCACTATATATTAGAATCAGACCCAAGGTATGGTTAAAATACAAGAAGCGAACTAACGAGAGCGAATGGAAATGGCGCGCGGTAAGTTTTAAGATTCCCAGTGGATTGGTAATCCGCTATAGAACGTTGTAGGTATAGCAAATAAATTTTAGTTTTAAGTTCTACACGACAAATATTAAAAGGGTTATTGTTTGGTTACTGTACAGATCTACACTATACTATACTATACTATATATAACCATATATATATATATTGAATTAATCACTAAATATCAGAGTCATAACGGTCTGCTATAAAACGTTGTATCTATAAATATACTGGGAAATTTCTAAACACACCATGTTATTAAAGTGAAATTTTAAGTTTTACTATGAATTCCCTAATTTTAACATTGATCAAGATGGTCCCAAATATTTGAGGATAATGGTGATGATTATAGATTTATTAGCAAATAAGTTTATTTTTATTGGTCCCGTAGTCTATTTAGGCCAAAACGATGTGTTTAAAATATAGTGCTGCTGCTGTATTATGAACATTAATAATGTGAAAGCGAAAGTAACAAACTCCATAAAACCATTAAACACATACTCATACACACAATCATAATGTCATATTCAAAGTGACGTTATAAGCGTCAATAATTTTATCAGTTTTAAATAAAAGAACTCCAGTGCACATAAATACAATAGAGGCCACGTATTGTAGTAAATACAAACACTCCAGCGGCCAAGAAACAAATGTGCCTCTCAGACAAAACAAATTAAGACAATTTCAAATTAACAGAGACTGCAAAGTCTGAAATATGTGAGCTCAGAAATGTAGAAATACAACTTTCCCGTATAGCGAGAAACTCGCGACCTAAATGCTGTGAAGACAGGTACTATTATTGTACACTAGCCATATTTAATTTTCTTTATACAGAAGAGCAAAATCTGAGGAAAAATTGTCGAAATTTTCCAGTACATCAATGTTAAACTAGGTTAGATATTTATTGTTGAAACTGTACCAGATAGTGATACTACTCTAAACTACTCTAAATATATCTACTTTATATCTAATTAATATTTGTTTGGGGTTGAGGTTAGTGGACACATTTTTTTTTTATTTTAGTTTTATTCTTAGTAGGTAATTTTAGTAAGGTTGGTGAATTTTATGTACGTGCAAACTAAACCTCGGCTATTACACAAAGTTGAATACCACGTTTATTTTCCATTACATTTGATTATTTCAATAAACTAAATCTTTAATTACAAAACTGTCAGTGCTTTGAACAGATAATGAAGATACAAGTTTCCGCACGTTATGACGTCACAACTTTGGAAGTAAGGGACTCCGCTCCAGACAAATATTCGTAGCATTGAAAAAGTTTTCCTAACTAGGGAGAGGGAGAGAAAAGACAATTATTATTTTGTTGCGTATTCTTTTGTTTCACATTTGTTTGTTTCTGGTTCTTTCTTTTCTGTAAACTCAATTAATCTAATAATGTGTTTGCTTATCTAATGCTGCATTTAACGATGTATTTGAGAATGAATTTTAATACATAACAGCGGAAAGGCCTATATGGTTAATTTTAAAGAGATCTAAATAATTTTTGTCCCGTTTTCGTTCAATATCTATGATAAACCGTTTCTTTGACTCTAAGTGATTTCAGAGGGTGTCATTCCATCAAATTTAGACCTAGCTTCGTACAAAGTAATCATAAATTATATGTCACTTTAACGTCACTGCTCTGAATGAACAGAAAAACAGGTAATCCTCTCGAACAAAGTTTTCTTTCGTTATTTATGTAGGATTATAGTAATCGCTATTAAAAACAATTTAGATATGTTATCACCATTTTATTTTGGCTTATAACTAACGATGTCCTTGTACATTCTGTTGAAATAAATAGTGCGTTATTAACATGTGTTTAAAGTATAACATAAAATATATCAAAACAAGTTGGTTCTAAATAAATGACATAGTTAAAAATAATCCAGTCAGTCTAAGATCAGTCAGATCAGATCAGTCAGTCTAAGGTCAGATGACGACAACATCAGTCACCATACATATAAAATAGATGATAAGTCGGTACCTATGTACAGCCGCATGTACACCTATGTATTTTTATCAAAAAAAGAGGGCCTCTACCATAGAGCCTCCTCTTTTTTGAGATCATATTAAAAACGCGATCATATTATAATTAATTATAATATGATCGCGTTGTTTTAAATTGTAATCAATTTCTCAATTTTAAATTTCGAGATAAAATGATGTAGTAGTTACGTGTGCACACGGCTGTCTTTCGAAAGCTGAAGAACCCCTTTTGCTTGAGCTAAGGCCCCTCAGGCCCCTTCCTAGCAAAGCGGGGTCCCTAATGAGTTGCCGGAGCACTAGAGTCGTAGGTAGTCCTGTGTTAAAACTTAGTCCCCCAGCACTACACAGTTGCTTCATGCGGAAAACGCGGGAGGTTTTTTTCACCTTTTTCTGCGGAAATCTTACGAAAAATGAGATGATTTATTAAAATCGGGACGATATTATTAATTTACTTATCAAGGTTTTTACCTGGAGGCAAACATTGGTTTATATACAATTTTGTTGAGGCTATGGGAGTTTCATTTATTTGGATTACAGGAAATCATTGTTCTTTTTTACAAGACATTTTTTAAGGTAAAATGATATAATTTAAATAAAGACAATATTTTAGTTTGATCACTAGTAATACAAAGTATCGTGTTATCTTACTTACATTATATCATATCACATTACATCAACAGCCTTTAACAATTCACTGCTGGACATAAGCCTCTTCTTAGAAAAAAGGTTTTGGCCTACTATACCACGCTGGCCAGACGTTGCAGTGCTGTTGTTCTGCGTAGTTTTGTCGGCTCTTACGACACCCACGGGATGAATAGGGGTGGTGACACTCTGTATTCTTAATCCGTCACCACACATACACCATATATTACATTAGTAAGTAATAGGTGTTAGTCGTCGATATTTCAAATGTTTTTGTTATGCGACATGCCGTTACATACTTTATTAACATCGTCCCTATACGTACGGTTTGCTTATATAAAGCAAACCGATACGTCACCATTCTGATGTGTATCCGACTGCGCAAAAAATCATGGCAAAGGGAAGGTGACGTGTATTATAATAATATACTCTATAGAAAATATATTTTTTTAAATTGCCATTCTGTTGCAAGAAAGACTAAGTCCCTTATCTTCGAATCATTCCATCCACTTGGCAGATCCATCCATCTGTAATTTGATATTCCGAGTTAGCCGTTATTGAGTTTACAATTAAGTACTACAATTTATTTATAAATTAATATTATTAAGTCATAAAATTTAATATTTATACTCATAATAATGATCAAATTGTTTGAAACTTAACCCCCAGAATTAGGCATAGTAGATTCAAATCAACACGATCTATTTTAGTATAGGCCTACGTAATAATAGTGTATGAATAATCTCAATCATTTATGCATGAATCCCCATAATTTCAATAAACTGTACCTAGTAAATGAAATTACAAACATTGATTTACAATCAAACGTTGCATCTTTGGATGACAATATTTACTTACAAAACTAGTATGTGCGCTCGGATACTCTTTTAAAATTTGGTTTAAAATCTTTTGCTAGTTTTAATATAACATCAATTTTAAGAAAGAGATCATTCTTGAATCGTATTTATAATAATTTAAGAATAAAAGACTAATGTTTAGACACTACCTGTTCGACCCCTAGTAGATTCTCCCAACAGGGGTTTTTTATTAATTGATGAAAAGCCATAACGCGTCAGAACCCTTAATATAATTAATTTAACTGAATTCGTAGGTACTTTAAAAAACCAGAAAATAGTATATCAAAGTTCGACATAATTATGTCAGTGTCATATGTTTGTTAAAAAGAGCTGAACAAATGTTGCTGTTTTTATCAGAGCACTTTTATGATTTATAATATAAATTAGTTTTAATTTATAGAAATAACGTAAAAACTATAGCTTCGCAGGTACTTTATCAAATTTTAACGCTAAATTGTATCCTCAAAGAGTTTGCTTTAAAGAAAATTTTTGATATGCCTCTCAACTTTTTGTATGTATTTGTATGATCTCACTATTAAAATTCGATTTTTTTGTGAAGTTTCTGAAAAACACAAATGGGTGTCAAATGTTTACTACAAACTAATTTGACTAAACAGTCAATATTCATATTTAAAGAAATACAATCATACAGACGTACAATCTTAAATATATATTAGTTGTTTTATATTCATGGTGGTGTTCATTATGGATTCATTACGTTCGTCTGAACGTAGGTGTCGATAGATATTTGATACATATCGGTGCGGGGGCGATATGACTTCATTGTTATGGTGAATGGGTAAATGACCTGTGGTCGAATGAACTAGAGTTTGACTTTCATTTGGACTCAATTTGTTTGTTTCAGATTGTGTAGGTGTGTGAATCTTTTATTGCTACAATTCTAGCAGTACAATGCAGGAGAGCATTCGTAAGTCTAATTAATGTACCCCATTATTATTTAAATTGTCTGTTCAATCGACACTTGTGAATGGGGTGTAAGAAATTTATTTTGTTCAATTTAATCTAAGAATTACATTTCAAAGTAGTCAAGATAGTATACAGTTAAATAATTTTTATGCTTCTTTTAAAATAAATACAGTAACTAAGTAAAATAAATATGATAGAGATAACTTGAGTTCCTTTTTTAAAAAAACAGTGGCACTCCGGGAGTGTCGACAGAGTTGAAAACTTGAAAACTTAATTGATTTGATTATTACAGGAAAAATATTGTTTTTTTTTCGATTCGAAAAGTTCAGACATAAATATATTTATCTGAATAGAATAGAGAAGGCTTTTTACCTTCTAAAGAGGGGTTCTTGGAAACAGTTAGACATGCATCAAAAAAATCAATTAACTACATAAAAACATAGAAATAAATAGATAAATAATATTTTAAATATTGTAATTACAAATTTAATTTTCGTTTCAAATCCATAACAGATGGGTACAATTATTTATTTTACATGGGACATATAATAATTCATAATCACTAATATTTTCTGATTATTAATATTTCCTAGGATGTTAAATTTAAATAATACAATTTGTAAACACGATGATACAATAATAATGATTTCGATTCTAAAAATTAAAATTAATGACTGGGCTTAGAAATGTCTGTTTAATTTTTTTCAACTAACACAAATAGTAAAAGTTCCTAAGACATGTTATATACTATATACTATGTTTTATACATATATACATATTTAAAAAATCTGTATAAATAGAAATCTAGTAGTTTATTGCAAAAAATAGAAAGTAAAGTGATGAAATTATTTTGTTTTCCTTAAAAATTAACAGAAATATTAAATACATAAAGTACAAAATTAAAAAAAAATCGCTTTACATTGTAACCACCTCGTCCAATCACTAGGCCATTACTATTACATACAATTGTAACATCCATAATTTAGTGACAACGACATCACGAAATGTGTCGTAAAATTTTGCGTGTATTGTTCTCCCTCCATATGAATATGTAAATTCTGACCCAAATATTCAACACATCACCAAAACGTATTTAGTCCGTCACAATAAACGAGCAAAACGATAAGGCAGTCATCATAGCAGCCGATCGAGCGTAGCCATCAAACGCGTCGTATTCAAAAGTCGTTAAATTCAACCGTGTCCACACATCCTCCCGTACCTAATTGAGACATTTTACTCGAAAGGATGTGATTATGGGCGAACATAAAACTCTGTATTATTTCGGTATGTTTCGAACCCCAAAGCTGAACTTTAAAAATAGAAATTTGATGGTTATAAATTTTGCGGCCGCTGTGCACATGCGCCTTTTAACTGTTTGTCTATTCTACTATATGAATTTAAGCTAGCCGTTTTTAGGCCTGCCTAAGGATATAAGCTATCGGGTACTTAGTATGTAAGAAAGCGTTATTAAACTTCCTTATGATGACCTACTTACTTATGTTGAACTACTTTTTTTCGTACCAAAGGTTTAACCATGGTAAAACATTCACTCATATGAGTAGGCAAAACATAAGAATGTTTAAATATTATTAATTAAAAAAAATATATCTATGAACAAAGTTTAGTGTTCCAGGTAGTTAAATAACTAAACAAAATGAATGTACTTTTATCAGCATTTTTTAAGTTATGCATGTTTTAAGGCTCGTACTAAGTGAAGCAACATAGTTACCGTAGGTAAATGCGTTGCATATGGGCCAATTATTATACCCTATCTATCCAATTGAATTCGTATGACCTAATTTTATGGTTTAAATTATATTGCCTATGTCATCCATCATTTTGAATGAACACGTCCTTAGGCTTCATTTCATTTCATTCAAGGGAGGCTCGTTGCTAAGTGGTAACCGAGAAAGTTAACACATTTCAAAGTTAAGCAATCCTAGCTAGGTCAGTCTATGGATGGGTGACCCATTGAGACCCCTCCGTGCCTCGGGGAGCATGTTAGCCGTCGGTCCCAGTTGCCATAGGAACATCTGTGGCAATCGTACGGTAGTTGGAGCCCTAAAAAGTCCAACAACAGTCTTTCTACAGATCTTCGATTATCGTCTAGAACTTGGGTTGTGTATAAGTAACTATAGTCACAATAACTGGCATTTAAGTAAATCACGTCTTTCTGCAGTTATAATAAATTAAATTAAGTCGATTCTGTCTTTTTATGTTCAAAATAATTGAATCGGTAATTTCAAAAACCTTGTAAGTCACAAAATCGTGTTTATCAGGAATCAATAAAAACTGTTTCTGCATAAATATGTTGTCTCAATGTTTGAAAATACAACGTTTAGTCCTCAGAATAAATAATACCAAAAAAAAAGGTTTTGTATTAAAACAATAGAATTATTTATTTTTCATTCATTCTATTTTAAATAAAATAAACATTTCTTAGTAAAAAGTGGACAGATTTATTTTTAATCGGCTTACATTAGTAACATGGTGCTGTAGACAATGTCGCCTAACTCAGTGATACAAAATGGGTACGAAATAACTAGCAGTTTCGGGAACAAATGGTAGGAGATCGTAATCTTTACGTGATTGATTCCGTTGTCTAAAAACGTTTTAGGGGTCATTTTCTGAACAATCAAACGATTTTATCTATTTTGAAAATAAACATTGGAGTTTGTTTCAAATGGTAATGAAATATGTTGACTATTTAGCTAGCTCCTAGTCTTTTCACTTTGATTTTGGTCCGTCAATCAATCCGAACCAAAGGGTAACAAGGATGGATTTTTCAAAATGCTTCACGGAACTTCACCTCAGATATAAAACCTTCTGAATATACTAATTTTGTTTCAAAAATTAACGGGTTTATCACTTCCTAGTTAGTTTTAGGTTGAAATAATACCTCTCATAGAATATAAAATTAGTAATACCTAAATGTGATTTATGTTTGGCAGCATGAATCTTTTATCTTCGCTTAAATTTAATCCGGAGAATGTCAAAGTGGAACGCTTGGAGACATTTCCAAAATGATCAAACGGTATATGACACCGCTAAGACATAAGTTCGGCCTAATTCACACCGGAGCGAGTGACTTGGAAGCCTTTGAAACTCGAGATCCGCCTAAACCAAAGTTTAATGAGAAACTATCTGTGAAACAGGAGTCGCACTTTTTATTTTTAATTAAACATTAATTGCCAGTAGCTGGAACTGATCCTCTTGACGTATGCCAGTATAATTGCGGCTTTCATTAGTGGTAGTTTGCAACTCATATTCGCACGTCTTCACGTGGAAATTTTGTTAAATTTTAAAGCTGTTTTTCGTTATTTCCGGCGGCAAACATGGATGAATTCCACAGAAGAGGTTCTACTAAATGGTTATGTTTGTTATGTTAAAATTGAGAACGTTTGTGTGATATATAACATGAGGAACGTGGTGTTAAATACGTGTACTTTATACACAGTGCTTAACTATGATTTACGGTTTTTGAAATTCATTTAACTATTATTGACTGTGAGTATATAAAACGTCTCTGATCACCGTTACGAGGATAAACGTATATAGCTGTTCATGAAAATGGGACACTAGCGTTAAACACTTATAGTACTTGTTTTTGACATTCAATTTAAAAATGAATAAAAAAAACTGTCCGTTTAAAACTTACTGACCGTTTGAATTTACAGATATTAACAGCCCCGATTTTCAAAAATGCAGCTGGAATTCATTACGAATGAATGAATCATGAATGTCATCAAACCGTAGAAAGAAAGATGAATAATCTCTTCACAAAGTCTCGTCACACACCTTATATAAGTTGTACATAGGTAGCGTACACATATAAAGTAATAAGTTGTTAAGATAACAAACATGTTGATTGTGTGAATAATCCTTCTATGCGCCGGCATGCTAAATATTTATTAGGTCAAAATTTTCCGAGACACATAATATCCACATTTGAATTGATGTCTGACTGTTCACTGTCAAAATAACTAAATAAATTTAAAGATTAACTCTATGTCAAGTATGTAGTCATATTCAAAATAAAAGTCATAATAATTATATTCAATGAAATAACCCAAAAATACTACAACGATACACATACAGTTGAGAGCTTCATAATTAAACCTTTCATTATAAAGGCGTGTATTCACAAATCTGAAAATCCGTAAAACAAAACTGCGGCAAATGATGAGAAATTTTACCTGCATTCGAAAACAACGTGCCGAGAGTCCAACTGGACAATATTGGGCTTGGTAGGCTGAAGGACTTGATTGGACAGGTCCACTCATACACAAATGCACAGCCGTTCCAGCGTTTTGTCCCCAACGAACATTGTTAGCGCATTAACTAGTTAATGGACGGCTTTTATTTATGTTTTATTTTTGGAAATACAAGCGAGGGGTTGAACATTTTGTTACACAGTAGTGTAATGTTGTTTGTTGTAACATTTATATTTTCACGTTTTCTACTAAATTATTTTCATATTTTTAAACGTAGATCGGTTTTTGGGGGTCTTGATAATTCTTAACTCAGAGAGACTGCAGGGATGGTGTCGTGGTTTAAGCGGTCGCCACGCCGCTTCCTACTGCTCTGAGTATTGTGAGTTTGATCCCCACATTGGACACAACTTTGTGTGATCCAAAAATAGTTGTTCTGAGTCTGGGTGTTCTTTGTGTCCGTTTTATGTATATTTTTGAAGTCCCCGGCGATACTGGATATACATATTCCTAATGCGGGAGTTGTCTTAATTTAAAGAAAAAAGAAAGAAAGTTTTTAAAGCGAAAACTTCTTTAGGCGCGTTCGCGCGTTAGGTTAAATACATTCTTTTGTTTGTTTTTCGAAAATGCACAATTTTCGAAAAACAAACAAAAGAATGTATTTTTTGAGATCTAAAAAAAACCATTGAACTCGCAACACTGTCACCGTTACCGACACCTCTGTATATAAGTATCAACAAATATTGGCCCCGTTTACACGAGAGTTGAGTTTGGGTTGAAATACATTGATAATATAACTATATATAATATAAACATATATTGTGTATAGATGTACAACATAGATATATCTTCATGTCGGCACTCCCGAGTGCCACTGGTTTTTATTGTGGGAAAGCCGTGCCTGGGTACATACTATGGGACGGTTCGCCTTGAGTGATACCACGGTCTCACTAAAAACCGGTGTTAAGTAACGTTTTCGTTACTTTTTATCTCACTCACTCGAGGTCATCGGAGCTCTAACCTCTCTCTCTCGTCTATTAGACCTTTGAGTCTCCCCCCTCCCCCTGAGTCAGGGGGAGGGGGGAGACTCAAAGGTCGGCAACTATCTTGTGGCTCTTGAGTCGTCCATGGGCGGCGGTAGTCACTTACCATCAGGTGACCCGTTTGCTTATTACTATGACTATAACCAATCACTAAAACCGGTACTGTACTCGTACCTACTGTAATTACGCCATCAGACAGAGTATACTTAAATAATGACATAGGTACAATATTAAAACTCTTTTGCCAAATGTCATTTCCTAGAAAATATATAAAATTTGATAATTTATAACACCGTTATATCTTCATCATCATCATCTGCCTATCGCAGTCTACTGCTGGACATAGGCCTCTCCCATTGCACGCCACTTGGATCGATTTTGGGCTAGTTATTCCATAATTGGGTTAAATAAAATACTAAATAACTATTTAAATTGGCAACCGTAACGGTGTAACAGCACCCGTTTTAAGGGGCAAGATGTTTTTGCACCCATTTGGTACAAGTAGCGTATTGGTGCGGCACGCGTTTGCCACGTGCAACGTTGTGTCCGGGTCTTTATCTCGGCTTGAAATGCGCGTTTACGACTCAACGCTCTCCTGATGAGTTTCTGATTGGATTACGACTAAGATCCGACAAACTTACGAACACTATTCAGAAATTATAATATAATGTATTTTATACTCCACGTTAATAGAAAAAATTGTTCTGTTTCAACTAAAAAATGATTTTACTACAGAAAAGGAGTTCCTTTTAATTAAATTAACATTCTCCTGGATATTCTGAGTATTTGGTGTATAATTTTAATTCAGATTATACTTAAATTCATATTTTTTTTACATTGGGGCAGTAAAAAGCTAAAATGTAAAAACAAATCGTTCCCTTCAGTCTTATCGTTTTAAAAAATATATACAAATACAACTCAAATTCTCAAAAAAAGCCGTGTTATCGTATCTTCCAAATTATGCTAACGAACAAATTTACAACATTGACATAAAATCTGATCATCAGGAATGAACTCCCGTTTCCTCTCTGCTTGTATTTTATTAGAAACGTGATTCAAAGAGCCTGCAAAATTAAATTTGTAAAACTAGGGGAGCCTCCCTTTAGTCAGCATTCAGATTTGTGTATCAGCACTCTAAGGATTTGATGTCTGTTTAGCAGTATTTAGTATATGATTGCAACAGAGGATCGCATAAAGCCGATTCTATAAGAGTACAGATTAAATGGTGTATTCTAAATCATGCAATTTAATGCTGATAAACGTACTTGTTTGAATTTTGAATCTAAAACTAACTCCATGTTTTTTTAAATTATAAGAGCAAAAGAAATTAACACTTTAAGAATACAATACTAAAGGATGAACAGAAATTAATTGACTTTTAAATCATTATACATTTTTTCAGCAATCATTATTTCTAACTGCATGTGTTATTTATAGTCAATATAATTTTAAAAACTCAATTAAAAATAATACTTAATATGCTAATTAGTCTACGACAAACAGTAATAATACTGAGCCATTAGTACGATACACAACCTATAATTCCCCACACTGCATGTATCAAATATTAATAAAAGAATTAAAAAAACTAATCAAGCTATGATTTAAAGGTGAACACATGCCGTTAAATACAACAGAAATGTCTTCATTTGGTGGTTTTGATATTAGTATTATTGCATACGATCGAGTTGGAAATTAATAAGCATTATTTGTTACTGAGCTGACTGAGATTTGAGACAGCTCAGACAAGCGGTCTACACGCTACGTCTTTTTGTTCGGAGCTGACAATAAAACGTCGAGTGTGAAGCGTTATATTGAAGATTCAATAAGCTTTTGGATCTCTATCCACTAGTAAAGAGGCTGACTAGGAGAAAACTGTATCGATTTCTACATAGATCCATGGTTTTTAATTTCTTAGATTCTGTAATATTTTTAAAATCGGTAGTTTTCCTGTTATATACTACCATTGCTAGTGATAATAAAGTCTCCTGCGGCTTTTGATTATTATTATTATTACTTATACTTACTAATTACTACTAATTATCGCCAAAAAAGCCTATGCCCTCCAAGAATTTTAGATAGTGTCGTTTGAAACGCCCGTCTACTACAGCCAAACCACAAATTAAACTGTTTGTCGTAGGCGTATGGGTCCGCACTGTATTAGCATATATTCAAAATAACGACCAATTTTCTTGAATTGTTTCGACGACTAGATAGTTAAGAAGTTTAATTAACGTCAACTTTTTTTACGGTTGATGCTGGCGGGATTAAAAACAAATCTAATAGCTTTGTCGGCCATTAACATGGGATCGGTAACAAATGGCGATATTATTCCTTGTAATATATGAATTAGAACAATAATAATATGATTTAGAATGTGACAACACGAAATTGGAGCGGTAATATGTGTGTATGCAGTATGATGTAGTGTGATTAAATTGTAATAAATCCACTGTGAGCGACCAGTTGCTGAACTATGTTTCCATTTTGAATATACTTCTTTCTTTCTACATTTTCTGATTTTAGAAAGGATTTTGGATCTTATATTAGTAGTTATAGCACTCACATTCCTTAGAAGCTATAATTTTTTTACGATAGGCTAATTAAGATCCGAGAATATTTATTTCCATATATAAATATCTCTTTAAAGTATTTTATGACGTTTCTTGATTTTTTGTACCAATGTTTTGTTTTGAGAAGACTGGTTATGTACCTTCAATACTTCTTAAAACAACATACATTGTCTAAGTCTACATAAAAAATATTTGTTAAAGTAAATAGTTTTTTTTTTTTAACAAATTGGACTATTACAACTTTTAACTAACGCAATTGATTCGAACTTTACACGCTGCCATACACACATTGAAATAACTTATCACACATTTACTATTAAAAAAAAGAAATACTTTAATAACTTGAAAAATGTTTGGAATCTGGTATAATTATGATCATCATGGAATACATGCTATCGGCGCCACCATGTTTAATATATTCAACTGGCGGACTGACTTCCGGCTTTTGAATTTCGGCTGGACGGCTATGAATTTCTTTGAGTTAGGACAGAAAAAAACAATATCTAATTTAGTGCAATGCAGATATCTTAATACAGCGAAGAGCCAATGGATAAAATAGTTAATGTTGTTATGAAAAAGGTTTTTAAGTTGAATAATATAATAATAATCTTTATATCTTATTATATTAATATTTATATTCATTTTGTTTTAACAGAGGGTCTCCTAATAATTATTAAATCCTTGTGATTTTGTATAATAATTATTATCAATGGAATGTCATAGATGGGTTTCAACCATCATGGGTCACAGTCTCAGGAGTAGGTTCACGTCGGTAATGTACTGGGTGGGTATTGAATTCAGAACCATTTGATGGCCAGTCTGACATCTAAGCCATTACTTAATTTCAATAATACATATATTAAGTCCCCGTCTTTGCAGTGGGAGAGCCACACATCGGCACAAACCAAGGCCTCACTAAAATCCAGAGTTAAGCAGTTTTTGAAGTGAAAACTTCCTTAGGCGCGTTACGCATTTTTGAACAAAAAATAAAAGAATGTATTTTTAGAGACAGGAAAAGCCATTGAACTTGCGACACTGTTACCATTACCGACACCTCTGTATATAAGTATCTACATATATTGGCCCCATTGATAAATATAACTATATATAATATAATCACGTCTAGTATTTATATGTACATCATGGATATATATTCATATCAGAATTTTTCGAAACGAAAAAAAAACCTAAAAAACCTGTAAATGTAGCATTAGGTTCCTAGCGACCGCGACGCGAGACCACGACAGGGTCGCGCGACCCACTACTTTGTGTGAATTAATATAGAGTACATTCGCCGTATTCATCCTCCAACAGCTGCTGAAATGATTTTTCCCTAGCTACAGCAAAATTTTGGTACATATAGCACTGCAAAAGGATACAACGGATCTCAGTCGTGCGTCGCGTCGCTGACATCGGAAAGCTATGGGTAGCCCCGCGACCGGCGACCAGGGTCGCTAGGAACCGAATGCTACCTTTATAATCAAAATTTTTAAGTTTTCAATTCTGACGGCACTCCCGGAGTGCCACTGTTTTTAATTTCACTGCTTTTCACCGAGTGAGGTTATCGGAGCGCAACGTGTGGCAACACTCCTGTGACTCTTGAATTGCAAGTGTTTGTGGGCGGCGGTATTTACTTACCATCAGGTGACCCGGCTGCTCGTTCACCCCACCTATGCCAAAAACAAAACTGTTGGAGAAAGTCCTGTCTCTGCTCTAGCAAAGATGACAAGTGACATTAGAGTTATTACTTCTATGTTGGGCGGCTTGTTTAACGCCCTCGGTCAAAATACCTCTCAAGTTCTCTTCTAGTAGTTTAGACATGTATGTATGTATTGGGTCTACCAATAAGAACGTCCTGGTTTAAAAATTGAATAAAACACACAATTTTTATGAAAAATGCATCCGATTGATTTGTTTGATAGATAATTTTATGCAATTTATGTTTTAAATAATATATCGTCCAAATTACCGCCGTGGCTCTTTTTGCAGACGGTCACCCGCTCACGCAAATTTTCGGTGACGCGGTGCACCATTTCGGCCGGTATGTCGGCTATGGCTCGTCGAATGTTGGTTTTTAGGTCACGAATTGTAGCTGAATTATTGCTGTACACTTTAGATTTAACGTAACCCCAAAGAAAATAGTCTAAAGGTGTTAAATCACACGATCTTGGTGGCCAACTGATCGGTTCATTTCTCGAAATTAACGACTCACCAATCTTTCCACGCAATAATTCCATGTTCACTCGAGTAATGTGAGGTGGTGCACTGTCTTGTTGAAAATAAAGGTCGTCTGCGTCAATATCATCAAATTCCGGAAAGAAATATTCGGTTAACATCGAGTTATAGCGCTCGCCATTCACAGTAACAGGGTTTCTTTAGTCACTTTCAAAGAAGAGACGTCAAAGATCCATCATCAAACATGACCGCTATTAGCTGTCAAAACCAGGTCATCCCTATTGGTAGACCCAGTAGATACTTCAGTATCCCTGATGCCTTTATTTCTTGTTTATTATTATGCTAACCACAAGCACAAATGTGATGATGATATAAATTTGCTTTGATATGAAATTGTACCTTTCTACACTTGTCTCATCTCAGTGTACTTAGCTTGCCTCTTAAAACCAGTTGTTCTCTTTTTGTAACAGGGCTATGGATACTGTATCTTGCATCAAACGTGAGATACTAAGTGTGATGTGCTATTGTGTTTACTAGGTTGGGAATTTATGTCATGTTATATTGACAGTAAAGAATTTAAAAATAAGAGAGTTTCTTAGTATATACCTCAGCCTATGCTTGTCCACTGCTGGACATAGACCTCTCCCAATGATTTCCAGCGGGGACGGTGGATTGCGGCCTGCATCCAACGGTTTTCGGCAACCTTTACCAGGTCTTCCATCCATCGGGTAAGCGGTCGTCCCACACGGCGCTTTCCAGTACGTGGTCTCCATTGGAGAACCTTGCTGCCCCATCGGCCGTCAGTTCTCCTTGCTATGTGCCCTGCCCATTGCCACTTGAGCGCGCTAATCCGTTGGGCTATGTCGACCACCTTTGTTCTCCTGCGGATCTCCTCGTTGCGGATTCGATCACGCAGGGAAACGCCAAGCATAGCCCTTTCCATAGCACGCTGAGCGACTCTGAGCTTTCTGAATTTTTTAGTAGGTGAGTTTTTTAGAAATTTGTCTATTTTTGGATCTCTTAGTGATTCTATGGCAAGATTGTAGTGTTCATACATTAACACTGTGAATAATGAATATACGATGTATGGGGTCAAGAGATCTTTGCGATATCAACTGTCAAAACAAAAAAATCTTTTTTTTGTTACCTCAAGATGAGTATCGTATTAAAACCATTGCATTAATTCCACTTTATCGGTTTTGTATCCAAGACATTTATATCAAGAAATAATATATTTTATGCGCAACCTAGAAAATAAATAAACTCTTCCTATACAAAGCGTCTTCAAAATTCCTCAATGCCTTTTATCATCACGACGCGCGACGCCTGCAAACTATTATGCCAACGTCACGCCGTGCTATCACTTAACCTCTTATAATTCACATCACCGACAATGAAAGGTTAAATGGATATTCGCCTCTCCTAAAAGATATGGTAAATTCATGATCAACCTTCTTGGAACCTCGAAAGCAAAGCACTTTATCAGTAAAAGAGAAAGATAGACAGCATCCTTATTTTGCAGTTTATATGTTTAGAAAAAAATAAGGTGTGAGACGCTTTTTAAAAATATTGAGAAAATAATATCCTTATTAGTTAAATGACATCATTAGAAAACGTAAAAATCTGATTAGCTATCAGTCAATACACATAAAAAAACAGTAATCATTCGTCAAACAATAATTATAAATACATACCATTGAACTGCTTTACTATATCTCGGGTGTTACAAAAGTACCAGAAACAGCAGAATAATTCCATAGGGATGCATTTTTCGGAAATTCGTTAAACACAAAAGTTACAGGAGTTTGCCCTGGCTATCCATTGTGGTGGTTTAGCTTGTCTCTTGGCTGAAGAGAATAATCAATTTCCTACGGTTTTGAGAATTTGACCTTGGATTGGTGACCTTTAGAGGTCAAAATTTGCGTTCTAAAGGTCATATCCGATTGTAATTTTTTCTTCTCTTTTCAATACCGGGCTTAAAAATATGAGATATCCTTCAAGGCTACGATCAAGGTTAATTTCAAGGTCATCAATTCATTTAAAAACATATTTCCGGTGCTTTTCTAACATCCTGTATAAAACTATAGTCTATACCAACTAGATATAGGATCTAGTTGTGATTGGGGAGGGGGGGTTGTAATTCAATAATCGGTATCATTTTGTTTTTATGAAAATTTTGTTTAACCAAGAAATAAAATAGTGTGATTGCGTTCTAGCACTATGAAAGGTCGGTAACAGCATGAATCATCGCAAAGTGTTAGTCGACCCAACCCTGACAGTGAGACAGTTGATGTGCCGGTATCGCAACGCTCTCTTGACCCCATACATCGTTACAGGCGATTCATTATGCACAGTCTTAATGATTGAACACTACAATCTTGCCATAAAATCACTAAGAGATGCAAAAATAGACAAATTATTACAAAACTCTCTTATTTTTCCATTCTTTACATGTCATAATACAAAATGGCATAAATTCCCAACCTAGTAAACACAATAGCACATCACACTTAGTATCTCACGTTTGACGCAAGATACAGTATCCATAGCCCTGTTACAAAAAGAGAACAATTGGGTTTTAGATCAAAAATGACTTGAGGAAAGACATAGGCTATTTTTACCGAGATGACAGACATTAACGCAGGCGGAGACGTGGCAAAAAACTAATTATTTCTATGGATTAAAACCACAGATGACTTATAGGATATAAATAAGTTATTAATAATATAGCATAAAAAAACTCCTGAAATAAGGTCATTAAATTCACTTAATTTTTATGTTTAAATACACAAAGTAGAACACTTATATAATGTAACTAATTGATTTGAATTGAATTGAAATCTGAAAACATTTATGCTCCAGTTATCGTACTGATAACGTTTTGTCAAAATGTTTATCACAGTTGTTGTAGTTTGAAACAGTAAAAAAATAGAGATTTCTTAATTCTGTTAATCGTGTGTAGTATGACAGTGTCATATGACACTCACACACAACGATGAGTGCTATTATTCATATATTGGTATTGTCTTAAACGAATTGGTAAAACTGTTGATTAATGCTCTTTTATTGTCTTTTATTGTATTTTATTTTTCCACATTGACTAATGATTCGTTCATCTCGATCACTATTGGCTCAGCAGCATCATTATTTGATGCTCACTCAGAGTTCATTGTGTCTAGTATCTAACTAGATTCAATGAACTTTAGTATCATATAACGTTGAAGTTAAACTAAGTAGATAATAATTTTTATTGATCATCACAAAGCAAATTTTTGTATTCATTAGTAAGAGAAAAAACCGCCCAACTAGGGAAGGACCTGAATCCTACTTTGGGTATGCTAGCAGTATTCTGATATTATGTGGGTGTAGAATTGTAATTGGATGTAAACGGAATTTTCATCACTCGACTTAAAAATAAACCGCTAACATCAGTTGCCGAGCTGCATACAGTATGTTTGACTCTTTAGTGATAAAAAATAAGTATTTTCTGAAGCAATTCAGAATTTCTGTGATTGATATTCAAGTAATATCGTTTTAAATTAAGATTACATAAGAGATAAATTAAATGCTGTGAAATTGACACAAGATGAAAATAGATTGTAATCATAACGTTTCTCATACCCAGAATGTTTAAAAATTAACCATAATATGAATATCATTAATCTTTTAAAAACTGATTAATGATAATTAGAACGATTTTTTAACTGGACTATGAATAACTGCCATCATAGCGAGGTGGTACAGTCGATCGCACGATGCCACGAGTCAGAGGCTACATACGTCACATCACTCATCGCCCTTTTGCTCTCGCCTGTACCGCGCCCTTTACACTATTACACCTTTTAAACTGCATGCAAAACTGAGTCGTGAGAAAATCGTTGTAAGACTTGATTTCGCTTTGGACGCGATCTTTAATCACTTGGCAGTTGAAGCTGGAAATTTCACGTTAGTAAGAAACCATAAAGTTGTCTTTTGCTTGCATTACGGTTAAACGTACTTTAACCAAAACCGGCCACGGTAACGTGTCGGTCTGTAATTTAATAAGGACTACCTAAATTGACTCAGATGCGCTCTGAGTTTGTGGTCTCGCTAATTTGTCGGCAAACATATTGTTAGGCGGTCAATGTTAGAAGAATATTATGAATTGCTATTTAATTAAGCTAAAAGACTAGTAAGTATTATTTCATAGCACTAAATAGGTTTTATAATTATATACTAGACCTGTTTTATTACAAACACAGGTCTGTAAACTTTAAGCCTTAAAGCGGCTGTTTTCTAAAAACATTTTTTGATAATTAATTAAGCTTCTAAAATTACACACATTCACTTCACATCAACTTAGAACTTTGATAGACATAATTTTGTCTATCACTCAACCGGGTAAGTTAGGGCGAAACATGTTTATTTTACAAAACGCACTATCTTACTGCTCTACAGCCTAAAGCCCTTCCTATCTAACGCATTTTTAAATACCGAAGCAAAGCAAATTTTACAATGTAGTCGTAAATGCAATCTTCTGAACCATTTATTTTTAGTTATAAATCTCGGTTTTAATAATACATATGCTATTATTATATCCGTACTAGCTGTACGACCTAAAAACCAAACTGTTCCGCCATTGTACTAAAGATAATCTGGACAAGAGCCTGTACGAGATTTGAATGGCCTTGAGACAGCTCAAGAACAACTGTACAACAACAAGGTACAGGGTGATGTCGGTATCACATCAAAGCTTTGGAACTTAGGTACTTAATGTCCTTAAAAAGCTCTTTGATATCATCTTACCTGTAGGTTGAATTAAAGGCCTTTTCTTTACTGACTTTATGCGTTACTTGGTTTTACAAAAAATAACAAATTATTGCTTTTCTAATAAGGTACATCATAAATATATGAAATACATCAAAAATTCTGTTTCTTGAAATAACCATAATCTCTAAAGAAACTAAAACAAGAATAAGTTTATAATTTTAGACTCTTCAGACGTAACCAATTGCTTATCTTCTTGGAAAGTTCCATCAATAAGTTTTTAGTTTTAAGAATACAAAACAACGTTAATACGAATTGGTTCTACCTTAATTAGAAGTTTCGCGGCCCATAATTTATAGTTTAGACATTTTGCATGGCTTTTTATTTATTTTTGTGCGTTAACAATTTTTTTGATTTTGGTTCATTAGTCACAGCCTAAGGCTGAGTTGCATGAAAAGCATTTAGAGGACAAAAGGCACAAATCAGCGTTAAGATAAATATTTAACTACCTGCTTATTTATGCTCCTCAATAGCTACTAAAAGAAAGCAGATTAAATTCATCGAAAAGATAAAAACGAGATCCTTTTTAATCAATACCTAAATCTTCTAATTTTCTCACTACAAGTTTAGACTCAGTCAACAGTTTAAACTGCTACTTGTTAAACTGTAAATCATCGAGTCAAGTATATATTTTGCTAACCATAGAAGAGCATTAAATTTTTTATTTACACATATAACATAATAATATTCGAATTACTTAAGCATATATGATTATCTTTTTCGTAAAAAAAGGTGTGTTCAGTAATGGGTTCGTACAAAATATGTCTTTAAATCTTGAAATGAAGTTAGCATAAAACAGACACCGCCAGGTTTTTGTCTTTACTGCTGCGAGACACAGAAAATATCAGACGTCACATAAAAATGAAATGCTCAATGATTTACGATTAAAAACTGAAATAAAATAACTTGTCAGTTAAAATTAGTGGACGCGCAGTAAATTTTATTTAATAAGTTCAACTCGAAGGAACCTTTTGAATATTTGAAATGTTAATATGATATTTTAGAGGCATTATTGACGATTGGAGTACCGGTTGTAAAGTTACTGCATATTATTAACAACCCTTTTCTTAAAGATATATGACGGTGCATAAATTTCACATATATTTATGCTTTGTTTATTTCATCAAAAATATGTGTTTCTTGTTAAAAATATTATTAAACGTCAATAAAGCTGTCTTGTTTATTAAAATGCGCATGCGCGTGAATGCTTAGAACTATATTCATAGTAACCGTGGACGTACCTAAGCTTTAAAATGACGGACGTTAGATTAAATCATAACCGAATTTAAGTATATTTTTTTCGGTCACTGTTAAGTGCAAGTAAAGCTTATTAATTCTGGCTTTAGTTTGATAACATTATTAAATATAAAACATACATTTATATGCATACTAGTATCTTTTACGGGATACATTTACACAAACAGACACACTATTTACTAGTTTCCTAATATATTAATACCTTTTTATTTTCTACGTAATAACTAGACAATGAATAAATAGTTTGGTTTATTTCAAAACTTGGTTCATCTTATATCCTTCATTTTTTGCTCTAACCCTAAAACACATGTCGAATACGGACGTGTGTCCGGAAATCGTGATCCCATCTTCATCATGATGAATTGGACGAAATATTTTGTTTACTAACTTTTTTTTACCTAGTCCGGTCCCAAATTTTGTAGACCAAACTCAATTTCAGTGCGAAATAAACGAAACGAAAAAAAATACCCTAACAACCAAACCGGTGATTTGTGGGGCACATTCGTTGCACTGACAAGCTTGTTCAGACAGGGCCTAGCCACACTACTCGATATCCAAATTACGTTACGAGTATACGCAAACGCAAACATGGAAAGAGAGCAGTAGTGAAGGTACTTGTTAAATCTGCGTCGAATCCACTTCGGATTGATGTTGATTGAGTTATATGGCGGCATGGTTCAGCTGGCATTGAAGAGAGCATTTTGAATACTTTCATTAGCTTTAATAATAAAACGATTAGTTTTAATTGTGCTGACTAAATTTGTCATCATCACCTTTATGATTACAATATAGGCTATTTTATAGGCAACTACGAACAAGGCATGCCTTACCTTCATTACCTTCCCGATACAAGGAAGCAAAAAGTTTTACAAATAAGAAACGATTGCCATCTGATAAGTTCATAAATATAATTGTCTACAAAACATTTAATAACAACAAATCGTACTCAATGAAATAAATACATTTGTGTTTCATAGAAAACAATTAATCAAATTAAGAATCAGGTTGTTTTTGTGAAAATTGTGTATGTATTAACTCCTTGGTATAGATTGAATTTTATTTACATGTATATCATGGAATTAACGCATGCAGAGCACAACGTCCGCCATCCTTCACTGTGAAATTAATCCGAACCGAAAATTGGAGCAGACCAGGCACACTACGTACACTTACAGAGAGCCCCACAGTTACACAATGTAAATTTTCGATTAATGAGTAGATATCATGTTTGCGACTAAAGGGCTTCTGGTTAGGGGAAAAGGGGGTAACGAGAGTCACTTAGGCAAGAAGTAATATAAAACACAAAACATGTATTTAAATTTTATGAAAATCAATTCTTATGGTAGTTTAATTATTGTACTATCACGCTTAGATAGTTTCGTTACCTTTGTAATAACATATTAATAACTATTAAACTTGAAAAAAATAAATCTATGACCACCAATATGTACATTTGAGTGTAATTTGTCACTAAGGGGATAACGAGAGTCAGCCTAGATTAACAATTGTCGCATACGTAACCACATGGCGAATCCCACCCTGTGCAGTTTGCATTTGCCCACAGTAAAAAGTGCACCTGTACCACAAATTAAAGTTGAAACAGCCAAATTCATCACATTCTTAGCAATTAACGAAAACGTCGGTATCACCTATCTAATTAAGTCTACTATCTAATTTTGGCACCAAATGTTTAACAGGATCTTGTATCTTAGCACTGCCGGCAAAACTGTGTGAAATTTGAAACACTTCGGCATATGCTGCCCTACTTACTTGCTGTGATCCCTAAGATATTTATTTTAGCCGGTCTGCTAGAACTTTTTCTTTCTCTGATATGAATGCAGGTAGTCAGTCAGTCTTTGACTAAGTCTTAATTAACAGTCTGGTGTCATAGTCTTTTATTGCTCAACAAGTATCTACCCACTGCCTAAATACAAAGAAAGTAAAAAAAGTTTTCTTTTATGCATCCAGCATTAACTCCATTTTATTTTTATAAGAACATTCCAGTGTGGGGTTAAATAGATTTAAAAAAAAAGTTTTTATAGTTATAGATTTTTAGTGTATTTTTTAATAGAAATTTATGTACGAATATGGTACGTGTAAAGTAAAATGGAAGACGATAAGTAACAGATATTTTAAATACAAAAAATAAATGTATTTTATATGGAAGAATGAAGTTATATAAGAATAATTTTCCTTATAATAAGTTTTTATAATTTTAATCGACTCACTCTCACTTACCTAATTAACACTAAGCCATTATTACTAAAACTACTTCATAATTACGTTTCTTGTTTGGAAGAGTTTTCGTATTAACGTCACGCAAGCGCTTTTGACAGTTAATGACATCTGGTCAAACAATTATGACAGCTGGTCTAGCCTTAGGTTACTTTAGTCCTCA
This sequence comes from Arctia plantaginis, assembly GCA_902825455.1. NCBI lineage: Eukaryota > Metazoa > Arthropoda > Insecta > Lepidoptera > Erebidae > Arctia > Arctia plantaginis. Next base: position 15,441,642 of record CADEBD010000422.1, read on the forward strand.
GTTATTGAAACACGAAGGTTATTCGACAGTTGTCTTGTGGTAGTAATTAGAGATATTCAAGAGAGTCATATGTAGTGCCATGTTTATTGACACATGTAATTTAAATATACAAAATGTACTAAATAATATAATTATGCATTTAATTCATTCTTTTTCAACAAAATATGTTGCTTCTACGTCTTTTGTTGTAAAAGAATCTGTTTAGATGTGATTACTATGTCTGTCTGTCTGTCATATAATAGTTAAAGAAGAGCCATTACAGTTTAATAAAGTAAAAGGACATGTATGATGTGACAGATAGCGCTTGAGTCAACTTTTGCCACCAGGAGTTCAGAAGATTCAACTTTCAAGTTAAGAAGTGAAGTGAATGTTCACACTCAATGTGCACAAGTGTCCCTAGTTGTTGTATGTTTTGCACCTCTTGAACAAGGCATTGTTTAAAATTTCGTTTTTTTTTGTGTTCTAGTATAGAATAAGAATACTATTTTTTTTGCGTTATCGAATAAAAATCTCCGCTGTCCTTAACTAGAAAGGATTTTGCTATCGTTCAAACTTACTGCATGTTCCCTAAAAATTAGACTAATCAGATGCATAGATTTTTTATGCTTGGTTAACACATTAATTGTTTACTATATAATAGAAAACTTCTAAATTAAAATTTATAAAGTTTTACAGAAATAACAAGTTTTCTAAAACATAAAATGTACATATTCAATGAAGAAAAAATGTAAATATACATATTTTGCTTTGTTTGTATTTATTTTTACCCCACTTCAAATGAAGGAATATGATCATTACTGTTTGTTAAAAAGTTTTATATAAATTAAATACAACAAATTATAAAAAAAAACATATTAAAAGGTATCTAAATATAAATAAATGCAAAAAGTAAACAACGGCGTTAGAGATAGACAGAACACATTAATCAACTTTAACAGGATTCTGTTTTCGCTAACGTAACACAGCTGTAATACATTAAAAGGGGGGTAGCAAAACAAAAAACAATACACTTCACACCAGTCATATCACTGAATACTTTTAAAAGGTGTTTTTATATCCGTGAAAAAGTGTAAACATTTTTTAAAAATCTACTTAAAATGAAATGCCGACATCCGCGGTTCGCAGATTATATTCAATCATAGCACCTACCCGAGAGAGTGGTAAAAACTCGTGTGAAAATTAACAACACATTCTTGTTTGTTCGTAACGTGATGTCAGGAGAGACCTTGAAACCTTTTGTAGAGTTCAAATGTTCCTGTTGAATACAGCGAATTTTACAAATACAGATAAGTTTCTATCAATAAAATAAAATGCATTGTTAAACGTTTATAATATTTATAAGTTTATATATATTATCATAGTATATTTGTATGTACATATTTGATTAATAGAATCGTACTTGCCGATAATAGACAATATAATTTGTACTGCGTCTGGGTGTAATTTAGAAAAAATATATGATAATGTATGTATTTAGAAATGTTTAAGTATGTTTATTAATAGTCTAGTCACCATAGCACAGGCTCTGCCTAGTTTGGGATTAGACAGCCCTGTGTAAAATGTGTGAAGTTATTTTTAATAATAGGGGAGCCTAAATGTGGATTTACTCCTCATAGTATCAGTAGTATCATGAGGACCTATTGCTTTTGAAAGATTAGGTAATAGAATGAATAAAAGTTATAAAATGTATCCACTTTCAGCGGTGGGACAAGATTCTACAGATTTTAAAAAATATAAGAGGAAGAAATCGAAAAAGAAATATTCGTCGCATCAGATATTTTGGGAATATGTTATTTGGACGTCAAAAATGCTCCTATTGAAAGGTCTGATGATTTTAGTGACACAAGCTCCTAGCGAATTATCGAAAATACAAACTGCAAATTCGAAAAATCACCATTGCGAAATACCCGAGCGTGTTAGATTTTATACAGACTGTTCAGCTTGGTGTTCCTCTCATACTGTCCAAAAACTGACGACAATTTTGCAGGGTATTTTAAATCTGACGAATAGAAAGAAGTTTTTCGATTTTTTTCATGTAAAAAGTGACAAATAAAAGCACGAAAAATTATGCAGACATTTAAAGAAGAATTCTCATAAAAACAAGGTCATAGGTTTTTTTTGGAACTTTGTGACCCTCCCACTGCTTATGTCACGCTCAAATCTTTAGATTTTTTAAAATACACACTAATGTGTATGTAATTGACTCAACTTACCTTAATCTTACATGCTTGAGTATTTGTGGACATCGTTTTTTTCTAATCTGTTGGGGTGCCCTAGACGCCCTCCTATGTTTAGGGCTCATGTATGGTGGAGGTACTTAACTGGGTGTAAGGTATTCCTCCTATCTTAGTCTGACACGCTCGAGTAAATCCCGAAATCCCTTCTAGGGCTCCCGTAATATAAATTATTATTACTCAATCCATCCACATTAGCAACGTCATTGTCTTACGATTACTTTTCCTTTACTTTTAATATAATTTAAAAAATGAAAACATCTATCGCATAGGGGATATAGACATTAGTGTATATATGTATTTACATTTGTAAGTATATTCAGTTTTGATACTAAAATACTGATAATCTTTTCATACTAAATATTAATAATATATTTTAGAATAATGATAATAAAATTTTCAGACATCTGACACACAAAGCCATCTAGTTTCAAGCGAAGCAGAGCCTGTATTTTAAAAGTTAGATTAACTGATAGAAAACTCTTTTTTTTTTGTGAATACGAACATATTATACATATAAAACACCCATAAATATAAAACATTTGCAGATCATATAAACATTTAGTCCGACCAGGGAATCGAACCCTAGACCTCAGCCCAGTAGTCGCATAAGCTAGCACTGCACATAATCGGCTAACAGTCACCAGCCATTTTGACGAAATGGGTTTTAAATCTTCCTGATGTTTCCAAATCCACGTTGGTGTTCATGTTATTAGTAAGCCTTAATAAACTTGTTTCTTGACAGCCATGACAGGATCTACTGATCCATCGTGAATCACTAATATATTATTATGACTCATTAACATCCATTTCAGTTCGTATGGCCCTCTGTTGGAACCAAAATCCACTAGAATTTGTTGTGGTCCGTCGGCTGTTGTTTTAAACACTTAAAACACTGTTTTGTATCTCTGTTACAGCCGACGCGGCCGACAGATTTTGACAGCAATGTAATAAAAACAGTAAATCTTGAAACTTTATGTACTTATTCAACCGACTTAAAAAATGAAGTCCTAAATTCTTTGATGATGATATTATTCTTTCTTTTTGTAGAATCGTGTATAACCGATTTTAACTTTTCAATATTTTAAAATTAGATAGTGTGTCTCCAATGGATCCTAAATGCTTTAAAGACAAAAGTCCATAGTTATTTTTTGTAGATTTGTATAATACAAAACTGATTGTCGAGTCAAATGAGTTACTCTTTTTTTTCGTAAAAACAGTGTCTTCTATACATGTTTTCCAAAGAACGATGTAGTTAAGATTGTTATTAATAAATTGTATTGACGTAGGTACTCCTAACAAGTTTCAATAGTGCAAAAAAATATGAATGAAAAAAAAATCCCAAAACGAATTAAATTTTAAATAACGCAAAGAACCAATGTGGTCACTGTATTTTACATCATAATTATGACAAAAAAAATCTATTTATTCTTACGTACACAATATAAAAATGTTTAAGAATTAATTTAGGAACAGTGGGCACAGGGGCGAGCTTAATTTATAATTTTCTTTTCCAGCAAACCTAAGAGTGAAGAGAGGATTCACAACAAGAGAGAGTCGTGTGTATAGAGTAAATTTAAGAAAATATACAGAAATAGAATATACAACTGAATATATACAGAAATAGAAATATAAACGAAATAACGGAATATCATGTTAATAAACTATAAGTTAACACAAGTTTATACATCACATTAATAACCATGTGTAATATTAAATACCTAATACCCACATATTTTAGTCTGTTACTGCTGATTATTATTTTTATCTATTTTTTATTTTAACTATATAATGAACCTGTAATAGATACTTTGTATGGTGACAAAGTTTTTTTCCAATACCATAAAAATAAGAACAATGTAACTAATTCATTTTTTTCATTTTCTGTCTAAATATGAAATAAAATACCGCCACCTAAACAGGACACATCTTAGTAGGCTATTAAAACATACAACTAACGAGATTACCAAAACGGTTCCTTTATCTAATCTCCCCTGTGTTTCCTTCCAGGCCCACTTAAGTAGCAGCTTCATTACGAGTTTCAACTATGATAGACGATAATGACAAAAAACAAGGATCCTTATGACGACAAACTTAGGGGTGCCGTTTTAATACATTTTTAGCCAGTTTTTTTAGTGCATTTTTTATTACGCTTGGCTTACCGTGGTAATTAAAATGTGTATGTAATACACGTGTAGTGTATTGAACATTTTATACCAGCTAGTATGTTGAAAGTAGTTTCTTACACTCCGTTAGATTGAGTTACCACTTTTAGCTCTTACTCATTATTTCTAAGAATGTAAAGGATATTAAGAATTTGTAAATTAAGCATTACATCATCAGCCTATCGCTGTCCACTGCTGGACATAGGCCTCTCACATTGTATATTAATACGTGAATAAAATTCCTTGTACTCTTTTTAAATAAATGTGGAGGAAGTGTATCAAATTTGGAGCATTTAATATGTACATGTAGAAGAATTGCACTAAGCTTAATTTTTAACAAATTTGTGCTATTAAAAATATATAAATATTTTAAAAAGTTAGAAACTTTTTAAAAGAGGTTCATAGAGCATAGGTGCCCAGTATATATATGGACCTGTTTTGGTCAAGTTACACAGGTCAATGAAAATAGATATCTAAAACGGCTGAAATTTAACCGCCAGAAAATCTCTAGTATAAAGAAGTTATGCATCTAACATATGGTTAAATATCTTAATGTACGTGTGCACTTGCCAAGTGTTGAAAAGAAATTAAAATTTTACAATTAAATATTTTAACAAAAATAAAATAAAAGATAGAATCGTAAATAACTCTAGTGCTATTAGTTTGTAAAATTTAAAAATTTTATCATTTTTCAATGCGGCATAGTATTTAACCAAACTTGTAAAGGCTTTAGGCTAGGCTTTCTTAACAATACTTTGCAGGTTATGGATTTATATGGATCCTTGAACTTTTCTAATCAATAATATCCTAAAACCATGTCATAATTTAGAAGCAGTTGACACAAAAATCCTCGGGACACCTCGCGTCATAAATCGCATTGAATCCGAAGCATATGAAATTAAAATGAATGTTTCCGTTTTTAGTAGGGCACGTACATTCGGGTCTGAAAACAGGTGGTCCTGTTTAAGATAATCCGTTGTAATACTGCATCTGCTTGTTCGATATTTCACGTGTGTTAAAGTTTTGAAATATGCTACCGTCTCTTACACAGAAACACGTGTTACGATCTAGGCGTCCGACCGTCAAATTCTATTAGAATGGGTATAAAATAGGTATATTACTTAACATATATAACTCAAACTTGATGAAAGGTTATTGATATAACATCATTATCATTATTAATTTTTGTGTTACTTATTAGTACCATTAAGCGTTATTACGCCCAATTATCAACTTACTGCATTGGCGGTAGTCAGCCTGTAACCACGGCTATTGCAACCTGGTCGAAACGTTAGTCACTCCAATGGTATGTACGTGATACCTATCGTGAGCGCGTTAATTCCCGTGAACATAATTATAGATTAATAATTTGTTGGCATAAAAGAACTTGCTGTTTTAGGTCTGGGGCACCAGGCCACTTAGGTACGTCGTTATTGCGGCGGTAAGCTCCTTTATGGAGGATTAGCTTGAGAGGCAACACGGGACCCTCTCATACCGGCTGACGCAGGTGATCAAAGGGAAAGGATGCTTCGGAAATCACTTATATCTGATACGCTAGGAGAAAACGCCTGAGTGCCAGCACTGCGATGGCCGGACCGTGGAGGTGATTCTGCGACCTGAGTTCTGGGTATGATAAGTGAGGCTATCTGTCACTCTAGCAAAAGCACGGCGGAAAGGAATTGACTGAGAACATCGTAGTTCCCATACACAAGCCGTAAATGGCCTGGGGTTCGTCAAGGTACCTGATATTTCCTTTCTAGGGTACATCTAGTACCCCTGCTACTGGTACACGAGACGGCGTGCGGCATTTGGTCGGTTCGAGTTCGACATAACCACCCCATCACAATACAACCCATATACAATGGGATTTTCCCACAGAAAAAAAGGTCAACAGGCCACTGCTACCATTTAGCAAAAAAATACCTAAAATAATATATGACATTTTAAAATAATATTTCTCTCGACGATAACAAAGCAGAAATCATTTAAGCAAGCAAAAGTTTAAAAAGCTAATTTACAAAATTGCTTTTGATATTAAATATTAAAAGCAATTTTGTCGGTTGACCAAGTAAATTAGCTTTCTTAATTTGAAAAGCTATATTTAAGCACATACTTTTATCTTATAATAACATCACATCATATTAAAGCCGTATCACATTAGCATTTTCACGGCTGTCATTCACAACGACGAAGGCGAGATATCAATCTGTAATAAAAAGTTTTAGGTACCTTTGTTTTGGTGAAGTGTGTGTAAGAAATTCTTGAAATATGTATAAGACCTGTCACATGCCGAATCCTTGTTGTCGTATCCAGTACAGTTTATGCTCAGGTGTCATTTAAATTTTCGCTGTACAATTTTGTGTAAATCTGTTCTCAATATGACTTGGTTTAAAAAAAAATCAGAATCTTCTCATTTGATGTACCTAACAATTTTCAGCACATTTATAATGGGCTTATGTAAGAGTGAAATAGTTTACATTCGTAACTATCTTTCGTTTTATTTATATTAAATATTAGTTTTCTAATACTATAGGAGAATATTCCTTCCGTATTTTTTTCTGTGTGAATGTTCTCGTACAGATCTAAAATGTATAGTTGGGACCATTACAATCATAAAATAGTATTATAGTCTGTGCAATAGAAAACAGTCACTCTTAACAATTACAATTCGTTGAATTTTCCCATTTACTTTAAAATATTATTTTGGTTTCAATGGATTTTGTGTTATATTATAATAACAAAGAATGACTTCTCTTATATCCTCATATATTGTATGCTTCAATAAGACTTAATGTACTTGAAAATAAATTTAAGTATTTTACACAACATTGGTGATATAAAGGTGTTTTTTTTTAATATTTGACCAGTGACTTTATTACACGAAGAATTTCGTAATCGTTAAAATGTTAAGAATCCAATTGAAGCATTATATTTTTTATCATCTTAAAGTATTCCTGAGAAGTCATTTTAAAGATTGCCGCCACCGTGGTCGTTAAACAGTGACATATGGCTGTCAGAATTAGTCGGATTAGTAATTTCACGGAGCCCAGCGTGGCACGGATCCAATTACATGCGACGGAACTCGAAAATTAAAGGAAAAAACAAACACGACGATTGTATTTTAAAATGGAAGAGAATCCGTTTATGAATGTCAATTTAATATGAAACTGTGCGAATGAAAATAGTGGGATATAAGACCATAAGTTAAAAAAATTCGAGTACATTAAAGTTCAGTTCGAAATGATTAATGAGACAAAACAGCTGTTATGTTTTTTTTGTTAGAATTCGACAATGTTGTTAATGGTATAAGGGGGCAAACGAGCAGACAGGTCACCTGATGGTAAGCAACTACCCCGCCCATGGACACCTGCAACTCAAAAGTCACAAGTGCGTTGCCGCCCTTGGAGTCCCTCTCGCTCGAGGGACATATATGTGACGTTCCACTATGTTTTTTTAGTTAGAAATTAACATCGAGGTTTTTTTAATATTTAACTTTAGAAGTGTTTATTTTTACAATTGTCAAAAAGAACACTTAGGTAGGTTATACATATAGTAAAAATAACTGAACAAACCAGGTGAGGATGAATTATTTTATTTTATAAAAAGAGTATTTCAATTTTGAAAAAAGTTTTATTTGATGTTACTATTAGTCTTACGAAATCTTAAATGAAAAGACATGATTTCAAGTTGTTCTAGATGTAAATGAATTCGAGTTCTTCAATTATGTATAGCTAATAATAATACTTACTTACTTACTTTTTATTTCATACTAAGGTTCATATTTATGTTAGTATTTTAGTATTCGTAACAATAGTGCTTAAGTTGATAATTTAGTATTATTGGTTATTACATTTTTATTATTTTTATCATTTATCATTTGACCTATACTCATTATAAACTTTTGTATATTTTTTATAACTAACCAAAAGTGTTTGGACTTGCATGTTCTTATTACAATTAGTAGACAGGCAAGGCACTTAGTGGCAAACAGTAATTAAAACCTGCAGGTTTTTAATACTTTGGATACCGTTCCGTGCCTATTCCCAAACCTGTTCTTTAATACCAACGGTGGCATAATGGCTAAAGCGTCAAACTTGCGATTAAGTAGTTACGAGTTCAAACTTCGACCATAAAAATGTGAACCTACTCCCACCAATGTATTTAGTGAATATCTCGGGGCTAAGTTATAGTAAAGTATTCTACCACATTCACACAACGCCTTCTAGCAACGCAGAGCTTGTACTATAGGTACTAGACAACGGATATAAATAATGCATCTACCTCATTCTTTCTCAGTATCGCCCAATCGGTCGTCTGGCAGAGAATACCTTAGGCATTAAGTCTGCCGATTAATGTACTTGTGCAAAAAGTTAAAGATTAAAAAATAATAATACAATTTTTTTTTTTTGTAAATACACACAGAAACACCCAGGTCAAATTAAACATTTAATGTTCATGCACACAAATGTTTCACTTGAGCTATAATCGAGCAAGCGACCTTTGACATAGCAGTCCGTTACACTAACCGGCCGTCAAGTTAATATACTAGTTTTAAAAACAAATAATAAATCAGAAAATATAGATTGTAAGATACATAACAAGCCTAGTAATCAGCGTTTCTTTTTAGAAAGATTTAGGCCCTAGTGATAAGAATTTTAGTTCATGTCCTGTACGCAAAACGCTTTGCTGTTTTAAACTACGGTTACTCTTCACCCTTTAGTGATCTTAATAATAAGAATGTAACAAAACGTAAGTAAAGCCACGATATTTTGTCAGGATCGTCTCAACAGCGGCTTACGTTGGCGTGACGTATAAATATCACTGTCCGTCCCGCTCTGCTTAAATATTCTTAGATACCCGATGCCATTGTTTTTGAAAGTATGGTCAGTAATAATAGTATTTAGTTCTGTGGCTCATTTTATGTTGGTAGCCATGCTGAATCGGCTGAACTCGTTTCTACAATTAATTAAGGCATCACTTTAGGATACCCGTTAAGCTGCCATTAGATATTTGGAGATGTTATGGACTGTGCAAGAGAAATAATATAGCTTCCTGATGAAAAAGAAATAATCTTTCCAGCTCAGCTGTCGCGTAGTTGGATCGTCATCTCAAATTCAATTAATAATTCCAGTTTATAAACGAATAAACAAGCCGTATAATATATATAAATCCAGAAAACACAATAGTGCATCTTCGTATGTACCATGATCATGCGCATGACACTTCTAGCGACATCTATCGAGTTTGCGCTAATCTACTCATGTTCTTGCTAGTCACCGCCAGATGGCAGATTTTCGTCAATTCCACAAACTCTCTGAATGAAAACGAAATGTCTTATGCCGGGTGATATTAATTATTTAAGTGTTTTAAGATAATTCACTAATGGCTATCCATCTTCTGAATCCCTTGTCAACGAAACGCCGCCTACTCATCCCCATTATTAATTCAAAACTTTAATTAAAACAATTCAAAATTATAACTGGAAAATTATTAAGCCGCCTGTCAACTAAACAATTCTGTACAGTCCATCAAAATTAATCTAACCTAATCCGTAAGGCTGTCTCAAGTTTAAACAAAGATATTGTTAACTAAATTTCAAGCGTAGAGGGAAGTTATATGAACGGAAAATGGAAACAAGTATATATGTTCTCACAAAATTTTCTTTTCAATGAATAGTTTTTTACAAAAAGTAGTGCAGAATAAATTTAAACATTATAATAGATATATTTTAGAGAGAGAAAGCGGAGACTAATCGATAAATATTTTATTCTATGCCAGTAAATATAACATTTAAATGAAGTAAGTAACACTTCACTTGCAATAAATATGCGTGTTAGGTACTTGATTGCGAAAGCCACGGATCAATATATTTTACAACCAAAAGCACCTTTTTTTTTCTGTGCGGAAATCCCCTCGGATACCACCCACCGGTGGTTATTTCAAGCCAAAAGCACCTAACACCTGCTGTAGGTTTGCGGACGTTTTCATTTATATTTTTTACCACATCTGATACACAACGCTATCTACTTTCAAACTAAGCAGAGCTTGTACTATAAAAACTAAATTGACTGATAGAATACTTTTATACTTTTTTTACAAATAAATGATACATAGAAAATACCCAAACTCCAAAACAAATATTTGCAGATCATACTAACATTAGTTCCGACCCGGGAATCGAACCCGAGACCTAAGTACTGCAGTCGCATACGCTACCACTTCACCACCGCGGCAATGCTTTAAAAGTTGACTTGGTGCATACTTGACGTTAGACGTGTGTCTAACTTGCTCACAATACATTTTGTCTCGATAATGTGTTGCAGGCGAGAGATAAACAACAGGATATTCAGTATAGCGGCAAGCACCTTTACATTTAGGCCTTTTCATACTCTTTGTCTTGGACTTGCTACAAGGATTATTTTTGTTTATTGTTTGAGGCTACCACCGTTAGTAAAACAGCTACATTAGGTTAGGTAGTAAAAGCCTAGCAAAGAAAGCCGTAAAAGTACGGTGTCAGCAGGTCACGTAATCGATGCAACACCACTGTAATAGTAAACTCCTAATTTCAGCTGTTAACATTCTCTTTTTAGTATTCTACTAGTGCGTCTAGCTACTTCCAAACTAAAAGTAACGTTTATTGTTTACTTATAAAATTAATACGTTCAAATGCAAACGCAAACAAAGTTCTTTTAACAGATTTTCACCCTCATATTTCTAAACAGTTAAAATGTAGGGATATCTGTTGGACCCCCTTTATAATCGTCGCTTATTATTAAGCTCGCCCTTCTGTTGTACACAGTATTCGTATAACGATCAAGTTTCTAACAGTAAACAATTCGGCAATTCGATCCGGAACTTGTTCCCTTGTGTTTCATAAATTGAAGTTGTTAAAAATTACTCTTTTTTAATAATAGGAATGAATATTGCTACAAAACGAAGTTTATATATGTTTAAATAAAAGTTATAATAAGTTTTAAAACATAACGTTTTATTTTTATGGTATCATAATTATAGTGTAATCATGCCTTGTTAATCACAAAAAGTCACACACACAACAACATATCACTAGCCCCTCATTTGTGAGCTAGGCTTATGTCAATATACAGATTTATAACACTAAATAAATAATGCTTAATACAGTTATAAAACTGGTAGGATTTTTTTCCGAGAGAAAGAATGTGATCATCATTGCTGGTGAAGATCTTTTCCCATGGAAAGAATGCTAATAAGTGCTGGTGAAGATAAAAATATTAAGTGGAAGTGGACTTGGAACTGAACTTTACACCTTATACTACCTGTTAAACCTTTTTATACCTTTACGAGGTCAGTACTACCCTTGTTAGGAGCTTCTGCTTACGTGGAGCATATGTCTTTGTTTCTACATGGGTTAGGCAGCGTACGCCAGTCACGTAGGTAAAGCATGGCTACCGTCACTAATACTTCGACAATCTTGTCTTTCATTGTCACGTTACTTTTCTGGACTAGTAATTGTAGTATGAAACTTTAGGATTTTGCGATGGTTAACGGCACATGCATAGACTAAATCTTTTATCAAAATAGGTAGAGACAACCACCTACCACATTCTTCTATACTCACATACCCACGGGCTTTGAATGCTGTCACCAAAATTTCCATTAAAGTCCAGGCCAGTTTTGTTGACACTATATCTTTTTTTGTATATTATGTGGACTTTCATATTTAAGTTCGTGGTGAACTCGAGTAGTATGCTATTATAAAATTTGATTCATTGTTTTCATTTGACTTTGAAAACACCAGAGATCGTAAATTAAAAAAAAAAACTGATTTTTTAATTTAAAATTAATAATATATTCATATCTTGCAGCGAAATACAACTTTACTGACTTGTTTATACTTACTTTATAATTGAAATATGTAAATTAATTCACTAGATATATATATATACCTATTATATACTCGTATTGTAAAGCAATTGAATTTTCACCCTTTGTGTATATAACACATAATAATACTTCATTCAAAAGTTCAAGCAACTGTATAAATAGATCAACAAGAAATGTTTGATAAATGTACCTTCAGTGGCAAAAGTAAACGAGGAAAGTTTCAAATAACAAGCCGTGATGTACTGCAGTCACTAACATATCGATCATATTGATCCTTCACCCTCGTCCAGCAAAAATCACAAAAGGGGAAAAAATGCTCGTATTTCTTCAATAGTAATAACACTTGGTATTTGACCGTTAAATGTCTAAGGGTCTTCCCCATCTTCGCAAAGGGCAACGAAACGAGCGACATGCTAGCTTTGAAATTGCATCGCGTGATAGTAAATTGGTCTAGGCTTCGGCAAATTATTTGAAAAACCCTACCGTTTATTTGTTGCGGCTCTTGGTTGTGATTTATTGATGCTTTCATACGATAAAAGTGTATTGTAAAAGTGGATTTCATGAAGTGTAAATAATTTATCACATCAACAGCCTTAAATAGTCCACTGCTGGACACAGGCCTCTCCTTAGAAAGGAGGTTTGAGCCTAAATAATTCATGTAAATATTTTTATATACGAGTACATAAATGATTCAGATAAAAGTAATAATGTCGTTGTTAATATCTAAGGCCGTCCATGGATACCAATAACTCAAAAAATATGACGTCGGTAGTCACTTACCTTTAAGTGGTCCGGCTGCTCGTTTGCACACTATCTATACAAATAAATAAAATTGAATTGTTTTTTTGTTATTTGCACGATACCTATGTCTAAAAACCAGTTTTAATATTTTTTGTCTGTTTGTACCGGGTAAGCTTCAAAATGGCTGGACCGATGTTGATAATTATTTAATACCAGTCTGTTTGTATAAGGCGTAACTAAGGCTATGTTTACTCTCAGAAAAGCCCTATAAACTTTTCCCCGGTCCGGGAATCCGAATGCTCATGGGCTGCAGACTAAGACAGCGCTTTCCAAATTCCAGGCAAACAAAGTCGCTGGTGGAACGACCCTGCTAGTATTATAACAAATTGTAAATAACCTGATAATGATCTAAGAATCACATTCGACTGCACGGATGGCGTAGTGGTTTAAGCAGTCGCCGCGCCGCTCACTACTACGCTGAGTGCTGATGGTCGGATCCCCACATGCGACGACACTTTGTGTGATCCACAAATTGTTGTTCTGAGTCTGGGTGTTCTTTGTGTCCGTTTATATATATTCTAAATACGCGAGTTGTCTTTAAAGAAAAAGAATGAACGAAAAAATCAATGAGTAGTGGCGTTACTCGACATAAATGTTACCTGTTAATAGTATGAAACTACTTTGAAACCTATTATTTTATTACCTATTTACGAGATATTTTTTTTCTTTTTATGTTAGAGGGGGCAGACGAGCAGACGGGTCACCTAATGGAAAGTGACCACCGCCACCCATAAACGTCTGCAACTCAGGAGTTACTAACGCGTTGCTTGCCTTTTGAGAAGGAGTATATATGCTCTTTTCTTGAATAATATATGAGTATAATGAATGATATTATTGAAAGATTCAAACAGATGCACTTCATTGTACATTCCTACTACAATTTCTATATTTTAAAATATTGGTCAATATAGATATTATTTTGATCTAGTGGTTAGTGACCCTGACTGCTAAGCCGGAGGTCGTGGTTTCGATTCCCACCCAGGACAAATATTTGTGTAAAGAGCACGATCGTTTGTTCTGTGTCTGTCTGTAATTTATCTATAATACATATGTATTTAGAAATAAATAATACCATAGTACAGGCTCTGCCAAGTTTGGGATCAGAGAGCCGTGTGTGAGATGTGTGAGGTGTGAGGTAATTATCACAGCTAATAACAATTCTAAAGCTTAACACCAGTAGCTAGTTACGCCAACACACCGTGTAATGCGTGTCAAAGGGACACGCTTAACTAATGTTTTGTTCTGTGCTGCTAATAATATGTTATAGTGCAGTCCATCAAGGAAAGTTTCACTTTATTTGTAATAAGTCTGTGAAGTGGCAATCCCATTCAAAAATATACTATATACCCAGTCATCCTGTGGTCTATTTTTGCATAATATTTTGGGTTAATAAAAATAAAAAATAAACAAGAAGTTAATAAGTTAAAGGATATATTTTTTATGCTACAGGGGGTAAGCGAGCAGACGTGTCACCTGCTGGAAAGTGACTACCGTCACCCATGAACGCCTGCAACACAGGAGTCACAAACGAGTAGCCGGCCTTTGAGGTAGACGTCCTTTTCTTAAAAAAATTGAAGGATAAACATAGCTATGAAGAATTTCTTTATTTATTGACTTTGATTGAGTGGCTTAAATTTCAAATTTCATCACTACATATATAATTTGTTAGGGAGTGAATCACACTTCTATACAACTAACATTCGACGAGCCGCACCGCTCCCGTCACGTGCATCTGTATTCCACTACGCTTATGTGCTAATCGTTCATGCCCCGCAGTCAATAATAGACAAGAAACCGCAACTTCATAAATTAATTCAATCGACATACACTTTAACAAACTTTAATATTTTTTATAAGGAAAAAATATCAGACCAAAGTGAAAACTTTCTAAATAATTGCTTACAATTTATTGGCAACTCTATAAAAATAAACGCAATGTTTTTGATAAAAAAGCTTTGTTAACTTAAGTGACGTCAAAATGTAACCCCTGATGTCATAGTACCGGGGTGCGTCAGGGAAGTAACGGTGTAGGGCACTGATTGGTTATTGCGAAATAATAGCAAACTCATAAAATACTGTCCACGACAATAAAGGTTATTTTCACCGACAGTGCTATTGTAATCACTTAGTAATTTTGGTTTTTTCCCAATACATTGGGAAGATTTTTGGCACGTGTTCCAAGCTCGTTAAAAATAATGAGATCGGATTTTTGGCGATAAATAATAGGTTTTATGGTGGTTTCCTTTTTAATTTACTTTATCCTTTGTTCCTATTGTGGTTTGTTTGCGGTATAGTAAATTGAACATAAATATAGGATTTTTATAACCTGTCGGTTAAAAGAATTGAGCACACGACTTAGTTAGTTGATTATGAACTGTAAGCTTTATAAATTGGAAATTATCATATAAAATATTAATAAAGATTGTCCTTTTTAGAATAGGTTACGTTAAAAATAAGTGCACCACACATTGACTGCAATCAATACCTATTATGCAATCGAAGTATCTAGTAAATAATAAAGTATTTTAGTTTTTAAATATTGCTGCAGTTATAGCCTGGTCTAGACTAAGTCCAGCAAAACATAAAAACAAATGAACGAACATACATTCTAGGCATATTTTGCTCTTAACAAAATCATAGAGAGTCGAGAAGACTAAATTTTAGATACCGTTCCTATAACTATTAAATAATGCTAAACTACATTTTTTTGTCCACATGTAATAATTTGATGGTAAACCATATACCTACATATTATTAAAGGAACAGCATTAGAGTTCAATACAGAGTTTTAAAATTTATATAAATTATTTACATTTCACACTTATAAATGCACTTATAAATACATTATTTACAATACCAAAGTTTTTATTAAAATAACCCGTCCCTGATCCTTTTGCATTGCCGCGTTGAATGGCAATGGCCAACATTTGCACCAGAAACGAACCGGCGCGGGAGTCACTATTGACTTCTGTGAGTTTTCGACTTAGTTCCTTTATTTATTTTTTTGTGTCAGCACCGTCGCTTCCAATGGTCTCCACCGCCACAGAAACGAAGTGGTAAAGCTGCTCCAAAGCTGCATACTTTTGCCTCTTTTCAAAACAGGCGTCTTAAACGCCGTCAGGCGGCCGACGAGGAGTGAACGGTGCTGATACAAGTAGCGTCCCATATCAGGTACTTGCCATTCTTGCAGGGCACTAGAGGCAGGGCCTTGATTCCGTCTGCGACATAGTCTAGCCATATCTGCTCCCGAAGCGCCCTCCAATAAGGTGTTTTGTATCCGCTTCACCCCCACATAATCCCACGCCCGCTGAACGTGCCCTGCCCTGCTTCTTGGAACGCCCCACTAGGGTTGAGGGCCAGCCAAGCTGATGTAGCACCCACCTAAAATTGTGTTCTCACCTCACAATCATGGGATACCAATAAGACAGTTAGAAAGTATGCCGGCAGTTTAAAAGTTAGAAAGGCTGGATCAGGAGACCCGCCTGACTCCACTGCTTGGCATCTAAGAACGGATTCCACGACTAACTTCAGGGTTTTGTCAAATGACTAAACTTCCTGAAAGGGAAATGCCAAATAGGAGTGGTTCGCAGCAGGTAATTAATTTTCGGGAGGGCGAAGCACATACGCAACAGAAAAATCGCAGTATCAACGGAGGTATTTAAGATGATCTTAAATGGACAAGATGTATCCTAGAGGATAAGGCCTCAGGAACTGCTCCAAGAAAAATAGGAGAACCTTACAGAATGAAACGTTTTATATTAACTTAGTGAAATTCTATCAATAATACGAGTTATTCTTGAAATTGTCGTAAGGAATGAATATACTCGTATAGCAAAATTTTGTGAAGACTTTTATTCGTAATGATTCCTATTTAATTCTTAATTTGAAAATAAATAGGTACGACTGGAACATGTAACGTATATGATAATATTGAATAAAATAGTAGGCACTTTAATGTTCTAAAGTGCCTTCCCTTTTCCATTAAAATTCTCAAAAACGTATGTTTTCTGAATTTAAAGGAAACCTTTCTAACTGTTGCCAAAATAAATATTCTAATACTAACGTAACGATAACAATAGGCGAAAAAAATAATATTGTTCGTTTCCCACATGATTTCTTTTTATTCTTTATTTGCTTTATTCAGAAATTAAGGTCACACATAAAACATGTCATTCCCATAGAAATTCACTAATAACAAGAATGAAAAGTCTTATAACTTTTAAACTTTCGAGTTTCATGACACATAAATATACGGATATTAACGCGATCACGTAATGGGTATAACATACCGTATACTGCATGAAATACTAAGTACATAATAGTATCAAGAGTTTAACGTTATAAAACCTGAATTTAAAATAGGCTGGCTCTAAAATAACATGTTCACAAAGTTAAAAACCCACTTTGTTTAATTTTATAGGAAGCATTGTTTCTCACTCTTTGGTTAGCTCATTAATACTTTCTAAATGCAGGAAATACATTTTTTTTTGTTCTACAACTCCCGCACCAGGAATATGATTCTGTGTCGCGGGAGAGTTTAGAAACATATATGACACACGCACAATGAACACCCAGACTCAGAACAACAATTTGTGGATCACACAAAAAGTGATGTCTTATGTGGGGATCGAACCCACAACACTGAGCGCAGTAGAAAGCGGCGAGATGACCGCTGACCACTACGCCACTAGTTCAAAAGCTAGTAGACTTCGCTTATATTTTGCTATTATATAATATGTATGCATGTAGAAATATAAACAATATAAGTATGTTTATCAGCAGATTGGTTACCATAACACCATCTCTGCCTAGTTTTGGACCAGACTGCGCTGTGTGATGTGTGAAGTTATTTTTAGTTATTTTACGGTAACTAAACTTAGAATTGATCTTTAATATAAAAGAAATGCTACTAACTCCAGTCAACTATAAATAAGTCAGTACAGTGCTCTAGTACAGTACAGTGTCAGTAAAGTACCTACTATACCTACCCGTAACACGATAAAAGGATTCATTCAATAGAGGCAGAAAACGATAACCGCGACCGGATATCCGGTTACGCACTCCAATCAAAGATGGTTGCCAAATTGTACAAAGCTGAGAAAGATCAGTCAGGAAAAAAGGGTGACAAAATTCCAATTTTCCGGAACGTTCGGTATATAGAAACGGGATGATTAAGTTGTCTAACCATAAGAACGCCGCAGACGAGTAAAATGGCTTGATGCGGTAAAAAATATTTTTTACGATAAAATCTTTCTCGTTGTGATTTTCTAAACGGTGCTAGTGTAATCTTCATATTGTTTTAGTAGATTTACGTCTTCTGTAGTGTATTACATTTTTATAATACATTATTTTTAGTGTAGTAACACATACATTTAAAAAGGCTAGCAAAGTTGGGTTGAGTTTAATAATTTTAGTTACTAGATTTCCAATAAATACAAAATGACCCGAAGTCTAAACGAAAATTATTTAATCATTTCTCTTAACACCAGAGGAGCAATGACTGGCACAGAAGATCAGAAGATACAGCAAATATCGAGTCGTCTGGCTGAGGTAAGACCTACAACTGTTATTAATCCAGTCACGATCTTATCCCGGTGTCTAATTTGAACAAGATAATAAAAACTATGGAAGAAGGATAAACCACACTAAAGGTTTTGGTCTAGTAACTTCTTATCAGCATGATACAGTCCTTGCTGGTGAATTTAAATACGTAAAACACCGAACTATCAGTGTGTATAATACCTAAGGTTTTGAGTAAAGCTATCATTTATTAAATTTCCGACCTAGGATATACCCGATCACGTTTTTAGACCTTTCAGCAAAACGCTGTGAATAATACAATAAATTTATTCGTGTGAGGGATGCTCTAGAATTTAAGTGGTACCATAAGGTACCGCTTGATTTATTTTGCATTTTTGTTTGTAATTTGCATCATCTGTCAATATGTAATTTTTTAATTTTTAGGCCACTAAAATAAACTTAAAGAGCTTGGTCGCCACAGGTTTTAGTATATTATAAGCGGTAATTGTCCGTGTGGTGACGGATTAAGTATGCAGAGTGTCACCACCCCTATTCATCCCGTGGGTGTAGTAAAAGGCGACTAAGGGAGCAAACTACGCAGGACAACAGCACTGTAGAGAGAAGGAACACTTGACACAAACCCTATACCAACCCAAGTATGGTAGTCATGTAGTAGGCCAAAACCTCCTTTCTAAGGAGAGGCCTATGTCCAGCAGTGGACTAGTAAAGGCTGTTGATGATGATGATGATGAATCCAAACATTTAATAATGTAATAATGTACCAAAGATTTTTAATTATAATCAAGCACACAGTCAGTACAGATAAACAGGTATAGTGATACCTGTGTGGTTTGACTTGCGCATTTAATGACCTATTTCCGTAGTACCCGTTGAGTCCTAACGAAACTATTCACTTACGATTGGTTTCAACCTACTTTAGGTATACGATATTCCTATTTCAAATATTCTTCTTTCCTTATTAACACTATTCCGAATAAATATACTGTTAACATTACTATCTAAAAATACGTATACAGATAAATAAGTTTTCGCTGCATTCGAGCAGCCACTGTGGCCACTAACTGCGGCGGCCGAAATCACCCCTCGCCATTACTTCCCTACAACCGTTCATTACCGGAAACCTGGCCGAAAACCCAAATATTATATTCTTAGACTACAGAAAAGTGGATTGTAATAGCATATTCACTGTAAGTTAAGTATGTATATAAGATAAAATAACTATGACTGATTTAGAACTAACTAGACTTAACCGTTTGTTAAAATTGCCTCTGTAACATCTACTATTAAAAAAAATGACAGACAGATGTTTCTTGAATGATCCGAACGGAAGGTGCAATGCGTAAGCGAATCATAAATGAAATGATTCATGTATATTTTGATTTATTTGTATGAAATAAAAGATGTGTTAAAGTTTGAATGTTCATACTTCTTTTGCTATAAATAATAGTCACTTAATTTGATTTTTTGTTTTCTACTTTATTAAGAAGAGACGTGGATTTGTAAATTTACTTCTTATTGAATACATTGTAGGAGCCAAGAAAGTTATACTTCTACATAGATTTAATATTTCTAATGCAAATGTTTGATTCGTGCTATTGAAAAGTAACAGAGCGTGTATAAACTACCATGAAAGCCAAGATGGCTAATAGAAAAAAAAGATAGTAAAAATAATATTACGCACACAGCCATCATTGTCACATAAATAAATAAATATGTGTATAAATGAAATATTTTAATGAATCTGGCTGTCGTGGACATTCCTGTCCCTGAGAGAATCTAAGTCTTGATACAAATTTCGTTCGTTTTGCTCGAAAAACAAACCACTGAACGCGCGCCCCGCTGCTTTTGCGACCCCTGTAAATGAAAGCGTTAATGAAATCGATTATTATGCAATCACCGTTGATAAATGGTTATAGTGAATCTGTACTGTGGTTAAAAGTACTAATGAATATATTGAAAATTTATCGATATTCGCCGCTGTTGTACAAGCAACATTTTACAAACTTAAATATTTTAATGAATCTCAAACTAGCGCCTACACTCCACCACTCTCACACCACACTCCTCTCAACCATTGTAGTCAAGTTTGAAAAGATAACTAAGGCCTTACTATAACAGGACTTCAATAAACTCCATCACTTGGATAATTGGCACTCTATAACTGTGCGCTTTTCAAGAAACTTTTTGCCTCGCACTACCTCTGTGGAACAAATTGTCGCCTGCTGTGTTTCCAGACCGATACGACCTTCAAGAAAAGAGCCCTTTACATAAAGGCCGGCAACGGTTTGTCTGGATAATCTTCTAAACCGCTGGACAGATTTTGATAATATTTTACTACCAGGTAGCTGTCTATATAAGGAGTAACTTAAGCTATTTTTCCTCGATTTTCAAATTCCACGGAAATGAAGTCGCGGGTACCAGTTAGTATAATGTCAGACAACATCACATTAACAGCCTTTAATAGTCCACTGTTGGACATAAGCCTCTCCTTAGAAAGGAGGTTTTGGCCTACTATACCACGCCGGCCAGACGAGTTGATATAGGGTTTGTGTCAAGTTTTCCTTAGTTTTGCAATGCTGGTGTCCTGCGTTGTTTTTCGCCCTTAGTAGGCTCTTACGGCTCGACACCCATGGGGAGAATTGGGGTAGTGACATTCCGTATTCTTAATCCGTCACTACGGATAATGTAATTGTTCATATTTATACTATAATACAGCATATGTTTAGATTATGCATATGTAATAATAATAATATGATAATATAATAATATAATATAATAATATTGTACCACATTCACACAACGCCATCTAGTCACAAACTAAGCAGAGCTTGTACTATTTAGCTGGTACTAGACAACTGATATAAATACATATATTATATACTTTTTTTTTTGTAAATACGTACTTATTATACATAGAAACACCCAGACCAAATCAAACATTAAATGTTCATGCACACAAATGTTTGACTTGAGCGGGAATCGAACCCGCGACCTTTGGAATAGCAGTCCGTTACACCAACCACTACGCCATTCGGTCGTCAAATATGTATATAAATAACAAATAAATATGTATATATATATATATTTATATATATATATATAAATATTATGTATACGTGGTGTATGAATGTAAGCAAATTTTTCGTGAAACATGTTAATTTAGTTATCCTCCTAATTAGTTTATCATCTGCATCACTCAATGGTTGACTGGAAGTAAAGGCCCACGGTATTTAGTCTGCCTTATGCAATATACGTAATTGTAGGAAGCGCAACTGAAATCAAAAATAAATAATAGGACGTTGCAATAAAGAAAACTAATATAGGACGTGTGATTCAGATATATTTAATAGATACTTACTTTATTCGATGTTTGGATCAAGTTGCATGGTTACGGGTGGACTGGTCAGAGCTCAGCGACGCCTTCGTGAGGTGTGAGTTTCGGCAAGTACGTGCACCCGGTTTTCATTATATTTATTCTTGTTCGTATTAAGTACTCGTAGATATGTTTTTAAGTACTTGATTACCTAATCTTTCTATAGTCGATGATTACTGATACGTAATTGATGCCATTGAATGTATGTATTAATGTGTAATGTATAAATAAGCTTAAGTGCAGCAATGACATTATGAACGCGGGTGCGTTTTCTGCTATCAATATCTGCGAAGTAGTCGTACTTCCTGTAGGAGTTAACCATGTTGAAATGCTTCTACTATTTCCAAGTCGATGACTCCTTCTCCTATTAAATTTCTAATAATGTGTTTTCTCAAAAAAGCAGAATAAAAACTTTGTAAAATATTTTTTTTAATTACTAATCCCACATTTAACCACAAAAATACATAAATTTTTATATGTCTGAGTAACAGCAATCTTTCTTCGAATCAAATTTCCCTATCCATAAATAAAGATAAAGCTTAAAATGTCACCACTGAAAGCTTTTCTACAAAAACCAATTAAAATAAATCTGTAGCTCAGAGCTTAAAATTAGTAAAATAAAATTTATTGCAACCGCAAAATAACATAAAGGTGTTTACAAATATTAGTCACTCGTACACATAAGTCAAGGAATGGTATCTGAGTAAAACCTCAGTAAAATTTATGATGTTTCACGAAATGGTACCATAAATATTAAGTTGTATGCGGACTTTGATACATTGGTAAATTTATTATTAACTTTTCGGATTTACTTACGCCGTGGTCAACTACAAAAGTAACCGCGCAAAATTTGCCCGCAATATTCGTCTTTATTACTGGTGCATAAGAAGCTTCAGCAAAATAGAAATCATAGATATTTGCAAACTTTTAAAATATCCCGTCTATTGAGAGCCGTTGAAATGTGAAGTAAATATTGGCACAAATAAGAAGAGTACGTGATACCAAGTGCGCTACGTATTTTCCAGTTTAAATATAATGTAATATTTATTTTGTAGGAACTCTTATAAGGATACTTATAATTAAATTAATGTTTGAAAAATGTATGTAAAGTTAATTTAATAAAAAGGCTTTTAATTAATAAAATGAAGTATGTTTAATTTGATACTGCTGTTTCTGAATTGCCAGCAACTCGATCGGCACATTCCTGGGCCTCAATTCCGCTATTTATGTTAACACCAAGCCACTGTCATTCCATTGACACGCTATTGAGATGCCATTGTGACCCCATTGACATCGGTCAAAATATCAGTATTCTACTAACATAAAGTCACAGAATCAATGGACTGTCGATATAGTAATATAGGTCATCAATGGTGATATCAACAACATTGCCATACCTGGAAAATTAAATAAATCATTTTCTTACAAATTTTAAACGTACGGTTTACCAAAATGTTACAAAGACATCGACGACATTTTTATCAGTGGCAAGTAGAATAAGAAAAGTGCAAAACTATTCCGACAACATTCCATCGACATTCCATTGATATAATATTAAATAGAAGAATTGAGGCCCAGATCGGCAATGCACAGTTACAAGGTTCTTCAGCTCTGCAAGGAACAATTGAATAAATTACTCAGTAGAGTTTTATTAGTTTTTAATATAATATTTCTTGTACAACACAAATATGTGTACAGTGGCATTATATATATGCTAATATTTATTAGATTTTGTATTATAAACATGACAGGTGCGTATTCAGACCTACACTTATTCGAAGCATATTTAAAACGGAATGAAAAGAATTCACTCGGCGTTCAGAATAATAACCATTGGATCTCAAATGAAAGAAATAAAGTAGAGAGAATATTGATGTCAGAAGTAGAACCATGTGTACCTAAAAATATGAATCAGGCCTTGGGCTTTTTATATTTTAGAAACTATTATTTTAGCATATATAGTAAAAGTAAATAGCGACTGTGACTTATACGTTAATGTTTTTTAATCAGAATTATGTTATTCGTCAGCCTTAATGGTGATCCTTAGCCCCGAGGCTAAAACAACATAACTATTATTAGTATCGCGTACCTTCCACATCCCATGAATCACCAAGGATAAGTCAATGGAACAGGTAATGGCCATAATTTATGACTTTGATTGAGTTTGAAATTGAGTACGTTTTGTGGTAATTTTTACGATTATTTGTCTTTTGAGTACGGTAGTAATTAATTTTGTGACCTATATTTCTGTCTGTCAGATTTATTTTTTAAATGTTTTCTTGATTTTCCTGTTTTCTTTAATAATGCATGAGAAAATATAAGCTTAAGAAGATAATATGCAATTAAAGGTATGCACGTCTCTATTGCATTATGATAATAATCTCTTACATCTCACACACGGCCATCTAATCCCAAACAAGCAGATCTAGTAAAATGGTAACCAGACTGCTGTTAAATATATATTTATATATTTTTAAATACTTACATATTGTAGATAAATTACAACCTTACAAAGTCTGAGTTACTAACCATTAGATCAATGAATATTTAATAAATTTTTTTGGAAATAGATTATTTTGAGATTAACTATATTTTAACATTAACGTAAAACCAATTACAACAATTTATTGTGATAGTGTTGGTGATCAGTCTATCAAAATGAACCTTTTAAATGTAGATTTAACCAGGACATGCAGAATTTTTACTTACATTTAATTTTAATTTCTCAAGTCCCAAAGGGGTCGAACCGTAAATGCACTCTAAATTTTTCACCTTTGAACACAATATGAAAGAGACGGGAAAGCAATCTCAGTGAGTAGTAGTCCTACGATGGAATTCCCCAGCGACTTACAGTTACAAAGGCAGAGCGCCAATTGTAATCTTGTAGACAATTTCTCAATATAACATTGGTAACAAATGGTAAAAGTGGCATTCGTTTTAAGTATCAGGTTACCTTAAAAGAGATGAGATATGATTGTTTTTAATGCATTACCATTAATGTGTATAGGCGCAAGAATAAATTAACCCTATGCATAAATGGATGTCGTAAGAGCCGACTAAAGGGGCAAAATATCATCAACAGCCTTTAATAGTCCACTACTGGACATAGGCCTCTCCTTAGAAAGGAGGTTTTGGCCTACTATACCACGCTGGCCAGACGGGTTAGTATAGGGTTTGTGTCAAGTTTTCCTTCTTTTTGCAGTGCTGGTGTCCTGCGTTGTTTTGCGCCCTTAGTCGGCTCATACGACACCCACGGGATGAATTGGGTAGTGACATTCCGTATTCTTAATCCGTCACTACACAGAAAAAATATGCAACACTAAAACTAACCCTAAAAAAACCGTCTGGCCAGCTCTAATAGGCCAAAACCTCCTTTCTAAAGAAAAACCTATGTACAGCAGTGGACTATTAAAGGCTGGTGATGAAAAACTCAAACGCGGTCCTAAAACCTATGAAGAGAATTTGTTCAACATAATAGATAGTAAGTAGCGTAGCGTAGTTTTTCTCTAAGAAGGTTGCCAGAGTTCACTGGATCATTCTAAAGTTTCATTTAAGAAATCGTTTTACTTTTACAAACACTTTTAGGGAAGTTTTTGTTTACTAAAAGTGTTTGTAAAAGTATACAATAATTGTAAGACTATCAATCATAATATATTTTAATTAAAATAGCTCTTAGCGATAGCTTACTCACTTATTAGGTTACGGTTTCTTAGAATTGAAAAAAGTTATGAATCACTACTACGACTATGTAGGTACTAATGAACACTAATTTGTCCATGAGAAGAAAAAAAAGCATTTTATGTTCGGTGTATCACTAGATTTCGTTTCGAGATTCGTTAGAAAGCACTGAATTATGTCTTTTGTTTCATTGTAATAGTATACTGAACTCGCCACGCATATCTAATTTAACAAGCTAGTGGCATTAGGGTGACATTGTGTGTGTTGATAATTAATCAATTAATTTAATTACTATTGTTTACTTAGTAATCCTACGAAATAAAGATGCTTATTAAATAATAATAAACATTGAATTTGAATCATTAATTTTGTACCACACAGTGCTTCACTGAAATTACCACATACAAAATCTATGGTGAAAAACATATCTGCGCAAACTATGTATACGTAGACTGAACGGTAAAATGTCCGTCTTTTATTTAATATTCCTACATTTTAGTAGAGCAACTCGAGGGAAATGAGAAATTTAATAACAGTTGAAGAAATGCTTA
This sequence comes from Arctia plantaginis, assembly GCA_902825455.1. Classification (NCBI taxonomy): domain Eukaryota; kingdom Metazoa; phylum Arthropoda; class Insecta; order Lepidoptera; family Erebidae; genus Arctia; species Arctia plantaginis. The sequence continues at coordinate 15,467,848 of CADEBD010000422.1, forward strand.
CTTTTTATTAAATAGTCAACTGCGAAGTTTTATAGTTCTCTGTCGATGCTTGAAAGTAAATTATGGATCAGAAGAATGAAATTCTGCAAGTTATATTTTAATAGTGCAAAATGCTAAGAATTTGATAGCATGGTCGTTAGTGATAATTTAATAATATCTACTCTTAAAATAAGTCACTAGTTACACATTTTTAGATACTACTATGCGAATAACACCGCACGGTATAAAATCATTTATAACAAGTCATATGTAGTTATGTTCTTAATAATGTGCAAGCGCGTGATTGATGTGCTGTGTTGCTATCCTAATCCAAAACAATTTTGTGTATACGATGCCAGGGGTCCAGAAAATGACAAAAAGTTTCTTCTCAGATCGACAGATTTTTAACTAAATTAATAGAAAAGTAGTGGAAAATATATTACATTGGTAATCTTTTATTTTGCAACAAAGTGAATCTCAAATGGCGGAAATGTTTTTCTTGAGATAATCAAAATAAACATCTTCAAAGAAATCTATAATAGAATAAAGTTTCCTAAAGTAACTTCACTCATAAATGTAATGTGACATGTAACGAAAAATTTGCTTAACATCGATTTTTCTAAGTCACATCACACCGGTCAAGCCGTCACATATCTGCGGAAGCATGCACTCTTGTATAACAAGAGCATTGATTCGACAGACCTTAAAGCAAAATAAATCTCATGAATACAAAAATAACAATAAAGTAATTTTATTTTTCACAGTTCTTATTATTAATAATTTAATTATAACATACGGTACGGAAGTTGGACTCGCACTTGTCCAGCACTTAAATAAATTAATCAATCACTAAATTCATTAATCATTAACGTTAACTTGCTTACAATATTTGCAAAGTTTTAGTCGAGATCTATTGCATGCATGCAATCATAAACAGTAAAAAGTGTGTCAGTCTCCAATGGATATGAATGGAATATGGAAGTTCTCAGAATTCCTATTAAAATAATTTCTGATACTACAGTTACAAAAAAATGATCAGTAACTAGTATCTTATTACAAAACAACCGATAAAAAGCTAACGATATAAAAGCTGCTGCATTAAATTCTGTTATTTATTATCAGAAGCGTCAGATGTGACTGGATATGAAAGGCTTAATTAAAACATGCCTGCCAGGCGGCGTCGTTCTTATAAATTTTAATACAACGCGCACTACTACAAAGGAACTCCGTTTGTTTTAATAAACTTGTTATTCAAGCTCCTGTTTAATATTGCATTGATGGTGTTTTTATTATTTAACAAAAAGGTATCGATATTTTGACGATTTATTATTTTTCATCGACTATCTATTTGTTTTTGTTCTAAAACTTCTTAACGCGTTTATTAATTTACCCATCGGAGATCTGAATTTTGTACAATGTGTACAATAAAGAATAAATGAAATGAAATATACGTGAGTTTATAATCGCTGAATATATATTATTGTGATATAACGAATTGACTGGTTTCTTTTTATTTCACATCGCCAATTTCAATTTCTGGATCAATGATAAGTAGAAAAGCTGGCTGTTATTTGTTTAAAAAAAGAATAACTATTCATAAAAAGTAGCAAATAACAACAGAAATGTATGAGGGCACTAACATAGGTACTACCTTATTACTTCTGTCTCTCTTGTCAATTGCAGTAAGAGACGACGAATTATAATACCCGGTCCGTAATATTGTTTTGTAATATCGTAACAGATTGAAATATACAATCTGTTATAATATTACGTAACACATTAAGATGATAACATTTAGGACGGTGAATTAGTTTAATTATTATCTATCGATAAAGTCATTAAGATTCCAAGCCTAAAGGCCCATTGAGCTCATAAATAAACCCTCAGTAGCCCCTTATAGCACCCCAGAGTCTGAACTACTAGAGGTGCCTAAAAGCAAGACTGTCAAAGTAAACTAACACTTATTAATTCATAGAGTATCATTGAGTAAAGGAGGGCAACAATATTTCATGCAATTTCTCACGGGAACTATGTGGAGTAGTAACTAACGTTATAAGTTTCCTGTGTTTATCAACAAATTTTCCTTCAGCTTTTATTCCTATATTCCTACGTATAAGAGCTATTCTCTAGTGAAACGTGTTTAAAAATATACTTAGATTTTCAAAATCTAAGCTACCTATATATACTTTTTAGGGTATGTTATATTATACGTTAGTTGAGTTTTATATAGGAACAAACGAGTTTAAAAAAACATTAATAGTTTTATGTAGTCTTATTAATTTTTGATCGACTTTAAAAACGAGGACTACGAGTATGTATATAGACCGTCTTTTTTTTGCGATTTGTGAATGAAGTTTAATATTTTTAATCAAGTGCAAGGAAATTGTTAATATTGTCATTAAAAGTAATATACATATAATTTAATTCGTACTTCAAGGGGTTCAGTCTTGAGGGATTTACTTAATGCTTCAATATCCAATATAGGAGTTGCTCTTGCCGCTGTGCTCTTAGATAATGAACAAAATTATAACCTAAGTTTCATATCTGGACAGCAAGATCTATAAACCATAAATGATGACTTGACTTAAAAATATCGTACAAATGGTAAATCATAGGAATAGTTTTAGGAACCTGCGTTATATGAGCAATAACTTAGTATCTATTTAAAGCTTATGTAAATCGTGTTATTTTATTGTTTTAATAAGAATATTTTTTGTTGTATCTTATACTGGATGGCATACTGTATTCACCTATAATTAGTTACACAATTGCAAGAAGACTTTATTAAAGTTATATAAATTTTATGCATTGTTATAACTGTTGGTGATTCTACAATAAATAAATAAGAGAATACTAGCAACGTAGTGTATTTAAACACTATTTATTAAACACTGTGATATACGGTTTAATCACGTGAAATCAATGTGCGTTATACATTAAGCGTATTCTAAATGTTCTAGTTAATTAATTTTCAATTAAAGCTTTACTGGTTATTCAACATGCAAAATGTTCTCTTGTATTTTAATTACAAGGGTAATATTGAAAATTAAAGGATATCCAAACTCCTTAGTTTCAAACAGGTAGTTGTAACGTTAGCTCGGCGAGGTTTCTTGTACATGTTTGCAAGATATAGTTTAAAACTCTAACTCCTTTCTACCTCGTCAATTACATGTTTAAACAATGGAAATACACGTCTTATTAGCAAACTTTACCGTGTTTCTTAGGAAGGTGGGATGCAAGATAGATATTTTTACCCTGTTGAAAATATAAGGTTGAATTTTAACTTAACTAATTAAGCCCGTGTTTATTATGTCATTATATACAGTGCAGCATAGCATATATATTTTGTCTGATATGCAATTCATGTATGCACATCTTGAACGCCTGAAGCTGTCAAAGTTCATCCTCCCACGGGAGATCATGGTGAAACGTTACGTCGGAAACGACGCAACTAAAATAGATCGATTGAATGATGTATGTGTTCGCTTATAAACTCTAATAAATAATAGTCATTACAACAACTATTAAGGTTTTGTACAAAGAGGGTAAGATTAAAAGGAACCAAGTGAAACAAAATTACTCGTTGCATCGACCCCAAAAAAACCACGCAGAAGATGATAGATCGTATATATAATTAATTGAAGTGATATTTCCCTTTAAGCTACTTTCAATTTAGAAATAATGATAAAACGTACGAAAATCTTAAAATGAAAAAAGTACATAATTAGATTATAGTTTAGGAGGTCATGAGTTTGCAGTGGGAAAGAAACATATATGATAAAATTTAAATATTAAATTAGCCATTAATTAGCAGAAATACACTTATGGCAGTTTATCCATCGATTTAGGGTTTTTAATGAATCCACAAATACTTAAAAGAAAAACGAACAAGTGCGTGTCGGACACGCCCACCGAGGGTTCCGTACAAATTTGTAGGTACTTTTTTCATTCGTCGTCATGAATCGAAAAGTGTACATCATAAAAATTATTAAGAACCTGTTTAAGCTTGTGCCAATGAAGCTCTTTCATGCGATACCCCACATGACACGGTTAACTTGATTCAAAATTTGAACCGCCGTTCCTTTCATAACCCTAGTTTTTTATGATTTACTTACTAATGTACAGTTTTCTGATTTTTTTCTAAGACGGTATTACTTGACAAATTTCATAGTTCTAGGACAACGAAAAATACCCTATAAATTATGACTCACTCGAGAGTGTCGAAATATACATTTTTTGCGGCATAAACGGCCGTATCTTTTTTTTACGTTAACTTAGAAGTTTGATTTTTTCACAACTTTAAGTAACTGTGGACCTGAGTAGATCGTTTTCATTTCAAATCGATACCTCCGTGCGTTCTCGAGATTAAGGATCTTGACTATCATACGGACGGACGGATAACAAAGTGATCCTATAAGGGTTCCGTGTTTTCCTTTTGAGGTACGAAACCCTAAAAAACGCCTAACGAAACTAACTTAATAATAAAACTTGATTGTAAAGTTTGATTATAGTACTCATAACTACTGAAGTTTATTGAATAAACAATCCTATAAAACTTAAAACATTCATAAGAAGACGCAAATGGTATAACAATGTTTAAACAAAATTTTTGCCAATAATTTAATTCCTTCTGGATCCAAGTTTCATCTGGTTCAAAGAAAATTACTCCTCCAATTACAATATTGAAGAAGAGATAACTTAATAGTGTTTGCTTTGGGAGCTCAGATTCATTTATGCATAATTATGTTTAGGAAAATTATTGATATATTTATATTGTTATGGAACACTGAGTTTGCCATTTGAGACATTTATGGAGAGAAATTTGTTTAAATTGAAAACTTGCTACGTAATAAAGGTTTTAGGACATACTGCGAACAGGAATTGATTTAGTTTTACGAATTAATTAACCTTGATGAGGTATGTTATGGGACTTGAAATGTTCCGCGATCACTGTGTGTCTGCTGAATCACTTGGTACATAGATCTCACGTAATCCAATCACTTATGATAGAATACTATATTATAGTTTTAGTCAGTTCAATTATAACATACCAGTCCACCCTGAGCCAGTTGGGTTTCTCACAGTAAAAAAGAAAAGATTTAATTACGGTAACGTGAACTTTCTAATTCACATAAAAAACACCACAACTATCACTCAAGGATTTCAAAAAAGAAATTTAGGTATAAGTATAGTTTGAAATAGGTTTCGTCGACATCGGAGTCATTTAATGTGATGTGTGTGTTTTAATCAGCAAGAAACCCTTGCTTAATAATATTATACGATAGTGTATATTATACACTATTTATGCAGATTAATCGAAGTCACGTATACGAGTATATCCCGTTACATCGTGCGTTCATACAATAATTTTTTAAACTAAAATACCCATCTTTTTTAGAATCATAACATTTGTGTTCTCATCACATTCTGGTTGTTATCATAATTAAATAAATGAAATTGTATTCTATATTACAATTTCATTTATTTAATTATGACCTATATAATAAAAATCAGGTCCATCTTTCTATAAACTTGATCCTCCTTGATCCTTGATCCTCACCCATAGACAATGTTCGAAGTAGAAACTTACAAAAGTTGAATAAATTTAAAAAGTTTGGTTTATTAATATCTGAAAAGCGTAATAAAATCCACAAACCATATCGATATAAGTAAATCACATAGCAACGATAATAGTACAAGTTGTTACATAACGTTGTCATTAATAAATATATTTCTTCAACGTTTTGGAACAAAAAAAATCGCAACTAGCGGTATTAAATTTTCATTCATTTAATCTACTAATGAACTCCGATATTAGGAAATAACGTCCTCTAAACTTAATGCTATCTATTGAAGAAAAGAAAAACTACCTAAAACTGCCATGTAATTGAAATTCGTGTACCTACTGATTAACGTATAACGTAGACCACACAGCACGTTAAAATTTTAGTATGCATTAATCTTTTTTTAAATATTAGCTCCATACTGTGTAGTTCAAAGTGAAAAGACTGCTAGAGATAAAACAACTAGTCGCAATGATTAAACTTCAATTGATATACGCCATATATGAACGTAAACATAAATCAACTTTTTAACTCTTCACAGAACGGGATCAAGTAAGCTCACTATCCGAACAGTAATGAATGCGGGAGCATGAAAAAGGCCGGAGTATAGCAAAATGTATAAATCGCGATACGTAAAGGGCGGCTCCCTCGTCATTCACTGTCTATCCTTTAGTCTTTAATTAACTTTTGCATACGCATTTAGATGGTATGAATTAACACTATTGCATGGAAATTCGTTAAGAATAATGATTTTTGCTTGGAGGTATTCAGTGTATGTTTCATGTAAAATAACCCCTTTTTTTATATTGCAAAAGAAATAATCGATGTCTCACCCTAATTCTTTCAAAACAGCAAGTGACGTTACGTGTTAATGACTTTTGTTGCTGAGTTTACTAAATATACTAAAGTTTTAACATGTACTGTACTATGTACTGAATGTAGGTACAGATTGAGATTACAAATACAAATATAATCATTTTTTGTACAAACATAATATTATAATCTAAGTACCTAATCAAAAATTACTTCTCAATTTTTCAATTTATCACTTGTCCATTTGAATCTCCCTGGATCATAATTTGATAACATCCTCTCTAAATCTCTCTAGAAAAATATGATCTCATGTCTGAATACTGTCAAAACATAAGCGAAGGCTACGTTTTTTACCACAATTGTGACTCCTTTTTATCCTAAAATCCTATATGATGAACAGTTAAATTGGATAGATAGGATAGATTTACAGAGCACTCGGTTGTCATCAGACATTTTTTAACGAGCAGATGGGTCGCTTGATAGTGTGACTAGTGTTCTCGATGGACATCAGTATCATTCAAAATTTAACCCGGGGGAAAAGGAAGTGGGAAGTTTGGCATCCTGAGATAATTGTTCATGAGACTCACTCATGAGATAATTGCTTAACAACCATCGAGGAACCCCATGTATACCTAAGCATGGCTCACCCACGAAGGTTTGTCAAATGCGCTGCCTGTGTGTGTGTTTGTGTGGGTCTATGAGAGAGAGAGAGAGTATGATGTGCGTGTATTATGTTATATTACAGGTTAGTGTTTTACATCTTCACTAATTTTACATTCATTTCTATTATTTAGGTACTATTTATTAGAGTTAAATGTGCTAATATTTGTTAGAGCTAAATATTAAGCCTCTACAAGCTAACTTGTACGAGTCATATCATATCTATAAACACACTCTGTGTGGCTAGTCATATGACTACATTCCCAGATATATACAAGCCGGAACCCATTTAATTAAGACGTCCTAGGGAGGTTTGAAGTGGAACGCAAAGATAAAGGGGAAGAAAATCAATGTTGGATTTTCGGTAAACCTCAAAAATCTATTCATTGTTCCACATTGTTGTACCAAGTGCATCAAAATTACGTTGTTGTTATATGATTTTATAGAACGCTATCTAGGCACTCTTAGAAATTTGAAAAAATGGCTATTAATATTTCTGCATACATGTAGATACGTTTACGTGAAAAAATATAAAACATTTTTGCTTCGTAAAAATTAAGTATTCTTAAAATTAAGATATATTAGGAACTGCAAAGGCTTTTTGACTAGCAAAAGCTTTAAAATAAAAAGTTTTAAAACTATTTACCCTATCAAAGGAGTTGTGTAGTTTCGTTATTGACAATGAATCAATGAGTAAACGTGTAATGTTTCATTTGCAATAATGTATGCTTATTTGTATATTGTCCATAGTTATTATTATATATTATTATATACTACTACATGACTAATATATGAAATTCATGACAGTAATTGTTTTGGTCCAAACATACACATGATGCAATTAGGTTAAATTATGGAAGAGGGGGTAGAAATGAGCAGACGGTTCACCTAATGGAAAGTGACTACCGTCGCCCATGAACGCCTGCAATTCAGGAGTCACAAGAAATGGGTGACATTAGAGCTGCTGGCTTTCAATTACCACTTTCTCGTCGATAACTCTCTTCAATAAATTTCTAAGTTGAGATAGATGCTATATTATCCCAAAAAGGGCTCCGATAGGGCATCCAGTAGTCTAAACTCATTTTGTGGCCACAGAATTAGGTACTAATGTGATAGGGGTGCAAGCTTATAGCGATTTGTCGGGTTTGCTGCTCTCTGTTTTAGTACTTAGGGGATGCTTCTCAATTACTTATGAGAACCATAATAACCTACACCCCTTCATTGACTTTTAGAAATGGGGTTGAATGATGAACTGGCTCATTGGGTGTAATGTGCTTTCTTGTGTCTAAAACACCGTTTATCATTACGATCATGTACAAAATACAACATATTTGCTTGTCAAACTGGATCTAAATTGAGATAAAAGTTCGTCAAACAACCTTTTCTTTATTTTTTACTTAATGCATTACTTTAAGTTATATTAAGGTGCTACCCTCAATATAACAGGTAACATTATAAAAGCAATAGATACCTTTTAGTCTGTTTGAAGTCGGTGCCAAGGCCGATGCACAAGAAGTAATACTGAGGCTATCAGGTGACCCGTCTTCTCGTTTGCGCCCTATTTCATAACAAGTACATCATCATCTATCCACCGACCGACTTGTTTTATTGACAAAATAATGATATTATATAGTCTGTAAATGTTTATTATATTATATAACTTACAAAATCAAAGCGAAAAGTATCGAGATACTATGAAAATATATATTATGATGCCAGTCAAATGAAACAAGTAAAAAGATTCGGTGTTATTTTACACATTTAATTTACGTTACAAAAGTTGTCGCATGTAAAGAACACTAAATAAGAGCTACAATAAATAATCACACAGTGTTGAACAACTTGCTGAACGGTCTTAGTCAAAACCGTTCTAACTGTAAGCCGGGTTACCTGTGAACTTTGAGCATTCTACTTCCATTTTTTTAATTGTAATTGTAAAGGAATTAAATGCTTTTATTTAATTTGATTTAGTTTAAAACCATACATACATACATATATATGTTTATTCATGAACATGTACATATACGTTTATATAAACACATATATATAGATAACATTATTTTAAACTTATTCACACTATCCGCAATAATTTTATATTAACTTTGGACATATTCAATATCGTAAATATGATTAACATTTTACATAGGCAACTTTTTAACTCCTGAATGATCAATTACATCATTTAAAAGCTATTGCAATTTAACGTCTAATGATAACCAGATATGTTCAATCTTTAAAGATGTTATCTTCCCTTTGATTAAGGCGGGCATACATCAACGCTAACCGTCACGGATTCTTTAAGAGCACTCCGTAGGCTTATTAAAGCTATCGATAAGGCCAATTTACACTGATGAGAAGCCTTGCCTTGCATATTAATAGTCGGTGGCGGTGGACTAAATATAAATGGAAGGTATAGTCGTACTAACAAAATTAAGTTATTAGTCGAGGGATGTATCTATGTTTAATAAACAGATCTGAATGCAAAGAGAATGTGTAAGTAGATAAAATATAAATTATATACTTTTATTCGATTGTAATACTAGACCGGGAGAACGGGCCACCAGATAGTGGGGACCAGTTCAATTGCTGCGGTTGGGGATAGAATGGCAATCGGGCTGCAATACATTGAAGTTCGGCCAATAGGCAGGCGCGATAGGGCCCCTAGTTAGGCACTTCGTCGATCGGATAACCTGAAATTACATGGTACTGTCACATCACATAGTCCGGGGCGTCTTAGGCCGACCGTTAGGGGAATTTTTAGTGGAAACACGAAATACTCCGAAGAGATTTTTCGTCCCTTCACTAAAAGTAAATGACTTCTTCTATTTCTACTAAGTGGGGAAATTCGGAGGAGGAAAGAAGATGAAGAGCGACAAGGTTGGGCACAACACAGTCACAGAGCTCCCGCATTACAAATAATCGTCATCATCAATTCCAGACAAAAACCTCCCCCAAGGCTCGCCACAATAACCAGTCCTGTTCTGTAACTGATAGCATAGTTATTATTAAAACAAGTTTTATTACTAGAGATCATTTTCACAAATTTTCATACGGTCTCAAATACCTATTTAAAATATATTCCTAGGGTTGCCTGGAAGAGATTGCTCTGCGCAATAAGACTGCCCTTTGTACATTACATGTCTGACATTTTTATGTATACAGTACTCTGTACTACTCTGTAAAACAGTGTACAAATAAAGAATTTTCCATTTATCTATCAATCTAATAGGCTTTACACGCTCTATACCAATTTGGCAATAGCATGTCATCAAAGTAATTAATAGAGCTCTGATATATGTTCAAATAGATAAAATGAACTCTCGATACGAATTTGTAAACTACCCGCGATTGAAACTGCGACCTAGTTTCTCGCTACTTTGTTTACACGAATGGCACAGTGTACCGCAAATAATGTAATACAAAAGTGTGTTTGTTCATTTTCCATTATTGGAAATGCAAATATTGACCATGTTTGGTGTAAACTGATTATTTAATATTTATTTTCAAAACACAGAGTGGCTACTGCTGCAGAGAATAATATTTTGAATTGCTATGTAACTTCAAAATTGAGATATTATATGATCATCTTTACGGAACCCAATTAGAAACCTTATGCTTTTAAGTTTTGAATTCGGTGTGGTTATCTAGTTGCTTCACGGTAAGATTTGGAAACTTGGCATAGATCGACTTTGACTACTAATCGAAGTAAGTTTGTTACATCCGTAAATATAAATATTTTTGATGTTACTATATTTTGATATATGTACGTTGTAATAATACGTAGTAAGTTGGGTCAAAACATCCTTTCTAAGGAGAGCCCTGTGTCCAGCAGTGAACTATTAAAGACTGTTGATGATGATGATGATATTTTGATAAAATTTTACTATTAATATACACTTTGTCGAAAAATAGATATTTAAAAATTTTAATCCGTTTTTGTAGTTCTAAAGTGTATCATCAACAGCCTTTAATAGTCCACTGTTGGACATAAGCCTCTTCTTAGAAAGAAGGTTTTGGCCTACTACACTCGTGGGTGTCGTAAGAGCCGACTAATGGAACAAACTACACAGGACAACAGCACTGCAAAAAGAAGGAAAACTTGAAACAAACCCTATACCAACCCGTCTGGCCAGCGTAGTATAGTAGGCCAAAACCTCCTTTCTAAGGAGAGGCCTATGTCCAGCAGTGGACTATTACAGGCTGTTGATGATAATACCACGCTGGCCAGACGGGTTGGTTGACGGGAAACTTGACACAAACCCTATGGTTTGTGTCAAGTTTTCTATTTTATTGCAATTAAACAGGTTTAATATTACAGTGATTGTATTCAAATTGTGTACAATATATCAAATAGCGATGTGTAATAAGCTGTCACTTGCATGTTTTTCATCATCCTCCGAGCCTCTTTCCAAACTAGGTTGGGGTCGGTTTTTTCAGTCTTCTACGACACAGCTCAACTTCGATTTTTCACTGCCGTCAGACCTCCTCACCCCAAGTACTAGGCGATATCGAATTTCTGTAGATAGATTGTTTCGGATTGCTCACATTTAGATACGATTTACTTATTACTTTCCAATACACGTGAAATTTTAGCTCTTAAATTAAATATTTGAAAGTGTATAACAGAATTAAAAAGTCCGTCACTTTTTTTTATCGAGTAGTTTTTGATGACAAAGTCTCTCCAGTTTATAATAGAGACCCATGTAATAACTGTTATTTCACTGTGTCTATCACCGTGAAAATTCAGACACCATGTCAGTCATCCATGACACATCACGTTAATGAGTTAATCCATTTTGTAATAAATAGTGTAATTGTACCGATTGCGAGATGGCAGCAGGGACTATTTTTCATTGTACTTTTATGCGTGAAAGATGTGCTCACTTAAAATGATTTGAAGATCGGACATAACACAAGTATGATGTAAGCTGAATAACTTTCTTACTATAATCATTTCAAATGAATACGAACTGAATGAATTCTGATAATATTCAAATGGTTGCGAGTTCAAACCTAAGTCAGTGCACTAATGACGTCGAACCATTCGTAACACAACTAATTAGATTAACTTTATGGTTAGCAATATTAGAAAAAAAAGAGTCAAATAAGTTTTGAAACAGTGATTCATTCTTAAGAAAAAAATATTTATAGTAACGTAGGTCATGACAATTAAAACAAGCAACATAAAAATATATATGCATGAATTATATGAATCACACGGTTGCAAAGCAAAATCCTCACAAATTTCATGAAAATAAAACTAACTGCAGTCTAATCGAGTAACGTACTTCTCATGGCCTACTGAAAACACTCACAAAAGATGTTTAACAGTAGTGTACCCGCATAATCAGGACCCACCAACGGGATCTGACGAAAATAGAGAAAAAATCTTTCACCCTTTGTATTTCTAGCTGTCTCAAACGAGTTCTAAAAGCTTTGTGGACGGACTCATAGAAATTATTGGATAAAGCAGATTCAAATTGCTCGAAATTCTACATATGCACCAAGTTTATATTGTTACGAGCGGATATATAATAAATAAAAGTTGTCGGTTAATTACTTTTTTTGCACTATATTTACTAACACTCACTATAACAAACAAGAAATCACTATATAACTAGTTAATCGCACTAGAAATTCACTTCGATGTTAATTCGCTGTGTCGTAATCGTAATCGTCGATACTATGCCGTACGACCAACACGCTTCGTTTTTGTAGCGCTATCGAATTTACTAGAATGAGCCCTATTATTCGATAGTCCGTTCCAGACAAATAAGAATATTCCAGTATCAGTGAAGCGTTATTTGCAGCGTTATCTAGCGCCGTAAGTATCAGAATTATTAATCACAATCTCAATGGTTGTACTTTACTCGATACTAGATGGCGCTGTCCTCCACATTCCATATAATTCTAGAACAATCGGACCATTTAATCCTATGGCGCATCAATATCAATTTCACCTTTCATGAGACAAGGATAGGATACCACAATTTATAACTTCAGTATCCAGTAAGAAAAGAAATTGAATTGAAACAGTATCATTATTTTTTTTTGGTACTTTTCAAGTATGTTTTGTTTAAGATGTTTAAGATTGCATGGCCACACAACGGGATTAGTTTCATACCTGATAAAAAATCGCTTCCACAAGCCTGTGTATGCCCCAGGAGGCAACTGCGCTTTTTAAAGGAGCTGGGTTAGCTCACCTAGCCAGTCGTATCTTGACACATAAAATATGGTTCTTGAGTCTCAATGCGGAAACCTGAGAACACGATCAATACCAATAAAATCATGCATAAAAGCAGGTAGAATTTTTAAATTACTAGTAAATTAAAGAAATTCTTCACGCTATGTCGAGCCGTAACTTTTTTATGACCTGGCGGCACAAGAGCAGGTGTATATGGAGGCTAAAAGTATCGGTTCGGCAACAAATTGATCCACAGGTTTGGTGTGCGAGGCAAATAAAATATTTTTAAGCGTAACGGTATTCAGTAGTTTAATTTAAGCTGGCAAAACAAGCGTTCGGTTGTACATTCGGTTACAGTAATATATCTCTCATAAACACAAAGCCATTTGTATACTCGCACATCTTCATGCATAATATACGAGTACCATAAAAGTTAAGCGTGTGAGGGTAAGTACGTTTCAAAGAACAACGATCAATCAACTTACAATTTTCTGATTAAAGTCAATTGCTCAGTCCGTAAAGAAAATGTCAAATCGTATTGTGGTATTATCTTTTTAATAATTTATAAGTGAAAGGATATTAGCCAAATGCAATGTCAATGAACAGGAACTTCCTAAAATCACTGTGTAATTATAGTAGTTTATTGTACTCCAGCAGAGATCCTGATCACACAAGTATCAGCACTTGAAACTCAAAAGTATAGGGCACTTTTTCTGTCCGATATAGTGATATTGCTGCTACCAAAGATGCTTTCAAATTTCCTTTTTTCGCAATAGCAATTTTGTTCTTGAACACAAAGTACACGACTTCATAAGCCTTATCGTGAAGATAATAAATAATACTTTCCTTTAACGAATTCAAGTTTTGGAAGTTCGTTCAGATAGGCCGTGTATCTTTGAAAGTAAAAGAAATGTCCTGACTCAGGGTTCCTTATCGTGAGTATTGCCGCCTCACTGACAGGGGTCTTCATAAAAATTTAATGTCTTTAATCTTTAAAACCCTCTGAAGTTTAGGGTTGGTGATAGCCTTAACACGTTTATGAGATCGCGTAAAAGTACCATGTTCTATTTTGTTGCCCGGGTTTATTGTTGCATAATGTATAAAGTTTTAACGAGATGAATATTACTATGAGTGTTTTACGTATCGGTACATTACAGTAATAAATGTTTTAAAACATTATAGTTCGTATATTTGTTCTGTTCTATAAAAGTAATAACTATATAAGTAATAGTAGTTTTATTCAAAAATTGAACGTCCATAATATCTGATACAAACCAAACACCAATTATTACAAAGTCGATGACTTTTTATGCATTTAAGAAGGTTCTTCCATCCATTAAATATGTAAACAGTACAGCAAGGTCAAAAATTGAGGCAATTGCAAGTTATATAATACTTATTTATATTATATAAGTTAATATTTTCTATTAACAGTAGTTATGCAATAGTTTGACAGTTTTTTTTTTGTACAAAGTCACGAAGTATTTTAGTAATAACGTAGTATAATGTAAAGTACAATGTTTGAGCTATAAAATTTATTACAACTACTAATAAATTATTATGGTTGGTAATAAAATATTGCAAAATTCAAGACCTTGGTTATATTAAATACTTGGGAGGTCTAACAAGCATTTGCCAGGTCGTTCGAATGCGATAAGGTAGCGTGTTTGAGCCACATAAAGTATCGTTTAGAAACAAAAGCGTGCTTATTGTTTTAAATTGCTGCCCGCCTCTGGTGTGACAGTGGGCGGAATGCGTAACTCTACTGTTATTACCGAAGTAAAAAATCACTATAACTGCGATGTTGGCAGTACTTTAGAAATTTACATAATTCTATGTTGTTAGTTTTTATTTAATTTAGCGTAATTATTTTTATAAATAAACCCATTTAAGAAATTTATGACTACTGACAGCAAGTTATTTGCTGTCTCACTGACGCGAGCCGCATATTTAATTACCTTTATCGAATTCAAAGTTTAATATGTAATACTAAATCGACGTTTTAATAATATTTTATTTATATGATATAAATTTAATCAATTGAAGTAAAAAGTCTCTCTCTGCTTGGAGGTTCAAAACATATTAATATATTATATATAAGTATGTCCGTGTGGTGACGGATTAAGAATGCAGAGTGTCACCACCCCTATTCATCCCGTGGGTGTCGTAAGAGGCGACTAAGGGAGAAAACTACGCAGGACAACAACACTGCAGAGAGAAGGAAAACTTGAAACAAACCCTATACCAACCCGTCTGGCCAGCGTGGTATAGTAGGCCAAAACCTCCTTTCCAAGGGGAGGCCTATGTCCAGCAGTGGACTATTAAAGGCTGTTGATGATGATGATGATGATGAAGTATGTTTATCAGCAGTATAGTTATCACAGCACACGATTCTGCCTAGTTTGGAATCAGACTGCCGAGTGTGAGATGTGTAAAGTTATTATTAATAATATTATTTCGTGTATCTCGGCAACGGCTCTAGCGGTTTCATTTAATTTTGTAATAAGATAAAAATTCTATTTCAAAATGAAAAACCAACAAAACTCCAAGCGAGCCTGGGCGGCCCAGGCATTAAATACTAACAAAAAATATTATCACATTGGAAGGCCTACCATCTCTTGTTTTATTGCCGACCTCGCTGTTCAGATAACACGACACTATTAATAACAGCGATTTGGAACAGGAGTCTTTATCACTATTAATCTATGCGGGTCACGCGAGCACTAAAAATTTCTTACCAAACGACTGTCGTTGCTTCAACTTTGGGATGTGCTTACCTCTGGGGCTTATAATGGAGCGAAGAAGAGACAGTAATTTAAGTTTTTTACTTAGTAAAGTTTATGATTTTGTAAAGAAACGGGTGTCATGTCACTCGAACACAAAGGGAGGACGCTCCAACCAGGGGAGGGGCTCATACCTGACGGGCCGCGACCTGCTAGGTATAACACCAGTATCAGATTAGTAGTTAATTCGTAGCTCACTGTATCTTCGTTATATGATACTAAAGTATGCTTCTGTTTCCCTTTACAGTGGCCACAATATATTTTAAGAGTTATGGCGTGGACATTTCGCATTTCCATACTACTGTTTGTGATAGTAGTAGAGCTCACAAGCGGTAGACTAATTAGTTTACAGCCTTTCTTTTACGAGGGTAATGATTTTGGCACCAAAACCTCTTTTGGGGAAACGGGGGGCTTGTGTCACCTGTGCATCTTGTGTCCTGGAGAACACTCTCTCTTCTACCCTCTAAACCTGGCAGTCGGAAGGAATTCCAGGGACGCTACGGCGCTTTTTGGAGTCCAGTTGGATGACTGAAATACAACCCGGGGTGGCCATGATCACCCCCGGGGCGGAATGCTGTCGCGCCCCTCACTGCTCTACACAGTAAGAGGTGCAACAGCGCCCCGCCTTAGACGACACCTCCTGGCCTCATCGGAGTGTCATTTGTCTCGAGTCGTTTGCAGTGGCCAGATCGGGCCTAGATGTGGCCGCAAGAGATTGCGGAGCTGGCGACGTCTAATGCGTCCCCTTCGTCGCCTACTTCGAGCGGGATCGGCCCTTGCCCCATCCCGCTCTGCGGCCTCCTTCTGGAGCAGAGTTTACTGTCTGCAAATTTGAATGAAAAAAAAAAACACGGACATACTCCGATCTCAAACGACCAATTAACACTAAACTGTGTAACTAAAACCAAGCTAATATACGTAAAGTTTAACAAACATTTTGAATACTAATAATAGTAATAAACAAAATGAAATAATATGTATACTCGTACAATTCCAAGTCATGTACATTAATCATCAATGTTATACAAATATCAGAGTAGTAAAAATAACAACTCGTATATTGTGAACAAAAACTCAATTCTATGTTTAGTCTCATAATAGTCTTGTTGTTGTTATCATTCAGATTAACAACTAAATACTAATACTAAAAAAATTATAAAACGAAGTAGCGAACTACATCTAGTTCAATATTTCGTTAGACTAAAGAGCTAAAAAGGTCACGAATCCCATTTGCATGTGGTTTCATGTCGTCTGTCTGACAAAGAATGTGACGTGCTATCTGTTGTGTGTTGCAACATTTAACTTATTATTTCAAAAGTATTTTTAATTAAAAGAAACCATTTACTGCAAAATAAACAGCGTTATTGACATATCGCGGCTCTGCCCCTAACGTCAACCTTTTCCGCTCAAACACGTATATATTAAGAAAATTATATTTTGAACATTCCACTACCGGTTTTGTTGAAACTTTTAATGACTCTATCGTATCAAATAAGCAATGTAGATGACACGCGAGGAAATACTCTGGGTTTAATTGATTTTTTAATGTTATTAGTACGACTGAGGCTCGCGTGCACGTCTTGCGTGATTTGTGAGCTTCGGAATCACGCGTGACGTTGCTTTGGGAACCTTCCCTCCACAAAAGGGGGAGGTCAACTGGAACCCCGCATACCAGCGGGTGCACTAACATGTCCCACCCCGTTTTACTGTGAAACGACAGTTTTATTTCCCTGATGTCGAGACAAGAGCAAGAAAACGGATTTCTTTTTATTCAACTTTTAACTATTTTGAATTTTGTTGTATCTATGTTAGGAATCTCTGAAATTTCAGAAACGATATCATGATTTTACTACTGCCAGCCATGGTGCATAGCAGTACGGTGTACAGATGCCGACGTTATGTTAGTCAACATATTATTGTCGATTGTTTGATCTTCCCAATAAAGTAGATTAGGAAGATAATGCACAGTTCGTTTCTACTGGAAATGGATATATATATATATATATATATATATATATATATAAACATGAGTGATAGAAGCATAGTTTTGTATTTATATTTGTACTTAAACAATAAAATGTTGTAACGCAAAATGTTGTGCTTGGCAAGTGCATTTGAGACGATTTGTCTTAGTAATAAATATATACCCGCATTCAGTCGTATAATTTTCTATAAAAAAAGCGCTTGACATTATTTATCTAGCACCTCACGTTTTTTTACAATAAAAATGTTATTCTTTTTAAATTTACTTTTTGGTTCAACTAGCTACAAAACCGTGTTTTTTAACTTTTTAAACTATAATTTATTTTATTAGCGTCTAAAGTGTACTCGTATACTATAAGTAAATGTAAACCTCTTCCAGTTCTTTCCACATCACGGGTTAGACTCTTTAAAACCGTCCGCAAAAGTAAAAGCAAAAGAATGAGTATTACAAATGATTCAATTTGGAGCGACATTATTTTTTGTTGGCCCTTTTGCGCAAGTTGCGATTTCTTAAGACGATATCACTTTTATTTTTCTTGAAATAGTGATTTTCTGTAGCATTAAAAATAATAAGATGTGATAAAAAGCTGTGGATATAACATAAAGGTTTTTAAACATTACATTGCCTGCCTCTGTGGTGCAGTGCTAGTTTATGCGACTGCTTTGCTGAGGTTTCGGGTTCGATTCCCGTGTTAGACCAAATGTTTGAATGATCTGCAAATATTTGTTTCGGAATTTGGGTGTTTTCTATGTAAAATATGTATGTATTTAAAAAAAAGTATATAGTATTCTATCAGTCAATCTAGCGTTTATAGTACAAGCTCTGCTTAGTTTGAAACTAGATGGCGTTGTGTGTCGGATGCCCAAAAAATAAATAAATAAATAAATATTAATTTACTTAATACTTTTACGTCCTCGTATAAGTTTCTAGGAGAGCCATGCCTGAGCCATGCTTCGGCATAAATAGCCCGGTTTAAGTGGAGTGATACTAAGCTAAGCTAAGCCAAGTATTAAGCAATTCTTTCACTGCTTTTCACTGAGTGAGTGAAGTAACGTGAGCCTTAAAACAAAGGGTTAATTAATCATCATCAATAAATAATCAGTCAACAGCCTTTAGTAGTCCACTGCTGGACATAGGCAGTGGTAGTCCACTGCCTATGTCCAGCAGTAGTAGTTAGTAGTCTAAAGGCTGACTGCACGGATGGTGTAGTTATGTAAGCGGCTGCCACGCGCGCCGCTTATGACTACGCTGAGTGTTGTGGGTTCGACCCCCACACAGGACGACACTTTGCCTTTTTACAAAAAAAGGCCTCTCCTTAGAAAGGAGGTCTTGGCCTACTATACCACTGGCCAGACGGGTTGATAAATAGAGGTGATGACACTCTGTATTCTTAATCCGTCACCACGCGGACGGATTAAGAATACAGAGTGTCACCACCTGAGTTCATCCCGTGGGTGTCGTAGGAGCCGACTAAGGGACGCAGGTCAACAGCACTGCAAAGAGAAGGAAAACTTAAAACAAACTGTATACCACACCATCTGGCCAGCGTTGTATGGTAGGCCAAAACCTAATTTCTAAGGAGAGGCTTATTTACAGCAGTGGACTATTAAAGGCTGTTGATGCGATGAAACCCACGTCGATTTCATAATTGAGATTTTGTACATCGAAGGGAATGAAGACGAAATTGTTGTAACTTCTACAGTTATTTATCAAAAACTCATATAAATATTTGCGGTGCAAAGACACAAACACAAATAGATCTAATTTTATACTAATAAATGTACATTTTATTCGAACGCAAAAGCTTAATAGGTACAACCGTTTTTAAAACTCTTTACACAATCACTGTACTGTAACAGGACGACAAACATTGTTTTTAATTACTTTTTTAAGTGTTGTAATACTTTGCTAAACCCTGACCTGGCCACACACAATAAAAAAAAAACTTTTAAAATAAAGTGATGAACATGGTCACCCTATTTTATTGGTTCTTTACTTGACCCTGAATGTACTCGATATACAAGTGATATCCTGGAATATAAAATACCATCCGACTTTTGTTCTATTGCTAAAAACTATTTACTAGACCAGACAACAAAGTGGCAACTGTGGAGGAACGGGTGTCATGTCCCTCCAACACAAAGGGAGGATCCTTTGACCAGGCGAGGTGATCATGCCCTGCGGGCCGCGGCCCAACGGTTGATATTGGGAAGTTGTATAAATTCTTTATATCGCGATACAGGATTAGCAATTCTTATTTTAGTAGTTACTCCGTAGTTCGGTGTGTCTTCTTTAGATGGCGCTGTAGTATGTTTCTGTTTCTTTGTATGTGGGAGTCGCCACAGCAACAAAGAATTAAACTCGGCATTTTCATATTCATGTATTATAAACTTTATCAAAGTCAATTCATTATAATCCTTTTTCGGTTTTGGGGTTGTCTTACATGCCTAGAATTGGCTTAGCTATAATTTGATTATTAAGTATATGGCAAAGAGAGAATGATACACACTTTAATATTTAGACGCTAGTTAGACATTATCACATTAATTATGTACATTCAAATTATCATTTGTATTTCACTATCTTAGTTTTTTTTTAAGTTAACTTTGTAAGTGTCTAAGCTATTAATATTTTACATAATAATTAACAAGATATAATAGAGTGTCACAGTCGACTGCATGAATGGCGTAGAGGTTTAAGCGGTCGCCTCACCGTTTCCTACTGCGCTGAGTGTTGTAGGTTCATTCCCCACATGGGACAATATTTTGTGTAATCCACAAACTATTGTCTTGAGTCTGGGTATTCTTTGTGTTCACTTCATGACAGTCTGCAAAGTCCCCGCTGCACAGGATATATTTCTAGTTGAGTCGGACCACATCAATCTGCCACCATAGGTCCCCACTCTCTGGCGGCAAGCGGTCTCCTGATTCCGTTCAGCGGTCTCTTTCTGGAACATTACAACTTAACAGAAAGAGACTACTGCACCCCAGCCCTCATCACCTGCCGGCATGGCAACAATGATTGCTGGCAGGGGATAGGTTTCGTACAATTCGATTGACCAGGACCTAAGTAATCCTCCAGCGTATTCTGGGTTGGTTGCGAAGTGTTGTCATTGGGCTGCCTTCTTGCGTCCAATATGATTTAGATGCTTACCGCAATCAATCATGATTAGTGATTCTTGCATCAGTCGGTAGGTGACGCAACCTCCCTTCCTCCCTACCCAAGCTTCGAGGTTAGGCAGAACGGCGCCGACAGCACTTTGGCGCACATTCCGCGGGCGTTCGAATCCATCCACATCCACATCTCTCGCATCCACTATCGCCGCCTGTCTGCCACAAACATAATATGCTTTTTAGTCAATACCTGCTTTTAAATTTTCTTTTTACCGTTTTCTTTGATCAATTGCTTTTATCGCAACGTTATTTTTGACATTTCTACAAAGAGATTTCTGGTTATTTAACATCAAATATTTTACTAAATTTTCCACAAAAATCAGAATATACACTAACCTATAATACTTCCAATACTACTACTCCTAATTTAAAGTACAGAAATTTCTTGGCCTACTATAATCTACAAGTTTAATATTATATCAGTCGAATGAAAAAAATTGTCCATAGAACAGTAAACTTCAGATTTTATAAATCGAAAATAATTTCACTACTTCAATAGTTACAAACTTTGCTGCTACAGAAATTTACTTCGAAGAAATCGAATTTCCCTCATATATCTTATGGTGGTTTCAAGAATCAGTCGACCAGCACTTGGCCCAGCGCCAATTTTCGAACTAGTATGGTCTTTTTATATTTAATACTCTTAAGTTTGATGTAGTAGACTGCCGAACTTATGAGGTAGCTGAGATTAATACTGTTTATTTTGCTAAGAAGTTTAGGTCAAATTGCTTCTTCGCAAAATTGATAGCATAGTTCTTAGTTTTCTTCAGAAGTTATTTCATATTAGTAGATACTCAATATTATGCTTTACGTCGTTTAGAAGTTGATTTTTTTAATTAAAATTTTTAGGAGGTTTTGGATTTGTGTTTTCTCCACTTATTATCTTATGGAATAGAATATAGAATACTTCAATTTCATAAATATTTAAAATGTAGAGTAAAATAAACTAGGGTATTGGCAAATTGTATTGTGATGGTACGTTGGCCTATTATTATATTTAGTGAATTACTTATTCATAAAATAGAAGCATCAGTTCAGTAGAACTATTTTTTATATGTTTGTTACGCGATATCTCAGTCAATTGTGGACTGATTTTAAAAAATATTTTTGAAATCGAAAGGGTTTACTCCCGAGGTGGTCCAATTTCCACTAAATCAGGATCTAATGATGGGATCGTAGAGAAGTCGAAGGACCCTCGACCCTCAAATGTTACAGCCCGACATCGTGTTTTAGCTTGCTTCTCTATATATAGCCTCCAACCGCGTTTGGTAGTCGTTACCTCATGTTGCTAAGCTAATAATAGAAGGGTCCTTGCCTTTTAGGAGTTAGAGGGTAACTCCTTCATGACATGATCTAAAATGGTACCAATTTTTTAAAGGTAATAATATTCTAGGTACACTTGAATATTTTAATGTCTCTTGTGAATAGAAACCTGAATAACCTTAAGCTTGCTGTAATAGTTGAACTGTAAGAAGTACGTATATTATTTTTTTAACACGATAGACATTTACTGTACCTGGAGCATACTTAGCTCGTTTAAGTTTAAATTCTTTTTTGCGTCTTCAATGAATCCTTTGAGTACTATCATATCAAATTCTAAATGAGGGAATTTGAAGTCGTTTAACCAAGAGTACAGACATTTGCCGTTCTTCCTCACGATTTTCCATGTGTAATTCAGGCGGTTCACGGTTCGTTACCGTATAAATAATTTTTAATTTCCTCTTGTAATTTCTATTCCTTCCCTGTAGTCCTGTAAATGTCAGTAAATAGCTTTATTTTTCACTCGCAGCATTCATGAGTAAGTTTTTATTATGCCCATGTCGTTTGTCACGTCGAGACAGAGGGAAGCGTTAATTTGACAAGGGATCTCCTGCCATACTGACCCACTTTAGTACTGGATTACTTTGTTCTACGTGTTGGCTTGTCATATTTTTTTTAATCGATATAAATTGTGAGTATAGAATTTCTTTTTAAAGCTATTTTTGAACACACTTTTTCAGAGATAAATTAACGTTTCATTTCTTTTCATTTCTTTAAAAAAATAAATAACTTAAACAACTATCCGTTTAAAAGTTATGATTGTTTAAATTTTTAGATACATATTATCTCATCACTTTAGTTTCTTATAAAAACAGGTAAAATGTGTAAAGTTTAACATTTTAAATAAAAAACCAGTTTCATAAACATAATTTTTAAATTTAGTTTTTATCAATTTTCTCAATACTAGATTGAAAATTAATTGTGATTTAAAATCTTTAATGTAAGACGTTCCATCTTCTTATAAGAGTATGAGAATAGGAGCTAATAAATCCTTTAAAATATTATGGGTCATAATCTTTTATTTATGCTAGAGTTCGTCCTTTCAACGATTTTAATAATTGTTCCGTTTATTTGTACAGAAACATTCAAACAGAAAATGAATAAATTTATTTTATGTAATTATTAATAATTAATATAGCCATTATTATTACTATTACATTTTTCAAAACGAGTAGGTCACCTACTCTTTTGTTATTCTTTTGAGTATACCTACGGGAACAACAAAAATATGAAAGGACAAATGTTTGTCCTGAAATTCAGGTGGTTTAAAATGTAGTAAACATTTGAATAGTGTAATTCCCAATAGCAACTTGGTACAAAACTGACAGATGAAAAGTTTATAACTAGGAAACTAATTGGTCCCCAATGGGCCGATAGTCATAGTGGATGACTCCCCGGTGTGGCTACACACCGGCAAATTTGATATGAATATTTTATTCAAAGTATACAATTTGGTCATCATTTTGTTTTTACTAGCATTTGCTCGCGGGTTGGTGCGAATTAATGTAAACTTTACACAATTCTGGTAGTCCTGGAAAATAGTTATCTACTAACTAAATATTTTTATTTATTTGTATCCGTCGAGTATATATGTATGTGGTTAGGTTTTGTACCTATCAAAAAAAACATATTTCATTTTCATAATCTTAATAGTTAGCATTTAATAATTTCTAATGATTTTACAGGTTTTAAAATTCTATTTTAAACAGAACTACCTACAAATTAGCAATAGTAAATTCATTTCCTTTTAATTTAATGTGTTTATTTCAGTCCATAACGTACGTACTTTCGACATTTATAAGACCTGTGTGTCTTACAAATGTAGAAAGAAACAATCATGGACCTCGTCGGGCACCGCAAAATTAGAAGAGAAAAGCAAACATTCTATCATCATATTGAACTGTAGTTTAGTAAATAGAACTAAGTAGGTATTTCTTTCATTGCTCACGTATTAATTAAATATAGTAAATAAAGTAGTACATTATTATTGTATATCGATTTGTTTTTATACTATATTATAATTTATTAATATAAATTATTAAACTTATTTTCTATTTACATATTATGTTAAAAATTCAATTTTGTCGTGTAGATATTCATTTATATGATAGTAGTGTTCAGGATCTCGATAGGTAACGAATAAATAAATAGGCAAAAATTAAGAGGACGTATTAACTGTATTGTGTTATATGTTACACGGACGGTGACAGAGTAAAAAAAGTAAAGCAAAATTGTAGACAAATTTGACCTCATGAAAATAAGCTTAAAATTAAGAAGTGCGTGATTGCTATAAACCTTGTAATAGGCGTTATTTTGCAACATGTAGCATTTTTGTATCAAAATATATTTTAATTTTTTGATAAACGTATTAAATACTACTTCTTAGATCATCACTGTCTTTAATTAATTTCGATGATGTTCTGTATGTTTTGTATATTATTATAGATATTGCATTGTAATCTTAGATCCAACTGTCCCTTACCATGCCGTGTCAATTTGTAAGTAACACTCAGAAAATATTTGTAAAACATGTTTGTAAATTATATATTAGTGTATGTTTTGTAAGTTGTCTTAAATAATTAAATAAAATAAATAAATATTTTTTTTTTTCATTTTTAATGTTATTGGATAATTTTTTATATATACATATTTTTGAACAAGTATAGCGGCTGGTTGCATGCCTTTGTAATCTGTACTTTGGTAAATTTAATCTGTTTTTGTGTCTCAATGTATAATTTGTATTTAAATCTTCCCTTCTCTAAAAATAATCTGTGTGTTGTCTGACAAATTTACATGTTTCAAGAGTATACATACAAGGAACGGTTAGTATTTTTAGTTTTCGGAAATGAGGTTTGCAGCTTTCTGTGTCGTCTATGTTTATAATTATCCTTATTAACTTTTTTTGCATAAATAGCAGTGAGGGATCATCTGTGCTGTTACCCCATAGGATGATACCGTAATTCAGCCAGCAGGATGCATAGGCATAGTAGGTGACTAGAGCGGTTTTTGTATCAGTGTTTTTTTTTTTTAATTCCCGGAGAGCGCAGCAGAATGTTGATAATTTTGATTTAATTTTTTGTTTATGTAATTTCCAATCAATATTGGACTCTACGTTTAAACCTAGTTGCAAGCTGAATTCCTTGACCTTTTCTATTTTAGTGTCTCTATGTATAAAATCAATATGTAGTTGTGATTTCTGTGGTGGATGAAATGTAATTAATTTGGTTTTTGTGTAATTTATTTCTAAATTGTGTTGGGTCATCCAGTTTACTGTATCATTAAGTAGGGTTGTCAGTTTGTCATTTATGTCAGTTGGCAAACAACACGCAGGGTCCTTGTATGGTATTAGGGCAATCGTACATGTATATTAGAAATACAGGCATCCTAGGACTGACCTAAATTAATGAATCTGGATTGAAAAAATTGAAACAGTTATTAATTGTTCAATCTGAATTAATAAATTAATATCTTAAACTATATGAATAAATACTTCACACAATTAAAGACAGCACTTTGGCGCACATTCCGCGGGCGTTCGAACCACGCGCGCCACTGCACCAGTATCTTGCATCCACATCCACATTTCTCGCATCCACTATCGCCGCCTGTCTGCCACAAACATAATATGCTTTTTAGTCAATACCTGCTTTTAAATTTTCTTTTTACCGTTTTCTTTGATCAATTGCTTTTATCGCCACGTTATTTTTGACATTTCTACAAAGAGATTTCTGGTTATTTAACATCAAATATTTTACTAAATTTGCCACAAAAATCAGAATATACACTAACCTATAATACTTCTGTGTCGTCTATGTTTATAATTATCCTTATTAACTTTTTTTGAGAGCGGTTTTTGTATCAGTGTATTTTTTTAACTTCCCGGAGAGCGCAGCAGAATGTTGATAATTTTGATTTAATTTTTTGTTTATGTAATTTCCAATCAATATTAGACTCTACGTTTAAACCTAGTAAGTTGAATTCCTTGACCCTTCTATTTTAGTGTCTCTATATATATAATCAATATGTAGTTGTGATTTCTGTGGTGGATGAAATGTAATTAATTTGGTTTTTGTGTAATTTATTTCTAAATTGTGTTGGGTCATCCAGTTTACTGTATCATTAAGTAGGGTTGTCAGTTTGTCATTTATGTCAGTTGGCAAACAACACGCAGGGTCCTTGTATGGTATTAGGGCAATCGTACATGTATATTAGAAATACAGGCATCCTAGGACTGACCTAAATTAATGAATCTGGATTGAAAAAATTGAAACAGTTATTAATTGTTCAATCTGAATTAATAAATTAATATCTTAAACTATATGAATAAATACTTCACATAATTAAATTCAGCTGCCGCCAAGACCGTAAAATAGCATCTCCCAAACTTAAGCGACAAAGAGCACTTTCCGATATGGAAACCAGAATATAATGGCACTTCTTGCCAAACCGTAATGGGTGCCAGTAAAGCACCAGCTGGAGGATTCAGGGGTCAAATTAAATCAGACGTATTGTATTCACCGGGCGAGTGCGATTTTATGATCCGTGAATATCGCGCAGGCATTTCTAGATGTTCGGATCACATTTTTATTGTTATGGAAATACGAGTTTCCCGTTAGTTGGAAATTTCAAAAGGGTCGATTAGGATGTCTGGTTTTGAAGGTTCTGCACAATACGTACTCCCCCTTCTTATTTGTAAGATGTGCCCTCGGACGAGTTGGGCTGCATTGCTTTCAAAGGTTTTCAAATTTTTAGCCTCAAGATTTCTTTGTGATGTTGGAGTGACTTTTAAAGTTCGTGGTATTGAATTATGGTTCATGCGCTCGATTGAGTTTTTACTACAGCGTGAAAATTTCTTTCCAACTCCCATATTTTTGATATCTTGTAAATGGTTTTATGGATATTTGTAGATGCGTTGATTTATTACTTAAATAATATACTGAATAAGTTGTCTCTATTTAAATTTCCTATAAAACAAATTGCAAAATATACTGAAAGAATTTTAATTTCTAAACATATAATTTAGACTAGATGTAGACAACTGATTAGTGCTTTAAAGTTTATACACAAGAAACAATAATAATGTGAAGTTACATTTTCTACTATCGTCTCAAGCTTCGTTAAGTAAGAGAATATATAAGATATCTTGAATAAAGTCCATCAACCCAGGCCGATGCTCATCTGAATTATTTTGTATTCAATAAAAATATTTTTAAATTGAATTATATTCTCTGTCAGCTGTTTTTGAGGCTCAAATGCTTTATGCGGTTTAAACTTACTTGCAAACAAAGTCAATATGGACTATTAATATTTTCAACTTAAAATGTAAATTAAGTGAATTATAATTTGAGAGATTTAAACAAATTTAAATGTAGCCTGTATAATTTAAACAATTTATTTTATATATCATTGTATCGATGTAAAATTATGAATACAACGTGTGTGTGCGAATTTTGTCAAGTTTTAGTAACACAAACTGCTGGAAGCTTGTGACGAATTTTATTGAATGTTCGTGCAATATGAGAGTTGAGTCGTTATTGATGGACGTCCCGTGACGTAGCAGCAGCGCTAAAATCGCGCATTTCACATTAGATATCAAATACATTAAATTGTTAAATCAATATTTGAATGTTTATCTCGGTATATGTTAAGAGAAGATACAAACATAAAATGATTTTATTTATTATAAATATTTGTTTTCAAAAAGTTCAAATCTAACAAATTATTCCTATCTTTAGTTGACCCTTAAAAATATAATAAAAGTGATTATCACTGAAATCTTAACGTAATTAACAAAGTGCTGACTTTGTGCTGTTGCAATGTTTCATGGATGACCTTCTAATGACAGGATAACTGACTGTGATAAATAGCAGTGGCCTATTCTGACCGATTCTATTTTTGCATTCATCAGCTATGGGACATGTATTGCAAAACAGAAATTTCAAAGACTTTGGTACAGAGTAGCTATCAAACTAATAAATGAAACATCGGTGCTCTAAAGTTATAGTCATAATTAAATTCAACAAAATTTGATGATATTTTTTTAGCTACAATAAAACAACAATTGACTCTAATATACGTACCTAATTACATTATATACATTTTAGACACTCAATTGATGATGGAATATGAAACAATGTTTCATATCAAATTTGGGACAAGTTTGTATCTTTTTAGGATAGGATATCGATCACCTACGGTTTAGATATGAGAAAATCGCAAAACGTGTACCGTGGATTATTTGATAGATCGGTGAGAGTACATGCACGGAATGCTTCAATAACGTTTCTTGGTAAACGGATTGATTGATCGGCACGGAAAGATTTTCGGGTGATAAAAATTAATGAATGTAAGACACCTATTTGTGTTATATGCCTATATTGTTTTTTTTTAAATATAACGTAATTTTATAATTTAACAATAACAAACAAAACGAACTTTTTTTTTTTTTTTTTTTTTTTTCCGTGCGGAAATCCCCTCGGATACCACCTGTCGGTGGCATGTCGGACTCGAACCGACTAAAACCGCACGCCTTCGCCGGGTACTAATAGCCGGGGAACCAGGTATACCCTAGAAAGGAAGGCCCTGGTGCCCCGACATACCTCGGGTCATCTACAGACGAGTAGACGACCCCCGCCCCGTGTGGGAACCCCATGTTCCCTGTGCTCCCTGGAAGCGAGCGCGCTTCGCAACGCGCTCGCCGCCACCCTGGCCTGCTTCTGCTAGGGTGACAGATGGCCTCACCTGTCACCCCCAGGCCTGCGCTTATGGAGGACGGAGGTCGTTCTGCGACCTCCGGCGCCTGAGTCGCCTGCGCTGCCTGGCCCGTGCCCGGGCCTGGCGGGCCGGGAGAGTTCTAAACCTCTCCCGGTCCCGCTCCGCCGTCTCCTTCGCGAGCACAACTTGCTCGCAGAAGGAGACGGCAGAGTTCCACGCACTCTCGCTCCGCACGATAGCCGCAATCAGGCTATCGAGCGAGAGAACTCATACTCCGATGGCCGCCACGAGGTCTCGCCTCTGCTCAACCCACGCCGGGCACTCTGCCAGCGTGTGGAGAGCCGTGTCCACGGTCTGGCCATCGCAGTGGTGGCACTCAGGCGTTGGCTCCTTGCGGATCAGACACAGGTGATCTCCGAAACATCCCTTCCCAGTGATCACCTGCGTCAATCGGTATGAGAGGGTCCCGTGACGCCTCTCGAGCCAATCCTCCATAACGGGTCTTACCGCCGCAATGACGGCGTGCCCAGCGCTCGGTTGCCCGAGTCGTTCCCTCCACTCCCCTATGATGACCTGGCGGAGTTGGGATTTCCGGTCATCGATTTCTCGAATCTCGGGGCATCGACCCAACTCCTGCGCCTCCTTGCGCCACTGATACAGTGCCGTAAGGGCTCTCGCCTCCAGGTCCCACGGTGGAGTTCCGGCCAGGAGACTCGCTGCCTCAAAGGAGATCGTGCGGTACCCCCTTATGATCCTGATGGCCAGCATTCGCTGCGGTCGTCGCAGTATCGCGACGTTGCTGGCCTTCAGGGCCCCCGCCCATACCGGGCACCCGTAAAGGGCCATGGACCGCACAACCCCCGAGTAGAGTCTCCTGCAGGAGTCATCGGGTCCCTTCATGTTGGGCAGCAGCCGCGCCAACGCACGCGCTGCCCCAACCAACTTGGGGACCAGACCTCGGAAATGATATCCGAAGTCCCATCGGCCATCGAGTACGAGCCCCAGATACCTGATCGAGGGCTCGATGCCGATGCGAGTGCCTCCTACCGTGAGGCTAGATCCCTCAGGCGGCTTCCTCCGAAGCCCGTGGAAGAACAGGGCCTCGGACTTGTGCAGAGCCACCTCGAGACCCAGCCGCCGGATACGCTCAACGACTTGGGCAACCCCGGCCGTGGCCCTCAGGGTTGCCTCGTGGTGCGTCTTGCCGCGCGCCGTCACGAGTGTGTCGTCCGCGTAGCACACGACGGCGACACCTTCCAAGAAGGTACCACGAAGCACCCAGTCGTAGCCGATGTTCCACAAGAGTGGCCCTAACACCGACCCCTGCGGAACACCGCACGACATTTCACGCCTACCGAGACCGGTCCTACTGGGGTAGACGACGGCTCTCTCCGACAAATATGCCCCGACTATGCGGCGGAGGTAGAGAGGCACTTCGTGATACACGAGCGCCTCCCTGATGCAGCTCCAGGGCATAGTGTTGAACGCGTTGGCGATGTCCAAGGACACCGCCAACACCACTTCCCCGGGAGACTGCTTCCTCCGCCAGAGCCTTCACGCGCATGATCGCATCCACGGTGGAGCGCCCCTGACGGAAACCGTACTGGTTGTCCGCCAGATCCGGCCCAACCATCACGAGATGCTTGACGAGGCGCTTTGCAATCACTCTTTCAAAAAGCTTGCACACCTCGTCAAGCAACACTATGGGCCGGTAGGCGGACGGTGAGTCCGCCGGGCGCCCCTCCTTTCGGATGAGGACCAGTTTCCCCGTCCTCCACAATTTCGGAAACTGGCCCCGCTCGAGGCATGCGCTGAAGAACCCTCGCAGTCGGGGCTCGAGAGCCTCGTCGACTAAGGCCAGGACCCACGCTCGGCCAGGAATGCCATCGGGTCCCGGGGCGGTGTTTTTGGCTTTAAGCCGTAACACCGCCACCCTTAGTTCCACCCCAGTGACCTCAGGCACGTCGTCGTCATCCACGTTAGGCGCCTCAAGCGCCGGAGGCGGAGCCATCTGTGGCGGAGTATGCTCCACCACTCGCGTTGGGAACAGGGAGCCAACGACCCTCTCAAGCAGCTCTGGCTGAAGACACCGTGTGAGCGGCGGGGCCCATGGGCGCATCTTGCCCCTAACCATACGGTAGGGGCGTCCCCACGGATCCCGCTCCAGTGTCTCCAGCATCTCGCGGCGGTCCTCGCTCTATGCCCGCTTTATCGCTGCCTGAAGGGTCCTCTTGGCAACCCTGTAACCCGCTAACAGCTCCGCCTCTCTCGCTGCCGCATCTTCGGGGCGGCGACGCCTCCTGCGGAACCTGGACCACTGGCGGCGCGCGGTCACGCAGGCTTGACGCAGCCGTGCGATCTCCGGCGACCACCAGTAGACCTGGCGCCTTGCAGTATTGGGCTGAGCCCTAGGCATCGCCGCATCGCAGACGCGGGTCATGGCCTCCCGGAACCACTGTGCTTCAGCATCGACGTCGACAGGCCTGTCCGGCGCAGGAGCCCAGGCCTGTACGATGGCGGCTTCCAGGAGGAGGTCGCGATCTAAGCGCTTGAGCGCCCAACGTGGTTCAGGTGGTGCCGGTCTGACCGGCGCGCTATCTGCAGGGGCGGAGACGTCAAACCGAATATATCGGTGATCCGAACCTGTCTCCTCCCCGACAACGACGCGCCAGCCTTGGACACGACGCGCTAGCGAGGGGCATGCGAACGAGATGTCCACGATCGAACTACCCCTCGCCGTCACGAACGTGGCCACGGCCCCCCGGTTTAGGAGAACTAGGCCGAATCTTTCAGCCCAGTTCTCCAATGCCCTGCCCCTCGGGTTCGTGCGCAGGGAACCCCAAGCCTGCGACCAGGCGTTGAAGTCCCCCAGCACAAGAACCGGGTGGGGGCGACAGGCATCGACGACGACGGCCAGCTGAGCGAGCCATTGCTCGTACTCAGTTAGGTTTCGGTTCGGCGTGAAATAAGCGGCCACGACCGCTATATCTCCAACTATCGCCGCTACACAGCCCCGTCCCCTTGCAACTACTGCAAGAGGTGGAGTGCCGGCTGCGGTACCGTGCACCAGGGCCGCCGTGCCGTCCAAGTCGGTCTCCCAGGCAGGCCCGAGAAACCGATGGACATATGGCTCGGCGATAGCGGCGATGTTGATGGACCACTGTGCCATGCTCTGGAGCAGAAGATCCTGAGCATCGGCACCGTGGCCTACGTTCACCTGGAGGATGCGGAGATGTGGATCCATCACTGGACTTCCATCCCCGCATCCCGCAGCGAGCTTTGCGGCTGTCCAGCGGCACTCTCCGTCTGGATCAGCGGCTCGGAGGCGGAAGGTCGGCCTCCCGGCTTCGGTCGCGATAGGGCACAGGCCTTACCACCAACCCGGTGGTCGGCAGGCTTGCCCCCCGCTGCGCACCTAAAGCAACGCAGCGGAGCGTTGCAGCCACCCGCCTTGTGACCGGGCTGGCCACAGCGGAAGCATCGGTCACCTACGGTGGCCTCCGCCGTGCAGTGCACCCCTACGTGACCCACCGACAGGCACCTGAAGCACCTTGCCGGTCGGGCCTGCAGGAGTCGTGCCTGCGCCCTCAGGAAACCTCCGACCAGGAGGCTCCGTCCATCGGCGACCTTCGGGGCCGCCGCGATGGGGCAGCTGACAACCGCTGCCCCATCGTATTGCTCCGGCCTTCACGCTGTCCAGAGGGCAGCTTCCCGTCTCCGCCACGGCGAGTCTGAGCTCGTCCGCCGTGACAGAGTCGTCCAGGCCCGTGATGCGGACTTCGGCGCATTTAGTGGGCCTGGACACTCGGACGTCAGCTGCATCCAGTGACTCCCTCAGCTTAGCCGCTAGGGCATCGGCTTTGCGGCCACTGGTAGCGCCGGCTACCTCGAGGAGCCGGGCTCCCGTCCGTGTGTTCTTACACCGGACGCCCGGAATCTCGAGGGCTTTGAGGTCCACGTTGGCCTTGACTTTCGTCAAGACCTCGGCGTACCCCACGCCCCTCTCCGCTGCCTCCGCCGTCAAAGTGATAACGACGGCCGAGGAGCGAGGGGCGCGGAGCTTCCTCGGCGCTCCCTTCGCGGCGGCGGCGGCGTCCCTCCTCGCCTTCTTGGCCGCTTTTTTGGCGGCCTTCCGCCTCTTTTTGTTGTCCCCGGCCACCGTCCAGCCCCGCTCCAACGAGCGCTGTGCGGTGTCAGCCGGGGCCGAGACTGGGGCTTGGGTTGGGGCCGCCTTCCCCCTCCCTTTGCCTTTTCCGGTCTTCTGGGGCGGGGGCGCTGATGACGGCCCAGCCACCCTAGCTGCTGGCTGGGCTGTTAGGCCCGCACCGGCAGCGGCCGCATAGGTTGCCCTTGGCGGAGCCAGAGGTGGGCGACAACGGGCGCTCTCTATTGCGGAGATGCGCCTCATTATACGCTCCTCCATCTCCGCCACGAGTCGGACTAAGTCCGGCTCCTTACGGGCGGACAACGTCACAGGTGCCGAAGACGCTGGTGTGGCACCAGCGTGGGCACGAGCCTTGGCGAGATCCGCCTCGAGGCGGGCTCTCTCCCTAGCGTGGGCCCTGCTCTCGGCCACAAGGAGTCTGCCCGCCTCGATTATGGAGCGCACGACCGCTACCAGGGCCTCCTGTTGGGGGCCCCCGGCCACACCGGACGTCTGAAGCAAGGAATCGGCCGCGCCGATTGCCTCCTCGATCCGGTCGACGGGGTTGCCGGTTTTGCCTCGTAGCTCAACGAGGCCAGCACCCCCACCCCCGCTCCCCACATCAGTGGTCGACATCTCGGACGCGACCCCCTCCTGTTTTCTCCGTCCAAGACCCCCATCTTCGGCTCCTCCCAGAGCCGCGGACTGGACCGCCACCTTCTTTCGGGCCACCATGGCCTTGGGGAGTCGGCCTCCGCCGCGAGCGCCTCTGCGGCTTGTGCCGACTTTGGAAGCCGAGGCTTCATCGCTCGAGGCCGACTCCAATTGCCTCTTCAGGCCCAGGCGAAGCGAGCGCCTTTTGCGCTTTGGAGTACCCTTCTGGTGCTGCTCCACAGCTGAGACCATAGGGGTACTCGCTCCGCTCCTCTCCGAGGCAGTGTCGGTGTTCGACACTACCTCCAGGTTTCTCGCGTCCTCCGCGATAACGTCGCCGGATTTACTGCTCGGCGACGGGCAGGTTTGACATTTGGTGCTCCCCCCAGAATACGAGTGGGAGCTGCCGGAGCCGTTTGGCTCCGGGAGGGATTCCCCAGACACTGTGTGCCCGGTACCCTCCTGGGTAGATTTCTCTATACTTGGCCTCATGTCATTTTTTAAGTTTTACGTCCTTCGACGGGGACGCCTTCGGCACTGGACTCCCTCCAGCGACTCAGCCCCTTGCCAGGCGTCAGAACGTGGGCTTAGAGCATTTTTTATAGAGGTTTACGTCCTCGCGGATCCGAAGATCCACCGGTCCTGTCCATTCAGGATTACGGCTGGGCCGGACGGGGTCTGCACCAGACCGGGTCCGTCCGCCCCAGGGTTTTTTATAGAGGTTGCCTTCCTCGTAGCCCTCGAAGAGCCGTCATTCCTGACTGTTGCCAGTCAGGGTTACGACATGGCCGGACGGTGGTCTGCGTCAGACCAGTGTCCACCACCTCTGGACAGAGCCAGCGGCAGTGGACCCGTCCGCCCCCAGCCCGCTCTCCCCTATGCCCTCTGCCAAACAGAGGGACATGCGGAAAGCAGCCCTCCGAACAGCCCTTGACGGGCCGTTCCCACCTCGGCCGGAATTGGCCGCAGGCGGCAGCGCCTCCCCCACCTAGGGAGAGAGGCGCTGCCGTCTCCGTTGCCCAGGGTGCACCACAAGGAGGTTCCGGACCACGCACCCCAAACAAAACGACCTGGCTCCATCTGCCTAAATTACTCAAAACAAAACAAACAGAAGAAAATAGTTTGTGGGATGCCCAAATATTAAATACACTCACGGCATGGTCGGAGTTGTTTTCTTGTTTATTACTTTCCTCGCTTCCTGCATTACTACTTAGAAACAACACAGATTTGAAAGTATTGCAAACAATATAGTGCAAAAGCAAAACTTTAGATCCGGAATTCCAATTAAAAACATTAGGCAAACATTGGTTAAATAATTTAGTATTTTAATCGTAATTTATTCGCCAATCGTAACGTCTAATTTATTAACAAATAGTCATGAAGCAGCCTCGAAACACTTGTGCATTATAGCCGAGTGACCACACTAGACATGCTATCCGCAACAAATAAATCATGGAATGAGCGAGCTTTCTGTTTAAATATTCCAGGCCCAAGGGGTAACGTTCGAAACAGTGTACTCGTGCATTTTAGTAAAGTTGCCCAAATGTAACTTCAGGAAGTTAATGTATTTGGTATTGTGTAATTATATTTATTCAATGGAAACTAGTCGAAAAAACGATCTAAACATCCCTCTTATACTAACATTTAGGTATAATACAAGTGTAATATATGATATCAGCCTATCGCAGTCCACTGCTGGACATAGGCGTCTGAGATCTGATATAGGTTGTGATTGCCGTTAGCTTTAAATTATCACATCGTAATATTTTTGGATCTGTATTTATACCTTTATTATTCGTAATTAAAACATGTTTACACGAAAAATATGTTTTCCAAAAACCGTATTCGAAAAAAATAAAAAATCCTTAATTTAAAAGAGTTACTTCAAGTCTCACAGAATGCATGCATCAAAAAATACGTGAAATTTGCAGTGAGCAATGAAATGAGTAATTTTGCTTTCTTTTTACGATGCAAGCACGATTTAAATGTTTCAAACAGGATGGAGCATTCGAAGTTTTCAGTGCACACGATTGAACTAGATGGATGTTACATAACGCAAAATGTTAATACAAGGTAGGTAAATGTAAGTTCCATGCATAGCTGGGTCTCAAAGTGTATTTTTCCAGATATTACTTATTTCGTAGCTTAAGAACTTTTAAACCCTAAACACAGACTTACTATTTGTCTCGCTTTGCGGTATTTCCGGACCGATACAACCTGAAAGGTTTCAAAATAAGAGCGTACTCCCACCTACATGCACAAAATCTATTGTAGTTTTGATAATTATTTTCTATTTTACTTTGGATTGCACTCACCTAAGACAAATCCGAGGATTCTTATTCAAGGATGAAGATTTAGTTTTGTGTTCATAAATTAAATCGAACAAAAACGATAGACAGTTAAGAGTTTCATTTTTTTGCTCTCACCTAAGACGAACCATAGGATTTTCTGACATGGATAAAGATTTAATCTCGTGTTCCTAAACTCCATTTCATTATAATGGGTATATAAAATTATTATCATTTGTTTAACTCAGATTACGTGGTATATAATACAAACACCCATTAGAGAGAATAACCAACTCAAGTAACGACCCATTTATATGTAAATTGGACTGTACAAAGATAATTAAAGGGAATTTAGTCCTTGAGATCTATTTGAAGTCATAAGTAGTGAGAACATTTACGTCGTGAGATTAAATATTATTACTTATATGTACGTATGTTTTTGAATGAACAATGCGTCGACAGCTACTGTTTATGGAGCCCTGGTATTTTAAAGGCGATTGTTATGGATAGGTTAAAAAAATTGGTTATATACTAGGTAATTATTATATTATTATGTCTTATAAGGGTACGTATAGATGCAAATAATAGAGTATTTTTTACATATTAAGTAAAGCGACAGAAGCAGCCTGCTTTTTTAAAAACTGACTAAGGTAACTTTTATCTACCTAGTTTTATATTATGAGGCAATCTTGAAATAATCAGGAGATCAAGAAGAAGTGCAAATAAGCTCGAGACCAGATCAAATAAAACAAACGTACCAAGGTTGCAGATAGCACTATTAATTAAAAGACGTGTTAATAAATTACATCCCGAAGTATTTTTAATAAACAACATATTCCCGTTAGGAAATAGTTGTATAATCTACTAGATACGTGTATTTTAAAACAAAAAACAATTGTGATTTTTTTTTAAATAAAAGAAAAGTGTAAGGTACCTAATACCGACATAAATAAACTAGCCCACTCTGATGTATTTCCAAAATTAAAGATACCTACTACTTAGTAAAGAATGATAAGAACCAAGCGAAGCAAGACTATAGCTGAGTAGCTTGTGGGACTACTAAAGTCAAGAGGGATTCAGTCTTTAAGTACTAAGTTTATTACAACATTTAAGTACAAATAGATGTTTTCAAGTAGGTACATCTTTGAATTTTTTGAACCGAGCCAAATAGACATAATTATGACGTCATTACCGTTTTTTGTTAGCTATATGTCAATCTATAAACCTAAACGTTTTATTACACACAAAACATTAATATGTAAAACTAGCTGGTATCCGCGACTTCGTTCGCGTTTATTTTAAAAAGCGCTGCCTCACGACCACCGGCTAATGAATTGACAACCTCCTGCTTTTTGAAGTCGGTTAAAAAACAGCCTAAGTTACTCCTTACCTATAGAGATGCCTTGTAATAAAATATTATCAATATCGGTCCAGCCGTTATGAAGCTTACCCGGAATAAACAGACAGACAGACA
This sequence comes from Arctia plantaginis, assembly GCA_902825455.1. NCBI lineage: Eukaryota > Metazoa > Arthropoda > Insecta > Lepidoptera > Erebidae > Arctia > Arctia plantaginis. Next base: position 15,505,582 of record CADEBD010000422.1, read on the forward strand.
GACCTACAGACACAGAGAGACAAAAAATATTTAAACTAGTTTTTAAGCATAGCCATCGTGCAAACAACCATGTGAGCACGGAAAAAAACCTATTATTTTGACATTACAAACAAACACTTTAATTTTATTTATTTGTATAGACTATTAAAACTATGTTTTCTTACTTTTTTACACTTAATGTGTGAAACGTGTAATATGAACAGGACAATAAACTGCATCTACTATAATTACTTTGAAATATTTGATATGTTTTGATTATATCTACCAAAATACCAATTTTTAAAAGCTAAACATATTCCAACTTGTCATCAATCATTTGACAGATTGACGGACGGCGTCAAATATGACAGTAATGAAATTTTACGCCCGCATCATTGCATTTGCCTCGATAATTATGTGTTAAACTGGACGGGTTATGATGCTGGATTTTTTATTGGTATCGTGTGTGGAATGTTGATAAGAAAAATTAAGTAGGTTGTTTTCGTTTTGTGAAGCATATTGTGATGTATTTGCATTTTATGTTAATTTTGGTGCACCCAACTATTAAAAATATGTATGACAGCGTAGTAATGAATAAATATAATAATGACTAAAGTGGAAATTAACTTAATTCAATTTAAAGTACCTTTAAAAATACCAAGTCGAGTTAGTAAGAAACGTATTAAAAATCGCTCAAACAGAAACGGAATAACACAAAAGTAACAAAACCTGACATCGAAATGTGGATTCGAATAAAGGAGTTGCTATGTGACAGTCGCAGATTCCAAGATATAAGAATACAAACTTACATTCGCTGTTACTGTACGTAGAAATCAACGTATTACAACTCTTAATCACTTAAGAATAAAGCATCAAGTTTTGAATAAAGAAGCAATAATACTAAGGTAGTTTCGATGTCTTTAGGTGTAAATTATTCAAACGCGGCTCATCCAACGACGCTCGGCTGATTCTACTTTTTTACCGCCATAAGCTCGACTTTAAACATAAACGAAGGAATTATTTAGAAAGCCCGGATCAAGAATTAAACCACAAGGTGTCACTGTTGAATGCTGATTACGACCCAAATCAAGGATCTTGAGAATTTTTGAGTGACAGTATCACGAAGTTTCGTCTTTGTTGTAAATTTTAAATGTTTATTTAAAATAAGAACTGACTTTTTTATCTGAAGTTATTGTCATTTCAATTTACGGAATGGCATTGAAAGGATCTTTGCCACAAAGTACCTCATCATGGGAAATTAATAAGTAAACAGAAAAGTATGGTGAATATTATTTTGTTTTCCCATATATGTTAGTTAATTTTATAAACTTTTAATTAGTCAATATTAGGAGCCAATGCATGTTATATTTGATGAGTACTAAATAAACATACTCATAATAATATCGTATTCATAAAACTCTTTATCACCAGAACAAATAGAGAATGATAAAAAAAAATGTCAATGGGAAACAATCACATGTGTCTAATGTTTAAGTAAATGATTCATAAAAATATATGACAAACATAAAATGGGATATACTGTAAAATGGGGTATATTGTGCACCGCTAATTCGAAAATAAATAGGTTTCGACTTTAAAAATTAAAGAGAAAAATTAGAAGTGTTCTAAAAGGAAGGATTCGATTTGAACTGTTTGTATCAAATTATTACACAATTTAAAAATTATACAGCCGGGCAGTTGCTACCTAACGGTGTCAAAATATTTTAGAACTTAATTTTTATTACACTAATACCATATCATCAAAGTCCACTGTATAGTTATCTAAATCCTTGTATAGCCATGAACACACTGTGGGGCTACAGTAAACGGAAGTTAAAACGGCATGCGCATCTAGTTAACCACATTCACCAAAAAAAAACCGGTCAGGTACGAGTCAATTTGTAAGTACCAAAATTTATCTTAATTTTCAACTTTTTTTTGGAATTATTCCTTTATTTGTGCTGTAAGACGTTTCTTTTTGCCAAATTTCGTGATTCTAGGTCAACGGGAACTACTACGGGTTTTCGACCCAAAACCTATAGGGTACCTTCGGTTGACCTAGAATTGTCAATTTTGGTTAAAAGCAAGGACTTACAGCACAAGTAAAGTAAGTATCATTGTTTTAAAACCGTGAGTTATTCGAGTGTATTTTTTGAAGATGTACAAAAGTTAAATTACAACACACAATCGCTGCAACAATAATTGTTAACTGAAATGGGCAGTTATCAAAAAAAGGGTAACAGGAAAAAGACATGGTATCTGCCTAATTTGATCCATGACCGCGGGTTCCCAAAGTGAGAATTACCCGAAAAACCAAACTTAAATGTGCTTTTTATCTTAAATAGTTGTGAATATTACCGATCATTTCATTTTAGTAAGATTATGGTTTTTTACTATTTATAAAAATTACAATAAGAATATTAATAACAACACAAAGTAAGACTATTGGCCAAAGACATTGGAATTAAAATCATGTTTATGTAATAATGATAAATCATTGCAAAAAATCTTTAGAGCAGTTCGGTCATTTGGCCGCTCGTAATTTGTTAGTTGGCTTGTTTATTTATAGGTTAAACAGTGAAAAATATAGTTTTAAATTTTACTCGATTCTCTGTGTTAAGGTCATTCAAACACAAGGTTTTCTTGAAAGACTGTAATATTACATACATTAATAACTGTATTTAGCTTCGCTTACAATGTACACCACAGTATAAAGGTGCACATCGTGACCTCACTAGCCATTCGTTGCGCACAAATCGCGTCCATGTCGCGCTTACTTTATGGGACGGCCGGCGGCATCTCACTATGCCCCTGTAGCATACCGACACACAGAATTGGAATGTTTTCAAGCACTAGAACCGACATTCGTAACATAAAAACTGTTTCTAAACTTCTTACGCATGTTCCGCTCAATAGTACAAATTTTTCGTTTTTGTGAATGCTACTGAAAAATCTGTATTCAAAATGGTTAATCCGTCTTTATAAGAAAAGGTTTGGCAATATGTATGTAATTCCGACAAAAAATAAAAGATTACGGTTAAATATTTATTTAGCAGAATCATGTTGGCAACAGAAACAAGTGGACGCTTGAATCCTATTTATTCACTTAACCCATAACAAAATATAACATTTACTATTGTGACTATTTTAGATTAGTCACTTTTTTATAGTAGAGGCGGCAAACGAGCAGACGAGTCACCAGATGGCAAGTGACTACTGCCGCCCATGAACGCCTGCAACTCAGGAGTCACATGGGCGTTAGGAAGGAGTACGCTCTTTTCATGAAGGTTTGAAGATCGTATCGGTCCGGAAATACCGCACTTTAGTCAATGTTTAATTTAAAATAAAATAATCTATATTTATAATAAAACACAGTAAGGATAATAAGAGAAAACTTAATTTTATAACTTTAAAAAAGTATTAAGAACTTGAATACATGATAATTTGTTATAAACTGTATTCCTTGTCCTTTTCCATCCTCAAGAGTGGTATTTGTTTATTTCAAATTGGAATGACGCCAAACGGAAAGTATAAAAACCCCAAATAAAAAATCTTTTCCAAATAGGTTCACAAATTACGGAATCTTGGAGCAACAAACTCAAAAATATATAATACAACCAAATTCAGAACCTCTTGTTCTTGATGTTGATGATGTTCTTGATGATGTTAAAATGTGCAATGTCTTCTCTATAAATCACAAACCTGTGTGAATGTTCTCAATACAGTGCACACGCCTTCATTCGTGGACGCCGTTTTCGGTATCATGAGGTTACATTGGTTATGGACAGGCATAAAACAGGCGTCACTTTCTTGTTATAGACCGAAGATTTCAAGCCTGATAGCAGAGACGCTTGTGGACATATTTATTTATCAGATTCCATTGCTATGATATTTACACTGGAGGCTTTTTACAGTATACCAAGTAGACATTTAATATATACTACAAAGTTTACATGGCAATTTTTCTATAGTAACTTTTATAACATAGACATAACTAGACTAAATGACTTAAGACGACGTAATAGTCGTCTAGTTGTAAGATGGAGACTGTTTTTTTTTCGTTTTGATTTAATTATGTGCAACGTAAGATACGAGTATGACATTAATACATACAACTTTTAAGCAAGGAAATAGAGTATACATATAAAGCAAAGTGTTGTCATTATTGATAACATTAAAATAAATTATTATAATAATAATATTTTCGGACATCTGACACAACGCCATCTAGTTTCAAACTAAGCAGGGCTTGTACTATCTAACCTAGGCTGACTGATGATAGAATACTTTTATACTTTTTTGTAAATCTAATATGTATATATTAAACGTAGAAAATACCCAAACTCCGAAACAAATATTTGCAGAACATACAAACATTTGGGCCGATCCAGAAATCGAACTGGAGACCTCAGCACAGCAGCCGCATACGCTACCTCTGCACCACCGAAGCAGTCGATTCATTACATTTATGTTAGTAAATAATATTGTTGACAATTTCTGGATCATACGAAAATTGTTTCACTAGCATAACATTATCTAATAAGCAAGACCGCTATTAGTATTACTATCTTCCCATCATAACCAGACATCGTATCGACGCCTTTTTAATGAAACTCAAACAAATATTAGTCTTCCTCGACTATAACTACTGTTATCTAAACTCAAGTACAAATCTATTTGGTATGTGGGAATAATACAATTCTGTTATAATAAAAGTAGGGACGTAAGAACATTGTTAGAATGTATGTATCCAAGATAGATTTGGTATCCATTTGATTACTGAAATGATGACAAAAATTGTGATAAACTAACTTTGAATTCCTTCTGAGACATAACCATTTCTTTTGACTAAACTACATTGAACTCTGAAGGTATAAATAGATTAGAAAAGTAGAAAAAAGGTCATTGAATCCACTTTGGCATTGAATGAACATATAATACAGGCTCTATTTGGATATATTTTATTGTAGCTACGATTTTTTACTATCCTAATATCAAACAGTATTGACTTTATGTCACATACCTTTATAAATGAATTTCTAAATATAGTGAAATGGAAGAGCCACGGTAAAGCTAGGACTAGCTCATTTTATTATTATTATATAAACAAAGAGCTAAGAATATTTCCAAGCGTAAATACCAATTTGAAATTTCCTGCGTTGTGCATATTAAAACATTTCATTCACCGTTTCAGTAGTTGCTCCGCGAGGCGTGCAGAACTCCACGGGAGGTCGGTTGAGTGCACACTACAAAGGTCGAATGTGATGTGTTTTCCTTTTATTTATGTGAACCTGGTGCACTGGGACACATTACTAATACATAATATTGTACAAACGAATTTACCCGTTAGTACCTAGTTATAGAACACATTTTACTTCAAACTGAGTGTTTAAATAGCATCGTTGGCACGATTAGTTAAATGGAGTAAAAGTATGTGAAATGTCACTTCATTATAATTTCTAATGTACTGTTGGTAGTGTAAAGACCATGAAATTGTAACCATGTAACACAAAAGTTGTGGTGGAATCAAACTTTGTATCTTATACTAAAAGTGAATATTTGGAATAAATTTTGATTATGTATCTTATTAACAATAATTAGCCAATTTGACTGCCTCAGTGGTGCAGTGGTAGAGTAGGCGACTGCTGTGCTGAGGTCTCGGGTACGATTCCCGGGTCGGGCCATATGTTTGTATGATCTGCACATATTTGTTTCAGAGTTTGGGTGTTTTCTATGTATATAATATGCATGCTATACAAAAAAAATGTATTCTATCAGTCAATGTAGATTTCATAGTATAAGCTCTGCTTTGTTTGAAATTAGATGGCGTTGTTTATCAAGGTTCGAAAATATTTAATACCAAAATTTGTAACAAGAATTCAATGAACCTAAATCATAAAAAACTATAATTTGTATTCTTGGTCCTTTAATCATCTACCCTTAGAGGTGCAAAATCTTCTTGAAATCTAAATGTGATAGTGCAAAAAAGAAAGATTGTAATTGGTTCACAAATAATAACAGTCGAGTATCATGCAAACAAGCAAAAAAAATACAATTAAATTGGGAACCTCCTTCTTTCTGATGACGGTTAAAACTGAAACTCTTTCCAACTCATAATATTATAAGAAAATTTGCTGATACTAAGATTGTTACTCTATGATACCCTAAAGATTTTTATTTTATCGAAACTGATTTTCATGTTTCACTTTTGGTTTTTACACTATTGAATTTAGAAGAAGTCCAACCATGCTGGTCTAAAGTCATACTTAGAACGTCGATAGTGACAGTTCTGATACTTGATATCGTAAACACCCACATACTTTTTTGTAATTGTAATAAAATATCTAAACAAACAACTTAACACTTTCCCCTTACGTCCGAATAAATACACCTCCGTAATATTTCTTCCATTCCCTATCTGAAAAAATCCAATTTCGCATCCGTCTACAACACGTGACGCCCGAAAAAAAAAGCACCGAGTCTGACAAAGCCGTCATAAAGTTTCCAAGTAATTCATAAACTGGGAAAGTGCCATTCCGCCTGTGCCCCGTCGATTCGTCCCGGACGACAGAGCCCTATTAATTTTTACGATCCATTTAATTCTTTAACCTGGCAGAATCGATTTATAACAGTTTACCGCCGGAGATTTAACTGAAGTTGTAAAGCTTCTGTCGGTGTCTCGATACAGTGCTGCTTCAGTATCGGCACGCCATTGAACCACCGGGAATCACTAATTGGATTTTCTACTTCATTGTGCACTAATAAAATGGTTACACATTATATGATCTGAAATACTTATAAACTATATAAGCCTGCTAAAGTCCTATAGTATAATATCCTCACGGTCTCTCTAACTATTGTTAGATAGTCTGTCGCTGCACGCTGTCAGATTAGATTCTTAGCCTCACGGCCGAGCGATAGGTACTTGTAAAATCCTTGAGCCACTATACTTTAATAGTAAATTAATGGTAAAAAGATGTTTTAGAATGGAACAAGGCACATGGAACATGGAAAAAATGGCAGTTTAGAGTTAACCAAACTAGACTAGTTCATAGACTTTACCATCTTAGGTCGAAAGTTTCTACGGACAGCTTGACGACTAGGTCTCTGAATCTATTATTAGGGCAGATGAAGATCCAAGAGCTAACCTAAAATTACCTTATACTGTAAATTAGAATGGCCATAAAATAACTCAATAACAACAAAAAGAGGCAGAGCGAAGATGAAATCACATCACAACTGACTGCACGGATGGCGTAGTGGTTTAAGCGGTCGCCACGCCGCTTCCTACTGCGCCGAGTGTTGTGGGTTCAAACCCCACATGGGACGACACTTTGTGTGATCCACAAATTGTTGTTCTGAGTCTGGGTGTTCTTTGTGTCCGTTTCATGTATGTTTGTAAAGTCCCCCGCGACACAGGATTTATTCCTAATGCGGGCGTTGTCTTTTCATTTAAAAAAAAAAAAAAAAAAAAAAAAACTTCTGAAAGCGGTTTTATTTATATCTAGTCTTTCAGAACAATTTTAACTATGCCTTACTCAAAAGAATAAAACCGAAGTCAAGGAACAGAAGTGTGATCGTGCTGTCTTTTTGAGAACACCTTATTAGAAAACTTTCAGAACCGATTCTGAACCAAATTTATAATCTATCTGGAGAATCAACACAAACCACTTCGATTACTGTTATATGGCAAGGAATCACCTTAATGCTCAGCAGCAAAAATAATCAGCTTCTATGAACATAACTTACAGGTGTGTTTCCTTTCAAGAGAAGTAAATTGATTGTCGAGCTCACTCTTTGAAAGCAGGAGCTCAACAACCAAGCAACCAAGTTAAATCATTACTCACCTTTAATAACTACGATAATTTCATAGTCACAGTAAAATCAAGAGGTTCTGTCACACAGGTTTTCAGTGTGTGTTGACAATGATGACAAACGGATTCGAATCGAGGTGCCTAACTGTAGGTTAATAATGAAGTTCAGAATCCTTATAATTAGAGTATCATCAGGTATACTGATACAGAGAGAAACTGCGAGCATAGCTCTTACCTATGCTCGCAGTTTCTCTATGTTGGATGTCCACTACCTCCAAGCTTTGTTGATGTCATTAGATCGTTGGTGGAAGTAGGCCGCTTATTAGCAGTCTTCTTGGCAATCATCATAGGAGCCTATATCCAGCTATGAACTTTCAATAGCTCAGCCAACTACCTAGCAAAAGGTTTCGTACTAACTACCATCACAAAAATATATACTTGAAATAAATAAAAAAATCCCCGCCAGTAATGTTATAAAAATGTTATAAAATAGAAACTCAATTTGAACATAAAAAGAAACACGCGTGTGATCTTTACCCACAAGTGACGTCAAAACCCATTTCAACTTAAACATGTTGATTAAATCATATATGTATTTCAAAAACTCATGAAACTTGACCTATGTCACCGCCTCAAAGGAGTAACCTTCATATGCACGACGAGATTAAAGCGAAACATAAAAATACGTTTAATAAAAACACAAAAAGTAATTTTCAGAAGTGAAATGTAACTGTCTAACTTTTTAAATTACAGTTTTATTTAATACTGGCTTATGTGTGTCGAAAATGTTACCAGGCCAATATGACTTTCGCCTTAGCTCTTGTACATTGTTAGCAGCGCAAATTAGTTTTCACGCAAATATTTTACCGTAACATTTGCTGTAAGCATGTAGTTTTTTAAAAGTTAAAGAAAGTACTAGAAAATTAATGTACTACGGAAGCTACATTCTTAAAATATGTTACCTAAACATATATCTTATCCCTTATAATACCCCTTATAAGTTTCCATTTTTAAGTTTCAAAAGTTTATACATTTAATTATTTTTATTTAAAAACTTGAAACTAATTCTTTTTTCTTTTAATTCGCCTCGAAAAAAAGAAGGATGCGACCGCAGTGAAACATCTGTCACTACCGGCCATGGAGCGTGTGACGGCGGAGAGATCCCCTCCGATGACTGCAATGAGGACTTGGCGCTGCGGCGCCCAAGCCGGGCTAATATCCAGCAGTGAAATGCTAAAGGTTGATGATGATGATGATAAAATTATAGAAGCTATTAGAAACGATAACTTAACACGTAATGCAATAAATCATCAGGCATCATCATTATCACGTGTAATATCAAAAGTGTTGTAACATCCCGCCCAGTAATAATACCACAAGTCGTTGCGTTCTTAAAAAAAGGCACTTGTCAGGCCCAACTAGTCGAGTTTCTCCTAGACAGGTGTCTATACGATTCATCACCAACCAGACCATTTACATGTTTGCCAACTAGTATACTAGTATATAAAAAAAAAGATAAACTTTTTGAGTTACGTGCTAAGTGGCAACAATAACACTAAGCAGTAATATTTCATTAAACGCAATGAGGTGAAACGTGTTTTCGATCATAAATCAATGAGACTGCATTCACTGTTACAGAATATTTAGTCAGCTATTAGCACGAACCACTGCTTTCGCGAGTCGCTTCATAAGCCGATTACCGGGGGTAATGGCAAATAAATACTTACTTCAATAACAGGGATATTACATTTCTTAAGTTAATTTATTTTGTCATATTTTGCAGTGACAGACGCTTGATAGGTTTGAAAATTAAAACAAGGTTTCATAGTTCAACAGTCATATATTAGGGGTTAAAGTATAAAATTGCCGATTTGTAATGAAAAATTGAACCTTGTTTTTATTTTAAATGTTACATATTTATTTCATCAACATATTTACCCTCATTATCTACATACAATATATTGCTGCTATCTAAACGGAAGTTCATTTATGCCTTTACGATAGAACTCTAGGGATCTAGATTCGTCAAACCGTGTGAAATCATTTTGTACTGCCTCTTGGGAAGATTTTTTTTATCACGTATATCACTTTTCGTCACATGTCACAATTCGATTCAATATTCCTTCATTTCTGAACCGATTCAACAAGGCAATACAAGTTTTAATACGTAATTCTTTCTGCTGATCTGCAGTCAAATCATGAGTCACCCATTTTTCATATTTTTTTACCTTATTGCTTTGATGCAAATGAGTCCATATTGGGTAGTTTGACTCGGATCGGCTCCCACCATCTCCTTCAATTCATCGTTATTCACCTGTGTTCTACGTGGTACGTTCTTCAATTCGAAGTTTCCGTTACGAAAGTGTTTAAACCGAAAAACGAACGGTGCATTCATGAGCAGTCTACTGAAAGTTTCTAGATTTTTGGTTTCTGATAAATAAAACTAGATATAAGACTTATATTTATTGTTTTTCAAAGTATATTCCCTTACAATTAATGCATTTTTGCATTCGCTGAAACCACTGTACAAAGCAGTATGATCAGTATTCCTTGGGGACCTCTTCAAAGGCTTCAGATTCAGAGCAGGGCAATGACAGTCTCGCAAAATAAAAAGTAACATAAATCCAAAGAGTTCCATTTTCGAATTCCATAATTGTTTTTTTATTATTTTATTGTAAGTGGCCACATCCGGAGACTTTTAAACCTATTATTATATCGAATTCATACTATTCATTAATTTCTCAGTATTATTTTTATGTACTAGGATGATATTTTTATTTTTTTTGTAGTATAGAGACATCTTGAATTGAAAAATGGTTAGACATTTTTCTGTTTTTATAATAAAAATAATTTATAAAACTACGTCCTTATTTAGTCTATGTTACTATGTAACTGTTATAACCTATATACAACTGTCTCAGTCTTTTCGGTATAATAACGGCCCACTGCCAAAATTACGAGAAAATAAAAATACATTAAACTCTCATAAGAGGATCCCCTTTTGTCCAACATCTTTTTTTATTTTTCTTAAAAAATGACCTCTATAGTTAATGTAAATACTGAACTTGACTCCCTTGAGCTCCAGCTCTATTAAATGTGTACCTCAAGAATATCATCGATTGTTAGAACCAATAATGCAATACCACTCTCTAAATATCTTTCAATTAAAAACTCGTAGTGTCAGCAAAAACTTTGACCAATTAATGTTATTATTAACACAGATAAAAGTATATATAGTACAGGTAAAATGTGACGTCATAATATTGACAGAGTGTTGGCCAACGAAGTGTTCAAATATCCCCACATTAGAAGGGTACTCCCACTATTCTTCTAAGAGACACTTAAACCAAAATGCAGGTGTCCTTTTCTACGTTAAAACATCCCTATCACACACTGTTACCGATCCCATTTTTAATCATTCTCCTCGTTTGACCTGCAATATTAACAATAAAATAGCGATTTTAGGAATTTATGGATCACCATCATACAACCTTCGAGATCAGTTACATAAGAAAACCTGAATAGTGTCCTAGTGGATTTAAAATCTTTCATATATTATTTCACATTTTATATATATATTTCATATTGCACTTTTAGGAGACCTCAACATTGATTTTAAGCCCCAAAATGACAAGGACAACTTATCTAATAGTTACCTATTTTTAAACGCCAGTCATGCCCTATCACCCACTTACGTCTTTGCCACAAGATTGAATAATTGCTAAGATTATGTTTTACTTAAATCAAAACTTCCATCGACTACACTTGTAATAGAATCGTATAAAACTGAGCATTTTCCAACAGTACTCTGCTCTTGCTTACAAATAATACTAAAAGTCATGCTCGCCTTAAATTTCAAATCGATACGGAAATCATTTAACGCGATATTGCAAATACAGATTTTAGTCACATTCTCCTCATAGAAGACGCGAACCTAGCCACAGATTCACTAGTCTCAATCATGTCTACTATAATTAATAACCCCTTAAAAATCAATTTCAATTTCAATAAAAAAAAAACTGAAACCATAGATTACCACAGGGCTATTGCGATGCATACAAGATAGGGACAGACTCATAAGAAGGTTTTATGAATACATCTTTGCATAATCAAATGAAATTTAGCTTACTCACAGTTTACAACTATATTAATTATGAAATATACGAGATAGAAATATAGAAGATATATTTATTCTTGTGCTTTCATAAGAAAAGATCAATTTTTTATTCAAGGTTTGTACTCATTGGGATGACTTCGCATCTATTAATGCTACACACTACTTACAATTTGCGACTGCTGAAACTAGTTAGAAGAGAATAAAAAAAGTGCTTGTATTTGTAAATATATAAATATTTTAAAGAACTTGTAATTCAGTGAAATATAAAACAAACAATCCAAAAAGATTAAGTTAATAGACGACCATTCACGACCTTCTAAGAAAAAGGTTTTTAAATAATAAAACAAAATGTAATATATAAAGCAGACTTTGATAAAGGATGCGATAATATTTTCAAACGTTTCTGAGATCAAAGATAGTCGTGACTAAATACTGGCCATTTCTTAACAGAAACCTAGTTACTGAATATTTATTCAAACTAAGAGGTATCTACTGATAAGCAAAAGAAGTATGAATACCTAATATTGTAATAAAACATTTTAACATTATTGAAAGCAACATCCTAAATCCTTCAAAAAGTGGGCTTGCGTTGTCGTGGTGCAGGATGATGCGTTGCTTTGAGTTAGATTTTCGAAGTTTGGCGATGACTTGTAGTAAACAAACTGTGGTATACCACTCTGCGTTAACCGTTCTACGATCTTCAAGTGCAATAGTCGCAACATGGCCGGTTATTCCGGTTCGATACGTCACATGACGATTTTCGAGAATTAGTTGTCTCACAGCAATAATGTTATCTTCAGTGAAGGCGGATTTGTCACTTACACTAGTATGTTCACGCTGGAATTCTAAATACCAGCGTTCGACAGTCCGCAGACATGGGGCTTCATCACTGAACACACATGTTAGCTCTTCAAAACACTGAAACCGTGTCAGGCCTCTTCTAAAGTTGTAGAAAATTATTGCACGAACATTCTCCTTAGAAAGATTCATTTTCGTACGTAACCTGACGGATTCCAATCGACGCTGTGACTAAACAATAGCATTAATCCTAATACTTTCAACTATTTTAAGATTCAAAATTTAAACACATTCGAATATAGAACAGTTCCAAATTCAAAATTGCCGGGAAATATGGAAACGACAGAACTTAAAAGGCATGCCTAGTAATCATTCTCTGTTATTTGCGTCATAATAGTAAACTAGTTCAATTAATCTCGTAAAAGGAAAAGCTTGTTTAAAGCTCATTGCACCATAATGCTATTTATTATTTCAGTTTTCGGGTGTGTTAAAATTTGCAACCAAAATGTTATTGTCACCATTAGTCTGCATTTGTACTCTAATATTATCACTACATATTACACAAGCATGTTTTTGGGCAGTAAACATTTTACCATCGAATATTTTCACATACAAGTTCACATTTGTTGAAACCAATAATAAATTCAAATATGTCATAAAATGTTTAACATCGTAAATTAGGTTCTAAATTGAGAGCACATTCAACATAAGTAATAATTTTAGTGATATCAAACCCATCGCCTGAATTAGGCGCCAGAGTGTATGCAAATCATAAATCATGGGGATAGCCTATTACTTTGTGTGTTCAGCCATTAGCTAGCCTCAACGAGGCGCTTTGCCAATGTAAGCAAGTTCTAAGTTGGTTATTTCGATGTGCAACGTCGAAGATAGAGCTCGGCAGTACTGATACTCAAGTTTTAATTACAGTCACTAAGGTAATTAGGAATGTTTGCCCATATTCACCTTTATTATATGTTTCAGTAATAGATTGACTATTTTGTTATATATATTAGACTCAACATGTAATAACTAAAACACTTTTAATACACTTTAAATTAGCTTCATTTATATCATCCTTAAACAAAAGTTGATTTGTTTTGTAATTATTGTCGTACCCAAATAAAACTTTGTATGTAGTTTGGATAATAATACTATAATTTGACCTTTCATCTTATAGATGATCTGATGATAGAGCAACGAGGCAGTTAGTGCAATGCCTCAGTAGCTAACATAAAACCACTCTATTTTGGGATCACGAAGTTTGTTTTGAAGGATCTAACAAAGTGGGCTTTGTAACGGTGATCTAATGATAAAGCTCAGAGGTGGAAAGTAGAACTCTTTTTACTTAATTATTACTATATCTTTATAATTATCTTAAACAAACTATAATTACCGATTGCAGCAAAGTACAGCATCCTCAGAATTTTAAAATTCTTAATTAGTGAACTAGATTATAGATGATTTCTACAATTTATGTTTTAAGGTTATTCTGTAACGAATCAGTGGTCCCACTAAATTAATAAAATAAATAAACGTAATAATTTTATCTTATATTTCTGTTCGAGTAAGTAAAGTAATTTTAGTTCCTTTAATGTCACTAGATGGCGCTGTATTAAAAAGGACCTAAATTAAAACTCGGTATTAAGAGTCTCCGCAGGTGAATGACTTGGGGAGTTGTTTTTGGTTATGTAGATCTTAAGTTTAGAGGTAACGTGATCCAAATATAGTTCAGGATTATCCTATCAGGTTTTTTATTGAGTACCCTGAAGGAATAATTCCCGCCTCGACCCTCACTTCCTCCCGACCTCGACCATACATTAAACATGGTCCTTACGAGGCGGATATAGGTTGGCTGGTCAGACGGATCTACACGGCGTTGACACAGTGGCGGATTGGCACTGATGACGCTTAGTGCTGGCTGGGCAACCCGGTTGAAGCAGTTCAAGATCAGGCCGAGGTCTAACCGGAGGCGAGTTCGAAGGCGGAAGCGATTCGTGCAAACAGCGGCTGCGGGAGTCAGTTCACCCGCAAGGCTGAGGTACACCACGAACGAGATCAAAAGTAGAGGCGGATCACACAACATATACGGAAATCTGTGAGTGATAGTGCAGTGGACATCTGTGAGTACAATTTTTAATTTATCTTAATACAGAAGAAAAGAAATCATTTCTTGCTGATTGGACTTAGAATAATTTGCAGTGCTTTTAATTTTGCAGTTTTTTTGGACTTAGTAAATTTCGGTAGTTCATAGTTTAAACTTAGAATAGTTTAAGTAGTTGTAGTTTAGACTTAGAATAATAGTTAGTTAGTAATAGTTTAGTTTGTAGAATAGTTTTAAGAAAAGTGTACCGACGGGGAACCTATGCCCGATTTTCGTTTTTATTCTGTTCTCAAACACTTAGAATGTTTTTGAGTTTTTGGAACTTGTAAAATTTATTGTGTAGTTGTACAAAGTAAATCTTTAACTTATAAGTTGTACATGATTGTGAAGATTTAGATCTTTATTTCGTAGCTAAGTGGTAAATAAGCCAATAAGGCTTTAAAATTTTAGTTTGGTAAATAAAATCGTACACGCTAGATTAGTAATTTAACAAAATGGAAGTTTTAATCAAATTACAAAACAACACAAAAAATATAATAGAAAAGGGAAAAATTAATTTCAAAAAATCACCTAAGGAAAGAATTACACAAGGTTATGTAGAGACTAGATTAGAAGCTTTAGAGGATCAATGGAAAAAATTTGAGGATACACATGTTAAAATAATTGAGCTTGCTACAATAGAGGAAATGAAGGGTATATATTTAACAACAGATGTTTATGAAAAAACAGAAGAGATGTATGTTAATTATAAATCAGACTTAAAGGACTATAAACTTAAATTCGTTAGGAAGGATGACCGTGAACGGGCATTGTCCAGTGGCAATAAATCTAATTAATTGTCCATGTGGTGATGGATTAAGAATACAGAGTGTCACCACCCCTATTCATCCCGTGGGTGTCGTAAGAGCCGACTAAAGGAGAAAACTACGCAGAACAGCAGCACAGAGAGAAGGAAAACTTGACACAATACCCTATACCAACCCGTCTGGCCAGCGTGGTATAGTAGGCCAAAACCTCCTTTCTAAGGAGAGGCTTATGTCCAGCAGTGGACTGTTAAAGGCTGTTGATGATTGATGAATAAATCTAAAAATATTAAATTACCTAAGATCAACATACCTGTTTTTTCTGGTAATTTTGCCGAGTGGATAAGTTTTCGAGATTTGTTCACCTCACTAGTTCGTAATAACGCTGAATTAGATGATGTCGAAAAACTTCACTATTTAAAGGGTCTGCTTCAAGGTGAAGCCGAGCAATTACTTAGGCTAAATTCTATCACGGAGGCAAATTATGAGTTGTGTTGGGCCAAGTTAGAACATAGATATAATAATAAACGTCGGCTAGCTAATAATATTTTACAACAATTGTTTAATCAGAGACGCATTAATGGAGAGTCATCCATTTCTTTAAAATGTCTGTTAGATACAACAAGTGATTGTATTAGTGCTTTAAGCAATTTAGGGATTGATGTGACTACTTGGGACATAATCATTATATATATAATGGCATCTAAGCTCGACCCAGAAACCCGCAAGCAGTGGGAGTTAAAGGTTTCAGAAGATGGTTCAAATGAACTGCCCACTTTAAAGCAGTTTCAAACATTTATTGAAGGTCGTTTCACAGCATTTGAAAATATTGAGGTTCCTAAAAAGGTTACGGTCCAGGCGCATGGCTTTCAGTCATCAAATCAAAGGGTATTGCTAGCGACTCAGAAATCAAACTTTGTTAAACATCTAAGGTGTGAGTTCTGTTCACAAAATCATAAACTATGTTATTGTCAGGGGTTTATTCAGTTAGATATCGATAAAAAACGGCAATTTGTGTCAAAAAACAATATTTGTTTTAACTGTCTCGGCGGTAACCATATGGTAGGTCAATGTAAAAAGAACACGACATGTAGATTATGTAAAAAAAGACACCATACCCTTCTACATGCTGATAGCAGAGGCGTCCATACGGTGGAGCGGGACAAGACACGCATCTCTTCTGGTGATCCGAATGCATCAGATGTTAGCATGCCAGTAGTTTCTTGTCTCTCAACCAAAATTACTCAGCCTCGTCAAGTTTTACTAGCTACTGCGTTAGTAAAAGCTCAGACGATAGCTCATGATTTTCAAATAGTGCGAGCTTTGTTAGATCAAGAATCACAAGCTTCCTTTATTACGGAATCTACAGTTCAGTTATTGAAAAAGAGTCCAATTAGGGGAATCGTTACTGGTATTGGCAATGGCAAGACGTCTATTGCTAACTACATGGTGACGTTAGTACTTCGATCGTTAACAGAGGCTGGGTTCGAGATAGAGGTTAAAGCGTACGTGTTAAAGAATATAACATCATATCTTCCAGAGCGACAATTAGAACCGATTAGATGGCCAGACTTAGAACATCTGGTCCTAGCAGATCCGCTCTTCAATAAACCTAATAAGATTGATGTTCTGTTGGGTGCTGATGTGTACAGCGAGGTATTGCGAGACGGAATAAGGAAGGCTCCAGCTGGGTCCGTCGTGGCACAGCGCACTAGCTTAGGTTGGGTCCTTTCGGGTACAGTTCCAGTGCAACCAAAGTTCAAGCATGTCAATACGATCACGGCAATGCATGTACAAATTGAAGAAACGGATATTCTAAAAAAGTTCTGGGAAATCGAAGATCAGTTGCCGAATTCGGAGAAAATATTGACAGAAGAAGAACAGAGGTGTGAAGAGTGGTATGCGTCTACGACTTGTAGAACAACGGATGGTCGCTATATTGTAAAGCTACCATTCAAAAATCAAAATTTTACTTGTGTAGGTGGTAGCAGTAGAGATATAGCTTTGAAAAGATTTTACTTATTAGAAAAAAAATTAAATAAAGATCAAGACCTAAAGGAAAAGTATACGAAAGTTATTAAAGAATATTTACAATTAGATCACATGAAGAAAGTAGACAGTAATGATAACAAAATAAACGACGCTGTGTACTTACCACATCACGCAATCATAAGAAATGACAAGTCGACTACAAGGGTACGGGTAGTATTCGACGCTTCCTGTAAAAACGACAAGGGCGTGTCTCTCAACGATACTCTCATGATAGGTCCTACACTACAATCAGACCTTCGACATATTGTTCTTCGTTGGCGAACGCACTACATAGCCATCGTCGCAGACATTGTAAAAATGTATAGACAGATTAGAGTCGCAGAACAGGATGTCCTCTATCAACGAATTGTATGGCGAGACAATCCTAACGAGGATATTCAAGATTACTCCTTGACTACTGTAACTTTTGGTACAGCCGCTCCGCTCCCTATTTAGCTGTAAAATCACTCCATCAGGTCGCAGTAGATGAAGGTTGGCAGTATCCAATAGCAGCAGAAAAGGTTCCAAATAGTTTTTATGCGCCTAGCACAATATTAGCTAAGATTCTCATACAGAAGCTGTGGTTGGCAGGTGTGAATTGGGATGACGAAGTACCGGACAGTGTCAGGATAGAATGGGAGACTTACCGTACAGCGTTGTCAGATTTATCTCTAGTGCGTGTTCCTAGATGGCTGGGAATATCCGGTGATATTAGTTCCGTGGAGTTGCATGGTTTCAGTGACGCCTCAAAATCGGCATATGCAGCAGTGGTATACACGCGAACTGTCCATAGCACTAACGATGTACGCGTGTCTTTGTTAGTTGCAAAGACCAAAGTCGCCCCTATTAAGCAGATAAGTATCCCTCGCCTCGAGCTTTGTGGTGCCGTCTTATTGGCGAGATTGCTAGCAGACGTGGCGAAGGCCATGAATATTCCAAGGAACAAGGTGCATGCATGGACTGATTCGACGGTAGTGCTTGCCTGGCTCAATAGTCATCCAAGTAGGTGGAAAACATTCGTGGCAAATCGAGTGTCGGAGATTTTGACCACACTTGATTCAGAACAATTTGCCCACGTGTCTTCTAAGAACCTGCGGATTTTGCGTCAAGAGGAGTTTCACCTAGTTCACTAGCAGAGAACAAACTATGGTTCGAGGGACCCCAATTTTTGCATAATCCTGAAGTGGTGTATAGCAGACCTGCTGTAGACAACATTATTTTCGAGCAGTCAGTGAAGTCTCACATTGGTATAGCGAAAGAGGACTCAACCAAGTGTCCCTGGATAAAATTCAGCTCATTGGGGCGATTATTGCGAGTTTTATCATACTGTAGAAGATTTATTAATTTAAAAAATAGAAATAACAGGCCCAAGCATTTGCAAGCGATAGAAATAGAAGAAAGTTTGAAATATTGTATACGACATTGTCAGAAGACTGTATTTACAAGTGAATACTTACACATAAAAACCAAAACACTTCATAAATTAAAGGGCAGTAAAATTAGTTCATTACACGCTTTTTTAGACAATGATGACATACTTCGTGTTGGTGGTAGATTGCAAGAAGCGCCTCTGCCAGATCAGTTAAAGCACCCTATGATTCTTCCGCATGATGCACATCTTACTAAATTGTTGGTGGCAGATGCGCACGAGCGAACGTTACATGGAGGTCCTCAGATCATGGTAAATTTTTTAAGATCTGCATATTGGATACTTGGAGTAAAGAGCCTCGTTAAACATTATGTTCGCAAATGTGTGACATGTGTAAAGCATAACGCCAAGATCAACACTCAACTGATGGGATCACTGCCTTCAGTGAGGTGCACTCCAACAAGACCATTCTTTCACAGTGGATTGGATTACGCTGGTCCAATTAATATCAGGACAGCAAAGGGTCGAGGCCACAAGTCTTACAAAGGCTATATTTGTGTCTTTGTTTGTATGGCCACACGGGCTGTACATCTAGAAGTTGTTAGTGATTTAAGTACACAAGCTTTTCTAGCGTCTTTTAGACGATTTGTAGCTAGGCGAGGACATTGTGCTCAAGTATGGAGTGATAATGGTACCAATTTTGTCGGCGCTGCGAGAGAACTGAAAGAACTGACAGCTATACAACAGGACATGGCAGCATATTTAGAAGGCAAGGGCACGGTATGGCATTTTATACCGCCCCATGCTCCAAATTTTGGTGGATTATGGGAGGCGGCTGTAAAGTCCACTAAGTTTCACCTCAAAAGGGTTATAGGCGATTCAACTCTAACCTATGAAGAGATGAGCACTTTACTCAGTCAAGTGGAAGCTTGTCTGAACTCTAGACCAATGACAGTCATTAATGGTGAAGGTTTGGATGAACCACTACCATTAACGCCGGGTCATTTTCTGGTTGGCGAACCGTTAGTGACTGTGCCTGAACCTAATTATGAAGCATCATACATTAGTCCTTTAAATCGGTGGCAACTCATACAAAGGATGTTGCAGAACTTTTGGCGGCGTTGGTCTGCGGAGTACTTAACCACGCTAGTTCATAGATATAAGTGGTCTTATCACATTCCCGAACCAAACATCGGTGACGTAGTACTTGTCAAAGAAAGTGATTTACCTCCTGCTCGTTGGTTGCTGGGTCGAATAGTTCAGAAACACCCAGGACCTGACAACGTTACCCGAGTAGTCACATTAAAGGTTAGAGGGAGTTTACTGAAACGTCCTACTTCAAAGTTGTGTATTTTGCCTGTCAATGAATAGATTTATAAGTTTTTTGTACATTTCATTTACATTTTATTCATAAGAGTGCTTATAAAAAATATTATTTCGTTTTTGTTTTTTGTCTTGTTTTGAGTTGGTTTTGTTTTGGTTTATTTTACAGTTCTCTATATAAAATTGCTCAAACAATAAGATTATAAATGTTTAAGGTCTTTTGTTAATCATACCGACTATTATGTAATCGATAAGATATCCAATAGATTTACTTAGTGTATAGGTTCGTTATGTACCCTCAACAGAGACATTATTTGATAGCTAGTCACAATCTAAGAACCTTTATTTATGAAGGACATACTCTTCAATAATGTCCTTGGTGGGCGGTATGTTCGAGTAAGTAAAGTAATTTTAGTTCCTTTAATGTCACTAGATGGCGCTGTATTAAAAAGGACCTAAATTAAAACTCGATATTAAGAGTCTCCGCAGGTGAATGACTTGGGGAGTTGTTTTTGGTTATGTAGATCTTAAGTTTAGAGGTAACGTGATCCAAATATAGTTCAGGATTATCCTATCAGGTTTTTTATTGAGTACCCTGAAGGAATAATTCCCGCCTCGACCCTCACTTCCTCCCGACCTCGACCATACATTAAACAATTTCACTGTACTGTCTTTACAGCAGGAATAGAAAAATAACTTGAAATGATGAGGAACCAAGGAGTAATATTACTCAGACGCGAATATGAATTAGTACAAGTATTCTACCTACCACAGTCACACGACGCCATCTAGTCCCAAACTAAGCAGAGCTTGTACTATGGCTACTAGACAACTGATATAAATATATTTATACTTTTTTTTTAAACCATACTCTTATTATACATATAAACACCCAGACCTAATCAAACAATTAATGTTCATGCACACAAATGTTTGACTAGAACGGGAATCGAACCCGCGACCTTTGGAATAGCAGTCCGTAACACAAACCACTACGCCATCCGGTCATTTATAATTTATAATAACAGCAGTATTACGAGATTTTGCAAAACTACTTTCTTTAGATTAACCCACACATACAATCTCTAGTGTAAGATAACAATTTTACTGGGTGTGTGCACGAATTCATTAACGGATGGTGTAACGCCCTAACCCTAACAACGTAATATAAATTTAAATCCATATATATGTATAGTGTGAAGATAATGACACCAGGTTAGTTTGTGACGTTTTTATTTATCCATGAATTGTTATTGAAATATAATGAAAGCCAGTTGTAAAATAATAAAAAAATACGAATAAAAGTAACAAATACTAATTAAAAATGTCTAACAAGTAAATACACGATAGCGAAAACTGATGTTATAAATGGTATTAGGAAAATATAGAAGTGGAATGCTTGTAGTTAGTCTAATTTAGAATATCGTCCTATTATTTGTGTGGCCTTAGTGCATATTATTCAATAACGATCAGGAAATGAGTGAAGCAAAACATTCAATAACTTCTTTTAAGAATCAGGTTATGAAATACATACAATGTTTATTGAAAAATTTGTGACCTTTGTGAATCGAATATTAGTCACCCATTGTTCAACAGTCACGACCATTTTTGTCCAAAAAAAATATCGAATGGAAAATAAGGACCGACGTACCACAGTTCACGCAGAAACTATTCTGACATTGTACGAGCATTTGTCCCATTCGATTCCTATTGTCTAAAACATGGTTCGAAGTCACAAAGGCTCCTATTGTACACACATACAAGTTATGACTGATGGCGGAAAATCAATTTCCATCGACCCTTGACGTCTCACTTAACGTGCACCCTCCCCCATACTACGTACTGATCTGGCTGTTTTTCTACTTCGTTACACACGTCATAATACTAATAAAATGATGAATTTCACTATAGAATCACTAAAAGGTATGTATTTCATGTATATTTAAAAAAGTATAGTAGAGTCGTAAAATAAAAGTGCGTGACTACTTTAATACTGTGACTTAATAACATGTAAATATATTCAATACGGTACAATCACTTACCAGATTAATAATAATCTGTTTACGGCCCGGATATAAAACTACCTGAAAGTTATAATTGTACAACAGTTATCGCTGTTTTAGATTTACAAATTTACGGTCTATTACTTATTAACTAATAAAATTAATACTACGAGTGACTGCATAAAAAAAAATCTAAGCAAATAATATTATTAATTATGTGATAAATGGGTCAAAAATAAGGCACGACGAGTAAGACCGTTCAGCAAATTTTTATTTTTATATATTTTAAGTAACTGCTCACTCTTGCGAAAATATTTTTTGTAACATTCAGTTTCAAAACAGTATTTATTATGATTATATTTCAATCAATAGACGAACACTTTATTTCATTATTGTGGCATATTTGCTGTGCTCAGCGGTCATACTTGGAACTTATTGATATTTAATTCCGTTACATTGCAATATAACTGTCATCTATTAACTGGAGTTAATTGGTGTTGTAAATATTATCCTCTTTGTAATTCTGTACGACATACTTTAATGTACAGTAATTAGTTTTAATCATTAATTTTGGGCTATCAATATAATTTTATAAATTTTAAACTTTGCTTTAAAAATCATATTGTGTCTCTACAATACAACTTTCACAAAAAAAAGACGAAACAACACATGCATCAACATGACCATTGAAATGTTTATCCTTTAACAAAGCTCTTCACATTCCCCGGACGTTGCCACCATTTGTCGCCCTTCTAAGTTTGACACCAAACTTGGTCGTAGGGAAGAAAAAAGTAAATATTTTACGGGCCCTAGTTGCACCCTTGTTGGTGGAATCACGCGTCGCTTGCGCGTGTTTTCACGAAGATGGATCATTGGAACACGCGACAAGTGACGTTACAATCGGGCGGTTCCCATCAGCGCGTTATTTTGGAATCTCGAGTCTAGCGGTTGAAACGTTGCGTTTATTAATTAATGTATTGTTTGTTGCCGAAGTCGGGCCCTATCAAAAACCTTACCATTTTTTTTCTATTGATCAAGTGTATATTCTTTTGTGGGTAATTTTCAATATTTATAAAGAGAAGGCCGTCCGAGATACATAATTTTTTGAAGTTAGAAGCGAAATAGCTTTGAGCGCTTAGCTCAGCTTTTAGTGCAATCCCCCAACGTTTGAGTAACAAAACTAACACACCTAAAAAATAGGCTGATGAGTAATGTGATAATATATCAACATTAAAAAAGTTGTGTAATTTTAAAAAACAAATGAAACATGAGAGTTTGAACTCTAAGGTGTCTTTTCCTTTACTATGTTATACAAGAATGTCTAGACAAATAAATACAAGAGCTATAGTACTTTTTGTAATAGCCTTCCATTATCAAATACTCTCAATTCAATTAAGCTAATACGAAACAAATATCAAAACAATAATTTATACCGGTCATTACATTGAAATATGTTAACGACAGATTAACTAATTTTCGATAAATGCCCTGAGTATCGTTTATTTGTTGATGTGAGAGGGAGAAGCCTATGTCCAGCAGTGGACTGCGATAGGCTGATGATGATGATGATGATGTTCTTGGAGAAAGAAAACTGTATATAAATATATATCAACTTATCAAGATCGGATAACACATATACTAGTATATAACATACAGTAAAGAGGTAAAACATGTTTTTTTAACAATCGAGAAATATGACATCATGTAATGTTGCACCGTATCATTGTCAAAGGATCTTTATTTTACATCCCGCTATTTTCGATAAAGTAGCAAGTCTTACAAAGTTGCAAGTGTAAGAGTCAACAAGATAGCAGTCTAATAATACACTTCATCATACAAAATCTTCATTAAAGAATAATTTAATATTGATCTCCAGTTAAAGGGTAACAGATCAGACTTGTCAGCAATAACAAATGTCCTGGACGTGCTCGAACTATTGCTTACACTCCGCTATCCATCGACATTGGATATACTACCCCCAAAAAGGGGTAGGGGAGTTTTAGGCTCCAGTGATTCGGTGAAAAGGAAAGAAAAAATAGGTTTTTTTATCCTTCCAATATATTTATTTCCTTTCAGTATACTAGCACTGACTATGTTGTATGTATGTTATATATATCTATATCTATAAAAGAAGAAACTGACAGACTGATTCACTGACTGATCGATCAACGCACAGCTAAAACCACTGGGTATCGAAGCATGAAATTACAGAGCAGAAGCACAAATATTTCTTAGGTGACGTAGGTACTAAGAAAGGATTTTTGAAATTTCCACACCTAAGGGTGCAAAATGAGGATTAGATATTTATTTGAAACTTCGTTATTTTTGCTAGTAGGTTTTTCAAACTAACAGCAAAATATTTTTTATTAAAAGTAATAAAAATGGTGTTGCCAATTTTTCAAAACTAACCTCAAAAGGGAAGCAAGTTAGTATGGGGAACTATATTTTTTAAGTTGTCGATTCCTAACTCTCAGTACAAAAAATATTTTTTATCAGAAAAATTATAATTAGACACATATTTTTTAACTTTTCAAAACGTAAGTTTGTTTATTAGTCAATCACGCCAAGACGGCTTTCCGGATCTGGACGAGATTTGGCACATAGATAGATTATTACTATTTATTATTGTCAAATTTATTGTCAAAATTGACATTTAAAGCTAGTGTATATTAATTATGTACAATATTTTCAAGCGTTTTGAACGCTCGTCCATAAATTTATCGCTCCCTCGAAGATGGATCATCGAGACGGCGGGGGGCGAGTGATCGCGATAAACCAACGCGATATGGAAAACTGCGGAATGTGAACACCTAGCAATGTGCTTCTATATTTGTTCGTTTTATATGTTGTTGCACACCTGTAGATATAACTTATGCTAGAGAACAGGTTTCTTATATAAAGTTTGTCTTGCAGGACAGAAACTAAGGAAGATAAGAACTTGGTGATAAAGGTTTGAAAATATATTTTATGAAATTGAAAGACATGAAAATAAATTTAAGTTAGAGAAGGAAGGAAGTTAGAGAGCTGCAAGGAGGGATGCATCAGGCAGACCATAAAAGTCATAATCTAAAAACATTTAGCCATGAAATAAAGGCATGCTTGAAAGTGGATGACGAGTGATAAAGGAGAATAAAACACATTGAACCGACCCCAAATAAATTTTGGAAAAGAACAAGAAGATCATGATGATTGTATAATGTGTAACTGGCAGCTGCACAGAAAACACGTTTTTAATTCAGAAATAATAATTTGTAAGAGATTAAGAAATACTGTCGGGTGAATAAACTTTGGTTGAATTATGTTTTATAACCTGTGGGTATAATATATGCTACACAAACTACTAGTATATAGAGCGAAAGCGTCTAAATCTATGAGACCTATATGTTACATTTGTTAACAATTAGCACCTTATTGTAAAGTTCGTAGAGTTTTAATGTGTAGAAATGTAGTAGGAACTGTTCAAATTCTATAGTACGCCGTTTCATGCCTGCAGGCTGTGCATTGGCTGCTATTCGGCTGTGTATTGCAGCATAACAAAAGTTTGGAGTTTGTTTGTTGGTAGAACGTGATGGACCGGCGCAATGTTAACTGAAGCTGGAGTAAAGAACTGTCTAGATATTTTAAAAATATATTATTTCCTACTATTCACATGTTTTCATTACACATCAACATAATAAACAAGATTTTTAAACAAGAAAAAGATATTTAAAGCTACTATCCCACCAGAAACATTAGTTAGTGACGGAATGGGGGGTTTTTAGATATCAATAAAATCTAAAGTATGTAAGTATCTAAAGAGATATTGATACTTTGAATGTTTAATAAGTTCACTATTAACATAACTTCTCGTTTTTTTTTGTTTTTTGGTATAATCTAAACCCAAGTTCTTCGGCGTATTTCTGTACCCTCATGGTACAAAAAAACGCCGAAGCGCTTTAAGAAAAGGTAGGTTGCGCTTTGAGGGAGCACCACTGTGCCCCCAGATTGAAGTTCTTTCTAAAAATATAAAGAAACACCTGTAATCTTTCAACATCTGAGTTCATGCACATCATATTTTGTATGTATAAAATTGTAGAATCTCTTCAGACAGTACGCTTTAAGAGTTTTGGTTAATCGTCGTCAATGTATTAAATTTTATAAGGCATTAAATAACATGGGATGAAGTTAAACCTGTCATTAAACCTGACAACATTATTATTTTCTAAACAAAATTAAAGAAAAAAATCACTAGGCTTTAGCAATTTTAGTCACAGAAAAAATCTTTATAGGTAATCTATAATAACATTGAAAATAAAAGCACACAGCACGACGCCATCGTTATTAAAAAGAATTGTATGAAAAAATGCCATTTACCCACAACAAAGTAGTACTCAACAATCTAGGTCATCTATCTTAACATAAAATGAAGGAATAATAGCTTATTAAAAATTGCCACTACGGAAGGTGTAACAGTTTTTTTTTAGTATATTTATATTGCGTACGGACTTGTTAACAGCGACACCTATTGCCTGCTGCCTTTTGTTTGATTTATCCAAAGTAGTTTATAACTACAGTATTGATCTTCTTCGTTCGCCGTCGGAACACTAGATGGCGTTTGTTTGAGATAAGTCTTTTTATTAATTTATCATGACAAATTGTATAGGTATTAAGAGTGTTTTGTTATGGTAGGAAGCGAGTTACTTTTGATTTTGTTCGTGTTAACCTCGTTGATAATTTAAATGTCAAAGTAAAATGTTAAGAAGAGATTATTTCTGGAAACTTCGGAAACCGAACATATATAAGTCCGGCTTTCAGCCACGGGAGACACTCTGCTATCTCGTGTCTTCCAATCTTAAATAGTGTTTTGATTGTCGTGTGATTTGATTTTCGTAATATATTATCTGTTCAAAAGTACCCACGAAAGTAGTGAGTATGGTCTTAATTTTTCTTGTACCTATTTGTTTCTGGAACCTGATCAATAATATGAGTGCTAATCCATTCGTAGGGTCCCAGATTTCGGGGTCAAAACGGTCAGTCTCAGACGGCGTGCTTGTTCGTTTGTGGCCTTCTGGTTCGGATCAAGTTTCTCGGTACCCTCTGGCAAGCTGGCAATCACGCGGCTCACGAAGCAAGCGGACAGCCGTACCCAAGGGTTACGTACCTCTATTTAAATTTATAAATACCAATTGTGAACTTTTCTCAATACCTAATATAAATAGCCGACTCGGGCGGAAGGGGAAGTGACCTCCTGGAGTGAAGACGAAGAGGCTCGGCTCTGACGCGCTCCGCTGCGGTTTTTCTTGTACCCACTGATTAATTTATTTATTTTTCTATTGTAACCTTAATTTTGTTTTTTTGAAATATACATGTATGTATGACTGAGGTGTAAGTTGTTTTCCTCTAAGGAATCCCGTAGGTTTCCCACACGCACACACTTCTGTTCTCTTAAAAGGCGCTCTGAGGTTATCTCATAAATCTCTCCACTGGGTCAGCCAGTGAGTAGTCCGCCTGAGAAGAAAAGCGGCTGCAAAGGTTGTAGTTAATATAATTTTATATAAATAAGCGTGTACGACATAATTGCAAAGCCGGTCATTACAAAAGTTTTCGTAAGTTAACCCTTGAAATTTCTCGTAATTTGAAAATAAACTTATCCCTAGCGATAGAAAAATATCTATAATATGTGAAATATGTAATAGTGCGAACAATATGCCATAGAAATATTTGTGATTGCTGTTCAGGCTTTTATGGAAAATCAACATTGTGAATCTATCACGTAACTCGTAAGATAGCGAGTAGCTACCCCTCACGTTCATGCACTTGAAACACCAGTATAGCCTCCCCCACGCGATACGATACCTATGTCATTACTGTTATGTGCTGGCAACCGCATCAAGCCCTGCTGATAATATCGCTAGAAGTTCTATTAGTATATAAGGCTATATTTTGTATTAAGGTTGTCAACTACTATATAGATGCTGAAACAATAAAAGTCATTATTTTGCTACTTATTTTGATGGACTTTTTATTTATTTATTTCATATCTTGAATTGTTCGTCAATGATTCATATTATTTGTATAAGTAAGTAATCCAAAATAATAGCATCATTAAAAAACCCCCGACACAAAAAAAAACTTAAATAGACAACAACTGCTCATTGAGACCATTCCAATAAACCCAAACATGGTAGATATGCTGTAATATTCTGAGGAGTTAGCTATCCCGCAGACTACTTGATGCAGCAACATGTTCTAGGTTACCATGTCGTGAAAATACCATCAATGTAACAGTATACCAAATTTCAGATCAATCGGACCTGTGGATTTTAGTGAGATCCCTTCACCACCTAGGGAGTGAGCTGATGATCTTCAAAACTTCACCATCTCGATCACATCGGCTTTTGAACAAAAATCCGCATCGAAATTTTTCCATCTGTTTGGAAGCTATGTTGCCACAGACATATTTTACACAGATGCGCAGATACACAGGTTAAGCTTATAACACCCCTCGTTTTCCGTCGGGGGTTAATAAAATATAAACCAGCTTTTGCCTGCCTGTGGTTTCGCTCACTAGAAGGTATTTTATCAATTAATATAGACTTATATAGACATTGAATTTAATAGGGACTATTAAATTAAGCTGTATTTTTCCTGGGTGGAAGGGTAACCTATATCCTTTTTCTCAAGCCTGATACAAACACATGTGTACAAAATTTGTATTTAGTAGTTATATATTTATATTCATGTGTTTTAAAAGAAGACATGGACACATTAAGGTGCAACATGATAACCTTTAACTTTTACCTTGGTTATACACGTGCCGTCAGTAGTTCCATTTGATACTGCACTGAGCTTAAATATTTATTTAAGCTATAAAGGCGTAAAAAACATAAAAATAAAGAGAGAACCTCACATTCACATTACTTGCTATTTACTTTTAATTACGTAGTATTTTAAATCAAATATTATAACAGTAATTCCAAAAGTTGTGACAGACATACGTCTGCCCCTGACACCGTATTGTGCAATAGGTCTTAAACAAATATTAACATTTACTTAAGGCAGTTTCCCCCTCGCCTTTAGAACACCCTTTGGTGAAAAGCAACAGATATTTTGGGTAAAGATATTGGAGAGTATACAAAAGTATTATTAAAGTACTTTAGAGTTTACTTCTAATATCATAAAATTATTTTTGAACTTGACTTTCAAACACGAACTTTCAGAAAGAGTTCACTAAACGCAGGAGAAGGCAGAATTATTAAATATTCTTCGACCTCCAGGAACGACGAACTATGTTTAGTGTGCGCTTCTCTCATCTGGAGCGGGATATGGCCCAACGTACTCTACTGTATGGCAGTCTGCTGTTAGGTTATGAAGGTCTGCATTGGTCTTCGTCTGCATTGTAAAGGTGTGCGTCTTGTGTACACAGTGTAGGTTGAGTCGGTTCGATTCCGTCATATCACGTGTGTGAGATGTGGTTTCTGAAGAATAGGAAAATAATGGTACATCAGGTTTAAAATAAATTAAGTAAAAATTATGTAGTTTGCAACATTCAGTGAAATATAATGCTTATACCAATGAATTACCTGAAGGTTTACACGAAAAATAATATTTGTCAAGCGTGTAAACAGGCAGATAAATTGAATAACAATGCATGCCTCCACTTGAAGGAGCTACCAAAAGAACACACACTTAAAATGGCATTATCTTCTTATTTTTATATTAAACTTGAACCGAGAGAGAGGAAGTCCTGTAATCGCCTTAAGCTTTTCACCATTCAGGGGCAGCTGTCGCTCCCTCCAACATGCCTTCCGATTTTTTATCCAAACTTTTAAAATTCCATTGCAATATTGTTTGAGTCAAAACTTTTTGGGGGCAACTTTTAAAATAAATACAATTTGGTGTTTTGAGGGTTAAAAGCTTTTTCTTTAACTATGTTCTTTGTGCTTCTATCGTTATGGTTTATAATATAATGGGGAAGAAATTGAAAATTACAGTAGAGGGGCAGGCGAATTTAATGTTAATCAGATATTTATTAACTGGTAGCGGTTATATAAAAGTATTAACTCAAATGATTACCACTTAATATTAATGCACTACATGTACTTAAGTATAAAAAGTTACAAGTAAACAATCGTTCACAACCTTAGTAGTAAGCATTTGACGTAGTTTCATGAACCCTGATCGAACAGTATTCGATGTAGACAACAAAATATAAATACTTGATAAGTTAATTCAAACGGATTAGAGTTTGGAAAGTCTCGGCATATTCAAAGTCCCGGGACACGAGACAGCCTACGATCGAAGTCCCGGTACATCCCGAGACGTCAGAAGTTCTCAAAAAAATTTGAATCGAGCTAATTTCTAGCTTAATGTATTAATAAAAAGGCAATTTTTGTTAAAAAGCAACATTTATTAAACACAAATTTAAATCCTAACAATTTTAACGCTATTTTCAGTTAAAATAATTGGTATGTTTATTCAACGAGAACGAAATCTTATAATTATGAAACAAACTTAGCAAAAATTATACTGATTCTTCAATCATAAATCATCAACAGCCTTTACTAGTCGACTACTGGACATAGGCCTCTCCTTAGAAAGGAGGTTTTGGCCTACTATAAAACGCTGGCTTTTTTTTAAATACTGATTCTTAATAACTATTATCTAGTATTTAGTCATTGGTCATAACATAATGCCCATAGTCACAGATTTGTTACATAATAAAATAATCTAAATACAAAAAAACAGTCTTATAAATAATTAATCAACTATCAAAGTACTATACAAAGTACTTAGCTCCTTAAATCAAATAGGCTCTTCAAAAAATCAGTACGTTAACAGTTGTGTGTGTCTCGTCTCGAGTTTTTGAAAGTCTCGGGACCCGAGACAACTAAAAAAGTCCCGAGACTTCACGACACGAGAGGTCCGGCGACCCAAACTCTAAAACCCATATTTACCATGTTTGATTTCGGGAATTATTTTCAGACATTGCCGATATATATTACGATGTTGTTAAAACCAAACCGATAATGGTTAGTAGATTACTTATACGCGCCAGATTATCGGTTTGAATAAAGCTGAAAACCAGTCGGGCTAATACGAAATACACACCTGTATATCTTTAGAACAGCATTAATGCATAAAATTTGTATATGTTGCTAAGTCATTTTTGTTTAAATAAAAATGTACTTCGTCTTTTTATACCTGTTTAGATAAACTAAAGGTATAGTAGGCTAAAACTTTCTTTCTAAGGAGAGGCCTATGTCCAGCAGTGGACTATTAAAGGCTGTTGATGATGATGATGATGATGAGATAAACTACCCCGCGGCTATAACAAAACACATAGCCCCTTTTTAATAAAGGACAATATACGAGTCATTTGAAAAAAGTTTTGTGGAAAATCAACTGAACATATTCATTTCAATTTAAAAAATAAATGTGCACTGTTACTGCATTTATAAATGAAAATAGATTTAAAAAAACAAACATTTAACTAAAATATTAAGATCCCTATTACATGATGTAGTTAACTGCACTCAGTTGAAATAACTATCCATATCACTATTTGACTACAGTGTGCTCATTGTGATAACGATTATTATTGTAGTTAAATCTTGCATTCGGGCAATTCGGGATCCGTTTTTTATTTTGTTGACCATTGAAGACCACATTGAAGTAATATTTTCTTTCGTATTCTTGAATATATGGTTTATAGGCAACGCAACACCGTTGTTACTGAACTATGACTATTTATAGGCACGATCGATAGCATATCGATCATCAGTAAGACCGTATTCTTGTATTTGGCAATTTGTTTTAATTAAGACATAGATACAGGGTTACTTTAGGGGGTTTTAGTAGTCATTATTACTAGTAGATTTCACTATGAAATAATATATCCCAAACCTAACCATTTTAATACAAAATTTTAAAAGTCCAGTCTTGAATATGGTTAGGTTTCGAATATTCATAGTAAAATCTATCAGCAACTACAATCCTATAAAGTATCAAGGTTGACTTAACCAGTAACCCTGTATATTTGGTTAAATTAAGACATAGATATTATATTTATTAATATACATATTAAGTATATTTTCATTTTTCTACTAATAATTAACAATTTGGGAATAAATAAAATCGCCATATCTAAAGTAAAGCTACGATAATCATCATCATCATCCTCATCATCTGGTTAACCTTATCCCAATTCCCTAGTCCCTTATTTAGTCAGCGCAGTATGTATGATTCTTCCATTCTACTCTATCATTCGTCATCTCACTGTTTACTCCCTAGCCATTTCCTAACACACAGTCCATCCACCTTTTCTTTGGTCTTCCTCCTCTCTTGTACCCTTCAACTCTCATAGCTAACACTTTCTTGGCCACATTTTCCTCATCCCACCAAATGTCATGTCTATGCCAAGATAACCTATTACTTCTTAAATTTTATCAAGTAGCACTTCTTTTGGACTCCCTCGTATATAATCATTTCTAACCTTGTCTATCCGAGTCACATCAGACATCCATCTCAGCATTCGCATTTCGGCTACGTTCAGGCGTTTCTCATCTTTCAAAGTAAAACTTTCTCTTAATAATATATAACATAATACTATATCAAAGTGAAAGTGCCAAATTTATGTTCATTAAAAAATAAAATGCTCAGTACGAAGAACATTTCAAAACCACTTTAATAAAAATACAGATAAAATAAATGTTACCTACCATTCAATTTTCAATTACCAATATTATATCGATAGCTTTTCACTATTGAATAAAGCTTTCATCTTTCGGACAATCGAAACTGGCATTTTGTATAATGATATTGGCTCCTCTTTTACAGACTCAATGCATTTTGTTTTTATTAGGTACATACTAAGAATTTGAATTTACAGCTTAAATTATTTTAACTTCGGTGAGGGAGCTTTCTTTTCTGCTCAATAGTGGGCATATCGAAGAAGCCGAAGCCATAACTGGGGATGGTCTTGGTATGACGTGGGGCTTTAGTAAATGAATAATTGACTCAAAATACATCCAGGCACAGAAAAATCTTAAGATAATTAAATAATGCGTCAGTATTCTACCATTATGTCAATGAAAATAAAAATATACAGTTAGTTTTATAAGTAGGTACTTTTATTTATTTTGTACCGCAATCTACAAACATCTTCACAATTTGTCATACCGCCTCAGTACGAGAACACCTTAACTGACTCAGCCAGTATGGCAATCCTAGGCATGGAGATATCGAGCGAAGTCCAGTTTCGCGGTCATTTAGAGGGTAAGGTCAAATTGGCCTTGAAGAAGCTCGGTGTGTTGAACAGATCGCTGTAGTATTTCACTCCAACTCTATGAGGCGCAAGTCTCTGAAAGAATATTAAAGAATACTGTTCTCATCTCTATGCAGGGGAGGCACCACAATACCAGCTTCTCCCTCTGGACCGTATCCAAAAAGCGACTCGAATCGTCGATAGCCAAAACATCTCCGACCGGCTCGATCCCTTGGCGTTGCGTAGAGTTGTAGCTTCGCATTGCATTCTCTATCGTATATATCATGGAGAGTGCTCCGAGGAATTGTTTAGACTAATACTGGCCGCAACCTTCCGCCACCGTACCACAAGGCAAGATTTTCATCCTCATCACTTGGAAAATTAGCGTTCCACCACTGTGTGTTTTCGTGACACTTTTTGCCTCGTACTACCAACCTCTGGAACAAGTTATGGGCTGAGGTATTTCCAGGCCGATACGATCTTCAAACCTTCAAGAACAGAGGGTACACCTTCCTCAAAGGCTGGCAACGCGCTTGTGACTCCTGAGTTGCAGGCGTTCATGTAGTGTGTGTTTTCGGTAGTCGCTTTGCCCCGTGCCGTCTGCTCGTTTGCCCCTTATTCCATAAAACAAGAAAAAAAAAAACGAAGAGATTTTACACATTGTTCTTTTTTAACAAGGTTTTCATATATATAATTGGGGTCAACCATTTTTTTGTACAATGCCTTACGCGCCTATCTATATTCTGTTAGTGGCTGATAACTTATCTGCCAACAAATTGTCCTGTTTAATTCATGGAGGTTACCAGGTGACAGGGGTCCGCAATTCGGCCCTAAAATATGTGCATACATTTTATACGTCCTTATATCTACTGTAGGAGAAAAAACCCCCAAATGTTTGTTTGTATTCATTATTTTGAAAGCATTATGTTGTCCCTTAGGATATAAAAGGGCTCGTATTTTTTTTAACGCCGGTAATGAAAATGGGATCGATTCTTTATATTCATAATATTTGTACTGAATTTGAGATTGTATCTCCACAAACAAATATATAGAATGATGTCAGTTTATGAAATATGTAAATCGTCTATACGAACAAAAAAATTCACCAGTACTATTCCTTTCTGGGGGTAATTAAGTACATTTTCAACAGCCTTTAATTGTGTTTTTGCATAAAAGTAGAATCCCAAATGTTCAACGGACAAGTGTGTATAATATAATAAGATCTATTACAAATTGCCATTCAATTTCAAAGAGTACTTTAAGAATTATTTAAAGTCAAATTTCCAAACAATGTTTTTAAGTTCAAATCACTTAGTATCTACATTTTTTAGGAAATACTTTTTCAAATCGGTTCTGTATCAATATTATACGTCCGACATTCAAATTTCGAAGTTCCATCGAAACCTAAATAGAAAAATGTGCGTAAGTCAGCGTGCCACTTTGCCGCGCCACATAGTCTTGTCGCAATCGTTAAGTAGAATAGTCATCACAGAAACAATGTCGCATACTCTAGTTAATTGAAAACTTACCTAATAGGATAATGCTAACTCAGAACTACTACTATATTAAAATCGAATTATCTTGGTGTTCCTACAAACAAAAAGTCATCTCGATAGGAGCCGCTATTATCACTCATAGAGCCCGAATGTTTTGAATAACTAAATTTTTAATTTTTATGGTGGTTTTGGTTAAGTCAATTTAAAAAACACTAAAGTGATTCATAAAAGCTCAATTAAGTTCTCAAACGAAAGCACCTTTCCTTAATCTTTCAATGTCTTCAAGATCCCAATGAGAGTGATGACAGAGCAACTTTATCCTGCCAATCGACTAAATAGATCCCTAACCTTACCAAAATGTGACTTTGTAAAATTTATAGTAGCAAGTCAGTAAAGTTCGATCGGCATTAGGACCTTTTAAGTTTTATTAATGTGATAGTTTAAATTTCGAATATCCATTTCTTTGGACACGTTTAACCGATAAATGAAGACTGAACGCTTCAAAGAAAATTAAATGGCCATGAGCCTAACCAACATTTTAAGAAACATGAGTCAACGAGTGAAGTAAAATATACGTTAACGAGTTTTTGTGTACCTATTCAATAACTTTTTTTTTTCTTTCTTTTTCTTTTTTAAAAGAGAACTCCCGCATTAGAAATATATCTTGTGTCGCGAGGGACTTTACAAACATACATGAAACGAACACAAAGAACACCCAAACTCAGAACAACAATTTATGGATTACACAAAGTGTCGTCCCATGTGGGGTTTGAACCCACTACACTCGGCGTAGTAAGAAGCGGCGTTTCGACCGTTTAAACCACTACGCCATCCGCATTTTTTATTAAACTATTGTAAATTACCTTTTTTATATCTGTCAGAAGTACTAAAATCTTTGGATATACTGATTAACATTAATAAAAAGTCCACAAACAATAAAAACGAACGCCTTCCTCCTCTAGAGAGAGTATAGCTATTATGACTCATTTTACATTAGCCTATCGCAATCCACTGCTGAAAATAGGCCTATCGATGGATCGATCGATTTTTGGCTTCTCGAGACCGAAAGAATACTCTCAAACGAATTTCGTGCAGGTGGTGTTCTTGTATTTCTCCCTCTTTTCAATTATTATGTATCCCCTTTTTTTTTCCGTGCGGAAATCCTCTCGGATATAACCTATCGGTGGCATGTCGAATCACCACCACCAACCACGGCGTGCCCGAAATTATGTATCCCCCTGCAGTCACACAAAATGATGCACCTCACCTTGATGTAAATAGTAAAATGATTATCTTTTAAATATGTTACTTTGACAGTTTCACAAACGTGAGTATTTTGGATATACCCGAGTAGTTTCTTCAGTTCCAAACATGAACGTTAGTAAAACCATACATCGGTGATAAATATGAATTCCTCTCACAAAACTATTTTCTATCCAAATCAAATTTTAAATTACACTCATTAATATAGAATAACCTAAAATGAACAAAAGGCTTTTTTTATGTCTTAGAGCAGGAATTTATAATTTTCTGTCTCGTTAGCGAAAAGCGAGAAATAAAAAAAAATATAGCTCATCTTCCATCTTTTAAGTAATTTACTTAAAACATCTACGGCCATCAAAGTTCTATTCTGTCTGCATTTTTTTACTTCATTTCCTTGGACAGTCGATCCCCTTTTCCTTGATAATAAAACCATAACTCACACGTACCAATGTTCAAGTTATAATTTTTATACAAGACAAGTGACTTTAAATTCAATGTAAAATGTTGAACTAACATTGACATCCATCGTAACTTTATTGAACTTATGGCGCCTTAAATGCAATACAGAATTTGAATGACCACCGATTTAAAATATTGAATATACATTGCTGTTAATGCCCTCAAATACAAATATAAAATATTATTATAGTTAGAAACACCTGATATTCCTAAGAATACACTATTCATTATATTATTCAATTATTCAAAAATTAAGTCAGCAATAACCAATCTCAACCGAAATCTCAATCAAAAGTTAAACCTTTTTTTTTTAATAAAACGAGGACAGGCAATAAAAGTAAATAATAGTTATCTAGAATGCATGTACACAGTCATGTACAGGTCAGTTCAAAGTTTTATGACATAAACAGTATATACTTACTTATATTAAAAAGATTGGAGCATAGCCGTAAGGTAATTTATAAATAAACTGATTCATGTGAGTTCGACTCGACCCCGCAATAAAGTTGTAAGAGCTGTTCCACGATTTATGAGTGGTTTCCCCCGCTCTGATAATAGGAAAAAACTTAATATCTATGACGATAGTCAGACCCTCGAAAACTTTATTTTGTTCTTGCAAATGATTCCGCCTATCTTTATTTACTTTTTACTTACATTGAAGTGCCCTTGCTTTTCCTGAATTTATTTCTTCATTTCTTCCGACTATTTGTCTTGTTGTACGAGTAAAATTTCTCTACTTTTATTCAATGGTGAATTAAACATTGAAATCATCGCTTACAATGTTAAGTTTAAGTTTGGAACCGTCTGTTACTCATATTGTGTGTGGTGGTGTGGTGATTGTCAACCACATAAAAAATCTGCGAAGAAATTCTAGACTGTTTCTTCTAACCAGCAAAAGAAACTTTTTAAATAATCACATTACTTTTTTAATAAAGGTACCACAAGCAAAAATAATTATTATGTAATTTGTTCACTAGCGTAATGCCCTTCTAATTAATGGGCAACTAGAATTAGAGCAAGTATCTGTATATCACAAAAACATGTGTTTAATAGACGAATTACAGCCAAAATATCAATGTAGTATTAGAAAAAATAAAACGACAAAATATTATGCTACACTATTTTACTATTGGAGTTTATCTATCACCAAAAAAAAACATGCATTTTTTTCACCTTCCTACCCTTTCCCACGTATCATCCAAGCCACAAGCGTTTAAGTTTAAATAAAAAATCACTGAAGCGCACCCGAAACCTTTATTCGAAGAGAAAACGATTTGATTTATACTTTCAAGACCGCTTTCCGTGTGACGGAACAAGAGAAAAGCATTTTAATATTATCTCACTATGTAGAAAACAACGAAAAATCCCTCTTTCCTACACGAAAATACGTTACTTCGTATCCCCGGCATAATAAATCTAAAGGGGGGATACATCTGTCAAAAGTGTAAAATATGTATTTCTTGTACTATTCGCTCTGTCCTTTAGTTTTACTTAAGAGGAAGATGTATTACTATTGCTACTGTCAAACTTAATTTAGTAGATCTATGTATAGTTCAAAATAAGAATGACAATGGTGCTGATTCTGTTGTTCGAAAACTCTCTAAACTAAACTAAAAATCATAAAAAATTGGTTTAGTCCTGTGAAGTACTACGTTTTCAGACAATCAAACATTATTTATTAAAATTTTAATCGAATTTTACTTGCTATATCACTAATATCGTTAAAAACGGAGGCTCAGAACTTGATTTAAGGATTATAATACCTAACATTACTTTGACGGTGACGTGGCTTTGCACTAAACAAGGATTTTCAAAAATTCTACGGCTAAGAGTCCTAAGTACCTATAGGGTACAAAATAGGGGTTAGAAATTTATATGAAACTTTGTTATTTTAATAGTAGTGATTTCAAACACAGTTGTTACTAATTCTTCAAAACCACCCTTCAAACGGGTGCAAGTACGAGTTTTTTTTTACCTTTTTAGATTCCAAACTCTCGGTATAATTATTTTCTTTATCAATAATATTAATAATTAGACACATATTTTCCAAAACTTTAAAACTCTTTTTTTTTAAGTATGTGTTAACGGTTTTTTGGACCTAGACGAGATTTGACACATAGATAGATTATAGTCTAGAATGGCACAGAGTCAACTATTTATCCCGATCAAATTTATTGACAAAATTGACCTTTACGCAAGCGTAACCAATGGCACAAGTTAGTTTTAACATAAATATCTGACTAAAGCTCGTAACTCAGTAATTAATGCGTAATGAAACTTAAACACCATTGACTTTAACTTCAATGTTTTATTAATAATATGTAACTGCCTTTATAAAGAGCCCGCCTTTATTTTCCTATTACATTCCAACATGCACAGAATGCCGACTTTGAAAGCGCCTACTCTTTAAAGAGTGGAATAAAGTTTTATGATTGTTTCCTAGGTACAACATGTATTAGACAAAGAACAATATTTTTATGACATAACTCGGTATCTACGAGAATAACTAGGTTTATAGCTCTTATCTAAGTTAGCATATCAGTGACATAGATCAAAAGACAGTTGTAAAATGTAAGTGGGTTTATACTGTCTTTGTTTTAGGATGCCATATCTGAATTTGAATAATTTAACAGAATAGATTTACGTAATGTAAATTATTTTAGCTAAGGCGAAGATTTATTTATATTAGGCACATATTTAGTCAGACATGTTTTGCTCCCATCAACGTCAGAGTAAACAAACCTACAGGTGCCAACCGGGCACTTTAACAATTAAAAAGGGAAAATGGGCAAATGTAGCTTAGAAGGGAAGGCAATGGAAATTAAGAGATATTGTTATAAAAAATGGACTAGGGATTACTTTCGTCTTCTGGTTACAGGTAATCGATTTTCACCAGCTCGAGTAATACCATAAAATATACTATCCTCCGGTAACAATTGCCGTGGTCACAAGTTCATCTCTTTTTTTGATAAAAAGAAACAAAATCTCTTGACTATCAGATTGCCTACTGAATTACCTACTATATTATGAGAATTAGCTTTAATTCAGAATTTGATATGTTATAAATTGCGGGACCTTGTGCGATCGTCAATCAAAGGTAGAATACCTTTGTGGAGATGAAATACCTCAAATTTAATCGAGTTAATCCCGTAATTCATTTTATTAAATTTGATAAATATATGCTCCAATGATTACGGGTTATAATGATGTTTGATGACTAGTTCATTTTGTGTAGGTTTTTTAATGTAAGTTTACAGTATTGAGAAGTTGACGACGGTGTCGCAATGAGGTTCATTGTTGTTCAAAAACGGACATGAATCATTAGAATCCGCATAATGTCTTTTAACTAAACTATTCATCACCATACACAAAGCAAGAAAATCTAACTGTGATATGAACACGCTACCCCATTCAGGAGAATTAGGTTATATATCCAAAGTAATACGCAACAATTCAGTATGGAACGATTCTGGAATACCGCTTTGATCACTAGCATCCGCAAATGCCTGCTAAAGGATGGCTGGCCGGTCATGCAGAAGTTATCGCTTATTGAAATCGATCTCGTGACCCGGTACCGGGCTTTTTCCAGCACAATTGTATGAAGTCACTTCGTTTGCATTCTGTTTACATAGAAGATTAAAGACGTGAGGAGCAAAGTTGATGTTAGCTACGCAGGGTTCTTAAGAATCTAGTAACTTGTAAGATTTTATAAAAAAAAATAGATATATAATAACCATAAACACATAAAAATACACCGCATTACATTCTACATAATACATACTATCACAACATATTAAAAAAACCGTTCAAGAGTATGTCGCGTCACGTGCAGTTTTTAAACAAGTAACAACTTCACCTAAGTATTTTTTCTAAGGATTTTGTGTTTATTACGAAATGTTTCAAATTTATATACCTAGTATATTAATACGTTGAGAGTAATAGTCGACTAATATCTCCAAAATGGCCAGAGCCGTGCCCTTATTTAATCATTAATTGGTAAACAACCCCACGGTAGTCAAGTGTAAATCTTTTGTGGGGCAAATCTATGTTTGCAATAATAAATAAGTGATGTGTTGTGAACGTAATAAAATATCGAAATCTGCATCTTATCTACATAATTTATGCCCACGACTATTTTTTATAGGTTTCCGCAGGAATTAATATGGCACAAGTATATTTTTTACCCTGTACTTTGAAGATGAAGCAACACAGCATTTTGGCCTTCATATTTCCAAGAATAAAGATAACAGAAATATATACCAACTAGTATGTTGCCCTTTCCTATATTAAACTAATAAGATCTTGTAAATATTATTATAATGTTCTTTGATCTTTATTATAATGTTTTACCTTGCGTTATTTGTGCTGTTGGTATTCCGAACAAAATAAAATAAAAATATAAAAAATACCACATCTTATTTAATCACGAATGTATTTGTATATTTACAAGCCCACGCACACATAGGGCTGCGCGCACAACTGAGTTGAACTATCTATACGCACTTTGTAATCATAATACAAAATTAAATTCTGACCTGTCATAATCTCCCAAACTGCCGAACTTACGACAAGTACCGATAAAAACATCTAAACTTACCCGATAGCACGCTCGGCTGACTCGCATCGTTGCCACCTTTTCAGTTTCGCATCAAAGGCTCCCTTTTGATCGGT
Organism: Arctia plantaginis; assembly: GCA_902825455.1. NCBI lineage: Eukaryota > Metazoa > Arthropoda > Insecta > Lepidoptera > Erebidae > Arctia > Arctia plantaginis. The sequence goes on from CADEBD010000422.1 coordinate 15,547,054, forward strand.
TTCCATGCCCCTAATTAGCAGTACCTCGTTCGAGATCCGTTGGACTGTAAGATATTGTTTATTGGTAGTAGATCCGCCGCACCAGCGCGCCAAGGGGCTAACTGGCACGGAAAATTGAGGCGAAATCACACACTAAACGCTTGCCCTCATTTCGTATGAATCTTGAATTATTTTGATGGAGTACTTAACGCATAGTTTGCCAATTATTTAAGATTTACACCAATTCAGCGCAACTATAGTGAACTTTTAAGTTATACAAGCTATACTACCAGTAGTTATTGCGTCAAAAAAATTGAAATGGAATATTTTTATAAATTTTGCTAGGTGGACTAAGGCTATAACGTATTTTAAAAGGTTTTATGCCACTCAGAAGTAAGTGCGACAGAAGATGAATGACAGAGATGGCGTAATGGTTTAAGCGTACGCCACGCCGCTTACTACTACGCTGAGTGTTGTAGGTCCGATCCCCACATGGGACGACACTTTGTGTGATCCACAAATTGTTGTTCTGAGTCTGGGTGTTCTTTGTGTCCGTTTCATGTATGTTTGTTAAGTCCCCCGCTACACCGGATATATTCCTAATGCGGGAGTTTTCTATAAAAAATAACTTAGCCTCTGCTTCACAAAAGATATAGTAGTTCTTAATTGAGAAACTTCAAAGCTAACCAGAACCGCAAGGAAGAAAGAAAGGAATATGCGTGTCACCCTGAAATATGGGATATACTCCACCTTATTTCACTGCCACTGAGACTGTCATCCTGGATAGGGTTACGTTTACCTCAAGTTAGAATATGTGGAATTTATCAAATGTTCAAGAAAAAGTTTAAATGTGCCACAATATTCCACGATGTTCTAAAAGTAGATTTTTCGGGCAAGTTCACAAAACTTATGACACTTTCTAATATATCAGGCAGCTCAGCATGTAATAATAGCAAAAGAACTATTTTCATTTTCCATTGCGCTATATTTTTCTTTGAGAAAGTTCTTAGACTCATCTCCCTCAGGAAACACGTATGCGGTACAGAGTCATAGGCTTTGACAATCAATGACCTTTTTACTAGATTCTTGAGTTACAGCGAGCTTGTTGAATAAGTTATAACTTTTATTTACCTACTGCAACACAATAATAACAGGAGTTGTTGGTAACATGGTTACATCAAATGTTATGTTAATCATCAGTATGACAGTAGGTAATATTATTACTATTTAAATTTTAAAAAAATTACAAATCTGAACATAATATGAATAAACTTCGCTGTTTAAGTCAAACTAAGTATTTTAATTACAAAAGGCCATAGTGTCAAAGTGGTGCCGATAAAATCTGTGAACCGAGTTGAAATTTAGTTTTGCGAAGCGTCAGAATTGATATTCGAAAAAGTTTTATCAGCTCTCAAAACTTCGCTTTTTCTATTAAGATAGTTTATTTCTTTTAGTTTATGGAATCTGTAAATGATTTTTGTTTTAATAGGATTTTATTTCTACTACATTCCACTCTGAACAAAGGCGCACAGTAAGTTTTCAACTATATAGCTTTTGAGGCTGTGATCACTAGCACTAGTGACATTTGCTTGTCTCAATTTGAAAAGTCTGATACTACAGTATTAAACTAGATACAAGAACAATATATTTCACCGTTTCATTTTTCATAAGGCTCGTAAAAGCTCAACGTATTTGATAATTCACAGATAGCAATAAATTGTGATCAAGTCACAAAATGTAGTAATAAAATGCCACGTGGTGAGCGGTTTATTGCCAGAAACGGAAATTTAATTAGACACCTTCTATCTTCAGGACTAGGGTGGAAATTTTAGTAGCCAATATTTTTCAATTAAGTACCATAGTAGGTCCTAACGATTGTATTAAAACTGGCATCTTATAGCAAGAATTGCTACCGGTAACGGCTCTTGGGTAAGTTTTAAATACTGGACTATGTGCGTCCAAGCTTTCGCTACGCACTCTCTTACAACAGTCTTAAGATCAATACATCTTGAAACTCATGACCATCATATAATTTATAAGCAGCTTTTTCATAATCGAATGATGTTCTAAATGATTTTGATTGGACCATAATGGCACTTAAATTATACTTAAATGCCGTACCACTATGCTTTAATAGATTTTACAGCATGGTTAGTAAAACTTCATCATACTATAACCAGTTCAACACATTTTTGAATCTAAACACCGACCCAAATTGCAGCTGTAGAAAATGAGAAGACCTACGAATTCAAAGACTTCTCGTCTCGTTAACTCTAGAACAACTTTTTATAATACAGCTCCCTAGTAGCATGATAAATGTATTGTTATAACCTTAAATTACTTTTAATAAATTACCTTACTAGTAATTTATAGTGTAGTAAATAAAATACCTTACAAACAAATAGGGTCGTCGGGTCTGAGCTCTTTGTCAAGGATATCTCCGACGAACGCGACAAAGTTTTTATTAAAGTTTTAATATGAAGAGAATGCTTACCGCGTGTACTCGTATGTTAGTTATTACAGCAAAGAGTAGCCTATGTTACTCGCTGATAATGTAATGTTTGCAAATATGTTTTCTTTAGAGTCTTCGGTTCGGTCGGTTCTTTAGAGTCGGTCGGTAATAACCTATTATTACCTACCGCTTATTATTGTTATTATGTCGAACTCGAACCTTTTAAAAATCGCACTCCGTCTCGCGTACCAGTAGCCGGGGAACCAGGTGTACTCTAGAAAGTAAATTCCTGATATCCCGACGGACCTCGAGCCATCTAAAGCTTGTAGATGACATCCTCGTGTATGGGTACCACGATGTTCCCATTCTACTCACTAAAATGGTTATTATAGCTAAAGTATAAAATTTAAATATATTATTATGTAATACCTCAGCACTGATTTTTTTTTTTGCACATTGATTGGTACGTTCAAAATATAATACACAACCACAAACCACTACGCCATTCCTATATATATAACCAATATATATATCCAATATAACCTGTGTTACTCGCTGATAATATTGCTCTCTATAGGTTTTTTTTTTAATCGGTCTAGTAGTTGCCGAGAATATCCATCATAAACAAACAAACAAAAAATCTAATCTTTCCTCTTAATAATATTACTCGTAGAATAGGTTACGTATATTTTTAATACTCTAGTGGTTAACTACATAATACTCTTACAGTATAGCATACTAAACTGTACTCACGCGTTCTAAAATTTTACACTTAACAGTTTAAAACTTTAATTAAGCTCTGTAAAATGCTTATTTCAGGTACCCGTTTGATCAGTAAGCTATTCCCGTGCAAAAAAGCCTTTATTGTGTACAGGTTATATTTTGGGCAGTATTGATCGACCGGCTAGACGATCCGACACGCCGAGGGACCATACTTCTTCAATTATTCAGCTGCCTACTTCCACGGTAAAACTCGTTTGTTACATCTTGAGTGTATTGCTATTTCTCTTTTATGGTATGAGGAAATCATCTGTCCTTGTCGTGCACCAGTCCGACATTCTCCGGGGGAATGTTAATAAAAATATATTTTACTTTCTAAATTCGGACTGTTTTATTGCTGAAGTGACGTGCAACGTGAGTGAACGAGGAAATGTGGGTTAGGAATTCAAATTTTGTGCCTCACAAACATTGTATGGACTGTTTCTTTTTCAGGCATTTTTGGAATATCCACTTATTTTAGAAAGTCGTTTCTCGATGTTAATGTCTCATGCTATGTTCAGTGTTTTCTCTAAAATTTCTGCTTGTCTCATTTACAGTTTGAAATACAAATCTACAAAATAATAATGAGTTCACAATACATTTACATTTGTTAAATTATAATCAATTCTTGTAAACCCTTAATTATAAAGTCTTATTGCATATAATAATTTTTATAAATAAAAACCCTATGTATAAATCTAGTTTTAAGCTACAGTTTTTATTTACAAGTTATAACAATAATATTTCGTAACTAGGCTTCTTTCGCTTGATTATTTCTTATTATGTGTTTCTAATTTTGAAAATATCCAACTTCTATACAACTGTTGGCCCCTTATTTAAACCCGTTAGAGGTGAAATTTCCAAAAATCCTTTCTTAGTCAAGTCCTTTCAACATCTAAATCATCAGCTGTCAAAACTTCAAGTTTGTAGCCACAGGGGTTCAAGTTTGCAGAGCCAGCAAGCCAGGACAAGTAATTTTATATGATAGAATATTAATGTTGTTCATTATATCTGAAACCCTAAAGGCAAATTTACGTTAAAGTCAGACGTAAGAGTCATAAGGGAAAATTTTGTCAACGTAAGTACTTGGAAATATCATAAGCTGAAAGCACCAATAAAGATAGTCGATCGTGAACGTTACAAGTCAATAACCGTTAGGGCCGGGTATCTGGGTACTGCCACACCATTTAAAGATTAGCGATAATAGAGGTACTACCGTGTCTATATTCTGATTTTAGTTTACATTCAAATAGGTGGAATGGTAAAATTTTACAAGCTAAAACATCAAGAACTTATTTTATCTAGGGGCACGGCAGTGCCACCGCTGAGACAAGCCGAATGAAGGGCACTATCTACCTTTTCTCGAAATACTTTGTCGTTATTTTGAACCCTCATAATTTGGATTAGATTATACCAGAAATCAAAAGGAAACTTATTAAACATATAAAGTTTCAATTACATAGCTTTTATACTATAGATTTTATTGATATCTAAAAAATCTCTATTTCGTCACTGACTCACTGGTCATCATCAAAATGCTTTGGGTACTTCCTGAAGTCCTAGAAAGATGCAATTGGTATGTAAACTATTCCATCAAAATGTTTTGGCTGGGATTGTTATTTCTATAACCGTAACCATTGCATGTATTAAAAAATATAACATTCATAAATAGGATATAATTGTTGTTAGGAGACGACAGTTTGATACAAGATTATAAATAAAATTGTGAGGTGCAATTCCTTATTACTCGTATTTATTCAGTAGAAGAATCATGAGCTGAGCGACTTGACGCTATTAGACGAACGCTCTTTAATCATTTTTCTAGATATATATTTTTTATCGTCGTCGAGTTAACAGATATGCAGAGGGTACGCTAAAAGCTGTTCATTAGAATAGAAACCACATCTGCAAGGGTTTCCATACTCTCTTGTGCATAATTGTATCTAAGTTATACTATTTTAATCGTTGTTTTTATGGTAAGGTTGGGAGCAATGAGCAGATGGGTCACCTAATGCCACGTGACTACCGCCGCCCATCGACACCTGAAACAGGAGTTAAAAGTGTCAGAATTAGCCATCAATCAATAAAGCGGTTTATCTATATACTGGCACTCTACACATCATCACATAAACAGCGTTTCATAGTCTACTGCAAGACATAGCCCTCTCCTTAAAAAAGAGATTATAGCCTATTGTAGCCTTTGCAGTTCTGTCGTCCTGCGCAGTTTGCTCCCTTAGTCGGCTCTTAAGACACCCACGAAATGAATACGGGTGGTGACACGCCGTATTTTTAAACCGTTACCACACGGATGGTCCAATACCACACGGATGCCCATCACCACACAGACGGATAATATAGGTAGGTAGAAGAAGTTAACTGTCTTTGACTACAAATACCGCCCTACTAAATTAGTACCTTTCCTCAATGTCGATATTACTACTGAACCTCAAATGAGAATCTAAGGAGGCTAGGTGCAATAAATATTAGGAATTTAGGAGCCTTATGCCGATCTCTGTAATTCAGGGACTAATACTCAAGCTTATGTTGTAATATACTGTGTTGGATATTGCGTGTTCGACCAAATCAACCTTGTATTAAGTTAATGAAATACATAGTAATGTTTGTTGGAGCATTGCGAATTGTTCTATAGTATCAATGTTCTTACTTATATAGTATAATATCTTGTATAGTTATAAGCTATAAGATTATGATTAACCATATTCTTTTCAGACTAACCCGTAAGAATTTATTGTGATTGGGAGACGTATCTATCAAAGAAACCTATTCTTTATTAGATATAGAGTACTTTGACCTAAGTTCTTTTGAAATGGTAGGACCCTAAACATGTTTTGTGTACAAGGTATGTAACCTTATATCTCAGTTGAAAAAAATTGATGGCCGACTGCAGCCATGACCAATAAATAATAAATCGAGTGCTTGTAAATATTATGATTGTTTATCATTAATGAACTGAACCTACTAAGAGTACTAAATCGTATACTTTTAGATCACATGAATTAAAATTCAACCTGATTCCGTGAGTTTAGGCATGATCCTAGAAAAAATTGAATGGTGATTACAAACTTTCTCAACAGCAGGTGATATACATACGCCAATATGTCTGACTCCTAAACTTACAACACTAGTGAACTGTCAAAATAGCACCCCACATTGCAATAAATCAGGAATTCCAGATGAGAAAATATGGAGTATTAGAAGAGAAAGATAGATCAGCAATTAAAAGAAAGAGATCTTACTAATGTTTTCTCTGATAGCAGGGATAAGTTGGTAATATGATAAACGATAACTATTGGGCATTATCGCAAAAGTGAAATAGGTATATTGTAGTATCTGTTGTCTTTTTCACTTTCACATAGATATAAAAAAATGAATTTTGGTTTTCTTTCCTTATTATTTGTTGATTTGTTAATATTATGCTGTAACTCTTCCGAGTAAAACCACAACGGAAAACATAGCATCAGTTATTTATTTACAATTCTTTGAATAACATGTACCGCATTTATGTAATAATGTATCTGGATAAGCTTAATCGGTTTTGTAACTGAATTTCCTTTTTTTATATTTAATGCATGCTGTGGCAGCCTTTAATTAAGGCTATACTATAAAATATAAAAATATGGTAACCTTAACATATATTTTAGTGCAAGCCTTGTTGGTTATCCTCAATACATAAATAAATCAAGACTAAATTTTCACAGAAGTTTGCCTGTATTCCAAAAAGTAATAGAAATAATGAAAACTGCCCTAATGTTTCAAACTGACATTAAGTATGATATTATGTACCAAAGTTTGGAATGGCAAAGGCATTTTAGCTTTCTATCATAACTGAGCGGTTCACAATAATAACATGTGCTTAATATACGCCCTTCCCAAACTAAAAGTAATGTACCGCATCGGCGCCGTAAAGTGCCGTGTGACATTTTTCAATCGCTTAATGGTGCAGTATTATTGGCTCATGAGGTCGTCCAAAGCGGAATAATGTGTTAGGGTGACCTCCACTTTAATTATAAGAAGACAGTTTAAGGCAAGAACTTTATTAACTTTAAAAAATGTTATGATCATGATTTAGCTGAGGGATTACTGACTTTGACACCGGCAATTTAGAAGATTAGAAAATTATTAAGTATAAAAATGAAGGAGTAGCAAATTTTAAATACAAATATGTTTCTGTTGTTATCTGGTTATATAATAATACTATTGTTAATTAAAAACCAGTCAATAAAAGGAAAATAGGATCTGTATAATAATGCTAAGTTAGTAAAAAGTAATAGATTCCTTTTTGAACGTCGAATATCAAAATTGCTAATAATGTTTAGCTTTTAATCAAATTAAGAACTGCAACAAAATCATATTTATTAAACTATTTCTTTACAATTAATAAACTTTTTTTTTAATATACGAGTAATAGCCTGTTACTTATTTAAATATATGGATTCTTGTTTTAAAATATCAAATACAGTTTGATAGTACCAAAAAAGTCCCAACTGTTTCAGAGAATATGGTGAATGTACACGCCGATGTATGCAATGCACTGACAGGGCAGTTAGTGCGATCGTTTGCAAACCATTTACATGGCCATGACCAGCGCTAACAAAATAAGCAGGTATTCGATTTAGTACAAAATTAAAACTAAATTACAAATGTACCGTTGAAATAAAATAAAATAAATAATTAATAAAACATTTGTAATTTAATTCGACTGGAATGTTATAAATATTTCAGTCGAAATAATTGGTATTTTGTTTGCATGTTAATTAAGTTATACTTTAATATGAGACTAATTACATTTTTTTTCATTTATTGGTAATCACAGGTTCCACCTAAGTGCTTTATTTACAAAGAGATACTTATATTGAATGAACTAAGTTTTATTTTGGTTAGTCTGAGAACCTTTTAGGTTTTTGTTTCCGTATGATTATCGTAGTAAATATCGTGGCAGTAATTTTTTAATAAAAACACAATTTAAAAAATTCGCAGTCATGATGCTTTGAGAATTAAACGGAAACGAAAATATTGACAACTTTATTTCGTACTAATGTGTATATGGTACTAGCTTTTGCCCGCTGGTCCGCCCGCGTTTATGCCGGTTATCAAAGTCACCTATGTTACTCGCTGGTAATGTAGCTTTCCATTGGTGAGTTTTTTTTTTTTAAATCTATTTAGTAGTTTCGGCGGGAAATCGTAACAATTAAACAAACTTATTCTCACATTTATTATAATATAGGTCTTTACGTATGAAGTTGAAAATTTGTATGAAAGTTTTGAAATTTATAGATGTTTTCATTTTAGCTAATCAAAGTACTGGTCCAAATTATCTACAAAATTTTGGCATTTTGATGGCAGTTTGTTTATCCCTTTATTGTAGGACGGCGGCGATGGAAATTTTTCCCATTTAAAAAAATTGTCCAAATTTTGAAAAAAGTAGAAATCTGTTGGTTTATGGTCCGGTGAGTAGGTACGGTGGGCGACGGAGAGCTGCCAGCTATAACTCTTCTAGCTTTGCGATGATCTGTCGTGAAGTGTAAGCTCACGTGTTATCGTAGAGAACTATTGGGGAAGAGCCATTGACCATCGTAGTTGTTGAATTGCGAGCGAGATTTTTTTTTTGTGCGGGAATCCTCTCGGATACCACCCACCGGTGGTTATGTCGGACTCGAACCGACCAAAAACCGCACGCCGTCTCGGTTAGCAGTTGTCGGGGAACCAGGTGTACCCTAGGAAGGAAAACCCTGATACCCCGACGTACCTCGGGCCATCTACGGGCGTAAATGACCCCTCCTGTGTGGGAATCCCTATGTCCCCTTTGTGCTCCCGAAAGGGCGCGGGCGCTTCAAAGCGCGTCTCGCCACCACCCCGGCCTGCTTCTGCTACGGTGACAGATGGCCTCACCTACCACCCCCAGGCCTGCGCTTATGGAGGAAGGAGGTCATTCTGCGACCTCCGTCGCCTGAGTCGTCTGCGGCACCTGGCCAGTTGCCGGGCCTGGCGCTCCGGGAGAGTTCTAAACCTCTCCCGGTCTTACTTGGCCATCTCTTTAACAAGCATAACTTGCTCGCAGAAGGAGACGGCGGAGTTCCATGAATTTTCGCTCGGTACCATGGCGGCAATCATATTGCCGAGCGAGAGAACTCCCACCTCGATGGCCGATACGAGGCAATGCCTCTGCTCCACCCACGCCGGGCATTCTGCCAGCGCATGGAGCGCTGTTGCCACGGTTCGGCCATCGCAGTGGTGGCACTCAGACGTTGGCTCCTTGCGGATCAGACACAGGTAATCTCCGAAGCATCCTTTCCCGGTGATCACCTGCGTCAACCGGTATGAGAGGGTTCCGTAATGCCTCTCGAGCCAATCCTCCATATCGGGTCTTACCGCCGCGATAACGGCGTGCCCAAGCAGTATTAGACCCGTACACGTCGTTAATGTTTCGTGTTGTTTGCGCATCGGTATTTCCATGGAGGAACTTGTATTCGAAAATTGTACGAATTTTCAGTTTATCCATGGCGCCAACAACTACCACAATTTCACAAAAATAAAACACTATCTGACACAAATGACTGAATTTTAAATTAAAATAACATGGCATGGATACATACATAGTTTATTAAATCTAACAATGCTGGTTTTACAAATCTCCAACTTGATAAATAAAGCCTTATTGTAAGTATGGATAGTTGCTAATCTAAACCATATTTAAACATGAAATAACATTTTATAGAGAATAACCCCTAATCTTTGGTGTTACTTAACTGAATTACTAAGATTACAAAGCAATGGTAAGGCACTTAGAATACAGACACCAAAAACACTCTCTGAAAATTTGATTGTTTATAAAGTTTGGCAAATAAAAAAACTGTAGAACAATTTCGTTTTCACCCTCTCCCTTATGAAAGTATTTCACGGTAATCTCTTAAGACTACATCGCAAAAACTCAAACTCTTTAAAGCTACCATATTCTTTTTATGAGTAAAATGTGTTTTTGTAGCACCACGCTCCCCGCTTAGAATAATAAAGAGGAAAAACTTATTAGCCGTACTATGGAGATATATGTACAAGAGACTTATTGAAGATTCGAAGGTATTAAGTAGAACACCTCACGTAATTCATTGCTCTTTTTATTCATTTAGTAAAGAAATAAAAGTAGCTGGCCGTAATAAAGTATTTCTTAATTATCTTGAACGTATTACTAGTTTATTTAATTCATAGTTTTTAGGTAAGCGGTGCCTAAATCTTTTCTTGATAATGCCAAAGCTTAAAATCTACAAATATAATAATAATGTAATGAAAATTGTAGTGTACGGAGTTACCAACAGCAGTCGTTATCTTTACATAGTATAAAATGAAGACGCTTCTTTTCTTCATAAAACATGCATTTTACTCGTATAGTATAGGATGGGAAATGCTAGAATTTCAAAGAATGGTAATATGAATGAAAAAACATGTTATTGTGCGCTTACATGGCAAACGCTGGCTAAAAGTTACACCATATATGTCTATCTCCTAATAATAATATATAAATAACCCACAGTAAGCATTTTTATGGTTTACATAATACAAAAAGTAATGGGTAATTTACGAAGCTATTTTGAACAATACAGTATTATTCCTTATCTAAATAAATACGTTCGATACGTTATGCATTTAATGTAAATCAAATTTGCCTTTTACAGCATATAATTAAAGTGAATATCTTGTTAAACATCAGAGATTTAAAATGCGAGGGCATAGCGGAAATCGCCGCGTCAGGCTGTACGTCTGTCCCGGGTAGCAGCGATCGGCAGGAGCAGAGCGGGCCTATAAATATTGCATTCACAGATGTCCTATAGTCTTATTTTAATAATAGCATAATTAATTACTACAAACTGAGACCTTATCAGTAGTAAGTTATCTAAATTACGAGCGAAGCCGGGGTGGATTGCTAGTATATTATACAAGGACCTAAAACTTAAGGAAAAGTCGTCATCTTTAATACTCAAATCGAAATTTAAACTGAATAATGGATTTGAAAATGTACCAATAAAGTTAATATTTCACATGAAATAGGTCTGACATTTATGAAAATATAGGCATAAAATAATAATGAAACAAAGTCATTGCAATAACATGTGAATTTATAACATATTGTTCAGAAATGTGCATCTATACAAGAAAAGGCGTTCTCCGAAAATAAATAAATAGCATTTTCTTTGACAAATATGGCTTCTAAAATATGCCTTACCATGTCTTTTAAATATGTCTATATTCTATTAACAAATATACTCGTAGGTATTCAGCATTACTGGCTTTAAAAAACACAAGAAACCCCACGAGACAAACAAAAACCGGAACCGAGACATCTTAATCTTAATTCATTGCAGAGCAGGTATTCAATTACAGTTAATATGTTTAAAAATGTACGCCTCCCCAGAAGGGTACCGACCGCAGTATTAATGAAATTGACTTCCCGGGGGAAGAAACGGTACCATCCCGGTACCTACCCCGAGGTAACTATCCCGCGCTACGTGCTACCCGCCGAATCGTTGCGGTCATACTGCGACAGGGGCATCGATAGCGTATCAAATTAATGAGTTCCTGTCACATTCCAAGTTTCTGCAAATAATTGTCTCAGTTAAATAGAAATTTAAAATATATACAACTCAGTTCAGTTTCAATATAAGTAACTATTATGCACTGAGCTTTTATTGATTACAGTATTTTTTTATTTTTGGTTCATCATCAACATCAGCCAATCGCAGTCTACTGCTGAACATGGGCCTCTCCTATTGCACGCCACTTAGATTTATTTTGGGCTTCTCGCATCCAGCTCCTGCCAGCCATCTTGCGCAGATCATCACTCCATCTGGCCTGTGGACGTCCTGTCCTACACTACCTTTGCGTTTGTTTGTTTGTTTGGTTGGTAGTTTTTTTATTAAATTGTCATGTTTTTATAATAATGTCTTTAAATATGCCATGGAAAGTACCGAGATATAAATAAACAATTAAAAAGCACTGAAACTACGTATTATTGGCTTGCAGCTACAGCAGCAGTACAACTGTACAATTTTCACAGTGGTTAGTTGCCAATACCTACATCCTAAACATTATCTAATTGTTTTACTAATAAAAATAATCTATAGTCTAATGCTAAGTTATAGCAAATAATTATGAGACAAGAAATGTTATAGAAAATATTATGCTATGGTTAACCGTTTTCGGTTCTAATTGAAACCACAAGCAAAGGGAGGGCTTTCAGAAGGGGTCCTGCTGGTCCCCAGTATCTGGTAACTATCAGGAGGGCCATGTGCTTATAATATTAGGTAATAGATTAAAATATCATAATCAGTTTAATGTTATGCTAAAAGAATTAAAAAAAGCTATATATAAATTCTCAATAACTTAAAGATATTTTATATATTTAAAGTCTATAATACTTCTAATTAATAGAAGCCCTTTGCACCAAATTCCTTCCCAGAATTAATTGTAATAATTCTGTGAACTTAAATCTTTTAATCAATTTTTGTTTCTTTTGAAAAAATATGGTTTTATTTATTGTTTTGCTTCTTATTGAACTCTGTTAAAAAAGCATTGATATTATTTAACAATATAATTGATTGACTGGATTGAGTTTGTTTAAAATAAAAGTAAAAGAAATATAGTGTGCTTGTAGTATATCGTTAACGTTGCTTTCTAATAGTTGAACAATGAACATTAAACCATTCTAAAATACTGTAAATGAATATAATAGCTTGATCGCATGCTCATCGTGGTTGAGGCACTTTCGCAGCTACAACTTAATATACAGCTTATGAAGAACTTTTCCCGCCACTCTCACACAATCTGATTTAAACTTTTTACGAGCGACCACGCAATCTCATCAGTTGTGTCACACTTGGGAACTGTGTAACACCCTCGAAAATTTCACTAATTTTAATTAATTCAAACTGCACACTGAAAGTCAACTCTTAAACACCCCACCCGACTATAAAGCCAAATCCTGTCTACAAACGACTGTTAGAACTTAACGAGTTCATACATCCTTGTCTACGGTTACAATGGGGCTCGTAAAATTAATACCTTACCTCTGAGTCGTCGGGTGGCCTCTCTAGATGGTAATTCCCCCTTAAATATTTAAGTTTTCTGTGCACCCTTCATCCGCAACAAGATTCAATTTCACGCCCTAAAAAGTGGTTCGCTTTGGGCGATTCTCGGATGCTCAAATGTCAGGAGACATGACAGCATCCAAATAACCGAGACCTCTGTCTATTAATGTTTATATATTTATAATAGTTGCTTGCCTATTAAACGCCAGATATAGGAGATCAAGGTATACTGGTTGGAGCTTTGAACAGAAACTCTTCAAGTATTATCCGGTTGCATACAGAATGGAAATGGTAAAACTCAATTGAATCAATCTTGCGTCAAATTGGCGAAGATTTGAAAGGAAGTTCACATTTTAAGGTCGTTTTGTTCTGCTTAAACGATTTCAAGGGGGTTAGCGTTTTCAGTTTCATGTTGCAATACAAATAAATCATTTTAACAGTAACACACATTAATGTGAATTAACTACTGCTTTAGAAACGAGTAAAAGAACATCTCTTTACTAATGAATACAGTGCAATTGTAGTGGCGCACCAACGCACCACTGCCAAATAATAATTAGTCAAGTGTCCTCGTTACGAACAATATGTGCCTAATTTACAATTGCGGTGTGTCAGAAGTGAATATGCTATACTGTATTACTTAAATAGCAGAGATCCGGAAACTGCTTTTATTAAGCCATCTACACTCGGGTAAAAACTCTCATTTAGGCGACACACATCCAGATATACATGAGCGTCACTTTGTCGTGGTTAGCATCTGTGACGGGTGAAGAGGAAACCCTGTCTCATTACTGCCGGCCAGTTCGCCGGCAGTAAGTTCCAAGTGAGAGATATTAAAAGATGCGACCGTGGTAATACATCTCTCGACACTCGCCATTGAGCGTATGGCGGCCAGTAGCTGGAAATCTCTATAAAAAATTAGTTTTTACTTTGATGACTGCAGTGAGGATGCGACGCAGCAGTGAAGCAGGGCAAACGCCAGAATTTGTAGAGCCGAGTCCTCACTGCAGTCACAGTAGTTGCAGACGGGACTTCCTCCTAGCGACTATGTGCAGGTACTAACCGAAGCACAAGCACGTGGAGCCTACAGCCGGCACGATCAACGAGCTATTGTCGCTCGGCCAACGGCGTCTCATCAGAAAGTCAGTCCTATACTCACACACACACACACACACACACACAAGCACACACACGCTAAAGAACACGTTGTAATCAGGCACATGCACAGACTGGATTGATTTTTATATTACATAGCACACATACAATATATAATAGTTAGGCTTAATGTATTGTATATTGGGGAGTTGGCGCTGATAGTCAAAATACAGGCTTCGCCTAGTTCGACTAACAGATGCTTGATTCTTTTCATTTTAAGACATATTAATATGCCTGTTTAAAGATGTAACCTGTAAGTTTGTGTGTGTAATATATTAATAAATAAATGAAACTAGTTTTACGAGTTTTTTTAGTACTGGTTTGTAGAGTCACGCTTTCGTATGGTATACCATACGGAAACCTGAGTCTATAAATTAACGCCATTATGTCACAGGTTATAGAGGTTTCTACAGGAATATCTCTCAAATAGTATAGCTAATTCTACCAACTATCTACTGTGCCATACCATCGTCAGAATACTATTTACTTTGAATAAGTAAATAATGTAATGTCTGTCAATATTACAATGTGAACTAAGCACTTCTTGTGAAAATTGAACTAATATCTAAAAGTAAACTCCGAAGCGTAACGTTTCAAATTATCGTTTATAAACAGTTAGTTTTAGTTTGAAACAATTTACGAACTTCGACAAAATACATACTAGAGTTTCAAAGGCGTCTAATTGTGATCGAGAACTCGACTCACGTATATCGATATGACCTCTTAAATCACACATAACGTTATCAAACTACATGATTAATTTGATTAGCTACGTGTGCAGCCTTAATGATATCTAGTGTGCCTACGTTGTTAACCAAGACATAGAAAAATAATAAGGATACGATATAACACTTGAGCAAATGGTTTTTTTCACAATGTACAATGTTAAAACACGACTAAATCGACTAATTTTATTGACATTACATTCGAGTTGAAGTGTTTTGGTTAGGGATAGGAGTTTCTGATTCTATAAAGAATACTGTGTTATCGGTACAGTATCTGTTATAATAATATTAAAGATCGTTTAATGATTGTTCGTCGTTTCATTGATCGATCATGAATCGTTTGATCACCGTTCCTCGTGACGAGAATCTTGTGAAAGTTGAATAAGAAAAACAAATAAAATATTTAGATTTATCGACCAACTTCTTAAGAGGCTCACAATAGACGGCTGGATCAAGGGTCTGATGCAGAAGGTAGTTCTCCTTAACACGGCCCGTATAGTGAGTAGGTTCCTGTCTTTGGAACCCTAACCACCGGTGTTTTTGTACCCGAATTCTACTATTCTTCGTAAATAATTTGAATGAATTTCACGACACACTAAAGAATTTAAAATTTGGAAGACTTGGAGTGCATTTCGTAAAAAGCGTAGATCTCTGACACTTTTCAAGAAAATGTGTTATCTCTTCCTAATCATTCCCTCACTCCCGACTCGTGACTCCCTTTTATCCTGTCAACTATCTGCTTTCATTGGCTGCGACCAGGCGCTTAGTGGAGTGCGATACTTATTGGCATTTCCAGTTGTTCAGCGATCCTATGTGATTATCTTTTGGGATTTTTGCCTATGGGTCTCTTCCCTTTTACCTCTCTATTCACCATCAATCGCTCCAGGTTGTCATTTATGTATTATAATTGTCTTGTCTCATATTTCATATTTACAAAAATATAAGAATACGTTTATAAAGTTATGCGTCTCAAGTAAGATCGATTTTGTTATGAATTATTGTCGAACTTCGACAACCAGGCAAACTCTAATTAATAATTTACAACGCGGATGCAACAAACTTGTTGCGGTTTTAAAACAATACATATTTAAGTAAACTTAGGTAGAAAGTTAAAGCACGGTTTTCAAATAGATAGCAATAGACAACTTTGTCTATTCCCTTTCTAACACAATATATATGTAACAAAACTCTAAACAAAAAGGTCATAACTGTAAATCACAGTAGTTATGCACAATGTTATTCATATTGTCTGTATTATGAATTCAAATAAAACAATGTAACAGTATGCATAGAGCTCTAATTCTGGCCAATCACATAAAAGGAGACATGCCATGGCTGGCATTTGTTACGTTTAACTAGAAAGTTATTTGAGAGTTTATTATTTTGTAGCTTGAACTGAAAGTATTTCTTCGTCTAGGTGAAACTGTTTTAATCACATTTCTTTGATCTTAAAATATTTTCTTTCTCTGAAATAAAGAAACTATTTCAGTCTCTGATTTTAGATAATTGATCTTTTTTCTTTAATAAAAACTTGTATCTTCTGAATCATAGTGCAAATTGAGTCAAATAGAACTATTTTTATTTACCACTTTGATAATCCAATTTGTGTTTAGAAAGTTTAGGACTCAAGTCAACCACACAATTATTTTTTTCAATTTCTGTGCGTAATTCACGATCATAAAAGAACTTAAGGTCTGGAGTAAAAGTAGTTAGTACTTACATTATTTAGGATCGAACACGTGTTACAAAATAATTGATAATTGTTTAAGGAGGCAACCCTATTGTAGGTACTCAAATAAGTTTATTTGCATACAAAGGAGTTCATGCAATGACCTGCACATATCGTTGCCGCTCTGGTTTGTATGACCCTAATAAAATTATTTAAATATATATTATATGTATATTATATTATTATATGTATTTATAAGATATTATAAGATATTTTTTCACTAATATGGAATATAAGAATGACTTAGCAACGAATTTTGAAATTTTATGATTTAGTAATAATTAATTTTATATATTACTTTATTTAAATTTAATGTTTTTTTATGTATTTAAGTTCTTTACACAATACACAATATAAAAAAAGTGTTTATGTCTTTAAATACAATGTCTTCATTAGATCATAGTCATGATCATAAACCCTTTTGAGCAAATATGTTGCTAGTATTTTTAAAGACTACTAGTAAGGTGTGTTCCCGCAAAACCATCGAACTAGGAAAATATTTATCTAAATGTAAATGTCTAAATCTAATGTCTGTCAATGTCTAATGTCTAAATAGAATAAAATTTAGATTGTTATACATAGAACAAAATAAAATAGTAAAACAGACGATTTGTATTTTTAACATAACGTGTTATAAAAACAGTAATCGATACTCGTAGAAATAAATTGTCCTTCTCTTTTTCTCTGCTCTTACCTTCACTCAAACTTCAAGCATATGCCCTGGTAAAATATATAATTAAAATAATCAAGAATTTAGTGGCGGACAAGTTTAAGCTTAGGATAGAGCTCATGAACTATCTGGGACCTCACATGATCCCACTAGCGAAGCCATAATGGCCACCCGGCTATTAGGCGCACGGCCAGGCGAACTTAAGTCCGGTTCACTTCAGATAGTTTAATCCCAGATTGAAGGAGCCTGGAAACTTCTTTGGAATAACGCAAGATAATAAACTGACACTTAGTGCGTTTCGTTTCATACGTTTTAAAGAATAGTAAGTAGAATTAAGTTACCTTTATGAAAATTTGTTTATGTATAATAATAACCTATTATGTTATAATTTGACGAGTCTGTTGTTCTAAAGGTCGTGGGTTCGATTTCCACCCGGGACAACTAATTGTGTGATGAGCTCTCAAATATGTAATTTATCTAAAACTGGTATTTTGGTGGTATTTTACTCGCTGATAATGTAGATTTCCATTGGTGAAAGAAGTTTCATAATCGGTTTAGCGGTTTGAGCGTGAAAGCGTAACAAACAAATGGATGAACTTACTTTCACATTTATAATATAAATATGGATATGTACCTATGTATTAGGTTATATGTAATATTAGTATTAGGTTGTTTTAAATAAAAATAAAAACCTTACACATTTCACACACGACCGTTTGATCCGAAACTAGGCAGAGCCTATACCCAGACTGATACATAAATACCTACTTCTAAAACATGTATATGATAATTGTAATTAAATTTAATTAGTAGTGTTGTATGTTGATTAATATTTAAACACATGTAGTGTAATAGTAAACCAATAACTCTGCCGTGCCAATCCAATACACTGTAACTTTTGAAAACGACTTTTGACTTTGAAAACTTTGTTACAGATTTTCACCATGTCAAACCCCTAATTTCAATACGATACGGTATTTTTTAGATTAGTGTCACTAATAAAATACAGTTTAGAATAACAAAAGTGTTGATTAGGGGTACTAAACCGACGTAAAGAAACTGATTGAGCGTTGTTAAGGCAAGACACTTTAAGACGAGTTACAGCATTTTAGATTGGCACGGCAGATGTAACTATATGAATGTATTAATCTACTTAAACACTTTAACATTTGGACGATTACTTTAACATGTATTGAACACACTAGGAACAACATATTCCCAACACACTTAGACTGCAAATCTCATAAATTAAGTAATAGACTTGAGATTAGTTAAACTACTATTGTTTAGTATCTGCCCATTGAATCTGTAAGCTCTGGGCGGCTGCAGCAAAGGAGTGACAAATTTTCCTATATACCAACCTATCATTTTATTTGACATGAAGTTTGCCATTCTACTACTGTTTTTTCCATTGTTGCCATTTGAAAAGTAATTTGCTACTGCTAAGGTGCACATAAACTTTATCTCTATAATCATAAGTTCAAGGCAGCTTATATTTTAAATATGTATTTCAAAACAAGAACGGTGCTATTAGATCAGACGATTGAAATAAAAAAAACTGCAATATTTGTGCAAAAAAAAATATACGCATGGAATATTATTTTTACCTTGTATCCAAACCCCGACTAAATATATTGATGTAATAATAATTTTACCGCCGCGTCCCAAATTAATTGAATTCTGTTGACAATGCCAACAACTCAACGTAATTACTTGTGCATTTGCTCGATTCTGTATCATTCCTTATTCATTAGCAGTAGAGAGGAAGACGCGAACCAATTAAAGTGAGCAAATATGAGGGGCCCACTGTTTGCCGAATAGACGGGTTGTACTCATGACTTCTCTGGTAGGGTTGAATATAACACGATAAATATGCATTACTAAATCGACTGGAAATTTGTGTAGGAGATATTTATAGCTAAATTACGTAAAAAGGAATGAACAGAACAGAATAAACCGAACTAAAACTACATTTTTTTTTTGTTACAAAGTGTTCCAGTGTGTTTTTATGTAAATAATTATTTAAAAATCGAAAGCAAAGTATGTCTCCCATAGCTCTTCTCTACAATAAAATCTTTCCAATCGCGAACAATGAATTTATCCATTTTTTGTGACCAAACAATGTGTATATTTGAATACTTGCAGTTTTAGGAGAAAAGATGCAGAGAGCTAAAATTTTTAACAATCAGTCCAGTCACCTCGGTATATACTCCACAAATAGTTTATGTTATAATAGCAGTTTAACCAAGCATTCATCTTCATCATTATCAGCCTATCGCCATCTACTGCTGAACACGGGAATGCCCTTAAGAAGCGCCAACTATCCTAGACTTGAAAAGTCGGCATTCATCCGCATGTCAGCCACTTTCCTTACACTGGGCATTAAAATAAAATAAACCATTCATATTTCAACAATGTTAATGAATCGTGGTTGAAATTCGACCACTAGACGATCTCTACTTATAAACGTATCATGTCTATTACCTCACTATAATTACTATTTATAGATGTATAGGAACTATACCTTATAAATTTCACATTCATTTTATCTCGTTAATCTAAGAATACCTCAAATGAAAACACACCTCATCACTTTGCTCTCCTCTGGGATTTCCTTCAAGCTTTAAAGGAATCATTTTAAACTTATAATATCGTCTTACACGTGACTTGGGTTTATCTAGTGACCTAGTTGTAAACAATCCATATCAGATCAATCTATGCTATCTAGGTAATCCTAATAGACTAAGCAAAAGGAGGCTATCACAGGGAATCAGTGGAATCAATTTCAGAATATTTGTAATTATTTTTTATGTTTACAACTTCATCGAATGTTTTAAAGCTACAGTAAACTGTAGCTATAGTAGAAATGGTGACTATTTATTTTCTTTTTTTTTAATGTTGCCTTAATTACTACGAAGGAGGTTTATACAAGCCACAGCTGCAGCAGCAAGTTTATGATATCTGATAAAATACAAGGAAAAACCTTACAACAGCAAACAAATGCTAAATACGAACGACTCCAAGGAGGTTCTGTTCAAAAAGTTTAGTATAAAATAAAGTGTTTTAGGTTACAAAAATACCATAGCACAAGGAAACACTTAAATATCGCTGGTAAAATATATTTTTTTTACCACATTCACATAGCGCTATATAGTCACATACCACGCAGAGCTTGTACTATGGGTACTAGACAACTGATATAACTACATATATAATACTTTTTTTTTTGTATATACATACATATTATACATAGAAACACCTAACCAAATCAAACATTAAATGTTCATGCACACAATAGCAGTCCGTTACACAAACCACTACGCCATCTGGTGGTCAATATTGATACAGAACCACAAAATAATATCAAAATTATAATCACCAATGAAGTCTTTATAGTAGCAAGAAAGAATTTGAATAAAATTCCGAAAAAGAATTTTATGAATAGAATCTGATTTTTAATTAAATTTATCATTCAACATACCTGTTCATTTAGAACTCTTAGCTGATTTGAATAGGGTTATTCATGCTTTTACTTATACTTTTCTTTTGGTAAGCTTTTCCGGGTAACTCTTGCAATATAATCTTTTTGTATCATTTTAAATGTTGAGTCCATTTTATTAAACTGACTTGAATTTAACTTTTTTGTTTTTGTAGTTGCCTGAACTTTGTAAATTATTAAAAAGTATAATATTATATTCCATAATACGTATTTTTAGGTATAGTTTGCACTTTACTTTTTTAAATTAAAATACGTTATGAAAATCCTTCACAAAATGGTAAATGAGGTCAGAAAATCTACCACATTAACAATAGTGATGCTTCTCGTACAATGGTCTCCTTATTATTATTTAATTATAATGGGTAATCCTTGGTTACAAAAAAGTTTATATAGCTTGATCCCTAATTAACATCTACACGAAATGGCAAAATAAATATTAGGCAGTATTAGACGCTAAATCTTATGATATTGTTATTGATTCGATTTATACAATATCTTCATTTTGAACTGCCAAATTGTATGGTGTTCACAATAAACCTCCCTCTTGATCTGTCTTAAGCTATGGTCTTAAGTGCATAGAAATAGTTTCGGTGAACTAAGAACATTAAAAGATTTGACTTTCTTCTACTCAGGCAAGCAAAATGAAGAGACACCCTTGAATTCAGCGTCATTTTAATCCAAATTATTATTGCGTTTTTTGTCACCGCAAAGATAATAATTTATTTTTTCTTAATAATTCTACAACTTCCACTTATCTCACTTCACAGCTTAAACTGCTATGTTCCAATCATGACAGAGATCTTCGCTACACTAGTAATCTTTTACTCTTATGTGCAATACACACTTCTTCTCTTTTTTATTCCTCTTTTGCTGTCCATTCTATATTACTATAGAATGCGCTCCCATTTGAGATCAGGATGTCAACAAACCGTGACACGTTAAATAATGCCAAAGTGCGAGAATTTTACAAGAAACAGCTAGCGGTAATATCCTCATGATCTCGTCACTTTAGATATGATTATTGTATATACTCGTATTTATACTATAGATATTGTTGTATATATTTTATTCAGTATGTATACTGTATGTATATAAATATGTGTTTGTGTATTCGTCTATGTACCTTTAAATAGCACTATTAATTGTAATTTTATATTTATAAAGTTGTATATTAGTAAAATTCAATTCATTGTACATAATGTCCCTTACTGGACGATGTAAAGTTTGACTGGTAGATAATGACATGCGGCATTAAGTCCGCCTCGTACAAATTGTAATTTAGGAATTGTAAAAAATAAAAAAAATATGAATAGATAAGAAAACCATAAGCATTTAATCAGCGTTATCACACATGTATCTGAAGTTTTTATATGATAAAGGAGGGGGTGCAAACGAGCAGACGGGTCACTTGGCGGCAAGTAGAAGTACAGTAGGCATAAAACTGTACAAGCCGCTTACATTTGCGTACCTACACAACTCCTTTTATAAAATTAATACCGATGTATCGGAAACCGCGAGTTTAGCAATGCACACGGGTTTTCCATTCGCAATATGATTTCATACAGATGGATACCCACAATGACTGAGTAGCAATTAGATTGTGCAAACACATGAAACCGCTGGCATGGAACAATATGAGAAAGGGTGCACAGCCTAACAAACAAAACCTTTATTGAAGCTTATGGTTGTATTGTAACCTGTGATACTGTATCATATATAATTTGAGACCTTATTGCCCATATTTAAAGGTTATTGTGGTAATCGAAGGAATGCTCACAAGCACTGTAGAATGGATGCTGAATCGAAAAATGATAAGTTGAGCGTTTTCATGTTCATTGAGCTGAGAGCAACGGTGGGCACGTTAATTGTATCCATTGTCATTTTGCGTGTGATTAATTTTTTTCTTTTTTTTAATATAACTCACGCATTTCACACACGGCTGTCTGATCCCAAACTAGGCAGAGCCTGTGTTATGGTGACCAGACTGCTGATAAACATACTTATATATTTTTAAATACATACATATTATAGATAAATTACACCCAGACACAGAACAAATGATCATGTTCATCACACAATATTTGTCCTGGGTGGGAATCGAACCCACGACCTCCGGCTTAGCAGTCAGGGGCACTAACCACTCGACCAACAGGCCCGTCGTTATTAATTACTAGCTGACCCGCGCAACTTCGTCTGCGTCACTCAATAGTAATAAATTTTCTCCGTTTTCAAATCATTCTTTATTGGTGCTCCGCTCCTATTGGTCTTAGCGTGATGATATATAGCCTATAGCCTTCCTCGATAAATGGGCTATCTAACACTGAAAGAATTTTTCAAATCGGACCAGTAGTTCCTGAGATTAGCGCGTTCAAACAAACAAACAAACAAACAAACTCTTCAGCTTTATAATATTAGTATAGATATTTGAAATGTTTATATACAACGTGATAGCCTCGTTCAACTTCTCGTACTATAACGACTTTCATCAGACCTCCCAAGTAGGCGACATCGAACTTCTGTAGAAAGACTGTTAGCCGACTTTTTAGGGCTCCGACTACTCGTAACGATTGCCACAGATGTTCGTATAGCAACTTGGACCGACGGCTTCACGTGCTCTCACTTAATTATTTATTTTATAATTTGGTATGAATTAAGTTACGTTTCATGTTATCGTCAAAGTTTTATTACTTATTTGGATACTTTCAAATAATTGCATATCGAAACAATTTTGATATAAATTTGAAAACAAGTAGCTAAACAATATAGTTTAACAAACAATCTAGCTACAACTGGAGTGTAGAAGGTGCATTTCTAAATCCTTCTTAGCTTAAGTGCTTTAGGAAATTAAATTTTATACGATCATTAACCCCTTTTGTGAATTAGCAAAGTTTTACTATAAAGTGCAAGAAAGTGAAACAGTTATCGTTACTTTTCATACACATGTTTATAATTTCTTGTTTTTTAACGACTTCATTGTTTTATGGCACATTCATGGCGTTCTCTCTAAATTAAAAAATGGACGAAAGAGAGAGAGAGGTTTCCATTTCCTTTTAAGAAGACTCAGGTACACTAATAATATACTAATGCCAATAGACTAGTTTATAAATACAAATATTTATTTAACGATAATAGGATCTGTACTGGCAACCTAGTAGACAAGTGCACGGCCTTGCTAGTATTTAATAATTTTTTACCCTATGTGATATAATCTATCTCTGTGCTAAATTTCATCCAGACCCATTCAGCCATTCTGGCGTGATTGAACAATAAACATTCATTAAAACTATCATTCTTAATAGACATTTATAATAGTAGTAAGATAGAATGTATAAAAGTATTTCTAGAGAATGAAATAAAATTTTCAGTATCTTCTACGACGAGAACTAAAACTGGACTCATCTTGAATTCTCAATAAGTGCTGAGAGCAGCAGCGGTTTCTGTTACATTCAGACGCAATCTAATTTACTTGTCAAAGTTTCACACCGTGTCTAGACAAAGACTAGAGATTAGATCGCTTTCATTTTGTTGACTACTAATTGTTTACCTGGTCTGGGTTTGTCGTAAACTTCGATGATAAGTTATAGTAGTTATAGTAGTATTATAGACTAGTAACTACATATATTCAGGTTTCTAATTTATGTCTTAGTTCTTAGTATTTTACTTGTATTGATGGATTTACATAACGTCTTTGGTGAACCGTTCCTTTAGTCTTGGGCGAACCATGGGCGAATGGGCCATCTCGACCGGACCAATACTACGATATCACAAAAAACCGGTGTTGATCAATTCATTGCTGATTTTTATTTAAAGTCTGTGCTTTTTTTTAAATATCCTGTGTCACGGGGGACTTTACAAACATACATGAGACGGACACAAATAACACCTAGACTCTGAACGACAATTTGTGGGTCACTTTGTAGTGTCGTCCCATGTGGGAATCGAACCCACAACACTCAGAATAGTAGGAAGCGGCGTAGCGACTGCTTAAACCATCAGCAGTAGTCGGTTACCATCAGGTGATTCGTTTACTCGTTTGCCCCCTAATAACTACCATGTAAAACGACGTAAGGACCTCCGGTCGGGATGAAGTTCCGCTAGAAGTGTCGGAAAAAAGTCTTGTTAGACATTTTTCAGTCTCTATCCCATCCGTTCAGAACTTCGTTCCAATAACTGCCCAGTGATGTTTTGATTGTCCACTAAAAATAGCTTTTAAAAAAATCTTGATAAAAAGCTTACTCTGGTAGGAAATTTTTGTTCTAATTTCTAGCTATTAAATTTTCGCTATCAAGGAAGTTTATGCGGTTAGTAGTTTGCGTGGCACTTTATATTTAAGATGCTCAATATATTTTGCACATGCGCTTCTCTGAAACAGAACATCATGAACTTCAAACTAAATTAATAGCAACAAGCATAGAACCTACTTGAAGCTATCGAAGGGAGGTCAGGCGCAGAACTTTAATTATGAGGAGACTACACTTTATTACACATTAAAATAATTGTTTTATAACATAAAAATAATCTCTATTCTTACAGTTGCTTACTCTAACGACAAGCACAAATCATTGATGAATACACATAACACGTGACTTGTAACTGTTATACTGGTAATATATTTATTAATTATTAATAAAACTAGTCGTTCATGTATTATAAAAAGTCGTTTGTTAAGTTATTATATTACCGATTATTGTTCATCTATATCACCATAAACTTTGCTTTTATAAATCATCCCTTCAAATAATCAGTAATGTAACAAAGTATTATAAAAGCATAATGAACTGAAATCAACTTAATCACAAATTCTGGTGATCTTACAAACGAACATTTCAGTGAAATAATATATTAATCCCAAGTGTTTGTCTGCCACATTAGTGATTGTGTCGACGCCTCTGATTCCACATTCTGTCAATGTCACGACTAACAACAATCATTTATAGATGCGTTCATGTTAGAATCAATGATGAGTGTTAGGGTCACCATTATGCAGATTTCGAATCATATCGTAAACTTGATTTTTTGTCTTTAATAATCGTTAAACTACCTTAGATTAATTCCTACATACAATCTTTTATTACAATCGTTGTCAATTAAAGGAACAAGCATTGAAATCTACTTTAATATAGATAAAAGAAGAAACTCATTTCAATTCAAAAGTGTTGCTGCATGAGTTTCATTCTTGTAAAACACAATAAACAGATAAAATAATAATATATCGTTAAACAATAACCATTTCGAAAAGTTCCAGATTAGACACTAAGTGAATCTACAAAGATATCTAAACTAAAATAGAATGCAACATATGGAATACACTGCTTAAAAGTTCAAGCGACTGCTCTGTACTAAGACAAATTTATTTACGAAATAAACATTTTCAAGGATCGATGCATCTGCGACATGCAATATTGATTTGCGAGACGAAGGCAGTAAATAGCGAATGGTATGGAAGTGGACTCCTTTGGGGCTTCGGCCAATATTCTCAGAATTTACTGATGTGTTGTGTCTCTCGAGAGACATACTATTCTACTAAACGATACTTTATGGACAGTCTGTTGAACGAGGTATCACATTCGCTATGGCGAATTCAAGCCACAACATATTCTAAAACAAAGTTACTTGCTTTTTAAGATATTTAACAAATATTTTATATGATAAAACGTAACCTAATACAATATTTTATATAACTTATAGTATAGTAATAATAAAATAGTAGACTGTTTTAGAAGTTCTTTATTAAACTCAACCTAGAAGAATCTGCATGATTTTAATTTTAAAAAGAAACATTCAGAGTCCAGCAATAAATTAACTTACAAAACTATGATAACTTTATTGTCCTCCAGTTTGTTATATGTAGTATGTTATTTAAGCACTTGTATTGTATACAAAATATATCGACATAGTATGTAATTAACAAAATGTTTGTGACTATGTGACATTTTAAAATGTCGCGTACCGATTTCTTTGCCACCATAATCGGCCGCCTAAAAGGGGAAGTTTCGACTAAGCTATCACATACTCCTTCCGACTATTTTGCCAACACCAGTGGGAGCTACAAGGATTTGCAAGCTCTTTTTACGGGTTTAACAATAGAACGCAGTATACGACACGAGTTTAAAACTTAAAGTGAAAATAGCCAGCTGACGACGCTCTCCGATTGGATATTGTTTCTTGAACAAAACATTCTGTTTGTTACTTTATAAAGTTGTTATCTCAGAACAGTTTGTTTTTATTACTTTTGTCTAAATTATTTTGAATTTAAGTAAGCGAATTTTCAATACCAGTACGACAATTTCTTACTTTGATTATTTAATCGTGTGTTAAAATTACTAAAATAAACTGTCGCCCAGTAGATGTTACGTACTCACTGTTGTTTAGTTTTATTTATAGTTGTTGAGTACCTGATAATTTATATAGCTAAGAATGAATATTATAGTTCCTTATTATTATAATTTTGTATGTTATAATAAAAATTAACCTAAAAATAACTTTAGTTTAAAAAATATCATTAATATTCGCTGTATAATAGCGACCGTGGAAAAAGTTCAACAGGGAACTGTATTTTGAAAAATCATAGGGTGGGCACACAGGACTAACTACAACCGAATATGAAATTCTTCTTATCAGTATTACTTAAGTATTTCATTTGAGTCAATACTTGAAATTCAAGCGTTTTGATTTTTAATATTAGTTATTAAAATAGCTCTATTTTAGTTTCATTACGATCACAACTTTCCAAGTTTAATTTCTCTTATGACAATATGAAATACTATTTATATCACATTTAGAATTAAAAAATAAAAGAAATAATAACCACCATTACTACATAACCCACGTCTCATTGTATTTTCTTGGTTTTGGTCCGGAATTACAGTTAAAACCAGCCTTAAGCTGTAAAAGTAGTAGAGTTATTACTTTACACATTTCAGACATAGATGTGAAATTGAGATATTCTTATTAAAATAATTGAACATATAGTTTTTTAAGACCTCAAATTTAGCATAAAATAGTAAATATTTTTTAATTTATAATACGTATTATACATGAACAAAGTCGGCTTAAACTTCTTAGGTGTTCTAAATAATTGGTTCGCATCCATGGTCAGAAATTGAATTTAAAAAAACAATATCATCTCGTTGACAGTTGGAAATGCCAACACGTGCCTTTATTCTTCTGGCAACATTTTCGTTACCGTACTTAATTATAAACTTTCTAAATACTTTTAAGTAATCTTCTGTAATCCCTGCTTATTGTCTATTTGTTGAAAGTGGATTAGCGTCCTGAATAGCGTAGCTAAATAGGATGGAGGCTACTGAAAGTGCCAAACTCGTCGCCAAATTTTGGGCCGACTCAATTTGAATTGTCATCGACACGCTAAGAAGAAGAATAGAATGCGAATACATTGTATCATATGTATTTCTTAGATCTGAACTTAAGTGTAATATTTAGTGCTTATACATTTACATATAAGCACCTTTTTTTTTCCGTGCGGAAACCCCCTCGGATACCATGTTTGTGGCATGGTATCCGAGTCGGTGGCATGTCGGACTCGAACCGACTAAAACCGCACGCCGTCTCGGGTACTTATAGCCGGGGGACCAGGTATACCCTAGAATTACATATAAGCACCTAGTGTCTGCGCTACCTAATGTTCTGATTTGTTACATTCAAATTTCCTCTTATTAATCCGTGAACAATGGTGTGGGTTATGTGTTTATACCTCTGTAATATATTTATATATAGTTTTAAGACTTTAACCTGTAACTGATTTTTTTTTAATAAACAAAATAAAAAATAAATAAAAAAATAAAGATTGCTCTTAGGCCGACTAAAGTAAAAATCCTTGGATCAATACGCATCCTTAGTATGTAGAAAAAGAAATAGCAGCATCTCCTAATGTCACACTTCATACATTAACAAATTAATTGAGTTACTAGCAGAATATTTAAAGCCTTATCGGTATAAAAATACAAAAAAAAACAAATTGTGACCACCTGGAACCGATACATAAATTACGATTAAGTTTAATATTTTATAACATCGCCATATAAAAGCAAATACCGTTGGCAATAAAAGCTAAAGTAATTTAAAGTTAAACCAAACAGGAGCCAACAGAAGTAGACGAGTTCGGACATCGTCAGGACAACTACTGTCGCGGAATACTGATGGCCCCCCGTAGTCGCATGCATTATGTATCCGCCTAAGCCCGCCCAAATGAATGCAACAACCAAGAAAAACAACAACGAGAAGGAACTATCAAACAAAAACTAGATGTGACCAAACTGATTTAAAAATATTAAACCATTCCGAAAAAAGTAATTATCGCAACAACACAGTATTAATAATTCTCAAAATTCTCTAACAATATGCGCTTGAATCCATTCGACTTTCCTTTCTAGAAGTTTCTCTCTCTTCTTTCTTGTGGGGAGGAACTTATGAATTTACAATAAAACAACACATGGTAGATTCACTGATATTAAAAATGTGATTTTATAAAAAATATAGCATACATAGAATATCATATACCCATAGTACTTATATAAATTACATTTTTATATTTTTCAATAAAAAAATACATATACAATAAGTAATATATGATACTAACACATACAATACGTAAGTATTTATATGTGTTAGTATTTATGTGTTTTTTTATTATTATCATTTTTTATTCACTTATACATACATATAATTTTATTTACATATATATATTTTATTCACATATACCCACATAACAAATTCTAGAAGAGAGAGTAAAAATTAAGGTAGATCTGATAAGGAGTTTAAAGAAATGTTTCCGCAACAGGTATTTAAAAGTTAGCCAAGTTTTTGGCATTCTGATCTCGAGAGGGAGCGCGTTCCATAACAGATTGTACCAGGAAAGTAGAATGTACAAAATCAGAGCGGTGAGTGGGACAGTGAAGAAGTAGGTTACTTGAAGATCTAAAGGTTTTAGCGTGGTTTGCACCTAAATATTGAAGTTGAATAGTAGGAAGGCGAACTTGGAGAAAGGAGTAAAGAATATAGGGTAGTTAATACTAGTGTATCACTGCTTTGGCGAATTGGAAGCCCCTCCAAAAGAGAGCGAGGCTGAGACATGCTATCATATTTGCGTAAATAGATAGTCTGTTTATAATTTTAAATAATTCACGAAATAGACACAAAAATTTTAACCTTTGAATTTTTTTACCTTTGACACATCTAGAATAAAAGTGATTCCACACATATTGTCCCCCACCTCAGTCTGTTGACGTGTATCTGAGGCTAAACGACGGAAATAAAAATTCTATAAATATTGAACAACCATATTTTTCTCACTTTGTCGCGTCGAGAACCCACCGTGTCGTCCGTTTGTTCCTTTATATGGTTGTTGTAAACCGTACTAAGAGTGTTTACACACACGACGAGACGGTGACTTGGGTGCGGGTTCTGTCGACTCGATTAAATACAAGCTATTGCATTACAATTTATTGTACGGTATCCAGGTTTATTAGCAAGATAGAGGTTCCGAACGCAATGATTTCTTCTTGTAGATCTACTACAGATTAGATCTAACAAAAATAAGTCTGAACTGAGAAAGCAAAATTGCTGTATAACAAACTTACTAGTATTTTACAAAGTTTATACCTGATTAATTAAGATCATAAACATTTATGAGGTCTTTTCAGTGAAAGTGAAGATTGTGAATTTGTAAAATTGACATTGGAAATTGAGTTTTATTCGCAAATAGTGAGCAAAGTGTAGTCGGTCCTTAACTCTACTTTAGTGTATGCACTGCACACGCTGAGGCTATGGATTCGATTTTTTTGGGGTCCACAGGGGACTGCGTTTGCTTTTATAGGCGATCATTTTTGTGGGATCAGTGGAAAATTGCTTGCCTTTGCACAGCCAAAGGATTTTAGAAACGAATGAGACTATATCTTACAATATACCTGATCTTTGAAGTTTAGGGTGAGCTGATGCATGTTTATTGCGAAAAATGCTATCAATACTCATATACACATTGATCTCCTCGAATGGTTCAAAGGACTACAATAAAAGGAGGACCTTCTTAA
Organism: Arctia plantaginis; assembly: GCA_902825455.1. Taxonomy (NCBI): domain Eukaryota; kingdom Metazoa; phylum Arthropoda; class Insecta; order Lepidoptera; family Erebidae; genus Arctia; species Arctia plantaginis. The sequence continues at coordinate 15,578,168 of CADEBD010000422.1, forward strand.
TTATTTTTTATGTTTAATACCTCAGAACTCCATTTACAAAGCGATTTGTTTTTTTTTATATTTAGGATGTTTAGTCCCATTTAAATTTAAAAATACTACCCATGATGTATGCTATGTATGACAGTATTATAGTTTACGAGTATATGATAAACATGATTGGATTAAATAATTATCACTTACAATGTTTTTTTATATTGAGGCAATATAGATCTACCTGTTCTTATTATATCGTTTTCATACCTTCATATGAAATCATGGTCTTGTAAACTGCCATGGGCTTTGGTAGCAGATGAATAGTATATTTAGAATAGTTTTTCTATCGGCTTGCGGAGCACATTATTATAAGGAACCCGTGGGAAACTTAATCTAACAGGAGTTACGGCATAGAGCATTACGGTTTTAATAAGAGCAAGTCGGCTGAAGTAGGGTGTCCAGTATACTTTCTTTTTAATGGATAGTCTCTTTTTTAGATTTTGATTTACTATGAGTAGAGGATTTTTTTTTTGACGCCAGCTCACGCCACGCTCATTTCTAATCACTAGAAAACCAACTCGCCAACTTAGATACATCAAATGAAATAATTACGTTCTTGTTACATGTTATGAATCTCGCTATCTAGACTCTGTAGTGTGTGTTTATGTTAGTATTATTGTATAAACAAACGCATAGATAAGTAAATACTGACGATGTAACTTGCGCCGGACGATTATCAAACCAGAAACCAGTTTGAAATAAACCATAGTAAGGAACGCGTGTGTTTACTTTCTTTAATACACTCCAGACTCAAACTAAGCATGGCTTGGACTCATAGTATAAGCTATATACATAAAAAAAATTGTTTTAACGCCCACTAATACAAATAAAATATTTGCACTGAGCGAGAATCGAATCAACGATGGTATAATTAAGAATGCAACTAAAAAACGAAAGCCAGCCTTAAGTTAGCGCGGAAGTTCCTTAAAATCAAACTAGTGAAACTAAGTGAAACAGATAATATTATTAGCTTGTTCAAGACATTTTATGTTCCTTCCTAAACTTGGTCCAACAGTATTTCAATATCTACCATACGAACTTATCGGATGAATAATGAATAGCAGAGCACTAATAATAGACACTGGTGGTCGAGCATGATAAACTTCTCTTGTAGATTATTATGTAAATTGAAAGGTAGGTTGTATACTAGAGTCACCAAGTAACAGATTATTTTAGGATATCTATTATAGATTAGGATATATATTAAATTTTAGACTGTCATCAACAGCCTTTAATAGTCCACTGCTGGACATAAGCCTCTCCTTAGAAAGGAGGTTTTGGCCTACTATACCACGCTGGCCAGACGGGTTGGTATAGGGTTTGTGTCAAGTTTTCCTTCTCTCTGCAGTGTTGTTGTTCTGCGTAGTTTTTTCCCTTAGTTGACTCTTACAATACCCACGGGATGAATAGGGGTGGTGACAATCTGTATTCTTAATCCGTCACCACATGGACTGTAGTTTAGATTTATTGTTACTTTTATACTTATTACTTTTTCTTTGACTTTTTATTTTTTCTGTGCGGAAATCCTCTCGGATACCACTTACTTCGGCTATGTCGACCTCGAACCGACTAAACCGCACGCCGTCTCGGGTACCAGTAGCCGGGGAACCAGGTGTACCCTAGAAACCCTAGAAAGGAAATCCCGGGTAAATGACCCACTCCTGTGTGGGAACCGCCATGTTAGCTTGGTATAATAAAGTATTGAAATTGCGTGGATGCAATTCTAAACTTAGTGTAATTTCGGCCTTCTTTCCCCTATCTTCTTAGAAGAATAAATATTTAATATTATTTACTTAATTTTTATAAAATTATTGACTAAAATTTTTCAACTACTTACTTAATTCACATCAAATGAAATGTATCTATATAATATTTATGTATTGTATTTATTAGATAAATAAATCGTAAATTATCTAAAGCATACGCTCTTAAAAAGTATGGTAAGAATATCTAACTTGATCAATATGGTAACGTAAAGAGTACAAATAGGCATATTACTACATTGATATAATACTTACATAGATGAGTAATTACCGCCTAAAATCGTTGCTACTGCACATATGTCCACAGGCATATGCGTAGCAAACGTCAATTCAGTATTCAATGTGGCGTCAACCGAGTTGAACATAGCGACACATGACAGTAACAATCGCCAAAATGGCTAAATGCGTAGTGAAAGAATGCGATTCAAGGTCACAAAACATTAATAAATCATGCGGAATTACTTTTCACGTGTAAGTTTATGGTTTTTGTATTGATAATATCGTAAATACGGCTATAATTGAAATAAAACACTGATAATTGTTATTTAGAATCAGTGTTACCATTAAAAAATCATTTTGGTTTTCCCACATTAGTGGGAGAATTTATAATTTATGAAATAATATGATTTATACTGTTTTTAAACATTTTGCCAATAATAATAAAATATAGGAAGAACGGTAGTTGTTAGGGCTGGACCGATCACTTTTTTTAGGGACCCGTTGAACGTTCACTGCGAGCTTGGCAGAAGTGCCAAGCTCGCAGTGCTGGAGACTTTTGTACAAAAGAATTTATTCATTGTTTTTCTTAATTTATTATCAATTTTAAATAATAATTGTACAAAATAATAATAATAATAATAAAAAATGTTTATCATAAAAATAAAAATATGAAATAAAAAAGTAAATAAACATAAATAATTTTTTTTATAAAATATTTTTTTTTTCTTTTTTTTATATGTTTTTTAAATTATAATAGAATTTGCAATACACCCTGGGGATTATTTATTATCAGTACAAGTTGATCATTCACTTTTATTATTAAATGCTATTATTTTTAGATACGTAAAAATAAGATTGTATCATGAAAGTAAAATATCCACACAAACTTATAAAAAAGAGTCTAAAAGACAATTGTATACAAAACTGATGCTTCACAGCGCAGTTTGATTTTACACTGAATATAAACCCTTTTAACCAAATATTTCCAGTTATTTTATTATTTATACCTATTCTATTCAATTCGAAATATATTATTTAGAATATTTAAATTAATTTATTTTATTACAAAATTGTTTTAAAAAAAATTGTTTCTTAGTTGTTATGGGTAAAATTTCATACGGTAGTCAACACTGGCCCACCATCGTAAAGTTATATCTTTGTCTTTGTCTAATCCGAGCGATGGTATTGTTCTTGTCTCGCGTGTAAATGAGACATAAATATGTTAACTTTCAAATGTTTAGTGGTATCAAAGCTACGTCGTCAAAGTTCAAAAGTGGTTACACTTTTTTCGACGTGTGATAATGAGGTTTGCTTCTCTAGTGTTGTTTTAACTCAATGTATTACTATCCTTTATTTTACCGAGTCATGGTACCCTTACGTCGCGGCGGTAGTTCTATTAACATTACGACTTAATCTTGTTTAAATTGCCAGTTATCTGTACTGCACTGCCTGGAATTATTACAGGTTTCTAATATTAACCTCAAGTAACCCCTTTGTGTGGTTTAAATAGTTTGATTTGACAAATTTTATTATACGTTGTGAACTATACTTTACATTTACTAATACAAGATAAATAATAATACCTAATTTATAGTTCAACCAATTTTTATTAGATGGCTCTGAAATATATTTTGATATATGTGGATGTCGCCGCAATAATATACAAGTTTTAGTTTTATTTTTATAAGATTCAATAAATTATGTAACCTACTGCTTTGGCTGTCTTTACGTACAATACCTTAATATACAAGTAACAATATCTAATAAAATTATCAATTTCGTTCGTGAACGAGAACGATAAGAAGATTAAAACAGATTTATTCGTTATACTTCAATAATCTAAATTCAAAGTGTAGTAGTAGAAATTGAAAACAACGCGCAAATATATAATATCACACGACAATATAAAACAGCCACTTCTGTAGATTTTTTCATGATTTTTGACAAACATCATGAATATTCATTCAATCATTTCCATCTTACCAAAGTACTATTAGGTACAGTAAAGCCGTGGTAAATTACCTGCACAATTTTCTTTACTCGATAAATAAACGTAGCATATTTTTTACATGTTTTAATTTATTTCTTTTTTGAATGTTTGACGTTGACCTTGTTTTTCTTATTCGACTCAAAGAACAAGAAACAACGAGTAAGATAAATAACACATATTTTAGATAGTTCAAATATATTATCCGTGTCAAAATAATGTTCATAACAATTTGAGTCTAGGAAATTCACATTAAATTCCAAATTAATTGATTAAGATGCAGGCGTCGCTTTCCATCAGGTGACCCGTCTGCTCGTTTGCCTCCCTATTCCATAAAAAAAACATAATTATCAATTTTACAATATTTTATCTCAATTTAGAAAAACTCTGTCTTTTAGACTTCAACAGCCAGACAACAACTATTCACCCTACTTATTTTTTTCGTGTTTATTATGAAATTCTCATATCACCTGTGCGAGTTAAGACAGACGTTCATAAATAACGTGGAAAACTATTATACTTGACTTATGAATTTGGTAGTTTAATTTTCATTCAAACGAATACAAAACGACAATATACAACGATAACGTATGACAATATACAATAAACATTAATATACAATGCTTGAAATATATTATATGTATTTATGTTACAGCACAAAAGCGATGTCTAATCAAGCGGACGAGCCGAGAATGCTTTTTACACTAATGGAAGCTCCCAAGATATGATAACACTTTAGACAATTTTCCAGCAATTCGAAAATGTACTTAGCGCGATGTCAGCCGTAAAATGAGTTTTTATGTTTTCTCGTGGCCGTAAACGTGTATCTAAGTAAGCTGTATTGTTTAGGATTACCATTGTTATAAAATGCTACCACTTAAATTCGAAATTGAATGTTCTGCTTTTATTTTTAATGTTCTTTATGGTAAAGTAACACGTACAGTGACTTACCTACTTACTTAGGTAGGGCATTAGTTACTCTACTTAGCGAACCATCTAGAACATTACCTACAGTTTTATTTATTAAAGAATAGTGTTCATTTGGCTAGAGTATTTCGTGGTAGTTAAGTAAATGATTTTTGTGTTAATCACTCTATTTCTGCGAACTTATAGCAAATTATTTTTTACTTTTTTAGTATTTTAAACTATTATTTATTTTTGCTTTTTAAGTCTTCAATGATATTTTTTTATATATAAAAATAAGTTGAACTTCTGTTGATCTTTAGAACTTATTTATATCAGTGAAATTAATTTGACAATACATGGAATAAAATCTATTACGTATTTGCATACTTACACATAATATCAGACACATAATATACATACGTATATAAGTCATACTTGAATTAATTATGAATAGGTATTTACGGAGTAGTGTTCAGTCTATTTCACCAAGTCCACAATGACTTGACTAGAATACGAACTTATTTTCTTAAATGTAAAACGATCTTTTCTTCCTTGAAAGAGCTGAACGACACAAACACAGACACAAACTTCTAAAGTACTGATCATACCATACCTTTAATATTAAAGTATAGAAATCCGTCACGTAAAGGGATATCATTAGTACTGTAGGATTATTTTCATTAAATGCATACCCACTTGTGTCACTGGCATTCGTACGTGCATGAAATGGGTAAGATGTACGTTCCCTCTGTTTAATTGAATGAATCAATAGAAAAACCTTTCTTTAATAACTTGCTTGCAAAGGATAGTTTTGCTTAAATCGTTACTTCTTATTTTTGATAATCAACCCGAGCTTTACACTTTCACAAAAATTTGTTATCACGCAAATGACAACTCTGATGTTGAGAAGAAAACCGCAACCAGATGAATAAGAAAAAAAATGTTTTCACAAAATTTTTGTTAAGTAATGTTATACTCGTAGATATTTTATATTAAGTGAAAGTCATTTAAATCTACATTTTGTCATTTTTAAGAGTCGCATAAAGTATGTATTGTTTACTATAAAACGCAAAAAACGTAATGAAAATATATATTTTAACATATTGTTAAGTAATGTTATACTCGTAGATATTTTATATTAAGTGAAAGTCATTTAAATCTACATTTTGTCATATTTAAGAGTCGCATAAAGTATGTATTGTTTACTATAAAACGCAAAAAACGTAATGAAAATATATATTTTAACATATTGTTAAGCAATGTTATACTCGTAGATATTTTACATTAAGTGAAAGTCATTTAAATCTACATTTTGTCATATTTAAGAGTCGCATAAAGTATGTATTGTTTACTATAAAACGCAAAAAACGTAATGAAAATATATATTAGCGATGCGCTGATAAATATTCCGTAAGAGATATATGTAGTTGACATAAAACGTAATTAATATCACAATTCCTGAGTGATTTGTGTCATCTAAGACACATTAGATATGTGTCTTGTATGACGCAATCAGTCATATAAGAATAAATATAAATATCAAATTTAAATGTTAATATACAAATATCGTTAAAAAAATTAAGCTATAACAGGAAATCGCAGCTTCAGCCTGCTTTAACCATCATCAGTTTGAATGATCGAACATCAAATAAACTTTATATATGATGTTCGATCAAAGCAGCCAAATAAAAAATTGCAAATGTTTATGCAAATTAAGTAATCCTTATTTTACGTTTCTTGGTTAATATCAAACGAACCTGAAAGGAGAACAATTTATCTTTTTTTATTTTTTCTCCAATTTCGTCCGGTATTAGCATCTGAACAAGTCAACCACCCTCTCAAAAAGGTCGCATACCTTACTTGGTAAATAAATCCATTCATTCGTACAATACATTGTTAAGCTTAAACAGAACAAAAGAAAAACACAACATCAAAGTTCTAACAAACACTAATATGACAGTTACAAAAGAGATTCGTTGGATTGTTACCAAAATAATATGATATCCTACAAAATTACGAAGGACACTTCTGGTCGGTGACACAATATTGCGACGTATGACATGGGTCACCACCCAGTTTGGCAGATACACTACATTTTTGATGTCAAAAGTTTTATAAAAGTTATGCACTTATGAGTTACTAACTACAGGCTTTATTACAAAACTTGAACCAAGAATGATTAATGTAAGTTAATTTATTTAAATTGAAACGTCACAAGATTATATATTTTGTTTTTGTATATTTTTAAACATTTATCGATTGCGTTCATTTGCGATGATTATTAAATATTCTTTGTACAATATAAATTTCATTGCAACTATTACTATCTCTTACCTTTTTATATATAGTTGCGGAACGTACAATCTCAATAGCACTCGAACGTACTGAACAAACTATATAAACAATGAATGTAAACAATACGCTCCAATAAAGTTTAGAGCACAATAACAATACCTTAACAGGTACCAATGTAAAAATAAATTACACATATGCATACGTTGGTGTCAACACCGCTACGTGGTTGTTGCGGCGGAAATCCCTGCCAACAGGTACACAGATTTCAGTACAGTACAGTACAGTAGGTATACGGGACGTGCTGCTGTGACAAGAAGCGTTGTAAAAAAGGCTAAACTGATAAGTGCTAAACTAATAACGAATATAGTATATTCGTTATTTTTTAAACAGTTACTATATTAATCAGCGAGAGATTGTTTTACAGTGCTATAGAGCTATTGCATTGCTAGATGCCGGTGAAATATACTTTTGCGACACCTGGATGCAACCAAAAGCCATAAAAAAGCTAGTTTTAATATAAAAACAAAGAATAAGCACACGTCTTTCGAGTATACCTAGAGGAAACAACGAAATCCACAATGTCATATACTATAGCTATCAATAGAACAATAAATTATATTTGTATATGCTATTGAGTTACAATTATATTAACGAAACTTATACACAAGTAGGTACACATACAGCCATCAGCTACAATATTGAATTTCTAGTAACTACCACAATTTCAGTATGAAACAGTGCTCAAGTCGAATGTTCTTGTATTTCTTTTCTCTTTGAGGCAGTTCGCTTTGTGACCGCCGAAGCCGTATAAATCTGTTTAAAGAAAAAGATTTTCTTTTATTTTTTGTACTTCGCTCCTGGTTCTGCTACGTTCTGAGAAAAGATTTTACATAATAGCAATGTAGACAGCATATACAATGAATTATAAATAAATCAACCGGTTCAAAATAAATAATAGCGATTAGATGAAAATATGAAGAAGAATCATGATAGTAATATTTACGATCTATAATTATTACCGTGGTGAACGGTATCGTAATAACGTGATTCGGAACTGTATTTATAAATTAAACATTTCATAAATATAGTCCAAAAATTTAAAAACAATGGGGTAACAGCGGTTTTTATGTGATGAAGTATAGTTTTTTTTTGGAAGGAATACGGTCTTTTCTTGATTCATGTGAGTTCATATCGGTCCGGAAATACCACATACGGTAACTTGGTCACAGATTGTTTGTGCGAGGCAAAGAGTATCTTGAAAAGCGCATAATGTTGGAGTGGCAATTATCCAAGTGATTGGGATGAAAACTTTGCTGTGTGGAACGATGTCGGCAAGTTGAGGCCGGTATTACTCCAAACAATTCCTTGGAGCACTATCCATGATATACGAGTATACCATTGCAGAGTAAAGCTACATCTCTACGTAACGCCAAGAGATTGAACCGATCGGAGATTTTTGGCTATTGACGATTCGAGTAGCTCAATTCCTGAAACGACCGCATTGAGTTTAACCAGTCAAAAAATACTCCGTTGCAATCCCTCAGTATAAAATTTTACTTGACATGCAGTGATAAGTTCGCCACCACTAAAGACTGAAAAGTACAACAACAATATCGAGTACAGTTTTTTGTCTTACTGTCATATTTATAACTAATATAAGGTTATAAGTAAGTAAGTAAGGTAATAAGTAGAAAAAGTAGTTACTCAACATACCTCATACACTGGACACACAACAGACATCAAGTATACGACGGGTAAGAGGAAAGGGAAGAGGACGAGGAAGGAGAAGGGCCGCAAATAATATGGACCACATGACAGACACACACTAGTTAGGTTCCTCTCATACAATGAAACTAAACATTAAAAATTAAATAGTAATATATTTATTTATACACACCGTTCATTTCTAACTTTATCAATTTTGAAATTATGGGGACAAAGATATCCTTTTTCCCGTGGGATACGGGACAGGGTATTTATAAAACCGACAAAAGTCGAGATGTTGAAATCGACACATACTATAATACGAGTATAAGTAGAATAATATAATAATTAAGTATAATACTCGGTATATCGACTGTTGAAACTTAATATCATAGTCAATTATCTATAAACTGATATTTGAAAATAAACCCAGATTAGGTTGATTTACGAAGACTGTATTTACCAAGAAACATCAACGCGAATATGACTCTTATATATTTTAAAGGGTACTTCAGGGGAAATGTAAAAAGGATAAAACGTATTTTTTAAGTAAATTATTCCTATAAAACTCTAAATATAAAGGTACGGTCACGAAGTCCTAAATATTTTACGAACTAAAAACAGGTATAGCGTAAATCCAATCCCAATTTGCATTATATTTTTTAACACGCCAGTCCAAGCCTAGTCTGACATGTGAGCCCGTCATTCATACGGATAATGACGTGACATTTTCACACTGGCAACTCCCTAACTGCGCGTCAGTCGTTTCATAACATGGATTTCGATGTATTTCAGACAGAAGGGTTGCTCGTAGAAGTATTAAATTAAATTTGAGTTTTTATTTAATTTTTGTACGTGTTATACCGTTTACTTTCATATCACGAATGTCACGAAAATAATAAGCAAAACACTATGTAAAGATTTTTGAATAAGACTTTTAGAACTAAAATAAATCAAGTAGTTTTACTTTAGTTCTACTAGTTACTGGTAGCTACATCCAACAAAAATCTAATTTAATTTCCTATGCGGAATAAATACATAACTACAAAGTAGCTAGTGATTATGCATAGCTGTAACTCTTTATTTCTGACCTTTACTGTGTGGTCCCCCAGGTATGATCACCTTATTTGGGATCCTCCTTTTCTTTGGAGGGAAACACAACACTCGTTGTTTCTCATTTATTTTGTGCCTAATTTAGAACCGGGTAGACAGCGATATCAGTGTAGCCATTGTTTGTAAATTAAATAAATTTAAGTAAGTAAATTTTGTCAACGCCAGCAATCGATCCCAAAACAGTAAATTTGCAAAATCCTGTTTATTGCAACATGGTGCTACCATTCCTTGGTTACATACAGTTTTATAAAAAAAAAAAGTAGAACCACTAGAGAGTGATAAAAATTTATTAAGTACAGTTAATAAAGTCATAAAGATTTTGTCAAAATATGTTTAACCTCATAATCACGGTAAGAGCAAGTAAATACAGCTCTTAAAATCATATAGGGCAGTAAATATTAAACCAATACCCGCCAACTCTACTAATTTTGGCTAAATGACCATTGCCTTTACAATTGAAATTAAACATTGACTTGAATCCAGTATTGTCTCACAGGCTATTTAATTCAACTTCAAATAAGTATATGCAGCGTAACTGTTTGTCTCTGAGCCCCAATAGGTATTATTCGATTAGACGGTCTAACTCAACTGTACAAATAAATCCAACTGCATTATTCGCTTTGGGGCGAGTATTGCAAGAGAATCAGGGTTTAATCCAGTCTAAATTGCTTACCGTCTGCTTGAAGCCCAAACGATTATCTCTCAGATGAGTCTTTAACACCCCGTCGAATATTTAACTTGTTTGTTGCCATTGTTCTTGGTTTTATGTATAATGGTCTCTAACTTAAAGTAAAAGCCTCTGAGCTTTTGTCAAAAGCTATACGGATATTAATTGTAATGTTGGATTGTTATTTTAGAAGAAAAATATATAATTTAGTGGCATATACCTAGCTAATCAAATTTAGGAGTTCATTATAAACTGTTTAAAATATGTACATACGTCTTCGTGTTTTACGATATTCTCTATTCGTTATATTCGATACTTCTGGGTTCAAATAATTAAAACTGTATTTTATTTAATTAGCTAATAGGAGTGACGTTGGTGACGTTAGTCATAATAGGTCTTTACCTATGAAATTGCCGTTTTGTATGCAATAAGTGAAAGTACTTATTTTTTCAAACTTTTTTATTTCTGTTATTCGAAGTAATCACCCATGCAATCGACGCATCTTTGCCAACGCATTGGCAGTTTATTGATCTTGTAAAAATCTGCTGGACGGGAGGCAACAAACTCTTCAAAGGCATTTTGTACTGCCTCTCGGGAATTGAATTTTTTACCTACTAAAAAGTTGTCTAAATTTTGGAAAAGTAATAGTCGGTAGGTGCAAGGTCTGGTGGTCACATCTGCAACCAGCTTTGGTCAATCGGTCGTCCCCACTGCTCCTTCACGACAACGCGCGACCCCATACTGCGCAACAGACAGTCTCCAAGCTGCAAGAGCTGGGGTTGGAAGCTCTCCCTCATCCGCCAATGCGTTGGCAAAGATGCGTCGATTGCATGGGTGATTACTTCGAATAACAGAAATAAAAAAGTTTGAAAAAATAAGTACTTTCACATATTTTCAGTTCCTCAAATGCCAGATTTGACCAACCCTGGTTCGGCGATGAAACATATCTTTATTATTTTTTAATTTAACGCGCTGTTGTACAAGTTGATGCCTATTTAAATGCTTAACTTGTGGTCTTGTTTCTAGCAACTGTATTGAAATGACCAGAAATTAAAATTACGATTTTATTAATTCATTCTAAATAATAAATATGTCTTCCAAAATAATTGTTTCATATACCTAAGTTCATAAATATTTCGATAAATTGACAATCAATATTCACCAAGGTACACTTTAAATTACAATTGGACACTTTCGAAAAATAAACGCGACAATTAGTTGATTCAATAGTAACACATTTCTTAAGATACATTACAAAATCGTTGAGGGTTGTTTTCTGTTTTCCAGTGGATATAACCCTTCCATCAAAGCTAGAGTTCGACAAAGGATTCCCAACCATTATAAGATGTTTCCGGGTGTCATATTGCGTCACTCACACGTCACATTCGATTACAAAGGCTATCTTTGTAACAATAAGTTCATCCCTGATCATTATCTTTTAAGATTTTGTTTACCCACAAAATGGATCTAAACTGATACTGTATTTAAAACTTTTAAAATATTTTTTTATTTTATATTATTTTCATTGGCCTTCACATCTTTGTTGTTGCGTGTTCGGTTCCCGCTTAGTGGAAATATTTGCATGGGTGAATGAATGAATAAATATTTAATACATTGATCAGGGTGTTTTATATTTATCAGTGTGTTTCTGTTTAAATGAACTCATATTGATTATCAAAAAAAAAGCCAATATAAACATGTTTATCTGTGTTTTGTGAGTGTTGAACTCATAGTATAAGTCCGACAATAATTGTCACATGGCATGGTCACCTCGCCTGGCTGCAGGTTCATCACTTTGTGTTGCAGGGACATAACATTCGTTCCTCATAAGAGTAAATCACTGCATCGAATTCTATTATTCTTCGCATAGTAATCTTTGTTAGTAATAGTGATTTATTTAATGTAATCATGCTGATAATTACATAAAAAGTAAGTTAAATATTAAGTGCATAGTTATAGGTATCGGGACTTTTCTTACTTATTTCCTGCTTTCCCACATTTACCATAATATTTATCAAACATTTTCTTCAGTTCAGAAAAGGCACGAAACTCACTCGCTAAGTAAATTTCCTCTGAATTTTTTTATTTCTATCTTCAGTTATCGTCAGGGAAGTATTGCTTTTTAATGTAATTTCCGAAACGGAACGCCGCCAGCCAGTTGGCTCCTATGGGATTCGCCTAATGGATTTTGTTCATATTACCCCTTCCAACTCAATCTATCAGTTAGACTGCGATTTGAATAGTTTTATTTTTTTACAAGAATTACTATTAATGCTTGTAGTTTTAATAAATAAAATCATTTTGGGAATGTATTGTCTCATGTTATTTGTGTCGTTGAATTCCTGTATCTATTATGGAAACGAGACGAATGGCTTTTTTTCTTTATCATTAAAAGTAAAGTATATATAGTAAAGTATGAATCAAATTAGACTTACTAAATGGTTCATGAACATGAACGATCAGGCTTTTAAAAGAATTGAAAAGAACTGCTTCAAGCATCTTTCACCGACTGAGTAAGGTTACCGGGGAACTAAGTTCCTCTCCCCCAATTCTCAACAAGTAATAACATGTGTGATTCTTAAATTGCACATAGTGGTAGCATATTGCTGTCGGTCACAAATATTTCTGAATAGAATAGAATAGTTTATTTGCAATTAAACGTTGTACATAAGTTGTTATAGAAGGCATAAGTGGTAACATTAAGTCATACTGACATGCTAAAACTTTCCAGTCATCATTATAAATTGTATTTTCTTTTAATATATTATAACTTAAAATCATCAATAAAATAATTACAAATGTCACTAAGTCAAATAAACAAATAAAAAAAAATAACATAAAGCCCGTTTGAACAGTTCATTCAGTGAATAAAACAGTTTTGTAAAAGCCACGATTTCAACTGTAATATCTAAATACATACATGTTACAGATGTCTACAGTGATAGTATGTACCTAGCCAAGGACCTAAATATAAATCGTCAAACATACATACTTATTTTTACAGCATTAAAATGAAAACATATGTTTCTTCATCTTGTTACTTGTTATAAACGTTATATACCTACTGATTGCTTCTCCAAACCAGTACTGAACATTTCACATGAAATGGAACACAAATTAAATACCACATTTAGGTAGGAAAACGCAAAGAACCTCTCCTACATTTCATTTTCAAGCTATTCTTATTATTGTGAGGACTTTAAGCCGGGACCTAATTTGATCTTACAATTTTCTTCCCGTCGCTCCGGCGCTTGGGGCTCAGTGTCAACGTTTCATTTGGATTACATTTTACAATAATACGCCTTCACTCACAAACTATCTTAAATCATTGCAATAAAGTATATTTTTATTTACTATTATTTTTTCAGATTGTTGCAGTAAGTCGGGATGCAGTGCAGTGGTCATTCTGCTCAGGCGGAAGCAACTTGAACGTCTTCCAAGACTTTGTGTTGCCATTATTAAAAGCGAATGACTATTATTACGACCGCTTTTCCATTTTTATTACAGCAGATGGATGTATTTGGATAGTTTTTTTTATCTCACAGGACTGTTATTGTACTTTGACTAAAGTATAACATAATTTATTTTGTAAAGTGGCGCGGCTATCCACAGTACTACAACGATTGAGATGTTTAGACATGACGTTCTAACCAAACAATGTTTCAAATATAATAAACAGAAATCTAGTCCTCTCTTTAAACAAAAAAAACCCACAGTGCTTTTGAGGCGTGTTAGACAGGAGGGATTCCTGTCTAACACTGTAGGTTTTTTTTACAATAATATTTAGCTCATTTTTATAAAATTAATGATGATTAATTGATGAACGTAAAAAGAAGGAAAAAGGAGGAAAACTTGACACAAACCCTATACCCACCCGTTCGGCCAGCGTGGTATAGTAGACCAAAACCTCCTTTGTAAGGAGAGGCCTATGTCCAGCAGTGGACTGTTAAAGGCTGTTGATGATGATGATGATAAATTGATGAACGTGTAACATCTTTCTTCTCTCTACAATCTGTAAGACTATTTTCTTGAAAAGAACCGAAGTATAGAAACCGGAAAAGCGCGCGCTGTTGGATTCGGTAGGTGATATGTTAGATACAAAGTAGATGTGACTCCCTCAAATAGTTTATTCTTAACTCTATATAAGATAATGTTAAGATTATCCACTGAGTGCTGTGTTATATGAAATTTATGCTACTTAAAAGCCTTAATTTATTTATTTACACATCTTTATTTATTTATACACCGCACAGTATATATTTTATACAAACATGGATGTTCATCTATATTTTGTTATTATAATAGGCGGTCTTATCGCTCACGACGATCTCTTACAGACAACCGTTACAAGGATATTGTCAAATCTGATTTAGGGTGAATTATTATAACTATTATTACTCAAAATTCTTTCAGTCTTACTATACAATTTAGAGAAATGCATTTTTAAATTTTATATCCTTACTACACCTGGCACAGAAATCAAAGACGTGAAAGAATCTTGAAAGGGAAGTAAAAGGAACAGTTTTAAGACGTAATCCCTTTGGGAACAAAGAAGACATGAACATGTTTGTTTCCCAATTTTACGCCTTGCCGACTACGGCTGAAAAGAATCTACTCGCGAAATGAATTCTCCACTGGTTCCTTCTACGTAGTTTAGTTGGTTTAATTGAAAAATTATTCGCCTTGTTTCAGAGGAATTTAAGCTCTTTTTTATTTTTTCTTATGCCAGTGATTTTTCACATAGAATGAAACTTTCTCTATTCAGTTCTTAAAGATGTTGTCATCTGCCGTACCGACTATCTTTATGATAATCTATGCAGACAAAGATGTTTAATTTCTTTCAATTAATTAAAATTGCTATAGGACCTCATATTATTTAGAAGGACGCTTTAACAATTTGAACCTGCAATACGTATTTTCTCGAAGGAAAAAATATGATTTGCAGCATACATTCAGTAAATTAAGAATAAACAAGTTATCTTGGTTAAGTACAATTATATCTAAATCTTCTTTAAAAAATTACTTGTAAATTTATGTGAAGTGACATTTCCATAGAGTAAAAATATACTTCGGCGCCATCTTGTAAAACAGGCTTGAACTACTATGTTATTTGTCATTCCTACATCACGCTTTGTAAGTTGGCCTTATGGTTTTTGTAAGTGAGCTCTATGGTTAGTTATTGATAAATATAACTTAACTGTCCGTGTAGTGACGGTTTTTTTTTTTTTTAAAGAGACAACTCCCGCATTAGGAATAAATCCTGTGTCGCGGGGGACTTTACAAACATACATGAAACGGACACAAAGAACACCCAGACTCAGAACAACAATCTGTGTCACAACACTCGGCATAGTAGGAAGCGGCATGGCGACCACTTAAACCACTACGCCATCCGTGCAGTCAATGCAATTATGAATACGGAATGTCACTACCCCAATTCATTCCATGGGTGTCGTAAGAGCCGACTAAGGGCGCAAAACAACGCAGGACACCAGCACTGTAAAAAGAAGGAAAACTTGACACAAACTCTATACCAACCCTTCTGGCCAGCATGGTAAAGTAGGCCAAAACCTCCTTTCTAAGGAGAGGCCTATATCCAGCAGTGGACTATTAAAGGCTGTTGATGATTGATGTGAAATATAACTTATTACAGGATATTGTTGAGTATATTATATAATACAAGGAGACATTAAAGTAACAACAACACAACTCAAAGCACTTTTGAATAAAAGAGCAAGGAGAACTCACGGATTGAATAAGACTTGTGAGTTACAAAGTTCTAAATAGCGTTGCGCTCCATTCTTTTTTATTTATTATTAATCCTACGTAACTAACGCCAAGAAATTTCAAACAGATTTCATTAAGTTCGCTCTAAAAATATTTCCTCATGTTGGTAAGAAAGCCTTCAACACTGATTTCCATATAGAGTGACATTTACACTGCTGTGCCCCTCAAAGATACGTCACGTTGCTCGCCGTGTGGGTCGTTATGGATATTCTCTTTGTTAGATATGAAACTATCCTTAGTTTCATGTGGAAGTCAATTATGGCCTTGAATAAATAAGTAGTTATTAAAAAGATACCTTAAGATTTGTTTTTGCCTTCGGGACTGGAGTCCTAACTTCAAAATTAAATTCAAAATATCTTTATTTCATAAATCAAAATACATTAGCAGCAATCTCTGTTTTATCAAATAGTTAGGTTTATACAAAATATATGATATGCCTGTGCCGAAGCACAACCGCCCGTTTCCAAGGGGTTGAGCCTTATGAAAGGAAGGGGCAAACAAAATTATGACCACTCTTTTGAAATTTACATTAAATATACCACAACAATGCAACAATGTGTGCCAGTATGTCCGTTATTAAGGACTAAAAAGTACAAAGACAATAAAGAGAAAAATAAGATTGTTAATGAAATTATCCTTAGTATATGAAACAATCTTAATTCTATTTGTTGTACTTCCAACTATACAATATCGTAAAATTATTTAATTTGTAACAAATTTTTGTGTTCTCTTGTTATGACAATTGTAATGTTATGTAGTTTGGACTTCATCATTAACAGTCCACTGCTGAATAAAGTGTCAACTATCCCTGTCTTGGGCAGTCTGCATCCATTGCTTGAAAAGATAAGTTAAGGTTTGGGTAAAAAGATTCTTGATTTCATTCTCGTTATAGTATCATCATCATCATCATCAGCCTATCGCAGTCCACTGCTGGACATAGGCCTCTCCCCTTGCACGCCACTTAGATCGATTTCGATCGTTATAGTATGCGGGAACATATTTCTAATGAATTCTAACCCAAAAAATCGGTACAGGAATAGAAAAGCTACTCTGACACCATCTAAGCTTGTTCTTGTCTATACACGTAAAAAATTACTTTTGGAACTTACAATGGAATGAAGTATTAAATATTGCTCAAAGATGAATGACGTTTTTAGTCGCCTTGGTAGTCTGAAGAAGTTCAATGGTATTTCATCTCACAGTTTGGTCCCATTCAAATTTGAAGAAAAATAATACCCTCTTTAAGGGTAATTTTTTTCAAAAGTTAATTTTCTGATTTAAAAATAAAGATTCAGTTTAAGAAAGCCGTACAAAAATGCAGTTAAAGATATTATTTATTAAGATATAGCAATTTGAAGTGTGCAAAATTCAAAGGCCACATTTTATACAATCTTATTTACAGATAAGTTTGTAATTAGTTATTTCCGCATATGACCCCGAGCGATCGCTTTATACAGTGTGGAGCAATTAACTTCAGTGCACTGTCAGCGTTGCCACGCACCAAGCAACTTTAATATGTTTGTACTTAATACTTAGTAATTAGTTTCAAATGTTCGTGTTTGAACTGCAAATGTAACGAACGGCTTCGACTCCAATTAACGTCTATGTAAATAACGATAATATTATCTCAATGAAATTTTATTAGTCTTTTTTTTTCAAGCAATTTTCGAGTAGCAGATGATATAATTTTGGTTAGATAATCTCACTTCGCAAATATAGATACCTAATTAGGCCTTGAGCCTCTCATTTTCTTTAAAAGACAACTCCCGCAGAAAGAACACCTAGACTCAGAACAACAATTTGTAGATCACACAAGGTGTTGCGTTTTTTGCACTTTTATTACTTTATACTCTGGTTTCTGGGTAAATTTTTTGTTGGCCTGTGTTGACAATTAAAATACAAATGTTTACATATTACATATTGAATAACCTAGTTGATTCAAAACAATAAAAAGTACTAAAAGGTTCTAGTTGTGTTTTTTTCTTCAAACGACAAAACTTAAAAGGCAGTCTCGTATGTTTAAAAAAGTAGTATCTTAAAGTTCAAGTCTTCAGATTTTAAATGAAGTTGAGTTTGCCTAAATATCATTATTTTTCGCTGACATAGTAGTGAACAGGGTTTTGCTAAGTTTAGAGGCCAGTACTTCAGTTTAAGTTTAATTAAAGTTAAAGTTAGGTTAGGTTAGGTTAGGCAGGGGTCTTCCTGCGAGAAGTGGTTGAGGGCCTTTTCCCGCAACGAGCGGAACACACTCCCCCGGCGATGGCCTCCTTGGCCGGAGACGACGGGGAGCACGGGGAGGAAAATGTTCCGCCCGTCCGGGAATCGGAGGTAGGGGCGGCTGTTCTACGGATCCGTTCCAAGAACACCGCCCCTGGGCCAGACGGGGTACCGGCCCGAGTGCTGGCCCTGGCCCTCAACCACATGGCAGACCGCCTCGGGGAGGTGTTCGACGCTAGCTTGGCGTCAGGACGCTTCCCTGAGTGCTGGAAGAGCGGGAAGCTGGTCCTATTGAGGAAGCCGGGACGGCCTGCCGATTCGGTGGCGGCCTATAGGCCCATCGTGCTGCTGGACGAGGCGGGCAAATTGTTTGAGAGGGTTCTTTCTGCCCGCATCGTCCGGCACCTCTGCGAGGTGGGCCCCGATCTGTCGGACGCCCAATTTGGTTTTCGGGCGGGGCGTTCGACGGTCGACGCCGTGTTGCGCCTGAGGGCCGTGACCGAAGAGGCCGTGAGCTGTGGCGGCGTGCTGTTGGCGGTGTCATTAGACATCGCCAACGCATTCAATAGTCTGCCATTCAGCTGCATCAGGGAAGCACTCCACTATCATGGGGTGCCAAAGTACCTGAGGCGGCTGGTGGCAGACTATTTAGAGGAGCGTACCGTCGTGTACGAGGACCGAGAGGGTAATCTGAGGTGTCGGCCCATGTCGTGCGGTGTTCCACAGGGGTCTGTTCTTGGACCCCTCTTGTGGAACATAGGGTACGACTGGGCCCTTCGCGCCGATTTCCCCCCCGGGCTGGGTGTAATCTGTTACGCAGACGATACCCTCGTGACAGCCCGGGGGGCAAACTTCCAAGAGGCGGCGCGCCTGGCCACAGGGGGAGTCTCCCTGGTGGTCGGGCGCATTGAGGCGCTGGGCTTACGGGTGGCCCTAGATAAGACGGAGGCCCTGTTATTCCATGGGCCCCGTCGTGGTCCACCCCCTGGCGCCTCAATCGTGGTCAACTCGGTCCTCGTACCGGTTCGGGCCCAGATGAAATATCTGGGCCTGATCCTCGACGGGAGGTGGCTCTTCGACGAGCACTTCCGACAGCTTGCTCCAAAGCTGGTCGGCGCTGCGTCTGCCCTAGGGCGACTCTTGCCCAATATGGGTGGACCCAGCGTCGCGACAAGACGGCTGTACACGGGGGTTGTCCGGTCAATGGCACTGTACGGTGCACCGGTGTGGGCGGCGGCTCTGACCGCCCAGAATAGGGTACGCCTCTGGCGCCCTCAGAGGGTAATGGCGGTCAGAGCCATACGCGGTTACCGCACCGTTTCGACGGAGGTGGCATGCGCATTGGCCGGAACTCCCCCGTGGGATTTGGAGGCGGAAGTGCTCGCCGAAGTTTATCGGCGAGTGGCTGACTTCCGGGCGGAGAGCGGATTTCGCCCTCCGCCCGAGGATGTGCGCGAGTGGCGCGAAGCCGCTCGCCGAGCCACGATGGCTCGTTGGTCGTTCCGGCTGGAGACTCCACGCGCTGGCTTCGCCGCCGTGGAGGCTCTCCAGCCGGTCATCGCCGAGTGGGCAGGGCGGCAGCACGGGACCCTTTCCTTCCGACTGACGCAGGTGCTTTCCGGGCACGGTTGCTTCGGAAAGTACCTGCACACGGTCGCTAGGAGGGAACTGAGTCCCGCCTGCCACCACTGCGACTGCAGTGAGGACTCGGCCCAGCACACGCTGGCGGTCTGCCCCGCATGGGCGGCGCAGCGCCGGGCCCTCACTGCAGTCATCGGAGTGGATCTCTCGCTACCGGCCGTAGTACGCTCCATGGCCGGTAGCGACAGTTGTTTTACCGCGGTCGCAACCTTCTGCGAGGTAGTAATCTCGCGGAAGGAGGCGGCGGAGAGGGCCCGGGAGGACGACCTCCACTCGGACCCGATCCGCCGCCGGCGAACCGGGCGGCGGAGGCCCGCCTACCACAGCCTCATGCCGCCCTGAGTGTGGCCGCGGGTGGACGGGGTGGGTTTCCCCTCCACCCGCATTAGTTTGGCCAGCCGCGAGGGGGCGGCGTCCGCGTGTGCCGGACGTCGCCTATAAAGAGAGGAAAACATCGAGACGGAGCCCGCACCAGGAGCGGGCTGGCGCTAGGAGGGGTCCGGATGTCTTAACAACAGCTGTTCCCGGATCCCTCCTGTTACAGGCGCAGAGTGGCACACCGTGTGGTTTTAGTCGGTCCGAGTCCGACACACCAC
The DNA here is from genome assembly GCA_902825455.1 of Arctia plantaginis. Taxonomy (NCBI): domain Eukaryota; kingdom Metazoa; phylum Arthropoda; class Insecta; order Lepidoptera; family Erebidae; genus Arctia; species Arctia plantaginis. Next base: position 15,599,096 of record CADEBD010000422.1, read on the forward strand.
CCCGCCGCAAACCCCGGAGGGGTGACGGTCCGAGGGGATTTCCACACGTTAAAAAAAAAAAAAAAAAAAAAAAAGGTTAGGCAGTATTTCATTGAGAAAACAAGACGTGATAGAGCAATACTGATTCTGAAATCTGGAAATTAGGATTCAGCGCCCCAAAACCCTTCGGGAAAGTATACTCTGGTTTTTAGGCAAGAAACTTTGTCAAATTTTGTTGGCCTGTGGAATTATATGGTAATATATTCATAACAGTAAAAAGATCCAACAGTTATTTAATAGAACTATCATAACCTGAACGTAGGTACCTATTATAACATACTAAAAAAACAAAAACTAAAAAGAGCTATACTCATATTTTAATTTTATATCACACCGCAGAGTTAGAGATTTTATGACTACGAGTATGTTCAAGTGTCGAGCTCTAAGCGGACTAGACTGTAATTTGACAGCTTAATCAAATAACTCCCAAATGTGATCAAGTAAATTTTGTGACGGTACTCATAAATCACACGATTATTGTTTTATTTCTTTTTGTTTTTAAACATGAAAGAATTGAAATTCTCAAAGGTTCAAGAACAAAAAAACATTTATTATAGACTGCAGCTTTTTAATTTCATGCTTTTGTACAAAAGTTTGACATTAAATTGTCCAATACTTTTTAATTCTAGTTCTATAGCTTTAAATTATACTTATCCTCTTTCGATCTTCCCTTACACAAGACAAGTGGTGGCAAACTGCAAGCCAGTACGCAACTTCATAATTACCTATTTCCCATTTTGCCCCCGGCTCGCCAGCTTTACTGTGAGCTTTAATTAACTGCACTCTGCTGTAATATCCCAAGCTTCACTTTTATCCTAAGTAATATCACACAACAAACGCTGCTCTCCATATGTGAGCACGCTGGGTGATTCAACTATGTAAAATATAGACAGCAAAACTTATTCTTGATGTCAAATATTATTGATAATTTAAAAGACAAAGATTATAATTACATATACTTCACAAGCAAGAAAATATTTGTACTTAAATATTTTTATTTTCATAATTTACGATAATACTTTAATTCGAAGAGTTCCTCCAATATAGTTTCACACTGGCAGTAGTAGAAAGTTGTAATTTTAATTTCATTACTCTTTTATTTAACTTGGTGACTTTTTTATTTGCTTAAGGTCTTTTACAACAAACACAACACTCAACAAATTAAAAAAAATAGTTTAAATTTGTTTTAGCGCACTTCATATAACAGTAGTTTGGTGCATTGTAGATACCTCTTTTAAAAAAGGAAGACCCGTATAGCCCCATAAAGGAAAACATATATACAAATACAACCATACCAATTCAACATAAAATCCGGACAAGTGCGAGTCGGACTCGCCCACTATACATATTATAAACAGTTCAGGAATCGAGTCTCACAAAGTTTATTAAGAGCTTTTCTCGAAATTTAGTTTCCAAAACCTATAATTACTTATATTTTTGTATTTTATAAGTCAAATTATACCTCGATGATTGATTGCGTAGTTTATATAAAGACTATATTTTTTATGATTTGTTTCACAAACATATAGTTTTCAAATTTTTCCTTGTACATGTAGTATAAGACGATGTTACTTGCCAAATTTCATAGTTCTAGGTCAACGGGAAATACCTTAATTTTTTTTAAACCCTTGAGAGTGTCGAAATATGCGTTTTTTTGTGGCACAAGGGGCCGTATCTTTTCTATGATAACTTTGAAGTTTGATTTTCTCTTAGCTTCAAGGGACTGTAGACCTTTTTCTTTTTTTTTTTATTCTGTGCGGAAATCCCCTCGAAAACCACCTGTCGGTGGCATGTCGGACTCGAACCGACTAAAACCGCACGCCATCTTGGGTACTAATAGCCGGGGAACCAGGTATACCCTAGAAAGGAAGTCCCTGGTGCCCCGACATACCTCGGGTCATCTACAGACGAGTAGACGACCCCCCCCCGAAGACGACCCCCCCCCCCCCCCCCCCCCCCGAAGAGACTGTAGACCTAAGTATATGGTTTTAATTTCAATTTGATACTTCCACGCATTCCCGAGATAAAAGGTTTTAACAGACAGACGGACATAAAAATGATCCTATAAGAGTTCCGTTTGTTCCTTTCGAGATACAGAAACCTAAAAATATACGAGTACATATTTGTACATATTTGTGTTTCTGTGTGTGTATGTGAATGCGTGGAAGTATCAAATTGAAATTAAAACCATATACTTAGGTCTACAGTCCCTTGAAGCTAAGAGAAAATCAAAATAATCAAGCTAAGGTAATTGTAAATATACATATAAATTAATAAATAAATTAATTTATATGTATATTTACAAGTACCTAATTTATAAATTGCACAACAATGAACATTTGCTGCATAAAGTTAATTATGATAACTTCAGTCTGGAGCTATAATTACGAGTAAACTGAGGCGTAATATGAACGCGACAATATGCCTTAATTAGTAGCCTGAAATACGAGTATATTCTACTTCAGAAAGTAAGCCTGTATATGATGAGCTGCTCCGATGTTAGCAGGTAAAGTTTTTACAGAGAGATGTGTGAGTGGTGTAGTGTTTTTAACTATTATACTGATTTATTAAAGAAACATTATTAAAAGGACAACGAAAGTTAATAGGACATCTATTTCTATGTATAACCTCACACATGTCACATACAGGTGTCTAATCCCAAACTAGGCAGCGTGTTTTGCGACTGCTAAAAAACGTAGTTTTTTTTTTTTTTTATTCGGAATACCAACAGCTAACTTACGGTAAACATTATAATAATGTAACAACGAACTTTCACTATTATACAATATACTCTTTAATCCCAACACTCCCTTTTATTTAAAAGAACGCTTCAAATTCATACATGATACGCATTCAAGGTTGCTAAGATCGTCGGAGAACTTGACTTAAGATCGTCGGAGAAATTAAGAGGCATTCTACGACTTATATGGACAAGTCATTTACTGTGCAAGCCATACGTTTGTGGAATGCATTACCACTGCCCATCAGACTAACTCAAACACTCGCTAACTTTAAAAAATTGTTCAAGGACCATTTCCTAAATTGTTGAGCGATTAGAGGACCCTGATGTCCTTAAATCCTGTGTAAACCCACATCTTATTCTTGCTTTTAAATTTATCCTATCTGGTGTAGTGCATATGTGTGTCTAATAGTGTATGTGTGTATTCAGTGTGCTATGTAAGTAATTATATGAGTTTGTTAGTCTTATGTCCTGTATTGTACTATCGTATCGTACTGTAAAACTGCAACTCCCCATGCCATCCTTAATTTCCTTCTCCATCCAGCGGTTGCCTAGAAGAGATCGCACATCGCGAAAAAGCCGCCAATTGTGTTTCACAAATTGTCGTTCTGAGTCTGGGTGTTCTTTGTGTCCGTTTTATGCATGTTTGTAAAGTGTCCCGCGACGCAGGATGTATTCCTAGTGCGGGACTTGTCATTTAAAAGAAAAAGTAAAAAAAACCAAAGGAATGATCATTTGTACAAATAATCATACGTAACGTACAAGTACAAATAATCTTATAATGAGAATAATCTCAAACGATTATTTGTACTGGTTGGGAATCGAGCAAACGACCTTTGGCTCAGTAGTAAGAATGATTAACCACTAGACCAACCGGCCCGTCAAGGACAGGACAAGAAAAAGGAAAGCCATTAGGAGATGAAAAACCCAAAAGGTTGGATAGAAATTAATCATAATTGAGTAATATATATAAAGCTTTATACATAAAAACTATATACTCGTATGACGATATCGATTACGTATTTACTTATTTCTTAACAAACTTTACGAGTACTTAGATTTATTTGGCATGAAGACCGTTTGCATCCTGGATTAGTACTTTATCATCAACTCATAGTTATAAGAAATGTGACATGAGTATAGGCAGGCTAAAGTAATCATTTCTATTATTCTAAAGTACAAAAGCTTTTCATCTTCACCATTATGAACAGCCTTTAGTCGTAGTAGTCTACTGCTAGACATAGGCCTCTCCTTAGAAATAAAGTTTTGGCCTACTATACCACGCTGGCAAGACGGGTTGGCATAGGGTTGGTTTCAAGTTTTCCTTCTCTTTACAGTGCAGTTATTCTTCGAGGACAGGGCGGGCTGAATATGCCGTACTCGTGGCGGATTAGAAATACTCCGTATTTCTAACGAATAAGCTTTTTATAAAATTTCTTATATGGTGCTTGCTTAAGACACAAGATGTCAAGAAATCACTGGGATCACATTGCATGTTGCCCAAAGGATTTTTTTTATGTTTTAAATTGATGTCGCATTTGAACAATTATAGAAAGTGCAAAATTCTTTTGTCTTTATTGGTTTATCAGTCTTTAAAAAATCTTACCTACTTTAACATACTAAAGTAAAAACATATTATAAAATATAAGTTATCAATACAAATAAATAAAATTGAAGTGTCTGTTTTGTCTTTTTTGTCTGTCTGTCTGTCTATTTGTTCCGGGTAATCTTCTAAATATAAACAAACAAATTTCAACCCAAACTCAAGTCTCGTGTAACGGGGCCAATATATGTCCGTAACGGTAACAGTGTCGCCAGTTCAATGGTTTTTTTCCATCTCAAAAAATGTTTTGCTCATTCTTTTGTTTGTTGTTCAAAAATACCCAACTCGCATGAACAAGTTTTCACTTTAAAAAAAATTACTGAATTTAATCTTTGTCCATGACGAAATCACAATCTCATGGGCAATCTCTGTGACTAAAACTAATCATTTCATCAAATGAATATGATTTAAAATTAGCGATAATTTCCATGTCTTTGTGACCCAACTGAATTTATTATTTTATTAAATTTATACAAATAAATAAAATTGAAGTGTCTGTTTGTAATGTCAAAATAACACGGTTATTTGCACGATACCTATGCTTAAAAACCAGTTTAATTATTTTTGTTTGTCTTTCTGTTTGTTCCTGGTAATCTTCTAAACGGCTATACCGATTTTGATATTATTTTACTTCTAGGTAGCTGTCTATATAAGGAGTAACTTAAGCTATTTTTCCTCTCAGGAAATCCTTTGCCCGGTCCGGGAATCGAACCCACCACAAGGCAGCCCTTTTCAAATTCCACGAGAACGAAGTCTACTAATATTCTTTCTGACTCAAATGGGCTTGAAACTTTTTGCAGCAGTAAATTTAGACTATAGTGCCACCAACTTATCTGTTCAGTAGACGGCGTCGCTACTGGAGCGATAGGTGTTGCTATTTAAAAAAATTATCAAGAGTTTAGGGTATTTGAAACATACGAAATCACGTGAGCTGTAATTTTAAATATTGATCGGAGTTTATTAATTAACTATATAATTTATAAATTAGTTGAAAAGAAAGAAATATTTTGTTTTGCAAACAGATAATACGATTTATTATACCAAACTAGTTACATTATATTTTATAAAAATAATTGTGGTCGTGATATCAGTTTCCCCTGGAAATTGATATCTTCTCTTAAAATGTTCAATAGCTTGGTTACAGAAGGAATTTCTTTTTTTACTGAATAAAATTCATGGGTTTTGCTCCTAATCACACCAATATCAAAGTCATCAACTTCTAGTTTCCCTGTTTTCCTTTCCCTGTTTTTACCAGGTGTACATATTTTAGTATTAGTTTCTTCAGCTCGTTTTTCTTCATTCATTAATTTATAAACAAATCGCTCACTAACACCTGTAACAAAAAGTGGCTCATCAAACTTAAGAAATAATGTTATTTTTTTATTTATTCGGGTGGAATAAACAGTGAACACAATGTAGGTATACGTTTAACGTTTATGAAAATAAAGAATAGTAAAATGGTGCACTAGTTAGTAGTAGTGGGGGCGACGTATCAGTTTTATTTCTAATTTTAAGTGGATATATATAGACAATAAAATATGAAACATAAGCTGAATATTAAAATAATTTAAGTGGGAAATTTTACTGTCCTTAGACTATAACACTAACCTGTAGCGGCAGCAACACGTTGTGGCACTTTTTCAAATGGTATTTTTGGAGATTGGAGGCGTTTTTCTTCGTTCATAAAAGATAAAACTTTTAAAATAATAACTCTAGCATCACTTTTAAGAGCTTTCGGCATTTTAATTGTAGTTTTAATAATAAAATCAAATGATAAACACAGAGAGCACCCACACCTTGTAAACTGACACGCAGATTGACGCAGATTTAGTTCCGATTTTGTCTACTGAACAGATAAGTTGGTGGCACTGTACATTTATAAGTGTTCTCCACATGTCAATTTTAATAAAAACTTTTTCAGACATACATTTACAGACAAAAAAAAACGCTATTCGAACTACTGCTGCCAACTAAAAGAGGTACTTTTATTTGTATAAAAATGCTAGAGGGGTTAACTTATTTGCCTTTGACTCGTCATGTGTCGTAGGATGCGATGAACTAAAATAAATTGAAATTGTAATAATATCAGTTTAAAAACATTGAAATTGTCTGATAACTTTTTATGTATTTTTCGGCAATATTTTAATTTAAATATAATCTCTATGTTTTATGTAAAATGTATGTGTAACACAAAAAAAAGGGGGTTGCACTCTAGGAGCGGTGGTGAAAACTTGAATATTAACGTTGTGTATTTTTGATATTTTGGAATGGTTAGGGATTTTTTTTGCAGGAATTGCTTTAATTATCAGTGCTTGATATTATATATTGCTTTAATTTATGTGGTAGAATACAATATTTATTAATGCGCTATCGTACTCAAACATGACAATATATTACATTAAAAAGTTTATCTCTCAGAAAAACGAACATTCGCGCCGCCTAAACGAAACAGCAGGCGCAGGCATACATTTTCGCCGCGCCGTAGAAAGAGAGGGGGATACTTCCTCTCCTACGCCGCGCCGGCTGTCTACTCTCCATCCGTCTTACGAATTTTCGATCAGGTCACGTGTCCTGACGCGAGTTTAACATTTTTTACCCATTACAAAAAAAGTGTACAACGCCGCTAAAGAAGTTTTCACTTCAACATGCCTAAATAGATATACTCACGGCTATATCTCCAAAAAGGCAGGCAAAGGCGTATTAAACACGCAACATTTTTGGTTTAAAATTTTGGTTACTAGATATTGAAGAGTTTGGGAACTAAAGATGTGAAAATTAAATAGAAATAATAAATACTTTCTAATAAGGAATTATTCTGTAGCGTAAGTACTTTCCGCTAAGTGTGTCACGAGTGAGGGCGATTCATGCCTACTGTCATCATCATCATCAACAGCCTATAACAGTCCACTGCTGGACTGGCCTGCCTACTGTGGCTGTTCTCAAACTGTGTGTTTAGCATGGTCTAAAAGAATTTTCAAACCGTTTACCTGTGTAAGTCAATATCGATGTCTAAACCAGGATCAACCCGTTTGGCCGTAGCCAGTTATTACTGAGGAGTCCCCCACCGACGCCCACACAACAATATCAGCCGACTGTTGAAGAAGCGCCTTTGCTCGAGAAAAATGATTTAACTAGCGAGGTAATGCTGACGGCGGAGATCCAGAAATGGATGCCAAGTATTGATGCCCTGTTAGGTGAGGTCTGCTCTATAGTGACAAAGGGCAAAATGGGCAACACGGATCAGAAGATGCGTGTCTCTAATATTTGACACTTTTCAAGTTGTCACTAAGATTGGATCTGGAACCAATCCAATTATGTTTAGAGAAAGGTGTATTCCCTAGGTCCCTTAAAAAAGCAGTAGTGTATTTAGATCAGGAGCTAAAACATGTATAAATAGCTACAGACCAGTATTGACTGACTTAGTATTATCGAGACTCAAAAATTTTAGAGAAACTCATAAACAATAGTTTGATAAAATACCTTGAAGACAATAACTTGCTTTTCCAGAATCACTATACTTTTAGGCAAAAAAGATCGACTAAACAAGCAGTACACCACTTAACAAACTACATAGCTTGTTGTCTGGATGGGGGAATGCACGCCATCGAGACTTTTCTAGACATCACCAAAGCTTTCGATAGTATATATTGCCCTATACTTTATAATAAGCTCGAAGCACTTGCGATACGGAGAACACAACTTTGCTTATTTTCGGATTAGTGATCGCCGTTAATGCGTGAAAATTCAATACTTAAGTACTGAAACAAAGAATACTGGATATGGTTTCCCCCAGGGCAGTGTTCTGGGCTGTACCTTGTTCTTGGTTTATATAAATGATCTCTGCAGCTTGAAGATACCAAATGGTGTCATAATATCTTATGCGAATGACACAGATTCACTATTTACAGCGAAATCTCGTAGTGAGGTTTTTGGGCTCGCTGAGACAGGCTTTAAAATAGTGACTAACTGGCTATATTAAAATCTACTTACCCTAAATACAGATAAAACTAAATACATTATATTTTCAATGAGGGGTACAAACCTACCAAAGATATACGCACATAGCTGTAAAACATCTGCTGATTTTGAGTGTACCTGCCCTGCTTTAGCAAACACCAATGATTTGAAATTGGTTTGACATATTTAGGTGTCGTCCTTGACCAATATTTGAATTTCCAGAAACACGTTGATTTATTATGCACAAGGGTACGTAAATTTATATATATATATATATATATATATATATATACATATATATTTAAGAACCTTCGCAATATTGCCGATTATACATTATTAAGGCAAGTGTATTTATCGTTGTGTCAATCAATACTTACTTATACTAACAGTTCGACAGTTATTTATATTGCACACCATTCTAAAACAGCATATTCCTTTTTCCTTTTTTCTACAATCAAATTAATAGGATCATCTTATCAGAATATGCAGATACAGAAAATGTATTGGAAATTGTTAAATGAATCGTAAATATTCTTTGTTTAATATTATTTTCTATTATTTGCTTTCGTACGTGTACACTATGTTGTAGTATTTCTATCTTTTCTACTGATCAATATTTATTAATTAGTTAGAAATGTAAGATAAACATAACAGATCAATAGAAAACAAAACATTGTAAAAAAGGCCTTAAAACAATGGCTGTCCCTCATTACTTTGAAAACTACTGCCTTCTATTTTATAGGCATACAATTTAGCGCATAGAATATACCATCTGACTTATAAAACAAGTCGCTCTTGTTAACAAGTTAAAACAGTGCAGGCCAAAACTTTAATTTAGGGGGCACGATATTTGCTAACGGAAACACCCCCTCCTTATCTCCCTTAACCCTCACACCGCCGCCTAACTGTCAACTGCAAAGAGCTTTCGTGTAAGGAAATATAAGGTTGGTCACGCGGACCGACTATGGCAGTCTAGGGTTCACAACATGGATGTACTGATACTAGATTGACTCGGGTGCTTGGGGCCGCACTGCGGTGTGTTTTCATTAGTCGCTTGTGATTCGCCGTAAGACAAAGTCTCTCGGTGTGTTATTTGCTCCTTTGAAGATTCTGTTTGACTCTTGCACATATTGGAAACTAGAGCTAAAGTGAAGTTCGTCTTATATATATTAGTGAATTCTTCAAATATCACTGTAGGTATATTGTTTACTAAGTACTGCTTCGACTCTTAGTTCAATATTATTTACCTACTTATAATCTACTAGCTTATGCCCAGGCGGCTCATGCGCATGTAATGTATGTAGGTTATCGCGGTAAAAAGTAGTCTATGTCAAGTAGCCTAATCATGTGAAAAAATATATATTTCAAAGGTTTAGGCTTGAAAGCGTAACTAACTCACTTTCACATTTATAATATAAGGATATGGATCCAGCCTATATTCCTAAAAAAATACATAGTGCTTAATATTGTGCAAAATTTTTGTACAAATAAATATAAACAAAAGTTATCGGTGCATAGGTAGGTACTTCTTTATACCAACATACATTTGAACATACATTATACTACAAGCTGCTTTAAGGTTCATTTATCATACTTATACTATTAGTGTGAATAAGGAAAATAATTAACAGGGCTACATTTTCTTCTAGGGTATTTACGAAAAGTATTATAAAGCGTTTTAAATTTACAAAACGGATAAACAATTAAATGAACAGTTTTATTTTGTAAGCTTTGGTTCAGTAGTATACAAAATAATAAACAGGAACTTAAAAATAGTAAAAAAAATCCTTGAATGACAGTTTTTTTAATGGAATTCTGATCGCATATGTAACATTCGTCTTCTATAGAAGCCACTAATGTTTAAGCAATATCAAAAATATATGACGCGACCTTTTTTGGTATGTACAAATATTACATCCACCACAGGTAGCCCTTACAGTAAGCCGCTAAGTGGCGGCCGTATATTTATAGAAATGAGAACGAAACACTGACTCAGTCACTTATAAGCGTAAAGTGTCTACCAAGCGTCTACCAATTTGGACAAGAATATGAAATTTATTGACAAGATAAAAAGCTATAAATCGTGATGGCTGGTATAGTATATACAATGTTACAGGTTTGTAAGTGGTAAAAGATTTAAATACATCCGTATGTTAGCATAGAAGGGAACGTTTTCTTTGAGATATGTATATGGATTCTAAGAGTTTGGTCACTGCTCATCGCTAATGAGGCTTTAGCCTGCCTCTATCCACACACTCTTTGAATCCATTATTGGCATCACTTAATTGAGTAAAATATCATATGTTAAAATTAGCTAGGTTCTAAATTAAGATACACATGATATAAAACTCGTGCACTTTCATGTACATTTTGCATCTAAGTGTTTGTAAGCTATTTAATTTAAGCTTTAGTAGAAACTGCATTGGTTAGTAATGTCACGTTATCTCGTTGTCATTTGTGCAATGTCAAACCTATTTACTCTTCAATTAGCTTTGTCGATCCTACATGTCAATAGAAAAAGAAAATAGTAATATCTCAGTATTGCCCCCTTTTTTTTCTGTGGGGAAATCCCCTCGGATACCACCTACCGGTGGCTTTGTCGGACTCGAACCGACTAAAAACCGAATGCCGTCTCGGGTACCAGCAGCCGGGGAACTAGGTGTACCCTAGAAAGGAAATCCCTGTTACTCAGTATTTCCCCTATAAATGGTTTTCTGTGGGAAATGACATGTAAGGTGTCTACAATTTTTATAATAATAATAGTATTTATTTGCTGATCAAGGGTATTCAGTGGTGTTAACATTTTAACATTACATTTAAAATCGTTCTCCTTAATTTGCCATTACTGGTGTGCAAATTGTATTTTAATAAGTTTTGAAATAGGTACATGCATCAGCGTAAAATTGGTATACATTCATTTGAAATATGTTTTAGGTCAAATTAAAATAGATGGAACTATCTATTTTAATTTGACCTAAAATATATTATATAAATGCATTCTAATAAAAGTTCTGCTATCTAAATATGTAGTTATGACGTTTCCATTAAAACTGCACATCTTTAATAATTCAGGTTAGGATAAACACGCTACGTTTACGTCAAACTGTCTCAGCTTTTAGATTCAGGTTTTAAATTAGCACAGACTACTCGGCAAACAAGGAGGAAACCAACCTTAATCTGTTTAGGTCACGCCATAGTAGCGTAACGTGAAGAGTTACGTTCAATTCTTACTAGAATTGTTATATAACTAGAAGTTTGCACTCAGTTAGCGTTATGATGTTAAATATTGAAAATATTTAATATTTTATGTATTTAACACTAGACTTTGTCAACTCGCTAAAGATGATAATGGATTACGAAAAAAAAACCGGACAAGCGCAAGTCCAACTCACCCACCAAGGGACAAATTTGTTGGTACATATTATAAATAGTTTAGGAATCCAGTTTAGCAGTTTTTGCCGAGGTTTTCCTGAAATTCAGTTTAAAAACCTATGAATACTTATATTATTGTGTTTTATAAGTGAAATTGTACCTCGATATTTGATTACGTACTTTAAATAAAGACTATTTCTTTATGATTTAATTACAAATGTATAGCTTTCAGAATTTTCCCCGTATTTGTAGCATAGGTGGTGACGGATTAAGAATACAGATTGTCACCACCCCTATTCATCCCGTGGGTGTTGTAAGAGTCAACTAAGGGAAAAAACTACGCAGAACAACAACACTGCACAGAGAAGGAAAACTTGACACAAACCCTATACCAACCCGTCTGGCCAGCGTGGTATAGTAGGCCAAAACCTCCTTTCTAAGGAGAGGCTTATGTCCAGCAGTGGACTATTAAAGGCTGTTGATGATGATGTAGCATAGGATGATGTTAATTGCCAAATTCCATAGTTCTAGGTCAACGGTCAACATTATGTATTTTTATGTTAACTTAGAAGTTTGCTTTGTTACAGCTTCAAGGGACTGTGGGCCTGAGTATATGGTTTTTGAGTTCCGTTTTTTTCCTTTTGAGCTACGCAACCGTAAAGTGCTTTATTCCAGACTACACCATTTTAAAAAATACTGAAAGTTTCACTGACTGATCGATCAACGCACAGCTGAAACCACTGGGGCTAGAAGCATGAAATATTGCACAAATGTTCCTTAGGACTGTACTAAGAAACGATTTTTAAAAACTGCACCCCTAAACGTGCAAAATGGGGGTTGGAAATTTTATAAAACTTCGTTATTTTTAGTTTTCAAACTCTTGGTGATACTCTATATTAAAAGTAATAAAAAGCGTCGTTACTAATTTTTCAAAGCTACTGTTTATGCTCCTGATACCTTCCTTGACACATCTCACACACAGCTGTCTGATTCCATACTAGGAGCCATACAGAGCCTGTACTATGGTAACCAGACTACTGATTACACCCAAATACAGAGCAAATGATCATGCTAACCGCACAATTATTTATCCTGAGTGGGAATCGAACCCACAACCTCTGGCTTAGCAGTCAGGGTCGCTAACAACCAACGGGCCAGTCAAATACCAGGTCTGATGGTATAACCACCATGATTCAACGATAGGTTAATGTTGCGTATCTTCTTCAGTAGTATATAGTCGATAGCTTTTTTAATATTGTTCACAACGCCTCTGGCATTTTTACAAGGCAGTACACGCTCGGTCCATTAGTCTGCTGTTTTATCTCCTGAATCCGTGCTAATTACCATTGTATGGGGAACTATTTTCTTTTAACTTATCGACTCCAAACTCTCATTATAATTATATTCTCTACCAAAAATTATGACCACGGACGAAGTCGCGGGGAAAAGCAAGTCGCTTAATAAAAGTGGAATGAATGCTTGAGTAAATAGGTTAATTAAAAGAGCAATATATATTGAACACCATGGGCAGAGAATGACATACATAAGGGCAAGTATTGTACATACATTAGAAAAGAAGTACTTCCATATCAATGATGTGTTCTAAGTAAAAGTTTCATAACGCCGTTTATTTTCATTGAAAACAAATGGAAAATTTTAAAGTCTTTCATAAATTGCTTACAGGATAATAAAGACAATGAAGCAACATTTCACCCATTTAAATAGAGAGTACAATGAGACAACAGTGGCAATAGTTTGCAACTGTCCAGAGTGACGCGCGCACGCTTCACGGACTTTTGCAGGCTTAAGGACGTTGCGATATGTCTTAGATTTTTTGGTATTGGATAGCTCAGGACATCTAAAAGTATCAAAGACAGCTTGATGGTTATACTCGTAATAAAATGGTAAGTGACATGAAGGTAATTAGATTATATCTTACGAATACCTATAAATAACATTGCTCAGACTGAAGTCTTCCTGGTATACTGATATTTTGGGACTTATGGATACTTTGCAGGATAAAAACAAAATAATACTGGGTTTATTTATTATTATAAATTATTATAAAGAATAAATGAATGTGCCGTCAATAACTTTTAGTAATAAATACCCGTTTTATTATTTTTCTTAATTTTCCATCCATATGAAATAAATCTTTTAATAAACCTCTCAATATTTATTGTTAGTATTTTCAAAGTTGATATCAAAACTGAATAAATTAGAAAAATAATAATTGAAATGAGTTTAATTATTGGTGATACACACGTTTAATTTTCTACCAGAATTTAACATGTAAAAATTAATTTCAGATAAAAACATTATCTGTTCTTATCCAGCCTTTGGAATCTAAGCAGTCTAAGTCAGTCTCAGTTATTGTCGCCGGAGTGGCGAGTACAATCGAGTAGTTAATTACCCTGGCTCCCGCAGGAAGGGCTACGTATCGGAGGGTTATAGCCAATTATAAAGTTTGTACTTCAACGGCCAGTTTACTTAGATCCCATCACCCTTCAGAGTCCTCTTATCAGTAAGGCGCCAAAAGAGAATATGACAAAAATGAAAGAGGTCTGCATAAGCTAGTTGAGCATTTTCCCTCTGTTTGCATTTAGGTGAAAACCAGATCTGAAAGTTTGTCCTAAACTGTGTTTCGTGTTTGCATTTTGTCACGGGGTGCGAAAAGTGTAGTTTCGTAATTTGCGAGTAAATAAACGACGGGTGAGTTGGTGAACAAAGTCAGTTAATAAGTTGTTACTGTTATTAGGAAAATTATAAAAAGGGTGTGAAGAATTTATTAAGCAATGTATTTAAACCATAGAAACATGTTTAGTTTGGTTACTGATTAAATAAAAGTCGGAATGTCATGTAATATGTTTTTATGTTAACTTCATTACATTTCAAACAATATGATTGTCATATATATATTCATATTTACAGATACAACTCTACTTATTTCATTAAAATAAAATTAATTAAATCCTTCTCGATGGCAAACGTCAAGATTTCCGAAGAAACGTCAACGTGAAAACCGCAATTATAAACCGGAGTTTTTTTTTACTTATTTTAAAATAAAAAATAAATAAATTTGCTACCTAGAAAGAAAAGAAAATATCTCTTCACATTTTGAGTTTTTGACTAATATTTTTGAGAAATATGTTAAACTAAATTTACATAGAAAACAAAAAATCTATTTGTTACACAAGGTCAATAACTTAATTAACAAAATAAGCATCTGAATAACACCTTTCGAAACCCAATTAATATGAGAGCGCGTTAATCAAGAGCCATTATAGACATCGGGCCGATAATTACATTTATACAGGGTAGCAGCAAAATAAACAGATTACAGCCCCGCTTGTTAATATCTCGTGACGTGTTAACGCCATTAATTGGTGTCGTATGCCTTTACGTTACCTTCGCTTATAATGACAACGTCGTGGTTCATTAAAGTGAAGGGTAAGAATTCCTAATTAATATCTTTGAAAATGGTTATGGATAGGGTTTTAGACTGTTTAGATCATGTTCACTAGTATTAGACTGTTTGACTGCACGGATGGCGCAGTGGTTTAAGCTGTCGCCACGCCGCTTCCTACTACGCTGAGTGTTGTGGGTCCGATCCCCACATGGGACGACACTTTGTGTGATCCACAAATTGTTGTTCTGAGTCTGGGTGCTTTGTGTCCGTTTCATGTATGTTTGTAAAGTCCCCCGCGACACAGGATATATTCCTAATGCGGGAGTTGTCTTTTTTAAAATAAAATAAATAAAGATAGTAATAATAATAGATTAACATATCTCACACACGGCCGACTGATCTCAACTCAAGCAAAGTCTGTGGCCGAACTGTGAACACGATTAACATAATTATATAACATAATTATATATTTCTTAATACATACATATCTAAAAATTATCACCTTATTTTGGTGATTGGGTAGAACATCCCTTCGGATCTCCGGCTCCTAGAAAAGCAGGTGTCAGGAGTAGTGTTTCTACCAAAAAACCACCTCGATGACGGTCCTCAGGCGCCCTCCTCTGGGGAGGACTCGGACCATGTGATTCCAAATTCTACCTGGATCGACGCTGCACCTTTCTGGGCCCTATAAAGGGGGAACCAAGGAGCTCCCGCCTATCAGTAAGAAATAATTTACACCTAGACACAGAACCATTGATCGTGCTCTTCACAAAATTATTGTCCTGAATGTGAAGCGAAGAACCCATGGGCTCTAGATCAACAGAAATGACTACTAATCACTAGACACAGATAATAAGATACTTGAGACGAATCATAATTAATAATACATAGCAGGTACATAAACTGGATAAACTTGTTTAATATAGTGTCTCATAAAAACTGTTAATTAAAAAAATTTAGTTATTGCGACGTGATATTTTGGTAAATGTGTATACTTTTCATAGATTTACTTTAATTTTTAAATTGCAAGGAATTAATGTTTACACGTTGACAAAACTAAAGTAAAATTAAGATCATTAAGTATATTGAAATTTAACAATAAACATAGATTAAAAAATCTGTCTGTTGATGTTTTGTCTAGTTGAGTTACACGCTTTAGGAAATTCAAACAATTTTTTTTAATAATCACGCCTAAACTAAATCATACTTGAAATGTGGACTAAACGGTAAAACCGAGTCAAATTAAAAATATTGTACGACCTCAATAAAGTAAACTCATCCTTATGCCTCGGAGCAAGTAATTTAAGGGAACACGTGAAGGGGAATCAATATAACATTATTTGAGTTTAAGAACTATTTTACCCTTTGAATATAAAACCATAGCTAACCAAAATAAAGCTGAACTAAAATTACGAACGAAACAAAAAAATTCAACGAATATGATGTATTTGTACGAGTACTAGCGCGAAACAAGTGTTGCAGGCATAATTTTAATTAAAGTTGAGTAAGACACAGTGAGTTGCACGACAAGATACTAAATTAAACCATCGTGATTATTGTTTCGCCAAGGTAACGGTTGAGCATTTTAGACAGTAACTTATACTTTTATTGAAGCTTTTTTATAAAGATGGAACAAAATTATTACATA
Organism: Arctia plantaginis; assembly: GCA_902825455.1. NCBI lineage: Eukaryota > Metazoa > Arthropoda > Insecta > Lepidoptera > Erebidae > Arctia > Arctia plantaginis. The sequence goes on from CADEBD010000422.1 coordinate 15,615,864, forward strand.
TTCGTAATAAATATTTTCCATATCTTTAATTCCTACCAGCTCAAAGCAATTTATTAATACTTCGTGTTCGTGTATAACGATAACTTGTGTCCAAACTAAAACATTTCCAGTCATGACGTAATACATTTTCGGTAAGGTTGTAAGAGGCTCTTACTTTTAGATTCAAATACTTTGATATATATAAAAGGTTGATGTGGCTATCCTAATGACCGATAAAGCTGAACCGAAAGATACTGGCCTATTGGTCTAGTGGTTAGTGACCCTTTTTTTTTTTTCGTGTGGAAATCCCCTCGCATACCACCTGTCGGTGGCATGTCGGACTCGAACCGACTAAAACCGCACGCCGTCTCGGGTACTAATAGCCGGGGAACCAGGTATACCCTAGAAAGGAAGTCACATACCTCGGGTCATCTACAGACGAGTAGACGACCCCCCCCCCGTTAGTGGTTAGTGACCCTAACTGCTTTGCCAGAGGGAGGGATGAGCACAGTCATTTGTTCTGTGTCTAGATGTACTTTATCTATAATATGTATTATTAATCTGTATTTAGAAATATATTAAGTATGTTTATCAGCAATCTGGTTACCATAGTACAGGCTCTGCCTAGTTTGGGATCAGACGGCCTTGTGTGAGATGTGTGGCATGTGACATGCTGTATGCCTTACCTTAGGCTTTTCTTAGGCTTTATAGTTTGCTTTACCTCAATCTATCTTTGAAAAACCATGCTTTGGCTCATTTCGACCGGCGTGGTACCACGGCCTCACAGAAAACCGGTGATAATCAATTCTTCTTTTCTTCCACTGAGGAAGGTTACTAGAGCTCCACCTAGCCAAACCCCTCCCCCTGATTCCGTGACTCTGGCGGTGTAGGTGTCCATGGACGGCGGTAGTTAATTACCATCAGGTGACCCGTCTCCTCGTTTGCTCCCTTACATAATAAAATGAATTTCTTTTTGTTTTGTTTATTACATTTCGAAAGAAGGTTGGCACCAAGCAGGCGGCCGGCCATGCATGAAAACAACCAAAACTTTTTAGAATGTGACATATTGCACTGACCCCAAATAAAATTGTGAATAAGCGCAGGATGGTAGGTGGATAAGGATGGTAATAAGACTGTTAATGAATTAAGACAGTTTTTATTTAATGTACATCTGTTACAAACACACATTAAATTACATATTTATACAGACTTATTTTATACCTAGTTACAAAACTATTTTATAGACGTTGAATAACATCTTTTCAAATATTGCTTTTCACAGTCACTTCCGTTAAAGTGACTCAAGAATACGTTTTTACGACACGTTTCACCCCTACTTATTCGGTGTCTAACACCTTGTGGCATGCATGAAATGCAATATGAACCCCGTCATATTTTTCCTCAGTTTAATTCAAACTACCCATTTTCAACTCAACTGTTCAAACTTTGTACGACTGGTAAACAGACAAAGACTTACACACTCTTTGTGTGTTCTTTATTCAACTACAACTCTTTAAATTAAAATCACAACCGACAAAGTTCTGTTCTGGCCATGACAGTTAGTGGAAATTATATACTACAAACTTAATCTAGATGTTTTAACGTATTTTTTTCAAAAATTGTATATACTTCTACGTCGTTGGCTCATACGTCGTTAGATATTCTAAGTTTTACGTGTCTTCATTAGCGATCAAAAAGAACTAAAATATGAAGTATATTTTCGATAAGAAAATATTAAAAACGTTTACATTATTATATTTTATCGAAAATTGCATGATCAAGGCTTCGAATTTTACAGATAACAATGGACTTGTCTACCTTATAAGCTATAGACTGTAAGACAACTATTAAATTCTAGCTGTGTGTATTTCAATAAAGTAATCCTAATTAGGTGTAAAAGCAATAAGATAACTGTTATAGTTGTAATAAAAGCTGATAATATTGTATAGATCGAGATACAGAGTAAAAGATAATAATGCTTGAAAAACTTATTAATAATCCCTTGATTAGTTAAAGCGTACCACGACCATGTCGAGTACACGAATCGATGAGGCGTAAATTAATATTATAGTTTCAACTATTTTTGATTTAAATCCATTTACTTTTATTTGACAGTTTTGAATGTTAACGTCTTGGTTCCCTCCCTTCCTATCCTACCTTTTTTGTTCAATATGCTTACTATTTTCCCAAGTAATCGTTAAAACACCTGGTTAACCACCAAAGTCTAGGTGTCTAAATGAGAGCGTTTAATCTGCCTATCCCTTCGGAGATGGCGTGAAAGTATGAACGTATTATTAATTTGTATTTTATAATTTATTAAGTTATATTACATTTAAAATAACATAAAGCCACTCCAGTACATCGTTCTTATTCTCTGTCGTCAAAAAACGATAAAATGTTAAAAGTAGCATTCTGTTTATTTGCAATAGCGCAATCTCTATTGCAAAAGCTAAAAACCGCCTGTGACCGAACCCAAATCGAAAAGGGGAAAATGAAATACAAAGTTGGAAAGTCATCAAGACTGTTACTGGTAGTGTTCAATCAAATAGGCTACCAAATAAACTTTTAGAGGTACACAACAATCCAAAAGACCCGGTAAATTTTATTAAATGGTACTTTGTTGATATTGGTGGTTAAGTCTCTCGCAGCCAGAATTCACACGGAAAAGTGCATCATTTGAGTCGTTTGTTGTTCCGGACAATAACAGCTTGGGAAGTTCAATGATTTTGCCTGACATCACCACTACCGATTTGCATACAATAATTCAAAGCCTCAAAGACAATTGTGCCGGCGGATATGACGGACTTGGTTCTTGTATAATAAAATCCCTACTCCAACACCTGACTTCTCCGTTAAAATATGTAGGCACTTTTCCAAACGTCTTGAAAAAGGCTCTTATACATCCGATCTATAAGAGTGGTGACAGGAACCAAGTTTTTAATTATCGCCCTATCTCTGTTCTGACAACAATGTTAACAAAATTTTAGAAGTACAGTATTAACAGCCTAATGAACTACCTTAATCGGTTTCATATAATTGCTAGTAATCAGTATGGTTTTGTTAAGGGCAAGTCTGCAGAGGATACTGTAATAGACCTCACAGAGATAGTGATAACGACTAATGTTAAAAATCTCAAGACATTGACCATTTTGTTAGACCAGTCAAAGGCGTTCGACACGGTTTCGGTGCCCATTCTTCTAGATAAGATGGAGGCTATACGGTGAACTGTTCTTGACCTATTCCGAAGCTATCTAAGTGATTGATTTTAATGTGTGAAGATTGGTATTCATGCTAGTTATGAAGAAACCATTACTTATGGCGTTCACAAGGCAGCGTGTTGGGTGTAACCCTCTTCTTAATATACATAAATGACCTGTCGATTAGCAATTCCAAACTGCAAAATTGTATATTTTACACTACGAGTATGTCAATCTATAATATCTTATTGCATTTCGGAATAAGGCTGAGCATGTTCTACCAGGATGATTAGAGTCCAAAGAGCGCAGAGAGCTGTTTTAAGGTACTTACAGCCAAGGCTTGAAAATATCCGACAAGACAACTATATCAAGAGTTTTCTGTGCTGACTGTTAGACAGCTCTTCGTACTCCAGACTACCGTTACGAAAGCATGCGCTGCTTTCATATATACAAAGTAATAGGCGTAGAACGGACCGTATCTGTGTAATTAAACTACACACAACTGCTGTCGCAAGCATAAGTTTTTCCATAAACAGCTGTCGCCTTCACAATGCCTTCACAACAGGGCCATTTCCATTTTCCACTCTGTACTATGTAGATTAAGAAATGCAAAGTATCTGTTTGAGAATCTCCCGCGACCCCAAACTGTCCGCGATATTGCGGAACTGTACAAGAGAAGAATTTAGCCAGTTACCAGTGAAGCTGATCCGTCTTCTGTTCGGAACCCTGTGATGTGTAAATGTTCCCTATCTAAATGTGTTGTATATAAATATATTGATAAATTACGTTACCAGTGTAGGCCCAACCCGTATTTCCGTAACCAGGATCCGGTGCTCTACTGGTCATGGCCGTATTCTCTAGTGCAGTACACAACTAGCCAATAACAATAACACAAAATAATACACAGCACTACGACACCACGCGCATTCGAACAGAACAAGATTTTTCTTAATTTTGGTGTATGACACCGCGTGCACATTCGACCGATTTCAAAACTTTTCTGAGTAAGAAGCGGTACACTGCGCAAACCTATTACGAGGCAACTACCCGCTTTTTTTTAAATATACTACTTTAACTACTTTTCTAAACAGTATCCTTAGAACGCTGGCTTTCAACTTTGGATTATGAGGCAACCGAAAATCAGTTTAAAACGCTATCTTTATTTCCCTTATGCATATGCACCTATACTTCATATTGCATATCGCACATATTCGTATATAAACATCTACCTCTCACACTTACACTAACATCCTAACACTACACCTACTCCCACTCATTTTACCTACAAACTTACTTAAACTTATTTATATAATAAATTTAATATTGTAATGTAATGTGATTTGTATTAATATCACGTGAATTACTATCACGTATTTACTATCACGTGAATTAAAGAATTGTTCTAGAATTATGGAAGGCGCTTATTGTGATTGCACTTATCTGTGATACAATGTTTAAATACATTAGTACAGGTGTTAAAGTTTTACAATTTAATGTGCATATTTAATTATTATTATTGATACTTTAATATAATGTGGTATTGTGGTTAATCCTTTTTTTGTGAATTGAATTATTATTATTTAAAAAAACACCCAATATAACAAGCAGGTAGTAAATACGTAAAACAAACAGACCATATTTCCATCTACTACAAACAAAACAGAAGCTCAGCAGACTTTTGAGCTTACAGTTGATGTAATGTCGATTCAAATCAATTCATTGCTAGCTTTATTTGATCTACGATTATGCACTAGCCCTACGTTAGCATAGGATAGGCGAAAAATAAGAATTATTCAGGCAGGAACAAGGAAGCCACTAAAGAGTTCAGTTGAGTTATTCCAGAATGATGAAATTGTTTTCTCATATAGTTATAAAATAAAATAATATAAAGTAAAAATCTCTTTTTTTTTTACATTTTTTACTATTTTAGTTTTATCCTGTAACCGTTACACAGTATAACACAGTATATATACACTCTATATAAAGTATACAAAATATACACAGACTCTTACACAGTATAAACTCGAAAGGTGTAGGTATCATAGTAAACTTTGGTGATCAAACTTTAGTTACGAGTACCATGACATCTAAACCCGAAGTCATTCCTTAGCTCCACCTCCCATAACTGGGACTTTACTGAAATACGATCAATTAAACTGGAGTACAACTCGCATCACATGTACTGGTATTAGCAAACGTCTCCCGGGAAATACAGCTAGTGTTATGGAAACTTCGCCTCTGAATGTTCGCTAGCATAACTTTGACAAGGAAGAAGTGGTAGGAATAATAAGCAAAGTTTTATTGTGAATATAGAAGGAAAGTTCATATATCAAGTTTATCCTACTTGCATCCTGTCCTATCTTATTACGAGTAGAAAACAATTGATTGAAGGACATTTATAAATATGTAATTAATATCATTTTACTCGCATAATAGTATAATTGTCCCTCCGTAATAGTATTTTTTCAGTGAATGGTGTTTTTAATTTTACTTTTGTAATATTAATAACTTAAAATAAAAAATAGTAATGCAACATAGCTAGTACAAAAATCTATATAATAATTATTATGATGAACTAAATTTAACTGGAATTCGTTCAAGGGAACGAACAAGGGAATGGCGAAAACAAGGGTTTTTGTTCATGTTCATCTTACAATCTATCAGTCTGATTTAAAAAGTTATTAGCATCATATGTAACCGTCAGGTTGTGATTCATATAATTACTAAAACTTAGGCCTGGGTGTAATAGAGAGCCACCAGATCACCGAGTACATAATTATGTCAAAGTTGTTAACTAGCTTAAAGTAAAAAAATATCGTTAATGAAGCTCTAATAATGCATAAGTCATTTTACGTGGATTAAACACTTTGATATCATTCAATAGAGAAAAATCATGTGCTGGCGTTTTACCAGTCAGGAAAGAGATAGTTATCCAATAGGCGCCATATTTTTTGAATAAAACAGTGCAAGTACCTTACGTGGTCAATATTGTGTAAGTTACTCAATTGCTTATAGACGCCGAAGCTGCAAAATAATTCATAAGATTTGTATAAACTTTCAGCTGGGACAGAATAAATAGCACAACATTTTCGTTTAAAAAACAGTTCAGTCATGTCAAGAACTGTCATAATTTTTTACTTTATTATAAAGTAAATACTTTTTATTTACACACTTTTATAAGGTCGAGAAATATATACTATAAGATATTTGAAATGCTAATTGAAATTGTGGTATAGCGTCGCGTTCAACCTTTGATCCCTGTGTGATACATGAAACCGTTTCATAAAACGGTGATTTTTTATAACAGAACCAGCTAAACCTAGCCGAATCGTTTTTTTTTTAATGTTTTAAATGTTTACGACATTTGGTGATCAATTCACGTGTTTCCATATAATTAATTTAGTATTTTCATGTTATATGCGTACTCTTTAAAGTGATATTAATGACTGTACATGTTTTTTTATTTTCTTCTCATATATGATTTTAAAACAAAATTACAAGACGAATTAAGTAACAAAGTTGTAACTAAAACCAATAACTATAAACTTAAACCAATCGCATCTCCAAATACTTCGCAAGTATTATCCACTCAAATTCTACGTTCCAGTCGACGGTCAAGTTTCCTCTTGTACTAATAACAGAATAATTTGATGGACAAAACTTCCTAAAGGTTCGATCAAGCAAGGTCTCAGATTGTTACAAACTATTCCGATTATTAGTAATGGAAAACCAATCGAAAGGGCTCTATCCCAAAAGCGAATTAAGCTGAATTAATACTTGCGAGTTTATAGAGTATTATCAGAAGTCAAGAGAAATTGGATACTTTATAACGGTTAATTAAATTTATATGATATCGGCTTTGTAACAAATGGAAGGTACTTAAAGTTGAGAAAATACTTTAGAGTTGAAATTCCTTTTAATATTGATCCAAGTCCTCTGATGAGGTGAAATGGCGGGCCCCTTCTACCGACTAACCAAATTATTTACCGCAAATGCGCAGCACCGGTGTCGCATGGATTGAAAAGTTATGCCTGCGGGAACGGGAGTTTAACAGTACTTAGGCTACGGGAAGTCTGTCACTTGAGACCGCGCGTCTATGGATGGTACAGGAACAGAGAGCATGGGAATCTCTAACTTGGCAAAACATGCATGTAAGCAATACAGGTAGCAGAAAGGGGACAAGAAATAACTAGCATTTAACCGTCTCGCCGAAGATGACTGCCCGAGCTCAGGTATGCAGGTTTTTAATGGCGTCAATAAAACGTCAATAAGAAGTACGACGGTACGTCGGCCGGTATGTCGGCTATGGCTCGTCGAATGTTGGTTTTTAGGTCACGAATTGTAGCTGGATTATTGCTGTACACTTTAGATTTAACGTAACCCCAAAGAAAATAGTGTAAAGGTGTTAAATCACACGATCTTAGTCGCCAACTGATCGGTCCATTTCTCGAAATTAACGACTCACCAAACTTTCCACGCAATAATTCCATGTTCACTCGAGTAATGTGAGGTGGTGCACCGTCTTGTTGAAAAAAAAGGTCGTCTGCATCAATATCATCAAATTCCGGAAAGAAATATTCGGTTAACATCGAGTTATAGCGCTCGCCATTCACAGTAACAGGGTTTCCTTCGTCACCTTCAAAGAAGTTTTATACAATTTCCAAGCGTTGGATTAAAGTGAATCATGACATGATAAAATGGCAAACCTTACTGAACACAAATGTCAAGAGACGTCAAAGATCCATCATCAAACATGGCCGCTATGACCTGTAAAAACCAGGTCATCCCTATTGGTAGACCCAGTACACCCATGTTCTTACCTTCTCGTTTTATCTAATATACTTTCTACCACACCTCATAAACAGTCTTTAATAGTACACTGCTAGACATAAGCCTCTCCTTAGAAAGGAGGTTTTGGCCTACTATACCACGCTGGCCAGACTTGTTGGTAACGCACCTACTCTCACTTATTTCTACATCACCTTAAGGTGGAAGAGAATAATTTTAGTGCATAAAGTAATAAAATAAAAAATAAAGCAAGTTCTAACATCAGTAAAGTCGTAACAACTGCTACACTCAATCGTCAATGGAGTTGAAAACTGTCGACATGAGATTTACGAAATTAAGCTGTACTCACTCATTATATGGAGTCATGAGAATTCAAAGACCGTGTTTTTAGCTGTGTAACTAAATGGCTGAGCCGTGAATATGCACTTTCCTTCTTCTAGCTCAATAATTAATTAATTAAATACTTTCTGGCTACAGTGAACAACGACTGTTAACATTTCATTAAGGATACACCGGTCATAAAACATCTTGTGTAACAAGACGGAACCATTGTGATTATTGTTAAATCCTATTTCTATGTGATAGGATTAGATTAGTGTTGATTCATAGAAGGCGAAAGATAAGGAAGGTGTTAAGTTTTGAAATCAATAGATGCATTTGGCATTAACACATTCGACCCTTGAGTAAACCAAAAATGTCTACCAATAATAATTTATTAAGTCCAAAATAAATTATTGTTTATTAAGTCTCTAGGAGTAGAACGATCATTCTAAGATAATATACCAAATCTTTAGCTGTATAGAAAATTAAATAATATCAACAACATCGTACGCAGTGGCCTCAAATAAGGAGTTCTTTCATGAGTATGTCTCGACAGTAATGAGCCCTTACATCGCCTTTGAAACTAAATATTTCGTAAACACCGAACTTAGCACAAAATTTTGATTCAAATTCCCCCTTTGTATGGTCGACACGTAGTAATTTTATATACGGCTATCGACGTCAAAGGAAAAGGTAGGTATGTTAATTCCTGCAACGATAACAGAATTGATAAGAAAAAAATTAATAATCTTATAAATAATTTTCCGTATATCATTTTTTTCAGGGGTATTTATTGAATGTGTATTATGTATTATGAACTAATACCTACTGTGAATACCCTTTGTAACATGCTTTTATTGGCTTAGTATGTATGTATGTATTTAATGGAATCTTCGAACGTGATTTTGACCCACTTCAAATTCAATCAAACTTTTCATACTTATCAAGGACCGATGACAATGTAATAATTTAAATACTTTGTCTCACTATTCTGATCAGGGCCTTCAGGATTAACGGCTTTTTCCATACCCAGAAATAAGGTAGTGTAAGGAGTCTGCTGCGTTTTTTAGTGTTAATAAGATAATAATCAAACTATAGTTTAAAAAAATAACAAATACGCTTTTGTAGATAGCCGAACTAAAAAGTAGAATATAATTTTCTATAAGTTCAAAAAGAAAAAACATTTTATAGTAAAAAGCGTGGGGTGTTTTTCAATGTATTATGATATAATAACTTGTTAATGAAATATCTTTAAAACAATTGAGATCTAGCACCCCAAGCTTTTTTTAACCTCCTTTCTAAGGAGAGGCCTATGTCCAGCAGTGGACTAGTAAAGGCTGTGATGATGATGATGATGTGCGGCAACTCAATATTATTATGCGACGAAATTATTTATAAAAAAAAAAAACAATATTAAACAATAATTCAAGTTCCGTACGGGTTTCTTACAAGTCACACAAGCGAAAAAATTATGTAATTTTTCAAAATAAAAGCGTGTTTTTTTGTAAAGTTTCAAACGAATTCGAATGACTTCAGCAACTGTCATTTCTCAAGTTTTTTCTCAGATTTTTTGTTTTTTTTTTTCTATAAACCAGTTTTCGCACCTGTTCGCTTTTTTTTCAATGATTTGCCACGAAGCTATTTTTCTAAAATATTTTTTAACTAATATTTTTTCCCGAATTATCCTGTTGAAAAACCAGTCAGGTTTTATATATTCATTATTATACTACAGAAGTATACACATACAGTATACATATTTATATATAAATGTAAATATCTAAATACACTCGATTTGAAGAAGATCGCTTACTTTTATTAAGTTAGAATAGAATTAAGTAAGAATAGTTTAGTTAGTGAACATCTTACTTTGAATTGAATGTTAGTAGAAATAAGAATTGGGGAAATTTGCAAGTTATTTATTTAACACAAATAATATAATTAATAACCGTTTCATGAGTAACATGTTGTTACTCATGAAACGGTTTCTTTTGAACATTTCTATTATGCACTTTCATTCCTATTCCTATCCATCGTGTTCAAATATTCTTGTAACAATGTTTTATGAAAGAAGGCCTAAATAAAATCACATAATATAATTTTACAGTTGATAATAATTACAATGTTTATTAACTGTGTCAGCAAGTAATATTACCCTCCAGCGTTAAATTAAATACCTTCAATATATTAGTGGTGTGGCAACATTGACTTTACTTACAAAGTAATGTGGATAAGCTGATTTTAAAGACGGCAATATACAGTTTAGCTGCAATAAACTTTAAGTAATGGCTGGCAACATAGTTATCGTTTTCCTCTGGAAAATATATGGCTCAGGTGGCTAACAAATAAACGTTAGAAAATCTTTGTGTTTTTAAATAATTGGATATTGGGTGATTCAGTTTGAGCAGATGGTCTTCTTAAGTGTCTATATAATGTATTTTAATCAAATTTAAATGAAAATAATAATTGAATTAATTTTATTTATAATAATTTGTTATAATTATATAACATAATAATTATTGTAACTATTTAATAATTCATCCTAATTTCTAAATAATGATTTTACCAATGATACAATTTGAAAGTTTGAACGGATGTTTATTATCATTCGTCGCACAACTACGAAACGGATCTGGATCAAGTTACGCAAAAATATAAATTAGTCTTAAATAGAGTCACATGGGCTATAATGAAAAATAAAATTAACAAAATCGAAAATATCGTCGTGATAAATTGCAGTAAACTGTTTCCTTTACTCCATAATGTTCCGAATCAGTTCACAAATGGCGAAATTCTGAGGTAAAAAACATTAAAAATACAACATCAACCTTTTTTTAAGTTGTTTAAAATGAAAATTTAGAAGTTATGAAATATTTCATATTCATTGAAACCTGAAATCATAATGCTCGTATTGTGGTAGACACTCGAGTCTTTGCATGTGGGGTAATTGTTGGTTTATTCCTTTAATTAGACCTCGCTTTAGCAGTACTAGGGCCGGCCACAAACACCGTAGCCTACAATTAAATAAATGGAAAATTGAATTTTTTAAACGTGCCTAGAGTGTACGGGCTTAAACCCAGTTATGTAGTCTTTTGCATAATTTCAGTGCTGTATGTAAAATAGAAATATTTATGTCTTATGTTTAGAACGTGCTTGAGTTTGTTCATAGGTCTTAAAAATTTATAACGAAAATAATTTTTTTGGTAATCTACATTAATGGGTTAATGTAGATTACCAAAAAATTTGTTGTTGTTGTTGTACACAATTGAACCAAATTTGGGCAATTAGCCTCAAACATACTATTCTATATGATCATCATGTTTCTGGGAGAATGGCAGCACCTCTTCCAAGTTAAGCAAAAAATTAAAGTCAAAGCCGTATCTTGTTTTTTTTCTCAAAGCTCTTCAGAACCTTTTTAACTCTACGTAACTGCGTTGTAACCAATGCTCAAAGTCTAATTTAGTCTAATATATATTTCCAAATTGTATTCAATGTGACAGCTTTAGGAATATTGAGAGCTATTGTAAGCTAAATTTCTTTTATTTATATTTTATTTATATCTTTATTGTATACACATAACAATAGATGAGTACATATAACAATCTTCATCTTATCGCTCACTGCGATCTCTTACAGACAACCTTGGCACAGATATTTTAGGTATGTAAAAAAATTAAGGTAGTTTTCATACGCGTAACACATTATCACGTTTATATTCAAAAATATCAATAAAAACATTCATCATCATCAACAGCCTATACTAGTCCACTGCTGGACATAGGCCTGTCCTTAGAAAGGAGGTTTTGGCCTACTATACCACGCTGGCCAGACGGGTTGGTATAGGGTTTGTTTCAACTAGAGGCGGCGCGCCTGGCCACAAGTGGAGTCTCCCTGGTGGTCGGGCGCATTGAGGCGCTGGGTTTACGGGTGGCCCTAGATAAGACGGAGGCTCTGTTATTTCATGGGCCCCGTCGTGGTCCACCCCCTGGCGCCTCAATCGTGGTCAACTCGGTCCTCGTACCGGTTCGGGCCCAGATGAAATATCTGGGCCTGATCCTCGACGGGAGGTGGCTCTTCGACGAGCACTTCCGACAGCTTGCTCCTAAGCTGGTCGGCGCTGCGTCTGCCCTAGGGCGACTTTTGCCCAATTTGGGTGGACCCAGCGTCGCGACAAGACGGCTGTACACGGGGGTTGTCCGGTCAATGGCACTATACGGTGCACCGGTGTGGGCGGCGGCTCTGACCGCCCAGAATAGGGCACGCCTCTGGCGCCCTCAGAGGGTAATGGCGGTCAGAGCCATACGCGGTTACCGCACCGTTTCGACGGAGGTGGCGTGCGCGTTGGCCGGAACTCCCCCGTGGGATTTGGAGGCGGAAGTGCTCGCCGATGTTTATCGGCGAGTGGCTGACTCCTGGGCGGAGAGCGGATTTCGCCCTCCGCTCGAGGATGTGCGCGAGTGGCGCGAAGCCGCTCGCCGAGCCACGATGGCTCGTGGGTCGTTCCGGCTGGAGACTCCACGCGCTGGCTTCGCCGCCGTGGAGGCTTTCCAGCCGGTCATCGCCGAGTGGGCAGGGCGGCAGCACGCGACCCTTACCTTCCGGCTGACGCAGGTGCTTTCCGGGCACGGTTGCTTGGGAAAGTACCTGCACTCGGTCGCTAGGAGGGAACTGAGTCCCGCCTGCCACCACTGCGACTGCAGTGAGGACTCGGCCCAGCACACGCTGGCGGTCTGCCCCGCATGGGCGACGCAGCGCCGAGCCCTCTCTGCAGTCATCGGAGTGGATCTCTCGCAACCGGCCGTAGTACGCTCCATGGCTGGTAGCGACAGTTGTTTTACCGCGGTCGCAACCTTCTGCGAGGAAGTAATCTCGCAGAAGGAGGCCGCGGAGAAGGCCCGGGAGGACGACCTCAACTCGGACCCGATCCGCCGCCGCCGAACCGGGCGGCGGAGGCGCGCCTATCACCGCCTCATGCCGCCCTGAGTGTGGTGGACGGGGTGGGTTTCCCTTCCACCCGCATTAGTTTGGCCAGCCGCGAGGGGGCGGCGTCCGCGTGTGCCGGACGTCGCCTAAAGAGAGGAAAATTTTGAGACGGGGCCCGCAACAGGAGCGGGCCGGCGCTAGGAGGGGTCCGGATGTCTTAATAACAGCTGTTCCCGGATCCCTCCTATTACAGGCGCAGAGTGGGATTTCCACACGTTAAAAAAAAAAAAAAAAGTGTTTGTTTCAACTTTTCCTTCTCTTTGCAGTGCTGTTTTCCTGCTTAGTTTGCTCCCTTAGTCGGCTCTTACGACACCCACGGGATGAATTGGGGTGGTGACAATTTGTATTCTTAATCCGTCACCACACGGATTCTTAATATTTTTTTATTTATTTATACTTAAGCAGAACGGCCTCTGGCTTGTTACACATATTAAGAGAAAAACATTAATACAAAATAAACGTTACTTTACAACAACTACGCTCTTTTTAATATACAAACTTCTTCCAGTACAACAAACATACTAACATAATCGTCTGCCATCCATCCGCAAACAAGTAAGGTATACTCGTATAAGGTACTTCTAGCAGAACCACAAGCTTTCACTTTTCAATAAAAGCAGTGCTGAGGAAAGCAGGGAATAACTTCAATTTATTGTAATTTCAGAACCTTTTTATGGATATAAAAACTGCATTAATTACTTTTATAATTCTATATGATAGATGTGTAATTACGTTACTTTCACAATTCTTAAATTTTGTGATTACTTATACTTACAATGTTGGACAAAAATAGGCATAGCGCCACTGGCTAACGATGTTTCGGAAATATCGTTTGTAGAAGAAGCATATAAATTACGAGTACATAACATATTAAAACACAAGTCTCGCAACGCAATTTGGTACTAAATTAAGTCATATGTATTTATTTCTTTAGTAAATGTGTCCCATAATACTGTTATTTGTATAATTAATCTAATGTAGATTAATTTGTGTTAGGTATATTCCACTTCATCTGTAGGAACTATTTAATTATTGTAGTGATCGATAAGAATTATTGGCCCAAATAAATATTTTTTTGTAAATTCGTTAGTTACTTTACTAAATATACTTAGGGTTCCCGCACCATTAGGTTTCGCACGATTCTGGCTATTGTTAAATATGTAGGGCTGGTTGACCAAGCTCTGTTTGATTGCGGTTTTCACAGTGGAATAATTAAACACATTCAACCTTTTTTATATTTAATTTTATGGAATTCTGACATGAAAGTGATAATATACATAATGTATGTGCATTTACATACGTCCGCATCTATTTTATTTGAGGGCAAAGAATGAGGAATATCAAACACCCGCATTTTGCCGATTACAATTTTGCTCTCACTTATAAATAAATTATTTTTATTGCAAAAATAAATTTATTTCTTTATTTACCGGTTAGCGTAGTAGGTAGTCCGGTTCGGTCCACGACACGACACTACACCTATACAATAAATAATAATGGATCTAAAAATGTTACAATTTGAAAAAATTAAGGTTTAGCGTACTGCGACACCATTGCTTTTGGGATTAAAGGTCTCAAAAGAGTACTCCTTGCACAGTTTCACAGTTCAACAATATATAAGTATTTTCTATAGTTGGAGGAAGAAAATGGAATAGAAATGGGTGGATTAAATCTCACCGATCTATGGGGGACATTAAATTTTAACTTTTGCAAAAGGCTAGGACAATCAATTTTATAATAAATAATTTTCAAAAGAAAAGAATAATCAGCTAATAGACGTCGATTTACAAATGGCTGAATATGAAATTTCCTGCACAGATTAGTATATAGTCCATATTAGTATTGTTAGTAAGGACACTTAATAGTAGAAATATACTACTAGTGGAAGTTATGCAACTGGGGGGTAAGCCTAACGCCATAAACCAGGCACTTAAGAATTAGATTAAAAGTGGAAAGTAAGTAAGAAAGATGGAAGTAAATTCAAGAAAGGTAGGTCTGCGGGAAAGGCAAAGATGGAATAGGTAAATTGCTTTTAAGGATGGATTAAGGGATGTAAGCAATAGCTCTAGCAGGTCCAAGTCAAACTGAAACTCAAACTGACTGTTGTCAGAAACTCCGAGCTTTCTAACCTATATAACCATGCTAACTTAGGGAATGTTTATAAAATTTATGAATTGTTCCTCACAACTAACAGTGATATCACCCTGATCAATTGTTGCAATTATGCTTTCCGGATAGAAAAATCAAATCAAAAAATCAATGCAGTCAAGACTACGCAACGTTGAGTGTTGCGGATTCGATTCCCACAGGGGGCAACAGTTTGTGTGATCAATAAACAGTTTTCCTGAATCTGGATATTTTTTATGTATGTTGATTGTTGACAGTAAAATAATCATTCCTATAGCGGGAGCTGTAGTTTATAACGTATTACAAATTAAAAATCAAACTCAAGAAGGGTACAAGAAAATATAAATCTAATTATAATAATTCGAATTATAATAATGAAAGCATTAATAAAAAGGTACAAATCGTAAATTATTAGATGAGAAACTCTTCATTTACTACGTGGTTAGGAAGACCAACTGCATTTTGCCGAGGATCTGTATTAGCTAAGCTAAAAAAGACTTGTATAAGTTCTTGAGAATTATAATCTATCTGTATTTCTAGATGCAGGCATTTAACTCATCTTATATTCTTTATTCAGAAAATAAAGAGAAATCTTTACGGTATAACTCTTAGTATCATTACTCATTATGTTGAATATTTCATCATTTATGTACGTAACCTCATTAAGCAACGTGAGTAGCTTAGTGAACATAAAATTGAATAAAGCGCCTATTTATTTACCTCACGTGTACAGATATAACAGCATTCAGGTCGTTAGTGTCGGAGTTAACAAGTAGCAACGTGTTCCTTCAAATAGGTCAAGACGCCACGTCCTCACTAATTTAGTAACAGGGTAACAACGCCTTAAGGCTACGACGTAGCATCGTAGCACGTTATTGTAGTAAGAGCTACGAAATGCTGGTCTCGTTTGTTATTTGCAATAATAATACGAGTATACCCGTGGGCGGGGTTGGGTGTGCTCCAATAGGCCAAGATCGCCTGGCGCAGATCCAATCCTGGTACGCCCTCCTGTCCGGAGGGCGTACACGGCGAATGGTCATGGGGGAGAGCGCAACAGTCGTGTAGATCCCCATGGCAAGTCTGGGTGTCATCCTTCCCGTGGTTGCCGCCTGTTTTAGGTCTGATTCCCTACGAAACAGATATAACAGAAACACCCAGACGCAATTCCATCCCACAAAACCTATCCCTTCCCATTTTCTATCCCATCTACACCTACTGCGGACACTAAGTGGTTGGTGCCTGCGGCCTCACTATCAACAAAGACTGAGAGTGAGGGGGAGGGGGGGCAACCACCCGCATGTTTGTGCCGTGTGCGGGGACCCGTAAGGGAGGATGAAGGGATCCTGGTAGTTGAGCTGAAAGGCAACACGCTGCTTTGGCCTGGATTTCTCTTTACACGGGAGGCTGAAGGCTAGCCACCTTTGGTCAATCGGCTGTAGTATCCCGTCAGAGGGCTGCTGGGCGAGAGCTCTTCTTTGGTGGGGGTGGACGACGGGTGGGACGACCAAGTCTTCCTACCTAGTTCGGCCTGCCTTCTGCCAGGGAGGGAGCTCTATATTTCCTTGTCACTTCTGGCGTCGTGTGCCTTCTGCCGCGGCGTCCCCACTTGAGGGCTCCAAGGAGGGTGGAAGGACAAGGAGATGAATAGTATACCAAAACAACTATGGATACTAAAAAAACAATTAATAAAAAAACCACCAAGCCTTTACCGAGGGTGAACAACCCAAGTGCCAGGCTAAACCACCAATCGGCTGACCCCAGGGTGAACAACCCAAGGGTGAATCCGGCAAATACACCATTGGCTGCTGCTCAGGCAAACAACCCGACCGCAGCGCCATCCACGACTCTGGCGACACCTCTGGTGTCTAACCAGAATACGGAGCCAGTGTCGACCATCGACCTCTCCTCTTTGAGGGCAGCAATGCCCGTACCTGCGGGACCCGGCCTGGAAGAAACCGGCTGGAGCCTGGTAAGGACAAAGAAGAGAGCGTCGAAAAAACCAAACCCGTCCAAGAAGACCCGTAACGCCAACAGGGCGAAAGCCCGAGTGGAAAGGCAAGCACGGTGTCTGAACTCGGGTGGAAGTAAGCGGCTTGAAGTCGCTGAAGGGCCCGAAGGGGCCCACGTTGCCCCCGCCAGTGACGTGCTGCCCCGAGGCGAAGACGAAAGTCAAGCCACGGGGAAGTGTACTCCTGTGGGGGCGCCACCTGCCAAGACGCCTGTAGCGGCCAAAGTACCCTCTAGGCAGGGTCAACCTGGACAGGGTAAACGGGCGAGACGAGCGACACGTGGAGGGAAACCTTCAAGTGATACAAAGCCCGTCAAAAGAACTCGCCCGGACGAGTCTCGCACTCCCCAGGGCAGTGGCAAGCGATTCAAACCGCTGCCAAAGACCGGCTCCACGAGTTACTCCGACGCACTAAAGGCGAATGACCTTTGCGTCGCGGTCATGCTGGAGCCTTACCACGACCTCACCAAGGCACAGGCAGAGGACATCGAGGGCCAGCTGCAGGGCGTGCTAGATGAGGAGATCTTCTCGCCCGGCACGTCAAGCGCACCCGTCGCTGCGCCACAGTTTAGGGGCAAGGCCTTCTACAGTGAGGGCGCCCTTAAGATGTGGTGCAACGACGAATATGCCCTACAGTGGCTTCGCCGATCCCTGGTAAGGATCCCATCACCACGTGAAGGCACCAAACTGGTCGTCAGGAGGCAGTCTGAGATCCCGAAAAGGATCAAGGCTGGACTCCTGGTACCACAAATCGGACCAGATGATACACTGGTCCGTATTCAAACGAGGCTAAAGTACCAGAATAGCCAGTACAATGTGGCCAACTGGGCCCTCTACCATGCCGAGGCGCAGGAGGAAAAGAAATGTCTCTTCCTAGTGCTCGGTATCCCAGAAGAGGACGTCGTGAAGCTCAAGGCTAGCGAGCGTAGAGTATACTACAAACTGGGTAACCTCTACGTTCGCTTCCTTGATGAACGTCCCGCCCCACCAACTAACCCAAACAAGGAGCCATTCGAGGGAGGAGGAGAATCGGCCCTACAACACCCTAAGGACGGCAATGGAGGGGATCCTCTGAGACCCGTTGAGGAAACAGCCTGCCGGGGTCCACCTCCTGAGGAGTTGGAGGACCTAACGGTGGGCGAGAGTGACCTCGACGACATAGAGGATATGCTGAACAGCGATGATGGCGCTGTCTGCACCCCCCCATAACACCCTTATAGCCATCCAAATCAACCTCCAGCACAGCCATACAGCAACGGCTACCCTACGCAGAGAGCTGGAGGTAAAAACCAACACCGTAGCCCTAATCCAGGAGCCGTGGATTAGGAAGGGCAGGATCTGCGGTCTAAATAATATTGGAGGTAAGATACTTCTCAACACTACCATTGATAACCCGCGCACTTGTATTTATACACCAAAACATGCGTGTACTACCTTATTAAACTTAAACTACCCGATCCCCGACGGAATCCCCGCACGATGGACCGGAAACGGTATGAACATCTTACTGCGGAGAATCTGCGAAGCATCAACCCAACATACGCTACG
Organism: Arctia plantaginis; assembly: GCA_902825455.1. NCBI lineage: Eukaryota > Metazoa > Arthropoda > Insecta > Lepidoptera > Erebidae > Arctia > Arctia plantaginis. Next base: position 15,634,812 of record CADEBD010000422.1, read on the forward strand.
GGGACTGTTAAGGACATTGACAGTCATGTTGTCAACCTTACACAGACACTGATCGATTGCTTTGAACAAACATGCCCACTTTCCACACCCAGAACTGGACCACAGAACAAACACCAATGGTGGGGTCCGGAACTGGAAAGACTACGTCGTAAAGTGAGAAAGTTGTTCAATAAAGCAAAAAACTCGCGATTAGACCAACATTGGGATGCCTACACGCAGGCCCGACAACAATATAAGAAGAGAATCAGAACCAGGAAAACTGAGTGCTGGAGAAACTTCTGTACTAACATAGAGAACAACAACCAGGCCAATAGAGTCAAAAGCATACTGTGTAGTAGAGGCGAACACAATCTTGGCTCACTGAAGAAGCCTGATGGTGAGTATACCAAAACAGACTCGGAAGCCTCAGAGCTGTTATTAAAAACACACTTCCCTGGATGTCGCATATCAGATGTGATGGAAAAATGGGAAGACAGATGGGAAAAACCACCAGATGATACAGACTGGGATACGGCCCGCAAAGTTGTCACCCATGACAAACTAAGATGGGCGATTAACAGCTTCCTACCATTCAAGGCGCCAGGACTAGATGGTGTCTTCCCAGGCCTACTGAGATGGTCTGATACGACATTACTGGACCATCTTATAAAAATCTATAGGGGCTGCCTGGCGCATCAGTACATCCCCTTGAAATGGAGAGAAGTTAAAGTAGTCTTCATCCCCAAACCTGGTAAAGGTGACTACACACAACCCAAATCACACCGACCTATTAGTCTCACATCTTTCCTACTAAAGGTTCTTGAGAGGCTAATAGATAGGGAAATCAGGGAAACTGCGTTAGTCAGTCACCCTCTACACCTCAATCAACACGCATACTCGATGGGTAAATCAACAGAATCTGCCCTACATCGAGTTGTTTCATATATAGAAGACAATCTAAATCACAAAAGGTCAACACTGGCCACCTTTATCGATATCGAGGGAGCCTTTGACAAGACCAACTTCACCAGCATTAGCCAAGCTCTTTCTAGGCATGGTGTTGATTCCACAATCTCAGGGTGGATCGACAGCATGCTAAGATATAGAGCTATACAATTCACTGTGAGCGAAGTGACTAGAGGAGTGGTGGCTAGAGGTTGCCCCCAGGGCGGTGTACTCTCCCCCCTTCTATGGAACATTGTTGTGGATGAGCTCATCGCACAACTCAATGACCAAAGATTCCTCACAATAGGCTATGCAGACGATCTTACCATTCTCATCAGCGGTCCTTTTGAGAGCATTACATGCGATCAAATGAGACTTGCACTGAAGATCGTGGAACAATGGTGCGCAGCACACAACCTGACAGTGAACCCATCCAAAACAGAGATGATCATGTTCACAAACAAACGCAGCCTAGGAAATCTCAGACTTCCCAAGCTATTTGGAACACAACTTACTCTTACCAAAGAGGTCAAATACCTAGGAGTAATACTGGACAGTAAACTCCTGTGGAATAAGCACCTCGATGAAAAACTGAATAAAGCCTGCATTATTTTCTGCCAATGCAAGCGGCTACTCGGCAAAAGCTGGGGACTATCACCCAAAATTACTTTATGGCTATACAGGACAGTCATAAGACCAATAATCACTTACGGTGCTGTTGTCTGGTGGCAGAGAACAGAGCTAAGCACCGTCATAAACAAACTGCAGCAATTCCAGCGACTCCCATGCTCCGCGGTCACTGGCTGTATGCGCACAACGCCTACTGCCGCACTGGAGGTGGCTCTTGGTCTGCCACCCCTGGATCTATTCATACAGCAGGAGGCCGCCATGGCGATCATTAGACTCAAACACCTGGGTCTATGGCACAAAAGGGAGGGATCGCACTCTAAATTATGGGATCAATTGGTGGAATACGAACCACTGATAGCAGCTCCATGCGATAGAATCCCAAAACACCATATCTTCACAAGAAGATACTACATCCAGATACATGGAAATGACCGTGATCAATCCGGCATTAACGAAGTCCGAATTTACACGGACGGTTCCAAGACTAGGTCAGGAACTGGAGCCGGAGTTTTCTCGCAAGACCTAAATATAAACATATCACTAGCGTTAGGCCAACACAGCTCCATATTTCAATGTGAATGTGTGGCAATAACTTACGCCGCCACAACGGCCATGTCAAGGGGTATCAAGGACTACAACATCCGAATAATATCCGACAGCATGGCCGTCTTAAAGGCATTGGAGGGCAACACAATGACCTCTGGTGTTGTCCTCGAATGCCACCAAGCACTGGAACAGCTCGCTATATTCAATGGGGTACTCCTCCAATGGATTAAAGGGCACAGTAACTCACACGGGAACGATGCCGCAGATGAGTTGGCAAGGAGGGGATCGGCAACCCCAACCTCTGGCCCAACCCCACTTCTGCCCATATCGTTCAACCAAATACGATGCTGGGTCAGGCAACGGACCTGTGAAGCACACAACCGGAGGTGGAAAAACTCACCCGGCTGCAGACAGTCCAAACTGGTGCTGAATCAAGTCACGCCACGACTCACCTGCAGACTGATCAGTCTTAGCAGACCGGACATCAGAATGGTTGTCGGAACTATTACAGGACATCTAGCCCTGAACCGACAACTATTCATAGTCAATGCGACGGACAGCCCCCTGTGCAGGGGGTGTCTGGAAGCTGAAGAAACGGCCGCCCACGTAGTCCTGGAATGCGAGGGAGTGGCCACACAACGGGCAAATATCATTCCTGATATAAAGTCGCTCCTAGAAGCCTGTGAACACCCCAGGAGGCTTCTGCGCTTCTGGAAGGAGCTTGGCTGGCTCACCTAGTCAGCCAATCCCCGACGCATAAAGGACCACTCTGAGTCTAAATGCGGAAACCGAGGCCCACAACCAATACGAGTATACCCGTACATATTTGTAGTATATTAAATAAAAAGACAGTCAAAAATATTGTATTTTCAAAGTAATCGCAAATATGCGGGTGGATGAAGTACCTTCTCTCTCACGGAGTCGACGACGGAGGGCATTGAGGTGATGAGCCTCTGACCACAGCCTGTTAGAAACGTCAGGCAACTCAATGAAATGTATCAGCTATTGATCATTTTGATTCATAAATAAATCTGTTTTAAAACAAATTTTATAGAAATGTTACAAAAAAGCAGAAAATCCCACTACCGTCACTATTGCAGTACAACAGAATAAGCAACAAACATGCAAACTATACGCAGCAGATTACATATACAACTTTATTTAGGTAAGAGATTTACAGTACGTCTCTGAATTATTTTATTTTTCTTATTGCTATTTGTTATAAAAGTAGTAGCACATGTTGCTAACGTTCACAGAAACGTTTAGCGTAGTAATATCATATATCTTTAAGTTTTATAACTTCTTGTTCTATTCACAACAACTCTGAGTTAAACGGAACGCCTGTGCTAAACTGGATTCCAACCTAATAATGTTGTACTTAAGCACCTTCCACAAAATAGATGTTCATTGTAATTACTTCAAATTTTCCGTAAGATATAACCTGAATAATTAGGTGAACGTAGTCAACAATCTCGATCAGGAGAAGTTTGAACTTGTTCATAAACAAGTATTAACCTTCGGTCCATGTCTTGCCCACACGGTGACAGATTAAGAATACGGAGTGTCACCACACCTATTCATTCCGGGGGTGTCGTAAGAGCCGACTAAAGAAGCAAACTATGCAAGACAACAGCATTGCAAAGAGATGGATAACTTGATACAAAACCTTTTTTTTTTTTTTTTAACGTGTGGAAATCCCCTCGGACCGTCACCCCTCCGGGGTTTGCGGCGGGGTGGTGTGTCGGACTCGGACCGACTAAAACCACACGGTGTGCCACTCTGCGCCTGTAACAGGAGGGATCCGGGAACAGCTGTTGTTCTCCAGCTGTTCCCGGACATCCGGACCCCTCCTAGCGCCAGCCCGCTCCTGGTGCGGGCTCCGTCTCAATGTATTTTCCTCTCTTTAGGCGACGTCCGGCACACGCGGACGCCGCCCCCTCGCGGCTGGCCAAACTAATGCGGGTGGAGGGGAAACCCACCCCGTCCACCGCGGCTGTTCTAGCTTCATTCGTAAATATGTCCTTATCAAACGGTATTTATCCAGACCAATTAAAAAATGCAATTGTACGTCCCATATACAAATCAGGCAGTCACCTTGAATATGTCAACTATAGGCCTATCGCAATATTATCTGTTATAGACAAAATAACTGAAAAAATTATTGTAGGACAGATTAGCGCGTTTTTAGAACAACACAATATACTAAGTGACTCTCAGCACGGTTTCCGGAGAGGGCGCAACACTGTCTCTGCCTTGTTGCGATTTTCAGATTACATTAATGACTGTCTAGATTCGGGCAAACAAATTATAGCACTGTTCATTGATTATAAGAAGGCGTTTGACACTTTAGACCATGAGATCTTATTACAGGCAATGGACGAATGCGGAATACGCGGTCCCACAAAAAATTGGTTTCAAAACTACCTCAATAACAGAAAAATAAGCACAATTATCTCCCGAGTGGTTGGGAAAGAGGCGGATGTCGATCAGGGTGTGCCTACTGGATCGGTGTACGGCCCTGTAGGATATATAATGCATGTAAACGGTGTGTCAAATGTCGTACATAAATGTGAGGTGTTCATGTACGCTGATGATATGTGTCTTGTTTATGCCTCCAAAAACATAATTGAGGTACAAATGTGTATACAAAGTGATTTTGAAAATATTTGCAAATGGGCACACGACAATGGAATTATATTAAATCTTGCAAAAACTAAATGTATGCATATACACTCACCGTATAATCGAAATGCTAAATCTGTAAACAATGAATACCTCACAGTGATGGGACATACGTACGAATGTTTGCATATTAATAAATGTAATTGTAATTGTAAAAAACTGGAGTATGTAGATAAATTTAAATATTTAGGGCTAACAATAGATAAGAACTTTAACTGGAGATTACATGTAAATGACATTTGCAATAGGCTAAGATCGGTGCTTAGTAAGTTTTACCAATTAAAAAATGTATTGAACAAACAGACGCTAAGAACAGTCTATTTCGCACTTGCTGACTCGCTACTAAGTTATGGACTCCTTGTATACGGTCGAACCTTCATTACATATTTAAGAGATATAAAAGACATACAAAAAAGACTGATCAAATTTCTAGTGGGTAAAAATATTAAAGATAAGTGCAACAAAGATTATGATAAATTATTTCCCATTTGTAAAATTATACCCATAGATAAAAAGGTAGATTATTTGATAGGTCTGGAATATTACTTTAAGGATGAATATAAAGTTAATGTTAAAAACAAGTACAACTCACGTAGGGTTAGAGAGAACAAACTGGTTCAACCACGGATAACAAATTATTATGGTAAAAGAACATCTAAGTATTTAGTACCTAAAGTGTTTAACAAAATAGATTTATTAAGAGAAAAAGTAAAAATCAGTAAAGGGTCACTTAAGACAAAATTAAAAACCATTATACAGGATAGAAATAAATAAGTGTCCATTATAGTAAATTAAACCAAAAAAAAAAAAAAAAAAAAAAAAAGAAAAAAAAAAAAATTGTATAAGTGGTGTTAGTATTTAATTCATATATTACATACATATTATTCTTACTTACAAGGGTAGTACTAAAGTAATAACAAAATATCATGTGTTTATATGCATATTACTATATTATGTACTATTGTGACTAATATTAAGTGAATATGGGGTGAATCATGGTTATGTGAGAGAGCGCTTCTCGCCTTCAAACGTAAAAGTTTGGCGAGTTTAGAATTAAGTAACCTATGTATTATTATTTAATTTTCAGAATAAAAAAAAAAAAAAAAAAAAAAAAAATATTGGGCAAAAGTCGCCCTAGGGCAGACGCAGCGCCGACCAGCTTTGGAGCAAGCTGTCGGAAGTGCTCGTCGAAGAGCCACCTCCCGTCAAGAATCAGGCCCAGATATTTCATCTGGGCCCGAACCGGTACGAGGACCGAGTTGACCACGATTGAGGCGCCAGGGGGTGGACCACGACGGGGCCCATGAAAATACAAAACCTATACCAACCCGTCTGGCCAGCGCGGTATAGCCTGCTTTCTAAGGAGAGATCTATGTCCAGTAGTGGACTATTAAAGGCTGTTGATGTGATGTGATGTCTTGACTTATAATCCTAAGTCCCCAAGATGGTGCAGAGGGCTTCAACAGTAATCCTCCATAGCGTTTGGTCCCGAGCCTCGCAGTTGACCTCACTAAACGTCTTGCCGATTCTCTTCACCTCATCTGCGACAGTGCGCCGCCAAGTTTGCTTTGGGAGGCCACGCTTTCGTTTTCCTTGCGGGTTCCAATCCAGTGCCTGTTTTTCGATATGCTCAGGGTCCCTACGAGAAGGTGGCCGATCCAGTTCCACTTGCGGCGCTTGATCTAAAGTTCTTTCGGTGATTCGTGGCAGCGTTCATACAAATTTTCATTGGAGATCTTCTCGGGTCAGTATAACCCAAGAAGGCAGCGGTTAACGAAGACCTGGAGCCGGTTCGAGATGGCTTTTGTGACCTTCCATGTTTCGCATCCATATAGCAGTACCGATTTTACGTTGGACCCGAATACTTTGATTTTAATCCTTCGAGTCAGTTTTCCTGATTGCCTCACGGGTCGGAGTCATGCGAAGGCAGCTCGTGCCTTGGCAAAGCGTAAGGTGATGTCCTTCTCTGTACCCCCTATTTTCAATTCGAGGTAGGTAAAATTGTGGACGGGTTCCACGTCCTTGCATCAGCAGTGGTGTGCGAGTTTATACACCAGATCGCATATCCTGGGTCTTTCGGGTATTAATTTTAAGATATATGCCTCTTTATGCAAGTCGTCTAATTTGGACTGCATATTGCGGTGCGTGTGTCAGCAGGCAAAGGTCATCGGCATAGTCCAAGTCTTTTAGGACATCGATTATACCCCATTCTGTCCCACGTAGCTTGTTCTGTTAGGCGCTATGAATAATCCCATCGAGGACAACTAGAAAGGGGAGAGGTCAAAGCAGGCAACCTTGTCGAACTTCCGCATGTACCTCATGTATGTCTTCGGAGATGAGGCCTTCGTGTGTAACTCTACAGGAATATTTTCTATAGGATGGCCTTCAGTAAGTTGATGATCTTCGATAGGACACCAATGTCGGAGAGTCGAGACCATATGCTTGTCCACTTCAGCGTGTCGAAGGCTTTTTCGAAGTCTACAAAGTTTAGGTAGGTGTACCTAACCTTTGTAGACCCTTTGCCATTTTGATGACTGTTCTAAAATGATGCGCAGATGAGATTTGGTCGATGCACGATCGGTTCGGGCGGAAGCCGGCCTGCTCTTTGTGAAGAAGAGGTTCGATGGCCCCCGATAACCAGGATAATCTTGCAAAAAACCTTCCGACCTGACGAAAACCTACCCACTTTGCTGAGACCTAGTATTTGCAGCTGGTATCTCATCATTTCTGCTTCTGCTTGGGCTAGGCGTGATGTACCTTTCTTAAAAAAACTTAATTTATTTTGTCTTTTAGGTATTTAATGGTACCAATCGATTCCAGTAACTACCGTATTTTTATTGATGGGTTTTTCTAATTTCTTCTGCCCTTATTTAGTATTTTGTGACATATAATTTTTATGATTGTAAGGAATATCGCAATGCAACATATGTTAAGATGATAAAAGCTGAAACGGAATAATTCATCCTAGTGAGTGCAACCAAAACCTAATATAGTTGTATATTTAGAAGGCAAGCTATGAAGTAAATATTAATGGCGAGGGGTACTGTATTGTCTTTACTGAATAAATGATAACTTTTGTTGAACTGATATAATTTATTTTAAGATTTATTAACGTAATTGTAATATCGTTATAAGATTCCGGTGAATTGGATTATGTTACATAAGAAAATCATCTCCTAAAGGGATAAGCTCTTTTTAAGTCTCCTCTCTATACGTATCTTGCGTAACTTGTGATATAGCTTTAATCGTGAATGGGGATTTTATATTTAGTCGTTATATCCCATTCTTACTTTATTTCCCAAAACTAGGTTTTCGTAATTGTTGGGTTTTTTTATTTGTAAGGCTTTATTTGCGTGTGTTTTTTGTGAACGAAATATTATGTTCGGGCCCGACATGAGCACATTTTCAAGGAACAAAGTGACATACCAAATAAGTCCACACGACAAGGCTAGTGAGAAGTAAAAGACCCATCCGGCCTGAAACTATTCTTTCAGTCTACGAATTTATTTAAATTGCTTACCTAAACCACACACACAAAAACTATTATTCTCATAAATATTACTACTCTTTAATAAACCACGTTTGCTACACCTCCAGCAACTTAATTTGCTAGACAAGAATAAAATAACAGGTTCAAATTATATCTTTTTTTGTAAATGGCATATTCGTGTTTTTCTCTGTGAAATTAGAAGCACGAAATGAAATTTCGCCTAGTTGTTAGCCTTAAAGTTTTCGGCTAATAGGGCAGCGTGTTGACCAGACAACATTTCTACCTTTTGTTTAATCCATACGGGAAATGAGTTTAATGAAGCGCCATAGTTAGAAGGGGCCTGCTTCTTTGCTGTGCCATTGTAAAATATAGGGTTATAACACTGTACTGCTGACTCGTTGACCATAGTGCTATTTAAGCACATAGGTTCTAGCGACAGGCATCCACTAAAGAAAACCATCACAAGATTGATATACTCTCGAATACTGTGTGGAGTCCCAGAGATTGGTAGGAGGTCAGCAGATAAGAAATGTTGTCATGACGCTACTTTTATTAATCCTTGTTACTTCTTTTTACATTTGTCATTCAATTACACATTATATCATTAAAAACAAATATAAAATTAAACACCAACATTTAATTTATATGTCGAATAATTTTCATTTCAACTCTCTCGCAAATAGTAGTTACTATCAAAGAAATATAAAGGTTTAATGGAATATAATATTTTGCCGAGGTCTTTACTTAGAATATTTTCTTACAAAGTTGCTCTGGAAAATGTAGCATTTCTTAAAGCAATTTAATTTAACAGTACTAGTGGACTAGAGTTGATAATTATATTGTTTGTTCATTCATCATCTCAATTCATTCTCTCAAGTTTTAACTGATTTAAAACTCTTTTACAGCTTAATCCAGTGGGTGAAGTCCGACCATAATCATCTGAATATGAATTATCATTTGAATATCTACTTTTATATATCCTTGCAATGTTCACCTAAAACCATATACTACTATACAATAACTACTTTAACAAAAGGAAACAAGACATCACCACCGTTTGCTCCAACACCCATCAATGCTCTTGTAGATGTCGTCACCCTATTGCCACTTCAGCATGCTTATTCTGCGACTTATATCGCTAAAGTTGTCGTTTACTCTTGGTTTTTTATCAGATTACCTCATTGCGATTTTTATCCTTCAAAATGCTCTAAGCGAGGTAGCGTGCCTTTAAGCTTGTGGACTAGGCCTAAAGACCAGCTGAAGCAGCTAGGCGAGTTGCTGCACATCCTGAATGGAGCACTCGACGTGTGATTCTTTGTTATGAACTCGGACAAAACCAGGGTATGATCGTAACGTAACGTTGAAAAAAGGGTATGTTGATTACATGCCCTTCTTTTACGTGTGGAAACCCTCTCAAGCCGTCACCCACCGGGGTTTGCGGCAAGGTGGTGTGTCGGAATCGGACCGACCAATAACCACACAGTTTACTACTCTGCTCCTTAAATCCAAGAACTACTGTTATTAAGACATCCGGACCCCTCCTAGTACCTGCCCCCAAAAGCGCGGGCACCACCTTTGGGGAAATTCACTATTAAGGAGACATACGACACACACGGGCGTTGCCTCCTCGCGGCTGTCCACTATGGCAGATAGAGAGGAAAACCCGTCCGCCCATTTCGTCCGAGTGGAGGTTGTTCCCTCGGGCCCTCTCCGCCGCTTTGGTAAAATACCGGTCACTACTGGCCATAGAGTGTAAGACGGCTTGCAGTGAGAGCTGCTCTCCGAAGACTACAATGGGGACCCAAGCCTGGCAAATTGCTAGCGTTTGCTGAGCCGAGTCCTCACTGCAATTGCAGTGGTGACGGATGGGGTTTAATGCCCACCTAGCGATCGGGTGCAGGTACCACCACTTGCTTACCTCTTTGGGCGGGGCCGGTTCGTCGATATACTTCCGCCTCCAAATCCCAGGAGGGAGTTCCGGCCAACGCGCAAGCTGCTGCATATGGCTCTAACCGCAAATATCCTCAGGGCGCGAAATGAACAAACCCACTTAATTTTAATGAACTAATATGTTAAAAATGTCATACACCACTTACAAATTTATCACTTAATGTTTCTAAACTTTATGGATTTTGAATTTCAAAGAAAATTATGTTAAATATCGGTAGTAGTATAATACCAGGAACAAGCTTGCAAACAGAACTACTACCAAGTTTAATAGCAACCACCCACGACACTAATATTAATAACGTAGATAGGTATTAACCGGTACATTGTAAATATAATTTCCCAGAGGCATCTAATAAACCGTAACTGTTGGCAAATATTAACATGTTTCATAAAGTTGGGTCTTATCAGGAACAGTTGGTAATGCTTCTACCATAATTAAACTACAAACGTGTCTCTCTGAAGATTGAGCCACGAAATATTAGTGTAACCTTTGGGTGAACTTGCTTCGAAAATGTTGTCTATATGGAGCAATAAATTGTGAGAAATTAGAAGCAGAAATACTTATATGTTTTTAGTGAAACAATAGTCAATAACACAACGATCAAAATGAAATGTCAGATGTTTCAAGCCACAAGTTTAGAAACAAACATCCTCACATCCCAAATTTTTTATTAAAGATAATATTAAACCTCTTTAGGCATAATTAATACATGAGAATTTGTAGATTGAAACATTTAATAATTTAAAAATGTACTAAACACAATATACATACAAGATTACTGGGTAAGTACACAATAAAAAACCATTTTCCATTTTCAAGATATTGGACTTTTAAGATTGTTTATAAAAATTGCCGAAATGCCTAATATAATTGTTTTAGAACTTACATCCTTTCTTTGTACTTTTTTTAACTGTTTTTGTGTATTTGATAAATTGTTTTATAATTTCAACTACTAAAATTGTAGTTAACTAAACAAACTGGACCGAAGGAGATGGTGAAGGTGAAAAATGTATTTTTTTTTCTTTGAATATTCTATATCTCGAATATTATAAAAACATCTATGACAATTAAACTGTAGTTTTTTTTAAATATCTCTATCTAATCTTAGCTATCTAACAAGGTATAATAGTTTAGAATAATATCAGAATTCATAGAAAAAACCTCAGATGAAAGACACAGGGGGTTAAGAATTGGCTTAAAACCCGTACCTAGTTAAAAACTTGGCTTGTATGCTTGCTTCTGCTACTGCTTCTGATACTGTTGAAGATGATGACCTATAAGAATGAGGAATATGCTGATATTCTGATTTGTTACAGATTCTGCCAATGTGTATCCGTACGAGTTACCCTACCACCTCTTCCAATCCACTTATTACGATAATTAGAATCCAACCAATCTTCTACACTTCTCTTGTAATGCGCATCATGCTGAAACCAAATGCCATGAATAAGATTAAGTGGTAAATCATCAAGTAAGTCAATTAAATTTTATTCCCAAAAAGTTTTCGACTGTTCTCGGGGAGAAAGAAAGATCCAATCCTGTGATTTTATTTCATTTATATCCATATTTTTTTTTTATTTTGATTGTACACCTTTGATCAGCAAATAAACAAATTATGAATTATGATTTGACTATACCCATCTAAACATTCAAATTAAAGCGTCTTTATGGCCCCTTTATCAGTGTTATATTAGGATTTATGAGCGCTTTTGAGCCCAATAATTAACACTGAGGTAATTAGTTAACTACGATTTTAGTAATTGAAATTATAAAAGAATTTATCAATTGCACAAAAACGGTTAAAAAAAGTATAAAATAAAGTATGTAAGTTCTAAAATAATTGTATTTGGTAAAGTTTGGGCAATTTTTATAAAAATCTTAAAAGGTAAATTTCTTGTAATTGGTGAATACACCATACAATGGTCGTAGTGAAATCTATCAGAAATGATAGCAACTACGGTTGTAGTTGCTATCATTTCTGATAGATTCCTTTAAGTATTTAGGTCGACTTACACAGTAACCTGTATATCTATGTTTACGGAGTGAGTAGAAGCTTCTCGACACCTGTGATAAAGATACCCACTGTTTAAATTAATTAAGTTCGTCAGTATCAATATTGAGTGTGGTAAATAATACCGGCACAGTTGTGCTACGCATACCGTGACAACTGCATAGCTTCATCGACATGCATAACTTTTATAGCAAGTATAAAAATATATAATACACATACTTTGTTTGTTCTTAACAGCTTTTAAGAGAATCTCAACATGATAACTTGTAGGTATCAGCACAAGGCCTATAGAATATGACAACCTATTTATCTGTATTTATTATTACATTAAAACTATCAGCCAGTTAAGTATGACATTAATTATTTTACAAAAAGTAAGCTGAGATTATCCCTAAACAAATTTGGTTCATGCAATAACACGTCAAATGTTTTAAAGCGTATATTAAATCGTCAATAAATACTTTAGCCAATTTTTTTTTATTTTTATTAAATCGGACTGATAAGACTAACTGTAAAATATAATAGTAAAAGCCAACACAAAAGCTTTTATTTAAAAACTAATGATTTATATTAAAACTTAATTACACAAACATATTGGTTTTCTGGTAATTGGACAATAATGTTATAAAAGAATGCTTAATTTCACCGATAGGAAGTGATACGTTCGTTCATGAAGCTGTCTCAAGCAAAAGTGATCGTTGCTCTGGCGCGAGCTATAACATTACTTGTAGTTTGACAGTACTCGAGGTGACAGTTGATAATCGCGGTCACATGTCATTTTGAAATATAATAGTATGTTAAAATCCTGTTCCAGCAGTATTACTTACTCAGTATTCCTTAATATTACTGCGAGTACTAATAAAAAAAGGCACCAAAGGACCAGCATGCACGAATGACACCTATAGCTTTTCGAATGTCCATTCCTATAGACCAGGGATTCCCAAACTATTTTAGGCAAGAGACCCCTTTAGACCTTCATAGCCAAATCACTGCACACTTATCGACTTCTTGAGTTTATTAAAAGTACAACTTTCTACTCAAATATAAGACATTCTTATAACAAGTTGGTATACCTACGTAACACAACGAATAATCTAGATAGTTTTAGATTAATTCAAATAAGAACTTGTAGTCGATTATTAGACCTCGTGGACCCAAAAATTCAGTTTTCGTTTATGTCGACCCCTGGGAAACCGATTTCGACCCAAGGGGTCGATATTGACCACTTTGGGAATCCCTGCTATAGACACCCGGCAAATTACAACTGTATAAACTACTGTTTACTATAAAGCCGGCTAGGATTGCTTAACTTTGCAATGTGTTATAACTACCTACTCGGTTACCACTTAGCCACAGTTACTTAACGACATAATATTTTAATTAGTTGAAAAGTTTTATCGCAACAAAATTTTATTTGGCCGTCTTTTATATTGAAGATATATTTCTTTCTTCAATACCTCATATTCAAACTTTTATCACACTAAATGATTATGTTGCAAAAACACTACTTAATCTATTCTGCGGCGCTGTGGCAGCAGGCGGTGACGTCATGTCACCAGTCATTTCAGCGTCTGTGACCGCAATATCCTGTCCAATGCAGCTTTGGTACACAAATTAAACCGACGCGATGTTAGGGAACGTTCTATATATATTGGTTTTTCTACAACCAGTAGGATTTTTACTGTTTTTTCTGTGCAGTATTTGAAAAGAGTTGAGTATTAAAAGCTCAACTCAGATAGCCGTTCCTTTTTATATTATTTTTGAAAGAAAATATACGATCAGATTAAGAATAACATAATAGTTTTTAAGCACGGCCTTGCGCTCGTTAATATATATATTTTTTTATAAATTGCGCCCCATACTTTTTTCTATAGCTCTAACTTCGGTGTAGTAAATAATATTGCATTTGATTTATAACATCAAGTAGGATGTATAAGTACAATAATTTTAATATTCACCTAATCCGCTCAGGCTCTGGTGACTGTCTGTCACTGTCTATCTAGTGTCTGTTTAGTAGTTATTTTCGTTTGTTCTTTTATTTCAATCCCATAATATAAAGGCAACTAGAAGCATTTTTACAAAGTGATGAAGTACACTTACATTAATCTCTGAGGATATTCGCTTGTAAACAAATTCTTTTTAAATCAAAAGTTTCTTAAACTTTCAAACTTTTGCTTACCTAAACAGAAACCACTTACATTCGCGAAACATCTTAGTGTCAAAATATTTACTTTGACAAAAGCCGAAAGCAAAGTTAAAGAAAATTTATTTTATGCCCTATGTGGAATTCGATTTTTGTGTCAATTGAATCGTTTGATTTACAGTTTTGTACGAAGTGGAGGGAGTCATCTACCGCTTTATACCAAGTAGATACAAACTTGAAAAGTATAATATAATACTGTTTATTTAATATAAGGGTAGAGGGTCATTTGCGTTGCAGTTGGATGCAAAAGAACCTACAAAACCGTGTGTCCAACCTTTGAGGTTAGACACGCGCTTTTCTTGGAGATTTGAAGGTTGTATCGGTTCGGAAATATCGCAGGCAAAAATTGGAATGATTAAAGTAATGAATCATTTAATACCCTAATAAGCAGACGTTAGAACCATTTGTAATTAAAGGTTTATTACTAGGACATGTAACATTATTCTCTGATTGAATTAGTTGTCGTGTGACATCAACGTTAGTTTCTGTATCTGTGTCTAGTCTGTTGTAGTTTGTGTAACCGCTGTCAGTGGCTGACCTTAGCGTAAATCTTTTTGGAGCTGAATACGGTCAAAATATACCAGAAGCACACATAAACAGGGAAAGAAATATCCTTATAAGAACGTGTACTTATTTAATTTTTTCATAACTTTCTTGGATTACAATCATATAAATATTGGGCATACAGCGTTATCTACACAAAATATAAGGGCCTGGAGTATAACTTTTGTTATATAAGAAATCAATTAACTTAGTTAGATTTTTAAGCATAATTCATAATTTTAAATTGCAAGAAACGTGATTTCATATTACAATACTACTGTTACGTACTCGTGTAACGGTGCCAGCACAGGTAAACTAATATAAAAATTAGTAAGTAAATAATCGTAACAATAAAGTAAAACAAATCATAGTAAAACTAATATAATCTATAGATATTATCATAACAATACTGTTCTGTTGTGTGAGATATTCACAATTTTCTATCGTGAAATTTATTACTTATATTTTTGGTGTAACAATTTAACAAACATGATGCTGTAATATCACAATAGAGGTTCTAAAGCAAGACGCTGGAACACCTGTTTTTAAAGTTGCGCGGAAGCTCTACAATTCCGTCTCTTCTATTTAATAACGCCATGGACATGGAGCGAAGCGAGAAGAAGGGAGGTCGTGCTGCTTTAAGAAAGGCGAAAACGCTTTTTTGAAGAACTATTGAGCCATCTTGATTCTGTGTTATATTACGCAGCTGTTTACGATTTCTCAGCACAACGCTCAGTGACCTCGTTCCCGAAGCTGTTGATGCGTATGTTTATTTGGGACAAACAGTTCAATTAGACAAAAGTTAGCTTCTAGAAAGAGGTTAATCGCCGGCGATTGACCTCGGTTGCAGTTGATAAACTCTGCACATCTTTTCTTCGAAGATTACTGTGATCTTTAAACAAAGAATTTCGAGTTAGGAACAGAGATGTGAACTAAATGTACTCTGTGGTCCACACTATGGGCTTGAAGACCCAGCCAAGAGGTGCTCAACGAGCTATAGAATGCTGGCAGCATTGCTAGGAGAAGGAGATAAATAGAATAGGAAGTATATTGAAATAGTTTAGTAGCAGGTAGGTACTTAGTGGTAGTATGGCCACACAGCATGCAAAACGAAAAGGCCTAGTTGGAAGACCACGAACTGAAAAGTGCAGCATAGGATGTCATGCAACAAGGTGGGCAGGTCAACAAAGGGTCAAGACGGCTTGATGCCAGGCCTTCTTGGGAGTCATTAAGGTATGCTTGCGTCCATTACTGGACTTCCTCAGGCTGAAGTGATAACGAAATATTTCACTGAAAAATATGTAGTTTACATGAAACCTTATTTTATAAGGATTGTTGAAAAATAAAATGTTAGACATACAATATATTATATCTTCATTAAAAAAACAACTTTTACATACAATCTTTCAAAGACATTCAGTCTATTTTTTCATGTTCTCTTTATGTTAAAATAGCAACCTTCATAAATAACTGAGACTCCTCAAAGTGCTCTTTCTAATTAAACTTACTTGTTTGTTGCAAATGTCTTTGCTGCGTTGTAAAATATTTTCTTGTAATTTGCATAGCACTCTTAAGTGTATATTATGAAAGTTTATGCTTGTAATATAGTAACCCCGTCTCAAGAAAAAGTACCACTCAGTTCTTGTTTAAGTTTTTCTATTTAGTTTTACTAACTTTTCTATTGTAATTTCTTCTAGTCCTACCTTTAAAAATTAATATATATTTTAAATTTATGAGACAATAACATAATTATGTTCCCAACATCTGACTTACTCACGTTAGATAGGCTTTTATATCGAGGCAGGTTATACTGCTTCTAATCATATTTTAACTGCTTTAATTCTTATTCTGGTTTATAGACTTCTATATACGTGGGTTATCTATACGGTACAAATAGTGACATGACACACATGGTTTCAAAGGTAATCAGAAAACACACGCAAGCGGTAACTACACAAGTACGAGTAATATAAAGAACGATTAGTTTCAAAACAACCAAACACAAATATGTATATGTACGAGTATGTATAAGAAAACGGCACACTTCATTTCATAAAAAAAAACATCAGGAACATTTTTATGACGAGTATACCCATTACAGATATTTAAATGGAGGTTAGTTAATGATCTTTTAAAAAAACCTTGGGAAGGAAGTCGATGAACTTTTTAAGGTTTTTCGCTATTTAGTATTGTGATTCAGCAAATGATTAACACCACTATGTAAGCCGACTCTGAGAAACTCTATATTACTCAAAGATACCATACAGAACACTATAGTTAACCAACAACTTGTCCAGATTTACCCTCTAAGTACAACTAAGGTAGACATAGTTACCTAGAAATTAGCGTGAGTACCCAGGAGGGGCAATATATCTAATGTAGAGAAAAGGACTTATAATTATATTTTGTACAAGTAATTTCAGTCAAAATGCAAATGTACTAATCTTAAACGAAAACTGAAATATTCCTAATTAACTTATCTGAAGGTCCAATTAAATTGTTGTGTGAGGAAAATATAAATTCCAATATAATTTTTTCCCGTATTAACTTTAGCCGTGCAGAGCATTTTGTTTCATATTTATTGTGTCTACAATTCTTTATAAAGCAGTAAATCCATTAAAAGAGGAACAAAATAACATCGTAAAAGTTACCTGCGAAGGTAATAAGACAGCTCTCATCTAAGAACCGCCAAGACCCATTCCAGAAGTTTTTCGCATTCGTTCTGCCTCCATTTTATATTCTTAATGGACTCACCTGCGGTTTTACGTAATATTACAGAAGTTATGAGTATTTGCTTCCTTTTATTATAAAATCATTATCGTATACATGTATAAGATACAGGAAATGTTTTCGTATTACATACATATCTGACAGAAACGAATGAACTTTATTAAAAAATTTAATACTTTCATATGAATATTATGAACTCCGATTACGTAGCTTTTTCTAAAAGGAAGAATATGATGCTAAATGAGGATTTACTCGAAATGCAATAGGTTTCATATTGCATTTCAAAGATTAGGTAATAGAATAGATAAACGTCATATAATGAATCTAATTTCAGTGGTAGGAAAAGCTTCTAAAGGTTTTCTAAAAATGTAAGGAAAGGAAATCGAAAAACAATTATTCGGGCTCCTCAGATATTTTGGTGATATGTTATTTGGACGCCGCTAATGCTCCCATTGAAAGGTCTGACGATTTTAAAGTGACACAAGCTAACTGCAAATTAAACAAATTCAAAAAATCGCTATTTCGAAATATCCGAGCGTGTGAGAAAATCTGACGATAATTTTGAAGGGTATTTTAAATCTTTCGGTTAGAAATATTTTTATTTTTTATAAAATGTGACAAATAAAGGCACAAAAAATCATGTAGACATTTAAAGAAGAATTCTTGCATTCACACATCACATCACATCAACAGCCTTTAATAGTCCACTGCTGGACATAGGCCTCTCCTTTGGAAGAAGGTTTCTAAGGAGAGGCCTATTGGAGAGGATTCTTGCATTGTTTGCTTGAAAATAAAAATAAATGTCAAGGTCATGGGGATTTTTTAGGGTTTCGTACCTCAAAAGGTAAAAATGGAACCCTTATAAGATCACTTTCTTAGTCCGTCTGTCCGTCTGTCGGTCTGTCCGTCTGTCCGTGTGTCACCACCGATTTTCTCAGGAACGGGTAGACCTAGCAAGATGAAATTTATACCAAATCTGGTGTCTATGGTCCCTATTAGGTGTATAAAAATCAAGTCCTGAGTCAACACGATAAAAAGATGTGGGCAAATTTCGATTTTCGCGAAAACTTGTAGGGTACTAAAATTTAAATTAATTTTCAACTTTTTTTATTTTTCAGAATTCTCTCTTTACTTGTGCTTTTTTTTTTAATGGGACTAATCCCACCCACACGCCCACCACTGTAACTCCTGTACACCAGGATCCACAGCAGTGACCCACGAACACACCGAGTTATGACACTCGGGAAGTCCCAGGAAGAAATTAAACTGTCTTGGAACCCGCAACGAAATTAATCAGAAGAAAATTGGAGGAGTTGGAAATACAGTAAATCCAAGTCTTTACTTGTGCTGTAAGATCTTGCTTTTAACCAAAATTGACAATTCTAGGTCAACCGGAAGTGCCCCGAGTAAATACCGATATCCCTTCTAAGACTCCACTACTGTACTAGTATTTTTTTTTAAATAAAACACCTAATGATATGCTGTCTCAATGTGAATACAAAGATCACATAATACAATCAGAGGGTAAAATCCTAGTATATTTATGTCAAATGAAAAGACATATAAAGGGGGACCTGAAATCTTTCGCGAGAGTAATAACAAGACATCTTCGCAACGTATCGTTTATGTTCTTTAGCTAAAACCATCCCGCGGGCTGTGGGATTTTCATGAGCACTTAGTTGTAACGAGTTGCGTAAATAAGACTCCCGTTTGGTAATAAGAGTATGTTTGCAAGAATTACACGCTTTCAGTTGAGTACCTATTTTATTGTTCTCGGTTTTAACAGGCTGTTTTAATTTATATACAGTGGAAAAAAAAGTTAGGAAATGTTTATAAAATGTTGTTAATGGAATTTTGTCGTTACATATTTATGGCGATGTGCTAATTTTGAATAAGGATTAAATTGGATGAGCTATTTCTGTTCAATGATTTTTGAAGTAACATATCACAAATCTATCTATGTAACGTCGTCTATCTAAATGCGGATAGTTTTCGCCATATTCATCTTCCCGTGATGTAGAAATAATTTCGTTTGTATTGCATGTTAACGATAATGAGGTTCAGTTATAATGCCTAGATAGAACCACTTGTGATATTGATTTTTTTATCAAGACAGAATGTCCTGCAGATGTAATTTCTGCTTTTTTAACTTGAATACAAAAAAAAACCCCCGGCAAATTGAAGAAATACTACCTGTGTAAACGAATGGAATCGTATAGGATTCAAACATTTTACATTTTCAAATACTACAAAGACCATCTTTTACCAGTTGTGCTGTTGTCCTAATTACGCTCTTATGAGCATAATCATTAGGAAAAATTTAGTATATGCACTTTATTTCTTCTAACAATCTTATTGAAACGCATTCTATAGAATGCTTTACCGATCGAACTACGATACGAACTACCTTCTACTACTTTAACGCATTTGGAAAATAAAGCAATTTATTTTTTTGTGAATATCTCAACACATATATCCGTGCCGTTCAAACGCCTACAGATAAGTAATCTCAAACTGTATATACACGTCTTATCTGTTTTGTCGAACGGGCCATTTACGAGACAAAGTTGTGAGTTTAGATTAAGCCTAACAGAGTCGTAACGGCGAACAACAGGCGCAATTATACAACTAACTCACTCCAAGTCCTTACTACTTCACTCTTTAAACTCCTCACTTAAACGGCAGTCGTTTAATGAAAGCAACAACAACAATACTTAATTACGTTTCAGATTGAACAAACTTTTCAAGTGGAATTCAATGAGAGTTGTTTCTCAAAGCTTTAAACGCAGTTTCATTGGAGTCTAGTTTCTTGAACGTTTTACACAAATTGTGTTTAATCTAATATAAAGACTTAACTCGAACCTAAAAAGTATTTTGGCAGTTTGGTGGCAGGGATAGCCTACAATACTAATGTAGAGCGAGTTAGCAATTTTCAAAAACGTTAGAGAACACTATGGTGAACTAAAATATGGGCAACTCACTGAAACAGTAAACCTAGGCATGGGAATCCATTAGATGGAGTAGTCAGCCATTTTTTTTAATTATTTTACAATTATTATTAATAGACATAGGTTATGAACACTCATACCTTAGTGTTGCCTATGTGGTCATCGCTGCAGCCCTCAAATAGAATATTTCATACACTTATCTTCACGCACCGGTATAACTAATACCGGTTCACCAATATCTTTGTGCGGTACAAACACATCGCCATTAACTTTCTGCTAAAATCTGTTTTTTTTTAAATTAACTTAAAATTTTAATTAAACAACTTATGATTATTATTACTTATTCAATCCCGATTTCAGATAAAATGACTAACAAATATACATTACACATATTACAAAAATATTTTTTACATTATGAGTACGCTATATCAGTACGCTAGATCAGTATACACAATATTAGGGAAGACTGAACACAAACTTACCAAACATCTTGTTTTTATTTTTCCTTAAAAGTATGGCGTCGCATTTTAAGATATTAAACTTGTTCTCATAATATATGCGCCCCCTTGTGCCTATTTTCTTCGAGAGAAGCCTATTTGTATTCACAAGGGAAAAACAGCGAATGCATTTGGCCGTTGCACGCTGGAGTTTCGTGACGAATATTTCAGATGAACTTTTAGATACGAAAATATTTATAATAATACTCTTTTTATTTCAACCTCAGAACGTTGCTGAAATACGTGAATGTTTAAGAATATTGTGTATTTTTAATATTGATAAATATCATAATGGCTTTCTGCATTCTGGGAATAACTTTGTCTTTTTACTTCGGTCATAGGTCATATTTCACTTAAGTACTTTTTTATTTCTTAGACAAAATAAACCTTAAATATATGCTAGGATAAGTCCGTTTATATTTTCGGCAATAAATGATTCCGATAAATATAGAAATCAGAGGTACCCGTTACTTAGCTTCCAGCAATACGTCTATACATAAAATCTCTCATTCCACTAATGTAAAGAAAAGCTTACAGTGGATCACGAGGTCCCCATTTTTTCTTGCAACCCCAACCACTAATAATACTTGGCTCGGTCCATTGCGTACGATTTAACGACTGATTCTGGTACTAAAACGAGATAGAAGCTTCCTTATTGTTAAATTGTGGTTTATGTTTTGTATAAAACATATCAGTATTAGAGCTTGGGTAGGCCCCCCTAAAAGTGATTCGACGAAAAAGTGAGGAGTGCGGATGTTGCATGTGGGCAGCACAGGACCGGTTGTTGTGACGAACCTTGGGACCTATGTCCAGTAGTAAACGTCTCTCGGCCGAGATGATGATGATAATCAGTGTTTGCTGTTAAAGAAAATTTGTTACCAAAACTTTCTATAATTTGATTTTGATGATGTTGACTAAAAGAGTTAAAAATACAGTGTCGCTACGACTAGAATCCCAGGTGTCTTAAAAACTTACAAAAATAACACAAAGTACATTCAAGAAGCTATTCGCCATTTCCCTCTTAAAATTTCAAGCATGTGGTACTTTTATGTTTCAATTGAAAGTCACAGTTAGGTAACATAACATTGTATTGAATCAGAATTGAAGTCTTTTTAATTATTATTCAGATGTATTACAGAAGGTTTTTCAAACCCAAACGTATTATGTGGGAATGAAACTCACTTTCTAATGTTGCGATCGAATACATTAATGCATAACACAGAGGGTATCAGTAAGTTAAAACTAAGTTTTATAATAGTTGAATACTAATTTTTTAATCGAATATCAGCAGGAAGGAAGAGATTCTCAATTTGATTGAATATGTATACTGTGTAAATGTTGTGCGATATATTCCTAATTTATAAATGATTAAAAATATTTCGTATTATTACTCGATTCTACTCAAACTACTTCAATAAGTTTAATTAACTCGAATTAATTTTGTTTAAAACAAAATTAATTCGAGTTAATTAAAAGAAAATATATTTCTAAGAGTGGAAAATTAAGATATGAAGAATAAGCTTATGAAAATTTTTCATGATCTAGGCGCATTGTAGTCAGTGAAATATATTTTTTTGGAGTTTATTATACAACCTTTTATATAAAACCAGAAGCGTTACACGTTTACTTAATTCCTTCAACATTTCCGAATCATAATAGCGCACCCTCCTTCATTTTTACGACGTTCTTTTTCATATCTTCCTCAGCTTTCACCTCTTCGTACGTTACAGCACACGCAAGCTTTTATTACACCATACTAACAAACTTTTAAGAACCGCAATAAACATAACAATTACATATTGAGGCTATTTACTACGTTGTGCATTAAATATGTCAAATCATAAGACTACGCACGTTGTGGTTAATCACTTACTCTATGTATGTATAATTATCAAAGTTTAATTTTTTCATTTACTCTTAAAAGTACTTTGTTATTGCATTTAGAAATTATTGTAAACCGTACGCTTGGGTATCAAAAAATCATAAAATAAATAGAGGCCATTATGAGCGGCAAAAATGAACAGTGTAGGAACTTTGGTCCTAACCACAGCAGGCCCGAGAAACTGGCATGCCACAATAAACGCGTATCTATACCTATTGTTACTCCAAAAAAATATTTTGATTAGGGTCTTTACTATAGAGATTAATCATTGTTGCCTATTTTTGGATCAGACTGCCGTGTGTAAGACGTGTAAAGTTATTATTATTATTAGTTATGTAAGGTTAATAATGTAAGGTTAATAAGCCAAGATCTTTGTAAAATACTGTCTAGCACTAATATTTACAACCAAACTTAACATTGTGATATTTACTCATTTTAATTTGGTGGCATTTAAATGAGTAAATATCAAAACACTAGTTATTAATAATATTATTAAATATTAAATCTAAATATTTAATCGACTAATCCATTGTATCGAATCGATGTCAATTACTTTGATGGCAACACTCGGATAATGTATTTAATGTTCGAAACGAGATAAAAGTGGCCATTCATTTTTCGACGGTAGAACCATACAGTTGTGACAAGAATAAATCTGATTAAATCCAATTAATCAGCGTTTAATTGAGAGATAAAGACAGGACTCCTTTAGTTAAAAACACTCTTTTTTGTTTTTTATTGTAATTTAAATTAATTTAATAATTTGTATTGTTTAAATAAAATGTGTATTTTTGTTAATGCACAAATTGTTTTTAAAAATCTATCTGCTTAAAATATTATTATAATCCTACTACAGAATAATATGGTCACTGAAATTAGTAGAAAAACCGATAGATATTTATTTATTAATTGGTACAGAATATCGTCAATGATACCCCGGAATACGGACGTGACGGTGCTTCACTGGACTAATGAGTTTTAGCATTCAATCACCTCCCCTTCATGTAAAAAGATCAACCCTTGTAAACGCACTCCGCTGATTAATTACTGACTAGCTTTATCTGCGTGGATGTAACGTACCAGGAGTGTGGCCTCTTCGATATGGTTTAACCCTCTCTTTTAAAAATATATCGAGGGCATCGATTGATAATAGATAGAAGAGTAATAATGGCAGATAAATTAGATGCAGACGTAGTGAGATTTTTTTCTTTGTCGCTCTCCGTTGAAAATAAAAATAAATAATTTGAAAGTAAAGGGTTTATCACTATTTGCTATTATAATTTTGTTTCCTTTTGAAAAAATGATATTGTGTCCAAATTTATATTATCTACAAAGATAGTCAGATGGCTTACCTTAGATATGGTTGTGTGATATCGAATACTTGATTTGACAAAGAGTGAGTTCTTAAGTTATGATTGACATTCCTTTGGGTTACCGACGTTTGCTGTTTAGGTTTCACGAAGAGGTATGAACTAGTTATAAATGAATAGCATATTAAAGTAAATGACCGAAATATTAAGACCCTTCAGATAAGTAGACCTTTTTTACAATTTTGGCAGAACTTATTACCAAAAACAAAAAATCTCTTGTTAAGAGAATTGTTTCATGTTTTATAAATGAGTTCAACTATATTAACACATACAAAAACTTTGTTATAAAATTACACTAAATTATTCGTATTCGTCTTTAAAATATAGTTCATTCATAGATCAACACAGATGGAGTCACCGCAACAATAGGTTACTTTGTCAAATAATAAATAATTAAATAAATTGATAGAAATAATACCGTACTTGTAATAGACTAGAATATAAAATATGAAACACATTAGTTCATAACATATTTCTATTAAGTAATTGAAATAATCTGTCAATTAAAAAAACAATTTATTTCCATGCGCTTCTATATTCTACTGAACATATTTATAAAGTAGGTCTTCTCTTTCTATATACCAATAAGTCAGAATTTCAAGTTACAAAGTTACCTTACGGAAGAACACTCTTTAAACATGGCTTAAACGACCAATAAACATTTATATCTCCGTAAAACGATATCAAAAGGAAATCAAAGAAAAACAATTCAGTTGGGCGTTGTTGAACAAACTTTGCTACGTTCCCTAATCTTCTACTTATTGGGGTTAAGCCGATGGAGTCATCAATTTGAATAAAATCTACTCCAACCCCTCTTACCTGTACCCTCCAGCTAATCAAAGAGTGTATAGGTATAATACCAGTAATGCGTTACTTGATTTTTCCGATATTTTTTTGATACACAGGTTTCTGTCTGTTGTATATTTTAAAACAATTGTATATTTTATAAAAAACAGTTCTTGCATATGTTAATATAGTTGAAATCATTTATAAAATAAGAAACAGTTCTCTTAACAAGGTGTCTTTAGAGATTTTTTGTTTCGATTAATATGTTCTGTAAAATCGTAATTAAATTTCGATTTATCCGGAATGTTCCGGTCATTTACTTTAATATGCTAGGGCCTGGATGACCAAATGCTCGGTAATTTTTTTGGGAATCATTCAGATTCAGATTTTATGTATAATAAGTATGTATTTACAAAAAAAAAGTATATATGTATTTATATCAGTTGTATAGCCATAGTACAAGCTCTGCTTAGTTTGGGACTAGATGGCGTTGTGTGAATGTGGTATAATATTATTATTTATACAAGAATTGCTCGTTTCAAGGTAATCGATTCATTAATACCAGGTTCATACCTGCGAAACCTAAACAGCAAACGTCGGTAATGCAAATGGATGACAATCCTCTAAGAATTTACTTTTTTATTTTCAGTGAGCACAGGTATATACCCAACCATCTTAGTTGAAATTATTGAGCATGTGTACAACTCCTGATGTTGACAATTAGTACGAATCACATTAAGACCCCACCGTTCCCGTCCGTTCCCACCCCATTGGACTGTTTCCAGTTAGATGTAGATGTACAATTAATGAATGTCGCTTTTTATGGTATAGCGGGCAAACAAGCAGACGGTTCACTGCCCTTTAAATTCGTTCTCAAGTCTCTTTTTGTAAGGTTATGAATCTGGCAGTGCTTGTTTAAGGTGTTTTAAAGATAACCTGCAGTAATACAAAAGTTTCTATTAGCAAGGGCATTCTGCATGTGAATGTAGAACAGATTTAATAAGATGTGATGTCTTATAGGAGAAGTTCAACAAGTTCCTCTTGTCAACTTCTGGTATTTCAAATAATCTTTAGAAATTAATCAACTTTAAGAATTTTAGATTTATACAGCTAGATGCAAGATTAATTGACCTCATTAGCTCTTAACCTTAACCACTTGACTGCAAACCCTCAATCATGATAAAAGAGAAACTCCCGAAATAAATTTGCGATAGTAAAACTTTCTGTAGCTGATTGAGTTACGGCCGAATGAAGAGTAAATAATAGAAAATGTGGTCGATATTAATAATCCTCTAAATAGGTCGAATGTATTCCTACCTTTCAAAAAGTTTTCTTCGACTAATAAATAGTTTCTTCAAACAATTAATCAATTAGGGCGTCATATCCATATTATTGCCTTAACATACATTATGAAGATATTTAATTATGTATAAGTACGAGAAAACGTTATCACGTGATCGGTAATAATAATAATAACTTCACTTCAAAAACCAAACTAGGCAGAGCCTGTACTATAGTAGCCATTCTGCTGATAAACATATTTATATATTTCTAAATACATACATATTATAAACAAATTACACCCAGACATAGTTAGGGGTTAAAGAGAAACGTGTTGCTAACATAAAATGAAACAGTGTTTTCTACGAAAATTACAGTTAACTGAAAATAATCAATACTACATCTTAATAATTATATTTTACAACACGTATACGCAATAAATACTATTCGTACATCAATTTTAATAAAAATACAGCTATTATCTGTCCTTGCGGCAGAGCACGACACAAATAAAACACATTCACCACTAACAAAATTATACCTACATACATATGTATAACTTGTTATTACAGTGAAACTTATGTTTTATTAAACGGAATAAGTCGGTTATAACCTATTTACTTTATTATTTCGTATGGATGAACGATACTTTTTTCTCGGTACGAGACATTTGGTCATTCGAAGTGGAGGTTATGTAACCAACCTATCAAAACTATTGAACGATATTTTCACAGTGTAAACGACAGACTATCTATCTGTTTCTCACTTGTGATTTCCCCGGGGTCCTGTTACTTAATAATTCAAGTCGTCCCATGACCGAACCTTACCTTAGTTACAACGACGAATAATTAATTTATAAGTGCCAGAACAACTTTGGGCTTGACCCACTTGATTTTACGTATTCTTACTATTGTTTGTATAACTTTGTTATATTTGAAAGTTGTTTTCAAACGCATGAAATGGCATCAAAAAGTTCGAAAAAATCGAGAAGTTAGAAAGTTTGCAAAAAAAATAATTAACCAGTCCATAAAACATGAATCCGTACCTGATTCGTATAGCCATGCCTTTGCTATGGATTTGTTTATTGTTTATCATCAGCACAGACAAAATTTTGTTTTATTACTTGATTTCGTTGTATAACTTTAGACAAACGTTATTTAAAGTTACGTAGACACATGTTATTTCACTTAAGACAACATTGCGTACTAATAACGAAGCTAATATAAAGCGTGTAAAAAAAACTCTTGTTCTTCAACGTTATGTCTATGTTATTATAATAAAAATAACTATAGTAATACGTGAAGTAAAGATCTAGTCACTTTGTTTCTTTGATAAAAAGACATTATAGCATCGAGCTATATTTTAAGTTATTATGATTCAAATAAATAAGGTAGGTCGATTAAAGGTCTAATTGTTTTTAATGAAAACATTTCTCTTACTTTCATACCATAAATATAAGGATCAATAAAATGTAAAATATACTTTCCAATAAATTTACCATCTGCCGTCCCTCACGTTATTATAACTCGAATAAATTTAACAAGGTCCCTTCGATATGTATTTCATACATCAATATCCCGAACGCATTACATACAAATGTGCGTGAATACGTCATGAGATAGTGTTACCATACAAGACGGACGACTTCGGACAGGTGGTAAGATCGACCTTTCAAATTGGGCCCAAATTGTATTCGGCATTTCATATAAGAATAAAAAGGAATATAGCCTTAGAATATTGATCAGGCCTACTTTCTGTACGAGTTATCAATAATTATTTATTAGACTTGACATTTTCTTGTTTTTTGAAATAAGAGAATACTATATTTATGTGTATGTCAGTGTTTGCAAATTGAGTATTAGATATTCGTTAAAATACTTTAGTGTTATGTTATACCAAATAAAAATTCGGACAAGGGCTAGTCGGACTCGCCCACTGACAGTTCTGTACAAATATGTAGGTACATATTGTAAATAATTCTGCTTGCTTTTCCCGTATTTCAGTTTCCAAAACCTATAATCACTTTTGTTATTATGTTTTATAAGTGAATTAAACCTTGATTTTTAAATACGTACTTTAAATAAAGACTATACCTTTTATGATTTAATTCCGAATTTAT
This sequence comes from Arctia plantaginis, assembly GCA_902825455.1. Classification (NCBI taxonomy): domain Eukaryota; kingdom Metazoa; phylum Arthropoda; class Insecta; order Lepidoptera; family Erebidae; genus Arctia; species Arctia plantaginis. The sequence continues at coordinate 15,663,405 of CADEBD010000422.1, forward strand.
AGTTTTCAGATTTCGCTCTGTATTTGTAGTATAAGACGATGACGACGTCAACGGAAAGTACCCTATAAATTTTTACATTCAAGCTTCAACTCGATACTGCGGTCAGACGGTCAGACGATAGACAGACAACAAAGTATTCCTATAATGGTTCTGCTTTTTGTCCTTTTGAGGTACGGAACCCTAAATACTAACAAGAGAAATTACTTGTTTTTATAAACATTGATGTTAATTATTAAGTATTGATAACACAAGTTCAATAATAATATAATTTTGCATAAACATTGAAACTGCTACAGGAAACATATGTAGGTTACCTTTGATTCAGAAAACAGTACTATTCTTTGAAGGAAAATCACTTAATAAAAATATAGTGCAATTTAAAGTTAACAACATTTGATAAAACAGTCTAATAGCTATCCGATTCAAACTTCAAACACCAATAAAATAGCATTTTGTTAAGGTACAGGAAAAACTTACCTTGAAATTTGTTTGGAGAAACTTCCACATCCTAAATTATATCTTACGCATGGCTACCGCTTACGTCATCCCTGGAATGGCCCTGAATGAGTCTCAGGTGCAATATTGTATGCACGTATCGTACGGGGAGCGTAGATACAAAGAAATATGCGGTACCTTTTAAATTTAGACTCCTTAAAGGCGTCACCTGTTTCCGGAAAGAAAATGTAAAATATGCTTTTGTAAAAAATATTTGTTTCCGGTTCTTGAATTTCATGTTATGCCATATTTTATTTTTATTTTCCATTCTTTTGCCTCTTTAATAATATTAATTTACAACTCTAACCACATAAATTTTATTTTTTTGGAAATTATATAACGATACAATTATTTAATTTATGACTCAGTTTAACAGTAAGTTAAAAAAGTAATTACAGTATAGTAAAGTTTTACGGAGTTCCAATACCTGCACTATCGATACCAGGTCCAATCTGTCGACTCATATAAGTTCTTTACTAGAGAGCCATTCAACTGGGTAATATTATCCACATCCGGGATCCATCATTAGCTCATTTACAAGATGTTACATTGTACATCCAAACTACATAATTATACGAGTACATATAATTTTTTTATTTTATATAATTTAGAAGTAGATTAAATTGAACTTCTAGATGTAGTTACAAAACCTAGTGATACCTGTTGAATTTTATAACAATCTATTTTAAAACAATACATTTTTTTTATACTTTGCTAGTGATTGACGAAACGTTAAACCTGAATTGGCATGCGAGATTAAAATTCATTCTTTAAGAAGTTTTATAACTTCTTTCGAACAAACTTTGTTACAAACCACATAAATATTTTATTTTTATTTCTCGCATGCTTTTCTCTACCTTATTAATTAATTAATTAGCTTAATTTTAGCTTAATTTACAGACTAGGCAAACATAGATAATACGTACAATGACGTCATAAATGGTAATGCAACCTGGAATAAACATGTAGTTTTAAAAGTTCGGGCAACTTTAACGACCCGTGTGCTAATAGAAATCAACTGAGCCCTCACACACCATTGATTTTCACGATAGGTTAGAGGAGTTACAATACTTTTCGTATCGAATGTCATTCTAATCCATAGGTTTGTAGACTTGTGCTGATATTTTATTTAGTTGGAGTTGTCTGTTCAACGTCCCATACGTGGTTACATCTCATCCTGCGGAAGTCGTAAAGTAAACAGAAGACAAGGGTTGTAAACAATGAACTTTCGAAGCCCTCTAAAAGGAAACTTTAAGAACAAACTGCATTCATTTAAATTAGTCGAGTCACTATTGTCCCTACTGTACTCAAAACCTAGCTCTAACTGTGAACAGTCTGCTTATCATATCGATATTCGAGGGGGCGAAGTGTTTTCCCCTGTGATATGGCCTGATTAGGCATGGTATCAATTCGAGGAGGATCTGAAATAACATGGTCAGGGTCCTTTCAGACTAGGGCACCTGAGGCCGGCCGTCGGGGTGATCTTTAGTAGAATCACCACATACTTCTGGCTCCTGAGTCCCCGAGGAGCAGGAGATCCGAAGGGATTTTCCATCTCTTCAACAAAGAAAAAGGGTGAATTTCCGTGCCTTTGGGTCGTCTGACTTACATCTTATAGCAATCAGATATAGCTCACTTAGTACTCATAATGTTTTTTGTCCGTGGTACTTTCCTGTTTAAAAGGACGTATTTTTACTAAAAAAAACCGCTTTGCTGAGGAGGGAAGTGGATTTATTATATTGCCAACTCCTACGACTATCTTCTGATTAATTTCGTTGCAGGTTCCAAGACAGTTCAAAATGTTACTGGAACTTCTCGAGTGTTATAACTCGGTGTGTTGGTGGGTCACTACTGTGGATCCTGGTGTAAAGAAGTTACAGTGGGCGTGTGGAAAGGATTAGTAGCATTAAAAGATGGCTGATCTTCGTAATGTCCGTCTGTCTGTCCATCCGTCCGAACTTAAAGACTGTCAAAACTAGTAAGCGGTAGTTTTGCGTGGGTAGGCATATTTATAAACACCCACAAAAGTATACTTATATCTATAAGGTTGCAAGAAAAAATCTTGATGATACTAGATTAATATAACGATGTAAGTTACAACATCACGTCTAAAATAAATGAAAGCTACTTTGTTTTCACATAATGAGATCGTCAGCTCAATGTCGAGCGAAAGCTGTATGAAAGAACTGACATCCTATACACAACTAGGCTACTTCACAAGATGTTTAACCTTAGTCGAGAGCAAAGGTTCATTGTAACGCCACCGATTAAGGTTCAAGCTATATGATTAAGATAAGTTAAAGAATGCCTTCTAGTTTTCTTCAGCTTTACTAAGATCTACAACTGCAATTGATTAGACGGCGCGCTTCAAGCGGGTGAACAGTCACGCCAGGTCTGGACAAGTCCAAGTGTGTCTAGAACGGTGAATGCGATAAAATCTGTAATAATAATTTTTCCTAATGTTTTTTCTTAACGCTAAATTTATTATTGATGTAACATTGCGTCTGAAAGTAAATAACCTGAATTAATAGAAATAAATACAAACTAAGGTAAGCCTTCAAGTTATCGGCTAGTTAAAAGACCCATTAACCCAAGGCCATTAACCTGGTGCTATACAAAAAACAAGCAATAAATTTACCTTTTTTTTTTTTTTTTTTTTTTTTTTTTTTTTTTTAACGTGTGGAAATCCCCTCGGACCGTCACCCCTCCGGGGTTTGCGGCGGGGTGGTGTGTCGGACTCGGACCGACTAAAACCACACGGTGTGCCACTCTGCGCCTGTAACAGGAGGGATCCGGGAACAGCTGTTGTTAAGACATCCGGACCCCTCCTAGCGCCAGCCCGCTCCTGGTGCGGGCTCCGTCTCAATGTGGATGTTCCTCTCTTTAGGCGACGTCCGGCACACGCGGACGCCGCCCCCTCGCGGCTGGCCAACTAATGCGGGTGGAGGGGAAACCCACCCCGTCCACCCGCGGCCACACTCAGGGCGGCATGAGGCTGTGGTAGGCGGGCCTCCGCCGCCCGGTTCGCCGGCGGCGGATCGGGTCCGAGTGGAGGTCGTCCTCCCGGGCCCTCTCCGCCGCCTCCTTCCGCGAGATTACTACCTCGCAGAAGGTTGCGACCGCGGTAAAACAACTGTCGCTACCGGCCATGGAGCGTACTACGGCCGGTAGCGAGAGATCCACTCCGATGACTGCAGTGAGGGCCCGGCGCTGCGCCGCCCATGCGGGGCAGACCGCCAGCGTGTGCTGGGCCGAGTCCTCACTGCAGTCGCAGTGGTGGCAGGCGGGACTCAGTTCCCTCCTAGCGACCGTGTGCAGGTACTTTCCGAAGCAACCGTGCCCGGAAAGCACCTGCGTCAGTCGGAAGGAAAGGGTCCCGTGCTGCCGCCCTGCCCACTCGGCGATGACCGGCTGGAGAGCCTCCACGGCGGCGAAGCCAGCGCGTGGAGTCTCCAGCCGGAACGACCAACGAGCCATCGTGGCTCGGCGAGCGGCTTCGCGCCACTCGCGCACATCCTCGGGCGGAGGGCGAAATCCGCTCTCCGCCCGGAAGTCAGCCACTCGCCGATAAACTTCGGCGAGCACTTCCGCCTCCAAATCCCACGGGGGAGTTCCGGCCAACGCGCATGCCACCTCCGTAGAAACGGTGCGGTAACCGCGTATGGCTCTGACCGCCATTACCCTCTGAGGGCGCCAGAGGCGTACCCTATTCTGGGCGGTCAGAGCCGCCGCCCACACCGGTGCACCGTACAGCGCCATTGACCGGACAACCCCCGTGTACAGCCGTCTTGTCGCGACGCTGGGTCCACCCATATTGGGCAAGAGTCGCCCTAGGGCAGACGCAGCGCCGACCAGCTTTGGAGCAAGCTGTCGGAAGTGCTCGTCGAAGAGCCACCTCCCGTCGAGGATCAGGCCCAGATATTTCATCTGGGCCCGAACCGGTACGAGGACCGAGTTGACCACTATTGAGGCGCCAGGGGGTGGACCACGACGGGGCCCATGGAATAACAGGGCCTCCGTCTTATCTAGGGCCACCCGTAAGCCCAGCGCCTCAATGCGCCCGACCACCAGGGAGACTCCCCCTGTGGCCAGGCGCGCCGCCTCTTGGAAGTTTGCCCCCCGGGCTGTCACGAGGGTATCGTCTGCGTAACAGATTACACCCAGCCCGGGGGGGAAATCGGCGCGAAGGGCCCAGTCGTACCCTATGTTCCACAAGAGGGGTCCAAGAACAGACCCCTGTGGAACACCGCACGACATGGGCCGACACCTCAGATTACCTTCTCGAAGCAATAAATTTACCTACCGCAACGATGTATCTTCCTCCCCTACTAAATTTCATTGTGAACGATACCGTATTTAGTACTAGCCCATCAGCCCTATACGACTCCCATTATTGGATTGATGAACCCTTAATAGTAGGGATTTATCTGTGCCATTGTAAATCTCTGGGATACATTTGTACCGGATTCATCCGCCTTTATAAGTCACCAGATGTAGGGTTATATTTTGCGTGTGTGTCGCGAATTACAGAATGGAATTTAAAATTAGGGCCACGAACGCTTCCAAAATGTATTTGTATTTTAGGGTAAAGTTTAACCTTAGTAAAATGGAAGGAGTTGGAACTGAAGAATACATTAAAAAGAAATATATTCAAAACAGCACAGATTGTGCTGGGTGAAATGGTAGTAGGAAAGGAGACGATTCCAATATTTAAAACACTCAAACTATAGAAATGCTTATTTTATGTTCTGAAAGATACATAAATGTCACTGTGGTTAAGACAACTTTCGTTACCTACGTCCTCCTATGTCGGATAAGAGTGACAGCTGTCATTCTAGCTGAACGTCACATGGTGGGGCGAGGCAGCCATCTTGTAAGATAGAATTAAAAAAACAGGCATTGAGGCACTGACATTACCTGAAACTGATACATAATTATGTTCCCCATGCAATAGATTGATTGTGATTAATTTTTAATTAACTGATCTGGTGTATGACGAAGCTGACAAATATTGGCCATCCAGTTCCTATGTAGTTGAATATACCTACCCAATAATATTATTAATTTTACCCGAAAAAATCGAAATTTAATCAAAAATCTTATAGAACAAAATGAACAAATAAAAGCTTTTTCAATTCAAATTCAAACTAGGCAACAGATTTAACATAAACATCAATGAGCAGGATAGCGATACAAATATGCTAAGAAGCGGCCCCAGATAGGATAAAGAACCGTGACGAATATAAGAAAGCGTAGACCTAAAAATGGTTCTCGTCAAATCAGGGTCGCCAATAAAATAGGCAACAATGTATAAAGAAACTCAATTCGTTATATTTGATTTTATATATGGATCAGTTGGTAACCGTTGAATAAATTTCCGTAACTGGATATGTAAGGCCAAGTAGCCGTCATATAAATCTAGAAGATTATATTCATAGACTTACAAACTGAATTGTAATGCTATCGTGACACACAATGTTCCTTTAACATCAACCTTGGACGCTAGATATTAGATATGGTGTAAATCTGATAAGCAAATTATTTGCGAAATGCCTAAAAAGAGGAAATGTTTTATTACTGACGAATAATAATAGGACATAATTTTCAATGGTACTTGTAAAATAAATTGAATTTATATTACTTAACAAGAAAAAACTTATGTTCAATCCATTATTTCAATCATCTACACACTAGATGAATTTGAAAGTTGCGAAATATAAGACTAGAAACTTTTATGACCAGTTGACAAAGGTGATGAATGATTTGGCTCACCGAATATATTTCGATACATCTTGAAGTGGCCGTGAAGAGTTTATATATTGAACAATAAAGTCACCCTTTGTGCTGTTAGAGATAATAATATTAAGTTTTTTTAGAACACTTTAATTTAAAAACTACTGTCAATAAGGTATGCAATATAATTTAATTACAGTATTTTTATTACAATTATGCATGTTGGATACTTATTTATATCAAACATATATTTGACTGGTCTTGTGGTCCAGTAGCTAACAATCCTGACTTCTAAACTAGATGTCGTAGGTTCAATTACCATCCAGCACAAATAATCTTGTGATATGTCCCATCATTTCTTTTGTATCTAGGTGAAATATATTTGTTTTATTTATGCATATACTTAGTAACATATAAGTATGATTATAAACAGTCTGGTTACTAAGGTACAGGGTCTGCCTAATTAGGGATCAGACGGCGGTGTGTGCAATATCTATTTTTTTATATTCTTATATTTGTACTGCAACAATAGTGTACCAGTAAAGTATTATTTATCTATTTGACGGGCCTGTTGGTCTAGTGGATCACTAACCACTAGCTTAACCGGTTAGTGTCACTTAACCAGTCCTGTCAACCAGCTAACCTAACCAGCTGAACCAGTCAGGGTAGTGACCCTGACTGCTAAACAGGAGAGAGTGGGGTCATTTGTTCTGTGTCTGATGTGTAATTTATCTATAATATGTATCTATTTAAATAAAAAATATATAAGTATATTTATCAGCAGTCTGGTTACCATAGTACAGGCTCTGCCTAATTTGGGATCAGACGGCCGTGTGTGAGATGTGTGAGATTAATTATTATTATCATCTATATTTCTATAAACGACATAAAATTACCGAGTATTTACTTTTGTATAATAATATTTCGAGACACTACACTCCCATTTACTTACCTTTGGTCTGTGGGAAGTATCGCCAGGATACGTTTCTATAGCGAACGAACAATACGATTAACAAAAAACGTAAACGATTAGAACTTGACAAAATATTCGACAGGCCTGTTGGTCCAGTGGTAAGTGACCCTGACTGCTAAACCGGAGGTCGTGCGTTCGATTCCCACCCGGGACTAATATCGTGTGATGAGCATTGTTGATGAGCAATGAGCATGATTTTTTCTGTGTCTGGGTGTAATTTATCTATAATATGTATCTATTTAAAAATATATAAGAATGTTTCAGCAGTCTGGTTACCATAGTACCATAGATCCGACGGCCGTGTTTAAGATGTGTGACATATATTATTATTTTTATATTATTTATTATTTGAGTCAGCAATTGGTGAGACGGGCACTTAGTCTTGAGTTCTTTTCAGAATACTAATTTTATTAAGTGTTGTACTTATTCTTTCTAAAACTTATAACAACTTTTAAATACTACATCCCACCCACTTACTTAATGTAGACTGTTTTCTATTCGTGAAGACCTGTTAATGGCTGAATGTAACCTATACAATAATAAATCAATTAGTAAAGCTGTTGGTCTTCCAAGAACCAATAAATACTCGTAATGTTACTACTAATTAATAAAGACACACACTCTCAATTTATTAAAAACAAAATGTGTGTGATCAGCTTTTAATTGAATATTTATAATGATCGACAACGCATTAAGTAGATTATAATATTTAAACCATGGTAGTTAAACGTTCGTAGCAAATATTTCACGAGTTAAATACTGATTTAAATATGTAACACATTAACCGCGTAACTGGTTTTATAGGAAACGAAAACCGGACAAATGGGAGTCGGACGCCCACCGAGGGTTCCGTATTTAGAAAACTTTTTACAGATACAACAGTACAACACAGTACAATTTTCTATGTTGGTGACTATTACTCTTAAACTAACAAGCTAACTTATCCGTGACATATTTCCTTCCAAATCTCTTCTACGAGTATATACTACCCTCATGAACAATCCCAGATTTTTTAAGGTAACTGTTTAGCTTGTAAGGGAAATGAGGAGACACTTGACTCACAAAATTCATCATCATCATCCTCTAATAGTCCTCTGTTGGACATAGGCCTCTTCTTAGTAAGGAGGTTTGCGCCAGATGGGTTTGGTACAGGATTTGTGTCAAGTTTTCCTTCTCTTTGAGGTGCTGTTGTCCTGCATAATTTTCTCCCTTAGTCGGCTCTTACAACATCCATCCGGGATGAATAGGGGTGGTGCCAATCCGTATTCTTAATTCGTCACACGGATGGACAGACTCACTAAATTAACAATAACAAAATATATGCTTTTTGTTATGTCGTAACGTCAAACTAGAAATGTACATTTAGAAATTTATTTTGAACTGGTTTAGGTTTTTAGTAAATAGTTATTCTCTAGGCTAAATTTTAAGTAGTAATCTTGCGGTACCTCACCTTCTCCACACATTCCAAGGTAAACAGATTTTAAAACATGACGCAGTTATAATTTCGTATCGTCTGAAACTGACTATTGTAGTAAGCTTTTATCTTAGGTGATTAAGCTTTTTATGAGAAAACATTCCTATACTTATAAATATATACCTACCCACGAATATAACATCACAATATATTGTAGATCGACGTGTCAGTACAAACAAGACGCTGTCTGGTTGGCTCGTACTAAGTTTGCTTTCAAGTTTCTGTGTCAATGGACGTGTTTAATTAAAATTCAAACTCAAACTCGAAGTCTATCTCAGTTAAGATTTCCGATCTTGATATTAGCACATTTCTAGCTGATGATCCCTTGAGCTTGCTGTTAAACAAAACGATAATTCTCTCTTTTCTTTGTGATAATATCTGATTCTTTCAATTAAAAAGTCTTAAATCGTGAGCAATTTAGTCGAAGTTAATAAAAAGTATATTATTTTATTCGACTATTTTTAATTAAAATAAAAATGAACTTAAAAAATATCTCGAAACTTTGTTTACCTATTTCCAGACGTACATAAATAGATAAAAAATAAAATTATTATTTTAAAACAGATTTTCAAGAATGTCATCGTTTTTTTTAGTTTTCCATCACACACTAAAACTACATATCATACAAAAAACAATACCGTACCTAAAAGGTCAGCAACATCAAAACAGCAAAAGTAAAATGTCATGGTCTTCCAAATATACTTTGACAAAGATTTTCCTAAAAGTTTAACATTTGACTTACATAATACTCGTACATTGAATATAATTTTAGTATCATACTACTTACCTAACTACTAAATTTAAAATTAATCTCATGAAACACTAAAAAGCAAACATCAAAAAATACTATCGACGAAATTACAAAACCGCATTACCACTAAATATTTCATTTCTCAAAGCATTCCATCCAAAGAGACGCTCGAGTAACTCAATAACAGATGACAAAAGGCATTTGAGTATAAAATTCGCCAATTATACTCAACCCACTCGCCAGAACGCCAATATTCAAAACGGATCACAATTAAATTCCCTCGCAGCCATTTCTTCAAAGTAAAGGGATAATTTTAATTTAAACCTGGCCCTTCTAACATTGCCCCATATCTCTGGATATCGTTATTAGCACATTCTAGTAGAGCAGATTTGTACACCCCATGGTCGGGACGTTGGGGCGGCTTTTGAGAACCACATTAACGATTAGTCCTTTTTACAGCATAATCGTATTCAGTTTTGTGCGGACAGAGGGACTGACGTAAATCAAAGAGGGGCGGCTTATGGTCGCCCAGGTTGCAGGAATTTCACTTGGCCGATTAGCAACGGCCTTCCTATATAAATTAAATCAAACGAAACGTTGAAAAATGAAGTATGAAGGCAGAGTATTAATTTATCAGTTAAGGACTTCCAGGGCAAATCAGATGAATATTTCTTTTTATTTTATGGAACCAGTCTTTTTCAAATTCGTTGCGAGATACCTTTTTCGTCCAGTAGTAGTCCATGGTTGAAACGATGATGAATAAACCAGTTTTATTCTTTGCATTGTGTATTGTATAAGTCAATTTAGTCGTCAATTTTAGCAATTTCAGGATTTAGTTAAATGTTTTAGATAAAAGTTTATATGTGTGGAAGTAAATAAGTACCTAATAGTATATATTTTAATGATTAATGAATATCAAGAATGTCCGTGTGGTGACGGATTAAGAATACGGATTATCACCACCTCCATTCATCCCGTGGGTGTCGTAAGAGCCGACTAAGGGAGCAAACTATGCAGGACAACAGAACTGCAAAGAGAAGGAAAACTTGACACAAACCCAATACCAACCCGTCTGGCCAGCGTGGTATGGTAGGCCAAAACCTCATTTCTAAGGAGAGGCCTATGTCCAGCAGTGGACTATTAAAGGCTGTTCATGATGATGATGATGATGAAGCTTGACTTGATATACAAATTTACAAAAAATCTAAGGAGATCAAACAAAAATTCAACATATCGCACCTACCGTATAAGATTTCTACACAATCCCAAGGTTGACTGGTTAAGTGACTACCCCCATCTATGAGCACCTGCAACTGAAAAGTTACACGTAAGGTTGTAACCATACGGCAATGTAAGTATGAATGAATTGCGTCTCAGCAGATTGTGTAAGATCGTAAAGACTTCTCGGCGCTCGGCCATTTACTGGGCACTGGTCGAGACGAGTGATTGTGTTAGCAGGCATTGGGTAATATTAAGTATCTTAGGACTCGTTGACTCATTGGTAGTACCTCTCAGTGAAGCAAGGATCCCTACTCTCCACACGACCATTGAATACGCACATAGGTCATCACTAGACAGCACCGATATAGAGAGTTGTACGTAGGTAACTTACAGTGTAGACTTCGACATGATAGTTTTGTGTAAGTCTACTTTTACCAAAGTGTGAGTTTGGTAATGATAATATTATATTTTTAGGTTATCAGGTTTCAACGGACGATATTCGACCTCTTGACCATAAAGTCAAAGCCATAGCATAGTAGAGTATTCTCGGCCAGAAAACATCGAACAATTACGACGATTCATGCGAATGATAAATTTTTACAACACTAGTACACCCCATGCTCATCAATCAGTAGTAAACGTATTTTTAAAAGGTGCAAAGAAAAGGGATTGGAACCAAAATTTCATGGTCACCGGAATCAGAAGAAGGGATCGAACACTGTAAGATTAAACTGAATGACGGTGTAATGTTATCTCAGCCAGTTAGTAACGTACCCCTGTCACTATTTTCAGATGCGTCGGACACGTATGCGGGGGTGGCACTCCACCAGTGGGTAAACAGTAAGTGGTTACCATTAGGATACTTTTCTAATGAGCAAAGAACTTACCGCAATATTTTTAGCTATGAAATATTTTAGATACTGGTACAAGAGAAGAGAATTAATAGATTTTAACCGACTTAAAAAGGGAGGAGGTTATCAATTCGGATGTTTTTTTTTGTATTATCAACCGCCAATAACAGTCCACTGCTGGACATAGGTGAAAAAACCTCATTTCTAAGGAGAGACCTATGATAGGTCTCTCTTTAGAAATGAGGTTTTTTATGTATGCTCGGGCATATGTATGCTCCGTCATTTATAGACGTATTATCAAATATATTTTTTTGTTGGAAAGGAGTTTATTCCGAAATGGTAATATTTAAATTTCATATAGATCTGATGATGAGTTTCGGAGACAGACAACGGAACTCCTCAAAAATTGACAGCAAATCAACCGCGATAGCTGCTAGGTTTTTAGTGCTCTTTGTTAGTATTGTTTGAAGTCGGTTCAGCTTTTTTTAAAGGGTTTTTCTTGTTACTGATCACAAACTTTGAACTTTAGCATTCAATTAAATGCTTTGCGAGCCTTTGAGTACTCTGTCTAGCAGAGCAGAGCTACGAAAGAGTTGCTTAACATCGATTTTCTTTGAGGCAACACTGGCCGAGCCGAAATATACACACAGCGGTGCAACGCTACAACCGCGACTTTACCTTTTACCATTCTATATTTGAAAATAAATAAAAATGAAGTCCTCTTTTATTTTCAATTTTTATAATTAGCCGAAATATTTCTGGCCAGTATTAAAAAATTAAAAATGAAAAGGTTTTGACAGAACTTAGGACCCGACTATGTATATATATAACTATCTAAACCCTGCCACGTTTTGTTATGGGACATTGTGGTTGCAAAAAATAGAAAAACAATATTTGAAGCGTACACAAACTAATATAGATAGATGTAGTAATGAATATAGTCATATGTATGTATATTATACCTAATTTAGGTTTATCTTTGAGTAATCAAATAATTATTGATAATATCAAATTTTATGTCTGCACCTGCTGCATCATATTTCTACATCATACGAAGTTCGACTGGGAGAGAATGCTTTGGACATTAAGTCCGTCTGCGTACAACTTGTGCATTAAGGCATAAATAAATAAAATATTTCCAGACACCTGCAGCTCAGGAGTCACGAGTGCAATTTCGGTTTAAAAATATATCAAAACACAATAAATATTGATGGATTGAACCAAGTTAGTCTATATTATATACATTCGGGCCACAGTTGCAATTAATCGTAAAAACACGACGAAAAAGAATTTATTTAACAATACTCAGCTAAATCGGTGTGGCGTGAAGCAGTTAAAATAAATTTCTTGTACGAGAAGAGGAAAGCGCCCGCATGCAATCAATCTTTAAGTAACAAATCGCGTTGATGATAAAATAAAAATATTTGGGACTTTTTTATCACTTCTTTACAAAGTATCTGAGGCCAAAAACGACTAAAGAAGGCTGCTAAGATCTTCCCTAGCGCTATTTATAATGGCAATGGGTTATTATTGTGGTTATTAAAACATTACATTACTCACGTCATCAAGTGATTGTGTTTTATATTTTGCTTTATATTTATTTAGCCGAATAGACGTATCAAAAGTACAACAAAATACCTCTCTGCACTATAAAGCTCTAAAGTTTGTATGTGAGTGTGTTTGTGTAGTAATATATTAATACAGTGAGTGATTTATTAGTAAATGACATATACATCCTCTTTAATGAACCTACTCTCACTATTATTGATTCCGCTATTGCGCATTGTGCATAAAGTAATTAATAAATATCATATGATTGATTTGTTTGAAAAGTTTTGTAGTTAGTCTCATTCGTCGGTAGTCTAAACTGTTATTATTTGTGGATATAGTCCATAATGTTGACAAATCACGTTTTTGACAAAATTGAATTAAAAATGTAAATAGAATCCTCAAGACTGACGACTGGCAATTCAATACCGCTAATTCTTAAATTCAAGAAACGATTAGAGAACTGTTTTCTTAGGCGCTTTTTGATTAAGATTAATCTAACAATAATGTTAAGCTAGATTAAAAATGAAATGAAAGCAAAAAGGACTATAAAAACACTAAAGTAAGATAAATTTAGATGAGACAATATTCTCATGGTACATTTATATTAAGCTTAAAATAGTCTGTGAATCTAAAAATAATACAGTCCCAAGCGTTTTCCTTCATTGAGTAAATAGGACTTCAGGCAAATTTGTTGTTTAACTGTAAAGTTAAATTTGTTTACTTTATATTGTAACGTTTTATTATAACATCGCCCACATTGTCCCCGAAGCGATTTGATAACCTTTTAAAGACAGGTATAAATTATACTATTGAATTACGGACATTCCGCACGAAAAGCAGTGGCCGTGGTTACTAGTCAAGGATAAAAATCTTCATCTACCCGCATATTTTTTAATATTTTAACCATATGCTGTACTGTCGCATGCTTATATCTCTATGGTCGCATGCTATTCTAAAAATGTCCCTATGCTAAGGAAACCTTTGTGTTCCTATTCTGATATACATAATGATTGTGAATTTATCGTCATTAGTACGAAATCGATGTTTAACATCTAGAGTATTTTAGAAACAATACCTACATTCGGAACTTCGATTCGTACGAAATACGAACTGAGTTGTAAAAACACTATAGGTTCGACATTAGACCTTCTTAGTAGGGAGGGGGAAATTTAAAAGCTAGAATATTTTTTTTGTTTTATACACTACAGGTCAATAGATAAAAAACGAGAAACACCACCTCCACCACCCTCTGCGAATCTGCTCCCTTCTAGTATCTTTTTACAAAAGATTTTCGCAGCGCAACCCCGAACAGCCTGAAGCGAACACGGTCTGGAGCTCCGTTATACATACACACTCGTAGTAGGTAGTAAGTGTACAAGCCACTTGTAAATCGGTAAGTTTTATTAATACTGTTATGTTCAGAGACTATAAAAAGTAAATGTCAACTTGACATCATTGTTAGCATGACTTGCATTGTTAGCTTTTTATCGTATGTTTCAATGGATTCGTTTTCGTTTTGAATTAGATCCATCCAGTTAAATCAGAGAATTTTACAAACTTCGAACAAATGGTTTTTAAGTAAACTAGCAATGTGGATTTTTTAGCAAGTTTAAAGAACTCATACAAAACTATTTTTTATTCATACTTTTGTATAGTTTACAAATTTCATTATTATTATTAATTCGGAGATCATATTTCCTTGATATGACTATAGTTTGTAAAAACTTAAATAAAAGAACATATTAGTGTTGAGGAGGAATAATTCTCAAACTCAACAAGAACCAAAAAATAATATGAGTTTATTTAATGTCTATTACCAACATCAAATAACAACAGAAATATCTCATATAAAGTATACTCCCAAGAGGTGGGTTATTATTTTACCATTTATTGTGAAATATCATCGTTTCTAATACTTTCATTGACGCCTATTCCCTCAATACCCCTTCACTAATGTTATTAAAATAGCTCTGAAAGTGGTGTTTAAAACAAACTGGCAAACCTAACTGAGGTCCTAAACACACTCAATATTATACTTTCAAACCAGCTCAAATAAAAAACACGTCATACAAAATTCCCAGCGAATAGATAAATGCTCAAGAAACTTTTATCGTTTCTAGTTCCATACTCTGTCATTTCGTTGAAGTGAAATAAATCAGACAGAAGGTAAGTTAAATAAGGCTGGCAACAAACTGTAGGTAAACAAAGTCGATTGAAAGTCGCCGCACGTGACGAGAACTTTTTATCATTGGGGTCGTTACTCGTTAGACTTACAGGGTAGGGAGAGCGCTGTAACTGCTGCAAACATGCGACTTACTGTTGCGTAAGTTATCGAACAAACTTTTGGTGTACCTAACCGCATTAGATATCCCTATTGTTTACAATGTTGATATTTTTATGAAAATGTTATAGGAATCATATCTGGGACAAATGACTCCTATATGTGCCATAAATAGCTACTTGTTACACGGTCACAATAGGCTGCGGTGATCACTATCTGAATATACTGACTGAATGCTTTACTACTTTTGTAGTCTTTTATAATTTTGTGTCTTTTATATGTTTATCATGCATGCATGTTTATGAACATAGTTAATTACAGACAGACATTTAATCACACACTCTTTGTAACACTCTTGTTTCTTTGTGACTTCGTTTCTATACTTAACGAACGCCTCAATGCTTCTCCACGACCATTGTGATAAATATTAGTACTGAATACATAATTTTAATAAATTTCTAAAAATAAAATAATTTAGTCCTATGTTTGTCAATTTGCAATTACTATTAAGTAAATGTTTACGATGTATATCGGACCGGACATACTTGATATTTCATCTGCACTAGGCTCGTTAGGAACGTGATGATAAATGCTTTCCACGTTGAAAACGTGACTTTGAATGCAGCAAATGCAATTCCAACGATATTGCTTACTGACAACTCTGCCGAAATGCATTCACGAGAGACGTTTGTCGATGATTCATGTTCTCTTTCTATGCCTGCCTGAATATTGTATAAAAACACATTTTCAATTAACTTAAACAACATTAAGTTTTTTAAACCTCCAAAAAAAATAAAAGATTATTTAGTTTTTTCATTATTTCAAAACTCATTATTTTTCATTTAGAAAAAATAGAAACTTTAGACATCAGAATAAACAGAACAATAACCAATATCATGAAACGCTTTTAATTTTTCATTCATCTTTTAATAATTTTCTTTTCATGAAAACAATCAAAAAGAACATCGTAACATACTTACTTACTGATAAATAAGACCAGATATAAGACTTACGATACATTTATTGTTTTTCTAAGAATATTCCCTTGAAATTAATGTATTTTAGCATTTGCTGAAACCACTGTACAAAGCACCAGTCTTCCTTAGGGACCTCTTCAATGGCTTCATGGAACGCATTCACCGCTGATTTAAGGCTCGTAACATGTGTTCCTGTAAGTTTGTCTGTCTGACTGTCCTCTGTTAAACTGGTATCCATGGAGTGCAAAGCTGCCGAACCTTCCAATGCCTAATAAAACACGAATTTGCTAGCAAGTAATTTTTTGTCAGTTTCAATAAGTTGTTGTATGGTGTTAATATTAGGGTCTGTAACCGCAGTCGCCGCCCGACCTTCACGTACCTCTTCATGGAGATGATCACGTCCACGTATAAAATCTCCAAACCACGAATATACAGAGCTGCGACATGGTGCTTCATCACCAAATGCCAATTGAAGTCTTTGGTAACTCTCTTGTTGAGTTAATCAGCAACGAAAATCATAAAAAATCATTGAACGAAAATATTGCCTAAGGTTGCCTGGAAGAGATTGCTCTTAGCAATAAGGCCGCCCTTTTGTACATTACATGTCTGATATTTTTATGTACTATAATACTTGTAAAATGTGTGCAAATAAAGAGCTATCTATCCATCTATATTTACTAGTTAAATTCATTTTAATAGCAACACACAATTTTCGAAGGGACGTCACAATGAAAAAACAAATGACAGTCTGTTCCCATGTTCCCAAAGAGTTCGAATTTCCGTTTTCGAATTTCATAACTGTTTTTTCATTTTTTTATTGTAAGTGGCCAGATCCAGAAACTTTCAGTATGCCCCACCTAGCATCAGAATATTGTAACATAGCAATAGAAGAACGAACATTTGTAAAGACTTCAATATAGTACCTACTGATCAAAGGCCGGTTACATAAACTGCAAGTGAAATATCTCTTACAAAAGTATCAGTTACTTCGGTAACTACGTTTTGGTCGGAAAATAAAATTATAGAGTACCTTTTCGACGAAGGAGAGCGTAACACACTTGGATCGCGATCCGAATACTAAATGTAGGGAAGCACACACGTGAACTGTTCGCATACATATCGATTCCTATAAATTTGTACCCTAAACACATATCCTTGGATAAAGTATAAATAACTTTCTTTAAAACCTAAAGGTTTCGCAGAAAAAAAAAATGTACTCATATGTTGTGATGTCCCCTAGTAAAAGTACACAAGACCTAAATATACTACATATACAGAACATACAACCTCTCTCTTTCTCTCTGTCTCTTGATTTGGTAAATTAGATTAAACGACAGCCGTAACATTATTAAGGATCTTAATATAAGTTTAAAATACGTTTTATAAAACAGTAATAGGTCAAACTATTTCATAACGAGCTTCAATATTTATAGTAAAACAAATATGCTATTAATGTATAAAATTTCAAGTTTAGTTTATAGAAATTCTATATTTTTGCCTCCACCTCGGTAACAGAGATTTCTCATGTTCACGTTATTAAAAGTTTAATTCTAGCATAATGAAAGTCTCGAATATAGTGATTATAATAGTTTGTTGTGTATGAAAAACTTATCTACATGTAAACAAACGAACACTGTCCGGAATGTCTATTTGGTACAAAAAAAAAGGATTGATACAATGGAAACGTTGATAACTACGAGAGGAAATATAAGAATAAAGTGAGTTTCCGTGTCCACAGAGCGTGCTACCTACCTGAATACAAACGACAAATAACAAAATTACTGTGGTCGAAACACTCGACCTTACAGTCAACCCTTTCCAAGTGTAGAATACATACGATCAATCAAATACTCCCAGAGCTTGCTCACCTGTGAAAATGTTTGATAATACTTTTAATAACACTATGTATGTTATCGACGACCGGATGGCATAGTGGTTTGTGTAACGGACTGCTATTCCAAAGGTTGCGGGTTCGATTCCCGCTCAAGTCAAACATTTGTGTTACATTTAATGTTTGATTTGATCTGGGTGTTTCTATGTATAATATGTATTTGACTGCACGGATGGCGTAGTGGTTTAAGCAGTCGCCACGCCGCTTCCTACTACGTCGAGTGTTGTGGGATCAAACCCTACATGGGACGACACTTTGTGTGATCCACAAATTGTTGTTCTGAGTCTGGGTGTTCTTTGTGTCCGTTTCATGTATGTTTGTAAAGTCCTCCGCGACACAGGATATATTCCTAATGCGGGAGTTGTCTTTTAAAAAAAATATGTATGTATTTACAAAAAAATGCATACATGTATTAATATCAGTTGTCTAGTAGCCATAGTACAAGCTCTGCTTAGTTTGGGACTAGATGGCGTTGTGTGGATGTAGTAAAATATATTATATTATTATTATATTAGGTATTCTTAGTAACTGTCATTATTTATTCATCGCTCATATAAAAACTTCACCCGCTATGTCAATACCCGATAAAGCGCAATGATTTCTTGGCACTTTCATTATAAAGAATCGAGGTCGAGTCATAAAATTTTTAAAAGCCTTTTTAAAAGATTAAGCACAAATAAAACGACTTTGAAACTGACAAATCCTTTCATTTGAAAGTTGGTCAGTTTTCTTCATAGCAACAATTTCTTTAATCGATCCTCATAATCATCTGACATCCCCTTTTACTTGCGAGGCCATCTTAAAAACAACAACAAAAGGAAAATAAACGACGAAAAAATTACAAAGCAAAAACGTTTTAAGAGTTAAGCCTCGCTCCTGATTGAGTGGGATGAGGTTGAAGGGAAAAGAGCAAAGGTAAATCCCTCCTGACCAAACAGCACTTAAGTATGTCCACTTAACGTAGGAGAGTACGAATGAAAGAGGCCTGAGTCCAAATAGCTGGGACCGGCCAAAATAAATAGATGAAATTTCTTTTCACTTGACAACTGCTAAGTGAATACCGACTTTGTTAATAAAATAATAGTGCCTTCTTATCGGAAATTTCGTCTAATGCCGTTTCTGTAGCTGTAAAGGGTTTTACGTGCTTTAAGAAACAAAGTTGTTTTAAACGACTTTAGTAAGTAGGGCCAGACTTTACTTAATCCTTAAATTCAATTGTAATTTAATCTAATTGTTTAAGTTAGGTATACTTATTCAGTAATTTGTAACAGAAGTGATAGGATGATAGTCGCGAAATAAGAAAACGTTATCAGCTAATTAGAGAAGAGATGGTCATGAATATGTCACACAATTATAGTATGTATTTTTATAAAAATAGAGGTTATAATCGCATAACGAGACTGAAAGACTGTTACATTAACCGTACAACAGTCCGAGGTTTCCTATTCCTTTAATTACACTTTGATTAGAATCATGAATCTAATACGTTCGACCTCCAAATAAAGCACATTAGTGTCTTTTTCCTTCTTAATTAAGTCTCCTTAATGAAATTTATCTGAAGAAAATAGTAGTAGTAGTTGAATAGAACTATTGCGACTTTCACATACAGCAAAAAAGGAACATACTTCCATGCCCTGCAAGGAAGACACACCGAAGTTTGGAGTAACTGATAAACCTACATCATGAAATGAAAGATCTCGCCTTCCTAATATCAACCGTTGCGTCGCGGACGGCAAGGCGTGTTCATCGGATGGTCGGAGGATCCTCAATTTGCGTTCGAGGGATATTAAAGACTAATTCTCCACATAACTGTAAAGATAGGCAATAAAAGGTATTTAACTATGAAGTTGATGATTTTTAAAACCAGCATTTTCAGATTTAACTATCTGTAGATTGGCACGCAATTTGTAACTTAATTTTTTTTTTCGAAAGCCATATTATTTTACGTTAAAATTCATTCAATTGTTTTAGATAGTATTTTGCTTTTGTGAAATTGCAATAGTTTTTGACGCCATGGATAAACTGAAAATTCGTACAATTTTAGAATATGAGTTCGCAAACAACAAAAAAAATTTACTACGTGTACGGGCCTAACACTGCTTGCATAAACACGGTCCATTATTGGTTCAAACGTTTTAGATCTGAAAATTTGAGTTGAGGAACGAGCCTCGCGGTCGGTCGCTAACTATTTTATTTCCTTTTTATGGCAGAGGGGACAGACGAGCAGACGGGTCACCTGATAGAAAGTGACTAGCGCCCGCAACTCAGGAGTCACGAACGCTTTACTGGCATTTTGAGAATGTGTACGCTCTTTTCCTGAAGGTTTGAAGGTCGTATCGTAACTTGTTCCACAGATTAGAGTGGTGGAGAGCCAATTATCTAAGTGATAGAGATGAAAATGTTGCCGTGTGGAACGATGGTGGAAAGTTGTGGCCGGTATTAGTTCGAACAATTACTCGGGGCACTCTCCACGATATATACGATAGAGAACGCAGAGTGAAGCTAAAAAAGGAAAGCCAATGAATAAAGATAGTTTCCCTCTCTAGGTTCTCTGCGTGCCTATTTTTATTTATATTACTTATATAACAGAATAAACCTTTCAGTCGAGTTTAAATCGTACCTGCATTAGTTATTAATCATCACGTCCCAAAAGTTAAGCTATAAGTATTAGGGTGTTTATGTTACAAGCGTCTATTTACGAAGAAGCTTTCCCTAACTAATTTCTTCAGGGAAAAGTGCGACAGACTGTTAGGATTGAAATGTTTTATAAGCTACTTATTCATATTTGTGTTCCTCTTCTGTTTTTCTGTATTGGTAAAAACTATGATTTAAGAAATTAAAGCTTTATTGAGTTGAGTTGTGGTGGTAAATTATCAGGTATTGCACCTTATAATTTATATACATATTTTAATAATATAATTTAAAAATAAGACATTGGGGTTTTTGGTTAGCTGAATAATAGCATTAAAGCATGCGCTATACATATAAATAAAAACCTGTAAATGCCCTGCATACGCCCTGCCCTGATAATGAAATGAATACTGGAGCGTGGGACGATAGGTGTTTCTCTAGTCGATAAAGTTTGGAACGAAACTATTTTACAGAACATTAGAGTAACTGACATCGCACAGAGAATCAGTGCGATGAAGTAAAAGTGGGCCGGTCATATCACTATGTGAAGGCCTTCGACTTGATCGAGATCTGGTCTCTGGATCTGGAGTCTCTGCAGCGTTGCCAAGTAGATCGGTGATACATCCAAGTGATGAAATGTCTCTACGAAGTCGCAATCCTGCCCGTCCAAGCACAGAATCAGCAAATAAGGCCCATACCGTTGCGTCAAGGAGTGAGACAAGGGGACGTTATTTCTCCGAAATTGTTTACAAATGCAATGGAGGACATGTTCAAGACGCTGCACTGGAAAGGGCGTGGCATCAATATCAATGGCGAATACATCTCTCACTGGCGATTTGCAGACGACATCGTCATCATGGCAAAGACGACATCGTCATCATGGCAAGGACCTACAACAGATGCTAAATGACCTAGCTGATTATTCTAGGCCTACGGATGAACTTGGATAAAACCAAGTTCAAGTTTAATGAACATGTACTACCGGAACCGATTGCGGTACACGGTGCCGTTCTCGAAGTTGTACAAAATTTTGAATGCTTTTGGCAGACATTGCAGGTAGGTAGGAAAAACTTCACAAAAAACAGAAGAATTCGGTTGGGTTGGGCAACATTTGGGAAGCTAAGTTGAGTCTTCTCATCGTCGATCTTACAATGCCTTAAGACGAAAGTCTTCAATGATTGCGTCTTACCTGTCATGACATACGGAGCCGAAACGTGGACACTTACGGTACGGCTGGTCCACAAGTTCAAAGTCGCTCAACGTGCTATGGTAAGGGCTATGCTCAGCGTTTCTCTAAGGGATCGCATCAGGAATGAGGTGATTCATCAGAGAAACAAAGTCACCGACATAGCCTACCGGATTAGCAAGCTGAAGTAGTAGTAGAACCGACAACCGTTGGGGAAAACGAGTTCTTAAGTGGAGACCGCGTCTCGGCAAACGTAGTGTAGGACGCCCACAGGCCAGATGAAGTGACGATTTGCGCAAGTTGGCTGGCAGGAACTGTATGCGAGAAGCCCAAAATCGATCTAAGTGGCGTGCAATGGGAAAGGCCTATGTCCAACACTGGACTGCGATAGGCTGATGATGATTCTGTTTAGATGTAAGTAAATTATGGTTTATAGTTTAAAAAAATTCACAAGTTTTCCAAGTAAAAGCCCTGCAGATTAGGTGTGTGAGGGCAAAGTGATGTTACTATGTATAATTTCAGAGAACAGTATGATATAGAAATACATCATTAAAACACGAAAAGCCGCTGTAATATTATAAACTGCATAATGATATGTTTACACCGGTTATTTAATACTCCACTGTAATAATTCTCCAGTTGTTTACCGCAAACAAGTAAATGAAATTATTGCATTAATTACATTATGGTCACGCTATTGTTGTTTCGGTTTTGTTGGTGTTGTTATATTTGCTTTGTAGTTGCAACTATGTACACATGCATACACCAATAATATTATAATAATAATGCAAGTAGCACGGAACTATATCTACAGTTAAATATTTAACAAATACCTATGTATCTATGGACGTGCGTGCGTATGCATTATTTGCGATTGCGATTTTCTTATTTAGATGTCTTGGAAAATGGAATAGAATATAACACAATAACACAATCCTTTTTCTGTCCTCTTCCTCTGCTTCTATCAATTCGCAATGTGCAAGGGCTTTGTGCAGATTTATTTTATGACCAGGTGACCATAGGAATAAAGTGTAACGGGAGAAATGAAAAAAAAACTAAAAGGTGAAAGAGAAATGTGAAATTGCTCTAACTCGAAGATAACTCGTAGACCCAAATGTCCCTAAGTAATTGGCAAGCTCATTAGGACAGACACAGCACCTATAACTATTTATTTCCAAAACTAAAAACCAATGACAAAAAATCTTTTAAAGACTCAATAGTCTGTGGTAGTGAGCTGAGTTCAGTAGTGGCTCATTTCTTCAGAAAATCGGTTCAACGCTTGTGATGTTACTTTGAAAGAAGAAATGGAAATTAAATTAATAAAAAGAAAATACTACGAAAGAAATTCACACCTTCATAGCTATGTTCGTTTATGTACATTCGTACATTTATCCTTAAAATAATCTCGCAAAATTCATACGACAGTAATGCGAAAAGAGCACGGTACACGATGCAAATAACAAAATAAAGTACGTTGAAGATTCAATTTAAAAATTCGCAGACGTGTTTTAGCTCATACATAGGAACGGAAATAGAGCTTGAACCGTGTCCAAAGCGGAACATGGACGACACATGTTCGTGTTTAGTACGCAGACGTGTCAACGTGTGTCTCATGTTAAATCACGCGGCCATAAAATAAACGGGTTGGAACTTTTGGCAGATAACGAAGTAAGGTTCAAAAGGCTTAGCTGCTATCTGGCCTTGAGTGTAACTACACCATAATCATAATAAAAGAGATATAAGGTATATCTTCTCAAAATTGCGATTGGCGTGATCGCTAGCACATTTAGAAGAAAACTAATCAGTTCAAAGGAAAAGGGCTGAAATGGTAAATTTAAAACAACAATCTCTTCTGTGGTCTGGGGCCTTTTTTTGTGATGGGGTGGAACACCCCTTCGGATCTCTGGCTCCAGGGGATATAGGAGCCAGGAGTATGTGGTGTTACCACTAAAAACTACCCCGACGGCCAGCCTTAGGTGTCCTGCTCCAGATAGAACCCGGGCCGTGTGATTTTAGGTCCCCAGAGAGACGCCGCACCCAACTAGGCCCTATATCAGAGGAAGCCAGCAGTTTCTTCCTGCCTGTCAGCCTATTCAGATGTTGCGACCTGGTCACATTTTCAGTGCGATCAGGCCGCCATCCTATCCCTTACCGCAGCAATTAATCTGCCACCAGAGGTCCCCACTCTCTGGCTGACCGCGGTCCCGTCTTCGGCTCATACCGCTGTTGACGTCTTCTTCGCTCGGGATCGGCCCTCTCCCAATCCGTCCGCCCTCTTCCGGTCCATCGGCCCTCTCCCGATCTTAGGCCCCAGTGTGAGTTTATTTTACTTCAACTTGCTCATGACTACGAGTGCGTTTGACCATCGCGATTGGTCTAGGTTCCAGTGCGAGCTCATCGCAACGCTAAGCCCTCTGTGAACGGAAAATACTTAAAACCTTGCGAAATATTCCATGGCGATTGCACCTACTGGAATAAAGCTCAAGGAGTTATGAAGATAACGAAATCGCCTATGATGGCTACTGCAACTGTCAGTAAGTAATAAAAGCAGGCTTTTTGTAAAAAAATGTAATTTTCCCCACTGTAATAAATATACAAATTCGCTTGCTTTAGTGCCTTAGGTACATATTATTAGAATGTGTAGTTATTTTCATATTGTGAGTAGTAGTTTCACAAACTGTTTTATGAAACAATACTTTTAATAATGTTTTTTGTATTGACATAGCTTAAACTTAAGTTTTTGTTCTTCGTTTTTATCTAAGAAAGATGATAAAGGAATTTTTGAGTCGATTACATTTTATGTTTCTATTATATATATTTGTACTTGGTTAAATTGTTTTCCTCAATAATACATTACAGACAAGCGTAGTCACAATTAAGGAGCGCTGTTAACGAAACATATTTCGGTTAACTTATTATTATAACTTATACAAAATGGTTTAATTGGTCTCAATTTAGAAAAATCCATGTGCATATCATTGACCATACTGAAACCAAACCATTTTAAAATTATTTAATTTAAGTTCTAATGATCTAGAGTCCATGTCCATAGCTTCTAGTACCAAGCTTAATATTTAATTTTTTTGACCACTGCCGTATTAGGAATGTATCCTATGTCGCGTTGGACTTTATAAGCATACATGAAACGGAGACAAAGAACACTCGGACTCGGAATTACAATTTGTGGATCACACAAAGTGTCGTTTCATGTGGGAATCGGACCCACAACACTCAGTGTAGTAGTTAGTGGGATGGCGACCGCTTAAACCACTACGCCATCCTTGCAGTCAACAAATAGTTAGTAAACGATTACAGTTTATTTAATTCATCAACACTCACTGGAGTTACGATGAGTTTAAAAGTTGCAAAGTTTCATTTAGCGAACGACTTGTAGAAAGTGACCGATTAGCTCCGTTCAGTCTTCGTCAGACATTTATTAAAAGAATTTTTAAGTTCAAATTATTTACCTAATTTACTACCTATTTCATGTATTTTTTTGATAATCGCCAATCAAGATGTAGATTATATTATTGTCAAAAAGTAGCAGAACAATATACTTTTAATCAGCTTTTGCTTCGCTTTCCTTAACTCCTATTTTGTCAAAACATATTTCCGAGACGAAAATTACCCGATGTAGGTACTATTCCTGCCTATACTTTTACCTTCTCGTGGAATAGCCTATTCAATACAATATTTTTTTTTTAAATTCAACAGGTAGCCCATTTAAACAAAAATCAAGCAAAAAAACTCTTCATAAATTAACATTTGGCAGAACGCATTAAAAAACTAATCTAGTTAATTTTTTTATGGTATAAGGGGTCAAACGAGCAGACCTGAAATAATATGGTCCGGGTCCTCCCAGAGTAGGGCACCTGATGGGTAGTTTTTAGTGGAATCACCACATACTCCTGGCTTCTGAGTCCCCGAGGAGCAGGAGATCAGAAGGGATTTTCCACCCCGTCAATAATAAATCTGTTTATTTACACCAAATATGATCAAAGCAGAAGTGAATCGCAGTATAATGCGGCTAGTTATAGTCATGCCGTAGTCATGAGTAACTTCAATGGTGAATTTATCTAATCCTTACTAACATTATTAATGCGAAAGTGTGTCTGCCTGTGTTTCTGACTGTATGTCTGTTTGTCAACTCTTTAACGCTTAAACCGCTGAACCGATTTAGATAAAATTTGGTATGAAGATAGTTTGATCCTTGAGGAAAGACATAGGCTACTATTTACCGTGAACACAGACATACACGTGGGCAAAAGCGGGTTCTAAATATGTGCGATACAACACTGATGACTGAGCAAAAGTTTAATAGTTTAATCTTATTTGTGGAATGAACACCAACTTAGAAACACACATATTTAAAAAACATGTTGTGAGCTATCATAAACAGTACGTGGCGAAAATAACAGCGCGCTCTTTCCACAATCGCTTCAATATTTTGTTCATACGCGTACACACACGCTGTGGGTACTTATGTAATTATTTCCTAAATATTTAGACAGGCGGCGAACCTTCCCCATAAAACTTGGTAAGTTATGGCTGCCCGGACTCGTAACGAGAACGCTGTGCCAACCATGTTGCGTAAGCCCTGTATTTTTTAAAACCTACATTTTTTTCCCTAATAACTGAAGTCAGTTTAATACCGAAACGTATTTATTTGTACTTTAGTACATGTAAGTGATTTTTTGTCTTTTTCTGTTATTATTTTGTACCTGTTCATTTGTACATTGTAAATTTATATGGATACAGGTTTTGGCAGCGGCTCCGCCAACCTATATGTCGGTTTTTACTGTCGATCTAATTCATTAGTGAAATAGAGTTTAAAATCGGTTTAGTGGTTTAGGCGTGAAACCATAACAAACAAACAAACTCTCTTTTAGATTTTTATAAGATTTGCCTGTAGCTCAGCCCGCGTGTACGTCGGTTATCCCGGAAAAAAGGAGCCTATGTTACTCACTGATAATGTAGCTTTCCATAGATGAAAGAATTGTTAAAATTGGTTTTGTGGTTTAGGAGTGAAAGGTAACAAACATACAAACTCACTTTCACATTTATAATATGAGTATGGAAGTATGGATTATTAAGTTCAACGTGCGTGGAAACTTTGTGAATTATTTCAGTAATTACACACACAAGGTATTAAACTTGTAATATGTTTAGTCAATTAAAATAAAGGAAGAATATTTAAAAATGTTTGAAATAAAAGTTGATTAAGAAATACGTTGGAGAAAATTAAAGACTGACTATGAAAGTTAAAAATCGCGGTCTGAGCTGCAAAGAATAAAAAACAAAATTTTCATGTTGTTTATTTTAGCAATAT
This sequence comes from Arctia plantaginis, assembly GCA_902825455.1. Lineage (NCBI taxonomy): Eukaryota > Metazoa > Arthropoda > Insecta > Lepidoptera > Erebidae > Arctia > Arctia plantaginis. Next base: position 15,690,749 of record CADEBD010000422.1, read on the forward strand.
ATTTCTTTGTACTAATGTATTTATTTGTAAATTTAGGTTTACTTCAAGCTTCCTTTGTAGCATGTTTGTCGAATCCGTAAAACCGTTGAGTCGAATATCCTCTGTCAACTTGAAAACTGCTTTACATTTCCGAGTACGTTAGGCGGCACATTTACATCTATTTCCTTTCGTGTCTCTTGATAATCAGAAATAAACCTGTGGTATTCGAAATGTTCACATATTTAGTAATGTATTAGTGGGTGAACGCCGCATACCTTTTGTTCCTTAAAATAGGCAGACTACAAAAGTATAAAAAATGCACCCTTTTTGAACACTAAACTGTTCCGGAGTATAGACTTTACGTCAATTTTATTGCTTATTATACATGAAAAGAAGTTTTATTTCTGACTATACAATATTACAGCCTAGGAAACCCAATTCTACTCACTTTATAAGTGTCTGCGCTTGGTATAATATACCAATACAAATAACCAGTTAAAACTCTCTGTTGCTCCATAGCTATATGTATATTAAAAAAATCACTCTATAAAAAATCGTTTATCACTGCTTAACTATTTAAATTTTATACTAAATGCTAGTTAGATGTTCGACAGAACTTTGAGAAACATTTACACAACAATTGTGTACACAGTGACAATAGCGTCTCGTTGTCGGCATAGAACATGTGAGGAGGTTTCGGCAATTGCCTTGGCACCTCATAAAACCATCTCAGTTATGCATAGTCACACGCGCCTCCGGCCACTGGTCCATTGCATGTGTTTACTGTAACATGCAACTGTTGGAATTTCAACTGGGCCCAAAATTACGCCAAAGTGCCAGTTAGTGTATGAACAGCTTGTTATTTACAGAGGCTCGCGTATTGCCACTGCTGATTTAAATTTTAGAGGATTTTGCTTTGGTCTCGTTTACTTAACCGCCGCTTGTGACATACTCTATTGTTAATTGTTATTGTTAATATCGCTACAACCGCCTTGGAAGTTTGTTTTCCTGATAGGTATAAATAACACGATATTAACCGTTTTATAAAATAACGAAATTTTCACATTCATATGTAAACTTGCAAATTCTGGACAAAACACGTCGCGACCGCAGAGAGTTTCTACTATTTTTTAAACAGCCACAACCCCTAATTTTGGAGACGCCGCCGCACTGGCCGCAAATCGTAAAGTCTGCTAACTTAGTGCAACAACCGTCCGACTTAGGTACCTACGTCACACCGCAACCGACTATGTTAATATATAAAACCGGAATTAAACCACACAATTATACTCCAAATTGTTATAATTTTAGCTCACGGGTGATTAACTTTTTTGTTCCCTATTACTAGGTTGATTTTATTCTCAGCTGGCTTTATTCATTATGAATAGAAGTAAGGGTTGGTTGGTTATTAGTAACGCTGTAGAAACATTATTGTTGTAACTGTACAGTAAACATACAAATATCATTCACTCGTTTATGTACTCCATGAAATTTCTTAATCAATCTTCGAAATCATTAAAAGGTTGAAAATAACGATAAAGTATTTAGGACTTTTACAAATGTATTACAACAAATAATATTTTGTGTATAATTCTAGATATGTTTAGGTCATATTTGGAACAAAGAAAGACCCGAGTAGTCGTAAATGGACGTTGCTTTGATGTTTTACTCCTACTTTGGGGTTTCACAAGGGTCACATATCGCTCATGTATTATGTTTATTGACGATCTTAAATACTCGATTCAAATCAAAACAATTGTTGTGATCTGTGAAAAAATAAATGGTGAAGACGAAAAACACAAACACAAGGGGATCAATAATACAACACAACTACCAGATTTATTGACTGTAACAAAAACGCCAAGCAATATTAATTCATTATTATGAAGTAATTTGTCTGAGATCAGAGATTTATTTTAATTATTAAAAAAATTCTATGACACAGATAATTAATAAACACTAAATAATTGATATAAAATGTCTGCTGCTAAGGTGCTTTTGAAGCTTCAATTTTTCTGTCATAAGACATGCTATAGTAGGTACTATGGTGCAAATTAGTTTGCCTCATTCAAAAAATGCAAAATATAGAAATTTTAAAGCATAGGTACGTACCTCCGCTTTAAATTTTCTCTATTTTGAATTATTCCCTAGTTATCATCATCTGCCTACCCTTATAACAATTTTATTTGGGGTCGGCGCAGTATGTATGATTCTTCCATTCTACTCTATCGTTCGTTATCTCACTGTTTACTTCCTTCCTAGACATATCCTCACACAGTCCATCCACATTTTCTTTGGTGTTCCTCTGCTCTTGTACCCCTCAACTCTCATACCTAACACTTTCTTCGCCACATTTTCCTCATCCATGACCTGTCATGATATGACTGGACATGTCATTTGGAGACTGACATGTCCATACCAAGAAAACCTGTTACTTCTTAACTTTTCATCCACTTGCGCTACTTTCACTTCCTCGTATATACTCATTCCTAACCTTGTCCATCAGAGTAACACCACACATTATTCCCTAGTTATGTGAATATTAAATTACAACAATATTACCTATTGTTCTCATGTCCAGCATCCTACCTGTCTCAACAACGTACAGCGAAAATATAAAAAAGGTTTAAAAGTTCAGCCACAGTAGCTGGTTTCTAATGTATGTTATGTTAATAACGTGAACTACAGTGAAATTAGTCTCGAGACATTTTTGCATATGTAGTGGTGTGTATATTACTCAGATCTTAGAGCGCGTTTCCACTATATCGTTCTGGCCTATACAAAAATGTTTCGGTATCCTAACATTACTTACTATTTAATTTTATACTTATCCCTAGCAACACTCTGATTTTTGTTTTCAATAAAAACAAATTTTTATTTTAAAGAAAAAGGTTTTGACTTTATAAAAAAAGGTGTGTGTGCGATTCACACACGATAGAAGTGAAACTTCAAAGAGGAGAGACCGATATTTAAAATTATTTTTTTTTTCCTTTCATCTAGGTTTTTAAAACTCCGGGGGGTCTACGGGGGCGTCAAAATTTTTGTTATTTTTGGCCTAGGAAGCACCGTTTTCGAGATATTTCAATCTAAAGCAAAAAATCGTCACTTGATAGTGGAAAGTGGAAACAAACAACAAAACCAGAATAAACCAGTTTACGCTGTCCGCAGGTGCCACGTGCAGTCCGGCGTCAGTCGCTTGGTACTGTTAGAACATAAAGCACACATTTCATTCAAAAATTATAATTATTACGTTAGTTGTTAAGTTTTGTAGTTGTTGATTGTTGTTATTGTTTGTTATTATTGTTATAATATTTAATTTTGTTGAAGTGTTTAATTTGTGTGTAAGTGTTGTCACTTTATATTGTTAATTCAAAATGGCTCCAGTGTTAAAACATGGTCGAGGCAAGCCTTTGACTTCTCAAACTAAAGAAGTTTTGTACTGTTTGTACAAATATTTCGAAAATGAGTGTAATAACAACCCGAGCAGTATTATGACCCCCACTCAATTAGTTGCTAAATCAACAGGAATTTCAATAGCATCCCTCAGAAAGGTAGTATCAGAAAGCAAATGTCGTCCTTCAGATCAGGAAGTAACATTTAAATCTCCTAAAAAGAAACCGAATCGTAAACCTACAATAGTAATCGATAACTTTGATCAGCAAGTTATCAGAAGAACAATTCATGACTTCCACATCACAAATAAAGAAGTTCACACTTTGAAAAGTTTGCACGCAAAATTGAAAGAAGATATCGATTATAAAGGTTGTGTCAGCACGTTACGAAAGCACGTCATGTCATTAGGTTTTAATTGGAAGCAAACAGAAGATAACCGGAAACTTCTTATGGAAAAACACGAAATTAGATACTTGCGAATTAATTATTTGATGAAAATTGCTGAATATCGTGAACAACGCCGACCAATTGTTTACACCGACGAAACATATATACATACATCACATACCCTCTCGAAATCTTGGTCAGATGGAAGCACTTCAGGTTTGGAGCAACATATATCAAAAGGCAACCGCTTAATCATTGTTCATGCCGGTGGTATGGATGGCTTTATACCAAATGCATTGCGTATGTTTAAAGCCAACCAAAAAAGTAGAGATTACCACGACAATATGAACTATGACAACTATTCAAGGTGGATTCAAACTCAATTAATACCCAACTTACAACCAAATAGTGTTGTTGTTGTTGACAACGCACCATATCATAACTCAATACAAAATCCTGCACCGAATAGTAATTCTAGAAAACAGCAAATGATTGACTGGCTGACATTGCGAAACATTGAGCATTCATCCACGTTGCTTAAGCCTCAATTATATGAACTGATTCTGCAAAACAAGATTTGTAGAGTACAAGATAGACGAAATATTACGATAGCACGGTCATACTGTGCTGCGTTTACCACCATACCATCCGGAGTTTAATCCTATAGAAAATATATGGGGGATAGTGAAAACATATGTCGCAAAAAAGAATGTCGCAATGAATATGAAGGTTATAATGTCATTAGCTGAAGAAAAAATGAACGCCATAACTGTAGAGGAATGGAGAAAAGTTTGTCTGCATGCTATTGAGGAGGAAAACAAATATCAGGGTAGAGACGCAGCTTTAGACACAATATCAGAACGAATCATAATTAATTTAAATAATTCATCTGATGAAAGCGAGGATGGGGATGATTGTGATATGCCTGGGGTTGATGAATTATTAGAATAAAACATTTATGGCCGGAGAACACCTAATTCATACACGTCTTCACTGAAGTTAAAACCGGCATTCACTGCTTGTAATGTTTGGAACTGGCTTGTCTGCCTCATACAGTTCCATAGTGCAGTGGATACACATTTTCACGTCCGTATTAGTACGTAGTGCGTATGCGTAGACGTGCACGCATTTGGTGTGCTCCAGCCACAAACGTATATTACCTTTAAAAAAATAAAAACTAAAAATAAAATGTTGTTTTTTTTTTATTTGCTGACCATACACTACTACAAACGCAAAAATTTCTCCAAGCTAATTTACCTGTACTGTAATAACGAAATCAAATGATAAACTTATATAAATTAGTAAATAAATAAATGAATTTAAATGAAATGAGATTTGATGTGTCAACTAAATGTGAAAGTCCCCAGACAATCTGCTAAATTACGTAACTATTTACTTTATCATTCACAGCCATAACACACCTTAACACTATAGACACAGCAAATGTTCCTGTTTTTGTGTATCATGCCTATTATGCATACTTAATACAAAGAACTCTGTGTATATTTAAAAAAAAAATACAAAGAGTTCTTTGTGCCTGTATAATGTGACTTCCACATACGGCAAAAATCAAGAAACATACTACAGCGCCATCTAACGAAGACACACCGAAATACGGAGTAACTCCTGAATAAGAATTGCTAATCCTGTATGGCGACATGAAGAATTCTCTCGCCGATTAGCATATATACAACTTCCCGACATCAACAGTTGGGCCGATGATCACCTTGCCTGGGTCGGAGGATCCTCCCTTAGTGTTGGAGGGAAATGACACTCGTTCCTCCAAAATATATATAGATAGTCCTTTTTTTTAACGTGTAGAAACCTTCTCGGGCCGTCACTCCACCGGGATTTGTGGCGGGGCGGTGTGTCGGAATCGGACCGACTAAAACCACACGGTGTGCCACTCTGCGCCTGTAATAGGAGGGATCCGGGGACTGCTGTTATTAGGGCGTCCGGACCCCTCCTAGCGTCGGTCCGCAAAGGCGCTGGCACTACCTTCAGGTACATTCTCTATTAGGCGACGTCGACGACAGATACTTCATCTGGGCCTGAACCGGTACAAGGACCGAGTTGAACAGGAGGTGTCCAAAAACAGACCCCTCCGGAACACCGCACGAAATGGGCCGACTGCTCAAAACACCATCTCGGTCCTCGTACATGACGGACGGTAGGGGTCACGATCGAGACTCTCCAGCATCTCCTTTCTTTTTACTTCTTTGGTGCGGCTAATGGCCAGCTTCAGAGTTTTCCGCGCCTCTCGGTACTCCTCATGAAGCTGGTCCTCCCACCCCCTCTGCGGTAACATATAGATATTGCCTACATCAGCTATGGCCTCGTACAGATACTGCCAAATCTCACCACAAACTGTATGAGATAGATACAGAAACCGTCGAACTGAGTCGTAATGGATATCAAATATTACACAATTTCTATGAAGGGACATTTGACCTTATATTTACCTACACGAGCATGAGATCAATAAACTTGACCTAATCAAATTAAGTATTCAGTTGTAATGATAGTGAATAGTGTCCCTTATTTTAATTTGAATAAGTGTTATTTACACGAAACCTATCGTGACGCACTTTGTTTCAGATAGTGTCAGAGCTCGACTTGACGATTGTTATAAATAAGTCTTCCAATTAGGTTGTTTAACTTAACTTACTATAGTTAAGTTGCTATGTCTTTAAAATAATTGCTCATGCTCCACATTGAGCACCATGCTAATCTTCCTATTGGTGCTGTAAGTGGAATAGCTTAGGTGCTGAAACTATAGGTGCTGAAAGCAAAATACTCCGACATTTTCATTTTGTATATGAATGTACTAACACGATCTGGCACTTGCATCTTAATATAGTAAAAATTCGAAGGCACCATCTCATCAGACATCATCCATTCCTCTGGAACCTATTTGTAAGCAATAAAGAATGCAAATTGGAGAATCCAATTTGTAGTACAAAACGGTATGTTTAAATATGCAACAGGGGCTTTGAAAAAATTGCAGCAATGCTCTGAAGGGGCGCACACAAGGATCATTTTACTATAGGGGTTGAAAAAACTGGATTTATAGGGTCATTACCATTTATGTGTCAGGTATTGATATGCAAATATTATTAGCATGGAGATGGAAAAAGTGCCCAAAGACACTAAAATAATATTTTCCCGTATTGATTGCTGAAGTGAACGATTCTTTCTCTTTTAAGGATTCGGCGCATCTGATCCTAGATCTACCACTGGATTTTTTTTCACTTGCACAATAATGAGCTTCCAATGTAGGTATATGTAGGACATACTCGAAAAAAACTTGTTTGGTAACTCCATTATTGCCTTGACTTAGAAAATCTATGCATATATAAGGCATATGCATAAATCGGTAATGAGAACTTACTTTTATTTATCATCAAATTAGACCCAAAATTTCAAAGTTTAGCCAAACTTAGTCTATAAAAAATGTATAAGGCAGACTAATAAATAATTCATCAACTAACAGATCGCAAAAGTCGTGTATCACATCACTGACGTATCTACATTATATATTTAGTGGTGTGTCCCGTAGGGCGTGACAGACATTCAGGACGCAGTCCTAGGCCCTCGTATATTACCAAACAAATAATAAGATTCGAGATTCGGAACCGAACATCATTCTTCAGACGCACTACTGAAGTGAAAGATAAAACAAAAAGAAATAGGTTTATTGTTCCACTGAGATCGAAAGTACGAGATCCTTTTAAGGGCGCAGAGCCGAAACGACACCGTTTTGTCAAAAACCTTTTCCGCTTTTTCCGCGTTGAACTGGTGAAAATTTGATGCGTTCGGTGCCTTACCACTTAAACCTTCTTTTTGCATACCTTATATAATTCTCACATGTGAACGTTATGTGAAATTTGTTTTGTATAAGTGCGATGATTTATGCATGTTAAGATAATAAATTTTCAAATTGAAAATGCTTCATTTTTAGCTCCGAATGGGGCTACGTTCAACAATGTCGAGTACTTTTAATCCGCACTATAAAATAAACGTGAAAGCGTGTTGAAACTAAGTTAGAAATTGATGGAATAACGTCGATAATGTAATAACATTAAAAATACTTATCAGATAAGCCATTAGTCCCTCAGTCAGTGTTAACATCACAAACAAATCGCGAAGGACCAAGTTCACTTTCATCTCATTAATGTCAGCAGACGCATTTAATTAAAATTCACCCTCCAACTCTGACTTTATCTTGGCAGGGTTTTTCGATCTTGTTATTAGCACATTCCTTTGCTGAGATAGCGTCTTTCACCCCTGAGCTAAATTTGTTCAATGAAATATTAGTCTTTATTTATTTATATCCGTAGTTTTGTAATTTTTTCTTAATTCTGTAGGATGTCTTGATAGTCGTTCCCAAAAAAATAACCTGTTGAGGTATTTTCAGTGAGAATAATTTATTTTAAATGCGACTTAGGAAGTTGTACGTATCACAATTGTACTTAAAGACACTTTGCACTTAATAGGAATACTGAGACCTCAGTTTGTTACTTGTACTTTTTTTTACATTTGTTATGTCTAAACAGGAAGACTTTGCGGTAAAATAATATTCTTTTATCTCTGAAGGGGTAGACAAAGGCGTATTAAACACCTATATTTTGTGGACTATAATATTTATCAAACTAGGTTAGGGTCGGTTTTAAGTCTACTACGACACGGCTGAACTTCATTTTTTTACGCAGAGCGACTGCCATGAGACGTCCACAAAAAATTCATCATCATCAACAGCCTTTCATAGTCCACTGCTGAACATATGCCTCTCCTTAGAAAGGAGATTTTGGCCCACTGAGGTAATTTAATTTAAGTTATTCTTGAAATGACTGTTTCTTAAAAGCTTGGACATGCGAAGAAACATTAACGAGCGAATATAGTTTTACTTGACTACGTTTTTAAAAAACTTGATTAAGTGTTTGTTCGTATGGTGACGGATTAAGAATACAGAGTGTCACCACCCCTATTCATCCTGAGGGGATTGTAACTAAAGGAGTGAACTACACAGGACAACGGTACTGCAAAGAGAAGGAAAACTTGAAACAAACCCTATACCAACCCGTCTGGCCAGCGTGGTAAAGTGGGCCAAAACCGCCTTTCTAAAAGGATTTTATGTGATGTGATGTGATAATACAGTGTTTATATACATAAAAATAGCGCTCCCTTGAGACAATTCCATATCACAAAAATACATCGGTTTTCTATAAAGAAATTTAATTTTAAAATATGATAAATAAAAAAATGAAATGGCTTTCATCAATCGGTGCTACTTTTTAAAAACAACCTGACAAAGAAGTTAATGGACGATTTATAAAAACTTACAGTGATGTTACTTATGGATGTTTAATTTCAATAATATGACTTATAGGCTCTGTCGATCTGTCAAAAACACCACTGAGATAATAGAGCCGGATAATTGCGATGTTTTTAATTGAGTGTTTATCTCCAGGCAGCTCCAATTTGAGACGAAATTTGAGTTTTTAGTTAACCAGTAGAGATTTTATCGCAATCATGTAATAACACCTCACCCACGTAAAACAACGTCATAAAAGTTACTTATTTTATGTTTAAAACCAGATCAAATACAGTAAATTGAAAAATATGGCTGTTAATAAATTAAAAGTAAATTTCAGTTACAGCGACTTATAAATAACCAATGGACGTAAAATGTTTTATATTATATTTTTCAAGGTAATAATTAATGGCAGGTATTTGCAATATTGTAGGTATTGATTCCAAAAACTCGTTCAAAACAAATCAATAAAAAAGTTCAAGAACCGTTTCCTCGGCCCTGAAAGATCTCCATATCAGAAAATAAATAACCCTATTTATCCCAAAGGATTTTGATTAATAGCGGTGTCCCGTTCATCGTCCCACGCTATGGTCACAATGCTATTCACAAAACATATGGCATTGCTTAAAAATTGAGGTCGGGATATAAGCCGTGGTTGAGTTTCCTGTGATCATGCGGGCCTGAGCAAGATTGATGACGAACATTGACCAACGGATGGCAAGTAGACATAATCCCCTAAATGTTAAGGGATTACGACCTGTAAATAGCTATCGTGTTTGTCCGCTCTACAGTGTTCTAGTTTAGTAATCTTGTGGTTGGTGTTTCTCTCAATGAATTTTATTTTTAAGAATTTGATGATGGTTTATAGCAATAGATCCATAGTTATGTTGTAAATTTACTATTTCGAAATATCATAAAGATTGCTCTTTGTGTAATATTTTTTTTTTATTTTTTTTTTTGTAATAAAAATTATACATAATTTTAACTTAGATGAGTCTAGACTTTTTTTGTTTACCTTCGCATTCACATCACATCAACAGCCTTTAATAGACAACTGCTGGACATAAGCCTCTCCTTAGAATGGAGGTTTTGGCCTTCCATTGCATTGCATTAGTCAAAACCTCATTGTTTTGGACTAGTATAGGCTGTTGATGTGATTGCATTGCATTTGGCGTAATTTGCATTGATTCACTAATATGCATAAAAGTCAAAAGTTTGAAATTAAATCCAAAAAATAAACTTCTAAATAAATATATAATAATTATGAAAACATTATGAAAAGGAACTCACTTATGTTCTCACTTATATTCCAGTGACAAAAACGAGTTTATATATTTCAACAAGTTCCACCAAGTGCCAACAATCGAACTGCTGGACATAAGCCTCTCCTTAGAAAGGAGGTTTTGGCCTACTATACCACGCTGGCTAGACGGGTTGGTATAGGGTTTGTGTCAAGATTTCCTTCTCTCTGAAGTACTGTTGTTCTGCGTAGTTTTTTCCTTAGACACCCATGTCGTAAGAGCCGACTAAGGAAAAAACTCAACGGGATGAATCCACGCGGAAAGACGTATGAAACACACCACCAAAAGATGTATGAAATACTAAATGTAATACACTCAAATTAAATACCTACACTCAAGTTTCTTCCATAATACTGAACTATGAAACAAAATTTAACACAAAAAAAAACTCATAAAACCTACGTAACGATACATCCCAATATTGTTATAGTTAAATATCTGAACTTCAAGCAGGCATCATCCAAAAACCTCATTTAGAATAGGCTAATAAGAGAGAATTTTCTATTCGACATAAGATCTACGTGATGCTCGTACGTCAGACGCGGGTAAGGGAGGGATTACAACAGCCGCCTCTTAAGCCTTACAAACGTCGTTCTAAATCGGTGTTATTTAGCAACGCACCGCCGAGCCTCCCTAATTAAGCATTTCCCTAACTTTTCTTGACAACGTAACTCGGGCATGCGTGTACTCTGAACAGACAGATTGTTTGGACGCTCGATAGGCAGAAAAGGATTATAAGGATTTATTACAACTTTGTTTTAGAGGGCAATTTTCTATTTGACTGAACTATGCATTTGCCGACAAACGCTATCTATTAAATGGACCCACATCACAGGTCATTTTTTGAAAAGTATGTTTCTCATAACTTCACAGCAACATGTCCCTACTTAAATGATTAGCAGCATTTTTAGCACTTGGAGCGAAAATATATATCGCAAGTTATTCGAGCAACGAAAACATCTAACATTTTAAACGCTCGTAACATGCTATGCCAGTGCCATAATATTTTTGCGTATGAAGTGCATCGTGAACTGAATTTTATTTAAAAAAAACCCGTAAATCTTTTTATGGTAATTCGTTAAAATAAGCTAAATACATCGCCAAACCAAACTTGACAAAAAAGGTTCAAACTTGGCGTGACTGGTAATAATAGTACCAATTGAGTCCGCGTCTATATTTTTATTGTTGTGCAGAGTTCTCTAGATACAAAAACCTATATCAGGGACCTCTCAGCCCCGAGGGTGCGCTTAACCTATTTTCATTTCGTTCGTGTTTTTATTCCCTCAAAGCGATGCGGCGAGAACGATGCGGGCCCGCTGTGGTTTTCAATTTACTAGCTTTCAGCTCTGTGAAGTTTCTTCATCTACTTCCGTGGTTTGCTACAATTACTGTGCAGCGGTTTTTGTTTGCTTAATTAGTTTGAGGCGAAATTTTCTTATGTGAAACATATTTCGGTAAAACCTTACGAAGCCTGTTATTTTTATTTTCCGTTTTCATTCGAGCCGCTTTACTTTGTCGTGATTGAAGTAGACTTCAGACACGTTCGCTTCGCAGAATTATAAGTAGATCTTGAGTTGAACTTGTATTTTTTATCACAAACTTACAATACTTTTTAAAGTATAAAACCACAAAGATATGGGCATATTTGTGTTTTTAAGTTCAGCGAGCGTCTGTAATTAAAAACTAAAGTTTCAATTCGCCTCTCGGTCATTGCTTAAAGATATTGGGAATGGAAACGACATCAAAGATCTCTTTTCATGTTTAAACATATCAACCATTGTATCTACACGCCAATTACAACACCAAAGGTCAAAGATTCGACAAGCCAAATTGAATTGTGAAAACAAACATTTCACTCCGGAAACATTATAAAGCACTTTAATGTTATTATCCCAAAACATCAAGTCACATTAAATTCCTTATTCATTTTATTTTTGCGGGGTCACGGTCTTATGGCCCGGAATGCCTACAATGTCTTTGATCTAAGTCAGACGAGAAAAAAAAACACCAACGAAAATGCACTTCAACTGTCTTCATAAAGGAGGGAAAATATAATTTATTCACGAGATAATTTTCTCCTCACTTCTAAGGATAGACGTCGTTTGAAGTAGGGTGAGCACGAATGAATGTTTGCACTGAGCGGGGCTTAGGCTGCACTGTGCCCGTCCGGGAAGACTTGGTCGTGTCTGTTCAGTATTTTTTTATGTATTGCCATTTTAATATTCAAGAACATAAAGCATTCGCAATGTTCTTTGTGTGGTCTTCGAGAATTGTTGTAACCATTAAAGTGTTAGAAAGAGAGACAAATACTCTCCAATAATCTTTCTCTGATGATATTTTAATACTTTTTGAAGTAAGCTCAAAGTACAATAAAATGTAGAATTAACTAAATTCAATTAATAGCACAAAGCTGATGGGTGTATATTATATAAACAAAGTGTTACTAATTTAGTTTAATAATCTTTACATAGTATAAAATGAAGTCTTTTTTGTGTTGTACGTTTAAATCTTTAAACTAAGCAACGGATTTTATGTGCAATACATATTATAATAGAGAAAAGACGAGAATTTCAAAGTTTTGTCGTATCAAAACACGTTTTTATACGCTTACAAGTAAATTGCAAACGCTGGCTAAACCTTACGAGATAGTACAACCTTACAAATAATGCACTACGGAATTGTAAAACTTAAAAAGATCTACAAAAAATTGTGCGATGGTATATCTCTATCTCCTAAGGATAACCCACAGTAACCATTTTTATCTTTAAACTATTACAAAAAAATGTTATTTACGAAGTTACTTTATAGAGTATATTATTATTCCTTATCCAATTAAATTCGTTATATATGTTGTGCATTTAATGTAAATTAAAATTGCTCTGTACAACATGTCAGTAAAATGAATATTTTATAAGATATTAGAGGTTTAAAATGAGGGGGCCCAGCGACCGTCGAGTTCCTTGATTGCTAGATTAGAGGTCTCGGTCATTACAATAGGCAATCAATTTGAAAATATAAAAGGATATACCTAGATAGGTTCACTTCTTGAATGCCTTGATTGTTAGATTAGAGGGCTCGAACTTCCCGGCGACAGCTGGCGTCAGTTCAAATAACAAATACCTATGCGACCCTGACCTACTCGAGCTGTTGCCTACATTCTCTAATAAGTAATCAGTAAAAAGCAATATTCTTTTGCTACTATTAACTGCCAATCTTATCAACTTTTCCTTTCTTTATATTGAACTCCGAATTTTACCCTCTAATTTGACGGCAATAGGCTTGCAACATATTCGTAAGTAGGATCAAAAGTGTAGTCAGCAAACTTTTATGTTTTATATTAATCTGCTTACCTCTTCTGAAAAATAGGCGTGTGTGTGTTACGTGACATGTTTGTATTACGTATATTAAAACTTTCGAGCTTTTCGAACATACCTGAAAGTATGTATTTTTAGATTACAGATCATCGTGATGCGGGATAACTAAGACGGAATCAAACCCAGTACAACACATATAAATCCGAGACCAGACGCTAAGACTTACGCTAAAACCACTACGACGATAGCAAAGGGGCGTTTGTGTAAACAACAAAAACTTACTTGTATATATTTTGATATTAATAAGCTTGAGTCGAATTAATTAATTGTAAAGTGCAATGAATCTATTTCAATCGGAATAATTGCAAAAGCGCCATGAATTTTCCTTAGTGACAAATATTAACCAAATTAAATTAATTGCAAATCAATTGACGTTTTAATTAATTTTTAATTCATTGAACTCTGATCTCTATTACTGACATTTTATAGTATCGAGCAATTGATTGAGATCCATTTATTAAAGCTTTCCCTCCGGGTTCGCTAGCGTTAATATCGATATCCGGGATAAATTGTAGCCGATATCCTATTCCAGACCAAAAGTTATCTCTGTATCAAATTTCATCCAATTCCATTTATCCGTTCTGGGTGATTGAGAACCAAACATCCATTCATCCAAAGTTTCACATTTGTAGTTTTTTAAGTTAAATTTGCACTTCTACTAAGGACTTGTTCGCCTTTACGTCTCCTAATTTTCATTGTCCTATAAAAAAGATGTGTAACTGAGACCTTCAATATTTTTAGGGTTCCGAACCTCAAAAGGAAAAAACGGAACCCTTATAGGATCACTTTGTAGTCCGCCTGTCTGTCCGTCTGTCAAGAACCTTTATCTAGGGAGGCATTGATTTGAAATTAAAACGATATACTCAGGTCTACAGGTAAACGAGTCCTTGAGTGGAGACCGCGTCTAGGCAAACGTAGTGTAGGACGCCCACAGGCCAGATGGAGTGACGATCGGCGCATGATGGCTGGCAGGAGCTGGATGCGAGAAGCCGAAAATCGATACAAGATGCGTGCAATGAGAGAGGCTGATGAGAATGATGATGACTCAGGTCTACAATCCCTTGACGGTGTGATAAAATCAAACTGCTAAGCTAACGTAAAAATATACGATACGATACGGCCATTTATACCGCAAAAAAACGCATATTCAGACACTCTCTAGGGAATCCAAATTTATAGGGCTTGACCTACAACTATTAAATTTGGCAAATAACATCATCTTATACCTACTACAAGTACAGGGAACATTCTGAAAACTATACTAAACATTTGTTATTAAATCCTAAAAAATATTGTCTTTATTTAAAGTACGTAATTAATCATTGAGGTACAATATAAAACACGATGAGATATAGATTTTGAAAAATGGATTTGAAAAACTGCGATACTCGATTCCTGAACTGTTTATTACCTGGACCTACTTTGTGCGGAATGTTCGGTGGGTGAGTCCGACTGGCACTTGTGCGGATTTTTTTAAATTTCATATCATGAGCAAAGAGCAAAAACATAAAAGAGTTTATGTTGGCAAATACTTTATTTCTCATATTAACATTATTTATATATATAAACAACTTTTATTTGCTAGTCTAAAACGGATCACTAATCTATAGCTTTCAAGTTTTACACAGTGAAAGTAAATATAATATGCAGCAATAACATTTAAATTGTAAATACCATTGTGTAATTGTAAGTTCAATGTTCATATCATGATCTAAACCAGGGATTCCCAAACTATTTTGGGCAAGAGACCCCTTTTCTAAAATGAACTGATACCTCACATATATAGCCAAATTACTGTACGCTTATTGACTTGTTAGGTTTTTTAAAAGTACAACAATGATACTTCCTACTAAAATATTAGCCATTCTCATTTTTATAAAGTTTTAAATAAGAACTTGTGTTAATTAATATAGGTCGATTTTTAGACCTTGTCCACCCCAAAAATCAGTTTTCATTTATGTCGACCCCTGGGAAACCGATTTCGACCCCAAGGGACCACTTTGGGAAGCCCTGATCTAGACCTTTCTACACTATTTGGCACAATTCAGTACCCTGATCCTCTAACACCTATTTGAAAATCTTAATATTATTATGTAAGTATAAACTTTCTTTATGTACTTTATTACATTTTAGAACAAAAACAATAAAGATATGAGGTATATTTAACAGAAACAGTAATACAATTGTAATACTGAAACTACATATGTATAAAAAATATTATAAATACAAAACGTCCCCCAAGCTCTACATATTTTAGGGGTTCACCCAGGATCCAGACCGTTGCAACTTTTTTCAGACGCACGGGTGCTCGATTACGAGGATGGCTAACATATGACGACTTATTTGATTGAGCATGACATTGAATACAATGCGGCAATCTTTCGATACATGTCGCAACAAACTTATCTAAATATGCCCTTATCTAAAAAGCCGCTAAGCTAAAGTTGTTTCTGCAGAACTATGAAATTAAGATAAGAAATTATTGCTGGTTGGTAAACTTTTACTGGTTTTTAATTTTTCTCTTTAAATCGATAAAGAGGTAAGTGAAAGTTAACTCGCTTTCAAGTATAGCTAGAAATAAAACTTGCAAAATTAAAAAGTAAAAAAAGCCATTTGAGTTTTAATGATGTTTAGTCATAGGACGGAAAGTATATACAACAATATTATTGTGTTTAAGCCTTAAATCATTTAATACTAACGCTCTACCTGAAAACAATATAAAATGTCAATAACCAGCCACTACGGACATATTTTTTTCTGTGCGGAAATTTCCTCGGATACCACCACGGTGGCTATGTCGGACTCGAACCGACTAAAAACCGAACGCCATCTCGGGAACCAGTAGCCAGGGAACCAGGTGTAGCCAATATGGACCTAGACTAATCGAATAATTCTTAAAGCTACAAAAGAAAATAGTATGTAACTCGTATCTAACATTTAAAATGTTTATTACGTACTACTGACATCAATAAATATTAATAATCTAAGTCATTTTCCATCATTGTAATAATTTGACCTCACTATGAGAGCTAAACCACATTAACTTGTCTAACATTACATATCGATATAATTTAGGCCGAAACTAAAAGGCCATAATATAAAATTCGATTCACTTTCCCCAACCTTGGACCATCGAAATAACATCTCTAGACCTTAACATCGAATAACATAACACAACGACATTCCTATTTCAAAATTCTATTGTAAACTTTACAACATCAAGCATTTTTCATTCGCGAATACTTGCAACCAATGTTTTACATAGGTACAGGCGCGCTACAGGTTTAGGTACCGAAAATTTATATTGGATTACTGTGGTTTTTATTCGCCTTTGGTAATAAATGTAACAACGAGAGATGCCTTTCTAAAACTGTTCTTTTTTCAAGTTTTGAATACCTGCCTTTTATAAACACACAAACATTTTCATATTTGAACTGGTACAATAAGTACCTGTAATAAAAACTTTAGTAGAACATAGAGAAACGAAACATACCACTGAGTTACGTAGCGGTTACGTAATGTCTGTTATACCTGCCTGTGTCAATAACACAGTGACTTTATATTAGCACTCGCACATTTTAAATTTTATTACAGCTATTAAAGGTTGAAAATAACAACTATATTTTGCTATACAGCTCGACAATTAGTAAGTCGATCACTTCTAAATACACACACTACTTTTCGTATTAAGTTCTCGTTGTAATTTTTTAATTATTAAAAGAATATTTATAGAATACATAATAGCATTAAAAATGGCGTCAGACACCGACGCGGAAGAACTCTTAACCCCTTAATAATAGGCTCGAAATATGCCCATTTACCTATATACCTATACACATAACAATTAATTTAAAAATTAAAATAATCCCGACACGAAAAACATTAAGAAAACTGAGGAGTTTGCTATCCCGCAGACTACTTGATGCAGCAGCAAGTTCCAGGTTACTATAGCATGGAAATACCATCAAAGTAACAGTATACCAAATTTCAGATCAATCGGACTTGTGGATTCATCACCTAGGAAGTGAGCTGATAATCTACAAAATTTATAGCTTTCGAACAAAAATCTTCATCAAAATTAGTACATCTGTTCGGGACCAATAATGCCACAGACAGACAGACAGACAGATACACAGATACACAGGTTAAACTTATGACACCCCTCGTTTTCCGTTTGGGGTTAAAAAGTAAAACCATAATGTATCGTATCCAGACATTTCTGTTGGTATAGGAGCGGTGTTCCAATGCGGTCAAGTGACTACCGCCGTCCTTGGACATCTGCAACTCAAGGGTCACATGCGTTCCCGCCATTTCAGGAACCTGAGGGAGGAGGAGGGTTTGGCTTCATGAAATTGTCGAACACAGCATTGAGATGCTTATTTTAAGATTCAGGGGCAAGATTGTTTATAAAAAAAAAATAGAAAAGATTATTTGATTGTAGTAACGTTAGAGATGATTTCCCTTAATTAATATATTCGACGTTTAATTAAATATTGACATCATGTAACATGCAAATGGCATAAATATTTGTTACCTATTTTAAGATTCTCTCATTTTTCTATAATCCTTAAATAGATCTAATATTTTTTATTTTGAGCACATAAATATGATGAGATTGTTCTTCACAATAAGTAGCTACATAGAACTATATTTATCGAATGTTATTTTATTACATAACAACATATCTATGTCGTACAAACAACTCCAAGTCTGAATAGTTGTTGTAGTTCATACAATGATATTTAATATATACATACACCGTGAAATTGTAGCAACCATCCAAATTTTATTTAGGCACTAGGCTTTATATAGACTCCATTTTTGCAAATAATGGTAGGTCAAATTTTCAACATAAAATATTTCATCCCATAGGCGTGTGCGAAACCCGGCCGCCGGCAGGTACAAATCAAACAATTAAATAATGAATAGATCAGTCGGAAGCATCTTTGTCGCGTCGGTGCATCCTCCGTGTTTACCGCTTGTTCTCCCGTGACGTCAACAGCGCAAACAATGTTTTCTAATCGCTAGTATTACGAAATGGTGCGTTGTTACATTCGTAGTGGTGAAAGCCTAATGGTGCACAGCACTTGTACGAGTCGGAAAGTATACCACGACTGCAAAGACAAGGTATACTAAATCCATCGGTGCCTAACCGGCAAACAATTTTATCCGCAAATCAGAGGCGGTTAGACTACGGATAGTTTAGAACCCCGTCACACGCAAGGGGTACTGCAAGGTCAAGACTTGCAATAGAGGTCGAAGAACAAATCTTCGACCTCTTTGAACGGGATCTTCCAGCAAGCACACGGAAGCTGATAAACACCGCTGGTTTGCACGCTTACGTTATATTAAAAAGTCCAAGACTTACAAGAAACAGACGCCTTACTTCGTCGACAATTCTGCGAGTGGCTTATCGCACACCCAAGTGACAATATTTTGTGGACAGACGAGGCCTTGTTTACTCGTGTGGGTTTGTACAACCAACATAACAAACATTGGTGGTCATGTCACAACCCACACGTCGTTAGACAAGATCTAAACTATATTATGAACCTAGATAT
Source organism: Arctia plantaginis (assembly GCA_902825455.1). Classification (NCBI taxonomy): domain Eukaryota; kingdom Metazoa; phylum Arthropoda; class Insecta; order Lepidoptera; family Erebidae; genus Arctia; species Arctia plantaginis. The sequence goes on from CADEBD010000422.1 coordinate 15,710,058, forward strand.
CTAGAAGACTAGAATTCGAACATTTATTAAAATAAATGTAACACAGTATTTTAACATATTTTACATATCACTTAAGACTGATGTATTTTTTACTTATTTCAAACGTGCCCTTTAATTAAGCGAAGTTTTAGTATTTGGATGTTATGTTAGGTACTTTATTTATCAATGAATTTTTTTTGGTACCATGTGATACTAAACTAAAATGCGGGTTTCTCATAAATTTTACTAAAAAATTCATCTGTGTTAATATGGACGGCAACTACAATATCACGGTGTATTTATATATATATATATACATTTATTTATATACATTATTATTATTACATATACATTTATTTATATTATTTATATACAAAACTGTGGTATCGTTAATATACTAACAAACTGTTGAAAGAAAGAATCTGCTTTAATTTGTTAGTATACATTTATAAACATCACAAAATTGAAGAATATCTAACGATATGGTTAAATGGGTAGTAGTACGAGTATCTATTGAAGAACACAATACGTCTTCTCGTATAACCTTCTATAGGACAAACAGTAAGTACAACCAACATTATATATATGTATAAACTAAAAACGAATTTAAACTTAAGCTACTCTAGAATTAAATATATAACCAGTATATATGTCACTTTGATTGTAAAGTTAAAAACAAATGCATAACATTGGCAAACAAGCCAAGTAACTCAGCTCATCACCGCCACTATAGAGGCAAGGTAAAAATAAATTCGGATACCTGAAATGCAATCCAGTTTCAAAAACATATGATGATCTTACGTCCGATTTGACACAAATATATTTATCCCATTAAAACACTAAAGTGAATAACACTTTCACAAACTTCCAATTGAGATATCAGTATTGTACGTACTCCTCAATAGTAGGTACACTTCCAATAGTCCGGTGTCAGTATCAGGCGGTGCAATAGTCCGCTAGTCCTGTCACAGCCCCAGGAGACAAAGGGCGAGCAGGTTAGAACATCAGTCGTCCGCGTCAACGTCGTCATCGCTCATTTCCTCTTCGCTGGTGCAGTCGGGCTGAGATGCTTGTGAGCTGCAACGCTCACACCAACAGACGAATAGATAATTTTGGGCGAGCTCCTATAAAGATGCAAAATTTTGAGGTTTTGGTAACTGTTCTAGAACTTTATAAAAACTACTGGTAATAACAATAGTATAGCCTATTAAAGGCTTACCCGTCATGACTTTCCGTGAAAACGATACATATTTTTAGCACCTTTAGTTGCTTTAGAGGTGAACTGTTCAGCTCTCGTATAGTTTGTATGCTATGTTCATCTTGAACATGACTTACAAAGTTAAATAGGTTTACCTTAGCATGCATTAAAAAAAAAAACATATAGTGTAATGATTACTCAAGTAAAATGAATAAACATTTATCAAAAGCAATGTGAATCAATACTGATAAATTATAAAAAGCATTATTATATATTCATAGTAAGTTGCACATTTGAACAAGTTACTATGAGTGTGCGTAATATTTAAAGAGTTCCCCCGATTTCTCTGCGATTCCAGAATCAGAAACAGATTACAACTAGAATAAGTATTTGTTTAAAAAAAATCTAAATCGAAGACAGATGTTTCTTTATCGAAAGGGTTTATTCCTTTTGAACCATAAAGCAAAAAAAAATACTGTCGGCTTACCTTTTGTCTCGAATGTCTCGACCGCTGCAGCGCACACTCGTCTAGATAGCTGATACATATTTCGTCGCCCGGCATGATCGGCTTCAGCGCTTTCAGCTGCACTTTGTGATTGCCGTAAGGAAATGTCGACTCAGCATTAGGCGCACAGCTGTGATTGCAAGCACTTTGAAGCTGAAACAATCCCGAGCCTTCTGTGTTCAGGAAAGTGCCGGACTCTAAAAAATACGACAAGTCACATAATTTTGATTGCGATAAATTAAGTTAAGTTATAACATAGATCTGAATTTATAACACCTTAAACACAAATCTGAAATTTATTTATTTTTCACTCAAACAAATAATGGATATTAAATATGTGAACTCTACTTTATTTTTCAGTAGAAAGTAATAAAATCCGCCATTTGTTGTCCGAGAGTTTTAATTTAAATTTAATTTAATAATTTAAATTAATATGATTTGGCGTACATTTAGTGGTCTAAAATAAAATATCGTAATTACCTAATGCACACGAAAACATTTTAATAATCTGTGTCTGTAATTATATTTTGTTTGAGAAAGTACAGTTTTTTAATGATCCATCATCGAGCTGAAATGCATAACAATTTTCTCGTGTTCCCATCTTCTTTACAGAAGCATTTGTCCATTAGTAGAAGCCCAGTGAAAAAACAATGGTTTAATAATCAACTATTTCTTTTTAATATTTTAATACATTCATACAACGCCATCTAGTCCCAAACCTAGCAGAGCTTGTACTATTGCTACTAGACAACTGATATAATACATATATACATACATACTACAGCTACAGAAATAAGTAAATAAAAACAAAAAGAACTCTCTCTCTTACCTTCTTCCACATACTGATACAACTTATCAATAAACAGATCCAGTTGCTGTCTCTCATCATCAGACATGGTAAGTTCTAGAACAGCATTCACCCACATTGCTAGAGGACTGGTGCCGATTCCTTGTCCATTAGTCCCAACAAGAGCCATAAGGGTGCAGAAGCCTTCTGGTGTCAGGAACTGAAATATTCCACAATTTGTAGTTTTATGCATTTCCAATATTATTATTATTATGAGGATGACATAAATCAGTGGTAACTGATAAGTTTTTTCAAGAATGTTTGGAAGTCTTGAATTTGACAGATGGTCAAAACATGGTTACAGAGCAGTGGTTGCATGTAAATATCCCTCTCATAAGAGCAAAATTAGGCATCAGTTATTTCCAGTATCTCAGCAACTCATTTACTCATATGTTCCAGTCTTACCAAAAAAAACTGATTTTGCCTTTTCTGTCTGTCCGCAGCTTGACTTATATAGTGTTTATGATAAAAGGGTGTAGTTTAGCACATGCATATACGTAATTTATATATATCACACCAACAAACTACGGAGCATCATTTAGCATGTGGCCAGACATACATTTTTGTTGATGTTTTCTGAGCACCATAGTTATAATTTTAAAAAACGAATGATAGTTTTAATGCTAGAAAACTCCAGAAAATAACAACAACAAAGTATACATACTTCTTGAACATGATCTCCACTTATAACATTAGCCGTTAATTCTCTCAATGTATTCAGTTGATCAACAAACTGCTCTCCTAACAGCTTGTGAACCAATTCTGCATCCTCATTCACTGTACGGTGACAAAACTGTTTGAATGTGGCTGCAGCTGCCGAAGGGTCTGCACTTTGCTCAATAAAAGCCAATATTCTTACGAGTAACATTATACTTGTTGATTCTGGTGGATAATGCATTTGCCTGAAAGAAGAATAGAATTATGATTTTAAATTCTATCTATAATATACTTAACAGTGAATATTGAATTGACTGCATGGATAGCGTAAGGGTTTCATCGATCACTACGCCGCGTACTACGCTGAGTGTTGTGGGTCCGATCCTAACATGGGACGACACTTTGTGTGATTGTTATTCTTAGTCTGGGTCTTTTTTGTGTCTGTTTCATGTGTGTTTGTAAAGTCAGGATAGAAGGACAACTTGAGACAAACCCTATACCAACCTGTCTGGCCAGCATGGTCCTTTCTAAGGACAACTGTGGATTACTAAAGGCTGTTAATGATGCTTAAGAATAGATTAATAATAAAGTAGTTTTTAACAGTTGTAGTAACTATTAAAATGTGTGTTAATGTTTTTCAATGTTTCAAAAAAATCCTTATTATGACACATCATCTATAATTACATAATACATTAATTTTGTTAAATAAATTGGTTGTTCTTTGACTTACAACTAAAAAAGTATGTTTGGCACTTCTTCAATTTTTTTTAATGTGTATAATAGTTAATAATGTTTCTTATTTTGGTGTTTAATAATAAATAACTGATTTGACTTAATAATTAACTACTACATTCTAAATCGCAATAATGTCAGGCAAGGCATAAGGCAAATTGATACTTACTTCCATGCTTCAAGAAGCACCACTATAGGATGTTGCGCATTACTGGAATCATGACACAACAGTCTGTGAAAGGCCACAAAAGCCTTCTGTTTGCACTCTTGGGAGCAATATAGTATTCCACATTGATCACAGCTGGTGATAGCTTCAAAGTTAGTTTCAAAACAATCAGAGTGCGGGAGGACTATGTCTGGTTTGCATGACAGTCTTCGGACATTTTGCTCTGGGGTTTCTAATGGCCTGTAAAAGTAAAATTATAAGAAATTACTACTTGCCAGAAATCTAAACAGGTAAGTTAAAATGAACATACACTCACATGAAATGTCAACACCATTGTATGTCATTTAAAAAATATAATCTTAATTCAATACAGCATAAAAAAATTATGTTTTTAGAAATATATAAGTATGTTTATCAGTAGTCTGGTAACCATAGTAGACTCTGCCTAGTTTGGAATCAAAGGGATGGGATGTGTAACTTTGTTTTTTTACAGTGGTGTTATATTTTTAGAATAACCATTATTTAAATCAATAAAGCATGAACTTGTTTATGATAGAATAATTATTTCTACTTGTGACATATTGCTTTATTATCTTTTCGATGTCTTTGCTTATAAAATACACAATCTACATTTTAATTGTATTACACAATTTCAGTAAAAGTTGCAACATAGAAACTTAATATATAGTCGTCAAATATTAGACCTAATATCGTAACCACACAATATTGCTATTATATATAAGAATTAAATTTTTAAATACCTCATACAGTAGTCACATGCCAAATATTTGTAGGCCGCGTTCCAAGCAAACTGACAGGAAACCAGGGGCTCCTCTTCTAAAATAATATCGCCTTGATCAAATTTCTTCGTAGCGAACAAAGCTTTACCCTAAAATATAAAAAAAATATAAGCCAATGTCTATTAAACATTACGGTTTCCAAGTCTTAAGACTTACCTTTTTAGTATTGGATGTTCTCACTTCAAATCCTTCCATTTCTGTATTGTGAAATTAGTGATATACCATATGTTTGTCAAATAAAACTCTGCAAGTAGTTAGGAATCCCGAATCTCTAAAAAATTAATTAAAACCAACCAATACACATCCGCGGTATGAACTTTGAGGTTATTTGTTATTTCTTCCGATTAGTGGTGTCACGATAACGACTCGACTTTCCTAACCGATTTAAAATACACGGTTTGAGCACGAACCGATTTGAATCGGTTAGCCCGTGGTTTAAACCGTTTGAGCCGGGTCTTAAGATAGCGCTTACTGTCGCGCTCGCGGCTCCTACTTTATCGATCGAGCAAAACAGATTTATCTACCAACTGATTCTGAATTGAGTCGATGCGACACGATCTACAATACTAAAACAACAGTGTGAGATTTGATTACAGAAAAGTTTTATGGTATAAGTATGGGCCTGTACATATTGTATAACAAGGTTGTTATTAGTTTATTGTAAATTTAAATATAAATATTTGTTGATCTCAAAGTTATTTTTCTTAAATTCTCGAAATGAGAAAAAAAGGCATGGGAATCGTGTTACTTTACTGGGTACTACCAATCAATTCATACCATCGGCGTCGGTCAGTGTAGGAAATGTCAAGTTTTACACTGTACGTAAACTTGGTTGCGAACCGTTGGCAAACCGTAAAACGATGGTTTAATCGATTCCGTCTAATCATGTCGCACATTGCTTTCGTGTGTTACATTCGTTCGTCAACTCGTTATACGGTTTAAACTCGGTTTACTGTAATTTCAACGGTTCGGTTCGGAACCGATTCGCAAGAATTGTCTAGCCGATTCAACCTAATGGTCTATACGTATAAACAACATTTATCCGCCTTTAATATACGAGCACACATCAACAGCCTTTAATAGTCCACTGCTGGACATAGGCCTCTCCTTAGTACGGAGTTTTTGTCCTACTATACCACGCTGGCCAGACGGGTTGGCATAGGTTTTGTGCCAAGTTTTCTTCTGTTTGCAGTACTGTTGTCCTGCGTAGTTGGCTCCCTTAGTCGCCTCTTACGACACCCACGGGATGACTAGGAGTGGTGACACTCCGTATTCTTAATCCGTCACCACACGGACGATTTCCGTAAGTATTAATGGGAAAGATATCGATATTTGAAATTCGATATGTCGTGTTTTTCATGCTCTTCTTGTACACCCTCAAATGGAATTAATTGGCAATTCGTATTACACATAACTAGGTGAAAGAAAAAAAATTGACGATTCTAATAAATTTATAATTTTAAGATAATTATTCACATAATTATATTAAATTTTTCTACGTCACAAAAGGCACAGTTTAATACAGATACTTATAACCAAATATCATTTATTTTAGACAACAATTAAGTAAATGAAATATTTATATTTCTTGTACATTGCCATCTTATCGATATTATTAAGTATAATTATAACGTATAATTCTAAATTAGTAAATATTTAAAACATATATTAGGTAAAATCAGATTTGAGCTCCCTACATCACAACGCCCAAATGCGGGGCAAAACGATTCAATACTTGCATTGGAGCGCCTTGATTTAAAAGGTCTAACCTTATAATAACGTTTAAGTAAATAAATTTAATTATTGTCACAAATTAAAATGAGAAATATGTTACAAAATTACGTTACAAAATTCAACACATTAATAACAATGTTACTCAAGGCTCTTATTTTATTTATATTATTTATTACATAATAAAAAGTCATAAAAACAACTAAATTAATTTCGATAGAACTAACTTAATACTGAATTAATTACAATAATATTTTAATTTACACACAACAAACAACAAACTTTTTGAGATCCGGGAGGGCAAAATACAATACAAAATATAAAAAAAATTGGTCTCCAAGTTTTACCTATTTTTGATTTCGTATTTGTTGATTAATTTAGTGTACTTATTAATAATATAATTTTTTTTTCATGAATGAAGTGGGGAAATATTTCTTAAAAAAAAGAAGATAAACAATAAGAAGATTTATCATGAGGAAACCTCTACGGGCCACCATTACAGTGTAGCAGTGGTGAAGTAGTATCTTCTACCTCCAGCGTTCGTGGAGTTATAACATCGTTCTGCCTAGTGCATCTTCTGGTGTCGGAAGATTGTGCTCTCCCCTTTCTTTTCGGTGACCTCTTTAGCCAACATCATATACGAAGATGTTAGCTCATAGTATTTACGGGCCATGAAAGTCCACCGCTCGAGCCTTGTAGAACAATTCACAACACCAAAAAATGGCTTTTTAGTGAAAATTGTAAGACTTTGACAGGTGTTTGGGTAAGGTAGTATTATCTGTTTGTCCACCAACATGTAAAAATTATAAAAAAAGGCCTGGACATTTTACACTTTTGGAACATATACCCGATAACTCACTTACCCTATTTGTCTTGTCAATACAAAAATATACCTTAAAATAGTTTTGTTACAATTCATATCAATACAATATATATCACATAATTTCATAATTTTGTACATATCTTCGATTGGTTCGCTTTATGTAATTCGATTTGGGCGATGGTATCGAACATCGGTAGAGTCTTCGTTTCTGGTGTAAATATTAACAACACACCAGCTACGACAGCAGTTGCTGAGAAGAGGATAGATGGAAGTGCCGCAACCTCGGTCATCTAAAAACAAAAGGCTTTAAATATGTGCCTTAAGGTTACGAACCCCAACTGCATATGGTGTTGGTTATTTTGGCCTAATTTCGTGGACTTATTCACCCAATAAATTATAGACGCTATACTTGATATTTTATAAAGTACACAATATGTGTTCCTAAATTACAGTTATTTCTATGTCCTATCAGGGAGTAAAAATATAGGAAAAACAGACTAAAGTTCTTACCAATAGTGGTGTCAAAGGCGCAAACATACTCCCAACTCTTGCTGTAGTGTTGCAGAAACCCAGCAACGTTCCTCTAACACTGGTTGGGAATAGTTCCAAACTGTATGTGTATATACCCGTAAAACATATCACCACTCCCATTTTACCAATTAGAAAAAATGAGAGCTTCACCCAAGTTAAATCTGTAAAAAAAAAATTGAGTTACATTTTCTAAAATTCAATTTAATCTTTTTTTGTCTTACTTTTAGTATTTGTATAGCTATATATTTAGTACATGCTAATAAAATTATTTACTTTGAGTTTTTTTTTTTAAATTAAGGAATAATTCACAATGACATGTTTTCTAAATGTACCTACTAGTATTGTAAGAAATAATTAAATAATAAAAACTCTGGAAAATACAAGCAATTTATTTTAGTGCTATGAAAATCATTATTGAAGTTTCGTACACAAATAGGATATTAAACATAAATAATATGAGGATACAAAAAATAATAGGTACGTACAATCAGGAGTATAGCTTTGAACGATTAGAAAAACAGCACAGACTACATATCCACACTGTAAAGTTATTTTTCTCCCATATTTGTTGAAAGTGAAGTAAGCGATCAGTTCTCCAGGAAAGGACGATGCTGCAGCTAATATAAAATTAGTGTATTTACTGCCTGGTAGCAGTACACTGTGTACCAAAGATCCGTAATAAAGAAAACTAGAGGCAAAAAAACAAAACGCAGCAACTACTAGACGAGTCATAATTTCTTTTGAAGAAATTATAGCTTTTAAATTTTCCTTCTGTTTTTGGTCTCCGACGTCAAACCGCGAGCGAAGTTCCTCGTCAGTGCAATCATCAAGATCTTTATCGGCAATATCTATCTTGTTTGTCTTTGCTATTATTTTCAAAGTGCTCTTTGCTTCTTCCATTTTTCCTTGGAGTATCTGCCATCTTGGACTTTCCTTTAGTAAGAAAAAGTAACTAATAAATAATATCATTGGTGCATAAATGGTCAAGATCAGCCATTTCCAGTATTGTAAAGTCATGGCTAAAATTGCAAATACGATTTCACCAACGTAAACTGCATAAGAGAAGATGATACCCGCCATTACTCTTTGAGATGGTCCACCAATTTCAACTACTGAAAAATAATCCAATATTAAAATACCAATATTTTTCTACTTTTATTTACATTTGACTAAAATTTGAAAAACTTGATCCTTACATAATATGACTCCAACTGTGTAAAGACCGGAACTTATGATAGATTCCATTAATTCTATAAATAAGTATGGATAGTAATCTTTAAGGAGAATCTTGAAAACTCCAATGCTAGCTCCTACTCCACATAATATAAAAGTCGGTCTTCTTCCAATTCTGAAATAAGTGTTTAGATGATGTTTTGAATACGATGAATAATAAAATAGATGTATGTAGTTAAAAACTATTCAGATTAATATTATATTTAATTTGATAAATCGAACATCGTAGGTAGTACAAATGTCTGTATATATATATATATATATACATAGGTATGTCTAGCCTTGTTGCTACGAGTCTCTAATGTAGTACTATTTACGAGTATAAACAGGTACAGTTTTTTTACGTTCAACCGAAGGATCATGTGATGTAACCTTTTTCTAGAAAATTATATTATTAGCATGTTTTAAACATAATATAAATATATATCTATATTTAAACATGTTTTAGACCTGCTACACGTGCGATGAACTTCACTACCTCTCCTTTCACATCGAGAAGTTTGTTTTCCTGTTATTGGATAGAAGTTATTGATTTAATTCACTTTGAGTGGTAATAATCCTCACAGATCTTAATTCAAGTTAATGGGGTTTTGCTAAACCTATTAAATATTCTGTGGTTGAGTAAATTAAATACCAAAGATAACCTTAAAAAATATATTTCAAAACTGTGAATCTCTAGTTTCTAGCCTAAAACCGGACAGGAGTTGTAGTACCTAAGAACAAAAACTCGTAGAGGTTACTTCCTAATATTTTTAAGTTTTTTTCATGTTAAACTTGTCACAATCATTAAGCAAACTTGACAGTGCAATTATATTTTAAAGTTATCATGAAAACAGTGGTAAAGGTATAATATTAAAAATAATCTTATTTTTACCTGTCAGCTATCCATCCAGCAAATATCATAGAAATGATCATACCGGTGTTGTGAATACCTCCGACCATTTGAACTTTAAAAGGCTGACACGCTAGATTGAGCTGAAAATAATAGATTTTAAAGGTAAATTTTATTGTGAAAACATGTCATAGTGCCGTTTAAGGTATGCGATACCTGCTTGCGGGTTTTAGACCATATGTGCTAAAATACATGTAACATGTAAATGACAGATAGACGGATTTCCTGAAATATTGCCTGTATCTATTAGTATCCACATTATTATTATTTTAAAAGGTTTGTTTAACGAATTATTAGCGTTGTTGTTATTCGTTTCCCAACTAAAGCTCAAGGTTGTGTTATGTTTAATACAAATATTTCTTAGGTAACCTATAATTATAATACGTCGCAGATTCACAAGCAGGACCAGTTTTTTTGCGATTTCTTCAAATCACGTGATCTGCTGATCGTATTTAACTTTGTTTAAAGAATGTTCGTGCATTCGAAATCGACAGTTGTTTAATCCGAACATATTTAAGTAAATCTAGGCCTTTAACTATGCTTTTGTTAGAATTACGCTACTGCTCCAACCATCAGTGCCTTAGGGCCGTGGATTGTGCAATATACTTACGAGGTCGGTTGCAGTAAATTAACATTGACAAATAATTCCGATACAGAATTGATCAGAAATGTCTATACATAAAAAATATTTTTCAATAGTCATGCTGATGTCAATTGCATACAATCTTCAAATGCCTCTATATATGTATGTAGTAGGTAACATTTATGTATCTTCGTAACTTAGTTACCAAACAAACAAGGTATTTCATTCGTTATAGGCCCTTTTCATTGGTTAAAAATATCCAGTGTATGTATAAAGAAAGATATTATGATAGCGGTATAGCGCCAGATAATTAGTCCAAGCGTCAAGCGAGCGCCGGTCATCGACTTGAAGACTTGTACTAGTCGTGTCGACCGTAATTGATGTGAATGTTCGGATTAAATCAAGTTAGTCAAACGGCTTCCATTTCAAGTCTATTTTTGTTACTTATTACCTTAAGAGAATTACTAAGTTAAGAAGCGAAATTACTCAAGGCAATATACGAGAAATCTGTATTAAACAGACGTGCACTTTATTAAGTAAATGAGTTAGGACAAAATTATAGATGGATGAAAATTTGGGATTTTAATCAATTCTGCCCATCCCTTTGGGGATATAGGCGAGCGTGTACGTACGTACGTGTATCATTATGAGAAAACAAAAATAAGTACCATAAATATTTGAAACGAAAATATATGTTAAGCTACTACCTACTGTATTTATGGTATAAACATTTTGCATAGAATCAAATTTTACCACCTACTGGGCCTCACGTTAGGGCAAAAAAGAAAAAATAAAGTATGTATTAGGTAATAACAATATCATAATAATATATTATATTAATGGTTATAATATATTACTTGCTATAAGCAAACTACGCAGGACAACAGCACTGCAAAGAGAAGGAAAACTTGAAAGAAACTCTATATCGACCCGTCTGGCCAGCGTGGTATAGTAGGCCAAAACTTCCTTTCTAAGGAGAAGCTTATGTCCAGAAGTGGACTGTTATAGGCTGTTGATGGCTGGCTATAAGCAATCTAATTACTATAGACTATAGACCCTATAGTCTAGTTTAGGATTAGGCGGACGCGGGTGAGGTGTTTATTATGTTCAGTGTTCCCAAAAATGCAAAAAATAATGATAAAACAACATAATTTTTACCAATATTTTCCTTAAGAGAAATTTTACTACTAGTTTTATATTAATGAGATTCTATAAGGATAAAGTATTTTAAAAAATGTGTTATTTATGTAAATTTATTAATTGTTTAGTTTTGCTAATGTTCTGACTCACACCGCGCTTAAAGATTTTCATAAAAATCAAGAGGAAATCTTTTAACATTACATTATCAGTAATTATTGAATTTTATTAACAATTCCAAGGTAATAAAAACTAAGGCAATTGTATTAATTATTATAACATTACATATATTACAAAATCACAGATAAGAGACCCATTTTGTTGTTTTAAATAGACTAACATACGTCTAAGTGGTTTTGTAGAAATCAATAAAATACTGTTACAGAAGGATAGCGAAACGAATCAGAAAAAAGAGTAGATAGTCTATTATAATAAGAGCCTCGGGCTCCAAACACCGAAGACGTAGAAGCCCTCAAGCTAATTCGGATCGGATGGTGCCTAAGACGCGGATGTAACCGGTCTAAGCCAAGATCAATGGCAAGGACCTGACGGCATCCTTGGCCGAGTTTGGCATCTTGCCCTTTTCTTTTTCATCTAAATAGTTTCATTAACTTTTTCTGCAAGTACCTATTTAGGGACATTTCATACATTATGGAAGAAAGAGACCTTGTCTTTATCCAAAAGGGGGGTCGTGCGGCAGACTCGCCATCTGTTTTTATCGGCCAATGGTGCTGCGCAACATTGGCCGATAAAAACAGATGGCGTATAAAAACAGATTATGTTAAACACCATTCGAAAGGCCTTCGAGACCCTCTCCGAGTCTAGAATAAGACTCCAATACCGCAGTACAATCAATCTGGAATGAAATTGATTGATTGATGATGAATTGATGCATCGGCGGCACACTGCTTCCTCTTAATCGTGTTGTCGTATAGTTTTCTGGAAAATAACGCGGCGTCCACCCGTGGATCACCAGTGTGGACACCGAGTCGAGGCGGTGCTGGTCGGCTGCCGGGTGGGTGTAATGAGCTGTGACTTTAAGTCTGTAACAAGATAAGTGTTTGCCCAGCGTCCTGTTACATACTTCCGTCCCTTATTTCGAAATCAGTCCCACAGATTGGAGGAAAGAGAGAATTCTTCAGTGAAGTGTATTTTTTTGGGTCAATAAACAGTTTATTTAATAATGTATTAGAATCTATGCCGTGAGCAGGCAAAATTTTGCTAGGAAATTTGCATTTAAATCAGATTACTAAAATAATTAAAAGAGGTAAATACGAAGGAATGCAAACCATCATAAACTTGAATACAACAGGTTTGGCTGAGCCGGCATTGCCATGCTAAATATCAATATTATGACGTAAGTAGTTAACCGTCAAGTTATATTAGTTTCGCTTTATTAAACGTCTATACCATGGTGTATAGACCGTAGGTGTATACGATAGGCTTTGTTGAAACACGTCAGCCATGACGATTTGTGACGTCGTATTTCGATGTTTTCACATTATTTTCCCTTTGTTACTTTTAAAAAAAACGGAAAATAGTCACTAATTCTGTTAAGTTATATTATTTTAATTATAAGAAGCGCTATCATCCCTTACTGAAATTATCACAAATTGATCTAAAGTGCAAGAAATTAGTTGTCTCGCTTTCTTAACTCATTCATGCGCCACAGTTTCTTCACAATGTCTTAAGGAACCTGAATTTATTTGACGAAGAATTTCGCGAAGTGTCTTGTAGCAATATCGTTAGCCTTAAAGTGTTATAAGTTGTTGTAGATAAATTTGTTCAATTCGTTTACAAGGAATGAAATTTCGCAACAGTTAAGTTAGCGTTGCAACACGTAGCAAAAATTCTGTAAACCAAATTACGAAACAAATGAAACGTATGAATGTGACTTCAAATTTGCATCTTATCTTTTTTGTTCTACAATTCCTTCTCTTAAAACCGTGAAACCGTAATTTAGCGCACCGTGACTAGGGATATACCTAATTATAAGTGGTGCCACAGTCCGTGTGGTGACGGATTAAGAATACAGAGTTTCACCACTCTTATTCATCCTAAGGGTCTCGTAAGAGCCGAATGAGGGAGCAAACTTCGCAGAACAACAGCACTGTAAAGAGAAGGAAAACTTGAAACGAACCCTGTACCAACCCAACTGGCCAAAACCTCCTTTCTAAGAAGAGGCCTATGTCCAAGAGTGGAATATAAAGGCTGTTAATGTGAATATAGTTTGGATAATAAATAAATTTGGGTTGGTTTTTGGTTGGTGGGACAAATATCTAAATCTATCTTTTCCTATTCTAACGAAACAAATTCAGTATTTGAAATAAAATAGGTCTTCAACAAAAAAAGGAAATGCGATAAATACTAACATTTAAAAACCCGTCTGACACAACTTGAAGGTTGAAGATATTAGACATGGAGATGTCTAATATTGACACTATCACTATAACAATTAGTTAGTTAATAAATGGAGTGAGGTTCAGATTTCATAAACTTTTTCGATAAAATTGCGTTAGGACTTGTGAGGCTTGGGTTTTTTATGTAACATATTTGATTGGAACTTGTTTCTTTGCTTGATTCATTGCTAGACAATGACATTCAACCTACATTTATCTATAACATACCTATTTCATTACGTAGTGTCACTAACGAGCATGTTTGAAGTATCTTTGTGTTTTCTAGTCTATTATGTAGTATTGATAAGTTATTTACGAAGTTTACATACATATATACCCAGCAAACGTAAAGGCAAGGGCAAGCAAAAAATAATTTAGTCAATCTCAGCTATAAAATAAAACAAACCGGTCGAAGCATGAAAAAAAGTCAAGTTGTATAATCAATACTAACAAATGACGGTTACAAAACATAAATATTTTCCTCAACATCTCATCATCATCATCTCAATTAAAGATTTACAAATATGAACTGTTACAAAGTAGAAATCTAAACACGCTGTATACAAAGACCGGAGCAATGAGCCTTTAACAATTAAAGGTTAAGATGGTCTTTAAATTTAACCTTTGATTATTTACTTGTCATCTTAGTCATAATTTATTACACATTGATACACATTTTTGCTATGAATTGTAACAGTTTCTAGAGAAAATACGTACGACTATTATGAATAGTGTAAATATAAATATTTATAAGTCTAAAGAATTTGTTTGATTCTAACAACAACGCTAATCAGAACGGACAGAAACGGAAAAGCTGGCGTTCAAAGCCGTTTTTTTTAGAATTCGAGTAGAACCTTCTAAACTGCATTGCTTTTTATATAAATTTGTAGAACAGGAAGTCCATAAAAGAAAAAAAACATGTACAACGTGCAAAAAGTTTCATTTAAAATACATTCAACTACTTTCAGAGCGATTCTCATTTTTAGTCTAAGACGAATTTTAGAATAATAATTATATTTTTCTTAAACATACATACAGTCACGCCAATAAAATATCTATTATAGGGTATGCAGAGGCGTGTTAAAGCAATCTGCTAACTGTAACATGGGCGCGCAGTTCACGATAACACTTGGTTCCAGATATGTCAGAAAGGAGAGTGAAGCGTCAGTAACAACGACGTAGTTTTAAGTGCAGAGTGTGCGGTAGGACCCATCGCTTTAGAAGTATGGCTACGGGACAGTAACTAAATCGTCTAGAACAGACGCAAGAGGCCAATGATGATGATACGGATGGCTTGTAGTATGAAAGCAATACTCGAGCACGTTAGAGTCGCATACATACCTGTATCTCGAATTGTCAGTTTACGGAAATTCGAACTCACTAATCAAAACTTACGAAATATAAACTGACACTTATTCCACTTTTAAATAATTATGCTTGAATTGGAATGCTTGGTTTCCATATTTTTTAATAGTTAAAAATTGTGTAAGTATATGTTAGCTACGAAAATGTATCATTTTTTTTATCATGTTAAAGGTAAAATACTAATGAGTTTTTTTTCAAACCTTTTTCTCACTGACAACCGCAATAAATTGCAATAGCTGATAAAACACTTGCAGTTAGGCTAGTATATAGTTATTAAACATACCTCAGAAACAATAGAATTGTTGTTTTCATAAATCCAATCGTAGCAATCTTCTATTTGCATGCTGAACGAATCATTGGTGCATGTTAGATTCGTGGAATATATATTTTTTTTATTCAGTATCGGCTTATAGCACTTCGAGTCCACATCCTCTGGCCACCATGACGGTGTTGCAACGGTCGAGTTAGAAGTTTCACATTTTGGTATTCGACATCTGTTTAACAAATATTAACATTTTGTTATTCATAAAACATGTTTGATTGATGTTATTAATACAATGAGCTCAATTGATTCTACGAGTAATATGGACATATTTCTGTTTAGTAATGAATCAATTGGCACTCTTGGCTTCAACTTCTATAATAGTTTGTTTAAACAAATTCATACAGAGATTCGAGCTTAAATATAAATTTATGTATAGTATTTCCTTTAAAATATCAACGAATCCAAGGCAGACATTGTTTATATAAAATTTTCCCGTAAGTACCAAAATAACAATAATTAGAAAAGTTAGTAACGTATTACAGAAATTCGGAATGTCGTAAAATAAAATTGTTTTCTATGATTGGAAAAGACAGCGGGAAAAATTAATTTATTATTGATTAATCAGAGACTTCTTTGTGAACTGCTCGTCGCTAAGTGGTAACCGAGTATTTTAACACATTGCAAAGGTAAGCAATCTTATTCAGGCTATTGATGGGTGACCATTTCTTAACACATTGAGACCTCTCCGCGCCTCGGAGAACATAGCAACTAGTCGCCATACAAATATATGTGGCAATAGTTATGGGCAGTTAGAGCCCTAGTCCGACAGCAGTCTTTCAATCAGTAAATGTGAAAATTGTGATACCTAAATAAAGTTTTATGTAGAAAAAGTGTAGAAGTAGAAGCCTAAAGTTTTAATGAGTTTATGATTAAATGTAAAAAAAATCTACAGATATTGAATCGTACAGAAAGCCTATTTAATTACATTTCAAGTTATACAGGTCAACTATGGACAGCAAAACACTTCAACGGCGGGAAGGAATTACGAGTACGAAACGGCGGCGTCTCGACGACGCGGCGCCCGCCTCTGCTGGCGGTCCTGCCCCGCCTACTGTTTGCCCCAACCTTTACTCATATTATTGGCAGTGTTTTTAAGTTAAATTTTGAAATTCACGGACCTAAAGATTTAGAATTATTTTTAAATAAAAATTAAAAAAGGTTTTTTGCGATGATGGCTACTTTTTAAGTAATTTGGATGAATTCTATTTCGTTTAAAAAATTATTTCTTTATACGGATGTGCAAATCACAATAATTGTGAGGCATGTCATAGTTAAACTTATTTACGTATGTAGTTACTTCGCCTGTTCACCTATTAGCAAATGTATGTCAATCATTGATTCATTAAACCTTATCTTTATAAGTTTATTATTGATGTCAATATATGAGTATAAAACTCTTTTAGAACTGTGTAAATTAGTTTAACAAAAGGAAAGTTATTGAGGTGACATCTTAACTAAAATAAATAATTAAAAACTTGTACCTACGAGTTTCTACCTATGATGGATGTGTGATTTGGTTTGTTGTTTAGTACTCAACTATACCGAAAAGCTTGCCTTATGAGTGCAGGTATACGTATGTAAATACATTTCACTTTATAATTTTTATTTTATTCAATCCTCTTTATAATTTTGTATTTTTTAAATACCTACGGCTTTTTAAACTTAACCATACCATTTCCGTGTGGTGACGGATTAAGAATACGGAGTGTAACCACCCCTATTCTGCCCGTGGGTGTCGTAAGAGCCGGCTAAGGGAGCAAACAACGCAGGACTGCAAAGAGAAGGAAACCCTTGACACAAACCCTATGCCAACCCGTCTGGCCAGGGTGGTATAGTAGGCCAAAACATCCTTTCTATAGAGAGGCCTTTGTCCAGCAGTGGACTGTTAAAGGCTATTGATGATGATGATACCATTTGTCAGTTGTTATTCAAGTCACGTGCGATAATTTAATTTCAGTATAGTGACAAATAGAACTATTATTTTGTACCTATGTTGTTAAGTGTTACAGAAGAGTATCGGCACTTCTTGCAAAACTACTCTCTATTAGTACGAGATCCGGCTGCAGAATCAGTGTACTCATCGAGTATGTGCTAAAAACCTTGTTTTTACGCATATTTATGATTAGGAGATTATATATCTACCAGGTTGCCTATCAAAATTTGGCCGCTAGTATTTTTAATAAAATTTTTGTTAATTGATTTTTGGGAAAACATTTCGTTTACTTGTTTTTTAAATAAAATATCAAACATTAATATATATAAAGATACATATAAACATCAATATATATAAAGACTCCCAACCAGAACAAATATTTGTGTGATGAGCACGATCGTTTGTCCTGTGTCGTATGTGTACCTATATGTATAAATGTCTCAAAATCGTACCTGTTTACATCTGGCTGCGAAGAGGTGCGGCCGAGTGCGCAGCGGCAACCGTAATTTTTCATAGTCTTTATATATATTGCCGTGAAGTAGACGATATTTTATTTAAAAAACAAGTGAACGAAATGTTTTCCCAAAAATCAATTAACAAAAATTTAATTAAAAATATTGGCGGCCACACTTTGATAGGCAACCTTGTAGATACACAATCTCCTAATCATAAATATGCGTAAATATGGGTTTTTAGCACATACTCGATGAGTGCATTGATTCTGCAACCGGATCTTAGACTATAAAGATAGGGATTTTACTTTACTTGTAAGTGATGACAGACAAATATTATTATAAATTTACAACCTAAATAAAGTACCCCCTTGGTAGTCATTAAAGAATAGCATGAGGGATCTGTATGTTTTCAAAGGCGTTAGATGTGGGGCACCCGTCTTCCAGTAGAGTAGTTTTAAGTTTTTATTTTTTATTTATTTAAGTTTCTATTGCGCGGATTGAGACCAAGTGAATGAGTACATCTTTTAGTAAACCTTTTTTAGGTGGCCCTTATACAATGCTTTATCTACTTATTGGCTGTATCGCCTGTTTGCCTCGTGGTTAGTGATCCAGATTGCTAAGCCAGCGGTCATGGGTTCAGTTCCTGCCTAGGAAAAAAAATCTGGTGTATTTAAAAATTATAAATATGTTTATCGCAGTCTGGTAGCAGTCTGGTTATCTTAGTACAGGTTTTGCGTAGTTTGAGATCAGAGGATCTATTGTAAGTTTATTTCACATTCAACTCGATCGTGCGATTGTCCGGCACTGAAATCTTCACCAATAGTTGTGCCGAACGCGCTTGCCGTCGAGAACGAGTTTTTGTGAAATAAACAAAAAAGTAGGCCCTCCGCCGACCGTGTGTACGATTTGTAAAGTTATTAGGTATTTTTAATTTATGCGCTGCCGTACCGCTCACATGATCATTTTGAAATTTAGCGTAAAGACCTTTTTTCCAGGTAAGCATTATTCACGAGGCATAAATTAATTAAGTTTACACAAGCCCATAACAGGGAATTGTAAAATGTTATTTAAAGTTGCGAATTTTTTGGCCGATGAACCGAACAGATGCTGTTCAATAAATTCGTCTGTACTTTTTGTTTACGTTTTATTGATATGCTAATGTAACTGGCGTTAAAAAGGCCGCCAATGTTGTGGTACCTACTAGCATTGGAACGGATCTGTTAGCGTGTAACTAACCTCTTCTGTGATAAACACACACATAATATACACACATTTTGCCAAATACAATGATTGTCACACTTATGTACTATCTACTAGCGACCCTCCCCGGCTTCGCACGCTTTTTTTTTAACGCGGGGAATGCTTTTTGCACCATACAGTCCGTCGGGGAAACGGAGGATGAGTGTGGGACTCCCGGAGAACCGGTCTGCCCACTAAACCCCGCGGCGGCCTTCCTCAGCAGTCCAGGAACCAGGAACAGGAGGAGCTCCAGGAACGTATTGGCGGCTTCTGGAGTATTTCCTGCCGTACCCAAGATTGAGGCACATCCCCTCCATGATTATCCCCATGGCGGGATGCTGCCGCACCCCTCACCGCTCTACACAGTAAGAGGCGCAACAGCGCCTTAGACGACACCACTCCGCCGCACCGGAGTGTCACCTGCCTCGGGTCGTTTGCAGCGGCCACCTCACCTTAAGATGTATCCGCAGTGACCCAGCAGAGTAGGCAGCGATTGGGGAGCTAACGACCTCTGCCGCGTCCCCTTCGCTGCCTCCTTCAAGCAGAATCAGCCCTCTCCCGATCCCGCTCTGCGGCGTCCATCTGAAGCATAACGTCTTCGTAGAAGGAGACTGCGGCTGCCCATCCCTCGCCACCATTGTCGCAATCAATCAATCTGACGGTCACAAGTTTCGTCCAATCTGTCCTGTCCATCCAGAACTGGTGCTAGACGGAATCCCTGTGGGACCCACTGTGGTGGCATTGTGCCGTAACCTCCCATCCGATTCGATTCAGATACTCACCGAAGCAACCGTGCCCGGTGAGCATCTGAGTCAATCAGTAGGTGACACAGTGGTTGCTCCCTACCAACGCTTCGAAGCTCAGCAAGAGGGCTCCGACGGCGCTTTGGTTAGCACAGCCCTGGATTTCGAGCCGTGCTTGACACGCCCGCAACGCCTGCGTACGCGCGTTCCGCTGTAGCATTCCGGGCTCATGACCTTCACCAATTCCGACCGACGGAGCGAATTCGGTCATAGACCATCGCTTCCATGTCGGCCAGAATGTTGAAGGGTGGATTTCGCTCTTCGAAGCTCCAGCGACTGTCCAGGATGAGGCCCAAGTACCGCCCGCGTGAGCTGGGTGGTTTCTGGCGAAAATGTCACCTCCGTTTTCTGAGGCCTTACCCTTACGCCCAGCGCACGAATCTTTCCCACGACACAGGGGTGCTGCTCGGCGAGCTGAAGCACCTCATCAAGTGTGACCCTCTAGCCAGTATTAGTGTGTCGTCAGCATAACAGACGACACTTAGGCCAGAAGGCAGACTGATGCGAAGGACCGCATCGTATGCAAGGTTCCACAACAAAGGGCCCAAAATGGAGCCCAGAGGAACCCCGCAACACACGTCCACCGACCGCTCTGAGGCCCAAGTACGAGTTTATTTCACATCTACTCGATCGTCACGGTCCTCTGAAATCTTCCAAGATATTTATTTTAATAATATACTGTAAAAACACAATATTAGTTTACATTATTTGAACAACGTATCAAATGTACTTGATTAAATAAATAATAAGACTGTATTACTTTAAAATACTTTAAATAGCTTCGTGAATAGCCAATTATTTTTTGTATAATTTAAAAAAAAATACGCAGCCTCTGCACAACAATAGTGTAAATCACACAGTATTGTCCCATGTGGGGATCGAAAGCACACTCAGCGCTACAGAAAGCGTCTAAGTGACCGCTTAAACTACTACACCATCCGTGCAGAATGGAATAGAAATATATTTGATTGCACACCGATTGTAATTAAATCACACGGCAATCGTACACAGTGTTTTGGTATGGGTTTCTGATGTTTTGACACATTCATTTCTTACAAATTCTTGAAATGTTGTAAGAAGAAAATTATGTGTTTTGCACACATCCAACTTTAACCGATGTGTAACGGGATGTTCAGAAAATGTAGTATGATAAGTGAAAGTTTTCTTTCCTTGGCTTTCTCTACATAAATAAATAAAATAATGTAAATCTGCTTATTAACATACTTGAGTGAATCACCAAACGACCACAAAAAAAAATAGATAGGTATCGCTTTGTGTTTTTAGCCTTTAGTTTAAAGTACTTTTAGTTTCATTTTACTCGTCTGGTAATTAGCAGACGTATTAAATGCAAACAAAAATATTCCTTATCCCTTTATCATCAGAAATCAGTAACATATTTTCACTAATAAGTTTTGATTAAATATTCACAGGGCCAGAGACAAGGACATAATGATCTGATCGATAGAAATCAAAAAATTAGATGGAAGTTTGAATTAATCAAATGTGACTGAAACTGCGGGCATACGATTTTGTGGTTCTTTTATTTAATTATAACGACTTTTAAAATGCGTTTTAATTGATTTTCTATAACTACAATTTAGAAGACTTTTAAAATGCGTTTTTAATTGAATTTCTATAACTACAATGGAATGATAATGTTCATTGTGCTATAGTGCATACATATCAAACTAATATTTGGTTTTAAAAGAAAATCTTTCATCAGACAATAATGATAGCAGCTATGCTTTTCTTTTGAGGAACTTCGTTCCAAAAAGAAGATCCGGCTTGATACTAAATAGTAATAGCTCTCAAACGGTCAAAATTAAATAGCTCTATTGCAAAGTGACATGCCTACTCTCTTCCACAAAGGAGATATTGTTTCTAAATTTCAATATAGATCAAGAGTTGAATTTGTAATTTCCGAGACACAAGGCTCAATAAATATATATGTGCAATGTTGCAATGCTAATCGTTTACGACAACTGAGACCCAAGTGTGAGTAGAAGTGAAATAAACTCAACACTTATGCCTCTGATTAGAGCACTGTTTTTCAATTCAGTTATCCGATCGCAAATCTTTTCAATGATCACTAATCTTTTAAAATAAATTAAAATCTTATAAATAATTTCAACGTTTTAAGACCATTTTCTTACTGTTAAACGAAAGCGACGAAAGTCATGAAAGCTAAGTCTCTTTTGGCTTGAAACATCTGAATAAATAATGATTTATTTAAAATTCGAATTTAATGAAATTTGGAAATATACCTAGTGTAAATACCTAGTATATATCTGTATCCAGTAGAAAGGATCTAGGCTTAATACAGGACTTCAAATTAATATTTGATAAGCACATTGACTCCGTCGTTAAAAACGACTATAGATCGCTAGGTTATTATATCTATTTCAGAATTTAAATACATTAAGCCCATATAGGTGCTGTATTGTGCATTGGTGCGTAGTACCCTAGAATATGCATCGGCGGCGTGGAACCCGTTTTACTACACCTGTATCGAAGTATTGAATCTATTCAAAAAAGTTTCTAAGAAACTTGCAATACAAGACCAAGACAAGTGTACTGACCATGGTTATGAAACAAGATATAGAAGGTATCATTTTCTACCCTTAAAGGATAGACGAGCTGTGTCTAATGTAGTGACATTCCTGAATATTGTCAATGGCCATGTCGATGGCTCGGTCCTACTTGAAAAAAATTAAATTCTCGATACTATAGCATTACCTCGAGCCAACACTAATTACCGACAGAACTCATTCATTATTCGTGCAAGTACGAGTGGATCAGTGAATGACATTAGTAAAAGGAATGAATTTTGGTAAGCTTTACATTTGGCCTTTATCAATCTCACCTTTATAATCAGCTCAATAGCTATGATGTGATTAGTTTTAGTTTCTAAAAACTGTATTTAATGCTGTTGGTATTTCGAAAAAAATTACAATGAAAGACCAGAGGCTCGAACATGTCTTGAATGGCTTCGAGAATACGACGGTTATTTTTGTTTTGCACGACTTGGCGGCGGCACTGCCTTGCTCCTTTATTACGATTTTGAGCTAAGTTACATGTATAAACAGGTCAGTCTACCTAGAACATCCAAGTTATATAAAACTCTTCTAACGATGTAAAAACAACGTCATAACAGTATTTTATCGATACTTCACTGAGAAACAAAACGCCTTGATCTTGAACTGAACCTCGTATTAAAATTACTCGAATGAATGCTTAGTATTGATTTACTTCCGCATTATATACCCAACTTTTTAGTATGGCTCATTTTGTAATTGAGAAATCGTTAGTTTAAATCTCGGGTAAATTGCTATACTTAGATTTCCTTCAAAATATTATTGAAAGCAAAATGGAGGATGTTAAAATCAGGCTCAGGCAAATAACATAACTGGCGAATGATTATATGATACACATGAAATCATGTAAACAAAAATAATATAATATTTACTATCACGTTTAATCGTAAACAGTAAGTATTTTTAAACATTTTAGTTTGCGAAAGTAAAAAAAAAAAATTTCATTCTTACGTTTATTTCAAACGTTCTAATTTTTATCGTATGAAGAAAAAAATAAAAATAAAAAATAAATGAAAAAAAATTGCGTTATACTCGTAAATGGGCGTAAAATTTCTATAACGGGAAAGGGATAGCAGATAGAATGTACTGATGAATTTAATGACGTTTAACTAAAATTCAAGAATTTTATTCGGTTTAAAAAGAAATTTGCACTGACGTTTTCAAAACATACTTCCAAAAGAAACTATAATTAATGGTATCTCGAAATCTGCTAAAAACATTGGACTCCGATTTTGGAAGATGCAATCAGACACGCTTTCCTTTCGAACATGATATTGAATTTGATTTAATAAGTTACAATATTCCCTCGAGGGTTTGCCCTCGTTTTATTGTTTAAGAAAATATTTGGATGAATTTGACATTTATTATTTAGTTAGGTACATACATTTTAACATCACACTATCACTCTCACAGTCATTTTCATTGATAAGTATTTAATGTAGAATATATTAGCTCGTTTTCGTATGACATATGTAGTTACTTAAACTTTATTTAAACACTAATTAATTGAGACGCTGCGGCCTGAATAGATAATTCAGTGACACCGTATACTTATAGTGCCCATAAGAACATTTTAAGTAATTTTTTATCGCATCGAGACGATGCATTCATTGTGTGACATGCGGCCATAATAGGCCGCATACCACATAATACACAAGTACAACAATGTGTTTGTTGTACTTGTGTATTATGTACAAACAAACATACATAAATATGTAGGTATTACTTCAATAGCTTGTTACTTTATGACTGCATATTGAAAACGTACAAACTTGCAAATATTTTAAGGATGAATAAAAAGGATTCGAAATGCGAAATATATAAATAATGTACAATAAAATGAACTTACCTAATATATATATTGATTTTTTATAATTGATTGCATAAATATTGATTGATGTTCACAGTTATAGAAATTGAAGTAAGTAGGTATACATATTTAACTACCTACCTACGTAAATACTATTAAGCAATTACACTCATCAGGTAATTAGATTAATAGTCAATTTTATACAATTACTTATTAATTTATGTATACTTAATCATTGTTCACGATAAATAAAACTAAATGTTGAATCTTAATTAATCATAATATTTGAAATAAATGTTTTTATTTACACACACAAATAATAAATTAAAATTACTAATTTAATGACATTGAATTTAAAAAATGTTCACCTGTAATCGATATTTTCTGCAACAAACACATAATTCACATGTGTCATGGAAACCATGAATAGTGTTAAACAAATCCATAAATATTGTAAATATTGAAACTTCCCAAAATGCTCCAACAAATCCTTTTCTTTGCGATGCGTTTCTTCTGTAGCGGACGCTTCTACCGATACAGTCATTTTTTGCGAATCAAGATTGTATATTTAAAAGTTAAATTTCAAACCACGCGCGTGTTACGATATGCTGGTATCGTACTAATTTAAATACGTGAACTGAATAAACTTTACGCCTCAATAACAGGATTCCGGTCCATCGTGACAGACATCGTCTGCGGCGAGAGTTCTATACTAGACTGAACTTGCTTTATGACCAATGAAGAAGTATTATACTCAAATGTATACAACACAGACTGTATAAGAGTGAGAAGCTTTTTAGAGAAAATATACGCTGTTACGTCACTTTACTGCGGTTTTTTTTTCTGACGTAATCTACACCCTGTAGACGTATTAGTCGCTTGATAATTTGTTCATACCTTTTAGAGGTACTTGAAAAATGTTACAGATAACATAAGTAATAATAATTTTATTTGCGTAAAATGTGATAAAAAAGAGTGGTACATGAGGGGTGGTTACGATACACATTTCACCAAGAAATTGAAAAAAAAAGACAATTGAGGATTGTAAATATAAATTGAAATTAAATAATACACACAATACTTACAAGAGTAAAATTAAGAATCTACAATAATGTAGTATTTATCATACATATTACACTTATGAAATAGAAACACTGACAGTCTGACTCAGGAGGTCAGTTATTTTTTAATTTGCTGACAGAATAAAAACTATGGCTTATTAAGATAATTTGATTTTTCATTGATTAACTTTGTACTATATTTTTACATTTATTCAGCTATCCCTTTTGGACTACTCTGATGCACCTACACACTAGTGGATGTTATTTTTTAACCAACACCTTTTTACCTTTGAACAAAACACATAACTATAAAAACCAACTTATTATACCTACTTAATAACTTAATCTTTTTCTTCCGTCCAAAAATATCCTCTGAGGAAGGGTCCGGTACCTGGCACGTTCTCGGGCCTTGGTTGACGATGGCCTATTGCAGCCTTTTAAATATAAATATATGTCTGTAGGTACACTCTGAACTCGTGGAACAGACAAATGTTTGTAGGCGCCAGCTAGCCTTGGCACTCGATGCAGCGAAACGGTGATAAAGACAGACAAATGGTTGTACGCAACGGCAATGCACGTTTCTTATATTACATGTGTAATGCCTAGTTTACATGCGTGCATAGGCTTGACATACGTCCATAAGTTCCAAGTCTTTACAAACGTTTGGATGCTATTTAGACACTTGCGAGTGTGCTATTGTGTTCCGGACAGGCAAACATAGCAGACGTGGACATATTTTTATTCAAAATATAAAAGGCGGCACGAAACTAAAAAATATATACGATCGTATTCTCTAGCCCTACTGCTCAACTAAACTGCACAATCAGTAAAGCTTAATGTTGATTCCCGACTGCTCAACTACAATATTTGTAATATCAAATTGAGCAGTGGGTAACAAGCACGCGCCAACGTGTAAATACGTCGCAAGCGCTTGCCGCGAGCTTCCTTTGATTTGTGTTCAAAAACCGATACTAGTACCGATCGACGACGAGCAAATGCGAATCGAGCCAAACACCCCGTTTACACGGCCTATAAGACGCGGCTACGGGATAAGGCTACGCATTAAGGGTAAACCCTTAATATTACAGTACTTTTTTGACGTTAGAACATAAATATTATACTACAAAATATAAAAAAGTACTACGTGATATTTTGAGCAACACACAGAGTTGAAAATATGGCAAGATATGGAATACGACGAGACAAAACAATACTTACACTTCCTATAAATAAGTGCCTTACTCTTGCCACTGTACTAGTACTCGTAGTATTGTATCATCCTGAGATCCGAAAATTTTAGTAGAAAGGGAACTTAGATACACGCGGTTGATATGCCATTATGTAGATAGGTCTGGGTAGGAGACTAATGTGTCGCATAAGGGTAAAATGATCGATACAATTTGTATTAAATAATATTAAATAATGCAAAACATGCCAAGGTTTTTTACAATTATATTTATTTTCACGTCAATTATTTTATTAAGGTACAATTCTAATTTCTAAAATAATGGGAACTAATTTAAACCATGGCGTGCGAGTACGTGAAAACCCCAAATGTCATAGTATATACGCACGGAAGAGCTTTAAAAAACATCTCCGAGCAATAATCAAGCCAGATTATGACGATACGCGATATTATGACCTAGTAAGACCTCAAATAAGACACTAACACAAAAAACAAGCAAGTTGAAAAGAAAGTATTGAGTAGTTGGATGCTCGGGTGTATTGAGCACCAGTTAACTGGTGCTCACAGTTAAAGCTTTCATTTCAATACAGCCCAACTCAAAAATTCCTTACTTTGACACATGTGACACTTACTTACTGTACATTTAAATTTAATTTTACGAGTTTATAAATTATCCGATGGAGTCATTGAACTAAAAGAAGAGTAGTAAGAAGAGTATATAAATGAAGACAAGTTATTGATCGATGATTTTGGCTTCAGGCTTGTTTCTGTACAAATAGGTGATCATCCTAGGCAAGCCGAGATGGTTATTCATATCAAAGATAAACAAAGATAAAGCCAGGTTGTTTTCTGCATTTTAGGCTAACTATGTAAACGGACCACTTTGACTTTATAAGCATAGATTATAAGTAAGTACATATTTACACAATCAGATAATATAAATTAAAAAATAAGTTAAATTCTCAAAAATTTAACCATCAATTACAAATTAATTAACTGGCTTAGCTGTAACCGGTTTAGATCTATCTGGTTTAAATTTCCGCAATCTTCAGTTTTTGTACAAATGAAAAAAAAAATTGTTGTTTATAATAATATATCAATCATCTCCTTATTTTTTTTTAAAAACATTGTCACTATATATAAAACTTACTAGTAGGTCAAAATGCGTCAAAAATCCTTTGAATACAGTATTTTTTACTTGTATGCAGAACACGAACTTTAACCAAAAAATTTATATATATATATATTATGTCTAAATCCTAATACGTACACGTAAATGTTTGTTGCCATTGCCCATTCTGCTGCCACTGACCATTTGAAACTACTTTGTCATGTCTTGATTTCGCAATTCCTTAACAGAATTTACTCTATATATTTTTTTGGAACTTGTTAGAAGCCGAGAACAATAAATTAGTTCAGTTTTCATTCTTTTTTGACGAACTTTATATACTTTTTAGATCACTATCACTAAAAAATTACCATTCAGCGCCTGCTTGTTCTTTCTGTATAAACTATTTGTGTGTCGGATAAACCGAAACCAACCAGGCGTTATCCAAGCTATACACTGTTATGCATTTCGAAAGTTTAACAAACAGTATTAGACGTTTTGTAAATTTATGATTTAATGAGTTTTATCGTTCTCCCTTTAATTATATATTTTTCGAAACTAAAATAACTTATTTTGGTTAGATCATTGTTGATGTAATGTATGTTTGGCTAACAAGTTTAAATAACTGTATTTAGATGTGTCACAGCTTTGACGGCGTAAGTATACTAAACTAAAAATGTGATAATATAAAAATTATCATATTTTCTGACTTAAAGCTCAGAATAAGCACATTATTAGATTAAGTAATAATTCAGAATCCAGTTCGTTCAGGTGACCGATCTAGTTGCATTTTTGGTATTCAAATTAATATGACTTCATTGTCGAAATATAATCTAGGTATGCTAACATAACACTATTATAATACTTTCATCTGTTTACAATTTATCTAAAATATAGTTTTTGTTTCCTTTTTTAAATGTAAATTCTACATTTTAGATTTGTTATAACTTCAATCAGCGAATATCGCTAATTATAAATTACTAAATACAAATTATATAATATAAGATAAAACTACTTTCTAAAAGGCCCGGCAACGCATTTGTAACTCGAGTTGCAGGCGTTCAGGCGGTGGTAGTCACATTCC
Source organism: Arctia plantaginis (assembly GCA_902825455.1). Taxonomy (NCBI): domain Eukaryota; kingdom Metazoa; phylum Arthropoda; class Insecta; order Lepidoptera; family Erebidae; genus Arctia; species Arctia plantaginis. The sequence continues at coordinate 15,739,234 of CADEBD010000422.1, forward strand.
ATCAGGGCCTCAAATCTGGTATTTTATGTTTACGCCAAGCCAGTGTCATACCACTGACACGCTATTGAGATGCCATCGAGTAGCCATTGGCATCGGTATAAATATCGGTAGTTGAAAATATATTACGTTTTTTGAGGAAATGATTTATTTGTTTTTATTATAATAACTGATTAAAAGAAATAAATAAATTAAAATAACTTATTAAAAAAATAAAATTAAAAAAAAAAGAAATTAGGCTTGGCGTAATAGCAAAATTGAGGCCCAGGGTAACTCGTCTGCTCGTCTGCCCCCTCTTACATAAAAAACAAGTGCACTTTTTAAAGAAACATATTGTGTGACTTATCAACAGTCTGTGTAAGGTATCAAGAGTCGTGAGTACTTGTAATATCAAACTACAACAACCCAGAAGTTCATTTCTTAAATCAAATGTTATAGCAGGGCGGCCTTTGCGGGTGGCGAGCAGGACAACCAGTAACAACAACACAAAGACAACTATGTTTATTTGAACTTCGCGCCGTACGCCTCGTATTAAACTCACGTCACCTATATTCATGCGCAGGCTAGATTTACGTTCGGAGATTTCCTGTTTCATTCCGCCTGTCATTTTGACAAGCTACCAGTGTCGTGTCAACTGTCAACTCTCGTCGACTTATGCTTTTGTATTCGAGGAGCAGTGTGTTGTGTTCCGTTGAGAATCGAATTGTGCTGAGTTGGTGACGCGGTTGCATATTATACTCGGTGTTCCACTTACTTCATCTTCATTTTTTTTGAGGTCGATTCAAACAAAAATTATTACAGACGTGAAATTTATTTATGAAACAAATATCAATCTATGTGTACAAAAGGGATTATCATTTCAGGACTGCGTCACAGTCCTGAAATTTACAGTTCTGTTTTTGGTTTACCTTAACCGTTCAGTTATTTTGACTCTCCATTAGTAGTCAAATTAATTTTATTTAGCAACACTTTTGTAATTGACGTTAAGTTTTGCATGCGTTGCCATGTTAGTGCTTTTATCTCCAAATGTGGTAAAAACATGAAAGAGAAGATAATTTTAAAATGTTACTCACATTATTGTTATTATGAGAGACTGGCATGATATTAAGTATGCTTTTGTAATCAATATAGTATTTTTGCATCAAACTATAATGAGTTTGATTGCCACTATTGTCCATGAGACAAAATATGACGTTTAAGTCATTTTATTGAAGTGTTACTGAATGAATTTAAAATTACTGAAATTATTGGTTTGTTGCACTTTCTCGTCTTAATAAGTTAATCAATAATTTTTGTTTTTCAATACTATTTATTTAGATTTTACTTTAAATGATTTTTATACGAAAATTTTATTCAAGCGCTGGCAACACTAGTTTGGCATTTCGAAATGGCGGTCAATGTTTTACTGCAGTAAACAATAATTATTTGTATAAGTTACGTACATAAAAATGCACATAAAACAGGTAAAATATCATTTATTAGTGATATTTATCTTAATATGTAAAAAAATTCAGCTTAGTTTGTTCTTAAAGTATTTATTATTGTAAAGTGACGCGTATTTATGCTAACTGCAACTGTTTCCAGGTTATAATCCAAGGATTCAAGAGTTATCGTGAGCAAATTGTGGTAGAACCGTTCGATAAGCGGCACAATGTAGTCGTTGGACGTAATGGTTCAGGGAAGAGTAACTTTTTCCATGGTTAGTTGCACGCTTAAAACTGTCTAAGTACCTAATAGTCAGTGTACATTATGCCTCTAAACATAAACAATAAACACAAGTATCCCCTTTAAAATGCGTGCCTCTTTAAAAAGAAATCTACGTGATCTATAGGCTAATGTGTTTGTCTAATTGTTTTTGTTTATTTTTCCAGCTATACAATTTGTATTAAGTGATGAATTTTCACATCTCAGACCAGAGCAGCGACTTGCTCTGTTACATGAAGGGACAGGACCTCGAGTCATATCTGCCTATGTGGAGATTATTTTTGATAATTCAGATAATAGAATTCCCGTAAGTTTTATTTAATTTTATCTCAGTTACCTCATTTAGTGTTAATTTACGTTTTGTTTTTTAATATGAACTTTAAATAATATTAAACTTGTAGTAAAGTTTTATTTATATATTAAATGATAATTATATGTAATACATGTTTATATTTAATTTAAATACTACCATTCACATTCTTTTTTAGATTGAAAAAGATGAAATATTCCTGCGTCGAGTTATTGGCTCAAAGAAGGACCAGTTCTTCCTCAACAAGAAAGTGGTGCCTCGGTCTGAGGTACTCAATCTTTTAGAGAGTGCTGGCCTGTCAAACTCTAATCCGTACTATATTGTCAAACAGGGTAAAGTAAGTATCACACTAAGCCTAATTTAGTTAATGGTAAGGCTTTATTACTGTAGGCTTATAATAAAAGTAATAAATAAGCCTGTTTGTTTTTAAAATAAGCTAGTTTATAAATAAATGTATTTTCCAGTCCAATAATCTTGCAACTAGTACAAGACTGTGCTAACTTTTAATAAATTAGTTCACATTTCAGTTTATTTACACACATTAGTTTATTTTTAGAAAATATTCAAATAACCAAGCGCTGGACAAGCTCATAGTTCTGTATTATATAATTTATTTATTTCATTTTAAGAAGGCTTACAGACTAATAACAAACTTTGCTTAAGTAAAAATATCAATAAAAAGGTTGCTTATAACAAGCCTCCACATATGTATAAGAAATATATTATAATAAAATAATGAATAATGATAATGATATATTAATGTTGATAATGTAGACTACTACAAGGTCAGAAGTCTAGTAAATCCTAATTATATTTGCTTAATACGTATATAACACTGCTATACTATTATAACAAAGTATATTATTATAATCGTACAGTTTTTGGTTAAATAATTGCATTTCACTAAATGTAATTACAGATTAATCAAATGGCTATTGCGCCTGATTCACACAGGCTGAAGTTACTACGTGAAGTGGCAGGAACCAGAGTATATGATGAACGTAGAGAAGAATCTGTCACAATACTCAAAGAAACTGTTGGAAAGGTAAATCAAGAATATTTTCAGGTTTTTATATATTACAAAGATGATGAACAAACAAAGGACCGGCCTTATGAAAAGCAGTGAGACTTAGCTGGAGGAGTGTAAATAATTACTAACTTATTAAACTCCATCAGGTTCAAGTTAAAAAATTACAGTGCTTATTATATTACCATGCTGTTGTAACGCAACGTGAAACACTCCTTAAGCACAATACTTACTCCTGGCATTTTTACACAAATTTTGATTTAAGATATCTATACTTAATTGATTTAAGTTATCCATACTTAAAATTGTAGGTGGAGAAAATTAATGAATTTCTGCAAACAATAGAGGAACGTCTGAAAACATTGGAAGAAGAGAAGGAAGAATTGAAAGAGTATCAGAAATGGGACAGAGCACGACGCGTTTTAGAGTTTATTATACATGACACGGAGCATAGGGAAAATAAACGGAAACTAGAAGAGGTATGTGAAAACAATTACATTTTTGTGATATTCTGTATATATGTAAGGCTGCCATCCATCTGGGTTTTCCTGGATTCTGCCTAGTTTAGAGAGTTTTCGGGGACTGTCTAGGTGGGGTTTAATTTGAAGTCTATGTTTAAAGTTTTCTTGTCTTTGGACGCAATGGACGCAATGTTGATCACCAACTCATAGTCTCTTAAAAGTGTCCGATCTTAAGTTTCTTAGAGATATTTTATGTTCAAAATATGATTGCTGATGAAAACTTTAAGGACTGTTTTTTTTTTCTTAATTATCTTACGATCAGGCATATTGTGACTATAAGCAGATGAGGTGTGGGCAGTGTTGTCGTTCAGGGCGTCGCTTCCAATGGAGCTTGCTCTATCCTTGTATTTACCTGGATTTTTAGAAACCCGCTCGCGCCGCTTTTTGAGCCGACGTATGGTTTCAGGTATAGTGAGCTGTCCCGCTAACTCGTTCGGATGCTTTGATAACCTCCACTTTTAGCTAACTTCATGGGCTACTTCATTCACAACTAATTTTGTGCCAGACTCGGTCGAAGGCTTGGTGAATGTCGAGAAAGACTGAGGAGTAGTACTCTTTCTTTTCCATTGCCTTCCTAATTTCGGATGAATTCGGATGATTCGGATTAAGGACTGTGTAAAAAAATAAAAATATGACTGAAATGATGTCTTATAAATTATTTCTTTAAGATTGTTTTAACGGAGTATGTTTTTTGTTTAACCAAAGAAAAAATAATTTAAGATTGTCAAAAGCACACTACTATTTTTCAAGTTTTTCAAAACTGTAAGATTCTTTTTTGTCACTGACTTCTATGAAAAATAACTGAATAAAAGTTGGTTTAAAAATAAATAGACTAAATTAAAAAAAAAACTGGTGACATGTCTTGTTTGGGCTCTTAACTCCAAAATCGGAGTATTTTAAGCTTTTATCCTGGTTGACAAATTTTATAGATGGCAGCCCGCAGGCCCACAGTACACAAATATTTCCATCTGTAAAATAAGTAATGATTTGTAGGTAAATCTTTTAGTTTTGGTACACACATTTACAAACTGTACAGAAAATTATTGTTATTAAGATGAATGCTCACCTACTATCCAACTTTTTAAGCAACAATGTGTTAGATGAATGACTGTCGCTATCTTTTTTTTCAACTTTTCTCAAATTATTATAATTCAACTTCTGAATATTGTCTGATTAATATGATCTGATCACATAGTAGTAAAAACTACATTTCTTATTAAATTAATATGCATTGATATTTTCAGTTAGAGAAAATGAGGTCTAACAGTGGCAAAGAACAGCAACATTATGCTGATCTGGTGAGAGAGGCTCAAGATCATGTGAGAGAATCAAACAGGTAACTGAATACTTTTGTTTTTAGAAAATTAGTGTCGTAGTTAGCGGTATCATTCTAATCATCACCGACCAAAAACCGCACGCCGTCTGGTGCATCAGCAGGCGGGAACCAGGTACCCTAGGAAGGATCCCTGGTACCCCGACGGAGGTTTCCATTTTCACCCATTAGATTATAATACAGCCATATGTGAGATGTGTTCAGTTATTATAAATTATTATAATCTTACCCAGAAAACTAAAAGAAGCTCGGAAAGACGTGGCAGCAGCTCGTGAAGAAAAAGACATACTGTCTACTGAACAGCAACAAATGCTGCGAGAGAAAACTAAACTAGAGCTTGGCATTAAGGATTTGTCAGATGATGTGGATGGAGATAATAAATCTAAGGTAAGATTAAGTTGAGTGAAGAGAGTATTTAAGTGGACTATGTCTTATGACATAGTCAACTTTACATACATATTTAGTACTCGTATATAAACAGTAATTGGGCAATTTTGCTAAATCTTAATTTGCTGTCAGAAAGTAAGATAAGTAAATGTATTTTCTGAGCTAAGATAATATTGAAAGCTCTTGCAGTAACATACACGCTCATATGTTTTTCAATAATTTCATTGATCAAGCTAATTTAGCTCATTTAATCCATTTACTACATTTTTACATCTCTTTTTTATAAAAAAAAAAGTTCTTTGTGTCTCTATGCAACAAAGGTTAGATGAAAGATACCCAATGTGCTATTTTGTACCTCAACTTCTGTCTCAAAGTGAAAAATATTTAAGAGCTTACACATATATAAAATGGTTTTCAGGAAAGAGCCGAAGCCGAACTGGAACGTCTTCGCCAGCAAATATCAGAGAAGGAACGTGAGCTGGAAGAACTAAAACCTAAATACGAAGAGATGAAGGCTCGTGAAGAAGAGTGTACAAGAGCTTTAGCATTGAATCAGCAGAAAAGACAAGAGTTATATGCAAAACAAGGTAGAGGGACACAGTTCACATCGAAGCAGGACAGAGATCGATGGATTGAAAAAGAACTCAAGTAAGCCTTGCATATGTTTAATCTAAAATTCTGATTTTTTATTTGGCGCTTTTTAACAGCGGTAATCAAAATTTTACATTTATTGTAAAGATTATAAGCCGCTTTCAGCTTTTGCCTAGGGACAAAAAGATCATTTTTGTGATGCAGCAGATGTAAGAGTTTGAATTTAAGAAGATTGAAAAATACATTCTGTGTTTTAATAAACATGTGTTTTAAACTTTAAATTTGTTTGCCTAATTAAATACCATTTCTTACGAGTAACATTACAGTATAAGTACATGAAAACTTTGTTTACACATTTTAATGTTATTCTATATATTTAGGTCTCTCAACAAACAGTTAAAAGATAAAAAGGACCATGAAGCTAAACTCCGGGACGATCTCCGACGTGACGCGACGAAACTAACTGAACTGGAAAAAAGGATTGAAGAGACTACGAAAGAGATGGAGAGACAAAGGGTTGCTATTGACGAACACAATAAACAGTACTACGAATGTAAGAAGAAAAAGGATCAAGAACAGAGCGCTAGAAAGTAAGATTTGGCCAGAACAAAATATCGTACACCAACTTTATTTATTTTTTAATGTTGATGCTATATAAACTAGTAGGTATTTGTAAAGTATTAATGTATACAGAGATACCAATCAAATAATGGGCTAATTGTTACATTTTTTGATACATCTGAATTTTTAATATAACATATTTCGTTATATTTTTCCAGTGAACTTTGGCGTAAGGAAACTTCGCTAACACAGAATTTATCATCTTTAAAAGATGACTTGTCGAAGGCTGATCAAGCACTACGATCTATGGCTGGCAAGGTAAAATACTTCCTTTAATTACAAATTAAATAGTAAAATATGCATGGTATTTTTACAAAGTTTCAAGCAACTCCACTAAGTTTGATGTATGAAGTTATTCGCAATACAAGTTTTGTATGTTAGAACTAGAAAAGTAAATTAATTTTCATACTTAAATTATGAGTCAGTTTTTTTATCTCGACATTTTTTTCAGCCTATCCTGAACGGAAGGGACAGTGTGCGCAAAGTGCTCGAGACGTTCCAGGAGAGAGGAGGCGAGTGGGCCAAGATTGCCACTCAGTATTATGGACCCGTCATCGAGAATTTCACATGTGACAAGACTATTTATACTGCTGTTGAAGTGAGTTATACTAATGTAATTTGGCGCACAAAAAACAACCTGGTTAGGTAAAATACACAGTTTATCGATTTAGACACAGTTCTGCTAACATCACATTTCAGATTGGCCCCAAGTAGGTATCTGCGTCGACATGTCTAGATAATACAGTGGGCTGCTATTGCTCATTCAATTAGTACCTATGTAGGCGTACGTTAATTTGATATAGTGACGATAAAAGCTAACTACCTCATACTTAGCTTACACGCGGGAGTTGTCTTATAAAAAAAAAAAATAGTACATAATTATTTACTGGTATTATAATAGCACTATGCAGAATAACAGCACTGCAGAGAGAAGGAAAACTTGACACAAACCCTATACCAATCCGTCTGGCCAGCGTGGTATAGTAGGCCAAACCCTCCTTTCTAAGGAAAGGCCTACGTCCAGCAGTGGACTATTAAAGGTTGTTGATGATTATAGTAGCGGTTTCTTAAAACAAGATAATAAAAACTGTACTATATCGTAGCCATTTTAACATAACATGTAGTTTTGCTTGTTAGTCTTTCATAATTATACCTCAGTTTTATATCTACAATAATATACTATATTTAAGGTGACAGCTGGTAATCGTCTATTCCATCACATCGTAGAATCAGATACGGTCGGCACAAAGATTCTGAAGGAAATGAACAGGCAGAGTCTCCCGGGAGAGGTTACCTTCATGCCTCTTAACCGATTGCAAGTGAGGGACATGGTGTACCCAAGTGACAATGTAAGTTTATATTTGTACTTTAAATCACACCCAAAGAACGTTATATGTAGTCAGTGGCGGCCTTAGCCATTGCGAGGAGGGGGCGGGTAATCATTGCGAGGTCCTTGTCTTTGCGGAATTAGTTGAATTTGTGTTCCGTATTTGGCAACAATAGGATATACGCAGTCTGGAGACGTTCTTAAAAAAATGTTTTAAAAAATAGCTTGCTTTGCATTATGTGGGGCTACAAATGAAACTGGCGAAATGACAACTATACAGGTGTGTCTGTATTAATAGGAATTTGACTGCACGGAAGGCCCGGTATAAACCAAAGCAGAAGAGAGAAGTTGTTTTGAATAACCAATCAGATTTCGTTATTTCCACATCTCATCTTCGCTTAGCTTCGGTGGAAATGGATCAAGCGGAGAGTAGAGATGTCTAATTTTTCCATAGAACTTTGTGCGGCGCGGCAGAGCGGAGATGTGTGTAGTTGGCGGCCAGGCTGTCTTCTCCCAGCAAACTCTTTTAATAGTGTGGCATATTCGCCATGACTGTGCATTTTATATGGTTTCTTATCCAGAATCTATGTTGCCGTCGATAATTTAAATATTGAAGAATTAATCCTATTCCTTCAACCTCTAATTACCCTTCCTCAAGCAAATTAAGATATAACTATTGTGACGACATGAATTTTTCCTTTCGTAGCTACAGGGACTTGACAGTACAGTACTTAACTGGTTTCGAGCTCTCACAGCTTTATCTCTGCTACAAAATATAACCTGCGAAGCTTGCAGGTGGAAATAACCTGTCAGCTTCGCAGCCCATCTCCTCTCATCTCGTCTCCTCTCTGCTTTGGTGGATACGATCGCCACGCGCTTACTACTACGCTAAGGGTTATGGGTCCGGGATGTTATGCGGGAGTAATCTTTTATTTAAAAAAAAAAACATTATATTAAACTATAATACAGTGACATAAATAAAGAATAAGAGTCATCATGGTACAGTACACCCTGTTTTCAGTATATTAACAACAATTATTATATTTACGTTAATACTACAAGTATCATTATTTATTTTTTTATACATAAACTACTTCCAGAATGCCATAGCCATGGTACAAAAGCTAAAGTACGATCTGAAGTACGCAAAGGCGATGAAGTACATATTCGGCAAGACGCTCATCTGTAGGAACCTGGAGTGTGCCACGGAGTTGGGCAAGCAGTTCCACCTTGACTGTGTCACCCTGGAGGGAGATCAGGTAACTACCGGACACATTTGTGATTATTATAAAATACCAATGTAAATTATGTTGCGTTTTTTTCTTTTCGAAAAACAATATGTAGTGTCTTTAAAATATCAAATGCCATGCACTGTAAATAGAAAATTAATGTTTTTATTCATATATTGTCAGAAATGTATAATTATTTTAATTTTTTAATGTAAAACAACAGGTATCTTCCAAAGGATCTCTAACCGGTGGTTATTTCAATCAATCCCGTTCACGATTAGAAATGCAGAAAACTCGGTCTGAACTAATGGAGCAAATCACCACCTTGGAACAAGAGCTGAGTACCCTGAGACAAGAACTGAACAAGACTGAAACCAGTATCAACACCATTGTGTCAGAAATGCAGAGGACAGAGACTAAGCAGGGGAAAGCTAAGTGTGTATTTGGTATTATACTCTGATATAAGTAGAATATCGACAATAGCTACTAGACCAGCAAAAGGAGGGTTTTCTAAAAAAAAAGATATTTTTTTTAAGACACCTATCTAGTCGACTCCTTTTCCTGGTCTATACCTAATTAACTTCTTTATAAAGTCTGCCTTCTAAGTGTAAGATATAGACTTTGCTCCAAATGTCAAATGTCCTTCAAGAAAAGAGCGTACTCCTTCCTAAAAGGGCCGGCAACGCGTTTGTGACTCCTGAGTTGCAGACCTTCATGGGCGGCGATGCTCACTTTCCATCAGGTGACCCGTCTGCTCGTCTGCCCCCTCTAACATTAAAAAAAAATGTACAACTCATTTTCAAATAAGTTGTTCATTAATTAATGTTTGTCATATTAACATATACAAAAACTGCATATGCTTAATAAATGCTCATTCGTCAAATTGTCATGTCAATAGTAAATGCATAAACTATTATTAAAGAATTTACAACAAAATTAACAATTTGTTAGCTTTTAACTGATGAAATGATGTAATATCATGGTGCGTTGCGTTTTGTATATGTATATTTCTTATGACTAGATTCATAGAGTGAAATACCGAAATATTTACCAGGGACATCTTCGATAAGGTAAAAGCCGACATTCGCCTAATGAAGGAGGAGCTGGCCTCGATAGAAAGGTTCCGCGGGCCTAAGGAGCGGTCTCTGGCGCAGTGCCGCTCAAGCCTCGAAGCCATGCAGGCCACCAAGGAGGGGCTGGAGTCAGAATTACATCAGGTTACTAATGTTCATACGTAAAATGCTCCCAATAATTATTCTCCTTTTATTTGATACCTAAAGTTGGTGCAATTTTAAATTATTTTTTTTGTGGGCTATCACCTAAGGGATGCCAAATTAATAAATAAAGAACAGAACTTATTACAATTTATCATGATTTCATCACATTAAAGTCATTGATACTTTTTAAAGTTAATTGTTAAATTTCTTGTGTAATGTGTAATTGACTTGCAACATCAGGACGCTCAAATTTTACAAAGACTTACATAACCAAGGTTACTACAATTTTCCATTACTAATTATTAATTTATAAACCCACAGGAACTGATGGAGCAGCTATCGACCGCAGACCAGGGCAAAGTGGATGAGCTAAATGACGCGATACGTCGTCTCACTCAAGAGAACAAAGAAGCGTTCAGTGCTAGGATGAACTTGGAAGCCACCAAAAACAAGCTTGAGAATCTGCTCACAAACAACTTAATTAGGTAAAGTAAATGCATATACATGTCAAAATAAATAGGGTCTGACGCGATGATGTTTACCCGGTAGATTATTTTGACAGGACAGGACAGTAATTAGTCCCAAAAGACTTAGGTTTATGATACCCTACTAAACTATAAGATATAATAACAAATAGAAAAGATAAATAGTTTTGTTGGTATACTACCAAGAAAACAAAAGAAAAAATAATCTTACACTTACTAATTTTACTCAACATTATACCTAAACGTACTTATGATACGTGATACCTAAACGTATATACAAATACTGCATCAGTTTTAAACAAAACTTATAAAATATTGCTTTAATTTGGATTTTATCTTTTTCTGTGATATGCTATTACATAAATCTGAGTGTAAGTTATTAATATGTCGAGGGACAATATAGGCGGTAGTCGCTCGTCCTTCGTATTATTGGCTCGCTGTGTGTGAAGCCGATTCTTGGAATTTTCCCGATGGACAACAGGATGCTTGATGATTCCTCTTAAGGATTCGTTGAAGAATTATTCCTTTAATAATTAATAATGCACTTGACTGTGAATTGGTAAAACTGTGCAATATTTAAAGAGGAAAAAAAATGAAATTGATTTTTTTATTATGACAAGACTGGTTTTTAGAATTATTACTTGTGGTTTACAAATATTATCTAGATAAATTTTATAAGTACGTCCGTAATTACTAAGGCCATACTGTGTACGAGATTCGGCCAGTGCGTAATAAAACATTAGCTTCAACTTGTACGGGATGCCACATTATCTCCCTCCGTGGTTAGTTTAGATATACTATGGAAATACCTACATAAAGCTAGTTGTTGTATAAAGTCAGACAAGTTTACATCCTTATTTACCCTTGATTCAATGCATATATTATTAGATTCTTCTAACTTAAAAATATTTTCATTTTATCTCGACTAGACGCAAAGATGAATTGGTGCAAGCTCTGCAAGAGATATCTGTGGAAGATCGCAAGCGTCGTTTGGCGAACAGTAAAGCTGATCTTACAGCCACCGAGAAACGTATCAAACAGATTAACAAGGAGCTGGAAGAAGTAGAGAGGAAAGTACAAGCCGCTGTCAAGAACGAAAAAGCTTTGAAAATTGAACTTGATAAGTGGAGGAATAAGGTATGGTGCTAAGTTAGGTCATTATATAATCTAATTACTGTACCTGATCGTGACTGCTGTGCTAGAGGGACGTGGGTTTGATTCTCCCCCAGGACAAATAATTGGCTGATGAACACTAAGAATGTTCAATTTAAATATAATATTTAGTAATACACAAGTATGTTTATCAGCAGTCTGCCTCCTTAGGGACCAGAAGGCCTTATGTGAAATATATCAGGTTATTAATAAAAGAAAGTGTAAGTGTAATGTCTGCTGTCAAAATGATACAAATTTGTTTCAATTGCCAATTTTAGCTTTGTGTAACTCAACTGATCCATATTTATAATCTTTTCTTTTTCTGTCGAGTAAACCACAGAGTATTTCACCATAGTGTTTAGCACTGCGCTATATTGCTTATATGCTTAAGACATTTATAATAATTATAATCGTAATCTCGTCTCATGTGTTTTTCTATGCTAATTCATTATAAATAAAAAACCTTAGATATATATTTGATTTAGTATTATGATATGTGAACAGGAAAAAGAAGCTCAAGACAAAATGGAGGAGGATGCGAAAGGGCTGGAAAAGATGGCATCCAAGGAAGTGTTGCTACAGGAGAAGATACAAGAGTCTCTCGACAAGATTGCTGCCCTGGGAACATTGTCTAATGCACCCGAACTACACGCTAAATACCAGAAGATGTCCCTCAAACAGGTAACTTCACATTTTAATTTATTTTTATAAGAGGGATGTTAACAGTTAATGGTTGTGCGTTGACACTTACCCTTAGAGTGTAAGAATAAGAACCTCCCAGAATTACAATCCCCCCAAACAATTCTTTTTTAAAGACAACTGCCGCACTAGAAATAAATCCTGTGTCGCGGGGTACTTTACAAACATACATGAAACCCACACAAATAACACTCAGACTCACAATTTGTGGATAACATATTAAGTGTTGTCCCTTGTGGGGATCGAACCCACAGCACTCAGCGTAGTAGCAAGCGGCGTGGCCGCTTAAACCACTACGCCATTCGTGCAGTCAGAGAGTTAGGGAGCTAGTTAGCGATAATCACACTGACTCGGTGAAACATAATAAAAGAATAGTTTAACACCGGTGTTCTGTGAGGCCATGGTGTAACTCCGGTCGCACCGGGGCAAGTGTTTCGAAGCATATAAGTACTGTGTTATCCCAGGTTCCACGGATTATTGTGAAATATTATGTCTTGCTGAGCGAAATGCTTGTTCTTCAAAAGATTACTTTAGATATTATGACTTTTGTAATCACTAATAACCTACAGTGGTTTTTTTTTATAATTTCATGTATAATAAATAATAATCATAACTAAAACTTTTATTCATAAAACGTTGTATTATATCTTCTATGCAGCTTTTCAAAGAGCTAGAAAAAGCGAATCAGCATTTGAAGAAATACAACCACGTGAACAAAAAAGCCTTGGACCAGTTCATCAGTTTCTCAGAACAGAAGGAGAAGCTATACAAACGTAAAGAAGAACTTGATATTGGGTAAGTAGAACATATTTTTAAAATATAATCTCTTTGTATGATCTCTATATAGCTAAAAATAAACAAACTGTTAGAACTCCAATAAAATATTTTGGAAGGTTTCTCATGGCTTTCTGTACCCCATCATCAAAAAAGCCCATACATAATAACTTTACACTTCTGACACTCGGCAGTCTGGTCCCAAACTAGCCCGAGCCTGTATTATGCTAACCGATCTGCTGATAAACGTACATGTATATTACTAAGTACATACATATTATAGATAAAGTACACCCAGACTCAACAAACGATCGTGCTCATCACACAATATTTGTCCTGGATGGGAATCGAACCCACGTCCTCCGGCTTAGCAGTGAGGGTAACTAACCACTAGACCAACAGGCCCATTTATAACACATCGTTATTTATAAAATCTTAAATGACGATCTAGTGCCTTCTGTTCCTAAATACTAAGCCAGCAGTCGTGGGTTCGATTCCCACCTACAAATAATGTGAAATGAGCATGATCATTGGTTTGGGTGTAATTTATCTATAGTAGGAATGTATTTAGAAATATATAAGTATGTTCATCAGCAGTCTGGTTACCATAGCTCAGACCCTGCTTAGTGTGTAGTATGTTCAACAGTCTACATACATATTTTTGTTTCTTTGTGGAGATCTAGAGACAACATGTGTAAGGAGATTTTGATGTTTAACAATGATTAAAATAAAAATCAAAATGGAAACAACCAGACACTTTATTGTGCAAAAGGAAAGTTTAACTCTACGAACTGAACAATAGAAGTATTTCAGGATCAATTGTTTCAACTGCCCACCTATCTTTATAATAATAACTATATCAGTCAAGTATAATACATAATAAATAATAATATAGTAAATAATATAATATATATATATAGTAAATAATACCCCACGTATAATGAATAGGTTATATTGAGCCGGGTTAGGTCTTTTAAAGGATTAATTGTAACTAGACTACTGATAATCATCAGTAGTTTAGACCAGCACAGGCTTTTAAGTTCTTTAACAAAAATACTTTCTAAAGGTAATTTCCTATGTATAGTCATTACCATTCGTCCCAAAATTCTTGATTTGTACGATGATTCTTTTGTAAACAAGATCGTATGCGTCAGCAGCATACAAATAATCCAAATGGCCGAAGTTACTTAAAAAAAAATCATCCAATACGTTAGGTAATTTGCTTTTCATCATCATCACGTCCTGAACATCCGATAGCAAATCTTTATCACTGTAATACAACACTACTGGTACTTGAATCATACTTGTATTGTAATCAGGGGGCTTAGTTTGTCCATACCTTTCGATATTCTCCTCCTCATAGTCGAACCTACAAAATCGCTCAGAATTGACTAATTGTCCGTAATGAACGAACTGTAGCGTCGAAGAGCCAGTAGGTATGTGCCCAAATATAACTGGCCATAGAGTATCGTTTATTCTATGCTCATCTCCCATCAGAGTAAACAAAACATTTTCACATTTCACCATAAACCAATTACACACAAACGGTGATAATTTGTGAAATAAATCTGTTCCTGATGATAAAAAGCCGTAATCGAGGAAAGACGATAGTTCGTTCGCACTCTTTGAAAAGATTTGTAAAATTGGGCTTTTGACGTTACCCATCCAAGCGACAGGCGCTAGTGAAATCATTATCTTTATTTTTTTATTGTACTCCGGTTTCATCGACAATAACACGTAGCCGGTTGTGGTGCCTTGCGAATGCCCTATGTAATATAGACTCTCTCTTCCCGTAATATTAAGAACGTAATCAATCATCGCAGGCAAATCGTACAGACCAATCTCCTCCCACGTGAATTTCCAAAATTCTTGTGACGTATCATTGTAAAATGCATGCTTGGTACAATATTTATTGCCTCTTGCGTTACCCATCCAAACATCGAAGCCTTCGTTAGCTAGCAAGTATCCCAATGAAAGAAAAGGACCTTGCAGTAACCAACAATCCGCAGAATCTGCTATACCATGCATCAGAAACACCACCTGACCATTTTCGTTCGGTATCCTGTGGAAATTTATAACGTAAGAGTCCTCAGTCACCACTTGATGCTCTTCTATATCATATCCATACTTAAAGGCCAACTGGTTGATATTTAAATGTGCGTCTTCGTATTTTCTTATGTTGTCTAAGATATCTGTGAACATATTCCACCAACTTTGACACTCGACCGTCAGTAACAATGCGAATATCGATAGCAAGACATAAACGTACATTTTCTCAATTCGACGTGGTTGCGACGCGTACGTTAGCTATGAAATGTGCTATTCCGTAAATATATAACATTTCAATCAGTGTTGTTAAAGGTTTCTGTACCAGATGTAGAAACTATTAAATTTGACATACTTTAAAACTCAACGTGAACCAACATTTGGTATATCCGGGTTTACCTATATGGGATATTTGCCTTTTCGGCTTTTTCGCATTTAGGAGATCATTTTAGTATCGAATAAAATCATTCAAGCAAATTTTCAGCTCTTTACTCTAACGACTTCCGACTTTAAAAAATATGTTTCTTTTTTTATAGTATAATTTAAATTATTTATTTTGTTATTAAATTAAATTAAAATAATTGATGAATGTCCTGATTTCTTTTCCTAAGTCATAGGAATAAAAGACGATAACCTTTTCGGTTACGATTCTTAAACAAAAAACCGAAAGACCGTTGACAGAAGAAATAATATTTTATTATTATTTTTAATGCTTTTTATGAAAGTGTCACTCACCCAACTTTGCGTTTTTTTAAACTCTTACATACTTTTTAGTTCCTGTTCCTGCGTTTAAACAAACTTAATCCTGTGTTTAAACAAACTTAATCCTGCATTTAAAAGAAAGTTTTATCAAACGCAGGATTACGAAAAAAAATGAAATACAAGTGTATTTAATGTAATGTTAAACGTTTTTGTGTGGTAATGCTAGAAATATATCTATCGTTATAAAATTTTTTTTTTTGAAAACTAAACCTACCAAGTACATTTTGTTTACTCCACTGCGAATTTTCTTTAATATAAAAAATAACACTATGTGAATGTTCTTTGATAACGCAGTTTTATTTCCTAGGCTTTATGATATCATAAAATTGATTACAGTACCACACATTAACTCTCTGTGCAGGAGACCGCAAGTTAATCTACTAGCCGTTCCTCTTTTAAAACTTCTTCACCGTTACCCCTTTTATAAGTTACTCTTTTGTTATTACTTAGTTTGCCCCCTTTGTTACAGAACTAGCAACTTCATCCTTTCCTAATTCTAGACGAAGACAGTCATACCATCAGAGGGCCTAGTATGAATTTATTTCACATCAACTCGCTCGTCTCGGTGACGATTGGTCCGCACACTGTAATCTTCACCAATCGCAAACGCCGAACGCGGTCACTGAGACAATCGATCGAGTTGATGTGAAATAAACTCACACTAGGTCCTCTGGTGACACGTTTGCCCCCTTTTCCATAAAAAACTAATTGTCGCTTGAACCCAAGTCCTTACCAGGCTTGGCGTAAACTTAATAGGAACAGGTTTTTATTTCATAATGTTTGAGAAACACTTTTCTACTTTATTTCGAGATAAAGCACGTAATATCCATTGCCATTAGCACATTATCTACTGCACCTTAATTAGTCGCGATGAGTTACTAGATCAGGTTATTATGTTTGTAAACCATACGACACCATTTAACCCTAATTGTTTTGTATTTATATGTGAGTATGATTTTATAAATTAGCTAATATCAAAACGGTAACCTAAATATCAATTAATTACTAAACATTTTTTTTTCCAAACTAGGTTGGGGTCGGCTTTATGACTACTGCGATACGTCTGAACTTCCAATTTTTTATGTGGAGCGATTGCCGTCAGACCTCCGCAAACCAAGTACTAGGCGATATCGAAGTTCTGTAGAAATACTGTTGTCGAACTTCTTAGGGCTTCCAACTACGCGTAACGATTGTCACAGATGTTCCTATGGCAACCGGGACCGACCGCTTAATGGGCTCTCTAAGGCACGGAGGGGTCTCAATGTGTTAAAAACAGTCACCCATCCTTAGACGGACCTGGCTAGGATTGCTTAACTTTGCAATGCGTTAACTTACTCGGTTACCACTTAGCCACGAGCCCCTCGTTTTTTATCGATATTATAAAATGTATAAGGAATAGCAATTAATGTAGCTTTTTTTTTCAGAGGTGAGAAAATAAGAGAGCTCATCGAGACCCTGGAACACAGGAAGCTCGAAGCTATTCAGTTCACGTTCAGACAAGTTAGCAAGAACTTCACCGAGGTATTCAAGAAACTCGTACCGCAAGGCAGAGGAAGTTTGATTATGAGAGTAGCTCCCGATGATCAGCAAGAGGTCAATGCCGACGTAAGTATATACTAATAACAACTTCTTCTAATAAAACCAAAAAAAAATTGATAGTCATTTTCCCCGCGTAGCTAAAAAATTTGATCCGTCGTGGGATAAAATTATTTTTTAGAAATAATGAGTATAAAATGATAGCTTATGAAAGTAAATAATAAATTCGTTGCGTCTCTTTACGCAATATAAAATATAGCACAATTAAAAAATAATATTCAGATGTTTTTAAAGAAACTTACATATTATATATAATATCACTTATCGTGGCGACGCATGGCGTTGCGACGCGTCGCCACCCCAACAGCCGGTCTGAATCGGACAGAATCAGACTGGCTGTTGGGGTTGCGACGCGTCTAAATTTAAAGAATTCCTAAAGATTATTATCTTTTTTCAATAGAGATTTGTTTTTAATGAATGCTTCAGTTTCCCAGAATTTCTGGCCCTCAATTTCTGGAACATTCAGAATAAATAAATGTATGTTTGTGAAGCGCGATGGTGAATAAAGTGTTTGCCCCCAGCGCGCCAACGCGGACCAGTTCACGGGCGTCGGCATCAAGGTGTCCTTCACGGGCGGCGAGGGCGACATGCGCGAGATGAACCAGCTGTCCGGCGGACAGAAGTCTTTGGTCGCCTTAGCTCTCATCTTCGCCATACAGAAGTGTGACCCTGCACCTTTCTACCTATTCGATGAAATCGATCAGGTACGTGTATATTTCCTTTGCCTTTTTATCTTTTGTGAAATACTGTATTCCGTTACTGATAGTAGAGAGATATATCATCTTAACCCCTTATGTCATGTATGTTTCTATAAACCGTTCCATGCAACTGTATGAAGTTGAAATTTGTAAATTTTTCCACTGTAAAGGCTTTGGACGCGCAGCATCGTAAAGCGATCGCGAACATGATCCACGAGTTGTCCACATCGGCGCAGTTCATCACGACCACGTTCAGGCCGGAGCTTCTGGAGCACGCGCACAAGTTCTACGGCGTCAAGTTCAGGAACAAAGTGTCCCATGTTGAGTGTGTCACACAAGAAGAAGCCAGAGACTTCGTGGAAGACAGTGCGACTCACGCCTAAGAATTACCTATACATGTTTATGTATGAAGTACCCCTTTACCCATATTTTGTTGATGTCCTACAGACGTACTATATTATATGTTGATATTTCATACGAGATGGACACACATATTACTTTAACGAGTACCAATGTGCTATCTCTTATCGAATATGTATGTTTTGTGTAAGCGTATAAGACGTAGATAGGTAATGATAGTACTCTTATAACTGGACCAATTGGCCTAGTATGACATTTGTGTATGACAAACTGTCGTTAAAGAAATATTGTTTTTTACATTAATAATAATTTATAATAAAAGCAAGGCGCAAGATCGCTCTTTGTTCAACAGATGTTTCGGCATCCAAATGATGATGATGATGACGGTGATGATGAATGTAATATGCGTGTGAGTAAACATACATTAAATGTTGTAGAATGGTGTGACATCACAGACATCATTTTCAATTGTTTTTCGTTAATAAAAATATTTTTAATATCTAGAAGTGATACGTTTTATGACATGTCTGTTAAAATATTATTTTTTTAATTAATATAAATAAATAGCTTTTATTGAATGAACGATGATGTTTTATTGTAAACACTTACAACTTCAAAGTGTTCAAATCCTCACATCCCACAAATTTCACGTACGTCCGTCTAATCCTAAACTAGGCAGAGTCTATGCTATGCTAACCAGACTGTTGATAAACATACTTATAGCTTTCTCAATACATACAAATTAAAGATAAATAACACCCAGACAGAACATATGATCGTGCTGATTACACAACACAATTATTTGTCCTGGGAGGGAATCGAATCCACGAAGTGTGGCTTTGTTAGGCTCACTAACCACTAGACCAACCGGCCAGTTAACATTTTCAAGTAAAATATAAAGATGGCGTTGGTTCTGAACTGCCTTCTCAAAACTACCCAACCGAACCTTTGGGTAGTTGGGTAGTTCTGGGAAGTGAATCTTCACGTAAAAGCTGCTTGGACGAACCGGAAGCCATTTCCCACAATCTAAGAAGTGTGATTCACGGCGTATGTTCTGTATATAACTGTAAAATGTGTTGATGATGTCTGATCAATACGAACTACTGGACCAAAAAATGATGACTCAATGTTTTGATAGAAACGATACCCCATGAGACTATCACTAGCCAGTTGAAATCTACCGGTCTATTCCTAAGGGGATCTGCTTAAGGTCCCCAAGGGGATCCAAAGAGAAGTTATAAAAGGTTATTACATAATGGAAGTTGATAAGACAACTACCACACTAGTCATAGTGTGATAGTGTTCCATGTAGACATGGTCACTATACAAAAGGAAATCTCTCTTTCCATTATACATTTGTGTGTGCGAGATTGAACCTTCGCTTATATTTTATAATGTTTATATTTAAGTAATGGCAAATCATAATCTCTCAGTATTTAAAAATGATATCATATATACTATTTCTTTAGATGCCCTTCAAAGGAAAGAAAAAGTTGATTCTATTATAATTTGTTTATTATTATTTCACATAACACTAAATAAGATTGCTTATTTTATTAGAAATATCGCAACAGCATTTGTAACATAACATAGTATTTTTGCGCTTTTTAAATAATAATCACCTGAATAGGTTCATAACCTTTTTAGGCAAGATAGTACTGATATGTATTGCTTTATGAATTTATTTGTCTACTAAAATACAGTTTACAGTACTTTTATGTTATTCAATATCATATATAAATATATTGGATTAACAAGTATAACATTTAGTTTTTGATGCGATTATAATGGAGTACATTAGAACGCTGTTTATAGATAATAAATAGCATAGTCTACTGTATGAATAGAACATCAATGATTCTAAGATTTTACATATCGCAGCTACAAGAATAATTATAGCCTTTGGTCGTATTAAATAACTTTAACTAAAAAAAAAGATTTTGAGACTAGATAAATGTTTTTTTTTTAATTATAAGTACAAGAATATATTAAGTCCTCAAAGCAATACTTATAAAAACTCGAAGGTACACACCACACGCAATTATATTTTTCGAAATAAGTTTTCCATTATGGCAAATGTTAATTCTAAAAGATATAAAAATCTACTTTACAGTCACTCGAAGAATATCATACTCTCGTCATAAGAAAGGCACACATTGTTGCACAATTTTCGTTAATTTTATTAATACTTCACGTATCTAACTAATAAATTTCTAAATAGTTGATTACAATAGTAATTACCAGTATTAAAATGACCAACTTGCCTCGATCGCGTTTACTATTTACTTTATAATAAGAATAAATATAACATCACACATGTGATTCTCAACTAGACTATGGGAACCAAACTGCTGATTAACTTACTTATATATTTTTAACTATATTATCCTTACTAATATTATACATGCGAAATTGTGTCTGTCTATCTGTTTGTTACCTCTTCATGCTTAAACCGCTGAACTAATTTATATGAAATTTGGTATAGAGATATTCCGAGTCCCGGGAAAGGACATCGGATAGTTTTTATCCCAGAAATCATTCTTTAAGGAGGTGAAAAGGGGGGTGGAAGTTTGTATGGGAAATCAGTATCCGCTTACGCAGGCGGAGCCACTGGTAAAAGCTAGTTATAGATAAATTACACCCAGACAGAACAAAAGATGGGTCTCCTCTACACTTGACGCGACGTTCTGTCGTCTATTCACCGAAGTTAAAAGATGCAAGGCGTTAGATAACAGAATATTTAGCTTGTGGCTGTCACTTTAATAACCTCCGCCTGCTACGAGTACGTCAAGGTTTACAACATTAAAAATTTGGTTTAATCTCAGAAGATCCATTGGCCAGATCCATTAAAGATCTAATGACGATTTTTTTCTCATTGGATCCTGATCTCTAGATGTGGATCCACTAAGTCTCCAGATATATAAACGTAAACTGTTTTGTCTATTAGAAGAAGCGATTGAAAATTCGACAGTTTATGCAGTAGTAGGTATTTACATTTAAAGATCTAGCAACTCTGATTAGATAGTTAGAGAATAGTACTGAGGTGTACAATGTATGAAGTGATAGAACAGAAAGGTTTTACTATCCGTATGGGTGATGATGAATATCCTTATAGAATGTTTGGTTGAATCCTGAAAGTACTGTTTTATCGACATAAATTGGTCTATAGTGGTCATAAACGATAAAATATAAATCAGCAAATGCGATCGAGATCAGTTATAAATACTTATTTTACAAATAACTCGCATGTTTTTGTCAAGGTTTTATTTTTTAAGGTACTAAGGTACCTACTTATAACTAAATGCCTTTGAAAAAAATTGTCATCTAAGATATTGCACTAGTAAGGTAACTTGCCACGTATATAAGTGTTTAAAAGAGGAAGATTTAGAATGGCTACTAAACTATTCGCTATAACCGCCTCAGCGGTACGGCGTACGGCGAATTCCAATCCCTTTCGAATACTTCTTGGAGATCTTTCCTAATGTCTCGCGTGAGATTTTGGAAGCTTCCCTCGTATCGAAGATGATCTTCGAACACGAAAGCCACTCCGGCGGTTGTGGTGAAGTAGTCCCCGGACCAATTCGAGGTGCCGATATAAGCTGTGTGGTCGGTGACCATGTACTTGTTGTGGTTAACTCGCGCGTACGGGATCTTGTCTTGGTCTGGCGTCGATGGGACTATGAAACGTTTCTGTAAACCAATTATTAGAATTAACAAAAGTCAAAATGAATATTTTTTTATTTTCTAATTACTTGTATATTTTTTCGAATTTTCCCTTAACCTATTTTCGATTTATAAACTAAGTTTCTTTAGAATATATTATTATACATTTCAAACGGCCGTCAGATACCAAACTAGGCAGAGCATGCACTATGGCAACCAGGCTACTCATAAACCTAGTGATAAATACATTTATTTCATAGATTAATTATACCCACATACAGAACAAATAATCGGTAGTCGGGATCCATCGATTGAGTTGACTTACGCAAACATATTTTAAGTTTAGACTGTAAACTTTTGCTGTAGGAAAATATTGTGTAGTACAAAAGTATTGGACAAAACACTAACCACTTGTATGTCAACTCTTGGATACGACTCTGACAGATCGGCGAGTGACCTCAGGAAGTGATCTTCAGCCGGCGATGAGTGTTTCCACCAACTTATAAGCAGTTTCACCTTAACTTTGTTTTCTAGTGCTGCTTTTCTAAGCGCGTCGTCGATATTTGGCCAGAATCTGTAAACATAATGATAACGTAAAATAACTAAATAAGACGACTAAAAAGTTGAACATCAAGATATGGAGAAAATCAAGTTTCGTTACAGTACGATACTAATAGTTTTAGTTAGCCAGGTTTATGTTATCCTAATAGAGCGCTAGAGCGAATCACATTAAAAAAATAGTATACAGGAGAGCGCTCAAAAGGCTCCTTTGCAAATAATATGACATAATGAGAACATTGCAATATTGTTAACGTACTTCTGTCACAGCAACAGCTGGTAATAGGCAGAAGGTTTGTGCAAATAAAAAACCTGGGATACCGGGATTGTAAACTCTATCAATTATATTATTAACTAGCTGAGACCCGCGGTGTTATCCGCGTTTGTTGTTATAACCGCGGGGCGAAGCTAGTCTAAAAAAAGTAGCCTAAGTTACTCCTTATGTCATCAGCTATCTGCCAATGAAAGTCCCGTCGAAATTCGGTCCAGCCGTTCCAGAGATTACCCGGAACACACAGACAGACCGACAGACAAAAATTGTAAAAAAATGTTATTTTGGCATATGTACCGTGTAAACATACATATGCATTTAGTAAAAAGCGGTTATTTTAATATTACAAACAGACACTCCAATTTTATTTATTTGTATAGACTAGCTGGTGCCCGCGACTTCGTTCGTGTGGAATTTGAATAGCGCTGCCTTAGTGAGTTCGATTCTCGGACCAGGCAATTTTTTTCTGAGAGAAAAATTAGCCTAAGTTACTCCTTATATAGATAGCTACTTGGTAGTAAAATATTATCTAATCAGTCCAGTCGTTTTGAAGATTACCCGGAACAAATAGACAGACAGACAGTCAGTCGGACAAAAAATATGTAAACTGGTTATTAAGCATAGGTATCGTGCAAATAACCGTGTAAGCATAAAAAACTTATTATTTTGACATTACAAACAGACACTTCAATTTTTTTTATTTGTATAGGTTATAGAGTTCTACCACGTGTCATATTTTAGAAACGTTATATGTGTGGGAAAACTACTTGGGATAATTTGAAAAACTAAGTTCAGAAAAAACCCGTACATGTATTTCTTATCAACATGTCAATTTGCATGTAATTTTTTGACCTTGGTTTTATTCTGCCGTTAAGACATTCTTCGTCAACACTCTTATTTCATTTAAGTTGACTGTTTTCTAATGAAATATTAGCTTCATTGATATAGTTTAACATGTCGAATAATTCTAATATCATCATCATCTTCGAATAATTCTAACAATTTAAAGAAATATTTAAAAGTGACAAACTTTCACTGATCTCAAATCTTCAAAAAAAAGCCACTTTTCCGTCCATTTTAATTATAGTTAATAATCTCCTTATAACAATTTAGATAAGATGGAATACTATTCTTATTGCAATAAGGTAGATACTTACGTCATTTTGTGTGTGAAAGTGCACATGGGCTCGTAATCCATAACGGAGATGTACACAAACTCCTCGGCGTCGTTTATTATGTTGACGATAGCGGTGCCATCGTCTGTACGGCCGACAGGACTCAGTGCAGGTGGAGAACTCTGCAACAAAACACATCCAACGATTTACAAAGTCATTTTGTCCTGCACAGAAAGGTTAAGGAAGGAGAAAGAAAACTCCTGAAGCTGTATTTCACTGAGCGCAAAGGCGTGCTCCTTGTACATAAGTTGTAATTTGGGCCTCTTGTGAGTTCTACTGACATTACTTGGTTACAACTGAATAAAACAGTTTTTCAAGTTTGAACAAAACCTTTCATCTTTTGTAAGATAGTTGAATCTCTATGTTAGACACGTAGAAATTTAACAGCGTTTAATTTCTTATTCTATATATCATTTCTGAACAAACATTTTCAGGGATGTTCTTTGTTACATATTATCTCCGATTAGGAGACCTTCTTTTGTCGATTCTCCGTATTTAAGGAGAAGCATGGTCGATCTATGATTTCGATAAGTAAAGAGAAAGCATGGGTCACGGATTGCAAAGAGCCATACGCATCGATAGCTGCGTGTTATTGTACGAGTAGGCTTATGTCACATTAGTGGTAACAGTAGTTGAGTTATAATAATTAGTTGATAAGGTTTTAAATAATAAACCAATGAAATCAGTTTTTAACATAATTATAAACTTTATATTCCTAATCGTATCCATGTGAACAGAACAAGATAAGCCTAATTATTTTTTATAGTATAAGTACTTACTGATATTATTCAATTACCAATATATATATTTATAATTTATAATTAAAAATAATTAAAAATACCAACGTATGGCCGCTGTTATTTGATGCGTATTAAGTTTAAAAAAAATAATTAAAGATTCAGTTTCAGAATTTATTCTGCGGTTACCTATTGAAATTAATATTAATAAAAAATCTATTGTTTATTTTGTAAAACTCAACACTCATTATTTCTCACCTTTCCTTTTTTAATCTTCGACAATGGCGCAAGACGAACCCACGCGACGGTCTCATGGTGAGCAAAGCGTTACCAATTTTCGATTATTGTGCATAGAATATATTCTGGTTGCAACTATTGCCAAGTATTACTATTTAAGTTTTGTAGGCTATTACAGCATAAGTATGTTAGCTTTCGTATGTAATTGATTTAGCTGTTAAACAATGAAGTGTTTCAAGCGTGAGCTCAACCCGCACTTACGCCTTGCTGTATTGTATAATATTTACCAATATGACAAATGATGATAGCAAATGAAGTATAAAAATAACAATTTAAAGTTCAAATATTACTATAATGCTTAACTTATGTGAAATATACACATATTACATAGTAATATTATATTAGTCTAGTTACCATAGCTAAGGCTCTGCCTAGTTTGGGATCAGAAAGCCGTAGGTCAGACCTGTGAAGTTAGTATCCGTCATCATCAGCCTTTAATAGTCCACTGATGGACATGGGCCGTTCTTTAGAAAGGAGGTTTTAGCCTACTATTATTAATGAAGTCATTATTAGTGTTACATTTATGTCTTTTTGCTTTTGTTTCAAGTATAGTTTTTATAACACAATTAAAATATTACGACACGAATAGGTATATAATAGCCATTCAAAAGTTACAATAGGTCAAAGGTAGTCCCTCAGTAGTGACTGACTGGCATCCATATTTCATAACCTATTTAAAATTTACAACTGCTATTAATGATTACTCTTAGTAAAAAATTTGTAGAACTAATTTATTGTTTGGTTGTGGTGAACTATGGTGATCCGTCGAGGGACCATCGTCTGTATGCTATTTCTTTTTAGACTTTTATAGATTTTTTATAAGAAACATCATCGTTTCATTTTTCGATAATACTAATGTCATGAATATAAAGATCGCCAAAATAAGTTAATTAAAAAAGTATAGGGAAACAAATAAATATCTCCTCTTTTTTGCGGTCGGTTAAAAATCATAATACACAATAAAAAAGCCTAATAAACTGAAAATCATTGTCAAAATTAATATTTTCGATAGCTATAATATTGCGATGTCGAATTAATTGTGAACAGTGACTTTGACTCGATATTTTCGTGCATAATGTAACGAAATATTCGTACAGGAAATGCAGTTCATTCGGCTCTCGTAGTTATTATATAGTTGGTACACTTTAGTACCTACTTTCAAACAGACTAGAAACTAATCGATTGCTATTATTTAATCTTTCCTGTTACATTGAGGGTCGTACTTATTATAATTTTTTCAATTAGATTTGTATTTTTTTTTTAATTTTTAGTGCTCTTTGAAGTCGGGTCAACTTTTTTTTTAAAGAACATGACTGCTTTATGGAAAAAAAAATAAACTAGCAATTATCTTTCCATCATTTATATTATTTTAGGTTTTTTATCGATAGATCTATTTAATTAAATAGTTATTGCTAATTTTTAAACATACTGTCACCTCGCAGATTGCAATGTATATGCACGAATACTGTGACGTACATAGTCTATTCATAGTATAATAATTAATGTAATAATTAGAGGTAGCCCTTTAAAACTGTGTTACTTGTATCGGTTGACATTTTTATGCCAAACAATAATGTGCAACACACCCGCTTAATTAACATCAAACTTTTGTAGTCAAGGTACATCATCATCATCAGCCTATCGTAGTCCACTCCTGTACATAGGCCTCTTGCATTGCACGCCACTTAGATCGATTTTGGGCTTCTCGCATCCAGCTCCTGCAAGCCATCTTGCGCAAATCGAAATCAAGGTACATAATATACCCAATACTTACGCATTGATGAACTGACACTAATAATACACCTTTGATTTTTACGGTATAGCTGCAAACACTTACAAGCCATTTGTTTTGTTTATTTGTCTAGATATTAGTGCGAGTAGAAAAAATGGGTCTAGTATGATTGTTTCTATGGTTCTATTAAACGCTCAAATTAGGAACTAAAAATTCCATTCCATTGACAGATTACAGTCCAAAGCCTCCAACTTTCCAAAGTCACAAGTCGTCACAAGTTAAATAGTTATTAAGGTAGCAGTAGTCTGGTAACTCGGGTTAAAAAAAAACGATTTTTTTTATTTGCTTAATTTAAAAGTAGAATTACGAGGGCGGGTCAATAAGTCCGTGACTTTTTGAATTTCTGACCTCTTTACTGAAAAAGCAACACTACTCCTGTCAACAAGCATCTGTCAGTTGACTCCTGTCAAAATTTGAACTTGCTGCGTCAGTTAGTTTGTGTTTGACAGTTATCTTTATCAGACTACCCAGTAATTTGAGGAAAAAATGGAAAAAAGTGAATTTCGTGTGCTTATTAAGCATTATTTTTTGCGAAAAAAAAACCATTACCGAGATTGGCCTTGGGGCTAAGCTTGATAAATACTATGGGGACTCTGCACCATTGATTTCAATGGTAAAAAAGTGGTTTACTGAATTTCGTTGTGACCGTAACAAGCACTGAAGATGCCAAACGTCCTGGACGCCCAGTTAAGGTCTCTTCACCCGAAAAAAAATTCACGATATGGTGTTGGCCGACCGAAGATTGAAAGTGCAAGAGATTGTGGAAGCCGTAGGGATCTCGCATGGTTCAGTGATTTCAATTATGAATGATCACTTGGGCATGAGAAAGCTTTCCGCAAGATGGGTACCGCGATTGCTCACAGTCGACCACAAACGCAATCGTGTAACAACTTCACAGGAAGGTTTGGCGTTGTTTAATCGCAATATGGAAAGGTTTTTGCGCCGTTTTGTAACCGTGGACGAAACATGGATCCATCACAACACACCAGAGACCAAACAACAGTCAAAACAGTGGGTTTCTAAGGGTGAATCGGCGCCAAAGAAGGCCAAGGTGGGTTTGTCAGCCAATAAAGTTATGGCTACTGTCTTTTTGGATGCACGCGGGATAATCCACATTGACTACCTTCAAAAGGGAAGAACAATCAATGGGGAATATTATGCCAACTTATTGGACCGATTCAATGACGATTTGAAAAAAAACCGACCTCATTTGGCCAAGAAAAAAGTTCACACATGTGCACACATGTGCAGTTGCCATGGCAAAAATCCATGAATTGGGCTATGAATTGCTCCCTCATCCGTCCTATTCTCCAGATTTGGCTCCGAGTGACTACTTCTTGTTCCCAAACCTGAAGAAATGGCTTGGTGGAAAAAGATTTGACTCCAATGATGAAGTCATCTCGCAAACAAAAGCCTATTCTGAGGACCTCGACAAATCATATTTTTTGGAAGGGATAAAAAAATTGGAGAAGCGTTGGATAAAGTGTATAAAGCTCAAGGGAGACTACGTTGAAAAATAAAATGATTTATTTATCAAAAAATCTGTGTTTTATTCCAAAAGTCACGAACTTATTGACCCGCCCTCGTATATATTTTTTTACTTAAGAATATACTGTGAAAATTTTAGTTTAAGTTACCTTAAACACTTTCAAATATAACCATTTTTATCGAAAGCCAATGCACCGTAAACTCGTGTATATGTATGCATTCTTTGCCGAGGCATGTCATGTGCCTTTCCTAGAGCAATTTAATATACACTAGGTAGTAACGTCACGCAAGCTTTTCTCATAAAAATAGCCGATTAAGTTTATAACGTAGATACTCTGTCACGAACATTTGATTTGTCATCCTTTTGATTGGGCAGTTCTATGTAGTGTAATTCTATGTAGCGTAATTCTATGTAGGGCAATTCTGTTTAGTCATTTAATCGCTAGAATACATAAGTAGCAATATAAATAAATTTGTTTACTAAGAAAATTTATCAACAACACCCTTTGAATTCCCTTTGACTTATTCATGGCAGTAATGCAAAGAAACCTGATATAGAAATGGTAAACAGTAAGCTGAAGTTAATTAACGGTCTATGTTTACCCTTTTATGAATTTACAAGTTTATTATTGTTAAACAAACAACAAGACCTGATAACACACTTAACAAATTTTTAACTTTGTTCTCTATCTGTGTATGTATGTTTGTACTCCATGAGTATGTTACTCGAAATTACGTTATATTTCAACTTTTATTTGATTACCCTCGTGTGAGAAAGCCAATATACCTACTTTAGAGTTCTTCACTGAGTTCTTTTTCAGTTTTCAAAACAAAAACACAGTAGCAATATTACACACACAAAGAAAACTGGGACAAAGGCTGGAAGACAATGATAATAATTGAGAGAGTTATTGAGATAATTGAGTTAGAGGCACATAGTAAGTATAAATTTATAAAACACGAAATAATATCCTTTCTAGAGTTACGCACCCAAAGGGTGAAAAAGGAACCTTTTTAAAATGCCTCTGCTGTTCGTTCATCGGTGTAGAGGGCTGGGCTGAATAGGAAGGCATTTAATTGAATTATAACAATAAGAATTTAAAATGAATAAGAGTCCAATCAACAAATGTGTTTTTAACATTTTTGATAAATATCTTCCAATGGTATGCGTGTGCGTGTACTATAAATAATAAATTACTAATGACTACCTAAAAACTACGATATGACGTGTCAAACGACAACACATAAACTACAAAGTTTTAATAGTGTGTACACGTAATAAGGTAAGGTCAGGAACAAATCTGAGCTATATTCTAATAAAGCACGTTTGCTTTCGTGAACATCGTCGCAACACTATAGTAGTGCTAAAACCCATAAAAAGCTTAAACATGACCTTGACCGACCCACAGAAATGGTTGGATATGTTAAGTACTCATAATATTTTACATCGTCGAATAAATTTTGTGATTCAATTTAGATTTCATGGTGTAGAATTGATGTCGAAATTGTGCGGCGGTTGGAACGGGTTTAATCTTTGATCAATGAAAGAAAAACAATTTGGACCATCGAGGTATAAGTACTACGTAGTACTTATATCTCGATGATTTGGACTGTATTTTGTTGTTAAACGCTTGAATACTGATGTTGCACGTCCACATTGTCAACGTTTTACCCTTTCCATAGACCTATCTGACAGCTTAAAAAAACAGTTCTACTGAGGTCTTAAGTCTTATAGGGACCTGGTTCTTATTACCTGACTAAATAAATGTTTGTTTTTGTTTATATATATATATATATATATATATATATAAATTATTTAAAAGTAAACAAATTAGTGAGTAGCCAGGCATTAGTAAAAGATATTGAATTTTAACCAGCAAATCACATACTCATATTTTGTTCTGATTAGGAAAGTCACAGTTCAAGAGTTTGTGAAACCGGAACGAATGACCAAAGATGACAAAGACAATATTTATTACTAATAAACTAAACAGCAAAATATTACCGAGATTAACACTGACTACAAGAATTTTTAAGCGGAATCAAGCATCCCAAATTTGTTAAGTTAGACTGTGATTTTACTGCGAATTTACGACAATCACATCGCAATAAATACGTTGTGGTGATAGTTCATCAACACAATAAATACACGATATTTTAACAGCACTCGATTTATATTAACGAGGTCGGATGTCAAACTAAAGCTTAAACAAAGCATCCATTTGACAACAATTTAAAAGCACTTTTTGTTTGGCTTGGATATAGGTCCCTTCATTCAAACACCGACAGCCATCAAGGTTACCGGATGGGCGGGAAAGCGTTAAATGGAACACCAATAGCAATATCGGCAATTTCAAACGTTCAACCACATTTCGGTCTAGCTTTTACGACGTATAAAGCGTTACGATCTTTTTAACAACCCGTTTTATGTTTCATTAGAAGACACGTTTTAAAGGTAAAAACCATGAAGACTAGTTGGCATCCAGTTAAGTGTATTAGGATAGGATATCTAGAAAGCTTTTTGAATGTTTTCTTTTGTACAGAACTAATTTCGTAAATATGCTGGTCGGCTGCTTGTACGTAATGTCACCGAAGCCAGCAATATTACTTGTAAGTACATCAGTATCAGTATCACTCATATGTTGCCAACATTGGACTTTGTTCTAACAATCCTGCTTATAAAAAAATACAATATTACAATTACATCGCTGTAAATTAGAGCAGAAATCTGTTTTTAATTTAGTTTTTAAAAAGGTATAGTTTTATTCCTTTCATTCGAAAACAAAAAATAACAACTTGACTGAATCATGAAACTCAGTATTTCGTCAACAATCGTGTAGATTGACTGCACGGATGTCGTAGTGGTTTAGGCAGTCACACCTCAGTTGTTCTGAGTCTGGGTGTTCTTTGTGTCCGTTTCATGAGTCCCCCGCGACACAGGACTTATTCCTAGTGCGGGAGTTGTCTTTTTAAATGAATAAAAATATTCTGATCATATTATGCAATGCTTGTAATAATAAATAGATCAAAGGTCACAATTAAACAAAGCTCTATCATTTTTTTTTGTTGATAATTCTAATTCCTCATAAAGCAAATTATTTCACAGTCGCCCGTTCTTTCTACTTCTGATATCGGTAACAAGATATTGAGTAGAGATAGTAGATGGTAACGACTTACCTAACTCCAACCCAATCATACACTTCGGTGCAATCTAATTTGTCGTCATCTAATACGGTACCTTATAGAGAAGTAGTATATAGAGTGAATCTAATCTAAGCAAATGCTTTTTAAGGATATCTACACTAATATTATAAAGAGGAAACATTTGATTGTTTGTTTGTATTGAATAGGCTCCGAAAGCACTGGACCGATTTGAAAAATTCTTTTACCATTAGAAGCCGACATTATCCCTGATGAACATAGGCTAGTTTTTAGCGCAGGAAAATGCTTCATTCTAACGGGAAAACAGGTAATAGGACAACGGGTAGTAAGAATTATCCTTTCGTACTTATCTTTTTCAAATAACTTCTAAACGGCTGAATCTATTAGGTTGAAATTTTATATGGGTATTTCGATGGTTTCCTGGATGATTTAAAAATACAATTGGACCCGGTAGGCGCTGCTGTCGGTATTTCAACTACTAAACTAATGTGTATTTCCATGGTTTGACAGACACGAATGTATTATGCCTACCTAATTTATCTTTGTATACATATAAATAAAAATGAATCGCCGTAATGTATGTCTTACTTCTTTAAATGGGTACACTAAACCGTGCGAATGTAATAAGAACGACTGATGTTTTAATGAAATATTTAGCAATGTCAATTGAGTGAAATAAACCGTGAGGTACAAAAAAGGATTGTGGAGAAGAGATTAGAAATCCTACACTTAAGCCTTTTTCTTGAATACGTCTTTCGAATTTCAATTGTGCCTTAAGTCTTCGTCGAGACAAGTTGGTTAAACACCCATTGTCTCGAGTTTTATCAATACCAATTTTTTAACATTCTAAATGGGTGAACATTACAATTTTAAGCCATTTTTGTCAATGGAGGAGTGAAATTTGGAATAATTAAAGCTTAAATTTAAGCAATGTATGTTTTACATACAAAAATAAATGAAACGGTTTCATTTCACTACGAATTTTAAATATATGTTGATGACATGATGATCGTATACGCCAACCTGTCTAATCCACGTATTACGGTGAATAGAGCTTGGGCGAAGATTCTTTTATTACAACGACTTATAATATCATCATCATTAAAGGTTTTAGCCTACTATACCACGCTGGCCAGACGGGTGGGTATAAGGTTTGTTTCCAGTTTTTCTTCTCTTTGGAGTTCTGTTGTCCTGCGTAGTTTGCTCTCTTGATCGGCTCTTACGACACCCACTTATAACGTTATGACGTAACAGCTTTTTTGTCTATGATACCATAGATGTAGATATGTATTTTAATAATTGTTACTTACAGTGATAAACGCGCCGTAGTTATTTTGTCCGTCGGATATATTGATGGGATGCTGGTAGTTGATGTCAGTGTTCAACTCTTCTGGCCATACGTCCGGTACCGTCGCGTCTGGGACACCCAAACTCCAATACACCTTTAGGAGATGATCAAAATATAGATATAATATAGTTGAAAATATATAGAGAGAAGACAAATTGTTATAAATAATTTATAACCAATATTTAACATTTTCAGACGAAAACGCAACATTGAGTTTTGACTTTCGCTTTATAGTACTATTCTGACGACTTAAGTAATTAATTTATTCGATTTATTTATGCACCAAATACACAATTTCAATCAATATAAATAGGTGTAAATGAACCCGCTAAGTGCGGGTCGAACCACGAGCAGTGCCGGATTCCGTATTGGAGGATTCGGTTGGTTTCATGGCTATAACGGACATCTACATTGGACGATGGTAACTGAAGATAGAGTTATAAAATCCAACTTCACAAGGGAATTAGAAAAAATATTATCTATTTGAGTGCCACCACAAGTAGAAGTAAGCCCTTGTAATAAACATTGATTACCAGTGTAATATATTAATTTATATACTGCAATGTCATCACGGAGGTAGTCTTCGTTAACGACAAACGAACGACACCTTTTAATTTGGAAGTTCCTACCCTTTTACAGTATTACAGTATTCGTAACTGGATCGATTTAAGTCCAATTATTTCTAAATCTTGTCGTGTAACGAGTGAGTGATGTAAAGCTCTGTATCCTTTTCAATTTAGCTATAGATACTTATATTATTAAAATATAACCATATTTGTACAATCCCAATTTTTCAGTCATATTTAGTTTGTAAGTAAGACACGTCTGAGTCAGCTCCAGGTGAAGAACTCTTTCGGCCGAAACGATGCAAGTATCTTAGACTAAAAACACGGTGCCATCCTCTATAAAGTTCTTATTATTCAAAATATTTGAGTACATTTTCATACTATGATAGCCAAATTAACTAGCGAGAAAGAGAAAAAAAACCAATGACAACCGACTACGAATAAAGAGAGAAACAAATTCCAGCTGATTATAATGAAGAACATGTTTCAAATCTTATGAATCCATTGAGTATAGTGTATACAGGCGAAGCGTAACGTGATTTAACGAGGGAGGGACAACACCATCTAATACTGGGCAATGGAACTAAAATCACAATATTCTTTTTTTTGCAAGTGAGAAATACCCTACAATACTACTTTGTCTTGAAAGTTCCTAAGTTCCAAGGCAAAGTTATTTTTCTTAAAACCCGATTCCAATAACAATGCAGCCTTTTATCTTTTTTTTCACCCTTCGACCTTTCAAACATTTAAGTACCCATTAATTGTAGAACGCTTGTCAGTATAAATTTAACGTCGCAAAGTTTATGACGTCGGAGTTGTGGTGAGTCGTGCTAGCCAGTGCTAGTCGCTATTTAACTGACAAGTTCGACAATTACTTGCATCGCCGAGTAATTGTCAAACTTTATGTATCTTTATGACGACAATTTTTATAGCAAACGGTCTTTATTTAACATTTAAACTAACAAAAAAAGAGCAATGAATTTTTGTAGATGGCAGATTCGTATATTAAGCGAGGATACTATTACCTAACAATATTAACGGGCGTTATGCCCTTTTGCAAAAAGGATCCTCAGCCTCGGTACAACCAGCCACCAAAATCTGATTTTACCAAAAGTAGCAGTTACGAAATGTCACACTTAGAATGATGATATGATATATTTTATGTATATTTTCACTCCGCGCACGGAATCTCTTAACGCCAGCTGGATTGGTTGCATTTTCAACAAATCCAACCACAGTAAATAATGTCGTAGGTGATAGGAGAAAAATGAAAGAGCAGACTAAGGAAAAATAAAAACAAAACCTACTTTACATTTCCTTTATCATATTTAAAACTTTTTTATTTATTTAATTACTTAATTTACCTTTTTTTTTACTTAATATTAACTTTTTGAAGCAGTTTTAATAAATTTACTGTAGAGTACTGTAGATTAATTTAAGAAAGAAACTTAAATTTACTTTTAAGTTTTCATAGTTAGGTACAATTCAAGTACTATTAAGAACTAAATATGACTACTAACAAGGTGTTTTAGTACTTACACGGATATTAAAACCCCGTTCTGAAGACACTTGGTTATAATGGTACAAGTAATCAAAATTCAACTTTTTATGACATTTTTAAAGCAATAGTACACATGTGTT
This sequence comes from Arctia plantaginis, assembly GCA_902825455.1. Taxonomy (NCBI): domain Eukaryota; kingdom Metazoa; phylum Arthropoda; class Insecta; order Lepidoptera; family Erebidae; genus Arctia; species Arctia plantaginis. The sequence goes on from CADEBD010000422.1 coordinate 15,774,768, forward strand.
TACATTCAATTAGCCTTTCAATGAAACCGTTGGTCTACACTGTATCGTGTAAGTATATAGTTAATGAAGCATTCATTAGTTGTACTAAATATAACAGTGGTTGTTATATATATAACAGTGGTTGATTCCAAGCAAAGTTCGGCCTTGCGCTTGGCAATGACGCTCGGCTACGACAAAGGCACTGTTACATTGGCGGTAACTTTCCTCGAATGTCGATTCATTCACAATTGTCTATTTCATGGATATCAGCGCAGCAGCATGGAAAATAATTGATATATAATCTACAAAGACGTAGGTACACGTTAAGTATAAACTGTAACTGCCTTCGTATTTTATTGCTGGTTTATTTTTATTATAATACTATTGTCGCTATTAATGTACAGTACATTAATAGCGAGAATAAAAAGTTTTATTTATTTCATATTTTATGAGTTTATTTCATATTTATGGTCACCGTGACCGCTTTCGGCGTTGCGATTAGTGAAAAGTTCAGTGGACCTTGTTAGACTTTATTTCGCATCAATTCGCTATCGACTGCGAGCGCGTTCGGCGTTGCGATTTGTGAAGATTTCAATGCAACGCCGAATGCGGTCACCCTGACGATCGAGCTGATGTGAAATAAACTTACACAAGACCCGCAAAAAATCAGTCTCACGACATATAGCGCATGTCTACTGCAGCTCTATTAAGCATCTGCTACTAAACTTTGACATTCTCGATATTAATCTTAGATTGAATAATTACACAATCTACCTTCAAAGCATCTCATTAATGTTATGTACACGTATGTGTACGTGGAAGTAAAATATGTTTCAGAGAACTTCAAACGCATAACACACGAACCTCTTAAACATTACTAGGACTCCAAATTTGAACTCTATTATTTTACAGTCAATATCCAAAATGTTTCGGCACATTTATTTCCAAAGCAATATGTGTCAGTAAGAAAAATACCAGAGATTATTTACATACAGTGGTGTAATATTTAGCTGTGAAATATTAACACGTCAACTTGGCAAAGACGCCTTGGTGCTAATTATAAAATAAAAGCTCTCACTTTGCAGATGTATGTAAAGCACTCGGTAAGGGTAATAACATTTTAATTGGTCCACAAAGTAGCGTAACATGTACATTTTAGGAGATATAAGTTTTAGAGAAAATTAAATTAGAGTAGTAAATAAAAATTCATCATCATCATCATCAACAGCCTTTACTAGTCCACTGCTGGACATGGGCCTTAGAAAGGAGGTTTTGGCCTACTACACCACGCTAGCCAGACGGGTTGGTATAGGGTTTGCCAAGTTTTCCTTCTCTCTGTAGTGCTGTTGTTCTGCGCAGTTTGCTCCCTTAGTCACCTCTTACGACACCCACGGGATGAATAGGGGTGGTGGGTGTAAGAACATTCTACACTACACCAATACCAACACGTTACGCACACCTAAAACGTCAATTGTATCTATATAAACTACTGTTACTATTTGTGTGACCTTATAATAATATTTAGGGTTAAAGTAACACTTATTGTAAGAAAATATATTAAGAAACTCACATCAAATATTTTCCCCAAGTCTGTAGCGAGGCAAGAACAGTTCAGAGCCACTATGCCTAACTCTTTCACCTGCGAACAATTGTTATTATTAACACATAATTTATAACATGCAAATACAATTTGAATTGAGACTTATCACTTACAATTTAAAACATATTTTCGACAGCATTTAATCGCCCGTTCCATATAGTAAAATACTTCTGAAATACTAGTGATAGACAGTGAATGTATGCATAGATGTGCTATTGTATATCCAGGATGGATATAAAATTTTCTAGTATCCCGGTCCCGAAAGATGAAAAAATAAACAACTACCTATCTCTATTAGCTAGTAGGATATATTGGTACGAATATATAGAACAGGTAGCATAATGACTCCCACATCTACACAAACCATAATGTACTTTATAAATAAGTAAGTTATCGGACCTGTGTAAGTGACCTCCAGTCCATGTTGGCACTGCCAATGTAAAAGTGTTGTCTGTCAACAATCCAAAACTTCGTATGCAGCACACCACTGCCGAACCACTTCGAGAAGTTGAGACTTCTTACCTATTGGATTGTAAAATAAGTATAATTGGTTTACACATGTAGGTACTTGTGTAGACTCCAGAATTGGAAACACATGAAAATATTATTGGTATAGGCAGACGAGATATCAATTCAAGGAAAGTGGACAGTTCTAAATTGTTGAATAATTAACATTAACAGACCAGTTGTCGGTGTTATCGATTGATGTTATAGATAAAGTCGTAAATTTACGATCAAATATTTTTTTTCTGTGTCTAAATAAAAGTCTAAACATTAATAATAATAACTTCATACATCTCACAAGCAGAAGTCTGGTCCCAAACTAGGACTGAGATATGGTAACCAGGCTGCTGATAAACATACTTAGATATTTCTAAATACATACATACTGTAGATAAATTACACCCGTCTGGTTATCACACAATATTTTTGGGTGGGAATCGAACCTACACCTCCAGCTTAGGAGTCAGGGTGACTAGCCAATAAATAGGCCCGTTATTTAGTAATATTTGGTACATTACACAAAGACTAAGCCTGACCGACGGTGTCGCACGCGCGTATTAAGATCGTTGTGACAGAGTGATACAATTATTATTTTAAACTATGTCAAAAGTGTTCAAGTACCTGGGCAGCTTTTTTCTTAACTAAATATTCTGTATCTATATTGGGATTTCCTTTGCTGGGCCAATTTTGAGCAATTTTTAACTTTATATTTCTTTTTGACCCAGCAGCATACAGTGATTGGAATACTTGTTCTCCCTAAAACAAAACAGACCATTCATTAAAACACTAATTAAAATTTTGAGTCACAAAATGATTTATAAGTGACCAACCTCTATAGAGGAATTATAAGGATATTCTTCGTTATATCTAAGACTCCAATAGAATGACGCAATTTCTATTGAAGTTTGAGCTTCATCTATCAAATCCAGCCATACATTTTTCGTTGGCAAATGCGTCACATTAGGAGGGTACATGTGACCTTCTGGTATACTTTCGACTAATGATAACCTGTAAAATAAAAATAGTAATTAATCACAATATTCACCAGTCATTCTTATATGATTTATCAGTTTGTTTATCAGTTGAAGCTTGTATGGAAGGCAGTTTTTAACCAAAATTTACATTCTGCTACTTACCTACACTCATCTGAGCAATGTAAAGATATGGGAACACTAGGAGTGCTCTCTGCAACTAAGTTTGGTTGGTCGAGCAACGGGACCAACACAACAAGCACAATCAATACTATAACTATTGACACTGGAATGCATGAGGGACGACACCATATACTGCGTTTCTTTCTTCTGTTTAAAAAAATACATTCAGTCATTAGTACTACAAAGACATTAAAGTATGTACTTACTATTAATACTAAAATATAAATATTAAGTTTAGTAAATGGTTATTGCACTAGATTTTTTTTAACAGATGCAAAAATAAGTTTCTTTAATAATTGTAATAGTTAGAATAGTTGTAACTATAAATGTAATCTAATATATTACATCCATTTAGCCAAGAAAAAATAATTCAATTAATTATACTGTAATTTGAGAATTAGCTCCTCTTTTAAGAAAATAGGTCAACCTATTTTAAAAAAGAATCTTATATTAAGAATTTAAAAAAAATATCTTTATACATATATTCAAACTCAAAAATATTATTGTAAACCTATTCCACTATTCAAAATATAGACTTCATTTTTTTTAATCTGAAATTAATAATTGTGATACCATGATTGGATATTTAACAATTAAAATAAATATATCTGTATAAGCATCTTTAAATACATTTAACCTATCTAGTTAATTGACTCAAGTGTTCTCATATTAAAAGTGAATAGAAATAATGAATATTAATTATAAAACCTTTACAGGTGTTTTAAATAAAAACCAAAGCATTTCTCTACAATTTACATGCAACTCAATACTCAACAACAAACTCTGATTGGGAAAATTATTAAATGATGTCAAAATAAAGGGACAATAATGTATAACATTTTTTTTATGGATTATTTTAAGTGATTTACATGAAAAGTAATTAATGAACATGTGTTTCATTTAGAAAGCTGTGAATAACCTCTAATTCAAACAAAACAGTTAAACACACATCAACAACAGAGCCTTTACATTACTAAAATGTTGACTTAACTGACAAATGAATTTATGTAGCTCGATTTCTGTTCTCTTGTTGATAGTTTACATAAATATTCGATCTTTTATCGACATAAAACTATTTTTTAATGTTAGCCTACCTCGAATGAAAATCACATAATTATATAGTTTTGAAAATAAACATAGGTTTTCATAATTAATTTCAAGTGCTTACTTGTCATTATAACTATTTCCATTCTCGTCTCTCATCATGAATATCTGCTCCCACTGCTCCAATTCTTCATCAGAGGACGATGCGTTCCCCACACTCCCTGATTCTAACACAGTCTACAATGAGAAAGAAAAAGTTAAATAATACTTTGGGAAACTCTACATAGGTACGCAATGAACGCAATCACATAATGCCTTAGTGTCTACAAACAAATAATTTATATTTGCTACAGTATATGATGTTATTAAAAAAACTTATTTAAGAATATAGATGCTGTACACTCACTTTAAAATATGCCAACATGTACTTTGGAAGAGAAACTAAGTAACCCATAGTGATTATAATTAAAGAAAAAAGTTTTAAAATAAAAGAAAGTTTTAACCGCGTAATTTGACACTACACACGCAACATTTTGACATATCATTGTTGACAATCACAAACGTACTTGGCAGCAGCTTGATGTTACCAACTTTACCAAGTAAAATAGTTTGTTTTTCATTCGTTCTTGTGTTGATGCACAAAGAAAAACACGAATATTTAAAACACATTAATATTGTCATGTTATTGTTAATATTCTTAAATAATACTGACCATATTGCACTATGTTATTGTTTCATTAAGTAGCCAAAGAACAATACTGTATTATTATACTTAAACGTTCACTGATCAAATAATTTAAAACGAAATCACGAAAGCAACATGTAATACACTGCATTTTTGTATATCCTGTTCAAGTGTTCCTTTATAAACCGTGCAGGCGCATTAGTAGCAAAAATATTACTGCAAAGTAAATGACGTCGGCAACCACCGCATTGTGCATGTGCTTTTTAAATACTAGGTTAGTATAAACCGTAAAACTATTCAGGGCAGTTGTTTCAAACATTGTTATAACGATGATACTAGCTAGACAGAACTTAATCGTCGGGTAACATAAAAGCTTTACTTTTTTACACCCATAGGCCACAGTTATCGTAATAATAGAAAAAGTTGCTATTGGCTGTCAATTATGTCTTTGTGTTATTTCTGAAAACTTATGTGTCGGTAAACATCGGTCCTCCTAGTGCACAGGTCCTCCTAGTGCAGATGCCAGTCTCTCACACAGATTCACCAAACACATAACACCTAATTTAAGATGGAAACTGTAACTATTCTGTGTGAGAGAGAAAAATAAACGATTATTATTATTATACTGCATGAAAATGTGCGATAATTCCTACTTACATATGTAACGTTACAAGTTTAGTTGAAATATATGGTGTAGATACACCCTTTACTTTCTTAAACATCTTACACCTAGATTAAACATTTTATTATTATCGGTATTATTTTAAAATGTTTATAAAGAAACGAGGTAACTAAAGTTTATTTTTGTTTGAAAGATCTCTATTACGAGTAATGCTGTATTAACAGAGGGATCTCCGTAGGATGCTACTCTATTCCCGGAGTTAATTCGTTAAAGTACACAATTTTGATTTTACAACAAAATTGTTCAGTCCACAAGTGTGTATTAAACAGTTGCTAGAGATAAGTATCTCACAGCACATATCGCACTTGTGTAAAATAACGAAAATTAAAAATTTAACATGCATCCACTATTTATTTTTTGTTAGGACAGGGTTTAAAAACACTAGATGTGTTAAAGTTCATAAGAAAAAAGTCATAGGACACTGTCATCCCTAACTTAGACCGACGATATGCTTCTTCGTGTCGTCACTCATTTTTAAGTCCCCCTTCATAATCCAAATTAAAAAAGGTACCTACATGTGTTAATGTGGGTTACTATCATGCGAATACACATCTTGTTATAAGGTAGCCAATCCATCTAAGACTGTGTTTAAGAAATTACTTTCAGTACCTACTTTCTGAAAAATATGTAACATCTATGTTTATAATTAAATAAAAAAGAACATTATTTTGTTACAAATATCGAGTAGGTGCCAATTAGCCATTGTATTAGTTAACACTACTATAGTACTATACCTACCCTTGTCTAAAGTCACCGCGCAAAATTGCACCGCACACAAGTCTTTAATAACTCTTAATTTACAATATAACCTAAATAAAATCGCGAATTCAAGTACTTAGTTAAACCACAGCGTCGTGTGTCCGCGCCAACTTACAAAATTATACTGTGACAAAATATTTTGACCGTGATATAACGGAAAATACACATTGTATTTCACTAGCCGATTTCACTAGACTAAATTGCAAGAACATAATAAACCCTTTCAGTTTGGACCCTAATGTAAAATACCTAATAATGTGTAGATAGTTAATGGCATATTTCTTCCAACAGAAAGGTTTCTTTTGTAAGATTATGTATTCACAAGCTTCTTTTAGTAATGAAAACGATTTAATGACATTTCCCTGTAGATGTCTCATTGGAAGGTCACAACTTTCCTTATGATTAGAAATAAAGACTTGTTTCTTAATTGCCAATTATCAGCAATGAATTAACTAAGTACTTACTAAAAGTATATTTGTCTTCATCAAAATACACTAGCAACAAGGAAAATGTACCTATAAAAGGATGTCTTGTAGAACAAATATATCTGCTAGACTTATCGTTTTAGAGTAGGATTATTAAGGAACCGAGGTTTAACAGTTTCCCTCTTCCCTTTAATAAACTGAGTGTATATTTTTATCTAGCGTGCTTGGATTCATTACTAAAATTGGTTACTAACTACTTCGTGGGTATTTTTGAGCTTCAGTTTTTTATGGGTTAGTTGGCACGAAAGTAAAACATTAAACTAGAAGTTACAGCTTATATAATGAAAATCATGCAAAGATAGTAGGTGGAATTTAGTTTAAGACTCATATGAATTAATTTGTTATTGTTAGATGTCACCTATTCTATTATTATGGATGTGTATAACCTTTTACACAACGTGTCTAAAGTTAATAACAGCGGACAAAGTTACAGGTATGTGGAATTAAAATCTGAAAGAAAGTACAGTTAAATGACAGCTGTCCTCTCTGATAATGGACGCGTAGGCAAAAACCTCAACCTAGCAGATTGTCATGGTTGACGCTGAAATGGCAAAAAGCGGTCAAGGTACTGCGGATTAAAAGCCAAGGACAAACCACCACCCCATTTCTCGCATTTGTAGTAGTGGTATGGAAATGCTAGTTTCAAGTTTCTAGCATTTTTATTACATAGCTGAATACAAATAGGTATTTAAAAAAACGAAGTAGGTAGTTTGTAAAGTAAAGTTATTTGTCTCAATAAACAGAATAATACTTATTCAAATCGAACAGACGGAAACCGCGGTTATTGCATTCAAATTCGAAAAAACCATAGAAGTGCGATACTGGCTCAGCACAAAAGGTTGACTTATGGTCAATGTCAAAATATCCTTAATTCATTTAAAAATTTTAAATTATTTGAAATATTCTTTTATGTAGACTCTAAAGTAAACATACACAATAGCAACAATCTCTTTTGTAAAATATCTAGCAAAATAAACCCATTCCATTATATTCCAGATATGAAGATAGTTCGTTCATCTCGGGAATCAATGTTCGAATCTTTTCATCATTTTTTTCTAATCCATTAGAGTAAAATAAGCATGTTACTGCAGGGCAATGTAATAGAAAATTGGTGCGGGCCACTCGGGTCCACCTCCCTATAGATATGTGTTGGTAAGTAAGTATTTTACTAGACGGAACGATAAAATGTCAATGCTTTGTAATAATACCGCAGAAAGGTTAAAAGTGACTAGTTCAACAAGCATTTTCAACAGGTACGGTTGTAACAGATAAACAAAAAGCTCTTTTTTTGCAAATTTAGGTATATTAGAACTATATTTTTGATGATTCATATAATATACCTTTAAAAAGTATTTATACTTTTAACGAGTTCCGTTCATTTATCCAGAATCGCATTATCAGATCCTAATCTGATGATAATCGTACTATTGTCTAGATAGTACGATTATCATCATTGTTTTAAATGAATATAAAAAATATTCAAATGGGGCTAACGGTTTTCAAGACCACGACATATTGCGCACTACCTTCTCTTTTGTCTGTTAGGATATTCAAGTGTATTTATACATGCAAAACAAAACAAAGCGTTTTTATCATCATCATCAACAACCTTTAATAGCCACTGCTGGACATAGGCCTCTCTTTAGAAAAGAGGTTTTGGCCTACTATACCAGTACCATAGTCCATACCATGTACAATAGTCTGGCCAGCAGGCCAGACGGGTTGGTATAAGGTTTGTTTCAAGTTCCCTGAGTGCTGGAAGAGCGGGAAGCTGGTCCTATTGAGGAAGCTCTGCGAGGTGGGCCTTGAGGCGTTCGACGGTCGACGCTGTGTTGCGCCTCAGGACTGTGACCGAAGAGGCGGTGAGCCTTGGCGGCGTGCTGTTGGCTGGCTCTCTATTTAGGCGATGTCCGCGTGTGCCGGACGTAGCCTAAATAGAGTTTACCCAAAGGTGATGCTCGCACTGTTGCGGGCAAGCGCTGGGAGGGGTCCGGATGTCCTAATATCAGCTCTTACCGGGCCTCTCCCATTTCAGGCGCGAAGTGGCACACCGTGTGGGTTTAGTCGGTTCGATTCCCACACACCGCCCCGCCGCAAACCCCGGTGGGGTTTCCATACCGGCCCGAGGGGGTTTCCACACGTTAAAAAAAGGGTTTGTTTCAAGTTTTCCTTATCTTAACAACGCAGAGTTTACCTTTATTAGCCACTGCACCAACAAGTTAACCTGTTTTCGCTAATTGAAGGGTGTAAAGCCACGATATTTATTAAAATAATAAAGCTGTAGCTCCAAAAAAAAATATTCATAAGCGAAATGTATTTCAAACCGATTGTCAAAACATAAAGCGACGTGATATTATAGAAGCCGCGCCCCGGCGATCGTTCAATCGAACCACAAACAGCCACTATGCGCACACTTTATATTTATATTAGGTAATACACATTTACAAGTGGCTGGTACCTTGTAGATAGGTACTGGTAATTCGTTCCAGGTCACCACTATTATCGCAAAGCACGCCACAGGATCCAATTAATATAATTGTGGAACTATAAACTCTAGAGGAAATGGTTTGTATCGGGACTAAAGTCACGTGTCGCTAAACAAGCATGATACTGTAGTGTTGCACACGCCATTTAACACGCTCCCAATGACATGTAAGTATAGAGATAAGAAAATCTCTAGATATTTGGTAAATGTTTTTTATCGGGGTACCGCTACTACCGCCGCCCGTCGACCTGCAACTCAAAAGTCACAAGAGCGGTGCCGGTTTAGGACCCCCCCTCCAGAATTTGAGGATCAAATCTAAATTATTAATCTGGCCTGAATAAAAGCATGAAAATCACTCATCAAACTGCACGGATGGCGTAGTAATTTAAGCCTCGCCGCTTCCTACTGTGCTCAATGTTGTGGGTTAGATCCCCACATGGGACATAACTTTGTGTGATCTACAAATTGTTGTTCTGAGTCTGGGTATTCTTTGTGTCCCTTTCAAGTATGTTTGTAAAGTCCCCCGCAACATAGGATTTATGCGGGAGTTGTCATTAAAAAAAAGTCCATGAAGTAATGTATAAAGTATAGTCTCTTTTAATGCCTCGTCCAGGGACCTTTACAAACATTTACTTAAAGTGCCAAAAGTGAACACAGCCTTGGTATAGCTTTGAATTATTTATACAAGTTACAAACATAAGGATGACCCGACAAGGCATAAAAGAGACCCACGCTATAATAAACCCATTAAATTGCTCCAACAAATAGAATGACTTCACTAACGGCTCCTTCGTAGTGTAGAATTACTTACTGAATTTATTTTTGTAATAGTAAACTTATTGGGGTTTCGTTAGATTCCTAGAGTAAAATATTTAATGAAGTTCTTTGTAGTTAAAGGGGTAGTGACAAAGTACGGAAGCTTATACTGGTACGCTGGAACGGTGTTTACAAACAATCACACTGCAAGCCTGTAAAACGACTTTTCCAAAAAGTCGTTTCTAGAAAATGTCTTTTTTTGTAAATGTAGCCCACCTCTCAGAGGTGTCCGTCTGCACCTCTGCGAGGTGGGCCCCGATCTGCCGGACGCAAAACTCGGTTTTCGAGGGGTGCGTTGAATGGTCGACGCTGTGTTGCGCCTCAGGACCGTGACCAAAGAGGCGGTAAGCCACGACGGTGTCGTTGGACATCGCCAACGCATTCAATAGTCTGCAATTCAGCTACATCAGGGAAGCACTCCAGTACCACGGAGTGCCAGGGACCTGAGGCGGCTGGTGGCAGACTATTTAGAGGAACGTACCGTCATGTACGAGGATCGAAAAGGTGCTTTGTGTCGTCAGCCCGTGTTGTGCGGTGTTCCGCAGGGGTCTGTTAGACTGGGCCCATCAATATCGCTTCCCAACCGGGCTTGACGTAATCTGTGACGCTGACGACACTCTAGTCACAGCCCGGATGGCGAACTTCCAAGCGGCGGCGTAGGCGGCCACCACGGGAGTCTCTCTGGTGGTCGGGCGCATTGAGGCGCTGGGCTTACGGGTGGCCCGGTAGTGCTCGACAAAGTATATCGGCGCACGGCTGAGTTCCGGGTGGATGGCGGAGGCCGCTGGCCGTTTTTTTGTCCCGGCTGGAGGCTCCACGTGGCTTTGCCATCGCCCCAGCACCGGGTTCTCATTGCAGTCATCGGGGAGGGTGGGGATCTCTCGCTACCGGCCGTCATACGCTCCATGGCCAGTAGTCAACCCAGGCCCGGGAGGACAACCTCCACTCGGACCCTGACCTCCGTCGCTGGCGAACCGGGCGGCGTAGGCGCGCTTACCACTCATAAGTATGGCCGCCATAACGGCCCTCGGTGGGGTGACGGCCCGAAGGGTTTTCCAAGATGAAGAAAAAGGTGCAAAATGTGTAGACTTCATATAATAAAATTGACATGAGTGTGACGTAAACCCTTCAAACCTTGTTCAAATTTACAAATGTGACCTATCTTGGTGCATAATCATCATAATCTCAGCCGAATGACGTCCATTGCTGGACATAGGCCTCCCCCAAGGGTTATGTCCAAGTAAAATTTAGAAACTGCTATTGTACCTAAATTATTGGAACGAAATTCCTTGTTGCCCGTTACATGCTCTGAGTGGATGAGTGGACGTCATATTTTTTTCAATTTAACGCTAATTTTGATATTTACTACGCTATAACTATACGCTATAACTTGATATTTTATAGCATAAATTATAATGACTACCAAGCAACCATAGCAAACGTCTACCAAGAAGCGAAAGGGACTTCTGTTCCGACCATAGTCCATAGACCCGTCACACCTTTTTTCTTATAAATTTATCTATTTAACTCTGTTATAACTTGATATTTTATAATATAAATTATACCCCTCAAGCCGTTTTTATTATTATATAGTAATATTGTTTTAAACGTTTTAAATAATCTAACGTTCAGCATTTGTCATAATGACCTTTGAAAACGGGGGCGAAACCGGTCGGTTTAGTAAATAAATATTGTGGAACAGTACCAGTGACTTAATTCAATGTGTGTAGCAAGTTCAACAAATGTATTTATTTATTCAGTCAACAGTATTTATACTGTTGGCTTTATAAATAGTCCCCCAAGGTTCGCCACAACAACCAATCCCGTACTGCCGGCATCGAAGGGCTTCCTCCCAGGCTCCCTTACCAGGACGTCGGACCACCTATGGGGGGCCTATCCCCGCTCCGTCGTCTGGTACGCGGTCGCCACTTGAGAACCTAATGACCCCATCGCCCGTCGTTCCTTAGAGCAATATGCACATTGCTACACAAACATAAAGGTTTTATCTAATAAATCTATTCATAAAAACACTTATGTGTTGTAAAATAATAAAATACAAATAAAGGACACGGGCCTGACCTTCAGGTGGACGTAATTGATGTACTTACTAGAGGACACATGCGGTCAAAGCATGAACAAGAATTTTTATGGCAAGAGTTTCTACGGTCAACATTTTTTATTAATTGTTACTTGATTTTCGAGTAGATAGTCTCAGCGCTTAAAGCGAGATGTATAATTATTTAAAAAACTTACCTTAACGTAATACTTTAATCACTTCATATCTATCAATAAACACTAGTATGTAATTAAGCAAATTCCAGCTATTCTTTTTGCTGCCATGAGATCAAACCCTATTGATAAGAGTTAAGATTACGGTTATCAGTTAGGTTACATCCACTAAACAAGCCTTTAAGTTTTTTACAATAGTAAAAGAAAAGTAGATTCAATATGCTAAAATCTAATCACGAAATGAATATATCGAATAAAGGAATTACTTATAGCGTGGGCTTCCCCACAACATAAGCAGAAATAATAGCTTCTTTTTTAAAGAAGAAAGAAATACAATGGAGTTGCTTTTCCAGAATGAGAAACAAAAGATTATAAAAAATCTTACCGTTTATTTTTAAATTCCTAGCTGCTGTAAATTACAGTCTCAGTCCATCGGAGGTACTTTTATACGTCTACTACGTTTCGTGGAAATGGTCCCTAATGATTGTAAAACAAGACAAAGGGATAGAGTGAAAGGTCATCAACTTCGCGTGTGGATAACAACTTAAAGGTAACCGAATAAATAAACATTGGAGCCTCAATGGCTATATTGATTGTACAGAACATCGTTCGTAGTTGTAATCTTTTAATCTAATGATCATAACGGAATTAATCAAGTACCTACCTAATTCATTAAAAACCAAAAAGAATAATTTACTTAAAGTAATTCAGTAATCTGCAATTATATAATATATTCAAATGCATTATGCAAAATAGTGATAGCCGTTATATCGAAAGTAAAGAAAAGCGTTTCAGGTCCATGATCAATTTTAAGTATGTATGTTCCCACAGAAATAAGGAATGTTAATAACTTTATAGCTTTCGCATACCTAATCCTTAAACAATAGCTAGGCCAATTTTAAGGTAAGTCTCACACGAAAATATTGGTTAAACTCGAAACGTTACCGATGTTTCAACTAAAATAGAAATAAAGTATTGTTTTATTTAGGACTTCTGTGTAAGTAAGTTAAAGTAAAAAAAATAATAAAGTTTACATGAAGACTTTTGATTTGCTTTGAGCGAGAACGACTGAAGTCAACAAAGCTAGGGGCCGCTCTGAAAAAAATAGAGACGAGAGCGACTCGACTCGGCCTTGCTTTTAAGTTTTTGAGATCGTTGGATATTAGTGTAAGCAGAAGTAATAATACATATAAAATGATCATCGCATGGTAATAACTACGAATTTAAAAATCTGCTTTTTAAAGAGCATGGGCTTCTATAAAACTTACACACTTACACTAAAATACAGCCGTACCACCTCTCTTCTTGAAGCGAGTTAATATTCGCACTAGTATGCAATATACATTTAATTTTGCTGTATTTGCTCTTTTAATCATAAGTTATGATATCGCCTACGACAAAGCCCGGATGCCTGTGTGAAAGGTACCTTATTGATCGCAACTATGAGATGAGTAGACAGTAAACCTTAAAACTTACTCAACTTAACTTTAGTAACAGTTTTTACTAATTGTTAAGGGTCTCTTAATATTACATGAATTTAGAAAACATATATATGTATTTTGTTATACATATAGGTACGTCAGAATCAACTTCTCTACGCCCTGAAAATAATTTACTGTGTAGATAGGTACAAGAGCTGAATAAATAAATCTGGATGTATGCTTACAACAATGTTTCATACTAGTCTTGATTTAGGACTTAGGAGCATTTTCACATTTTAAGCAGTGAATATTAAAGGAGATGTTGATTTTAAAGTCATTGTTGTAGCTGCAAAATATTATTTTTATTTAATTTTTGATAATATTGTCTAAAAATAAGTACTCTGTACGTTTATTATATACCTTAATGTTATGAAACCCGATGGGCAGCGTAGGAGACAGGATAATAAACTTTCGTTCAAATACTATACAAGTTTTAGATCAGTGTTTAGTTTTTATTTAAAGTGTAATCACGGTGTTATACACGTGTTTGTGGGAGATCCATGCTTTAGCACGCTCGACCGGAGTGATACCACAGCATCACAGAAGACCGCTGTTAACTTCGATTAAACTTGATCGTAAACTGTTTACCAACACCGAGTGAGTGAGGTTACCGGAGACCAGAAGGCCGATTCACGTAATAAAAGTACGGTCACAATTCAGTTCCGATCCGTTTAATACTTTACTACGAAAATACCTTTTATAACAGTTGTGAGTTCGATAGTTGATCGGAACTGAATTGAGATCGAACTTTTATTACGAGAATTGGTCTTCTGGTTCTAATTGCCCTTAGAGCGGCAACCGGAAACGTACATGTGACTTTTTTATTTGCAGGTTGCATTATCAGGTGACCTGTCTGCTAGTTTGCCCTCTTTACCATAAAAAAAATTGAACTCAGAACCAGATTGATAATTGAAGAAGTCTAAGAAGATCAACGGTGCAATTGGGAGGAAGTAAACTGTGGATGAAGAGTGCATTCCGATGTGAAAACAAATGTATTCCGAAAGGCGCAATTTATTCATGGGTCAATGAGACTCAACGCTTGCATAATTAGACCAGGAATATCGTATTAATTATGACAATCCAGAGCTAAATATAGATATTCGGCGAAACAACCGCTGCAAATACCTACTTAAACCGTTGAATTGTACCTATATCGGTAAATATTTCGGTTCGTGAATGATTTATTACCGGTAATTAATATTAAAATTCCTTTATATTTATACTTTTTGATGGGCATTTAAATTGTGTTATTTAAGCATATTGTAGTAAATATACACATGTACTAAACATACTTTAGTTATAAAACTATGATCATGCATTTGAAGTCACCTTGTATATTTATCTTCTGATCTAGAACCATGGCGGCACTACTTGTAGTAATGGATTTTTTCTTATTTCAATTGATTTCACTCGACAATACTGTAAATCACAGTATTGTTGAGTGAAATACATAGAAATACACAGTCTGTGATGAATACATTTTAGTTGATTTAATAATGCATGAAATTCTTTACGCACTTAACATAATCGGATCGGATGGGCCAGATAACGGAATGAAAGCGAAATATACTAGCGCAGAGCGCTGTGTGTGACTGCATTACAACCTGCTCGAGCTGCTTAGTAATCTTATCCCGTCCGTTGTCTGCCTCAGCCGTTAGCATTCCAAGAAATCATACCTAATCTAAATATTTAATTATATGTACATATAAAATTACGTGCCCCGACTGACTGATTCATTAACGCAGAGCCTATACCACTGGAGCTATAAACTTGAAATTTTGGCTTTATGTTGTAAGCGCCCAATAAGAAAGGATTTTTGGGAATTTCACACCTGAAGAGGTAAAATAGTGAATGAACGGTGGTTTGAAACTTCGTTATTTTCAAGGTTAGAAACATGAAATAAGAATTACTCACGCGACTGAAGCCGCGCGCAATAGCTGGTAATAAAATAAGCTTATCGACTTGGTATATTCATGTAATTACATACTAATTATAATAATAACACATTAATAGATACCTACTTGTATAAGGTAACCTAAAGAGAAATACTTACCGATAATTAAGTTCAATACAAATACACAACCACATGTCAAAGTGCTTTGTGAATACAGGCGTGGGTTCGCCTATATATGTTCCACATAAAGTTAGACAAATCACAGAAAGCTATGAGATAACTCGAATTAAAATCGTATTTATTTACCTAGAAAAGCGTTGTATAGAGTGTGCCCGGAACTTGAGCGCGGTTATTACTGTTCGTCAGTACTTTATTGACACTGTACACATTGTTCACCGGCGACTGTGCAGAATAGGTATTCCACTAAATATTCATATTACAAAATCTGCAATTGTGCAATTTACACATTGACCTACAATTTTAAATCCTTACAAAGCAATATGCATATTAATTCAATGTCTGACTTTGGATGCCTATCACAAGTCTTACATTTTATTATTTTTGTCGTTTATAACTCCCAGTAATAAAGAGTTGTAAGCGTCTATTTATTTACTTCACCAAAGAGAACTTTATGTTACTAAGCTTTATGTACTAGATCTAACCATTCTACAGACACATTTGCACCTTACCTTAAATATAATACAGTAACACCATTTCTTAAGTAAGGGTATCAGATTAATAATTGCACATTGTAATGATTTGTTACCGAAGTTTTTAAAGACGCTTTTACCGAAGCAGCTCATTCAATTTTTGTTAGTTTTAAAGCAGAGCGATGTTTTAAAAATATTTTGATATTTATTCTTCCAAATACCTTGAGTTGTTCTTTATTTTAGATGTTCTTCGTTTAATGAGGGTTTTTGGTGTCAAATAAACAATCTTTTAAATTCCATGAAAAATCGTTGCCGACAAGTTTTAATCAACAGAGGCGGTCACACTTTGTACTAAATTACCAAATAATAAAAAAATTACGTTATTTTATTTTGTAAAACATGAAAAGTTTAATTTCGTTTTAACTTTATTTTATACTACGTATGTTACCGTACACATATTGTGAATTATTGTGATTTATTGAACAATTGAATGAAGGATTTTGTTGCTTTAGCCACTAATGCATCAAATATTGCTTTGTTCATATTTATACGGTTAAAAACATTAATAAATTAAGTACAATAGTAAGTCTAAGGTATGAGAAAAATAAAAACTTAAAACAATACATGCACTATAACATAAGCAAGATTAGGATCGACATTGCATTGCATTAAACTTTTGCGAAAGTGTGGTAGGCATAATATTATTTAAGTAAAGGGCATATTAGATTTATTTTGATATATGTGAGTCCTGTGTCCTGTGTCTTATATGTGTGCCAACCCATATGAAACGTTAAATATTAGAATGAGTCATTTCGCTCCTAACGTTTATGAATATGAACGCAATAAAGTCTCTGATAGGCGATAACACTTATTTTCCCCGTTTATCGCTATTTTACAGACGTCATATAATTTTGTCATAACTTTTATAATACTTTATATCTTGTTCATAATTATATTTGACTGTTTGGCCGTAGCCAGACTGTCTGCTTTGGAGTGAGCAAACCGGACAGTTTTATCGGTTTAATTCTATTTAATATTTATTGTCAATGATTTGTGATCTCCCTAACACCTAAACATAGAGTACTTATAACACGTCAGTAGTGCTTCCGTATCCACTCCGACGAAGTAATAGCCGGTGATCTGTGTGGGTTCCTGACGATAGAGGTAGATGTGTCATATCGGTAGTAGATTTGGAATACACGATCACTTGATCGCATATTTGAAGACTTAGCTTAGCCCTTATCTAAGAAAAGCGAAATTGTTACCTAAGCAATAGTCATTTATTTATTAAGTGGAAGAACAACAGCGGTGTATGAAATCAAAATACGCTACATGTAGCCAGTTACAGGTCCTCACTATTAATTGCAAATTGCAGCAACAAGTACAGAAAGTGTATGCTATCATTTTAAATCCTAAATGAATGAAATTATTAAAATCAAATGAAATTATTAATAGAAAAAAAATACATGATTATAGGCAAAAGTAACGTATGACTTCAAGTCACTTTTTGTTAAGATATTATACAAATAGAACTAGAAATAAGTTTACTATTTTATTTATTGTAGAGAAAATCGTATTGCGGAAGAGCTACATCACATTAACAGCCTTTAATAGTCGACTTCTGGACATAGGCCTCTTTAGAAGGGAGGTTTTGGCCTACTATACCACGCTAGCCAGACGGGTTGTTATAAGTTTTGTGTCAAGTTGTCCCTCTGTGTAGTGCTGTTGTCCTGCGTTGTCCTACGTTTGCCCCCTTAGTCGGCTCTTGCGACACCAAGTTTAGTAGCTACAGGGCTAACTATAATTACTCAAGATCGTCAGGTGCTCAAACTTTGGCCATAATTCATAATTTTTGAATGTTGTGTTTAATTTATTATACTACTCTATTATTATTATATATTATTATACTAATATATATTACTCTAAACCAACCTAAACTGGACATTACATGGACTTTCCGTACCATAGTACCTACAAGCCGTTTCCACATAGTTTTTAATTTTATAGTACACCAAAATATATCCCTACTACCATAAATATGTTATAAATGTATAATAATAATATTTCTGACACCTGACAACGCGTTCTAGTTTTAAACCAAGCAGAGCTTGTACTATGACTGATAGAATACTTTTATACTTTTTTTTGAAAATATATACATATAAAACACCCAAACTCTGAAACAAATATTTGCAGATCATACAAACGAAACGAATCCGAGACCTCAACACAGCACTCGCATACGCTATCACTGCACCACCACACTGAAAGTGAGTTTGTTTGTTATATACGCGTTCACGTCCCACTAAACTGATTTAAAAAATCATTTACCAATTTAAAACTACATTATCAGAGAGTAACACAGACTACTTTTTACTGAGATAACAAACATACTCGCGGGCGGAGCCATAACCAGTCAATGTACTTAAAATGACGATAAATGGTCACAAATAATATAATCTTATGAATTTATATGTTCTCGTTATATATTTCTACCGGCGCCTTTCAAACAATGATAATAATAATATTTCTTTTTGAATAATGTAAAAGTTAAATTTTGTAAACTTTAAAAATAGTTATCTTCTCAAACAACTCACAATAAATAATTTACTCATATATTCAAAGCGTCGATATTATAATGAATTGTAATAAACTGTATTGACCAAACGGACCACATGGAACCTAACCTCCCAAAAAAAAAGAATTTTTAAGATCGGTTCTTAAACGACGGAGTTCTAAGGTAACAAACATAAAGAAAACAAGCAAATTTAGAACCTTTTTGAAGTCGGTGTAAAATAATTGAATGAATGGAGTTTAAGCGAATATTTGACATTATCCACCACCAGCCGAGGTCACAGCTCATTACCAGCGAATTACGTTGGTAGCGTGGCGGTGCCAACTTCGAATATTTGCCTAATTTTGTTATTACATTTGTAACCATGGCAACCACATAAACAGTATCCGAACTAAGTCTACGCATATACAACATTATCCAGTTTTGCACACTTTGACCTTTTAATCCTTACAATGTACCTACCTAGATTAATTAGTAAGCTACTACTGAAACCCACAGCTCAAAATATGGTAATAAATACAAAGTACATTGCTCGGTATTTTCTCTCCTCGATTTCTATTAACACGCTTATATTAGCTTCAATTGTGACTAACTACCTACGTAAACAAGTTTGGGAAGTAAATTTTAACCTACTTCAAATTCTCGTTTAAAATGAAAATTTGTATGTAAACGTATTTTGAATGACAATGAATTTTACATCTTGGAGCTGATCTGATGGCTTCAAGAGAATCCCTCGAGTTTTCAGCGCATACGATATTTTCACGAGTCTAACTGCTTAAACTAGTATTGGTAAGCAGAAATTTCAGTAATATAACTCTTTTTCAGTGTGTTTTAAAAATGTAAATATCGTATATCAATTTTCATTATCATGTTAAAAATTTCAGCAACCTTTCGTTAGTTGTTTATTTGCGCGGTTAGTTGATGTAATGTGATTTATTTGGGACATATTAATCACTGCGATCACTGGGTCAGATAGTAATAGTTAAGTGTTTGAAGGAGTGAGATTTTCTCAAAGACGCCACCCTCAGCAGACCATCATACGATGACAATGTTCAGTAGTAACTTTGTCATATTTGACATATACCAGTACATTTTTTTATGATACACATAGTTTTATCTTACTAATTTGTAAATGTACATGAACTGACTAAACATCACGAAAAGACACGTACTGCCATCTTTGGTCTTTGCAAGCCATAAACTACATCGACGAAATCCCAGACCACTGCATCGTAGAGCGCAGCCATCTTATAAAACTATACATTCATTATTCATATATTATCCCATGAATGTAGATCTCCGTAATGGCCCAACATTACGGAGATCTTTCATTCATGGGATAAGATATTGATCTCTTCCTGTAGCTCTTATGTAGCTCTCTCTGTATTCTCTGTAGCTCTTCCTGTAGATTTAATACTAGATATCTTTAATAATATTGACGACGACAAATCCCCAAAACTATTTATAAAATGCTTTTAGCTTTTATACATAGAGAGGGAGTAACTTCGAACTCAAAAGTATCACTATCTTATGATTGATTACCACTCAACAACGTGCAGTTGCTTCCGACGTGTCTGCGTTAAAGCTTTTAGTTGGCTTTCAAAGAAGAAGTAACTAGATATATTTCATTCGCTTAGTAAACGATACTACGTGTAAGTAGTTTTACAATAGAAATAATAGTAAATAAAACATCATTCTACGGTTCAGAGCTAAAGATGAAGATCTAATTGAGATTAAAGTAAGAAAAGGTAATAAATTCATCATCATCATCATCATCAACAGCCTTTAAAAGTCTACTGCTGGACATAGGCCTCTCCTGAGAAAGGAGGTTTTGGCCTAGTATATCACGCTGGCACGACGGGTTCGTATAAGGTTTGTGTCAAGTTTTATTTCTCTTTTCAGTGTTGTTTTCCTGCGTAGTTAATTAATTACAATATATAAATTCAAAATTGATTGATAGTTTGGAGGTGTAAGTGAATAATACGAGTACATTTGTTTTGTTTATACTTAAAATCAATCCTATTTTCAGTCTGAATTATATTATTTAGATAATTTAATCGATATTTTTACTGGGATTTTATCATCACAATGTCTCTAATAGCTTAAATATAACACATTTAACAAATATTATATCAAAATGGAATTCTTGTCGCATTTATTTGTTTTTACAATTAACCTAATTATTGCTTAGTTAATATTAAACATTTGGTTTCCTTCTGTTTTGATTAGAATATTTTATTGTTTAGTCTATATACACATACTGTTTACCTAAATTTATTAACCTTATTCTACTTTGCGATTCTATTTTTGTATAGTTTCAAACGGACGTTGTTTACCTTTAAAAAAGAAACTAAAGAATAAAAGTTATTTTGCTGTTAAACTATATTAATTCAAAAACACAGCCCACTTAATAGGACGCAGCTATCAATAATAAACAATTTTGATAAAAACTTTTTTTTATTACAGCACTACGCGAGAGAGCTGAGATGAAATTGAGATGAGAAAAATTTGCTCATGGTACGATTAAAAAGATTCCAGAATAAGAGATTTCCAAAAGAGCAGAGATATTTCTTTACCATAAAGCAACTAGGACACTACAAATATCAAAGTATCAAATTACTGAATACATTTATTATCTGTATCTGAAACGAATGATATCCTCCACTCATGATGAAGTTGTGTTTGCTACAACTTTGTTCCTAGAACATACTTATATGTACAATTAAATAAACGTACCCAAAATTGTTGGTAAATAAATTTGTCTGGCTCAACTTTGTTTGTTTTTCTAAGTTCTATGGTTCCCGGGGTCGACGTACGCATCAAATTGTACGAAGAACAGAACAATTATTTTTCGACATTGACGTGGTTATGATACTTTTTTTAGTAACGTATTAATATGAAATATTATTTTCGGATACTCCATTTGTCACCTCTATTATTATGATCTAAAAAACATAGATGCAACTGGCATGAAAAGCATCCATATATATAATAGTTTGTGTTCGAAGGCGCGTCGCATTAGAAGGTTAAGAAACTATCTTTTGCCAAACTAAATTCTGAACGTTTTAGATAGTTCTACCCCTGCCATTTTAATCCTTCTTTTGTTACAAGATCGGTCTACAACCGAAAAGTAACATTGAAGTAGGACAAAAAACGAAGTACCTCAAACTTGTACAATTTATTTGTATGAATAGGTACAGTAACTCACGTTAAGAATACTAATCATGAACGTGGACGTGAAAATTATCGTTTAATGTTTATCTTTGGTTAGTCTAAACTTTGATATAAAGTAATGACGCTGTACTAGTGATTACACATTTAGCCTTCAAGACAAAGATACTTTTATCCTTGACAGAAGTATTGTACTTTATGGTGATTTTGAACTTTTATACTGCGATGATATGCACAGGCAAGACACCTACAATATGTTGTTGTTTTTGTGAGAGTATGAACTGTAACATCCTCCATCATATGATTTATCCATTTATGCCGAAGCATGGCTCTCTCACGGTTATCATGAATAAAAACAATAAATAATAGTCAAAGAGATAATATAATCCTAATGACAACTAAACTCATTGTTTAGTTCTTTCTAAGTACAAAGCAATAACTCTAGCAGACCTTTTTGATAATGATCTGTCCAACAACAATCCTTTATAGTAGGGGATCCCTAGAAGGGATTTCGGGATTTACTCAAGCGTGTCAGATTAAGATAGGAGGAATACCTTACACCCAGTTGAGTACCTTCATCATACATGAGCCCTACACATAGGGTGGAGCGTCTAGGGCAGCCGATCAGATTAGTTAAAAAAAACAATGGCCAGAAATACTCGACCGTGTACTCGAGCGAAGATTCAGGTAAGTTGAGTTGGGGGCAGCGGTTGTCAGCTGCCCCATCGCGGCGGCCCAGAAGGTCGCCGATGGACGGAGCCTCCTGGTCGGAGGTTTCCTGAGGGCGCAGGCACGACTCCTGCAGGCCCGACCGGCAAGGTGCTTCAGGTGCCTGTCGGTGGGTCACGTAGGGGTGCACTGCACGGCGGAGGCCACCGTAGGTGACCGATGCTTCCGCTGTGGCCAGCCCGGTCACAAGGCGGGTGGCTGCAACGCTCCGCTGCGTTGCTTTAGGTGCGCAGCGGGGGGCAAGCCTGCCGACCACCGGGTTGGTGGTAAGGCCTGTGCCCTATCGCGACCGAAGCCGGGAGGCCGACCTTCCGCCTCCGAGCCGCTGATCCAGACGGAGAGTGCCGCTGGACAGCCGCAAAGTTCGCTGCGGGATGCGGGGATGGAAGTCCAGTGATGGATCCACATCTCCGCATCCTCCAGGTGAACGTAGGCCACGGTGCCGATGCTCAGGATCTTCTGCTCCAGAGCATGGCACAGTGGTCCATCAACATCGCCGCTATCGCCGAGCCATATGTCCATCGGTTTCTCGGGCCTGCCTGGGAGACCGACTTGGACGGCACGGCGGCCCTGGTGCACGGTACCGCAGCCGGCACTCCACCTCTTGCAGTAGTTGCAAGGGGACGGGGCTGTGTAGCGGCGATAGTTGGAGATATAGCGGTCGTGGCCGCTTATTTCACGCCGAACCGAAACCTAACTGAGTTCGAGCAATGGCTCGCTCAGCTGGCCGTCGTCGTCGATGCCTGTCGCCCCCACCCGGTTCTTGTGCTGGGGGACTTCAACGCCTGGTCGCAGGCTTGGGGTTCCCTGCGCACGAACCCGAGGGGCAGGGCATTGGAGAACTGGGCTGAAAGATTCGGCCTAGTTCTCCTAAACCGGGGGGCCGTGGCCACGTTCGTGACGGCGAGGGGTAGTTCGATTGTGGACATCTCGTTCGCATGCCCCTCGCTAGCGCGTCGTGTCCAAGGCTGGCGCGTCGTTGTCGGGGAGGAGACAGGTTCGGATCACCGATATATTCGGTTTGACGTCTCCGCCCCTACAGATGGCGCGCCGGTCAGACCGGCACCACCTGAACCACGTTGGGCGCTCAAGCGCTTAGATCGCGACCTCCTCCCGGAAGCCGCCATCGTACAGGCCTGGGCTCCTGCGCCGGACAGGCCTGTCGACGTCGATGATGAGGCACAGTGGTTCCGGGAGGCCATGACCCGCGTCTGCGATGCGGCGATGCCTAGGGCTCAGCCCAATACTGCGAGGCGCCAGGTCTACTGGTGGTCGCCGGAGATCGCACGGCTGCGTCAAGCCTGCGTGACTGCGCGCCGCCAGTGGTCCAGGTTCCGCAGGAGGCGTCGCCGCCCCGAAGATGCGGCAGCGAGAGAGGCGGAGCTGTTAGCGGGTTACAGGGTTGCCAAGAGGACCCTTCAGGCAGCGATAAAGCGGGCCAAGAGCGAGGCCCGCCGCGAGATGCTGGAGACACTGGAGCGGGATCCGTGGGGACGCCCCTACCGTATGGTTAGGGGCAAGATGCGCCCATGGGCCCCGCCGCTCACACGGTGTCTTCAGCCAGAGAGGGTCGTTGGCTCCCTGTTCCCAACGCGAGTGGTGGAGCATACTCCGCCACAGATGGCTCCGCCTCCGGCGCTTGAGGCGCCTAACGTGGATGACGACGACGTGCCTGAGGTCACTGGGGTGGAACTAAGGGTGGCGGTGTTACGGCTTAAAGCCAAAAACACCGCCCCGGGACCCGATGGCATTCCTGGCCGAGCGTGGGTCCTGGCCTTAGTCGACGAGGCTCTCGAGCCCCGACTGCGAGGGTTCTTCAGCGCATGCCTCGAGCGGGGCCAGTTTCCGAAATTGTGGAGGACGGGGAAACTGGTCCTCATCCGAAAGGAGGGGCGCCCGGAGGACTCACCGTCCGCCTACCGGCCCATAGTGTTGCTTGACGAGGTGTGCAAGCTCTTTGAAAGAGTGATTGCAAGGCGCCTCGTCAAGCATCTCGTGATCGTTGGGCCGGATCTGGCGGACAACCAGTACGGTTTCCGTCAGGGGCGCTCTACCGTGGATGCGATCATGCGCGTGAAGGCTCTGGCGGAGGAAGCAGTCTCCCGGGGCGAAGTGGTGTTGGCGGTGTCCTTGGACATCGCCAACGCGTTCAACACTATGCCCTGGAGCTGCATCAGGGAGGCGCTCGTGTATCACGAAGTGCCTCTCTACCTCCGCCGCATAGTCGGGGCATATTTGTCGGAGAGAGCCGTCGTCTACCCCAGTAGGACCGGTCTCGGTAGGCGTGAAATGTCGTGCGGTGTTCCGCAGGGGTCGGTGTTAGGGCCACTCTTGTGGAACATCGGCTACGACTGGGTGCTTCGTGGTACCTTCTTGGATGGTGTCGCCGTCGTGTGCTACGCGGACGACACACTCGTGACGGCGCGCGGCAAGACGCACCACGAGGCAACCCTGAGGGCCACGGCCGGGGTTGCCCAAGTCGTTGAACGTATCCGGCGGCTGGGTCTCGAGGTGGCTCTGCACAAGTCCGAGGCCCTGTTCTTCCACGGGCTTCGGAGGAAGCCGCCTGAGGGATCTAGCCTCACGGTAGGAGGCACTCGCATCGGCATCGAGCCCTCGATCAGGTATCTGGGGCTCGTACTCGATGGCCGATGGGACTTCGGATATCATTTCCGAGGTCTGGTCCCCAAGTTGGTTGGGGCAGAGCGTGCGTTGGCGCGGCTGCTGCCCAACATGAAGGGACCCGATGACTCCTGCCGGAGACTCTACTCGGGGGTTGTGCGGTCCATGGCCCTTTACGGGTGCCCAGTATGGGCGGGGGCCCTGAAGGCCAGCAACGTCGCGATACTGCGGCGACCGCAGCGAATGCTGGCCATCAGGATCATAAGGGGGTACCGCACGATCTCCTTCGAGGCGGCGAGTCTCCTGGCCGGAACTCCACCGTGGGACCTGGAGGCGAGAGCCCTTGCAGCACTGTATCAGTGGCGCAAGGAGGCGCAGGAGTTGGGTCGATACCCCGAGATTCGAGAAATCGATGACCGGAAATCCCAACTCCGCCAGGTCATCATAGGGGAGTGGAGGGAACGACTCGGGCAACCGACCGCCGGGCACGCCGTCATTGCGGCGGTAAGACCCGTTATGGAGGATTGGCTCGAGAGGCGTCACGGGACCCTCTCATACCGATTGACGCAGGTGATCACTGGGAAGGGATGTTTCGGAGATCACCTGTGTCTGATCCGCAAGGAGCCAACGCCTGAGTGCCACCACTGCGATGGCCAGACCGTGGACACGGCTCTCCACACGCTGGCAGAGTGCCCGGCGTGGGTTGAGCAGAGGCGAGACCTCGTGGCGGCCATCGGAGTGGGAGTTCTCTCGCTCGATAGCCTGATTGCGGCTATCGTGCGGAGCGAGAGTGCGTGGAACTCTGCCGTCTCCTTCTGCGAGCAAGTTATGCTCGCGAAGGAGACGGCGGAGCGGGACCGGGAGAGGTTTAGAACTCTCCCGGCCCGCCAGGCCCGGGCACGGGCCAGGCAGCGCAGGCGACTCAGGCGCCGGAGGTCGCAGAACGACCTTCGTCCTCCATAAGCGCAGGCCTGGGGGTGACAGGTGAGGCCATCTGTCACCCTAGCAGAAGCAGGCCGGGGTGGCGGCGAGCGCGTTGCGAAGCGCGCTCGCTTCCAGGGAGCACAGGGAACATGGGGTTCCCACACGGGGCGGGGGTCGTCTACTCGTCTGTAGATGACCCGAGGTATGTCGGGGCACCAGGGCCTTCCTTTCTAGGGTATACCTGGTTCCCCGGCTATTAGTACCCGGCGAAGGCGTGCGGTTTTAGTCGGTTCGAGTCCGACATGCCACCGACAGGTGGTATCCGAGGGGATTTCCGCACGGAAAAAAAAAAAAAAAAAAAAAAAAAAAGGTAAGTTGAGTTAATTACATACACATTAGTATTTAATGAAAAAAATCCGACGATTTGAACCTGACATAAAGCGGTGAGAGGGTCACAAAGTTCCAAAAAAAATGCAAGAAATCTTCTTTAAATGTCTACATAATTTTCGTACGTTTATTTGTCACATTTTATAAAAAATCTAAATATTTATCAAAAGATATAAAATACCCTGCAAAAGTATCGTCTGATTTTTGGCTAGTATGAGAGGAACATCAAGTTGAACCGTTTGTATAAAATCTAAAACGCTCGAGTATTTCGAAACTTCGACTTTGCAGTTTGCATTTTCAATAATTCGCTACGAGCTTGTGTCACTTTAAAATTGTCGGACCTTTCAATGGAAGCATTTTTGGCGTCCAAATAACATATTCCCAAAATATCTGATGCGCCCGAATATTTTTATTTCGATTTCCTCCCTTTACATTTTTGAAAACCTGTAGTAGCTTTTCCCACCGCTGAAAGAGGAAACATAATATAACTTTTATTCGTTCTATTACCTAATATTTCAAATGCAATAGGTCCCCAAACGCTAGGGTAAATACACATTTAGCATCATGGGCTAATACTGGCCTACTATTATTGAACACTGCCTTATATTTTTCCTACTTTATTTTTTCACATAACATTTAAATGAATAGATTTTAATGTCTCTGCATGTAAAGGTTTGTATTTTCAAACACCAGTTAATTTACGGTTCCGAACAATGTAGGATTTTAATAACTTTGCGGTGATATCAAAGACAAACATGTGAAATCCGATTGAACATTGTGATTATCACTCACTTTAAATTTAAAAGAGAACTCAATTAGGTTCTTTGAGCTATTGACAAGAATTTAAACGTTTCATTATTTGCTGATTACGTATTCAAACGACTTGATATCTAAATACTAAGACCATGGAACAATATAAAAATTGCGTCCCTTCTTTATCAGAGAATGAAATTTGTCAGAGAATGAATAAAAATAAGTTATGACAAATGCCATATCTTTTATATAAAGAAATTGTCAGTAAGTCGGTAACGCGGTTAAAGACCCGAAATCTTAAGCGGATGTTATATTACTTTTGCAGAAATAAACAAGCCTTCAATATTATCCATGAATATTTCAATAAGAACTATTTATTCATCTAGATGACGTACTTATGAACGCGGAATCCGTAAATTTTATGTAATTTTGTGCAAAACATTTAGTCCTACCTACTTAATCGTAGTATTTATATAAGTTTTGTATTTTTATTGCTGTCCATAATAATTAATGATCCATTGGGTTCGATTCCCGCTCAAGTCAAACATTTGTGTGCATGAACATTTAATGTTTGATTTGGTCTGGGTGTTTCTATGTATAATATGTATGTATATGTTTACAAAAAAAAAGTATATATGTATTTATATCAGTTGTCTAGTAGCCATAGTACAAGCTCTGCTTAGTTTGGGACTAGATGGCGTTGTGTGAATGTAGGCAAATATATTATATTATTATTATTATTATTATTTGAATGAAAAATTATAGATAGCAAAATTACTATCACGTAACCATCTCATAACGATATTTTAAAACCGGCACAGGGTTATGTGCACTGTTCACACATTTTAAAAAACATAAGAGGACTGACTTGCTCGAACCACGAATTATCTCACATCCAAACTTTGGAGTTCGATTTAAAAAAAAATATATACAAAATTGTACAGATAGCACTTTTAGTGTAATGTTTATTTTTATTATAATGGAACCTTAGATATAAAGCAATTGTTGTAAATAATTTCAGCCGCTTCGTAGAACGAATGTAGCGTGCTACGCAACATAGCATACTACGTACTAACGTAACTGCGCAGCACCACTATAACACGGCGGAACGCATGAACAAGCTTTGATAAGGCTAGGGTGTTATTAAATGCTACTATAAGTATATAATACAGCTCCAAATGTGTGCCCAATTATTCCGACAGTACTTTAGAAAAACGATTAAATAGATATAAAGTACAAAATGATTTCATGCAATCATAGTATCATTATTACTTATTGTATATGTATTATCAAGTAAACAATATTCTAATGCCATTAATATAAGTACTCATTGGTATATGACATCCTATTATGCTATATTTTTTATAAAATCACATTTTAAATTTCTGTGCATCTACCATGTTTTAACTCTGCATCGCTCTATGGTTGACTGGGAGAAAATGCCTACGGCATTAAGTCCGCCTTTGTCACGTTTGTGCATAATGCTGCTGTTCGTTCTTAATATTTATTGAATTTTCTTTGATATTATTTGTAAAAAATATCATTACATTTATTTCTTTGTCACTAACTCACTTTACCGCCGACTGTAACTACAGTACACTGTAGCTCGTTAAAGGATTTTCTGTATAATTACTTTCTGTATAATAAAAAAAACATAATACTGTGAATTCATAGAAAAGGCATTTCAAGACCAAGATTAGTCTGGTACGAGCCCTGGTATTCCCTATCTTCCTGTCAGAGTTGAAACGTGGACCAGAGACCAGAGAGAGAGAGTGAAGTTATATTTATTATTAAGTATATATCGGTATATATGCTTAATAAGTGTTCAGTTATTGGTATAGCTAAATAAAAGCGGAGACCAAAAATTGGAGACCCGCGTCCTACACCCCAACCATATAAAGCATATTTGCTAACAACGGGATCTGAATATAAAAAAAAAACAACTCAAAAATACAATAAAACAAAGTAAGCAAGAACGAAACTAATTTACTTACAAAGTGTTAAGTTCATAGGTTCGCAGTTAACTGTTACAACACATTCCACGTACCGATAGGTATTTTAAGTCCCACAATTAGTGGTTCTACGTAATTGCCATATAGCGTGAGTTGGTGCTCTTAGGGTCGGCGATGTTAACCCATACTAAATTCCAATAAATTGTTATCTAAATTTTGAATTTGAAAGGGTTCATAAATAATAAAGCTTTAGCCATGTGACCCTGGTTTGGATGTGTGTTGACAATGTATTGGAAGCAATTTGTAAAGGATATTCCGGATATCGAGAAGAGTTAATTTAGTCTTAGAGTTACTAATTGAAATTAAAAAACATAAATTGAGAACAGAATTTTAGCTAGTGTCACTCGGGATAATGTGTGGATTCTACTGTTACCCCTTACAATCAGTTCAGGCATTTAGAAGTTATGGGCCATTTACCTTTTCGTAAGCAATCTTATAAAAAGTGTGATGATGATTGCAACAATATGGCTCATGTAATTTTTTTTATAGTTTTAAAACAGTTAGTCATTGCTAAAAATAGGTCACAGTGTAATGTTTCGTATATGTGTGATTTCCTTCTTATGTTACTGATTAGATCAACTCAGAATTGCATAGCAATTTGTACATATTTGCAACAGATTTATCCTGTTCAATGACATAATGTGATATTAGACACACCCGTTGTGATACTATTTTTATTTATTTATTTATTCAAATTTAAAAAAGTAAATTAGGTAAAGGGCAATATTTTGTTTAGATATAATAATTATAAAATATGCGGCTGGTACCTAAAAAGGTGAAACCTGAGATATAACCTGAGATTTACATACGTGTAGCGTGATTATGATTTGCCTTGTACAAGTTATAAATTAAATTTACAGTTTATGTTATCTTACTTATTGGTGACATGAAAACATGCATAGTTACATGTGAATATATTTATAAATGTAATAAACAATTTTCTGTTGTGTGTGTGTGTGTGTGTGTGTGTGCGTATGTGTGTAGGGTGTAGAATAGCCTCTGTTTCCTCATATGTGAAGGTAAAGAGATAACTTGTAAGTATCTTTTTGCACTCATATTTTTTTTTATTAGGAAAACACACAAGAAGATTATTTATCTTATTGTATAAGTAACCACCCAAGAAGAAATAGAACTTATGTCCGAAAGGTATTCTGCTACTGTAGGTTAAAGGGATCTTATGTTTACGATTTGTAAATGCCTGACTAAGTGGATTATGTGAACATGGATTTCACATCGGGCGTATTTTCCTTCGAGCCGCGGCGTCGAGTATTCGGCAGCACGGCTTGCGGATTCGATTCCCACGGCGTGTAAATATTCGTAGGCATGAAGATGTCTATGGCATATCTGGTGTTTTCTATGTATGACCCAATATTTTTCATTATTGTGTGTTAATCTCAAAACACCTAGAAATTCCTACACTGTAAAAGATATTTTAATTAAGAGATTATATATAATGTGGCGCACACTTTGTAAAAAAATCTAAATTTTCATATTTTTTCTCGATTTAAATATCATACCTTAACATATTTTATAACTCCCTAAAGCATTCTCATGAATCACACCGTTTGGTATTTTTTGAGTTTATTGTATATATCCGTTTGGTACATTCAGTACGTTCCTATTTACATTAAAAAAATGTTTAACTCTATTCTAGAACCCAGAATTACCAGTAATATTTGGACTTGTAAAAGGACAGAACAAATTGGGATAGCAGTGTGTACAAATGCTTTTGCACAATGCTTATGCATGCTTTTGCCCGTGGTTCTACCTGCGTATATGTCGGTTATCACGGTAAAAAGTAGCCTATGTCCTTCCTCAAGAATCAAAGTATCACCATGCCAAATTTAATTAAAGTTGGCTGAGCGGTTTAGCCGTTAAAAGGTGACAGACAGACAGAAAAATATACTTTCGCATTTTTAATATTAAATAGGAATTTATATAATTGGTTAATTAAAAATATATATTGTTACAAAGGAAATCAGCTTACTCGCCACGTAATATGAATAGATACATCGATATCAAGGTCAAAAATTTTGCTATCTGTACTAGTAATTACGTGTTAGATGGCTTATAATCACGCAATAGTTAAAACTCAAGATTGATCGGTTATGGCTTTTGGAATATAGACATAATATTATGAAACGGTCTCGTTACAACTTACACTTATACTCGTAAACAACTGGTTTGTAACAAAATCGATATTTAAATATCGATTTTGTCAATCAAATGATTGACATCAAACCTTGATAAAAGGTAGACCATGTGATTTTCCAAACAATGTATTATATTATCTAGATTTTTTTCAGCCGTTTTTGGCATGATTGAATAATAAACATCCATACATTTATCCTCACAAATGTTTACGCTTGTAATAATATTTATGGGATTACCTAAATCATCATCATCATCATCATCATCATCAGCCTATCGCAGTCCACTGCTGGACATAGGCCTCTCCCATTGCACGCCACTTAGATCGATTTTGGGCTTCTCGCATCCAGCTCCTGCCAGCCATCTTGCGCAAATCGTCACTCCACCTGGCCTGTGGGCGTCCTACACTACGTTTGCCGAGACGCGGTCTCCACTCAAGAACTCGTTTTCCCCAACGGTTATCGGTTCTGCGGCTAATATGGCCAGCCCACTGCCACTTCAGCTTGCTGATCCGGTACGCTATGTCGGTGACCTTAGTTCTCTGCCGGATCACCTCATTTCTGATGCGATCCCTTAGAGAAACGCCGAGCATAGCCCTTTCCATAGCACGTTGAGCGACTTTGAACTTGTGGACCAGCCGTACCGTAAGTGTCCACGTTTCAGCTCCGTATGTCATGACGGGTAGGACGCACTCATTAAAGACTTTCGTCTTAAGGCACTGTGGGATCGACGATGAGAAGACTCGACGTAGCTTCCCAAACGCTGCCCAACCCAACCGAATTCTTCTGTTCACCTCGTCCTCGAAGTTGTTTCTACCTAACTGCAATGTCTGCCCGAGGTACACATAATTTTGAACAACTTCGAGAACGGCACCGTGTACCGCAATCGGTTCCGGTAGTACATGTACATTACCTAAATATTTTTCTGTAAAAAACAGTTTTACAAAGAACTGTGTCAAGTTATAGTATCCCCATACCCTATATGAGCTCTACTAGGTACCATGCTAATTTTTATGTCTATTTGTTTACAAAAGGTATGAACAGAAAGAATGTCAGGCTTTAATTCCATCTATGAAAATGATTTAAGAAAAAAAAAAAAAAACCGGTTAGGTACGAGTCGACCTCGTGCACCGAGGGTTCCGTACTTACCCAGATTTACGTAGATTTTCGCGAAAAATTGTAAATACTAAAATTTAATATACTAATATATGTAAATGAGTATTTACTAATATACTAAATATATGTATATACTTGTTTAAACCCCCTTTTTTAATACAAGTTGAGTAGATTTTTTGATATTGCTCTTTAGACTTTTACTTACAGTTCAATGTTGACGAGCCTGTTGGTCTAGTGGTTATTGACCCTGACTGCTAAGCCGGAGGTCGTGGGTTCGATTTATACCCAGGACAAATATGGTGTGATAAGCACGGTCATTTGTTCTGCGTCTGGGTGTAATTTATCTATAATATCAGCAGTCTGGTTAGCAAAGCACTGGCTTTGCCTAGTTTGGGATCAGACGGCTGTGTGTGAGATGTGTAAGGTATATTATTATTATCTTTTATAAATTATATCTACATATTGATTACATTTTTAAAGATATCACAAAAGAAAAAAATACAAATAAAAGTTGTGGACCACCGACATCGGGTAAGGGGCCAAGACACCAGTGGTTAGGATTCCAAAGACTGGACCCTCCTCACTATGCTATACTTTATCATTACTGTTACAATGTGTACGCAAGATCATCTAGCACTGCAGCAAAGAGCGTCAGAATGTTGAATAGATAGAAAATCACCAATGTTTACCTAATGAGTTTTAGATTCGTGTTAATGGTTCCGTACAAGTACCGAGAAACCGTAAAATATTTCACCTTGGGTATAGATAATCCATTATTTGCTTCTATAGCTGCTATCCATGCACAGCAAATAGGTAACGTAAAACATTTTGAAATACGGATGGACGCATATTAAGAAAACTGCGATATCTACATTTGCCATTCTATCCGTTGCCAGTATATTTTACTGATTTGGTTATTTTTTATGGTTATAACACAGATTTGACACGGAGCCATGGTAGTCGCCTAACTTTCACCCTCCTTGAGTTATTCCAAAACTTAATTTCCTTCTGCACATATCTTGTGCTTTCATAACTTTCTTTCTCCATATGTCGGATTATAATTGAGTTACCCATTCGTTTTGGTCTATGTAGTTATTGGTATGTCATCAATATTTTCAACTTCGACCGGATGGCGTAGTGGTTTGTGTAACGGACTGCTAATTCAAAGGTCGCGGGTTCAATTCCCGCTCAAGTCAAACGTTTGTGTGCATGAACATTTAATGTTTGATTTGGTCTGGGTGTTTTTATATATAATATGTATGTATTTACAAAAAAAAAGTATATATGTATTTATATCAGTTGTCTAGTACCCCTAGTACAAGCTCTGCTTAGTTTGGGACTAGATGGCTTTGTGTAATAGAGGTAAAAAAAAAAAATTGTTTGCTTGTATCCCTTTTGCCCGCGACTCCACCCGCATGTATGTCGGTTATCGTGGTAAAAGTATCCTATGTCCTTCCTCAAAAATCAAAGTAACTCCATGACCAATTTCATTAAAATCGGTGCTTGTGTTTGTGTTTGGTTTACCCGTAAGAACAACAAACAGACAGAGATACTTTCGCATTTATACGCGTATCTCTCATCTTTATTACCTGAATCCAGCAGTCGTAAATTACGAATGTTTAAGTACGGATGCTAAATTACGACTATATCCAACTAAATTATAAAACGAAAGGAATAGAAAACACTTCAAAATGTAATAAAATATTTCATCTCTGTGTTTAAGCATGGATTAGGAGGTTTTAACTACAAATATTTTTAAGACATGAATGACAATTGAACACGGTGTGATTGCATTATACTCTTAGTACATTAGAATTAAGTATTATTGTTCAATCAATCAAGAAAAAAATGACAGGATGAGAAATGCTTATTTGCGATATTAAGATACTACGTGGGGCGCTGTGCATGATTCGGCGGATTATAAAAGTTGTTCGTAGTTTTGAATTTGGAAGTAAGCGTGTATGTAAACAAAAGAACACGTATTGCGTCATATTTTACATATTCAATATTATCTTTTTTGTATACAGGGTGTAAGGGACGCGGGTATACCTGGTTCCCCGGCTATTAGTACCCGAGACGGCGTGCGGTTTTGGTCGGTTCGAGTCCGACATGCCACCGACAGGTGGTATCCGAGGGGAGTTTCGCAAGGAAAAAAAAGAAAAAAAAAGGTTGTAAGGGACGTCGTCGTAACGAATACTGAAATAGTGTGTTTAGACCATCATTCTTAGTCGAAATCACTGGAATTTTCTACTGGAAAATTAGACTTTTATATAATCAGCTGTCAAAGGTTAAGGTCATTCCATAGGTATCACAAAAGTAATAACTACATTTGTATTATTGTTTGTTTAATTACATGGTAGTTTTTGACCGTATGCGGTATTTATTAAATTGTTTTCGGTTACATGGCCCATAGAACTATCAGTCGCATTGAAAACTCTCTATAAATGTGATCTTATATTTATTTATTTAAGCATTATTTATTATTTCTGGTACATTTGATTGAATGCCAATAACATTCTATACCAAACCAATTATACCTAACATTCAACTGTCTTTTTAATTTTTTTTTATTTTTTTTTATATATTTAACAAAAACGCTACCTTCAATTGTTCTTTCAGAAACATTACTTTTACACAACATTTATAGTACGGGAGCTAGCAACGTTTGGAAAGTAAGAATTTTAGGACAGCTGATTTTGTGATATGTCGTCCTTCATGCACTTTCGGTTAGAATCTGGGCTATCTGGCTGGCGGTAGCGGTTGCGTTCATTAGTGCGCATCCTACCTGTCCAGGTAATAATCCTGTATTTTAAAAACATTTTAGAAGGCGTAATTTTTAATTTTTTGTTTTTAAATAAGTCTACCTGACATACTTTTTTTATTGCCAGACATTTTTGACAATGCTAACTATGTGCCATACGCGATTTTAGGGATCAGACTGTAGGGATATGCCATGTTTCTCTTCAACTTTATTTCTAAGGCAATCCAAACATTAGTATTTAAAAGCCAGAATAGGCACAATAACCGCTACGGCTTCTCCCGTGAAACATAACTTATTTATTCGACGTGTAAACATTTAGGCACATCAGTTCCTTCAATAACAAGTGGGACAACGATTTTATGACTAAAGCTGTTTACCGATCTTATCTATCGCTTACATTGTAGTCTGTTGTAGAGTGTTTTTATAAACGCGTTTCGAACTTTCGTGTTGTATGTATTTAACTTCTATTTCAACGAATAAATTCGTGAATAATTAAAGCGTTTTGTAGATAAAAACACGAAATACTCATGAAGGAATAGAATGGAAGATATGTTCCTTACGGAGGCTCTTCCTACGAGGTTACATTATAAGTTTAATAATAATAAGTTTAATCAGATGATCTTGCTTAATAGACCGTGGATGATATTCTTAAGTTCGTGATAAGTTCGTAACAACGTCGTTGCAAGTTTATATATTTTAGTATCATTTCGGTCTCATTTTTTTATAAAATAATCAAATAAATGCATAGCTGTACCGTTTGACACTTAATTTTACTTACTTACTTTCAGTTTATTTTTTTAAATAACAAACTTCTTGTTTAAAGTGATATATTACTTTAGGTATATAGGTAACCAGAAAACTCAGTATGTAAATGAAAAAATCAATAAGTACATGAATAATATATATATGATTAATGACTTGAAATGTTTTTTCGAAGAGATTGATTTAATGACGTCGTTATGATATGAGCACCCGATTTTATATAACACTAGCTGACCCGGCAAACGTTGTATTGCAAAACAAAAAAAAATTAGGGATAAGTCACCCTTACCATTTAGGGGTATGAAAAATAGATGTTGGCCGATTCTCAGACCTACCCGATGTGCACACAAAATTTCATGAGAATCGGTCAAGCCGTTTCGGAGGAGTACGGGAACGAACATTGTGACACGATAATTTTATATATAAGATTTATTTTAGCTTTCAGCTTATTTCATTATTAGCCGCAATTATATTAATTTAAATATTGAAGCAGAATTTCTTAAATTTTTTGTGTCTGTGATAGCAAAAAAAATGAGCCTTTGCGGAGCGTCTAGCAAATGTGAAACATCGAAAATGTTGTGTAGAAATAATGGGTATAAAAGGATACCTTATGAAAGAAGTAATAAATATAGCGTAATTAAAACTATAAATATACTATTACATAGTGTGTCGACGCATGCCGTGGCGACGCGTTGCCACGTCAACAACCAGTCTGACCCTCCGCATTAGTTGTTAACTTTTCAAACCACCATTACTAACCAGCTCCTCCTCTCTAATGAGAGTGCTGTGCCCGACAGGATCCATAAGTGTTACCTATTTTTAAGATTACCACCAGTAAATGAATGCAATAAACTGAAATGAATTGAATGTTTTAGATGATTATTATTAATTTTTTAAGCGAGGATCAGATTTTTTTTTTATTTATTTCTGTCAAACTACTTTACTACAGTCACGTTTAATTGAATATAATTTATATATCCATTTATGTTAGGTAGTCTTTTAAAACGTTACTGAATTATGGATATATGAATACGTTAAGAGCGCATATAAAGCCAGCAAAATTTAAGAATTCACCCGCGCTCTCCTGCCCGCTCCCCTCACATCGAAAACGATCGCGCGTGTACCTACGCGCTCGCTCGACGCGTATCTTCTGTAGTATACGTATAATAATCAGATGAAACAACTGTATTCAAACTATGACTGCGTTATACAATATTACGAAATGTTTTGTGTACACGAATAATACGTAAATAGTAAGTTAGTAGGAGGTGACTATACCACTGATACTGAACACGAATCAATAAAAAATCAATACCAAAAAATAATATTATATTTATTTCAAATATTCGATCAATCAATCATATCAAATATCAATCAATAAAAAATCATAATAAAAATCATATTCAATCGCGTCTTTCTTATCAATATTCCGTAATTGGCATAATATTTTTTTGTAATAAAGGGCTATGGGGTCCAGCTGCAAAATTATTTGAACTAACGAGATCTCGGTCTCCTTCAATTATAAATCTTTCAGAAGCAGTACTGCTCGGACCGGGTTGGTCTCGGTCTCCTTCAATTATAAATCTTTCAGAAGCAGTACTGCTCAGACCGGGTTGGTCACGTGATATGTTTAAGGGCCCACTACATATTTTCTCTTCAGGTTTTTTAAAGATTTGCCGCGTCATACAAGGAACCTTTGTTTGATAGATTTAGTGCTTTTGTCACCGACTTCGAATCGTTCCTATTATCAACTAACCTTAACATTATCAACGTGGGCTCGGAGCCGACATTTGTCACATCCAGGGCCCAAACTATAATTGATCTTACATTAGCAAGTGAGCACGCATCGCAACACATATCGAACTGGCATGTTTCGAACGAAGCATCGTGCTCAGACCATCGCTGGATCAAATTTAACTTTGAAATGAAACTTAAACTACCCGATCCCCGACGGAATCCCCGCACGATGGACCGGAAACGGTATGAACATCTTACTGCGGAGAAACTGCGAAGCATCAACCCAACATACGCTACGGGGACTGTTAAGGACATTGACAGTCATGTTGTCAACCTTACACAGACACTGATCGATTGCTTTGAACAAACATGCCCACTTTCCACACCCAGAACTGGACCACAGAACAAACACCAATGGTGGGGTCCAGAACTGGAAAGACTACGTCGTAAAGTGAGAAAGTTGTTCAATAAAGCAAAAAACTCGCGATTAGACCAACATTGGGATGCCTACACGCAGGCCCGACAACAATATAAGAAGAGAATCAGAACCAGGAAAACTGAGTGCTGGAGAAACTTCTGTACTAACATAGAGAACAACAACCAGGCTAATAGAGTCTGTAGTAACTAATTTATGTCTTAAACTAGCTGTGCCCACCGCTCTGCTCACTTTAATAATGTACTTAATTAATATTATAACATTAAAAATAATAAAATAGTTT
This sequence comes from Arctia plantaginis, assembly GCA_902825455.1. Taxonomy (NCBI): domain Eukaryota; kingdom Metazoa; phylum Arthropoda; class Insecta; order Lepidoptera; family Erebidae; genus Arctia; species Arctia plantaginis. Next base: position 15,813,633 of record CADEBD010000422.1, read on the forward strand.
TATAAATAAAAATCAACAAGCGGAGCCGAGTGCACAACATAGTTGACGCATGCGAAACCTATTGCCGCTTACGTACAGTGGCTACGGGGTTCGCATGGCCCGGTGCAGCACGCGGTCCGTCGGCGCGGGCGCATTTTTTAGTCTGAGACCGGCATCGACGGGAGATGCATATCCCCTGGCGTTCCGCTTCGCCTATCGCGCTTGCCTGTTTTAATTCCTAAGCTTTCAAATTATTCTGCTTATGCTTGACGCTTGTGCTTATTGTTTTATTATAGTGTGTGACAGAACTGTAGAACAATTAATAAACATTGTTGTTTGTCCAAAAAGTGATTTTTTATCGAGTATTCACCTACCAGTAACCACACCTATATTGGTGACCCCGAAGAAGAAAAATACGCAAGACTATGAGTACGGGTAAGAACGACGCAGCAGCGACCGGCGAAAGTTCCGGAACATACGTGCGTACACCCGGCAACGCAGGTTCTGACGATGCGCTCGGTGATCGGGGCGTGTTTAAAGTTGGCGTCAGAATACCTCCTTTCTGGCCAGAAGAACCAGCACTATGGTTTGCGCAAATGGAAGGACAGTTCGTCCTATCAGGTATTACTACAGACAGTACCAAATTTTATTACGTAGTGTCTCAGCTAGAAAATAGGTACGCCATTGAAGTGAAAGACATTATTAACTCACCCCCGACTGAAAATAAATACCTCAAGTTAAAGACTGAGTTAATAAGACGCCTCTCAGCTTCTCAAGAAAAAAAAGTACAACAGCTGTTAATGCATGAGGAGCTTGGCGACCGCAAGCCGTCACAATTCTGGCGACATCTCCGCACCTTAGCTGGTCCTACTGTACCAGATTCGTTTCTGTGTACCTTGTGGTCGAGCAGATTACCACAAAATATACAAACTGTAATAGCGTCGCAGCCTAACTTACCTATAGATTCTGTTGCAGATTTAGCCGATAGGGTGTACGAGATCGCGCCTCCTAGACCAGCCGTGGCTGTGGTATCAAGGATTGACAACAGTGCTAGCAGTGGTCCGCTGAATGAACTAGCGAGGCAAGTAGCGGAGCTGACGCGAGAATTCGCTGCATTTAAAGGTCAGGTAAATTCCATTTCCACAGCATATCGGTCGTAGCAGGGATAGAAAGCCTAACCCCGATCGCTGGCGTTCCCGATCGAAATCTAAGCCACGCATCGATGGATACTGCTGGTACCATAACCGTTTCGGCAACAAGGCTAACAGGTGTACAACGCCTTGTTCGTACTCGGGAAACAGCAACGGCAGCCGGAAGTAGCGGCTAGCGACTGCCTTGTAAATCCAAGCCGCTTTTTTATTACCGACCGTACCACTAGAATGTTATTTTTAATAGACACAGGGTCGGACCTGTGCGTATTCCCGAGGGCAGTCCTACGCCAGCGACGCAGCAGGACCGACTACCAATTACATGCAGCAAATGGTACTTTGATAAACACCTACGGCTGGATTCATTTCACCCTAAATTTAGGACTGCGACGCGACTTTCCTTGGCGATTCGTGGTAGCAGACGTTTCCAAACCAATCATAGGCGCTGACTTCCTGGCACACTATAACCTCCTTGTAGATATGAGGAACCACCGCCTGATTGATGGTCTAACGAGGCTGTCTGCAATAGCATCACCGGCAACGAAGTCAATACAGCAGATCGCTTCAGTAAAAGCAGTGACTGGTAACTCATGTTACCACCAGCTGTTACGTGAGTACCCAGACATTACCAGGCCCGCTGGTACCCAGCGCCAGGTAAAGCATGGAACAGTACACCATATTCGTACATCGCCTGGCCCTCCAGTATCAAGCCGCCCCCGTCGCCTGCCGCCAGATAAATTGAAGATCGCCCAGAAAGAGTTTGCTGAAATGCTAGAAAATGGAACAGCTCGCAGATCGGAGAGTCCTTGGTCATCTCCATTACACTTGACACCTAAAAAAGATGCTGGATGGCGCCCCTGTGGTGATTACAGAGCCTTGAATGCGAGAACCGTACCAGATAAGTACCCGATCCCACACGTCCAGGACTTTGCCTACCAGCTAGCAGGCACAAAGGTATATTCAAAGATAGATCTGATAAAGGCTTTTAATCAGATTCCCACCAATCCAGCTGATATAATGAAAACTGCAATAACCACGCCGTTTGGTTCATTTGAGTTCCCTTATATGACTTTCGGGCTACGCAATGCAGCGCAAACATTTCAGCGGTTTATAGATGAAGTCTTAAGGGAACTCCCTTTTTGTTACGGGTATATAGATGACATTTTAGTGTTCTCAGATTCTGAAATTCAGCATATCCAGCACCTACGACAGCTGTTCCAGCGGCTGGCAGAATATAGTATGTTGATTAACGCAGTAAAGTGTGAATTTGGCCAATCGACAATCACATTCCTAGGCCACGAAGTGTCTTCAAAAGGCGTTCGCCCGCTACCTGAAAAAGTCAAGGTAATTCAGACATTTCCTATACCTAAGACAGTGAAAGAAATGCGTCGATTCCTTGGTATGTATAATTTTTATCGAAAATTCGTTCCTGAAGCAGCAAATACACAGGCGCCTCTGAACATCTTTCTAACAGGCCCTAAGAAAAAAGGCTCGCCGAGTATCATCATGTCGCCAGAGATGCTAGAAGCATTTAACGCCTGTAAGTCAAGTTTGTCTCAAGCTGCCATGCTAACACACCCGGAATCAAACGCTGAGTTAGCTATACACTGTGACGCATCTGACGTCTTAGGCATGTGGTCGAAGCCAGGCACTTCACAGTGTATACTGACCACAAACCGTTGACGTACGTATTTTCATCGAACCGCGACCAATGTTCTCCCAGACAATTCAGATACCTCGATTACATTTCTCAGTTCACGACGGATATACAGTATGTGGCCGGAAAAGATAATATTGTAGCAGACGCTTTGTCTAGGATAGAAGCAGTGTCATCACCCATTAGTTATAAGGAACTCGCACGTTCGCAGTCAACAGATCCTGAGCTGCAAGCGTTACTACACGAAGGTAGCACACTCAAACTCAAACATATCAAGACTACAGATACCGACGACAGAATATATTGTGATATCTCTACAACTAACTGTCGACCCTTTGTTACAAAGCCATTCAGAAGACAAGTTTTTGAGTCACTTCATGGTTTAAGTCACCCAGGTACAAGGGCGACCGTAAAGCTTTTGACAGAACGGTTTGTCTGGCCTGGCATGAGGAAGGATTGCAGGCAATGGGCTAGAGAATGCCTAGAATGCCAAAAATGCAAGATCTCTAGACATAGCCATTCCCCAGTCGCTACCTTTCCTGTTCCTACTCATCGTTTTTCCCATGTCCACATGGACATAGTAGGTCCTTTACCAATTTCGTGTGATTTCAGGTACTGCCTCACGGTCGTTGACCGCTATACTCGATGGCCTGAGGCATATCCACTAACCGACATCGCTGCAGAGACATGCGCCCGTACCTTCATTGCTGGCTGGGTGTCTCGCTTCGGGTGTCCTCATCGCATCACTACCGACAGAGGAAGGCAGTTTGAATCAAAACTGTTTCACTCTCTGAGCCTAGTACTGGGAGCGCAGCACCGGCCCACAACGGCGTATCACCCTGCCTGCAATGGCATGGTGGAGCGCCTGCACCGTCAAATGAAGGCAGCAGTCAAATGTCACGCCAACTCCAATTGGACTGAAGTTCTCCCGCTGGTTCTACTGGGTATCCGAAGCGCCTGGAAAGAAGACATCAAAGCTTCAGCTGCAGAGCTCGTATATGGTGAGCCGCTTCGCCTTCCAGGAGAATTCCTTAACCCTTCGCCCGCTGCCCTGGTCGACATCACCGACTTCGCGACACGCCTTCGACTACACATGTCGAAACTGTCACCGGAGCCCGCTAGCCGTCATGGAAGTAAGCCATTCTACATTCCAAGCAGCTTACCAACAGCAGAGTACGTGTTCCTACGGCAAGACGCTGTCCAACGTCCCCTTGACCCACCTTACACTGGCCCTTATAAGGTGCTGGGACGCGGCGTGAAGACCTTTAAGATCAACATAAACGGTCGCGAATCAACTGTCACTTTAGATAGACTGAAACCAGCTTATATGACCAGGGAAGACACGACCACATCCACCGAGGCACAGTCAGATGACATCGTGAAGAAGACCAAGTCTGGACGAGCAGTACGGTTCCCGGATTACTATCGACCGTAGCGTAGCACCGGTCTCAGCGGGGGGGTAGTGTAGTAACTAATTTATGTCTTAAACTAGCTGTGCCCACCGCTCTGCTCACTTTAATAATTTAGTTAATTAATATTATAACATTAAAAATAATAAAATAGTTTTATAAATAAAAATCAACAAGCGGAGCCGAGTGCACAACATAGTTGACGCATGCGAAACCTATTGCCGCTTACGTACAGTGGCTACGGGGTTCGCATGGCCCGGTGCAGCACGCGGTCCGTCGCCGCGGGCGCATTTTTTAGTCTGAGACCGGCATCGACGGGAGATGCATATCCCCTGGCGTTCCGCTTCGCCTATCGCGCTTGCCTGTTTTAATTCCTAAGCTTTCAAATTATTCTGCTTATGCTTGACGCTTGTGCTTATTGTTTTATTATAGTGTGTGACAGAACTGTAGAACAATTAATAAACATTGTTGTTTGTCCAAAAAGTGATTTTTTCTCGAGAATCCACCTACCAGTAACCACACCTATAAGTCAAAAACATACGGTGTAGGAGAGGCGAACACAATCTTGGCTCACTGAAGAAGCCTGATGGTGAGTATACCAAAACAGACTCGGAAGCCTCAGAACTGTTATTAAAAACACACTTCCCTGGATGTCGCATATCAGATGTGATGGAAAAATGGGAAGACAGATGGGAAAAACCACCAGATGATACAGACTAGTATACGGCCCGCAAAGTTGTCACCATGACAAACTAAGATGGGCAATTAACAGCTTCCTACCATTCAAGGCGCCAGGACCAGATGGTGTCTTCCCAGGCCTACTGAGATGGTGTGATATGACACTACTGGACCATCTTGTAAAAATTTATAGGGGCTGCCTGGCGCATCAGTACATCCCCTTGAAATGGAGAGAAGTTAAAGTAGTCTTCATCCCCAAACCTGGTAAAGGTGACTACACACAACCCAAATCACACCGACCTATTAGTCTCACATCTTTCCTACTAAAGGTTCTCGAGAGGCTAATAGATAGGGAAATCAGGGAAACTGCGTTAGTCAGTCACCCTTTACTCCTCAATCAATACCCATACTCGATGGAATGATGAATCTGCCCTACATCGAGTTGTTTCATATATAGAAGACAATCTAAATCATAAAAGGTCAACACTGGCCACCTTTATCGATATCGAGGGAGCCTTTGACAAGACCAACTTCACCAGCATTAGCCAAGCTCTGTCTAGGCATGGTGTTGATTCCACAATGCCCCCAGGGCGGTGTACTCCCCCCTTCTATGGAACATTGTTGTGGATGAGCTCATCGCACAACTTAATGACCAAAGATTCCTCACAATAGGCTATGCAGACGATCTTACTATTCTCATCAGCGGTCCTTTTGAGAGCATTACATGCGATCAAATGAGACTTGCACTGAAGATCTTGGAACAATGGTGCGTAGCACACAACTTGACAGTGAACCCATCCAAAACAGAGATGATCATGTTCACAAACAAACGCAGCCTAGGAAATCTCAGACTTCCCAAGCTATTTGGAACACAACTTACTCTTACCAAAGAGGTCAAATACCTAGGAGTAATACTGGACAGTAAACTCCTGTGGAATAAGCACCTCGATGAAAAACTGAATAAAGCCTGCATTATTTTCTGCCAATGCAAGCGGCTACTCGGCAAAAGCTGGGGACTATCACCCAAAATTACTTTATGGCTATACAGGACAGTCATAAGACCAATAATCACTTACGGTGCTGTTGTCTGGTGGCAGAGAACAGAGCTAAGCACTGTTTTAAACAAACTGCAGCAATTCCAGCGACTCCCATGCTCCGCGGACACTGGCTGTATGCGCACAACGCCTACTGCCGCACTGGAGGTGGCTCTTGGTCTGCCACCCCTGGATCTATTCATACAGCAGGAGGCTGCCATGGCGATCATTAGACTCAAACATTTGGGTCTATGGCAGAAAAGTGAGGGATCGCACTCCAAATTATGGGATCAATTGGTGGAATACGAACCACTGATAGCAGCTCCATGCGATAGAATCCCAAAACACCATATCTTCACAAGAAGATACTACATCCAGATACATGGAAATGACCGAGATCAATCCGGCATTAACGAAATCCGAATTTACACGGACGGTTCCAAGACTAGGTCCACGTAGTCCTGGAATGCGAGGGAGTGGCCACACAACGGGCAAGTATCATTCCTGATATAAAGTCGCTCCTAGAAGCCTGTGAACGCCCCAGGAGGCTTCTGCGCTTCTGGAAGGAGCTTGGCTGGCTCACCTAGTCAACCAATCCTCGACGCATAAAGGACCACTCTGAGTCTAAATGCGGAAACCGAAGCCCACAACCACCGACTTCGAAGCTTGACCTTTGTTTGATTGATGTGGTGTTTTTGTCACCGGCTTCTGAAGCTTGACCTTTGTTTGATTGATGTGGTGTTTTTGTCACCGGCTTCTGAAGCTTGACCTTTGTTTGATTGATTTGGTATTATTTATTATTTTTGTCACCGGCTTCTGAAGCTAAAGTTATTTTTCACTTTTTAGTGTTTATTTTGATGTCGAAATTTTTTTTTTTTATTTTTCCATTTTTATTTGTAATATCCTATAAAAATATTTGACAAGCATATAAACATCCAAGCGATTGCAGCCATCACGACCGATTTAACGTCTATTTTTGAAGAGTTCCATTGTATATCTCCGAAGACCAGCATCAGATCTTCACCAAATTTAAATGGGACCACCTCAGGAGTATAATTTTTCAAATAAAAAAAGAACAATCAAAATAAATGGAGTAATCGCGTAACAAACACACAAAAAAAAACATAATAGTCGAATTGATAACCTCCTTCTTTTGGAAGTCGGTTAAAAATAGGTTTTAAATACCTAATGGACATACTTAAATAGCTTCCAAATCGACATAAATATATTTCATCGAACAAACACAGACACCAACTAAAAGCTTGTGTTTATTTTGCATATACTATACCAAACTATACTGCCCGCGTTACTTATGAGTGATCATAGAATTATGGAGAATGTAATTATTATTATTTTAATATTTTTATAGAATACTAGACTTTTGGACGATATCATAATTACACCAGGGGAAAATGATCAGATTTTTTTATTGTGAAGAACAGCTACCTATTATATATCTAATTTATTACCTCCTATCCTAATAATCTAATAATTGAATTGATAATAACTCGGCGCGCCTAAACACTTGAGCGCAGTCCTCTCGTCTCAACGGAGCGGTAGCGACTGATGTCTGAAATAGAAATATGCTTGAAGCTCCCGCAACGTGCGACGGACGATGACTTCTTGCGCGGAATAAAAACGTAGTATGCGCCAAAACTGTTTTATCGTCTAAATCCAAAACTAAAAGGAATTACATAAAATGCCTAAACAAAGCCTTTACTCTTGTATAAGTATAATTAATTATCAAATTTTTGTCGCAATAGGCATTACCATGTCGAGTACAAAACGGAAAAATATTAGAATTAGAGGTTACTTCGTGATTTTTTTCTATCGAGGAAATGTTATTATTTCATGTTTTTGATCAAAGTGAACCCTCGGAAATATCATGTAGTTATTCATACATTTTTATTTTAAGATTTGGTCCCGAATTTTTCATGTAAAACCAAAAATAAGATTGGTAATTTTGCTTTATACGCCCTCTTAATGGATTAACATGTCTAATAAAAAAATAGAAGAACATTTAAAATAATGTCTACCGTGAATAGCTGACCTTTTTCACCTAATTGACGATAATTAAGAAATCGAAAAAAAGAACAAATAAGCCAAGTCAATCAAAACTTAAAAGAAAATCTTTCTTCAATATAAAAATTATAATTTACAAAAAAAAGTTATTATCACTGCCTTCCTAATAACTTTCGCTACCAAACTACACCGAAGTCATGAGAAAAATGAAATAATATCTTAATAAATTATGTCACTCCTTGAATCTTTTCAGTGTCTGTTAAAAACTTGTTAGAAGTCTTGTACCCACTGATAGACCTCATAATTTAATAAAAGTTATATTTTGAAAACTTAAATGATGCGTTAAGGCGTCACTCCATGTGTGAACATTGGAGATAGGCCGAATTAACGGCTTAAAATTATCCTAAATATAAGTTCTATCGAACTTCGGTCTATCCTCAATGTTTATTAAGTGTGGTATGTAAGGGTTAATTGATTAAATTATTTAGTGACATTTGCCCAGAAGAGGTCAGAGCCATGCCTGATGCGATTATACAATTTTGCTATTCTTGAATCTAATTTGATTAAGTCAGTGATAGAAATGTTTGACTGTAAAATGTTAGTGTAAAGAATTTTATTATTTTTACTTACAAAAATTGTACGATTGTTATCAGTTTTATTGATTTTGATATTTTTTTAATCCTTAATTTTGAGTATTCTGTACTGTAAAATGCAATATAAATACTTATTGCATTTTTCAGTACAGAATACTCAAAATTAAGGATCTAAAAAATATCAAAATCAATAAAACTGATAACAATCAAATATCATTTTCAATTATTGTGATGTTAAGATCCTGTCCTCGATTTCATCCATAAAAAGTAGTTTACTTTTTGTACACAATTAAATATATAAAATAGAAAAAACAACAGAACAAGGATATAATAAGATCTGTAATATGGAGTCTAAGTTTTCAAGGAAAAGCCGTGTAAGGAAATACCTTACGAAGATTGTATTTATTACATTTACCGCTAGTGAAACATTTGTAGGTAGACATAACCGTTTATCATAAGGACTGTGATCTTGTTTACTCCAGTTGTGAGAAAAAATAAATGTATCGATAAATGGGCATAGACTATTAATCGACCAAACTCAATAGATTCTTTTTAAAAGTAAAGAAAGTCGACCGGTTCGGATAATGCTCGGCTTTATATATTTTTTTATGTATAGTATACCGATGTTTTCATCATCTACGGACCGATAGACGCCATAGTCCAGTTTTCTTTAGTTTCTGACGAGTATTATTGTTATCAAAACATTTTTTTACTATTTTTCCAAAGTATTCTTATAATTATAGTCGAACAGTAATCGCGAATGCCTGTAATGTTTTAGGAGTTTAAAAGAAAATAAAACAAAATTGGTAGTGAGAGTTACAAAAGATTATATCGACTCCAAAATTAAGCTGGAACCTGTCTTTTCAGAAACAGTGTAAAGAAAATATTCGTCTCATAGATAGTAAAGTACATGTATCAGAGCATAATATAATTTTACTAACAGTTCCAAAACAAACCTTCGGCTAGTTTCTTGACATCTCCGTCTAATAGAGACTTAGATAACCACTTCGATATTGTTGACCTTCTGTCCCACGATAGAAGTCGATAGTGTATTCAATTTAACTTTGCGAATGTTTACGAACAATATGCTTCTGAAAGCTATAGCAGTAAACAATGATTCATCTCTGATCTCAACTTTGAGACTTTGTTAGAGTTTATTTAATTCATTTTGTTTAGTAAAACTAATTGCAAAAGATTTTCTTAATATGTTTAGCAACTTTTATAAACGATATCTGCACAATTTAAACATAGGTATATGAATATTTGAACGAACTGGATTTTGGATAGTCAGGATCATCATCAGGATAGTCCAATGCTGGGCAAAGGCCATAGTTAGGATATTCAACTAAAATCATGAGGAAAATAAACTTTTATTTGATTGCATTGTTTCCTTGCTGCTATTTGTTTAAAATTCTTATTTTGTATGGTAAAATAATTGAATTTCGTGTCTCTCCTTTTTATTAGATTGCGACATGCTAAAATCCTGCAACCAGAAGGGAAGGACACGGCCCGTTTATAATGGCAATAAGTTTAAGATCCTTAAAGAAAAAGTGTTCTATGACGCATTTTTATGAGGCATTTTGCAAAGTAACAAGTTTAAATACATACATATAATACTTTTACATGTTCTTAAAGGAAATGTTTCAAATATGCTTTGGATACGAGTCGCATCGTAGCGATGTACTTGATACTGAATTGATTAATTTAGAATTAAATATACAAAAATTGTTTATATATTTTAACATGACGCGAAGATTTAGATATGAAAATATTTATAGCTGTAATTCATTAACTATTAAACTTTTACATTCCATGATATATATGTATAAAAGAATTTACGGGATACGTATTAGGTATTAAACACATTTGAATCGACTGATGTTTCGACTAGAGTGATCTGGCCGTGTTCACAGGCCCTGTTTACATATACAATAACTATTTAGCAATAATTCAGCTGATTAGACTTAAAGTTTACTTTTAACTATCAAAAAATTTAAACGTTTCTTTTTATAAATAATAAAGTTGATCGATGATATGTATAGATATTCGTTTAGTAAGTCTAAATCGCAGTCAATAGTGACATCACTGCAATGCCGCAGAGATCGATCGATTCCAAGATAGCCAAATAGACAAAATACTGGGATAGGTAGATATAGTTTATCCTTCGAAAGTTGGAACAGTAGTTAAGAGCTCATTGATCGTCATTAAAGTTCTAACAGTGCGTAAGTTAGTGATTACTTTACAGAAGAACATAATAAACGTGGTGGAGCAATGTGTTAATGACCCTAACTGCTAAGCCAGAGGTCGTGGGTTCGATTCCCACCCAGGACAAATAATTGTATGATTGATGATTATTTGTTCAGTGTCTAGGTGTAATTTATCTATAATATAGATGAATTTAGTATTTTGTGAGTAAGTATAGCCTAGTTACCACAGGTTCTGCCTAGTTTGCGATCAGACGGCACTGTGTCAGATATGTCAAGTCATTTACTTAAGTTTTACGAACTCTACAATTTACATTATGGAAGCAATAAAGTATTGAGTATTATATTATTATTCTGAGGCAGATCTTCACATGAAGGTATAATATTAAAAATAATCTACGTTCTGCTGTGTATGTACCGTAATACATAATTAAATAAATACACTTTTTTTATATTTTACCATCAAATTAGTTTGGCACATTAAAAACTTTTAAAGAACAATATCTTGCGTATGTAACCTTAACATTCAAACTCTATTTCATTCCATGGACCGGTACAATTTCCTACAAAACTCGATTTGAATTATGTAAATGGGATACGTGGGTTTTTTAAGTCAAAAATGTAATCAAGATCATTGATCATGGTGTATGTGTTTTTTGACCCTAGCTTAGTTAATGAACGTTGATAAAATTTATTTCATATTTGTCGCCTCGATTTGACGGCGACGCCTGACTGCACGGCTGCCGTATTGGTTTAAGCGGTCGCCACGCCGCTTACTACTACGCTGAGTGTTGTGGGTCCGATCCCCACATGGGACGACACTTTGTGTGATCCACAAATAGTTGTTCTGAGTCTGGGTGTCCTTTGTGTCCGTTTCATGTTTGTAAAGTCCCCCGCGGCAAAGAAGTTATTCCTAGTGCAGGATTTGGCTTTTTAAAAAAGAAGAAAGAAGATTTACTGAATTTTTGGCTGTACATGGGAGTTAAAATGTACACATTACAAGAGTGAAGGCTTTTTTACAAAAGTATTTTTTAAATGATTAGAAAATAAGACTTTTTGTGTATATGATTTTTAAAATACCGTCAGCTTTTGACAGTAGAATAGTGTAACATAAAAGAACTATGTAAGAGATAAAGATACGACTGTACTGTATTATAAAGACGTAAAAGTTTAATCAAATTTAATAAAAGCATTAGAAAGCATTAAAAAGTTATAATATCACAAATTTTTCAATAATTAGGTAGGTATAAATGTATATTTTCACTCGCACACATAATAATACTGACAGTTATAAAGCGAGAATAGCACCAATATTTTAAGAGTATCAAACAGTAAACACGTGCTCGATGCTGGAATCCGAGTGATACGTTCACTTTATAAAGGACCTTTCAATAGAAAGGTTTAACCTATTTTACACATAACTTTAAGAATAACATTGAAACGTGACTCCTTGATACAAATATATTACACCTTCAGACATTAAAGTATTAAATTTTACTCCTGAATACACGGCGCAGATGTTCTCATACTAACCTATAATATTTCATTTTTTATTTGACAGTCTCACGAGTCTTTCATGCGTAGGTATATAACTTACACATATATCTCTCGCGCTTTATGCCGTCATTTTGTTTTTTTTTTAAACGTTTAAGAACATTCGTTTTACACTACATTAGTTTTACATTAGAGAACTACACATAAGTAGTTTTATTTCGGAGATAAATAATTGTTTTAAAAAGCGCTGTATGTAGCCACTAGTACCTACGTACAGCGCGTAGCTTAAGATGGAAAATCTTAATGTACAAAAACAAATATACAGTGCTATAACGGCTGACAAAATAGTATTCATTATGTAATTACGTTTATTTTGCACCACTAAGAGGGCAAAAAAGTATTCTTCTACCTACCTATCATGTAGTGTAGTTCATGTAGTGTAGTGTAGTGTGTGTAAACTGAGGTAAATAGGGTTTATTATGCCACAGAATACACGGGTACACGTCTGGATTCTGCGTTTATGAAAAAAACATAATATTCCTACGTGACTCCAGTCCTAGGGTCATTTTAGAACTACATTACTATATCACTTATTAATGGGCTTTAAGGCCAATAATAAAGTATTCTTTCTCATTATTTTTTTTGTAAAATTGGCCGAGAAATATCTCCATGTAGAATTTTTTTTAGGACATGAGTGTGTAGTAATATATTAATTAATTTTTATTAGTCTTCATGGTACTGAGTTATCAATAAGTATATATATCTTCGGGGTGAATTGGCGAAATAGTTACAGCTCTAGTTCCCGACTGAGTATTTATATATTTTATTAAATTTATGTAGGTTAGGTATTTATTTATGTATGCATGTGTGTTTTTATATTGTGTATGTTTATGTTTCTAAATTATGTTAATATCATATTTTATTCTGCACCTACCGCATCATATTTCTACATCACCTGAAGGTTGACTGGGAGAGAATGCCTAATGGCATTAAGTCCGCCTTTGTACAATATGTGCATTAAGTTTAAAATAAAATAAATAAATAAATATTATTCAATGCATATCGTAAGAATAATTTGGAATTCTAATTCAAAGGCTTTTAAGTAAGTTAGTGCGATACTTTTCAATTATTGTCAATACTTCGTCTATTCATTATTAAATTCATCATTAGTTTCATAAAAAAATGTATTATTAGCAGGCAAATAATACCATCATAATGCGAATGAAGGATTTTTAAATAATGAATGAAATAAAGACTACATGGGTGATTAAAAGCCAAGAACAGCTGGACTAATTTGGTACAAAGAAAATATGAAGAGAAGAAGTGGGAAATTTTCACAGAAATATGTCACCACCAACTTCAATATGAAAACATGGTATTCGGTTTTGTTATTTGATCTTCCTGTATTATTTTAAATGGAGAACAGAATGTAATAATAATAACAAAATATGATACAATAAAATAAATATGAAAATATAGAATATATATAAGCCAAGAGTAATACAGAAAATCGGTGTTAAGTAATTCTATTATTAGATTACACCGAGTAAGTGAGTTTATCGGAGACGTTAAACTCCTTTTCCCCAAATTTATGATGGGACTCAAAGGGCGACAAAATAGTGGTGATTCTTGAGTGACATTGACTCTCTTGAGATACATTACATAAAAATATAAGTTTTCTGACTTAAACAAAAGCTGCCTCGGTGGTGCAGTGGTAACGTATGCGACTGCTGTGCTAAGGCCTCGGGTTCTATCAGCCAATCTAGATTTCATAGTACAAGCTCTGCTTACTTTAAAACTAGATGGCGTTGTGTGTCAGATATCCCAAAATATTATCATGAAATATTCTATTCTATTATTCTATATTTATATAAGTGTTGAAATATGATAACCGCTCAACCTTCAAAACGCTGCTAACATAAAGATCCATTAACCTTACTTTATCATTCATTGTATGAATGGCTGGTATTCATGAATACTCTATGAATAAGAGTCCAACCTCTCGCCGTTTTCTTTTCATCACCAATTTCTATAGTTTTTCCTCACAATTTTTAAAGAACATCTTGTACTCGACGAGCATATAATGCCTCTCAGGGCTCACTTCTATGAATACAATTTACCTACAGAGTGTTACAAAAAAGTCTGATCTTATTTTAGTGTCGTTGAGCTTATTATACAGCCTTTTCCGTAAATAAGGTAAAACTTGTATTTATACAGAAATCTTATTTTAAGAGTGACATATAGAATTTAAAAATTAACTAATAAAGCTAATTTATCAACTAAGGCTTACATAAGTGTTATTATATTAAATGTATTGAAGAATTTACACCAAGGATATCGACGGAAAGTTCACAATTTGCTGATAAAATATCTTAACATTATTGATGTACCTGGCGATGATAATTTTTGCATTAGTAATGACGTAAGCCTGCGCTTAAGAAAGAGAACGTCTCTGATGTAGACTCGTACATTATCCGTACTAATATTTTAAATGCGATAGTAACTTTGTCCGTCATTACTTTACGCTTTCACGGAAACACCGGTGAACCGACTTTAATGAAATTTGGTATGAAGATACTTTGATTCTTGAAGAAGGACATAGGCTATTTATCTCGACAACCGACATATACGCGGGCGGTGTCACCGACAAAAGCTCGTACACCATATTTCTAGTGCATTAGTTAGAGAACCGTTATGGTATAGATGGGTCCCGGATGGTCTTTAAACTGCCTGGCACACAATGACTTTGTACAGTTTGTAGAAATTCTATTACGTGAATCTTTGAATCGAAAATCGAAACCTTTATGAATCGAATCGATATTTGATTTTTTGAGTGAATCGAAAAAGTGAAACTTGGTGTGATTTCAGTCGATTCGATACCCACATAATATCATTTTACTGTTATCCTTAAATTATATACATGTCTGAACCGTGGATGTTCTTATATGATACACACCATCCCAATCTCCTCCTTACTGCTTGCCAGTCGAATACCGAATTATTTATTTCAAAACTTTATGCACGTGGCATTCTCTACCAGCCCACCAGAAATGCTATATAGCAAGTAATAAGATATACCTATTTAAATTTATGAATAGTAATCTTATAACTCAAAACAATATCATAGTCATAATGGACATAAGTTAGTTGTCTGGATAAGTATTCATCAAGCACGGAGCATAATATTTACTTAACATGAAACTTAACAACACTGTATTACATTAATTTATATATTCTGCGTGAGTACTGTACGAGACACCCGTGAAATACACCAAAGAGGGTTAAGCTTCAAATGTCGAGCACTTTAACGCGATGTCATTATCTGCAAAGCTCTTTATACATCAAATACAGCACTCTAAGTTCTGAACTGCGCAGTAAAAATTTAATCCAGGAATGGAGTA
The DNA here is from genome assembly GCA_902825455.1 of Arctia plantaginis. NCBI lineage: Eukaryota > Metazoa > Arthropoda > Insecta > Lepidoptera > Erebidae > Arctia > Arctia plantaginis. The sequence goes on from CADEBD010000422.1 coordinate 15,829,252, forward strand.
AGACGATAGTTTTGTGGTAGAAGTTGTTTTTATTTTGTGACTGAGACATTTTATATGCTTTGAGTAAATATGAAAAAAAATCAATAACATTTGATAACCGGCTCCGGACACTACTTCGTATTATTCGGCTTACTTAATTCATATAATTCTTTTACAAAAGAAAAGCAATGAATATATAAAGTGTTAAAGAGTTTTTTTTCCTTTGTATTAATAGAATAACTCATGGACAACAGCTTTCTTTACACACTTTACACACACTTTAGGTAGTCTTATGAAAAATCTGTTTTCATGCAAATCTAACGTAGTCAAAATTCGTTGAAAATAAAATTAAGCGCGCGTATCAAGTCATGTGTTCAAACATCTACTTACAGGGATACTTACTCTAATCTATATAGGGATAGATAATTCCTGTGTCATCCACATTCATATATTATGAATATGCTATAATCAGTCTCAATATAATTAGGAGAGCCAGATGCATACATTAACAAAGAACTTCACTATATTATAGGCTTTCAATCAGTACATTCCGTATTGATTATTTAACTACAAATGTACGTAGGTATGTGGTGTTAATGATGACTATGTTAATACAGAACAATCAATGTACGAGCTATGTGTACGTTGAATATGCCCCACGTTGGGCGCCAGATGTCACGAAGAAGATAGTTGCCACGGTCTTGGTCGGAGTCGACCAAGGAAGCTACTTAATGGAGAGTAATTATACCAAATAGTTTACAAGTTTTATGATTTAATTTAAAAACAACTACTACAGATATAGCTTAGCTTAGATTAGATTCAAGGACAGGCTCAGGGCTTCTGCAGGCTTTTTGCCGAGGTCCGACTGTTGGTACGGCGTGGTGATGGTGGCAGGTGTGAAGTGGAGGAAGCAGGGGCCGCGTTACATTACCTATGTGCACTAAACACCGTTTAAAGTCATTGTCAACTGTAGTCCAGCTATCACAAATACATATTGATGCAGATTATAAAATATAGTATCTCGATAGGATGCCTGGAAGAGCAGGCTCAATTGTTTGAACTCGTAGCAAGAAATCGCGGTGTCTTACTTATGGATTGAAAAGGGATGACCTTTTCCACAAAATGAAACAAAAACGACCGAGCCGGCAACTGTATTGCAAATATATATTGCATTCTTACAACTGCGCACAGAAACAAGCTGCAATATTTTCCTGCTTTTTGTTAAACTTAGTGCTTGTAATCAGTTTATTTAAGACTTTCTTGAAGGAACGTATTATACGTTTCTTTAAGTATAAATAAACACTCCCTTTATACTGCGACTGCACGGTTGGCGTAGTGGTTTAAGCGGTCACCTCGCCGCCTCCTACTGCACTGAGTGTCATGTGTTCGATCCCCATATTAGACATCACTTTGTGTGATACACAAATTATTGTTCTGAGTCTGGTTGTTCTATGTATCGGTTTCATGTATGATTGTAAAGTTCCCTACAATACAGGATATATTCCTAATTCGGAAGTTGTCTTTACAAAAAAGAAACTTACAGTACAAATCAAGCCAAGTACAAAACAACTAGAACTTGTAAAATCATTTACTTTATCTATCAAAACAAGCCACTTGGCCACCATTATATGGAGATAATTCAATATTCCGTTTCTACTGTACTTAACATAAGTTAGTTATGTAGTAATATTCTATTTAAGTCCAATAACTGAAATTTGAGGAGTTGGTTCACGGTGGCATAATACTAGATGGTATCCTAATTCGCTTATCTCTCGACTTTTAACTGCTTTTGCGTCACTTTTCATGACCACTTTATTAAGAAAATTTAACAATTTAAACTGCGTTTTTCATTTCTAAATCACTTTAGAAATTATATGTATCACGCAAGTAATGTCATTAACCTTTGCGTCTGCATAGGTTTTTAGCACGAAACAGAAAAAATGAATCAGGATAGCAACCAATACTTTTTCCTTGAAAGTAAAAGCAAAGCAGTATCTGGTCAAGCAACTGGCAGAATCAACTTGCTCATGATTTCTTTTTATTTTAATACAAAATTGTTATCAGTATCTATTTGCGTGTGTATGTATGTATTTATATACTTTTATACTGTATTTATGTATTATAAGGTATGTACTTATGTGTAATATTAATATGTAGAGGATTTGATATAGGATAGAGATTTGTATATGTGTATATATTATATGATTTTGTACAAAGTATACATACAATATTAAATGTCTAAATCAACTGTAACTAAAATGCACCTACTTCCTGTTTTCTCTGCATCACCCAATGGTTGACTGGTAGAGAATGCCTTACAGCCAAAGAATGCCTGCCAGCACAACTTAGACAGTTTTAAGAATAGCAAGTTAAACGCCAGTATTATGCCACAGTATAGTTGCACAAAACCACTGTACAAAGCATGCGTACAAAGCGTTAAGTCATCAAGTGCAAAGCTTCCGAACCTTGAGATGCACATGGAGAATGTTTTGCACTTTGCTCTTTCCAATGCCTAACAAAGCACAAATTTACTGGCAACTAATTTTTTTGTCACTTCAATAAGTTGTCATAAGGTGTCAATATTAAAGTCTGTAACCGCAGTCACCAGCCGTCCTTCACGTACCTCGTCATGGAGAACAAATTAAACCACACCAAACCACGAAAGTACGAATACACGGAGAGTTTGGGCTCCGGTAACTTCACTCACTTGGCAAAAAAAATGAATGAATTGCTCAAAACCGGTGTTCTGTGAGGCCGTGGTAAATTTAATACTGTAATATACGTGGTAAATTTAAGAAATAAGGTAGGGCTTCGAACTTTGAATTTTAATTCTGTCACACTGTGCTAGTGCGTGCTGCTGCGTCTCTCAAAACAGTTTGTAAATCACAATATAGGTTTTATAATTTTACTCACACGAAAATTAATATCTTTTTTATTTTTCAATAACTTATCTTGTAAAAAGGTATCCTGTTTTTTAACCGAACCAACTATTTTTTGGCTAAAATAATAACTCATTTAAGATTTTACTACACCATTACCTAACAACTTATATGTACAAAGAAGGCTTCCTTGTAATAAAGTTATAGTGTAATCTTAACTGTGGTTCTAAACAATGTGCTCTGTAAAACTACAATAATTGCCACCCACATCTCAGATATTACGTACGTAATTGTAAATAATGGTATGGAGTAGCATAAAGCCGTTTCGTTATAATTAGCGCAAATGCAAGCCCACGCTGTTTAGATTGTCGGAAACTGAACTACCTGTAAACTAAGTCTTTGAAGAAACTACACCTTTCCACAAGCTCAAGGCATTATAATAAATTAATAATAATAACTTTTGCCTGCGGCTCCGCCCGCGTGTATGTCGGTTATCGCAGTAAAAAGTAGCCTAGGTAACTCGCCGATAATGTTTTTTGAAAGAATTTTTTAATCGGTTTAGTGGTTTAGGCGAGAAAGTGTAACAAACAAATTCACTTTCACGTTTATAAAATAAGAGTATGGATTACAGTTATACAGTAAATAGTTATACTGAGAACACAGTGGTAAATAATTAATAAGGAAAACCAAGTAAGGTACATTACCTTAGGGTACTAGGTTATAAAAAGACGCGCGATATTGTTTAAATAATAAACCGGACAAGTGCGAACCTTTGAAGAGTTACAAGACAGAGAGTGTGCGAGTGAGAAGTGCGAACCTTTGAAGAATTACAGAGTTACAAGAGTTACCAGATTTCGAACTATAAATATTTATATTAGTACTTTATTTGAAAACCATTAAAATTAAATTTGAACGCAAAGAATGTTTTGAAAACAACGTAACGGGTCATTTTTAATTTAATTTAATTTTTAATCTTACTTGTTATAGCAGCAATAAAAGTACAAACTATGACAACATTTCAACTGTCTACTTATTACTGTATTTTGGGATACAACTCATTGATGAACAGACTGACGTCAAAACAATCCCCTATATGGGGGAAACCTTCTCCACTTTGTACTTGAAGGAGAATGCCAACCCTGCAGTTTGGCAGCCCCCGGTGATTCCATTCTATGAAGATAGATACATGACAAATAGCGCTAATATGAACAGTTTATTACCTGAACCTACAGAAGATAGAGTGAAATTAGTATCATATTCTACAGGTTTTTTCCTGTGATTTCATCACATATTCTTTTTCCAACCCTTTTAGGAAAAGTCCTTTTGCTGAACGAAAAAAACCCTACGTTCTTTACGTATACCTTGACATCGTAAATTTTAGAAACTTAAGTACTAAAGCGTGAAAGTATAACAAACAAGTCAACTGTCGTTTTCTTACTCGTAATATTTATCAGTAAAAGTCCTTGCGTAAAATAATCTAAAGTATTAAGAGAGAAATAACATAATTTCATCTCAGTGAGACAGTAATAATAGAACAGACAGTTTTATATGTTTTAATATAATAAATGTAGGAGACAAGAATATAGTCCGTTTGAGTTACTGTTTGAGTATAACTCATAAAAATACCACTCGCAATATTATGTGTTACCCGACCGTTCCCAGCGTTACTTACAAAAAATAACCGGTGCCGCTCTTTATGTGCGGGTTGCAATATGGAATCCTGAGTTTAATGGTTTCAATTTTAAATCTACTATTAAACCTCCAATTTTCTTTACACAATCTAAAATGTTTTGATGAGGCGATAATAGATCATTTTATGAGTTTCACTACCACACACACATGTATTCGACTATCTTCGACGATAATATTAAACGGAATTATTTCGGCCTTAAGAACTTTTTTTATTTGTAAACATTCAGTCAGTAATACTATGGGTTTTCGGGATTTAAAACCTTATAAACTGTTACAGTGTATCAATCTCAGAGTGTCTAACATGTACAGCCTGTCACAAGTAAATGGAGTAACGGTAAATCAATATTTGAGTTATTTCTCTGTCGTGAAGTATCCTGTAGTGCTCATTTCAATGATTAGGTTTTTTACGAGCTGTCCGTTAATAGTAAAAAGCCATACCCATCAGTAATTATCATGAACTATCAGTTGAACCTGACAGTTCGTTGGTAAATCTATAGTTTCAACTCAAACCAAGATTTTTTGATTTTTTATGGTGAAATACCAGTTTAAATTCCTATCAAGTTTAAAAGAACTAAAAATTAAGAGTTTTATAGGTATTTGCTTTTTCTCTTAATTATAGTGTTACACTTGTACTGTTAATATTTATTGGTATTTTATTTTTTTTAAACACGATATTTAGAATTTAATTTAATTGATAGTTCTTAGATAATATTATATTATGAGAAAACATTAACGAAAATTGCTAACGTGTCTAATTTGTTTTAAAATGAAAGGAGCATTTATAGAACGTTCCCTGACACAAATTAGTTTGACCCAATTGCTTCCAATCTTCCAAATATGACATATTGCGGTGTTATTTAGTACAATTTATATTCAGTGAGATTTATATACACTTATGACTATAATTATGAGCACATAATAGGAACTTTTAAGTAGGGAAATAGGTATGTTTTATTACTTTCAAGAGGCATTTGAACTAATAACGTTGACTACCGCAATAGGTCCATGTGGGCATTGAATTCTAAAGACACCACCACCACCAATTCTAAAAAAAAGAAAACACACCTACAAAATAAATCTAAATCGATGACACTTGTTTCATTGTACCTATATTTTAACCCTAAAGACATATAAAAATTACATCGATATGCTTATTGAACTAAAACTTCTTTACCACGCTTGACTTGGGGAGTAAGCGGGTGAATGCGTGACGAGAGCGTTACGAAAAATGTGACGGGCGAGGCGAAACGGAAGTTGAGAGGGAGATATAAGTTAGTGAAGATGGAAAGAGAAAGAGAGAGTTGCGTTTCGTATATTACTGTAGGGGCAAGAGAGAGAGGTGCGAGCACACATTTTCTTTCTATCTTTCTCTCATAGCCAAGAAGTTTAATTCAGTCGTGTGGTCTAAAGCACACTCTTTTTTTTTTATGTAACTATGTTCATCTGTAAAATAACATATTCTTTGAAGGCCGGTGTTTCACAAAACGACGCGCCGGTATAACCCGTGCATATATTTTACATAGTTAATGCAATGTTCTATATTCAAGCACGCTTGCCTCTAATGTCATGTATTGAAAGCACAAAGGCTTTGGTCTATATCTGTACAGTTTAGAGTAAACGAAATCTAGGCCAGGGACTAGATCCACAAATCGATGGATAATTTTATACTTTGTTTGTGAATAATTTATTATGTTAGTATACAGTGATCAGGAAATAACACTAAAGAGTAAATAGAAACTAAATTGTTTAACTACTCGCTCCCTTGAAACTCTTTGTAGTATTTGGTTGTATCAATAATTCTCCAATTCCGTGTAGATGGTAAAGGTATCGTAAGGAAATCTCCAAATCTAATTAGTACGTATCCCTGATTCATGGTTCATGGTCATTTCAGTTAATATAGAATGATGGCCGGCTATTAATGTAGCTTACACAAAGAAATGACTGAAAATACGAAGATATTAACCTATAGCCGTTAATGATGTAAGTATCTAATATTTTGCAAGATCTTCCAGGGCCTCAATTCTGCTATTTTATGTTTACGCCAAGCCAGTGTCATACCACTGACACGCTATTGAGATGCCATCGAGTAGCCATTGGCATCGGTTTAAATATCGGTAGTTGAAAATATATTACGTTTTTTGAGAAAATGATTTATTTTTGTTTTTATTATAATAAATTCTTAAAAGAAATAAATAAATTAAAATAAATTATTGAAAATAAATAATTAAAATAAATTATTAAAAAAAGAAATAAATAAATTAAAAAAAGAACTAAATAAATTATTAAAATAAAAAAAATAAAAATAAAAAATCATTTCCTCAAAAAACGTAATATATTTTAAAATTATAAGGAAATGACATTTATATAAATATTTTTTTTTTTTTAAATATCTTTTTTTATAATTTTATTCTTTTAATAATTTATTTAATTAATTTATTTCTTTTAATAATTTATTTATTTATTTTAATAATTTATTTATTTCTTTTTTTATAATTCTTATATTTTATTCTTTAATAATTTATTTTAATTTAGTTATTTATTTATTTTTAATTTTATTTTTTTAATAAGTTATTTTAATTTATTTATTTCTTTTAATAATTTATTATAATAAAAACAAATAGGTAAATCATTTCCTCAGAAAACGTAATATATTTTCAACTACCGATATTTATACCGATGCCAATGGCTACTCGATGGCATCTCAATAGCGTGTCAGTGGTATGACACTGGCTTGGCGTAATAGCAGAATTGAGGCCCAGGTGCCATGTTTAAATTTCGATTTTTCCATCGGACACGTCCAGTCAAATTATGTAGGTTTCGCTCGCATTAATGTCGATTTTGAAAATGAAACCTGGTGCTAATATGGATAATAGCCTATCTCTGTGTCAAATTTCTTCCAGATCTGTTCAGCCGTTCTGTCGTAATTGAGGATCAAAAATCTATACATTCATCCTCACAAACTTTCACGATTATAATATTAATGGGATGATGAAATTTTCCTCCACATAATTGGACCTGAGTACAGTGACCTACAGAGTTTCGTAATAGTATTTCTAATTATGGTAATTTTTATTTTTAGTTTTTATGCTGCCCAAAGGAATATAAGCTTTACTAAAGTAGGTCACTTATTAAGAGACAAATAAAAGCTACAAGAAAAATTCTGAAGTTATTATGCAGAAGAAAAAGTAATCAAACAAAATAATTACACTTAATACATTTTCTTTTGTAGATAAGATTCAGTACATATTGTTTATTAACCTTATAACAAATAGCGTACTATGGATGAAATGATTTATACAAATATATTTTTTATTAACCATACCATAAAAGAAACGAGTTAGTTAACCCATGAGCACTTAGAGAATAATTTATGCAAGCATCACTTGCGTTATTCTTGCACAATGATGTCTGAACTCGGACATTCTTCTTTTCTCGGCAAATAACGTTCATTGAAAATATAATATACTTAGTTATGAAATTAGTGATGACTAGACGGTAAAGTTTATAATTGTAAACTGACTAAATTGTAATTGTAAATTGTAATACAAACAATTTTTTTACATAGCCTCAAATTCTTTAAAAAAATCGGGAACTGTTTCCACGTATGTTTTTTTTTCTCTTCCACAATCTACCATCATCTTTTTATGAGATTTTTAAAGTTTAAAAATGGAAGTTTCTGGCAAATTCCGTCGAAAAAATCGACTAACTTAAAACTTATCTGATTCTTCTTATCTGTACTATTCACAACATCTTTAACATACAACTTTCTTCAATAGAAAGTTTAGTTCCGCTGGAAATCGTGAACAATATATTACACCCCTATAATTTTACTTTATTTAAACCTCTGTAGTCATATCGACCTTAATTAACTTAACGGTTGAACAAAATTTACTTCCCTTTCCAACAGTTTTCATTCTGTTAATTTTTTCGTGTTTCACTTCGGTAAAGGTTTTTTTGCACGGGGAAAATAATTACGTTTATTTAATATATTTTTTTTAATATTTTCATATTAATTATGTGGGTGTCGTCAGAACCGACTGTGGGAGCAAACTACGTAGGACAACAGAATAGCAAAGAGTAGGAAAACTTGAAACAAACCCCATACCAACCCGTCTGGTTAGTGTGGTATAGTAGGCCAAAACTTCCTTTCTAATGAGATCCAGTAGTGGACTATAAAAGGTTGTTGATGTGATTTGAACTATTAAATTCCTTCTGATAAAAGTTGAGCGTGACTAGGTTGACTAGGTGACGCGTAGGTTGTATAACAGCATTTCCAGTTCAATAAAAGTCACATTCTAAAGTTATTGCGGGTAGAAATTAACATTTTTATATCATAATTATATAACGAACACATCGCGTGCATTGTTATGTTCATAAAAGTTATTTACTAGAGGATAAGAAATTGTAAAATGTCTGAAAGTTTAGGTCTGATATTGGAGATACCATGTGAGTTCATTAAGACTGAACTAAATATTTAGCGAACTACGTTAAAAGTGAGTTACTAAGCTTCCGTCGCTATTCGACCGAAGCTCGGTAGGTACATATTTATCGTAAAAGTCATCGTGAACAATGATACATAGGACTAATTTGATTACGTAAAGAACTGACTGGTCTTAGCGTTCTAAACTTTAGAAGTAGTATTTATAATCCTAAACCACATTCACAGAGATCAAAAATTGAAAGGATATTGAAATTGTTGATTACAGAAGTAACTACTTCCCGCTTACTCTACATCAACAGGCATTAAGTCCGCCAATGCACCAAATGTGCATAATGTGTAAAATAAAATTTAAAAAATTAAAGCATAGAAAACTGTACTGACGGGGCTGAAATAGTTATGATTCACGTCTGTCTGTTCAACTCGCACACTACTAATTCTATCCTACATAAATAATGCTTTATTGTCATAGAATGTATTGAAATATAGTAGTTAAAAAAACTAACGCCTTACTTCACTCACATAATTGAAACACGATATTAATAGAAGATTTGTGGTCCTTTTAGTCCTTAATTTCTGTAGAGTATATTCTGTGAAATATTCATATTCAAACCGTCTCTCTTCCTAATTCTGGAGGGGCCACTGAAAAGGAGGACGCACTTGCGTCTTGTTGATTTGTCAGTTACCATTGGATGATTCATCTGCTCGTTTTTCCTCTATATTATAAAAATCATCATCATCACAGCTTTTAATAGTCCACTACTGTACATAGGCTTCTCCTTAGAAAAAAAGGTTTTGGGCGACTATACCACACTGGCCAGACGGGTTGGTACAGAGTTTGTGTCAAGTTTTCCTTCTCTTTGCGGTACTATTGTCCTGCATAGTTTGCTACCTTAATCACGGTAGTCTTGGACTTAGTCTACGACACCCACGGGATGAAGAGAAATAAAAATATCATACTTTAACATAATTCGAAATTGCTATTCAATTTGTATTTGCTTCGTTCCACATCGTACAAATTAAATTAGAATTAAGAATCAAATCAAATCAGTTTCAGAAGCACTGATGTAGTTATACGGGTAGTATTCTGTAGTACTCGTATAAGGAGATAGCGTGTAGTCGAGATATAGATGTTTATGTAGTATGCAAATGTGTTGAAGGTGGAACCAGGCATTTGCATGTCAATTTACTGCTGGTGTATCAGTGTATTCTAGTTTACTAATGTATTTTAAATTATAGTACTATACATTAGTGATTTTGTAAATGATACGGTGACCGAACCCAGTCATGCATGTAGAGTTAAAGAGAATTAGTATCGTATACAAGGTGATCTATTACCGTAACTTCTAAGGAGACCTATCTAATTATTGTCTAGCATAGCATGTGATTTCAATTGGTTCAACTTATTGGTTTTATAAATATAGAATAAAGTTAGATTAGGCTTAATTTCATGGCCATTGTATGTATCACTTTGTAGACGAAAGGTTTATGTGTTCCTCTAACACAAAACGAGAATCCTCCAACACGAGGAGACGATCATGCTTGTTGAATCGTTGCCTAAATATAGTCTTTGAAAAATTATATACATACATAGTATATTTACATATACATATATAGTGATTGCGGCTTCGCTCGCCTGATTATTTCATATTTGGTGCTTCTAACTAAATAAAAATTACGAACTGCCATACCACCAACGTCATCATTTATTTTACCTCCTTAGGGGTGAAATTTCCAAACATCCTCTTTCAGTGCTTATGCTTACGCTTTACCTTAATGCATCAGTCAGTCATTTAGAGCAAGTAATTTTTACTGCGCATACACGATCGATAGTTACAACGTAATTAGGTTTTTCTTCGCTAAACTGTATGAATATAATTTTATTATATTTTTAATGCATACAAAAATCGACACTATTACAAGTATTTTTTATGGTACCCTCTACCATAAAAAATACTTGTAATAGTGTTCAGACGAGCAGACGGGTCACCTGATGGAAAGTGACCACCACCGCCCATGAACGCCTGTAACTCAAGAGTCACAAACGCGTTGCCGGCCATTTAGGAAAGAGTACGCTATTTTCTTGAAGGTTTAAAGGTCGTATCGGTCCGGAAATACCGCAGATGATAACTTGTTCCACAGATCAATTGTACGAGGCAAAAAGTGTCTTGAAAAGCGCACAGTGGTGGAGCGCCAATTATCTAGGTGATGGGTATGAAAATTTTGCGTGGAACGTGGAACGATGGCGGAAAATTGCGGCCGGTACTAGTCCGAACAATTCCTCGGAGCACTGTCCATGATATATATATACGATAGAGAATACAGAGTGAAACAACATCTCTACGTAAAGCAAAGGGATCGAGACGATCAGAGATATTTAGGCTATATGTAGGAATATCTGCGGTGCCTATAACGGTACTATTACATACACTTATATAACACACACACATATCAAACACAGCATTAGCATACCTAAAATTGACAAAATATAAAAAATCATAATAAGCGTTTTCGAGTAAAAGGCTCGCTTAGAACCAAGTCCGGTCCGGTGTTAAACAGATATTTAAAAGTAAAATAAAGAAAATAAATGCCAAATGTATGTAAAGTTAGCAAAATTAGGTACATCTAAAACAACAGAAATGAAAAGCAAATTCTCCTCAAAGGGGTGCGATTGATATGTTAATTTTGAAAACAAAGGGCTTCCCCGTCGAAACTCATTTAAATTCTAATTCCATGGGTACATAAAAATAATGGATGTTGAATCATGGTTTTAGTTACCACCACAATTACTTATATTTTACCGTACCGTATTAATTTATATGTAATTTCATAGTAAAACATTTTAAACTGGATTGTTGTCGTTTCGGCGGTTAATGCTATTGCCTAATAATATGTAATGCATGTCTGTTTTAATAACAATATTAGTAAAAAGAATGCAGGTATATGACCTCATGTAAAATAATGTAATTTACATGACAAGCGTCATGCTCGACGGCAAAGTTTGCACCTCGTTCAACTTAAGTGTCAACACTTTCCTCCTAATACTTTTAAAATATGATTGTTAGTGTTCTCAGTAGAGGAAAAATAGTCTATGTGATCTTAGAATTATATACGGGTTAATTGATGCTCTTTGCCAGTAGGAGTACCCAATTACAAACTCTTTACAAAGAAATAAACTGGGCTAAAAAAACTGGGTAAAAAAAACTGCTATAAAAACTAGCTGAAACGAAACGCGCTCAAGTCTCGAGAAATTAATTTAAATACTTTTTAAAATATTTGCCTTTGCTTTTTTAGTAATTGATACTTACTAAATTTTTTTAATGCTATCATTATATACCCAAGGTATTTCATACTAAAACAATAAACGCGAAATAATATATATATAAATAAATTAACACGAAAGGGTACACGCTCATGTCATAGTTAAATGCACTGAAATACAATGTCATTGTATTAGCGTTTTTGTTCATGTTAACTAAATATCTGTTAAAGGAATTATTTTGAGTGAAAAGATTGTAGTACCTAACGTAATATGTTCAAAATAAAGTAATTCTATAATATATACTTTCCGTATATACCTATATCAATGACTCAAACACAAGTCTAATAATAGTCCAGAACAAGCCGGGTCCCAAATGCCGTCCATAATATTGCGCAGTTTGTGCAGACGACTGAGGAGCCACATAGTTATCGTAGACTATGTCGATAGGTAACGGAATGTAACGCGAGATATGAGACGTGCTATTCCACTCCACAGATTTAAGTTTACCGTTTACCTACGCTCCATCAAAGTCAAGCAATTTCGGTGAGCAAACAAGCTAAAAAAAACATGTTCGGGTTAGTATTCATGTTTTGGCCTAAGCAAAAACGAAATAAGCTATGATAACGCAAATCAAGTCTAGGGCACAAAATACTTTATTATTCTTCTTCAGTACTGTCCTTTTGTACTTTATCTAGCTATAGTTTATACATATTTTACACGTTTATACAATTTAGTACGATAATAAAAGCACGTAGTCGGCTCGCCCACCTTATGAATTTCGGCCATCTTATAAAATATTGCATCTGTTTTAGGTTCAACACACGCTCGAGAACTTATCCGGTGTCCATTTACTTACAAAGCAACGGGTCGATATTTAGTTGTAATTTTCTTTTCTTATTATAAAACTAAATAATTATATAGGCATTTAGTACTTACGTTCTTTTAGTAAATATTGCATTTCACAATACTGTAATAATGACATAAGGATTTGTATTGTTAGGTATGACCTACTTCATTTTCTGCTATTGTTAATGTGTAATGAATAATAAAAAATAAAAGGCAGAGCTTGTTTATAAGTTGTAAATTCGTTTAAAAACCCGCCGCTCACGAGATCAGCTGTTACTTTATTTCCATAGGGGAAAGCTCCTCAGCACCATTTACTAAATAAGACTCAAATTGCCATAGGTGTCAATGACAATTCAATCAATTATATAATTATACTCTTCAATTCGTTATTACCAAATCACTTTTTATCTGAATTCAAACGTAGATAGCTTAATCTACGTTTGAATTCAGGTAAAAAGAGATTTTAATTTTATGTCTCTGTCTAACATATCTATAAAATCATCAATAAAATTTAAAAAAAAGAAATTCGTGTAAACCGAAAAGTTACGGCAAAATACCTTAGCTCCAATAGGCAACATTGAACTACGACATGCTATAGTAATAAGCAGGCAGACAGTCAATGCTGACTGACATAAATTACTATATACTCGTAAATATGTTGAAAAAAATCCTATAACTTTCTTCTTTTCTCATTCTTCCTTTTCAAAAAAAGGTGTAATGAAAGAAAAAGTTCAAAATTAGTACATAGTAAATAGGGCTTTAAGAACTTTCTCCCCTGAGCAGCCAACCAATTCAAAATAGATTTCAAAAATTCAAGGAACTCGGTGATTAAATTTAGTTTAGAAATTCACAAATGAAAGCAGAAATGGTGAGATACTTTGCTGGATCATCCAACTGCCTACTTAGTTTCTTCACGTATGTTTATATATGTATAATATTGAATACTTTGTGTTACACGATTGCTTCTAATGAACTGGTTTTAAAGACAATGTTTGTCAAACCAACTTACCAAAAAGGTATCAAACGATCAGTACAAGTGAATAATTGGAACAAGGTCGACCGACGAGGCCCCACGGCGTCTACTGCCACCGCGATGTCTTCCTTCACGTGTAAAATCGATATAGTGGCAGCGGTCGCATCGCCACACGACCAAATAAAATAAAAAATTACAACCCTATATACTTAGTGCACCAATAAAAAGAACGCCCACCTCAAGTTGAATCAGCTTGCAATTATTCCAATTCAGCAGACACAATTCACTACACAGCTTCAACGATATATTTGCACTGTTATAATATATCGTATTAAACCGATGAATTATAAAAGTGGACTGCACATGCATAGCGCGCCTATGCATCTTTTAAACTGAAGACAAGGACGTCATTTGAATATAAAACTTTTCGTTGTGTCACATGACCTATTTTACATTAGTTCACTTTTTATATTTTGATGGCATTTGATTTTTATGAGTTATGCGTTGTGACTACATTATTTATTGACTATTAGATAGTAATAAAACAGAAGTTTATAAACTTTCAATCGATTTATTAGCTTGTATAGAACATACGAATTTTTTACTAAAACTTACAGCCATGTACGTTTCATAAGATGTTTAACAATAAATTTGTGTTGGTTTTTAATAAACATGCATATGTCTATTAATAAATATTTATCAGATTACTTAGTTTCCTTTCCAATTATGTTTTAAAAGTTGAAAGGTTAACAACAAAGTTTTTAAAAGTTCAAGTGGACTTACCGACAATCCTGGATTACAGCCAGACGTGATAGAATTCTTCCTGAACTTGGGGACGCATATCTGCATGGAACTCTTCCCCTTAGGTGGACCCGCACACCCATACTCGTCACTTCTGTCATTTCTCGTCAAATTAATGTTGTTGGTGTTGTTGACTTTGACTAAAATGTTACAAGTTTGAGATGCTATTTGGAAAAGGCCTTCTTCTAAGTTTCTCTTGTTATGGTACTGTCTATTGAAATGTAAATAGTCCCACCAAGAAGGCATTTTCTTTTACGATACGTGTGTATCGTGAGTAGCGCTGTGCAGCGAGTGGCAGCGTGCGTTCAACGGCGGTGCCCAAAACTAAGTGCCGACTTTATGTAAGTCTTCGTGAGCTTGCGCGATAAACTTTACGTTTTGACTATGTACTGTCGCGAGAGAAAGTATGTGGTTTTCTGTTTGAAACTTTGATTGAACACTCTTTAAACTATTAAGAAGTGGATTAGAATCCATTGAAAACTGTTTCGTTCCTTTAGTTTCAGTTCATTTTTCTGTGAAAATAAAATCAAAATATTCGTTTCTTTATTTAATTGTATGCCAAATATTGCTTATAACGTAAATTTATATGGTTGCATTTAGTAACACAGTTATTCTAAAAATTCTAGGAGACCAGTGTACGAGAACAAAAGAATGTTGATGATTATAATTTATGACTTTGTTAATCTGATATAACACGAAAATTAAAGTACCTTCATGTTTTCAATAATTAAGTCGCTTACAGTTTCCATATTCGATTCCTCTCAACGGCATGTACAGGTGAGATCGCTTGATTATCATATCATCAATAAAACAAAAAAAAAAATTAACTTCAAAATATAATAAAGAGATTCTAAACATCTCTTTAAAAGGTAAAATTTATAGTATTACATCCCTACAACAGTTTGCAAAATAATGTCCATAACTTAAATAGGTGCAATAACATTTCTAAAGACACTTTTGTATCCAATTTTAAGTTTTCTCGTCGATTGTACGTTCCGCAGGTGGATTACTAATTAATTCTCTCATATTGACTTTCAACAACACTTTTGATGGATACATTAGGGAATAAACGGTGTTACAGATAAGACATGTAACTACCATTAAAAAAGTAAGTTAATATTTATTGTCTACTTACATAACGTTTTATTCCGGCCACGAAATAAATAACTTCTATTAACGTAATTATACTTTCGGTAAGTTAACTTAAGGTACTTATTGTATTTCCAAGTTATATGTTAAATATAAAATACATAATAACAATTATTAATATTGTTATGGATATGTAATATAACTAAATACATCTATATTGATATGTTTTTATTCTTGTGACGATGAACACTATTAGTAATACTATACTAAACTAATAATATTTGAAATGGCTATGTTCTTATGGAAGTGATGTAAATCTTATATGAGAATAAATATCTTATCTTGCCTCACATTTTTTTTTATGGAATAGGGGGCAAAAAAGCAGGTGGGTCACCTAATGGAAAGAAACTACGCGTGAAACTAACGCCTGCAACTCAGGAATCACAAGCACGTTGTCGGTCTTTGAGGAAAGATTACGCTCTTTTCTTCAAAGACCGACACCGACCGACCGACGATAACCCGTTCCACAGGTTGGTAGTGAGAGACAACAAGTGTCTCGAAAAGCGCACAACATCTTCTTCGAGGCCAATTTGACCTTACCCTCTAAAGGACCGTGAAACTGAACTTCGCTCGAGATGTAGATGCCTAGGATTCTGACACTGGCTGAGGCGGTTAGGGAGGTGCTCTCGAACCGAGACCGAAAATGTATTTTATTCATTTACTAAATTACTTTCAAATAAAAGCTTTTCTTTTCTTTTTTGACAGTAGAGCTATTAAATTATATTTACTTATTGAATAGTGCAACCACAATACAGTATGATTATTATCTAGTATAAAAATTATTATCTACAAAAGTATTTACAATATTGTTTTTATAAGTTAACAGGCGGTGCAACACGACTAGTATACCTAGTCCAATGCCTTCACAATTTAAGATGCTTTGTTACAACAACAAACGCTATATAAAACTGTTGTCAGAAGAATATAGATATTGCTGTGTGTAACAAAAAAAGTAGGGATACATTTCAATGGTGGCAATTTATACCTACATTTCGACGTTTGATTTTTTGACATCGTAACAAATAAATGTGTTTAGGGCGATTTTGAAAACTCGACAGATCCAGTTAACAAGCATACATATGTACACAAATAAGATTATTACTACCTCGCCTTGTAGGGAATCTGTAGAGTATTTGCCATTGACCTAGTATCATGTAATTTTGCACGAACAGCAAGATCTTACAACAAATTTATTAATATTGTATGTACTATGAACTAGAAGAACTAATTATAAAATGATATTTGGAAACTGTACTCTGACGTATGTATCGCAGAGCATTTTTAAAATGGCAAAGTTCTAAGTTTGAGAATCGATTCCAGAGACGGACAGACCAACCGTCTATATATAAGAATGCGGTTTAAGAGCAATATACTATGACCTATGACCAGGTCAGATTTTGATGATCATATCATGAAAATGAAAATTCCTAAATATAATGGGCAAAGCTATGGCGACTTGGGTATTTTTGTAGTCGAGTACTGTATTTGTTTTAGTAAGCTTCCTTTAGTGTAGTGAAACTAAGGGCAAAGACCAAAAGAAAAAGGCCACCAGAACTACTTAATAATTTGTATTAAGCAAGCTGCAATTCGATTATATCATGTGTTCATGTCAAATCAACTTTTATGTAGACTCTAAAGTCATAGATCAACACACACAAAAGCAACAATGTCTGTTTTGCCAAATGGTAAGCAAAATAAATTTAATAAAAATTAAACTTATACAAAATCGATGATATGCCTGTGCCGATCTACAACCACCCGTTTCCAAGGGGTTGAGCCTTATGAGAAGAAAGGGCAAACAAACTCATAGCCACTCTTTTGCAATTTACAGATAGATACATTGGCATCATTAAATATACCACAAAATTGTTATGATGTGTGCCAGTGTGTCCGTTATTGAGAAATAAAAGGTAAAAGACAATGAAGAGAAAGATTAACAAAAAAAATCGAATCTCAACAACTGACATTGCATGAATAAAAAGGAAAATGAAGTAAAATAAAAAATAGAAAAAAAAACACACTACCCACCCTCACCAAATTTTTACTTAACAAAATAGCCTACGCTAAATTAATCTAAATTAATTAAGATTTAAATTTGTTAATACTTAAGTACATTATTTGAATATAAATATAATATTGAATATTATTTACGATTTTATTATAAAATCGCACACATTGACCTCGAAAAGACTTGTTTATCTTTTGAAGCCTAGAGGGGTACTACAAGTTTATTTCTATTTCTGATATTTATAGAATGTACATCACTTCTTTTCAAAAAGCTATCTTTGTTTTTATGAACATATATTACATTTTCATTTACATATATTGTCCTGCCACTGTCATGGTTTATTTCTTTAAATTTCTGCCACAATTAACAACAATTGCCTAAATTATAAATTGCTCGGATCGCTCTCTTTTGCAGTACAAAAATAGTTTGAATGTCGGCAGCATTCCCCCACAGTAGAACACCATACGACATTATGCTATGAAAATTACTGAAGTAAACAAGTCATGCTGTATCAACATCAGTCAACTCTCGAATTTTTCTTACTGCGTATGCTGCTGAGCTGAGGGTACTCGATAATTTATCAATATCAATATGTAGCTTAGAATCTAGTGTTATATCCAAAAATGTCGTAGTGTCCACAAGATCTAACCCGACATCCTTAATTATCACAGTAGTTTTCACTGGATTGACGTGTGTCATAGTGAAACGTACACACTAAGTTTTATGTCCTATGTTAATCATATTTTTTTATTAGTACGTGATAAAAGTATTTTTGAAAATAATCTGTTATACACGAGCTGTTCTAATTTATGAAGTATTTGAATAACAGGTAAATATATTTCTATATCTGTTGGTATTTCTGTACACGTACCTTGTATTTGAACAAAATGCCATTGACTACTTCAATTTACATTTCAAGAAAAGTTGATAGCTGTTCGTAGCAACGCGTAGGCATTCGTAGAGTTCGTGACGGCCTGCAGGGACGTAGCAAAATAGAGGCTGTGTCAATTTACACTACGGGTAATATATATGTAAGTACTGTGAGATGTAGTGAAAAGACTACAGGAGCTATAAGAGTAATAAAAACATAATTTATTGTATTCGTCAGCCACTTCATTGGATTAAAAATGGAGAGCCTACTGATCAATATAAAAGTCCATGGATGTTTTATACATTACTTGTATAATTTTATTTACATAGGTACAAATGCCCTATTGTGATCAAGCCAAAAATGTTAAGGTTTCAACTATCTTAGGTTTTTAGTTTGACTGAGACTGAAGACTGCCCCGCGTGGGCGTCTGAACGCGAGGTCCTGGTCGACCAAAACGGACGAGACCTGGGAGAGGGCCGATCTCTAACGTAGAGGACGTCGGCGCCGATATCAGCCGTCGACGGGGCCGCGGGCCACCAGAGAGTGGGGCCTCTGGTGTCAGATTGATTGCTGCGGTAGGGGATGGAATGGCCGGCCTGATTGCATTAAGATGCGATCGGGCCGCCATGCCGCGATTGAAGGGGGAAGTGTTCTCCTCTGGGATAGGGCCTGATTAGGCATGGTGTCAAATCGGGGAGCACCTGAAATAACATGGCTCGGGTCCTCCCCAGAGTAGGACACCTAAGGCCGGGCGTCGGGGTGGTTTTTAGTGGTATCACCACATACTCCTAGCTCCTGAGTCCCCGAGGAGCAGGAGATCCGAAGGGATTTTCCACCCCGTTAACAAAAAAAAAAGAAAAGACCTACTTATTAAATTGTGGTCGATTTTTCTATGAAATCGTAGAATCTTACTCTAATTGTTTCTTCTTTAAGAAATGCCAAATAAAGGTTTTGAATACCTCAGTTTTTAAATAAAAAATCAACAGTGATTTTTAATTAATTAGAATAAATGTTATTTAACTAATGCAAATGCATCCTTGAGGTGACTGAACGTAGAGAATTATCTAGCTTCTGGAAAATAACTAACCTAAATCTATTCACAGCCAATACCTTAATTGCTTTTCTATGAAGCGTTCATTTAAATGCTGCATAAAACCTCCGGATCGCTGATAGCACATAGCTTCTAACGATGTATTAAATTCTTATTGTCTAGCATTACTTTAGTATCTTTTATATTAACATACATTGAAAAACTGAGCTTCAAAACACATCATTTATCACAATAGAAAGATCGTTCGAATGTTCATTGATCACATTGAATATCAATTAAAAAAACAATGGAATCTTAATCGAAGTTCTATTCGACTGATTTTAATTACATATGTACTTAAATATTTAATTGAAAAATGCTTCATTCGAATAAAAAACTAAATAAAACATCAAAATTTTTAAAACTTCATCAAAGGAGTAGGTTTTCATTAAATTGTATTTATGTTTGTTTGTTGCCTCAGAACTTAGTTATTTATAAACCGATTTAGAAAACTCTTACTCATTTGGAAGAGTATACTTCATGTTTCATTCCATCAGGATGAAAAATTAAGAAATGGAGGAAACAGTTTACAACTAGTCACCATGTTGTAAGCACATACATAGAAGTCGTGATTTTTTCAAAGTTTGTGCACTTGATTGGTTGGACATAATTTAACAGGTACCTATTTGTGTGAGAAGTCCAGTCTGTAAGTCTCATCTTGAATCAGAATTGGGACAGACTTATAACGCACTCCACTTTTTTATTGTATATAGAATGACTTTCTGTAGGTAAGTGTAAACAGATGCCGGTGGCCCTAATAAATAATGTACAATAATAAATAATTAATTATTGGCTCTGTGCAATATAACTGTAGAAAACTTTAAAGAGGTAGCAGCCCACAAAAAAACTACAGATTTAATTCCTGCTTTATTTAGAAAGTTATAGCACGTACAGCAGTCACACTGCGTCTAATTATAGAACATAATCTTTAATGTTAAGGATCTCCTTACGACGCATATTATGCGGAGCTGTTATGACAACATTAAGAATCTAACGCTACCTACACCGCGCCTTACCCATTAATTGCCTTTCGGTGGTTGGCATCTCGCAATAGCACTGTAACGTAATTTCTAAATTGTTATGCTTAAATTATTTGAAGAATAGGTCCGAACAGTTTTTTTCTGTATGGTATAAGGTCAAACGAACAAATGGGTCACCTGATGGTAAGTGATGCCATCCATAGACACCTGCACCACCACCATATATCAAGAGCAATTCGGTCGTCGCCGCCCTTTGAATCTGGGGCTTTGAACTCCGGTAACTTTACTCATTCGGTGAAAAACAACTAAAGAGTTATAAACTAAGTCCTAATATGTTTTGTACATCAAATTACTTAGGACATACTGAAAGTTTCTAGATTCTGATAAATAAGACACGATACATTTATTGTTTTTCAAAGTATATTCCCTCGCAATCAATGCATTGGCTGAAACCACTGTAGAAAGCAGTTGGACAGTCAAAATGACATGACAGTATCGCAAGTCAAAACGTAACTTGTTCCCAAAGAGTTCCATTTTCTAATTCCACATTTTTTTTCATTCTTTTTTTTTGTAAGTGGATAGATCGAGAGACTTTCCGTATGCCCGACGTATAATCTAAGTTGTGTTGTCTTTTAATAATACCAGAATGTCTCTTTAAGTATAAAAAGTTAACTGGCTGGTTATAGATTATTTATTTATTGAAACCTCCTACAAATATATTGCATAAGGCGGAGATAATGCCACAGGCATTTCCTTCCTGTCAAACCTTTTGGTGTTGCAAAGGTGAGTGTGTTGGGTGTATACTTGGAACTAGCAAGACATGAGACTAAATTAAAATTACCATCTACTTCTTAATATACCTACCTACATATTTTTGGCTTTTTTCAATCCTCACGAGTGATGAACATTCTGCTAACAGCCCTGATTTGACTCCGTGTAACTTCTCTTTTTTTCCAAAAACAAAAAATTACTTAAAACTGCAGGAATTGTTTTTTGCGCCGGATAATGCCGTAGAACAATTCTGGTTGGATCAAGCGAGGAGTACCAAATATAAATGAGAAGTGATTTGAAATTTGAAACAGAAATGGTTTAAACGTATGAAATTTTGTATATTTATTGAAATATTGTAGTAGCAGATGAATAGAGTTGAGTGAGAGAAAGGCTTATTTAAGACTGCTTCTTAATATGTAAATAGGAACCACTGATTGCAAAGATCAATAGGCAATATTAATCGTTTGTAAAAGATAAATTTTGTATCAACTTCGTGATAAAATTAAGATTCGCTACGAATTCATTGGGCGAACTTTATGAATATCAGAAGATCAAATTATATTACCTACTTAGTCACAAGAAAAAAATTGTGTCTATTTTTGCCTTATGATAAAAAGGTCGTAACTGACATTTTGTTATGCTATTAAATAAAAACTCCACTTACTTTGCACACGTTTACCCTATCACGAGCCGTATCATGATACATCACGTAATTAAGTCACTTACAGCTAACCTGGCTGAAATATTTATCCGTTTTCTGTTGACACAGCACGTGGAACGAACTGTTCGTTTGCCCTTCAATGTAAACAAAGAGTAAAACTAAATACACAAATGATCATGTTTTCAGTAACTCATTAACTATTCAGTACACAATACCTACACACATACCACCTCCATATTTTTTTATACAAAACTACATAGAAATTCGTAGGCTCCCTTCTGCAGATGGCCTTTCGCGGTCTTAGAGTTCGTAACTCCACCCTTCGCTTCCATTACCTTAGTACTACTTCAAGGAACTACTACTGGGTACTTGTCGTTGCCATTTTGCAATAAAGCTGTTGTATAACTGTAGCTGAACTTTTCCATTTGATTCCAGAAGTTCTAGGTTCGAAAAATGTTTTAAGTATTAACTGGAAAAGGAAAACCGGAAGTATAAACGAAGCCAGAGATTTAAAACCAGAAAAAAACTAAAAATATTTGTGACCACAGGTGAAATACCTACCTTCATGCCGAAGGTTGTTTACAGTTTGCCGGATTATCATTTTCTACTGAACGGTTATCTAAAAATGAATACAGGGACGGCCTCTGGGGGTGGCAAGCAGGGCAACTGAATGAGAATTGCTAATCCTGTATCGCGATGTGAAGAATTCTCTCGCCGATTAGCATATTACAACTTCACAACATCAACCGTTGGGCCGCGGCTCGCCAGGCATGATCGCCTCGCCTGGTCGGAGGATCCCCCTTTGTGTTGGAGGAACATAAAACCCGTTCCTCCACAGGTCGTATATTATAAATCATACATACATACATATTAAATTCATGTTCTCTTATACTTGGCAGGCTTAATTCACAAATAATAACATTAAAATTTGATCCTATTAAAAATAATACACATTTTGCCTAATAAAACTAAATAAACTGAACTGAACTAAGATCTTTCTCACTTATTTATCTTTAGTCTCAGTAGCTCTAGGGATGTTAAAAAATAATCGATTTTTATTGAAATCGATTATTATTTTCTTATAATCGATTTTTTATTCTCGATTTTTATAGTAATGATAATCGATTTTTAGTAAATCGATTATATAAATTACGTGTTTAAATCGATTTTCAGAAACAGCTCGCATCTATGCGACGAATGAAAAAATCTTGCAGTATGTTTCAATTTTAAAAACAGCGCCATCTATGCGTTGGATCAAAAATCTCTGCTCCGTCCGAAAGATTACTTTCCAAAGCGGGAAATGTGGTCAGGAAAACACGAAACCGTATTTTAGGAAAGAGACTATCAAAATTATTGTTTTTAAACTGCTTACTTACCTGAAAATTTATGGTAATAATTTTTTTAAATTTTATTATCGTTTAATCCTAGTCAAATGTAAAATAGGACTGCACATTTGTGGAAATAATTATTTTTAATTTTATTATTGTTTAAACTTGCAGATTAACGAAAGATTGTTTTTTATTTTAGTTTTAGAGACCATAACGTAGTTGTTCAGGATTGATAACGATCCTTTTAAGTATTTTATTTTAATACTAGTCAAATGTAAAATAGGACTGCATGGACATTTGTGACAATAATTATTATTTAAACTTAAAGATTAACGAATGATTTGTAATTTAGTTTAGTTTTTGAGACTATAGAGTAACCAAAGCCAAAACCTCCTTTGTAAGGAGAGCCCTACGTCCAGCAGTGGACTATCAAAGACTGTTGATGAAGAGTAGTCGTTTAGTTTTTTAATTCTCATTTTAAGTGTTTTATTTTAAAACTAGTCAAATAAAAAATTCTCATCATTTCATTTTTATTATAATAAATAAAACGTTTCATAGTACTAAAATGAGTATCAGTAATGCTATTTAGTTTCCTAATTCCCTACTTTGAAATTTTTCGAATAGGTTATTTTTTTATTCATATAATTTTATTTTATTTTTAATCTGATAAATAGTTAATATGAATCTCTTAGGTTTATTATTGGAATGTGGAAAGCATATACTTTTAAATAATACAAAAAAATCGATTATTTATTAATATTAAAATCGATTTTTGGCAAATCGATTAATTTTTAATATAGAAAAATCGATTTTTATTTAATCGATTCTTTTCCATTAATCTCACATCCCTAAGTAGCTCATGAAATAAAGATAGGCCATAGACAAAACACTATAAATCTAAGATAGATGCGCCACTGAGGTTTCAAATTTATTAAAACGAGTGTACGCTAACGCAGAGATGGCGCTGTGTTTCTCATACCTTGCCCGCTAGATGGAGCTAATGTATTTTCTATTTGAAGATTGACGGGTGGGGAAAGATGTGTAGTCAAATAAAACATTAAAAACAATAAATAAATATTTATTTACTCGTAATTTGCAATCATTTTCTGATCACAATTCACACAGTAATAATCTCGTATAAAATATAGTGTTAATTATCTACCTACATATAACATATATTAACTTAACACTGCTTTTAAAACAAAAATATTAAAATTGTTACAAACCAGCTTACTAGCTAATTAACAGCTTCCACAACATTTTTACAATAAGCTTTAATTATTGTGTAAGCAAACACAATTAATATAACTATTAAATCATACTAATTGTTGTGTAAGCTGGTATTTAATTCAATAAAAAAGAACTAACTTTTCTTTAGTTAGAAGAAAGAATTAACTAAATACTTTTCATTTATAGAAAAATCATTCTTTAACACGCTTAAAATAAGAACACAGATGACTCAATTATCATTTTCAGTCAAAGAAATTACCCTTATAAACTTCGCATATATACAATGATTTTTAGATATACTAATTTTTTAATCGCAATAAGGTATTTTACTCTATATAAAAATAAATTAATCCATACATATTTGATATAGTGCTCTACTTATTAGTAAGTACTATTCACGGAATCGCTAACTCATTGTTAAAAATATTTGGAGTTCAAAATAAGCAAGCGAGTTGTTGGAAATAGAATATTCGTTACAACTAATTATAAAGTAACTAAATATAAAGTATGATATCTATTAACATTTTGTAGGGCTTTAGGAATAAATACAAGATGTAGTTCAATAATATGAGGATTCTAGATTGCCTACTTTGGAAATCTTAAGCTAATTTCGTTTATGAAAAAGTTATTGAAAAAAAAAAACGAGGCTCACAAAGAGGTACAAATTGTGCCTACAAAAAAATCATATTAGTGCACTTAGTAGTTTTCCAGATTTGACCAACATTAAAACGTTAGCCCAGCAAAAATTGAATTAATATGGAAATCATAGGGGCACACAATTTAAGGTATAAGTCTTCATCATCATCAACAGCCTATAATAGTCCGCTGCTGGACATAGGCCTCTCTTTAGAAAGGAGCTATAAGTCTGGTTACTTTAAATCCAGAAACTTAAGTTACTGCATTTTTTTTTGCTGCGGTTACGTTACTCCAGCAGAATCTTATGTTCGTGAATAACTATCAAGCAGTTGGGGACACACATTTAAGAAATTGGGCACATTTATACAACATATGGGACTAATTATGACTATCATTCAACCCCTTAAAGCAAACAACATTTTGCTGGAGTAACGCACCCGTCATTACAGGGAAGATGCCCTTTCTCTACCATGTTATGTAGATAAAATCCAAAAAAGGCAACGCACACATCAGAATTCGATTCAAACTCGTGAAAATACGTCCGAAGTAGTTGCAGAACTATTTCTGTGGTGGTTTACGCACTAGATCCGAGTTCCGACATCCGATTTCTTTCCGTTATCCGTAAATCCCTATTCCGGAGAAGATTATTGACTAGCCCAGGATCGAAGTTGGTTGAAAGACAGTGGCAGGGGTATGGTTAGGCCGGTAGCCGGAGTTGGCGGGCCTCTCCATGTCAAGTCATCTGCGGAGTCGTTCCCGTGTGTATTCATTGGTGGAATACCTCAGTTGTCGTGGCAAGCTGCTCCAATGCTTGAAAGCATTCGAAGACAATACCAGATATCATTGTGTCGCTGTCTGTCAGTATTTGGATGTTATGCTCTTTAATACCTCTTGATATGGCCGTATTTTCACGGGTTCGGATCGGACGCAGTGTGTACTCGCACTTTGTCTATATTATTTAATTCCTTCGTTTATGTGACTTATAATAATTTAACGCTTGTATTTTTGTAGCATTATTATTACAAATATTTGTTTTGCCTGTGAGTATTCTGTTGACATTAGTGCACCAGCTGTTTATAATAATTTTTGTCACACTTTCCATTAGAAAATTTATTACTTCTGCTTTATGGCTTACACAAGAGAACTGCGAAAAATTACAAAATATACCTGCAATTTGTTTAATTATACTCTTCAGATGTTTTTGGTGTGGTTCCTCATTTAACTTTGTTTGAATTACTATACAGAAACTCGCATAATGCCTCCGATGGATAATTAAGTGATCTTCTGGTATAATCTCTTTCTAATATATAATCTTTATTACTCGGAGGCATTGTGCTTACTAAATGCATACAACAAGTGTGGCATTTTTTACTTATTTTTTGGAATATTTTTTTTTATAATATAGCCAGCAACATATCTCTTAGCCTCTTTACTTGTCGCATTATTATATTCTATATCTGAGGTTTGCATAAAGCGGGTTATTACGGAATCCACGTTAACATTATCTGAAGGTTGTTCTAATGATTTCTTCTCAGTATAATTCAGTAAACTTTTTAATGGTTTTAATGCTTTATTATCATCTTGCTCGCAGTTCGCCCCAATCGAGTGTGATGAGGTTAAATTATTTATGAGCAATGTTTTAAAAGCACTAGTAAACTGTGAGCAAGTTGGTGAAGTGTTACGAACCCCGTTGCTTCATATATTGCAGAAGAAATTTTCTAATGGATCCTGGTTTATGTTTCTTGTCAACAGACTAGTTATATTGTGTATATTGTTTAGATATGAAAACATTTCTTTAAAAACATTGATGTTAGAAATCCAATTTTGTATTGATGGCACTTGTTCAAATTTTATCGAAGTTGTGCCATCTCTTAATTTTTTTTCCACTCTAAATTGCATTGACCTGATGATTGGTAGTAATTCTTCCCATAACTTGAAATGGGCCGAGTTTCTCCTTAGTGCGCACTTGTATGTTTTATGACTACTTTCATAACTGAATCCATTGAAAGAGTCGAACAGCTTGTCCACCAATAACAATAAATCTGCTGTGCAAATGCATTCCTTAGGAAGGATGTCATGATCTGAAATTTAGGAAATAATGATTACAATGATACATCTTTTAGTTCTTCATCTAGTTCATGTATATAAACTTAAATCTATAAAAATATAAATTGTTTAAAGTTTTATTCCATCGTGAATCCACCTTAAACCCCGATTCGTCGCTATTTAAAAAAAAATCAGTCAAGTGCGAGTCGAACTCGTGCGCTGAGGGTTCCGTACCTAACCATTATACAAAAAAAAACATACAAATTTGGCATAGTGCAAATTAAGCTAGTCCTCTAAATTGTATGAGCGCCCATTCAACTCACAGGACTATCTTAATTGGCGTCAACTATGTACATAAATATGTATGGGGACACCCTTTAACTTTCATCATTTTTATATTTTTTGGCATTTTTCCTTTATTTGTGCTGTAAGACCTTGCTTTTTACCAAATTTCGCGATTCTAGGTCAACGGGTTATTTGCAGTTTACAAATATAAAAATACAAAAATAGTGTTAAAGTTAAAATACTTACTTGCTAAATATCTCATTGTAGCGGATACCCTCTGACTGAACACTTGGGCTGCATGTTTTACTTTCATTTTGGGTATTTTTTCTGGAACAACATGACTCTCGGTCAATTTATTTACTAGTCTAATGTCGTCTTCTCCAGGATCAGCATCCAGCAGCATTTGCAAATGCTCCCATTTATCAAATTTAACGACACCATTCTGAATAAATCTCAAATTTTTTGTGAGAAGATTATTTCTTAATCCTTTAAGGAGGTGTGGTGGGTCAAATACTGGGAATATTTTACTTCCATTATATTCAAAGGATAAACTTTTGAACTCCTTGCCTTCCAATAAATATTTCCTTTTCGTGTCATTTATTAGGCTTTTTATGACACTCATATTTGTGGAAGATTGATCACACACAGTGGCAATGACCTTTAAGCCGGTGCTTTGTACAGCTTTTAGTATATCTTGAATAAGTTTCTTTAATTGTGTACTTTTAGTAGCACTCTGGCAAAATGTAAAAGAAATGGGTTGCTTGTATTTGCCTTTCAGACTCTTAATCATAAACACGAGTGCATGGTCAGCAATCTTTTCGGTTTTCTGAAGGCCAAAATCCTCAAAACCAATAATTTCATCATCAGTTGTGTTGTAATAACCCGGGCCTTAATGCCACTTCATCAAATATGAGTGTGCATAATTTTTTTTCTAAAGGTAATTTATTTACAGCTTTTTTCAGATGTTCCATAACAACATCATTTATTCCAGGCTTAATGGTTACTTTGCTCAGGATTTTCTGGATTGTCCGTATTGAAGGCAATGCAAACAATCTTTGTAATAATTTATAGCCCTTTTGACTTTGCTTATATATTGTCAGGCACAAAATTTTTTCTTGGTTTGTAAATCTTCGGCCTCTTGGTGTGATATATGCCTTTTTTAGTTGCATATTGGTAAAAATGGCAGCAGGTTCGGGCAATTTTTCAACAGCTTTTAAAAAGGCTTTACTTTCAGATATTTTTGCAGCTTGTCGAACTTTTTGGTTAAGATTCTTGCATTTTTCCCTCAACTTTAAAAGTTTGACCTTTAATTGTGCATTTAGTTTCACAAATTTATTCCTGGCAGCGTTAATGGGTTTAGTGCCTTAAAATCATATATATATAATTAGTTAGTATCCAAAATTGATGATTCAATGACATTAAAATGGTAAGATCTACATTACTTTTATGTAGGCTAGTAACATATTAACGGTTTATGAAGAAACAAAAATTTAATATTTACCTTCTCTATAAGTGATTTCTAAATTTTCATTATTTCCCTCTACAGTATTATTTTCCTCTACAGAAAATGAAGTCAACTGAATTTCTGATTGCAAAGCAGTTGAACTGGTTGATGTAGATGCTGAAATCAAATACAACACATACATCAATGAATATCTACTGCCTGCAACTTAGAAATTAGAAAGTGGCAAATTTCCATACAATAGTACATCCCTTATTTTACCTTCTTAGGGGTGAAATTGCCAAAAACTTTTCTTAGTGGATGCTTACAACATTAAAAGCATCAGCTGAAAAAGTTTTGAATTTTAGCCCCAGCGGTTTAGGCTCTGTGTTGATGAATGTGTCAGTTAGTCAAAGTAAGTCATTTTATAATAATACTAGCAATCCGCCTCGGCTTCGCGTGGGTGAAATGTAGATACTATTAATGTGGTACCAGTGTGGAGTAATAACTAATTATACTTTTATTATAATAGGACTATATTACAGGACATCTTTAAATGAAATATTTACAGGCCCTCTCCGAACCTGCCGACCACTGCCACCTGGGACAGATGTACGGCTCGATGGTTGTTGGGCTTTAGCATTTAAAATCTCTAATATCTTCTAAAACATTCATTTTAATGATATGCTGTATTATACATTAAATTATAGAGAAATTTTAATTAAGATTTTTATTACACTTTTAAAAATTTAACTCAGGTACTGATTGTTATTATGTATTTCATTTATTAGCTACTTACCAATATTCAATGTTGGAACAGCATTTTTAGTGAGACGACCACGTACGGTTTTGTAATAGTCTTGAAAATGGTTATCGCATATACGTATATTGTTACGTATGTATTTGTTATCTTTTATTTTGTCTATTTCACTCAAAACCATTTTCCACTGATCAAATTTTTCCGAATATGGGTATTCCTCAGGTGGAAAGTTATGGAGTTTTCCTGAAAGACAGTAGATTTAAAGTTCCAGCTATTATTCTAGTCATAAAGAAAATGCTTATTCAAAATCAGTCAATAGCTTTAAAAACTCTCATATGATCAACTTATTTTTCTTTTTACTTTATTAATTGTACAAAGTTCCTTAAAGCATAGTTACGAATAAAAAAGCGGACTTTGATTTATAAAAACTAGCTAAACCCTACCTTTATAAGGCAAACATCCAAAATAACACTTTAAAGCTGATTTTCTAGGCGTTTCAAAATGTCGTCGAATCCAAATCGCAAAAGCAAGCAAGTATCCAATATTCACAGCGTAGGGTCAATAGTTTACGTATCTTATCACAGGGTCCAAGGGAGAAGCAGGGTCAAAGTTTAAAACAGCACAAAAAAGATATTCAAAAAACCACGAAACTAGCAACAGAAAAGTTTTGAAAGTAACATACATTTGTCTGTCATTCATTAGTCATTTACGTTTCCTTTCACTCAAAAAAATGGGTAAAAATTGAAATTATTTGCATGTTTACAAAAATATTTTTCATGGTAAAAAAATAAATTAAGAATTCATAACAATTATATAATAAGCATATTAAAGAAAGCACTTGAATAATTTAAAGTTCTCATTTTATTTAAACCAATCAAAAAGCTCCACCTATCGGCAGCTATGAATAGTTATGTTTGAGTTCATGTTTGTGGAGATGGCAGAACTTTCTCTGTAATTTTTTTGTGACGAAAAATATATGGAAGTTTCAGGGGCCTGAGATAGGCGTCGTTCAGCTAGTAATTTAATCTAATGAGCTTTAACTGAGTTACTGAAACATTCGGAACTAGTGTGAGTCAGTGATACTGGTCACTGAATTAAAACACTCTCTAACTTCATTTGTGCATCGTTATTCTTCACCATTTAACAAAAGGAACAACTTGCAGGCTTATAAATCACAGTCGAGAAATTCTTACTTGCTAGCACAAGAACCGATGAGCGCCATCTAGTGACATTCACAGCAGATACCACTCGTATGACGTTCGGGAACGTTCCGGTAACTTGTCCCTACAATCACCAAATTTTTACGCCTTTTTTCTACCAATTTCTACGGCTACAAACCAAGATTTACCAATTAAACTCGAGCTAAACATACAACATACTAATTCATTTTAACCAAACAGATACATTATATCGGCATGAATGATGTATGTCTTTAGATCACTCACTCAGGAGCTACAGAACTCTAATGTTTTGCATTGCATTTTTTGTTTCAAGTATGATCTTCGAAACTAGTTCCACAAAGACAAAGCTTAAGATTTTTATTTAGTCCGTGAGGTGACGGATTAAGAATACGGTCGGTACGGTACGGTGTCGTAATAGCCGACTAAGGGAGCAAACTACGCAGAAGAACAGCACTGCAAAGAAAAGGAAAACTTGAAACAAACCCTATACAAACCCGTCTGGCCAGCGTGGTATAGTAGGCCAAAACCTCATTTCTAAGGCTCTCCTTAGAAAGTAGGTTTTGCTGCTGAACATAGGCCTCTGCCTATGTCCAGCAGTGGACTATTAAAGGCTGTGGATGATGACGAACATCATAGAATTCAAAAGGAAAACTTTTTGTAATGTAAAGGGTAGGTAATTCTACAATCAGGTAATGCATTTCATGTGCAACTGCAGTCTGTATTAAATAGCCTGTGCTAATGAGCAATGTGGATATCTCTCGATATTATATACAAGATTTTCCTTCTCTACTTCTCATTTTATAAAGATCACTTGATGCTAAGTAGCTGATTACTTAGCATCAAGAGATTTATAAAGTTGGCATTGACAGATGAACTCGCACAAGACACGATGATATGATCAGTAGTTGTGTTGTATGTATGTTATCCCTGTGGTGATGGATTAAGAATACCTTCTGTATCCCCACAGGATGAACAGGAATGTCACCACCCCTATTCATCCTGTGGATTTCATAAGAGCTGAGTAAGGGAGCAAGCTTTGCAGGACAACAGCACTACCAAAAGAAGGAAAGCTTGACACAAACCCTATAGCAACCTATCTGGCCAGTGTGGTATAGTAGGTCCAAACTTCCCTTTTGAGGGGATAATAGTCCAGACCTTCTTAATAGTCCACAGCACTGGCAGACTGCAGGACATAGCCCTCTACCTATGTCCAGCAGTGGACTGTTAAAAACTATTGATGTGATGTGTGAATACACAATATACTTAATAAGCACAGTTGATAAGTCATACTATACTAAAAACCTGTGAAACATGGGCACTCACCAAACTCCACAGAGCTAAACTGGAACCTTGTCAAAGGGCCATGGAGAGAAGCATGACAGGAACAAGGAGGATGGACAAAATAAGAAGTAGTGAAATAAGAGAAAAAACTAAAAATACTGACATTCTGACTCGAATAGACCAAATGAAGTGGAGATGGGCCGGACACATAATTAGAGACAGGCATGGCAAATGGAGTATGACTATCTGTGACTGTTACCCCAGAGATAGCAAACGTAATAGTGGACGCCAAAAAGCGAGATGGGCAGATGACCTGAGGCTAACAGCTGGACACCACTGGAGAAGGGTAGCGCAAGACAGAACCCAATGGAAAGTGCTAAAAGGAGGCCTATGCCAAGAGGCACTCTGAATTGCGAGATATTTTATAGACTAATCTTATGAACTGTTTAATATTGTATTTAGATAATTCAGAATAAAAGGGCTTATTATTATTATTATACTAAAAACCAAACTATGCCAAGTATATTAAAACATTTTTACATACATGAATTAACACTTATTTCCCTTCGGCATATGCAGACAGTCCCACAGTTATTACATGTATAATAATGATAATACATTACAATATTTGTTATATCAAATTAAAGTATACTGATATCAAAATATTTATTTATATAAATCAGTCTAATACATTTATGTAGCAATTTCATAACCACTTATTAGTACTAGTTTCAAGATTCATTAAGGACCTCCCTC
The DNA here is from genome assembly GCA_902825455.1 of Arctia plantaginis. NCBI lineage: Eukaryota > Metazoa > Arthropoda > Insecta > Lepidoptera > Erebidae > Arctia > Arctia plantaginis. The sequence continues at coordinate 15,862,596 of CADEBD010000422.1, forward strand.
ATTTCAACATCGTCAGAAACTGATTCTGTATCATCAGGTTCATCTAATAATGCTTGCAACTGGTGTATGGAAGTAACCAATACATGAAACTGCTTCTTTCTCAAAGCCAATCGGCTCTCCAGCTGCTGTTTAGAAGATTCCAGACTAGCAAGCTCTGTTTTCAAAGTACTAAGCCTTTCTAAAGTCTCTTTTCTGTCAGGTTGTTCACTTATTACCTTAGCTAAGACGTCATACTCAATTCGGTTCTTCCTAACGGTTTTTGCTTGAGCTAAATCCAATTTGCTTTTTTCAATGTTACCTTTGGCTATTTCTATACCATTTTCCAATATTTTTGACAAATCTTCATAACTTTTTAATTCTGCTGACATCATTTCAGAACCCAACTGAGATTTAGTCACTGCAAACTCACATTGTGCTAGTTGGGCTAACATTCTATCGTGAGTTGATTTGCTAAAACAAATAAAAACAATTAAGATTTCTTGAATACACATTATCTAAAAATGTGACACATTAAGAAGTAAGCTCTGTTATAGTACAGTGCGTAAAATAAAATTTGCTAACCTCTCTTCGGCTTTCTCGTCCGTACTGTTACACCATTTTATTAGCGTTTTCAGAAGCACATTTAACCTTCTGTCATCACCAGTTCCATCTCCATCTATGAGAAGCCTTCTGCGAATAACGTCCTCTGAAATAATTGAAATTGTTGTGTTAAAATTTACGTTGTTTTACCTGGATAAAACAAAAATTTTAAAGAACGAAATAGCATACCATCTCCCATATTGATATTGTGGACTTTACAATTCAGATGTATTACAATGATTTACTTCTCTGATTCTCTACTCAAAGTGAAAAATAAAAACAAATAAGTACTCGGGTTAGACTTTTTATGACATTGACAATGGACCTAGATAGTTAATACCAATGTTGCAAACAATAAAGTTAACCCTCCACTAGATTCAATATCTAAAACCATAACGAAAAACGGCTCTACTCCAATTATCGCTAAATTTTCCACTAAACATTTTTTTTGGTTATGACAAAAGAAAACAATAAGTTAAACAATAATTATTTTAATAATTAGTTTTATTTTATCTTTATTATTGTGGAATATTAATACTGACGATCAATATACAAATAGTAAATCAACAAGTGAAGATCAGAAACATAAAAATTATTCAATAACAACAGTTACTTTTTTAAAGTTAATTCGTCTTTTTTAGTTGAATCGTTTTTGTTTGCACCTTCAACGTCTTTTTCAGATTGATACGATTCGTTTGGTGCCGATATGTTTAACGTTGTGTTCCTTCCAAGCTCAAACTACAGCGTATTCTTAACATATCAGATAAAAGATTTAAATTCATTCTATTCCTCTGCTTCTTTTCTTCATTCTTAATGCTAAATAATCTTACAACATCGGCACTGGAATAATTCTTTAAATCTCGAATTTTCTTGGGCATCTTTGAAGTGCATTACTTCCAGTATGTGCAAATTCTTTAACACGATGGGCATTGGTAAGAATGATATCAATTTATTTTGCTATCAAAGGTTCTTGAGGTTTGCGTACACAAACAGCTCTCAAAGTCCCTCTTTCAACATGGACAATCCTCTACACTCTTACTATTACTACCAAACCACTAAAAAAATACACTAGTCACTAAAAGCAATATTTCGACACTAACATGGGGATTGAAACCACCAGTTTCAGTGGAAAGTCCACTAGGCTGGCTACACTGGTTAATACTACATGGATGTTGCATCCGTTTATTAATTTCATTAAAAAAAATAAAGTAAAAATGCCATTTTGATAACTAAACATTAAATCAATAAATTACGACTCGATGTAATGAAAAATAAAATAGATATTACTTAAAAGATTGTAGTGTACAAGTTGTAGTAGTTAAAAAAAGATAATTTGTAAACACATTTTTTTTTCAACTATTGTTCTTCCATTTGAACATTTCAGAACGTGGAAAGATTGTCTTGTCATATATTGTTTTGCCTTCAAATTTCAGCCCTTGCAAAAGGAAATTATGGCTATTTATTTAAGTATCGTGAATATCGTTAGAGATTTCATCCGAAACGGAGCAATTTTAAGTTAATTATATCGAATAGATTAAAAGAAAGCATGGAAAACCCAACTTTTAGTGATAAAATCGAGTCCTACTTTTCGGAGTTAAGGCGATGGCTAGTATTTTGAAATTGAATATATTGAAAACTCAAAGTTTTAAAAGTACAGCTAATATCCTTATCCTTCTCGTTTTAGGAAGGTATGGCGAAGCATACTCTTGGGCCAAGTAATATCATTACTTCTGAGTGGAAAATGTATACTTACTACATTGCTGCAAAGTGCTACATGGCAATTTCCTACAACTGCACAATTGGTGGTCCCGTACTTAGCGCTCTTTATATTATTCACTCCATCATTACTGTGTAATGGGCTAGAAAAGCTGTCCAAGTAAGTGTGCATCATAGAGTGAAATAATATTGTATCAGACATTCTAATTAATTCAAGTGGATGTGACATGCTGTATCTAGGATTTAAATTTATAGGAGTTAAAAATATCGCAACACACATGAGAAACTTACAAATATGTATAAAATTATATTTATATTTCTTTATTTTCTGGTTTGAGAATTCCTTTCTATACAATACATCATTATAAAATACTAGCTGTACCCTGCCACGCTTTGGTATGGCACATTGTGGTTGCAAAAAATAGATAAAAACCATCTTTGAAGCATATTGTATATTGTGTCAAAATTTTAGCTCAATCAGAAATAATGTAGAATTTTTTGAGTCCCCGCGACACAGGATATATTCCTAGTGTGGGAGTTATCTTAAAAAAAAAACGAGTTTTTAAGTGCACACTAACTAACTTAACAATATATATATATAAATATATAGTTGATGACATATTCACCATACAGTAGTAGTTAAATTGAAAATCCTCTTACATAGTGTAGCTGTTGCAATAAGGCCAGCCTCTATAAAGTCCAGAAGTCATGATAATATCTTCTATCAGGACTCAATATTTAACTTAACCCCCAAAAAAAATTAGGAAGGAAGTATAACAACATCAAACAAACACTTCAGAAATTATTTTAATAAGAAGAAATATTGATTTTTGTTTGTCACACGAGATTTAATAAAAAAGTAAAAACAAATTTATTTACAGTTGTATACTGGACCCCAAGTGCTAATAAATATAGAAAAATTCTTGATTTTTAATACTTATATCTGCTACAGAACTAACATTTCATCAATAAAGCTAATAAATGCAACAATGTATATTTAATACCAAGAATGTTAATAGAATGTCCAGTTTTTTCTGAAAATGTCCATAAAAAAAACAAGACAAAATAATTTGAATTGACACAAAGTTTATACTAATTTGTTAAGAAGTGTTTATCTATGTACTGTAAGAAAAAAGCATAAATGAAAAGTCTTTTATTTTAATTCTTTTGAAGTTAAATCCAGTTTTAGTTAGCATATACTGCACACATAACCAAACTATCCATTTGACCAAACCTTTCTGTAATACATGTATATGAGACAGCTCCATTCAAAAGGGTGCATTAACAATGCATGCATTATTCAATGATTACAGAAGGTGGTGGGTGGTGATCATTGCATGCACATTAGATGTCGAAGCCGGTTGGCTGCTAGTCATGTCACAGAGATTCACATCAGTGTTGAGCTGACAACTGTTAGCATGCAGTGGTGTAGGTGCCGCACTGGTGGGGGGAGCGTGGGGTGGTCAGAGACTTGGTGTGGTCCATGTTGCGGGTGCTACTATGGGGCTGATGGCTGTGGTTTGTGTTGTGTGGGCCGATGTTGAAGGTGCTCCCACTGATGGTATGTAAAAGAACATTTTTAATTTCATCCCTCATAAGTAATAATATTAATATTCTACTTTATTTTCACACAAGTAATTTACAGGCACACTAAGTTTTTAGCTTTCACTGTTCCTGATATATAATTATTAATTAAACTGAATGTAATCATGCAATAGGTAATGGATACCTATCCATTGTGTAACGTTTTGACCAGGGAGTGGCAATAGTTACATTCACCTGTGACTATAATGTTGTGGAAGAAAACAATCCCACAATAGCTTTTTCACTGTTTATTGCATAGTAATGTTGTATGTTCACATATTAGTTTTATGGTCACACACTTGAACTTGCTAAAAAGCTTAGAGTTAAGAGTGGCTTGCACTGGTAGTCTCCGAAGCTAATCGAAAGCAATAGCCAATAAGCTAAGGTCTCTTGGTCCTTCAGTTAATACTACCTACCTTAGTAGCCTTTAGCTATTAGCTATTTAGGTAGGTATTATTAGAAGAGGATAAAGACTTAGAGACTTATGTCCCTCCTATACACAAGAATTAACATAAATAAGGTACTATTCTTAAGTAATCTTTTGGTGTTTCAGGTAAAAATCAGTTGGTTGGCGATATGCTTTGCCTCGCCGGCTCACTTCTATTCGCGATGGTCACAGTTCTCCAAGAGATGATGCTAAAAACACAATCTTGCTCCGATTATCTCGCTCTACTCGGTCTAACGGGAAGCATAGTGTCATGCACACAAACATTTTTTTTAGAATTTAGTGAACTGGTGGCATTCAATTGGTACGATTTAGATACTATAGTGCAATTGGGCAGTTACTGCTCTGTACAAACAATATTTCAAATACTACAATGTTTTATGTTGAGAGATGCAGGGTCGATTATATTACATCTATCGTTTTTGTCAGCGGATTATTATACTCTTATTGCTGGGATGTATATATTTCAGTTTAAGGTGAGTTCGTTTTTTGGCTTCTGATTTTCATTGTATAGTAATTTAAACAGTTTTTGTGTCAGTGACGGTACCACGATACTTATATATAAATTTTCAAATACTAAGTAAAAGAAAAGAAATTCATACTGAAATTTAACTAATGTCAATAATGATTTAACAATATTAAAACTTTCGCGATTCGCCCGAGCGAGTGACATTGAAATGAATTGCCTCATCTCGCATTCCTGATTCACTAACCTAGATCGATTTAATTTGAAATACAGAAATATTATAAGGGAATTAAATCATTAAATTTTGTACTTTTACAGTTTCACGCCCTCTATTTCCTGTCGTACATGTTGGCGATGGTAGGCGTGTTCTTATTCAGTGCTAGACCGACGAGGCCACTGCCCCCAATACCTGATAGACTGCCACAGCTGGTCAATGACTCGGTACAAGGTCAAGATAATGTTTCTATGTAAGTACTTTATGCCATCAACAAAAATGATATAGTGATCCTTTTATAGTCATTTAATTGTATTCAATGATTTGTCTTCTTTGCAAATATGTGCTTAAACTGTATGTTACAAATGATATTGGGTATAAGTATGTTCTTACTTGTTATTACAGCCGACATAATTATATTACAATAACACCCTATTGTTGTGGTATATTTAACTGATATCAAAGTTAAATCTGAAAACTTTCATAAAATATCAATTGAAATAGTGGTTTTTTTTTTGCTTTCTTTGTTAACTGCACTGCCTAAAATTCACGAAGTCAAAAACAATTAATATATCAATGACCTTCTTCAGCATATCAACAATGTAGAGCGTTGTTGGATCATAGTGCTTCTAAAAGGTTATGAGATGCAATGGATGTAAGAAATTAATAAAATAAAAATGGATAACCACATTAATTCGTTTGATGAGCTTATAGATTTGGTTTTGGCCGAACTACCATAGTCATTTTTACTTTTTTTTTTTTTTTTTAACACATCTTACACACGGCCGTCTGATCCCAAACTAGGCAGAACCTGTACTATGGTAACCAGACCGCTGATAAACATACTTATATATTTTTAAATACATACATATTATAGATAAATTACACCCAGACACAGAACAAATGACCGTGCTCATCACACAATATTTGTCCTGGGTGGGAATCGAACCCACGACCTCCGGCTGAGCAGTCAGGGTCGCTAACCACTAGACCAACAGGCCCGTCAACAACTTGATAATTTATTATGAATTTATCCGTGAACATGGCGCTTGCAGTGCCAGAATATTGGAAACTAAGTCCCGAAAACAAATATGATAAATATTCCGTTTAATATCACTTATCAAGAAACAATCTTTAGCAGCAAATACATAATTATATTATTGAACATCAGCAATAATTTGAATTTCTCACATTGCAGGGAATACACAGTACCAACACTTGACTGCATACCTATCGAAGGTCTAGAACCGCCAATGAGCAGAGACACTACATTTACCTCCTTTCTCGGCGCTCCACACAGCGTCCCCAACGGCATAGTGACATTTGCTCAGAACAACGGGGCCCAAATAGCTAAAGAAGCCTGTTAACATAGGGCAATTGAGGAAAGTGATCATTAACTATAAATAGCGTTTAATCATGTTTTATTTCAGAATATTACATAAGATAATGCGATGCGATGATCTCAATTTATTAGTGTTTAAAGTTGCTTTTCACTTAGCAAGATTTAAGGATACTGTCCATGCAATTTACGAAATTATACATTGGTATTAAATTCCAGTGTAAATTAAGAAATGTATATTCCACCTTATATATACAGTGAAACCTGGTTAAGTGAGACATCAAGGGATCTGCAAAATTGTCTAACTTATAGGGGGTAGGTTATTTCAGTTATAGAGGTGCGATTATTAAATAAAATAACGTATTATGTAAACATTATACGTGAGTTTTAAACTTTCTTGGGAATCAAAAAAAGATAATTTAGGTAATTATTCTACAAAGAGTAGATTTTGGCACATTAAATTCGAATTTATCAAAAAAAGATAATTTAGGTAATTATTCTACAAAGAGTAGATTTTGGCACATTAAATTCGAAATAACGAAACCCAGATATAGAGGTTTGCTTCATCCCACTAACATAGGTAATTCAGTGCCAAAGTGTTGGGACCTCAGCATGAGTTCCAGTTATGAAGGTTTCCCACTTATCCAGGTCCCACTTCACCAAGTTTTACTGTATATAACTTAAAAATACTTTTATAGGATTTCATAACCGAGATAGGGTATTGTCCTAAAATGTTTATACCTAGGTAATAAAATTCGCATTGTAGTTTATGTAAGACAGTCCGCCTTTTAGCCATACGTGTCGCAGTACTAAATATAGGGGGGAGCATCTAGGGCAGCCCATCAGATAAGTTAAAAAAAAAAGATCGCCAGAAATACTCGAGCGTGTAAGATTTTAAGTTGAGTCAATGTGTATGTAACACGTTGGAGTGTATTAAAAAAATGATTTTAACCGTGACAGAAAACAGTGGGAGGGTCACAAAAAAAACACATGACCTTTACATTTTTTTTATTTTGAAGTAGAAAAGAAATCTTCTTGAAATGTCTACATAATTGTTCGTGCCTTTATTTGTCACATTTATAAAGAAAAATATTTCTAACAGTCATTTAAAATACCAAATATGCAAAATTATCGTCAGATTTTTGGCTAGTATGAGAGAAACATCAAGCTGAAACGTCTGTATAAAATCTAACACGCTCGGGTATTTTGAAATGGCGATCTTACGACTTTACAGTTTTGCATTTTCAATAATTCGCTACGAGCTTGTGTCACTTTAAATTCGTCAGACCTTTCAATGGGAGCATTTTTGGCGTCCAAATAACATATCCCCAAAATATCTGATGCGCCCAAATATATTTTTTCGATTACCTCCCCTTACATTTTTGAAAACCTGCAGAAGCTTTTCTCACCGCTGAAAGTGGAAACTTAATAAAACTTTTATTCATTCTATTACCTAATCTTTCAAATGCAATAGGTCCCCATGACGCTCGAGTAAATCCACATTTAGCATTATGAGCTCCCCCACTATTATGACTATTAAGTAAAGATAGACACGCCATTTTCTTTGATATTATTTTACTGTTATTAAATAACGCTTTAATTTCTAATTAGGTAATTGTGACCCATGTCTCATGTATTATAGTATAAGTGTAATAAAATTCTAATTTTAAAATTAAGAAATTGACTGGAAATTAGTAAATCTATTACATAATTATGTAATCCATTCGAATATAATGTTTAATCTCACTGAATACTAGGTCATAGATACACTGACATCTAGGAAACTAGTCATTAGCGCACACTACTCTTAAACCTATATGTATGTAGTCTGGTAAGTTACATAATGCTCCAATTGATTATATCCCTAGCAATAACTGATTTAACTGAAAACAATACGAAAACTGCCATATATTCGAATTTTTACTCAATTTTTATCCTCAGTATTATAATAGAAAATTTATATGAAATTTTAAGTGTAGTTTATTATAAATGACATTGGAATTTTGGAAAATTTAGAAAACTTAGAATTAGTAAAGGCTTAGCTGACCTCGAAAGGCACCCTTCTTTATTAATAGACCATTAATACGACTATGTTTATACCTATATAAATGTAGTCGGCAAAAGATGTTTTACAATAATTGAACGCTTTATTATTTTAGTACAATTTAATTAACAGAGAATATTAATAGTTATTAATCTTTAATTCCGTCGATTTTATTAAGAAAGTTCCTTTCGGTCATTATAGTATATTAATTGTTGATAATTAATTTTATCTGAAATTCTACCAACGTTATAGAGCTCAATTAATAAAAATAAGATTTTAACACATAGTGAATTTAGTCCATTAGATAAATCTATCAGTAATTGAGATCACTGTGGAATTGAATATATTCTGTACTGTATTGTTTTATAAGAGATTCTAACAAATAAATATTTCACCAATATAATGGTTGTGTTACGTTAATTGTAAAATATTTAAGCTATTTATTAAATTGTTGCAAATTATAATTAAATGCTAAACACGATAAAACTATGTATCTAATTTCATGATTGTAACTCAAAATTTAACGTGTACTCTAAATTCAGACTTAAATATACAATGTTTTCATGAAATCGTATTTTTTATTCTTTGCATTTTATGCTTGTTTCTTTATATTTATTTTCATTGGTGTACAATAAAGAGTATTTATTTATTATTATTATCTTCGTCAATTCTTCCACCTCTATCCTATTCGGTAAACTGATATAAAACTGTAGTATTATATAATTAACTAGCTGAGACCCGCGGTGTTACCAGCGCTTGTTATAACCGCGGGCAACGCCGCGGGGCGAAGCTAGTCTAATAAAAGTAGCCTCAGTTACTCCTTATGTCATCAGCTATCTGCCAGTGAAAGTCCCGTCGAAATCAGTCCAGCCGTTCCAGAGATTACCCGGAACAAACAGACAGACAGACAAAAATTGTAAAAAATGTTATTTTGGCATATGTACCGTTTAAACATACATATGCATTTAGTAAAAAGCGGTTATTTTAATATTACAAACAGACACTCCAATTTTATTTATTTGTATAGATAAGGCAAAGCTTCGAAAACCGCAAATCAATTGTATAGAAAAATTTTTTTTTTTTAATTATAATTCAGTAAAAACAATCTGTACCTACTGATGTATAGAATATACATTATAATAAATGTCCATCTCGGTGAATGAAACTATTTTGTCACAATCTCAGAATATTAACCAAATATTTAGTTTCTTGTAGGTCAAAATGATATTGATTAACAATTCCATTTTTGATAATATCGTTTTCTTCGTTCTCTGGGACTTAAATGGTGCCTCAGCAAAGTTAACAGTTATGAGTCGGTCATACTAACTGGGAAAGCATAAACGCTTTTTCGCTCGCTCGAAGAGGACACTAATTTTTATATAAAAGGTTATATTTTTCTACCCCTGAAAAAAACATCGAAGCTATTGGCTCAGTAATCAACAGATAATATCCTAATTCTGAAAAGAAGTTTTTTTTAAATAATACAAAATTTACATTTTCTTGTTTTATTTATACACTTTTATTAATTATGGTCATGTCATAACATAATACAAGAAACTGAAAAAATTACACATTTCAAGTTGTGGAGGGATCCGAAAATAATTTGTTTGAGTTAAAGTCAAATCAAGTCACAGACTACATTGTATTGCTGACTGACATCACGAGAAACATGTTTTTCCTAACTTTTTGCTTGGATTTGCTTGTATTCACACTGATACAAAATTAAAATATGTGTACAAAATTAGTGACGTGTAATTTTTTAATCTACAGATAAAACTAAATATTCTAGGAGGATGTTCTTTGCACTCACGTTCGATGTGTTTAAACGTGCATAAATTAATAAATCAAAAAGATTAGCAGACACCCCAGACTCGACCCTCCCCCCTCTGTCGCTTTAAACACAAAAACAGAAGTAGTGTAAAAAGAATACAATTAATTCTTGAATATATAATATAATCATTTTGTGAATATAATTCTATGAGTACGAAAGACAAACTGATGAATGAATATAAAAATTACTGTCCGTTGACAATAGGAGAATGAGTAAGAGTGGAGAGAGAGCTGTAGTTTACATAACGACTACTATTTTAGCTAAGTGAGCAATAGCGCATTAATAAATCGTCCGGTCAAGTTTTTTCCTTGATTTAGCTATAACAAGTTAATGCTAACACCTATATTAAGTGTTTAGCAGCTGGACGTTTTGTCAAGTCTAAAACACGCCCAGGGAAGTGAGGGCGAAACATTTAAGATAATTCATCTAGTCAAAGTTTAAAGATGCATCTAAGTCAATATTTTTTGTATTTTAAAGACAAAGACAGGTCTGAAACTTAATAAAAATCAACATTCTATCATTTTAAAGTTCCTCTTAATATTAATAGATAAAAGTTTGCTAGCGAACTGTTACAGTTCCAATAATTGCAGAAAAATTACATCAACAAATGTAATGAACGAGGCTTTCAAGTTCCTCGATTGCTGACAACTATTTGTCTCTAGTTTTAAAACAAATCTAGCATTTGACTATGTATACATATACTACTGGATGTATTGTGCCCGCATATATAATTTGACTCTATAGTTTAGGTACCATTTGAAATTTTACCTACCTACAATATTTTTAACAGCCTGGTCAACGAATCTGAATATAAAAATCTGTACGACAGCTTGACAATGTATCGCAAAGGGAATAATACTCAAACACAACACTAAATTTTTTAAATATTTACAACTTGAACTAAGCTTCATCTTCACTCGCAGATACGGATTTCCTGGATACTGGGGTATCAGGTCGTGAGTTTCTGGAACCGGATCTTGACCTGGAACCGGATCTAGACCGAGACCTCGACGCACGAGACCCGGATCTGCTTCGGGATCCACTTTTGGACTTAGAACGTGATCTTGAACGGCTTTTGGAGCGTGATGGTGAACGAGATTTGCTCTTAGATCTGTAAGAGGGGAAGCATATTAAATTTGATTTATTTATACAGCCTCTGAAAAATCTTATAACATTTATAACGCTCATATAGAGATCGAGATAGGACAGTATTTATTTCCAACATTACTAGTAGTGCTAAATACAGAAACTAATAATAAATAAAAACTCACCTTGACCTTGACCTAGAAACGCTTTTGGATCGCGAACGGCTCTTGGAGCGAGATCTGCTCTTAGATTTAGATCGACTTTTAGACCTAAAACAATAAATAATTAATTATATATTAGTGCATGACGAGTTTTCTTGTAGGCATAATATAATTTTTCGCGAACGCCAGAACGTACAATTTGGAATATGGTACAGAAAATACGCAGAAAAAAAGTTTTGAAACAATATGTGTTACTAAAAAAATAATTTCGAAAAAGTGGTCAATCAATCTGTCATCGTACGTACGTCAGTGACAATGACAGTCATACTTCAATTACGTTACGTCACTATCTTGTGGCCTTGTCTCCCCTCTCTTGCCCATGAGTAGGTGACTGGAGTGTGACGTCAGGACACGTTTTTGCCGCGGATTTAGAAATTTAAACTTGAATAGCAATTTTTACATATAAATAGATCTAATTTCCCGGAAATATTAATGTACTATGTACAATATCCTGTATGGAATACTCTAAAACATTTTCTAAACTTAGTCAAATAGCCTATTTGACTAAGTTAGACTAAGTAAAACTATGGGGCAAATGGAGAGAGTACACCTGATAGTACACTTTCAACTCAAGAGTCACAAGTGCGTTGAGTCTCTCCCCCTAAGCTACGATGGGGGGAATTGGATTAGTACTTTTGACTGCTGCATCATCAAAAATAAAATAAAAAAACATTATACGGATACAGATATTACGGTCAAAAGTACTTTTCAGATTGATTATGGCGATTAAGAGTTCTGACTGTAACATATTTACTATATATGAGCTATTGACATGAACCATTTAAAGTTTTTACAAGAACGGCATAATAGTTTTCATACATAGCTACTTATATAAAACTAATATGGGTAAATAAGCTTAAAATGTGCACCTGGCTCGGCTATTAGACCTAGAACGGCTCCTTGAACGGGACTTGCTTTTAGATCTTGAACGGCTTTTGACTGACCCCGACCTGCTACGTGACCTTGACTTGCTTTTTCGTGACCTACAAGTACGAAAAACATTAAAAAATAAAAACGTGATTCATTTGTTAAACTTATGATAAAATAGAAAGCAAGCAGCTTAGTGCGCTTCCAGAGTGCAGAGACATAAGTTGTGGAGCAATTTATAAAAAATATTATAAACTAGTTAAACTAAAAATATTACTATGAACTTTGTTTTTGGCAGTTAGTCACCCAATGGTAAGTGACTACGGCTGCCCGAGAACAGCTGCAACTCAAGAGATATAAGTTTAAGTGCATAAAAAAATAATATGTTTCGGACTATGACAAAAAAAGTAGAGACTATGGTAAAAAGAAAATTAGTTCCAATAATATTGTTTTAGCAATCTTTTACAGTTGAATACCCTCAAATCAAATCAATTTTTTTAAATGTAAAATAAGTAAACCTTAATACTAATTAAACTTACCTATCACTATCCGAAGCAGACATAATCCTCTTACGTCCCTTATTGGCCGGGGGACTCCGGCTGCGACTTCCGCTGCCACTGCGACTTCCACTGCCGCTGCGACTGCGACTCCGCGACTTTCTAGAGCCCTTATCTGATTCAGATTCCGAAGTCGATATAGTCTCTTTGGACACGATCTTCGCGCGTTGTTTAGCACCAAGTTTCTCTTCGGCTTGTTTGGCAGCTCTTGCCCTTTCGCGTTTACCAATTCCTTTTTCACCCTATTGAAAGTATATAAATTCTAAATAAATTCACATAGCAGATCAGATATTAAGTTGTTTGTTTTTTAGTTACACAAGAGTCTAATGTTTTAGTCCACATAAGACTGCATACGGCTTCATCTCCAAATAATAATAATTGTAATTCTTACAAAAATATGCATTTGAATCAACAAATTGTCGAAAAACGGCGTAAGGGGTCTATGGACCGTTCGGAACGAAGTTCTTTTCGCTTTTTGGTAGACGTTTGCTTTACAGTCTGCTTTAAACTCAGTGTCGGAAAAAAGTCTTGTTACACATTTTTCGGTCTCGCTACCGCTACTAGCTCAGAGCGTGTAACTTCGTTCCAACAGCGTTAAAATTATACGTAATATCATACTAATGCTCACAAGTAATGTTGTATTCGCTTTAAAAGATTGTTTGTCTGTGCGTAATAGAAACGACTTGACTACTCAATCGTTTTATACTCATATTAGGTTTACATACACGTCATCAGAGGTACCATTCACGTAGTAAATAAGAATAATCTTAAGTGATGGAAAAATAACTTAAGCAAAACAAGACTTATATAATGGTTGGTCACCTTCTTTCTGCCCCGTTTCTTGGGCGGGTCGCTGTCACTGCCGGAGCCCCTGTTTTCCTTCTCGCGCCGTTTGCGCGACTTGCCCTTGCTCTTGCCCTCGCCGCCTTCGCGCTTGCGTTTGCGTTGCTTCTCGCGGCTATTCATGCATAACAAGGTATTTTTGTTAAAAATTAGGATTTAATGACCATACTCTACCTTTTCATCACAGTACATCATTATCTACCTTTTTTTAAATCCTAATTTAATTTAGGGTTTCCAGTAAAGATATGCCAACCCCATCTTGATACATAGTAAACACAATGAATTAAGGTTACAAGAGTCTGGGATATTATATCATTGCTGAACTATTCATTGTAATCAAGTGCAACACAACTTTTTAGCTGCTTCTGATTCTAATCTACCTTGTATCTTAATAAGTATTTAGACTGCGTGTAAAGTCAGTCGTAGTTAACAATACGGGTCCTGCGAAGATATAACGATGTTCTACTCAGTAAACTTAGTGAGAATAAAAAAGTAGCTGTTTGTTTATTCTAGCGCCAAATAAATAGTCAAAAATAAATCATTCATATTGCAATTGGTTTTTTTTTAAATTTGTGGTTTCATTGATTAGAAGGAAAAGATGAACTTAAGGGCAAAGTAATATGTTCCATTTCATACATAAAAACCATGTTTGTTTGTTTGTTCGTATTATTTAATCGTAGCCGTTGTTTACGAGGGATGAAAAAATACAGAGCAAATTGCAAACGCGAGTTCTTTATAAAATATCTACCGAAAATGATAATAATAACTTCACACTTCTGACACGCGGCAGTCTGGTCCCAAACTAGGTAGAGCCTATATTATGGTAACCAATCGGTATTTGTCCCGGGTGGGAATCGAACCCACGACCTGTGGCTCAGCAGTCAGGGTCGCTAACCACTAGACCAACAGACCCGACCAACAGGCAACAAAATTAGGGCCTAATAATGAGAAATTTATTTTCACTTTAAATAAGAGATACTCACGGTTCTCCTTCAGGCCGGGGTCGGTCACTGCCGCTGCCCGAGTCCGAGACGTACTCGTCGCGTCTCCTCCCGCGGCCGCCCTTCGACTTGCTCTCGGCCGGCATATCCGCGAATAACAGGGCGTTCTTCGTCTTTTCTTTGTACTCTTGTCGTTTCTGCAACATCTCCACCGTACTCTTCTGTTGTTGTTCTTCTCGCCGTTTGCGTTCATCTTCCTGAATAACGTGGAACATTTAATTATTAATGGTAAATTGTACTGGAAAGACTAGCAAACTCCTTAGAATATTTCGTGATATGTATTTTTTAAGGATGAAAGTAGGATCTAGTCGGTACATATGTAGAACAAAGATAGATGATCTGGCATAAGGATGTCCGATCTTTTGGATTGCAGAGGTCGCTAGGTTACTCTTCTGTTCGTTTAGATCACGTCGAGGTTTATCGAACCTTACCTCAAACTGTCTCTCCGGTGAAGACGTGTATGTATCAATGACAGCTAGAAAATTCTCTTTTCTAAAAAGTTCTCATAAGGTTTTTCCAAGTCATTTTTAAGCGTTAACTTCGGGCGACAACGTATTTCTAATTTTATGGATATAGTAATAAAGTTTAGTTTCGTACCGTCCTGCGGTTTTATTGGAATTTTCCCTGTATTCGCAGTTAATGACTATCTGGAAGGTTTGTGATAATATTTAAATGAATTATCACAATAATTGCATCAAGAATTCAGTGACACCATCCCTATTTATGATAAGGGTGTCGTAAGAGTCGACCAAGGGAGAAAAATTACGCAAAGTAACAGCACTGTAAAGAAAGGAAATCTCGAAACGAACTCTATACTGACCCGTGTGGCCAGATAGATGGTAGGTCAAAACTCCAAGGAGAGGCCTATGTCCAGCGGTGGTCCATTAAAGGCTGTCGATGTGATGAAGACTGACCTGCTGCTTCCTGAAGGCTTCCCTCTGCTCGCGCTGGCGGTCCCGCAGCGTGACCTCCTCGTCGTGCTGGCGGCGCGCGCGCGCCACGTGCCACTGCGCCTGCGACAGCAGGTCTGCGCACGTGCGCGCCTCGGCCGCCGCCGCGCCCGCCGCCTGCGCGCCGGCCGCGCCCGCGCCCTCGCCCGCCGCGCTCGCCTCGGGCGCGCCCAGCCGCGTGAAGTGGCGGTGCGACACGTGCAGCTCGTGCACCGCGCGCAGCACCAGGCGGAGGTCCGACCTGTCGTCCTTGAGCACGAGCGCGGCGCGTCGGCGCAGCGTGAGCGCGGTGTTGTAGGCGAGCGCGGCGTCGTGCGGCGCCACTCGGCGCGCGCGCAGCAGCGAGGCGCGTGCGGCGCCGGCGCGCCCCGCCAGCGTCTGCGCGCGCGCCACCCACGTCAGCCACTCCACGTCGTGGTGCATGCGGAACTTGCGCACGCAGTTCTCGTACTGAACAATTTATTATTAAATGCTTCTGAACACTTTTCAGTCTCTCACTTGCACTCGAGACACTTAAACGAACGAAACGATCTCGCTTACTTGTACTGAGTGAACATCGAACCTACTGGCTCGACATAGGATCACTATAGCGACACATTAAAGATTAACTAAATATAAGACATAGTAATGATATTATATCTAGGGCGTCTAACGCTCTTGGTTTTATTTTTCGTTGCTCGACCTGTTTTAAAAGAGTCGAAACTTGAATAATCCTTTATTGCAGTTTTGTAAGAAATATATTGGAATTTGGATCTGAAATATGTAACCAAAAATACGTCATGAGAATTGAAAGAATTCAAATTAAATTTATAAAATATATATGTTTTCGATTAAAAATCCCCTTCACGTACTCTAACTATTCATACTTGTGTAAACAATTTCATTTGTTGCCTCTATCTGACAGAAAGGATATTACAGATATCTCTTACATATTAAAAATAACATGTAATGCAATTGACTGTTAACTAAATTAACTAACTCTCAATACACCACCGAAACTTCTAAGACATAATATGCGACCCTTACATGTCCCTCAATGTTCTACCAATTATAGACAGAAGTTCTTTATTCCGCGAGCGAGCAATGCTTTTAATACAGCAGCAGGCAAATTTTACTTCCACTTATTTACTACAAGCTCCACGCTAGCGAGACACAAAATAAGAAATTATTTCTTCTCTTAGTTGATGCCTAAATTTATCTTTTATTATTTTAATTTGATTTATTACCTACACTTGTTCTATTGTAAAAAATGGCGCTTAATGTGTTTCTAGTATTATAACTATATCCCTATATTTACGTTGATTACTTAAATTGTAAAGCGTGCTTTAAGCTACTTAAAATTTAAATTAATAACTATGTACTGAACTCAAAATGGGGATTTATAATTGGCTTACTGATGCAATCCTCTACGTTAAGCAAATTTGTCAGTCATAAATTAAAAAAAACAAAACAAGTTATTTGGCTTACTGGACTAAATGTAAAATGTACACAGTCATATGCTATTTGTGATATACATTCAAGTCAATAGTCTGGTATCCTCATTGTGTGCCTTAGACATTAATGATGAACTAAAATGTGACTACAACAAACAGTGATACACAACAAGTTGTGATTAAGAAGTACCTAACCTGGTGAGGTTCGGTACTTGATCTTCTTAATCCCACTAAATTGTCATTGAACGGAAACGAATGATGTTTGCTTTACCCGGATACATATGTTTATTAGCCTTACACTAGATTTTATTTAGTAAATTATACTACATTCCAAGACACTTTTCAATCTTTTACGACAACTCTTTAAGTACAATATGATACGAATACATAATCAATTTCTTATTCATAGACATCACTTACCATTTGTATAGCATTAATGTATTGTTTCTGCTCAACGTAAATATGTGCAATATTCATCCAAACGTCCGGAAAATCAGCAGTCGCTTCACGTACTTGAGCGAATATATCGCGGGCTTCATTAATACAACCCTGTCACAGAAAGAATATCTTTAAGTAAACGCACTATTAAAACACACACACAAGATGGTTTTCCAGCCAAAAATAATCAAACAAATTTAATAAGGGTTTTACTGTACATCACAGTAAGTCTCTGATTGAGTCAGTAGATTAGTACTCATTGGTGGGCAAATAAATTATCATTTTGTATTTTTGAAATATAAAGGGGTCGAGATCTGTGCCTTGCGGTAGCAACAATCCTCTAAATTCTTAATACAGGTAAGTCCTTAATACAAATAATGACAAGTATGAAATAAGGATATTTCGGTGGCAAAACTTTTTTTATACAAAGTCTAATATTCTGTCAAGTATTCAATGAGCAAAATAAATAAAAGGTCTCATCAAAGGCCCTTCTAAAAGAGATGTATTTATATAATTTATGTCAGTATCAATTGTTACTAGATTTTTTACACTTAATAATGAACTAGCTTACTTTATGTGCAAGCACACATCCAATTCCATTAGCAGCCCAAATATTTTTGGGGTCATTCTTTAGAACTTGTTTATACATGGCTAATGCACGTTCTTGATGGCGTTTTTCTCTGTCTTTTTCGCGAGTTGGTTGGTGAAGAGTTTGGAGCCACACATTACCTGATAATAAAAAAACAATAATAATAATAATAATATATCTCACACATCTCACACACGGCCGTCTGATCCCAAACTAGGCAGAGCCTGTACTATGGTAACCAGACCGCTGATAAACATACTTATATATTTTTAAATACATACATATTATAGATAAATTACACCCAGACACAGAACAAATGACCGTGCTCATCACACAATATTTGTCCTGGGTAGGAATCGAACCCACGACCTCCGGCTTAGCAGTCAGGATCACTAACCACTAGACCAACAGGCCCGTCAAATGTTAAATGTGATGAACATGATTGAACAGGACCTGGATAGTGGCTAAATAAAACGTAACTGAGTCTTACCAAGAGCTATTAAAGAATAAGCATCGTTTGAAGTAGATGAATTCTGCAATATTCTCTCGAATTTCTTTTGTCCTGGACCCCACTCTTGCTGGGCTAAATGCAGGTTGCCCAACAGTGACCATGTATCTGGATGTTCTGTATTAACCTTCAAAGCTTCTTTGAACCAGTCAGATGCTTCGTAAATCTGGCCTTTATCTCTTGCCATACATCCAAGCCTATTAAAAAATACCATTATTATTATTAAAGAACTATTTATGCACATTATGGTTGAATTGATGAGCTAAAAGAATATATAAAAACATTATTTAAGGGTCACATATCATGTAAAAATTTGCGCTCAATTAGTGCAGTACTTTTTTATAGTGTACACAAACAAACTTAACATTTTTATATTTATAGATACATAAAAATAGCCAAAATGAAATTGAAGTTAATTTTGTTTTTATATTATAAGTTCTAGCTTACCTCAAATAACAGTCAATATAATTAGGGTGTTCCTTTAATATGTCCTTATACAACTTTTCCGCTTTGTTGTACATACACAGAGCTTCATTCAGTCTGGCCAGATTGTACATAGTAGTAACAGCAATCGAGTTATAGTATTGAGTGTCCAGTGATTCGGCGTCTGCTTTTTCTCTAAATTGACAAAACAATGGTTTTGTTAACAATATATCTTTCATCAGCATTTTATTACAGTATTACTAATTGGTTGTTGGTAATAGTCTGATATTACACAAGCAAATGCATTATCGGTAAACCCCTTAACTGAGTCCTCGCATGCGGGATACAGGGGCGCGGAGGTAGGACGCGAACGGGGACCTGGAGAGGTGCGGGCGGCGGGCGCTTGTAGTGACAGGAATGCGCCGCTACCTTTGCAGTCCTGTACCTCGCACGCGAGGACTCAATTAAGGTTTATTTATTATAGCATTTTTCCAAAATTAGACAAAAACTGTGACAACGAGGGGACTGTTTCAACTTAAAAACGTACACATGTACCCAAGATATAATGTGTTTAAAACAATATCCCATCAATAAAAACTATTTTACTACCAATTAAGATGTCCAAATAATAAGAAAAATACCAGTTTACACATACAATACTTTAGACATTCTCATTCTTTTATATATGGTGGTAAAATTAAGGTCTCTCTCTACTCACTATAAAGACCCTCAGGCTGTTAATATTAGGATTAGGACACCTATGTATGTCATATAATGCTGACTGTCTATCGTCAAATTTTTGGTGAAATAACTTGGGTAAGAAAACAGTAGGTAACATTTAATGTACACACATTCTACATTCAGAGTAGTTGTTATACCGTTCAACACTACAATATACTGTTTGCTTACCTTTCTAGAGCTTCTTCCAAATAATTTTTAGCTTCCGGCAAATTGCCTAGCCTGTAATGTAAGGCAGCGACATTATTTAATATCTCTGCAGGTATATCTGCATTTACTTTCTCATTTAGTATTTTCATTGCTGTAGTATAAGCATTTAATGACCCCTGAAAAATAAACAACATTTCATTAAAGCTCAAAATGAATCTATTTGTACACTACAAATAGATGAAACAAAATCAACTCATTTACAAATTATTTGAATACTTTAAATAATCTAAATACCTGCAAATCATTTTGCTCCAATATTTGAGCCAACTCTATCCAAGCTTCAACATCATCTGGAAATTGCTCTGTAACTTTCTTCAAATGTTGTCGAGCAATGTCCCTTTTAGATTGTGATGGTGAGTTTGCATACAAAGAGCCTAATATTTTCATGGTCTCATAATTGCCTGGTTGAACTTTTAAAACTTTTTCAAAGCATTGGGCTGCCTGTAAAATATAATAATCTGTTTATTACATGAAAACGTGTTCTTAGTTTATCCTGAAAGTGTCTTTCTTGTATTATAGTAAATTATTTTTTCTAACTTTTACAAAAGATAGAATTCTTGCTAACTTCTCCAACACAGCTAAATGCTTCCGTTACATATAGGTAGGGTTTGAACCCCAACCACTTCCTAGTTGTTAGTGTGAATCTGAATTTAGTTATAATAATAGAAAATAACTATTGTTAATTTGTATTCTGGTATAATCGTCTTTTTCAAACTTTGATTCTAACATATTTGACACTAACTCATATTATCTGAAAAATTGGTAAAATATTAGTTGCTTTATTTTGTTTACAAATTATTATTTATTATTATTATTACCAATCCAAATTGCACTATTTTATTTATTTGTATAGGCTGTATATAACTTAAACTCACATTCTCTGTGTCTCCTCTGTATATATACATTTGTCCTAAACCATAGTGTGGTAGTACAAAGTTGGGTGGTGCAAACTGTGTTGCTTGATAATAGTACTGGAAGGCTTGGTCACAATCTCCTTGGGCATGAAACGCTCTTGCAAGGTGGTGACAACTCTCAGCACGCATAGCTTCGTTTTCAGTGTTGTGGAATGCATGTAAAGCGAGATGCTGTACCTTGCTGTAGTCCTGGCAAAAATATGTTACGATATAAGTGCATCATTTATGTCTGAATCTAAACCCACCAACTTATAATGTAAAGTCCATCATTTTATGGCAAAAGGTATTATTAAAATTAGGTGAAACAGTACAACACACTTATAAAGAAACCCTTTTAAACAACATCAAACTAGATAATTACATACTTTAGCTTCAATACAATTTCAAATTTAAAACATTTCGATACCTATAAAAAATATAATAAAAGGTTGCAAAAAACGAGCACCAACCTTTTTGAAGAAGAAATGGTTAGCTAAATGATTCAAAACCATAGGATTTTTAGGATCAATAGCATAAGCTTTTGACAACATAATCACAGCCATCTTGTTGGACTCATTTTCTTGCAAATTTAGCTTGAGGATAGATAAACCAACTAGAGCTCCAACGCACTGAGGGTCTAATTGAAGAGCTCTTTCAAAAGCCATTCTATAAAAAAAACACAGTTCTTTAGGCCACAAATTTATGGTATGGTGTTTAAAGGAGTAATCTACCATGTGTTTCCTAAACGACTTATATTAAATCTTTAACTGCACTTGCCCAGCCAAGTTATTGTGAATGGAATCTGGTAGTAACATCGGCACAGTTTAAACACAATGTGTGTTTATATACATACCAGAACCATTAAGTTGATTGAGATAATTTTAAGATGTTGTATCATAAAATCAGATGCAGTCTAAATTATAAGAGATATTATGTCTATGACTGGGCTATAAAGACTTTTGTGAGTCAAGAATGTCAAGAGCTTGATATGGACTGATCAAAATCTTGATACCGATTTTGATTGCAGCGGCATCTGAATTACTCGGACTAATTTAAATTCATTGTGTTGAGGCAACATTTCATATCTATATTATAAAGTTAATACTTCTGTACTAATACTTTGTATTCAAATCAATTACTGTGATTAGTTATTTGAAAAAAATCCTTACCTAGCCTTCTCCTGATTATTTAACTTCATAAAACAATGACCCATTCCAAGTCGTAAAGCTGCTGGGCTATCTGGGTTTGTTCTAAGAGCCTTCTTGTAGAAGGCCAAAGCACCTCTGTAATCTTTTCTATTAAAAGCAATACAGGCTTTGCCAAGCAACGATGGTACATTGTTAGGGGACTGGTTGAGTACAAAATTAAATTGAGCATCAGCTTGTTCCATTTTGTCACCTTCCAGGAGGCAGAAGTAGGCTCGGCCGAGTAGATGATTCTAAAAGTCATTTTTTTTTAAAGATGCACACGCAATAGAACTAAATTTATAAAGACATCAAACGCTAAACTAAAGGTGTAATAATTTTGTTAAAGTAAATTTTAAGTATTAGTAAATTTTCAATGCTTATTTTATAACTGTTATAAATTTATACAAAAAGGTTTTTAACTTACTTGATCATACATGATAATTTTATCAGCCATTGTGTAAAGAAGTGTTGCTTTGGTAAATAACTCTTTTTTCTTGTCCTTAGACTTTTCTTTATTAGCCTCCTGCACATAATATGCAGCCAGCATGTCAAGGGCCCGCATTTGGTCTCTTTCAAAGTCCCGGTAATCGATGTTGGCATCTGTGCGGGATGCCTCAAGTATTTTGAGGAAATCATCAATCTTCTTTTGTTTGTAATAAGCAAGCTAAAAATAGAGTAAGGAATGATAAATAGTAAATCCAATAACATGAAACACATAATATGTTCTTAAATAATCTACACTGAAGAATTAAAGTAGGTAATTAAATAATTATGTAATTATGGTGATTTTGTATAGTTATAACTATATAAAATATTATATGTAATATGTTGTATAAAGAATGCATTCTGCAGAATAGCATACAACAGATGCTTTTACATGTCTGCTTTATCTAAAAAGACAATGGAAAAAAAAAAACTGAATTTATTTAATTTTGCTTAGCGGTTTGGTTAAGATTTTGTTTGCTCGTCTAGTTAGATTCAACGTTTCTGGGCTCAGCACAGTATTATCACCGGCTATTACGACTATTGCTTTTCAACCAAATATAAGTAGTCCCTTTGACATTGTTATAACAGATTTTGACTATATTTATTTGTAATTCTTGTCTTTATTGTCAGAGATTATGCCACTTTTAGCAACTTTTCTATTTCTAAATAGTTTAGATTGAGTGGTATTTGTAATTTGGCCTTGTATTATATCTGGCCGAGGAAGGCACTATGGCACCAGATACATAGCTAGTATGTGTAAATATTATGAGTGAAAGTAAAAAAGGAACATATTAGAAAAGATTACCTTGGCTAATATGGCAACCAGTCACTGGTTAGTACATTAAATTCTTATACTAATAGTAACATGTTCTTAGGTTGTTTAGGTACCTTAGGTTATGTACCATTATCGTAAGTGATGCCAGCATATATTTTTAAATAAATTATAATATACTAGCTGACCCTGCAAACATTGTTTTGCTATTTACATTTTTTTTTTTTTTTAATTTCTTAAAATCCATTCTTAGCTGACCTCTACTCGGTGAAAAGAATATTCCTACCAAATTTCAAGTCTTTAGCTCTAATGGTTCCAGAGATATTGTGATGAGTGACTATATACATGGAAATCTCTTATATATATATAGATTTTTTAATAATATTTTTTAAATAAAGAAAGAAATATTATATATATAGATAATAAGAAACTAAAAGAATAAAAAAAAATAGCTTTCACAACCAATCAAAAGTTTATAACCACTTGTCAAAAATACATACTGCAAAATATATAAAATACTAGCCTGCGACTTCGTTCACACAGAATTTGAAAAGTGTCTTGGTAGGTTTGATTCCCAAACTGGGCAAAATTTTATTGGGTTTTCTGAGAGAAATATAGCCTAAGTTACTGCTTATATAGACAGCTATGGTAGTAAAATATTATCAAAATCGGTGCAGCCGTTTTGAAGATTACCCGGAACTAACAGACACAGACAAAAAATATTTAAACTGGGCATAGGTATTGTGCAAATAACCATGTGAGCATGGCAAATATCTATTATTTTGACATTACAAACAGACAGTTCAATTTTTGTTTGTATGGATTAACTTTAAATAAACAATAAAAAATGGTGGTAAAAATAACTATGATTTGCATTTGGAATCATGTACAAACTGTTTGGAGGTAAGGTAAAGTATATTGTTTCATGATAAAATTCAAAGAGAGTGGAGAAGTAAATTATGTGATTGCTTAATGTTATACTACAGTTGATGAAAACTTCCAGAGAGCCGACAAGCAAGATGATGTTCTAAACATATCTGATAAGAGTAGGTACTATTCCTATTAATAGAATAATACATTTCATACACAATACTTTAGCTGTGAGCTCCTGCTAATTTGTAGACTACCTATAACTAGTTAAAAGCACAACAAACGCATTTAGAAGTGTACTACGTGGTTAGCATAAACAAGTGTAGAGGTTAAGTTTACTTACTGCGACATTAATCCAAACATTGAGTTGGGATCGCTCCTGCTGCAATATACTAAGTACTTCATCTCCTGA
Source organism: Arctia plantaginis (assembly GCA_902825455.1). Lineage (NCBI taxonomy): Eukaryota > Metazoa > Arthropoda > Insecta > Lepidoptera > Erebidae > Arctia > Arctia plantaginis. The sequence goes on from CADEBD010000422.1 coordinate 15,887,298, forward strand.
CGGCAACTGGTCCGGATCCAGCTCAATCACCTAAATATTTCAAAGAAAAAATATTACGACACTGACACTTTCCAAATTCACTAAATATTTTCACGCTGTTTACACAATTACCTCATCGGTGCTCATCAACGGTATTTCGAGCGACATATTGCAAAGTTTTTAACACTACATCACAAAATTCACTTAAGTCGTGGCGAAATTTGAAACAAAATAATATATCACTCTTAACTACTCAAGCAGCGGCACACAAAAAAAAAACCCAATAGTCCAACGGCATCCACAGACTGACAAATTGATGTTGACTGACTGACACTAAGTCATAGATAAATAAGTAATATATATAGTATATAATAGACATAAGCTAGGCCTCCCCAAGATTCAGAGAGATTCAGAGATATACTGCCGCATCTCTCTTCCTTGGCCCCATCATTTCAGAAATGCAATGTGCCACTTAAGTTTGGCGATTTCGGTAACCTTTTTTTTTTTTTTTTTTTTTTTTTTACGTGTGGAAATCCCCTCGGACCGTCACCCCTCCGGGGTTTGCGGCGGGGTGGTGTGTCGGACTCGGACCGACTAAAACCACACGGTGTGCCACTCTGCGCCTGTAACAGGAGGGATCCGGGAACAGCTGTTGTTAAGACATCCGGACCCCTCCTAGCGCCAGCCCGCTCCTGGTGCGGGCTCCGTCTCAATGTGGATGTTCCTCTCTTTAGGCGACGTCCGGCACACGCGGACGCCGCCCCCTCGCGGCTGGCCAACTAATGCGGGTGGAGGGGAAACCCACCCCGTCCACCCGCGGCCACACTCAGGGCGGCATGAGGCTGTGGTAGGCGGGCCTCCGCCGCCCGGTTCGCCGGCGGCGGATCGGGTCCGAGTGGAGGTCGTCCTCCCGGGCCCTTTCCGCCGCCTCCTTCCGCGAGATTACTACCTCGCAGAAGGTTGCGACCGCGGTAAAACAACTGTCGCTACCGGCCATGGAGCGTACTACGGCCGGTAGCGAGAGATCCACTCCGATGACTGCAGTGAGGGCCCGGCGCTGCGCCGCCCATGCGGGGCAGACCGCCAGCGTGTGCTGGGCCGAGTCCTCACTGCAGTCGCAGTGGTGGCAGGCGGGACTCAGTTCCCTCCTAGCGACCGTGTGCAGGTACTTTCCGAAGCAACCGTGCCCGGAAAGCACCTGCGTCAGTCGGAAGGAAAGGGTCCCGTGCTGCCGCCCTGCCCACTCGGCGATGACCGGCTGGAGAGCCTCCACGGCGGCGAAGCCAGCGCGTGGAGTCTCCAGCCGGAACGACCAACGAGCCATCGTGGCTCGGCGCGCGGCTTCGCGCCACTCGCGCACATCCTCGGGCGGAGGGCGAAATCCGCTCTCCGCCCGGTAGTCAGCCACTCGCCGATAAACTTCGGCGAGCACTTCCGCCTCCAAATCCCACGGGGGAGTTCCGGCCAACGCGCACGCCACATCCGTCGAAACGGTGCGGTAACCGCGTATGGCTCTGACCGCCATTACCCTCTGAGGGCGCCAGAGGCGTACCCTATTCTGGGCGGTCAGAGCCGCCGCCCACACCGGTGCACCGTACAGTGCCATTGACCGGACAACCCCCGTGTACAGCCGTCTTGTCGCGACGCTGGGTCCACCCATATTGGGCAAGAGTCGCCCTAGGGCAGACGCAGCGCCGACCAGCTTTGGAGCAAGCTGTCGGAAGTGCTCGTCGAAGAGCCACCTCCCGTCGAGGATCAGGCCCAGATATTTCATCTGGGCCCGAACCGGTACGAGGACCGAGTTGACCACGATTGAGGCGCCAGGGGGTGGACCACGACGGGGCCCATGGAATAACAGGGCCTCCGTCTTATCTAGGGCCACCCGTAAGCCCAGCGCCTCAATGCGCCCGACCACCAGGGAGACTCCCCCTGTGGCCAGGCGCGCTGCCTCTTGGAAGTTTGCCCCCCGGGCTGTCACGAGGGTATCGTCTGCGTAACAGATTACACCCAGCCCGGGGGGGAAATCGGCGCGAAGGGCCCAGTCGTACCCTATGTTCCACAAGAGGGGTCCAAGAACAGACCCCTGTGGAACACCGCACGACATGGGCCGACACCTCAGATTACCTTCTCGGTCCTCGTACACGACGGTACGCTCCTCTAAATAGTCTGCCACTAGCCGCCTCAGGTACTTTGGCACCCCATGATAGTGGAGTGCTTCCCTGATGCAGCTGAATGGCAGACTATTGAATGCGTTGGCGATGTCCAGTGACACCGCCAACAGCACGCCGCCACAGCTCACGGCCTCTTCGGTCACGGCCCTCAGGCGCAACACGGCGTCGACTGTCGAACGCCCCGCCCGAAAACCAAACTGGGCGTCCGACAGATCGGGGCCCACCTCGCAGAGGTGCCGGACGATGCGGGCAGAAAGAACCCTCTCAAACAATTTGCCCGCCTCGTCCAGCAGCGATTTCGGTAACCTTGGTCAATCTACGGATTTCCTCATTCCTGGTTCGATGAAGCAGAGAAACTCCGATTATTGCCCTCTTCATTGATCTTTGGGTGAATTTGAGCCTTCCTATGATGCCCATTGTGAACGACTATGTCTCTATGCCGTATGTTATCACCTGCAACACACGCTGGTTAAAAACGTTCGCCTTGAGACACTGCGGTATTCGGGACAAGAAAATGTCACCCTTTTTTTCACTCTTTTTCGAAGTTGGACAGGAAAGTACTGGTAACTGGATAGTTTGTAGTAGATAATTCCAGTCCAGAACCTTGAAGACGTCTTCCAATACCATGGTAAATAGTTTCAGAGATATTACATCTCCCTGCCTGACTCCTTGCTACAGTTGGATAGGTTTCGAGCTCTGATCCTTTATGTATATATATATATATATTATATTATATTATTATTAATGTACTGATGGTCGATTTGGCTGGAGAAACTGTAGTAGACCAAGTTTCAATCGAATAAAAAAAAAAATTCTCAGTGTCTACAAACGCCAAGCATAGTGCACAGATTTAAAGCATACTATGAGCAACAGTTGACCGCCCCTCCCCCCTCAGCAATAGAGCAAGTTGTCAGATTGTAGTATTAACGAGTCCTCTCCCTCTCTACAGAATTCAGATATTCCCAAAAGATTTTAGCTCAGCCTGAAGGTCGTTTCTGGTAATAAAAATTGTTCAAATTTCAGTTCCGATCTCCTCTTGGTCTCACAAATGTCATAAGAGGTATTACTTAAAGTAAAGTTTTACTGAGCCTAGAAAAATAACTATTCAAGTCGTACTCACTTTGAAATTTTCGCGTTCCATACCTATTTTGAGTGTAAACTGCGTCTCGGCAAATGTAGTGAAGGTGGAGTGACGATTTGCGCAAGATGGCTGGCAGAAGCTGGATGCGAGAAGCCCAAAATCGATCTAAATAGCGTGCAATGGTAGAGACCTATGTATAGCAGTGGACTGCGATAGGCTGATGATGATGATGATGATACCTATTTTATAATTTTCTTTACACAGGCTGACTGGGACCACAAGCAGTGTAACCCGGTCGAAATGTGTCAGTGGCACCCCTCTAACGTGGGTGACTAAATTTTAGTACTTGGGTCATTGGGTCACTGATGATCTTAAGGATAATGTAGATGTAGAGAGGGAGCGCAAGTCGCTGGCTGTTCGATGTAACATGCTGGTTCGAAGATTTGCACGCTGCACAAATCAAGTAAAGGTTACGCTTTTTAAAGCATTCTGACAGTCCTTTTACATGTGCAGTCTTTGGACCAGTTTTATGCAGAGGACATACAGCGACCTGCGCGTCCGATATAATAATGCGTTCAGGCTGCTGTTGGGGCTGTCGTGGCGTTGTAATCCGCCTGGTATGTTTGCGGAGTCGCACATAGGCGACTTTTACGCAATTTTAAGAAAGAGGACCGCATCCATGGCCGGCCGGTTGCGCACCGCTACTACCAGTATCTTGAAGGTGTTTACGGATCGGTGGGACTCCCCTTTGTTGCGCCACTGGGCAAAGATCCACACCAGTCACCATAATAATTTATTGTATTTACTAAATTTAGTCCTTAAGGTTCTTTGTTTGTACTAACCCTATGGACTATGTCTGAAATAAACTATTTGAATTTGAATTTTCTTAGCTGGTGTGTGGATAGGGGTTCAGGTTATAAATTCTAAGAAATTGAACACATTCACCAGTGAAAACAACGAAACACAGTGCGACTTCAAAAAGGAAGAGATTCTTTATTGTTTTTTGTATGTTTTTGCTTCACGAAATCTTTACTTGTTGGTGTACTATTTTACCTATAATTGTAAAAAAATAAGAATAAGAAATACAGCTTTATAGATTTTTTCATAATTTAAGGATAGAACACTAAAAGTGAGTGATTTGCAGGATTTTTTGGCAGAAAAACACTCATTTAAATGATTAGGAATCTTCAGAATATATTATTATTTTATAAAACTAACGATAAATGATAATAATAAGAAACAAAATTGGCGAAGAAGGCAAAAAGTCTTTTTATTTTTTTCAAAGTGTTGTGTGATAAACATTTAATTAAACGTCGTTTATTTTTTTTACAAATTATCTCTAATGGCAATTCTTTTGGCTATCTGAAAAATGAAAATGTCAAACGATTGTTTGGGTTTTGTTTACTATCGGATCACATCTGGGAACACTAAATATTACCTGCGCAGATTGACAGATTCCTGCTGCATTTTATTGATCGGCGTTTCGTCATTATAAAAGTATTATAATTAATTATTTTATTAAATGAATTGTATTCATCTAGTTACAGTGAAACATGCTGTAATTTTAAATTTTAATGACACAACTAAGTCCTAATTATTATCTAAACTAAAATGGAACCAAGTAACAACGAGGGCAAAAGAATAACTTATAAAAGAGCCAGACCAAACCCTCTGTTTCAAGAATGGCTAGAGGAGCTATACGAAGAGGCAAAGGAAAAGAAGAGCAAGTTAGAATCAATGTTGAAGGAAGCGCTAGGCTCACTGTCAAAATATCCTTTGCCGCTTAAATCGGGCGCTGAATGTGCTATTTTAAAAGGCTTTGGAAAGAAACTTTGTGCTCATTTAGATCAGCGATTAGAAGTATATAGGTATAATTTAGCTTTGGTTCAGTCTTTCGAGACAGGCAGTGGCACCAGTTCTGAATCAAGTGGCAGGAACAGTAACTGTAGCTCACCTTTGTCTGATATTATAAATGTTGAACGCAGAGTTAAGCAATATAAGCTATCGCATAACACTTCTACAGAAGCAGGTATTAGTAATTGTAAGCTTTTGCAGAACACTTCCACCGAAGCCAGTATTAGTAATAGGTCACCAATAAAAAATCATAATGTGGTAATTGATGGTGACAGTAATGTACAAAGCACTCTTAGTACTAATACAGATAGAAGTTCTGAATCTCAGAAACCCTTAACTCAAAAGAACAAACATCAGGCTAAGGCCAAAAAATATAAGCCTGCTCATAGGTCAGGAGCATATGCAATATTAATAGCCTTACTTGAACATTGTAAAGAAAATCCAAGTGAAAACTCACTAACTAAAGAGGAGTTAATAAATAAAGCTCAAAAACATTCTGAAGAATCCTTTTTAAGGCCTAAACCAAATTGTTTTTACACAGCATGGTCTAATATGTCTAGGCTAGTAAATAAGGGTCTTATTACACAGATTAGACATAAAAAAGTGAGATATTTACTGTCCAGAGAAGGTACAGAGCTTGCTGAAGAACTTTTAGAAGATACCAGAAATACTCCTACAGTCAATGACATTATATTTAATAGTGTACCATCAACAAGTACTGTTAGAAGCGAAGACATCCATGGAAATGAAGCTATGCCTACATCATCAGAGAATAATAACATTTCAGCCATAGTATTGTTACCTTTTACATTCGATATTATATTACTTATTGACAAAAATGAAACAGGCGGGTATGTGTTTTTTTTTTAAAGTTACTTCTTTCAATTTAAACTCTTTCTAGACAGACTTTACAAACGCTGATGCTTTCCTGTGCCTATTAGCCTATCATTAAATGTTGCAGCAGATGCTATTTTTTGTGCAAGCAGGCTGCAATTCTATCCCTTACCACAGTAATAAATTAATCTGGCAGCCCCCAGGGGAAAATTATTAACAAGTATTTTGTAGGTCATGTAAAAATATTCCTTATTTACAGGACATCAAAAAAAAATGACCCAACAGTGGCTCAATTCAACAAGTATCCTGACTTGAAACATGAGTATAGAAGCTTGAAAGTTGGTGACTATGCCTGGATAGCTAGACACAAAGTAAATAAGGAGCAAGAACTAGTCCTCCCACTAATTGTAGAAAGAAAAAGGATGGATGATCTTGGAGCAAGTATCAAAGATGGCAGATTTCATGAGCAGAAGTTCCGTTTAAGAAAGTGTGGCTTGAAAAGTGTTGTGTATATGGTTGAAAACTATGGGATTAACAAGAATGTTGGTTTACCTATACAGAACTTGATGCAAGCTCTAGCAAACACAAGAGTTCAGGATGATTTTCAAGTTCACATTACACATTCATTGACTGATTCTGCTAAATTTTTAACTATGATGACCAACAGACTTGCTGCCAGATATCAGGTAATCATTCTAAAGCAGATACAATTAACATCAGATATAATCAAAAGCCACTGACTAGCTTTGTTCACCTAAATGAATCTATTCTATAAATTAAATTAACAAGTAACAAAAGGGGTCAATAATGAAAAACTATGATTTTTAAACATTTCTGTGTCAATTTTCAGGATAGAAGTCTCAAAGGCTGCAGTAGTGAAGCAACAGAAGGATATCTAATGACATTTGAATACTTCAACAAAGCATCAGCAAAAACGAAACCATTGACAGTCACAGAGACATTCATCAAACTATTGCTGCAACTAAAGGGAGTGTCTGTAGAGAAAGCTTTAGCGATTACATCCAAGTTTAATACTCCCAGGTCTTTGATTATACAATATCAAAAATGTGATCGTAATGAAGGAGAATTCCTATTAGCTAACATTAAATATGGAAATTCAGGTCGCAATGTAGGGCCTTCAGTGAGTAAATCTATTTATCTATTGTTTTCTAAAATAGGAGAGTAGGATGTGAGATGGAAATATTTATTGTCTGTAACTTATAAACTTAACTATTAACTTAATGTATAATATTTATTGTCTCCAAAAAAATTTTTTATAACTTATTATATGCAGCAGTAGTTATATTTATATGTATTGATGTGAAGTGTAATGAATACAAAAGTGTGCAGGGCAAATTTATTTATAAAATAATAAATGAAAATGGAGAATGTCTGTTAAACATATGTGTTAAGATGAACTTAGTGTAGCCAACACCTAACTCAGAATAAATGCTGTCTACACAGACTGGTTTAATATTTTTAAGAGTGTCAGGCGAGGCTGTGTAGCATCTCCGTGGTTATTTAAATTATACAAGAATAGCTATTTATCTTTACCGAAAGAGTATGAATGTGATTTGAGAATGGGTTGCGTAAAATATCAGATACCTCATATATGCAGATGATCAAGTCTTACTTGCATCTTCAGCTAAAGAGTTGCAGGGCGTGATAACAATAATTAATTATGAGCCTGATGCGAAAAGTATGAAAGTAAAATATAAGATTTACCAAAATCCTTTACAAAGACATTGAGAGAAGAGTCTAAAAAGAAAATGAATGCACGGATGGCGTAGTGGCTTAAGCGGTTGGCATTCCGCTTCCTATTACACCGAGTGTTGTGGGTTCAAACCCCACACGGGACGACACTTTGTGTAATCCACAAATTGTTGTTCTGAGTCGGGGTGTTCTTTGTGCCCGTTTCATGTATGTTTGTAAAGTCCCCCGCGACACAGGATCTATTCCGAATGCGGGCGTTATCTTTTTTAAACGAAAAACGAAGAAACGAAAATTCAGTATGTCCATAATTGTCAGGTTTTTAGCAAAATGCGCCTTGTCTCTGCCTACCCCAGACGAGAATGAAGCGTGACTATAAATTTGGTAAAATTCTAGTCAGTTATCAGTCGTTTTTTATTTCTTTGTGAGGTATTTGGATATACAGTTATTAATTAGTTACTGATAGAATTTTAAAATAATACTAGGTGCCATGGACGTATAAAAAAAGTCGGATGGAATTCCCGCTAAGACAAAACTGAGGCACCGTAATGGCGGCAGCTCTTTGTGTGTGAATGAATTTTGGAGTTGCCAAGTTACCCAAATTTATGGGCTAAAAACTTAGTCAATTAATAAAAATATTTTATTTGTTCGAAATTCTACTGTTTAATATCCCAAATGCTCAGTATTTTTTTTATAATAATGTCAACTAGCTGACCCGCGCAACTTCGTCTGCGTCTCTCAATAGTAATAAATTTTCTCCGTTTTTGAAACATTCTTCATTGGTGCTCCGCTCCTATTGGTCTTAGCGTGATGATATATAGCCTATATATAGCCTTCCTCGATAAATGGGCTATCTAACACTAAAAGAATTTTTCAAATCGGACCAGTAGTTCCTGAGATTAGCGCGTTCAAACAAACAAACAAACAAACATACAAACAAACTCTTCAGCTTTATAATATTAGTATAGATTACTTTGAGAGGTTCTTGAAAATTCCACTGATTTCGAGATGTGGTGAAATTGAATCTTTAAATATTTTTCCGCTATATGTTTAATAAGACTTATTTTATGTACCATTCCGACGAAAGTATGTTCAGATTCAGTTTCAGTTTAAAAAATGATTTCATTGCCAACATACTTTTCTAGAACTTTTGTGAGAAATATTTGTGTTGTCTTTATTATCATCATTACAATTTCTCTAATCATTTCCCCTATCCATTTTCCTTAGAAAATTTAGTAAAAGAATATGAAATAGTATACCTAGTAGCAACAATTAAATAAAAAACCTTAATAAATTGATTTTAAAAACAAACCAAAAATTTCCTTTGTTTCGGTTAATTTGCATACGTGAAAATTGGCAACACTGGGATTAATTTGAATTTTTAATTCTAATGTATAAAATCTGGAAATAAGTGATTAAATTATTCATTTACCTATGAAACGTGATTCCTGGATTATTTTTCTTCGGTCAGTACGGTCAGCATTTCACTACGCAAAACATGTTGTATATTTATATGTTTTTGCCGCGTAATGCGTCTCGCTGTCTTGATGTTTGCGACCGTAATGGCTGATTAATGTGTAAAGTGTGCGTAGCGGCCTGTGCGTACAGCGAGCTATGATGAGTGACAGTCTTTTTTTAGCGAGACTGTCCGAATTTTTTTATACGTCCATGCTAGGTGCCCTTTTAAAATATATATATACATATATTATGTTATTAACTTGTTAAAATTATTTTTTATGTTAGACGATTCTTAAATATTTACTAGTCTCGAAGATGTTTGTCACAAATTGAGAATGAACATGTCATAAGTCTTAACGCATGCCAAAGGGTTATAAAAAGAAGCATGATGACCCTGAATTTTACTGACAGCTCTCTAGTCTGAGAAAATAAACTACTATGGAGAAGATTAAGAAGTTTAAGATGAAATAGATTCGACATAATATGATGAGAACAAAGACAAAAAAGTTAACCAAAATTATCACGGAGGTGGTGGCCAATAGCTAAGGAACAGGAATTTAAATGTTGTAAGGAATTAGAGGATGATAAGGGGTGGAGAAGCTTTGCACTAGATAGAAATAAATGGAGGGAACAAACCGAATAAACAAGGTGGCCTATTTCGGCAGACAACTTGACGATTTAGATATTATTAACTTGAATGTAATGTGTTTATAATAAGATCACATATAATATACAAAATCCTATATGATCTCAGTCATAGATTTTAGCCAAATGTTAGGTTTAGGTTAAGTACGAAGTATAAATTAACATTAATACAATATTCAGACTTTACACCCTATAATTAATTTATTGACTAAGTAGGTAGCTTAAAGTTTTAATAACCTCTGTTGGATATTGAAACTTTACGTAAAGAAAAACTTCATATTAACAATACTTTTAGTTCTTACAGTATCATTTAGTTTTCTCGTTCCAGATTTAAAAAAAAAAAAACAATAAATCGCAGTTGTCATGTGTGTTACTTGAGTATCCAGTGATTTAGCGTCATATATGTTAATTTAGTTAGACGTTTAATAGAAATAAGCAACTGTAGTAATGCGTATTTAGTAATTAAGCGTCTCATACATAATTTTGTTAGAGATCTAATCTAAGTGTGGTAATTATTGTATTTAATTTTGGCACCCAAATGATTGGACAATGTATGAATATTGTTTTATATTAGACTTTTAAATGTGATTATAAATAATATTTATATGAAATAAAAATCAATTATTGTATGTATACCTTTATTTAACATAACCATTGACAGACATGAGTAGTTAGCAGTATTACCTTTCAGAGAATATTCTTAGTGGTATGTAAACCTTTCGAATAACTATCCCATAAACAGATTTAAGAGCACTTTAGGATGGAATCAGCTTTCCCCAGTTTACAAATAGCGTGCTAAAATCACAAAAACAAAATATACAGAATTGGTATAACATCCACAAGGACCAATCACTTGAGACATTATAAGCTTTGCTAACTTGCCACACACCCACTTAAGAGGTAAATTAATCATAACAAATAAACCGCGATCATCGATAACACACTATAAAACAGTTGTTATTCAACAATTTTGTTCAAAACGAATTGAACAAATACACAAATTGACAGCAAAACAAACAAAAGTATAAGAAAGTAGTAGACTAGTTAAGAGTTCTGTTTTTGAGTGGATCTAACTAATCAACCTCTTTTAGACGAAGCGAATGTAACTATAACGTGCTGATAGCAGGTGATAAAATGTGATTGATTCCTGTGGTTTGATTATGTGATTTGGCACAAAGAAGTTCGTGATATTCTTTTCCGAGATTCTCAATCGTGAAGTTATTTGAGTTTAGAATATTCTGATTTTAGTACATGAGATTCGATAAACTTGGTTATGCCAAATCAATATAGGTACTACTTTAGACCCTTATTTTCATCATCACATTGCGTTTCCTTATAGTAACACTTAACATTAATAAATATACTTATCTATATCTTTGAAATAGTGTGTATGAAGCTTCATACAGAAATATCAATTTGACAAAATGAAGTGTTCAACATTGAAACCCGAAACATGGCACAGTTCACAAATAGAACATCAACATTACAACAACATTGCACTCAGAGATGGAATATAAAACATCAGTAACTGTTTCGGCTTTAAATAATTTCGAATTTCTATAATAATAAATTTACCAAATTTACAAATAACAAATATTACGAATAACAACTGTTAATAATAAAAAAATTAAAATGAAATTATAGATACATGCTTACGTAATATCTACTTAATATAAAGCATGCAATAGAAAAATAAATGCCAAAACATCTACTAGTAATTACAAACTTACACTACGTAGATAAAGAGAACAAAATTCGACTTCTAAAATTAGTTCTAATTAATGACCAACCACCTAATATAATTCGGACAAACTATAAAGTATTACAATTTTTCTATACGAGATTCCTGCTCTAGTTGAGATTACTAGATGAGCAATATATATTTGCAAGAGGCTTCAGCATATATTACACCTAGGTATTGGTCAAGTTACAACTTATATTTAAAACATCTAATAGGCTATCCTCAAACTTAAACTCCATATAGATTTACGCTTTCCTGTATTTTAATTATAGTGCACATAAATATTTTAATCATATAAAACAATCAAAATCTCCTCTTTATAAAATAATTCTTAATTTTAATTAGGTGCACTTATAGAGAAGAAGTGAACTTAAATTATCTAGAGAGTGTGGTAGTTCCTTTCCGTTTGGTTCTTGTAGTATTTGAATCCCATAAAGCCTACTGCAAGGAGACCCAGGGTCAATATGATGCCGCCGATGAAACTTGCGCCATCGAATCTATAACGAAATAGTGCTTGGTTAGACCTAGGACGATGCCGAGTGTACCTTCAAAGGAACCATGCTTTTCAGGCACATAATATGTGGTACTATGTATGTGATTTTAGTCGGTACGATTCCTACACTCCGCCCCACCGCAAATCCACAGTTACCAAAAAAGACCTATTTATTAATTCGAAGTAATATTTATTAGTACTCAAGCCCGTATATTTCGTAATTCTCGAATAGATTAAGTAATAAAAAGTAGCTCCGCGCAGTAAGAATTTACACGAAAGTGAAAGTGTAATAAAAATGTTATTGCTTTCCTGTGTTGTGATTGAATCAACACATTTAAAATCCATTAAACACTTATGTCACGGTTTACTTTGTAGGTTGAAATAATCATGCTCATTGACTTCATAGTATCATTGCTTACGGGTACACCCTAGTTTTATTTATAATTGTAGAAAATATCATTATTTATCATAATCATAATTAAAGTCAGTGACACTTTGTTAAATAGATAAATATATGTATTTTACCGAAAATCGCAAAGAAATTCCTGACTTGCAAAAAAAAAATTACAGACGTAGTTACTTACGATCTGGATGATGCCTGCAAAACTTTAGGTGCAACAGTAGATGCTTCAATCTTTTCTGTTGGTTTATTGCTTTTGTCGTCTGGTTTAGTGTCATCCTTTTTGGGTTCTGTAGATTGGGTAGAAGTTGGGGTAGATGCTGGGGGTGTGGTAGGATTAGCTGCCGGAGTTGCATCAGTTTTATTCTTTACTGGTTCTATTGTTGATGTGGGGACATCTGTCGTTTTGGTTTCATTTTTTTCAGTTTTGTTATTACTTGCATCTGTGCTCTCATTTTTTGGATTAGTTGGTGTTACAGTAGTCGTAGCAGAATCCTTAGCAGCATCTTTCTCATGTACTGGGGGTACTGGTGCCTGCTCTTTTGGCTTGGAATCTGCCTCTTTTTTAGATTCTGGTGGAGAGGATTCCACTATGGGGACTGGTGGTGTATGTTTAGCAGTTGGTGCATCTGAAATTTAGACACTTAATTTTAACTTAAAATAGGGCATACAAAATCAGTTTTTTTTTCTAATAATAAATAATATTAATAGTTTATTAGGCAACTAGGCCCAATTAAATGCTGGTTGTTATTGTGCCAAATTGATTTACAAAATTAACATTAACAGCTACAGGCAAAGGCAAGTACCTTATAATTACAATAGGCTTAAGTTGAATCTGATTAACCATCCCTAAAAAGCATGCACAACAATTTAATTTTCTACACTTCCTTGAGTTAAATAATATAATTAAGTGTCAATTAAAAAAATTAAGTAGGTATATAGGTATAAGTACATAATATATATATTAATTTAGTTTTTAATAGGCATCTATTTTAAAATCAATATTATACAATTGATTTTGAAGTTCCTTGATTCGTTTACCTTGGTATTTTTAGATATGTAAGGGCACGTCGTATTTAAATCGACAACGTATGGCGTTCAATTTGCATCAAATCTTTTTTTTCGTATGATTTTTTTTAGTCCTATATGGAACCCATATAGTCCCAGGATTTTTCGAAAAGAAACGACTGGTCTCACTGTGCTCCTTACTCTTTGTAAAGTACTAAATAATGTGTCACAGCGATAAGAGCAATGAAGCTCTCATCATTGGGTAATTATCCATTCCAACCAAAAGTTTTTTAGAAATGTAACTCAAAGTTGGAAGAAAAAATAATATTGTTTAAACTTTAAAAATAACTTCTTTCTCTAAAAAAAATCATAAAAAAAACCCAAATGATTCTAGAAAAGGTCTGACTAGTGTTCTGTGATTTTGTGAAAATCTTTTATTTTCGAAGCATACATAGTTTTAATATATTGCTTCACATAAAGTAACTATAAATAATCATAATGTCTCAACATAAAATACTTAGAATTCATTGATTACCAATAGACATTACTTAATACTCTTAAAGTGCAAATACTCTAATTAACATAAAAGTATAATTTCAATGGCTTTTTTGGTGTTTAGTCTTCTATAAAACCCAGTACACACACACCAGTATTTCTTCAATAAAAGCAAATCTTAATGTTTTGTTTTAATGCTAAAAGGTCTGAAGTGGACATAATCATAATAACATAGTGTAACCATAGTGACTAAACAAATAGAAATAAGAACTTGAGAGATATCGACTTAAATGTTTGCTCCTTATTATTTTATTATAATATACTAGCTGACCTGGCAAACATTGTTTTGCCATATACATTATTTAAAAAGAAATTGTCAAAATAAAATAGGGGAAAAATAGATGTTGGCCGATTCTCAGACCTACCCGATATGAACACAAAATTTCACGAAAATCGGTGGAGCCGTTTCCGAGGAGTTCAACCACGCACACAGTGACATGAGAATTTTATATAATAGATGATAATACTATAAGACCAAATCCCATATATATGGCATTTGGTCTTACAGTATTATTATAGAAAAATTCTTAAATTGATAATAATTAATAGAAAGCTGATGATTTTTATTGACTGAGTATACACATTAAATATTATTATGTCATGTTTCATGTGTTCACAGTCAACACAGGTAAACGCAGTCCACAAAAATTTCATCATACACACACTGTCATCGGAACGTAATCAGACAGAGCTTGTGTTATGGTAACCAGACTGCTGATAATCATGATTTTGAACTTCTAAATATATATATTTTAGATAATAATTATATTAAATAAAGATAAATTAGACACAGACATTCAGAACAAATGATAATGCTCATCACACAATTATTTGTCTTGGCTGGGAATTGAGATTTAGCCAGTTTATAGAATAAAATCTTGTTAATGTTGTTATTGATGATGCATACATGATTGTTACATCTATAATTTATTATTAATGTTCAAACTACAAACATTATGAGTTTTCACATAACTAAATGTTTAACATTTGTAGAACACTTCTGATCATTAGACTTCTTGAGCTAGACACTATCCAGTTTTTTTTTAAATTATTTATGGCCTGTATTGTAACTGCTGTTAAATATTGTATGTGGAGCAGTGCATTGAAAATATCAGAATTATAAGTGTAACATATATGTATATGGTTGTTTTGTTATTCTCTATACAGATAAACCGATTGTGACTTGACTTGATTGAGACCGCTATTAACTATAATTGAAGAAAACCTGTTCGGCTACATGATCATTGGCTTTTTTCTAATATTTAACATCTTCCCTACAGCAAACACATCATACACGTGGTTTGTTTATAAAATCTTATTTCAGTACTAATAAAACACATGGATATTTTTTCTATTCACAACTAAAGCTACAAAGATGTGTTCATTTTAGAAGTTGTGGATAGAAAAAAATATCTGTGTTTTTGATCACTTGATTTTTTTTATAAACATAGATGAAATGTTTTGGTGGTGAAGGTGTTAAAGGGTTTTTGTGTTGGGGTGTTTTTAATGTACACTTGTTAAGTAGAATAACTTTAAAATCAGAATACAGTTATAAGTCACTGTTAAGTGATCTCTCATGCAGTATTCATGAATAGATTCAAGATTTTTTGTGAATTTTAATGAACAAACTTTATGAAAGTGTAGTAGTGAATAATATTTTTCTTAAAGAAAAGGTGAAGTAAAATTTAATCTACATTACTGTTTACTTTACTTGCCAATTGAGGTCATTCGATTATATTGATACACATTGTGAAATACCATACACTGGTTTTAAGAGTATGAATCAGGGCAGAGTTGGCAGATTTTTTAATCAGATATAGTGGTAATTGAATTTATTGAGTTCAATAACCAGTCATCGCTGTTATTGAATTAAGTGACCTGTTATAGGAACTGTATTGCAGCGTCATAAAAAAAACAGTTAACAACAAATTCCTTAAATACCTATTTTTTGACCTTGGTGCAACACAGAATCATTTTGCCTATGGTATTATTAAGAGCTTTATTAAATGTATTGAGTAACAATTTTAGCTCCTAAATCATAATTCTTTACACCCAACGTCATATACTACGTATCGTTTAACCTGAGAAGAAAACTCTTGAGACGCATTAAACACGCCAGATTGATCTGATATTTACTTACCTTCTTTATTTGGGAGACTGAAGCACACCGAAAGTGATAACAAACAAATAAATATTATACCCTTCATGTTTGAATATTGCTAATTAATCAGTCAATTAGAATATTTATCTAAATTTCTAATACTACGCTTCGACTTATTGCCGACAAGAGAAAAAACGATTTCTTCGTATTAAAAAAGTAGTGATGTACCAGTAGACTACAAATGATTAGTCGATTTTTAACTTGATTTCATTTTTATATCGAAGTAATTGTTCGATTTTATGTTGACTTTTTTATCAAAATAAAGGACCGCCATAGAAATGTAAAAAAACCAGTATAAGTTTTAAATCACAATGACCCCCACGGTCTTATCATGTTGCAAAAAAAATGATATCAAAAGTAGATTATCTTATTGCGCTCACCACACAATGGGGGAGAGGCCCCTAGGGCACTGAAACAAGTTGTTGTTAATGCACTCAATAACGTGGGTAAGTTTTATCAAACCTGAGAATTCTGGAGGAAACTGAACTGTTTGGCTTCTCGATGGCCTCGAGATGTCTATATCCTTTCATTACTTTATTCATCTTTACACCTTTTTTTTTTCATATCTCAATCAGCGCTTTTAGTCCTTTGTTCCCAGGAATAATCTCTGTCTCTCCTCTTCTTCTTTTCTCCTTTTCTTGTGTTACGTACGATGGAGGGACTCCTCCAGTTAAAGTTTGAAGTTGCCTCCATCGATTAGTTTATTTAGAAGATTGTTTACATCTAATAACATTATTGTTCATGAACAGTATCCGATATATTCAAATACTTAAATACTTTTATTTGATAAATAATAATACTATCGCGTGATGCATCCTCTTTAAATACACAGTATAAATATTCCGTAATTTACACAGTGTAAATATTTTTTGTATGTTCAGTAGGTACTTAGAAAACTTTATAATGGAAGTGGCACATGAATTTTATTGGCAAGGGTAATAAAATGAAAGTATCTGAAGTCAAAATTACCCACTTATTTGGCCTGATTTGACAGGCCGGGTCAAGGTCCTATATATGGTAATGTAACGAACCGCCCATAGCTCATACATCAATTGTTCACGACATAAATCATCCTGAAAACTTACATGATTGACAAGATTGTTTTTAGCATGTACAGATTGAACGATAAACGACAAATGATATCTCTTTTGTATTTTAATTTAATTGACATTTTGTTAGTAATTGTGTAGCTTAGTTATAAACACGCACTAACATATATGAGTATGTAGTGCGTGTGTGAATGGTTATTTTTATTGCATTTTTTTAAAAGATTCCATCCAATGTTATGCAGAACTTTGCATTATGATAATAGTTTATCTGTTAAACTAATCATCACTCAGACAGATAATAAACGCTCGCTGTTTTTTTTTAAATATTGATTAGTAAAAATTAAGTGCCAGAATGTGTAGAAAAGGAAACTAAAAATTTTGACATTTAAATATGTTGTTAAAGAAAAGCTAAACTTGCTCTATTGATGGTATGTAATATGGTAGGTAATGCTCAAACTTGTCTAATAATGTACATATTTTCTAAGCAATGACAAATTGAGGTTCGTCCCAAGTAATACCCTTTTATTAAGATCTAGGGCGACGGCGACTTTTCTTAATGTGAAGGCTATTTATATTCAGTCTGTTTTTTTAGAACGTGGACTTATTTTTATTTTTGGAAGTGTACTTAGGTAATGTTTTCTATAAACATTACCTAAGTTCACCTTTACGAATTTTGGTATTTGTATACAATAGCGTATAAAAGAACCATCTACTTACCTATACACTTTTTTTTTTTACTCCCACACTAGAAATATACCTTGTGTGGCGGGGGACTTTGCAAACATTGGCACAAAGTGTTGTCCCATGTGGCGATCTAACCCACAACACTCAGCGCAGTAGGAAGCTGCAAGGTGTCCCTCTATAGATTGTTTGATTAATCGTCAAAGGCGCAAAGACAAAACTGTGCAATGTTCAAAGCTGTATAGTTTCGCCACCTCCGATAGGCGTTGAACCGTCTTACCCAAGATGAGTCTCGTCATGCGTTGCGTCTGTCACCCTTCGGTTGATGTCCTCTAGAAGCGCTCACGGAACACTGTGCGCTGCCTCTGAGGCCGGTATCTGTTTGGACGACGAATTCCCCAAAGGCCTGCAGGTCACTTCCTAAAGTCGCTGGTCCTAAGGTCCTAAGGATCTATGAATGCCCTGAGGCGCGAATAGCATTCACTCACTTGAGTAGCCAGTGTAAATTGGTAAACAGAAAACTGGCCCCCGTAAAGCATAAGCACTCGTCGGGAGAGACCTATGTCCAGCGTTCTACAAGAATAGGCTGATAGAGCTTGAACTAGAACTACCTGAGTTAACAAATTATTTGGAAATATTTGATGATAATCATTTCTCATTGCTGTCTTACGCCATCTTTTAAAGTTTTCTTTTAAATGATTTTGTACCATGTATTCGACCAAATTATATTTCAGCGAGTGCGCAATTTTCAGTGAAGATGAATTCATTGACTCCACTCCACTCATTGAATTTATCGATTTAAATATTATACCCACTCTTATCTCTTACACTCCAATGCACTGAAAGTGAGGTTTTGATTTTTCGGGATTTTATTTAAAAGCTTTACGTCTTTAAGCTTTAGTGTAAATGTTTGTAGTAATGATTATAGATCAATAATTGGCGGGCCTGCTGGTCTAGTGGTTAGTCCCCCTGACTGCTAAGCCGGAGGTCGTGGGTTCGATTCCCACCCAGGGCAAATATTGCACGTGTATAACGTGCACGTGTATACATGTGACAAGCATGGTCATTTGTTCTGTGTCTGGGTGTAATTTATCTATAATATGTATGTATTTCAAAATATATCAGTATGTTTATCAGCAGTCTGGTTCCCATAGCACAGGCTCTGCCTAGGTTGGGATGAGATGTGTGAAGTTATTATTATTATTAAGTTATTCTTGGCAAAATAATGAACAATGACAACAACCGAAATTAAACGTACCTTAATATTGAGATTCAATTTATTCTCTTGTGGCCACTCTCACTCCATATGAAGAAACAGAAACGTACTACAGCGCCATCTAACGAAGACACACCGAACTACAGAGTAACCACTGAATGAGAATTTCTAATTCTGTATCACGATATGAAGAATTCTCTCGCCGATTAGCATATATATGTACAACTTTAACCGTTGGGCCTCGGCCCGCCAGGCATGATCACCTCGCCTGGTCGGAGGATCCTCCCTTTGTGTGGAGGGACATGACACCCGTTCCTCCACACTCTAAATACACGGTATAAAATTATGTAAGTGGTAACAGAGTTGCTGTGCTACCGTGATTGTAGATTGATTGGCACTGTAATATTTATAATTTTTTCAGTTGATCTCAATTCAAATTGACTTAAAGAAGACTTAAACGAATACAATTAGTTAACAAAATATGAGGGGTTCTGTGCTGCAACTTTAAGTTTCCTACGAAATTTCATGGCATGTTTTTGTTCATATGTGGAAGACACACGCTGCGGCACCTTTGCTTTTTTGTAGAAGAAACACCATCATCAACAGCATTTAGTAGTCCACTTGGTGGAAGTAGGCCCCTGCCTAGTGAGGAGGATTTGGCCTACTATACCACGTTGGCCAAACTGGTATATCTTTGCAGTGCTGTTGTGCTGCCACCAACGTGATGAATTAGGGATTAACACTCCGTATTTGTAATCTGTCACCACACAGAAAAAACATTATTATAGCGAGTTTCTTTAGAAACTTCATTCATTTTTTAATAAACATATATTTTTGTTTTGAGCCGCAGCTCATAATAAAATTAGATAGTTATTATAAAAATATAAGCTGAAATTTCACCTTAAAATATTATATTAGTTTGGGAGACCACAGCTTTATGAGACTTTTTGAGGCTTTCTCTCTTTTTCAGATGATTTCTTGGCTCAATGTAATGGCGGCTGTTATGTCTCAAATCTGAACAAAGGCGCAACTTACATTATAATACCTAATTGCCACTATAGAGCCGCTCTACACGTTACAGTTTTAATGAGGTTAATTAGAGGCACAGCGAGCGGTAGTACCTACCAGTTCCTAGACTCGTCGTCCGCGCTTTGACTGGCAGCCAAGTGACTTGACAAGTACATACAGTGAAACCTGGTTAAGTGAGACATCAAGGACCTGCAAATTTATTTCAGTTATAGAGGTATTCCACTTACCTAGAGTCTCAGATATCCAGGTATAAATAAATATCTGTTTCATTTACAGAGGGTTCCATTAGTAGTGGCCAGAATACAGGTTATTTCAGTTATAGAGGTGGGATTGTTAAATAAACAACGTATTATGTAAAGATTTTACGTGAGTTTTAACCTTTCTTGGTAATCAAAAGGTAATAAATTTAATAAACAAAAATATTCAAGCGTTTTTTATATAAATAGTAAATAGTACAAAAATCTATACAGAATGAATCAATTATGAAAATCTGTCATTTTAGTTTGTCTTTTGGAAGCATCAGC
The DNA here is from genome assembly GCA_902825455.1 of Arctia plantaginis. Classification (NCBI taxonomy): domain Eukaryota; kingdom Metazoa; phylum Arthropoda; class Insecta; order Lepidoptera; family Erebidae; genus Arctia; species Arctia plantaginis. The sequence goes on from CADEBD010000422.1 coordinate 15,907,887, forward strand.
CATCAGATGTTTTACGATGTTATAAATTTTATTAAATATACTTTGATCACCAATTGATGTCTTTTCAAAATAACTGTGCAAAGTTTCTAGTGCTTTTACTGCTTCGCGTTTAGAATTTTTTAGATAGATAGAACTCTTTATTTGTACACCGTTTTACAAAAAGTATGGTACATAAAAGTGTCAGACATATAATATAGAAAGGGCGGCCTTATTGCTACAGGTAAACAAACAAACCAATGTAATCTTAGTTACAGAGGTTAATGTATATAAAGTTCACTCGCTGTCTCAGTTACAGTCATATACGTGTTCTACCGTTACAGTAGAAATTCGACCGCCAGGCTTTCTCTGAGTAGCAATTACGCAGTGTATTTTAGAGTTTATTTTACGCGTTGTATTTTTAGAGTATAATTACATCAAAACCATAAATATGCTTGCCGTTTTGTTGAACTGCGGTCTTAGTTTGTATCCGTATTGGTAATATGGTTATGTAGGCAGTTACATGTATTGCGACTAGCGTGTAAAGCTCCAGTTCTATACTTAAAAGTTGCTTTAAATAAAAAATCCATAATGTTTTAGAAATACTTTCGCGTGTTAATTTGTAATGAAATGTATGAAAGGTAATAATGACATGTAAATTCAATGTCCCTTGAATTCCCTTGACCGGAATGTTGGAAAGTATTTTTGCAGACTTCATTGTACGTCAGATTTCTCATTATTTACAAAATTTACATAAATAAATTGCTTTGTAACTCTATCTAAAAACATATTTTTCCACTTGACGGCGTACGTGATGGAGGGTTTGGAGTTTTGAATGGTTTTCGCTAAGTTTTGATGTTCTGTTCGAGGTGTGGAATGAAAAGGCCATATCTACCGGGGTTGACAGGAGTTATTTTAAGGTAAGCCTGAGGTCCCGGCTATAAGACCCATCGCTTGGTTCCTGTGTGGTTTTATCCATTATACCCATTACCGGCCATAAGGAGAGGCCTATGTCCAGCAGTGGACTAGTAAAGGCTGTTGATGATGATGACCCATTACCGTTGCCCTTGCCGGTTGGGTGTCGACTCAGTAACCTCACTCACTCGGTGAAAAAGAATTGCTTAGGATTAGACATTTAAATTATTGCTACTTTTACATTACATAATTACATGACATTTAAATTATTGCTATTATTGCTACATCATAATCATTTGATGTAATGATTGGTACTGGTCACTGCGATTTCACCTGCGATAAATCACTACTTAGATTTGGTCATAGATAAAGATTAATGCCATAAAAATCAATAAAACAGACCTTTTATTATATATATTTATACTTATACCTAATCAAGGATATATATTTATACCTAAGCAAGTATCTCAATTAGTATAGAATAGCCTAGGATAACACATTGCCAACATTGAGTTTATATCAATGATTGCCAATGCATCGACGCACGTACATTTAAATCTCCCGACCAGCGCAACGCGTAGGCGAAAGAGAAAAAATAAAATGTACTATATCTATGTTGAGAAAAAAACAGTAAAAAAAGTACAATAACAATACAAAAAATAAAATGTACTTTTATTTTTTGTATGTTATTGTACTTTTTTTACTGTTTTTTTCAACATAGATATAGTACATTTTATTTTTTGTATTGTTATTGTACTTTTTTTACTGTTTTTTTCAACATAGATATTATTAAAAAGTTCTGACTAAGACATAGTTGAAATTAGACTTGGGACAAAATCACAGTAAACTGTGATTTATTATTCGATTTTCGCGTACGTAGATTAGGGTTGCTAGGTAGATAGGTTAGACGGTACTCAACAGTAAATCTAGTATCTTTTTTATTATTCCTACATAATGGTACCTATATATAGTAAAATAATGAGTTGATTTACTGTTAAATAGGCAAAATAGGGTCTTTATGCATCGTCTGAAAGCGTCTGAAACTAAAATACTCCGAAATACTGTAGTGTCAATTCCGTTTCCCCATCCAAGATTACCCCAGCTCCCTACGCCTATCCATTTCTTTACCCTAATTTACCTTCGTCCTATCTGAAAACGATAACCTTCCCATGGAGAGAAAGAAATTAGCCGAAGTAAGCCTTGTAATGTTACACATCACGCTGGTCCCAAATGACAAACTATGGAAAATAATGATGATTACGAGTAAGAGAACCTAACATACTTCAGAAGCGTAATTTAGCCTTTTTGCTTTTCAAAAATAACTAAATCTCTCTCTCTCGCATCCAGCTCCTGCCAGCCATCTTGCGGAAATCGAAAATAACTAAATATGTAAGTGAAAAAAAAAAATTAACTGTACAAAATCAGTTTACTTATAACAGTTTAGTGATACTTTTGGTCATTGATATAATACATTATATATGTACTTTATATACTTATACGATACTTTGGAAATAAAATAAAAAAAAGGTATTTTAACCTACTTGTTTTTTTTGGTGTATCTAGATGTGTAATTATGTACTTATTAGAAAGTAACTATATCAATATTGTCATAGAATAAAATAATAAAAGTAATTTAAAATGGAACAACAGAATTATATAAATTGTATTTAAAATTTTGTGAAAAATAAGTTAAACTAAAATAAGTAACTGACTCAAGAATATTTTATTCGAGATGGGACGCCATGATCGACACGGGGATTTCCTTGCATACAAAACAATCATCGAGTACAAGCAGAACATTCTTATCTTTGCCAATCTCTATTACAGTCGTGGGGAATTCCCACCAAGCGTACTCACCTTATTCGTAGTAGGAACCGTTAATTATATGCTCAAAGTAATCGGTTCACTTTAATGTAATAGATTTTAGTTTTTTGGTTTGTTAAGTGCTTGGGTAATTTTATCCTATTACTATGGCACACAAGCATTTGAACGAAAGTGATGACTGCAAACTCAATCATTTTATTTCAAAAACTAATTTAGTAACAATTTATTTTTTTATTTAGTTTTAATTATTAAAGCTCCTTGCTCACCCAAAAGATGCTATCAACAACACAGCACCACACAAGTTTATACGCATTCATCGACAATAGGATATACTCTAAATACAGTTAAACCCACCCAAGTGACCCTATGATTACAAAAGACATACTCGTGTATAAAAACCAGTCAGACCGTTAAGAACAAGAACTGGAGTAAGGACAATTACAACATGAGGCCCGAGAATATTTTAGAGTCATATATATAGTGGAAAATATTGTCCTTAAGGTAATGTAGGGCGACTTTCACCCAATTTGGGTGGACCCAGGGTCGCAACGAGACTGCTGTACACGGGGGTTGTGATCTAGTCCGGATGTCTTAACAACAGCAGTTCCCGGATCCCTCCTATTACAGGCGCACAGTGGCACACCGTGTGGTTTTAGTCGGTCCGATTCTAACACACCACCCCGCCGCAAATCCCAGTGGTGTGACGGCCCGAGGAGGTTTCCACACGTAAAAAAAAAGTATACCCACCTTCGTACAGTAGTTATAGTAGTTTGTTCGCATGTTTACGTTTCATAGGTCACGATGGCGTGGACGCCACAGTATTATTATAGCCCTTGGTTAAATGATAATTGAGTTCTAAGCAATGGATTATATAATAATGTATATTAGATACATACTGGCAAAACTATCTATACAATTTTGCCATTTTGATGGCAGCCCTTTACTGGAGAAGCCTGTTAGACGGGAGGTGATGAAGACAGTGAAAGCGTTTTATACTGCATCGCGAGTTTTAAATTTTTTCCAACTTAAAAAATTGTCTAAATTTTGAAAAAAGTTGTAATTTGTTGGGGCTAGGTTTGGTGAGTACGGTGGGTGGCGGAGAGCTTCCAGCTGTAACTCTTGTAGCTTTGCTATGGTCTGTCGTGAAGTGTGAGCTCGCGCGTTGTCTTGGAGAAGCAATGGGAAAGAGCCATTCACCAGTCGTAGTTGTTGAATTGCGAGCTTCTCCATCATTGTTTGCAGTTCTTGGCAATAGAGAGTCCATTTTTTTCTGTGCGGTAATCCCCTCGGATACGACTAAAAGCGCACGCCGTCACGGGTACCAGTAGCCAGGGAACCAGATGACCCCCTTGTGTGGGAACCCCCATGTTCCCTTGGTGCTCCCAAAAGGGCATGTGCGGATTCGGCAGCGCGTCTCGCCGCCACCCCGGCCTGCTTCTGCTAGGGTGACAGATGGCCTCACCTGTCACCCCCAGGCCTGCGCTTATGGAGGACGGACTCATGCGCAAAAGACATCTGCCGTCTCTGTTGTGTAAGTAGCTGTTTTAGAAGAAGATTTACAAGTCCGGCACTGGTCCACATGACAGTCAACATCATCTTCCTATGGGTAAAATTTGTTTTAGCGCTCTGATTAGGTGCTGTCATCGGTATCACCCACTGAGACGAACGCTTACGGTTGTCGTACAGCATCCACTTTTTATCGCAAGTAATAATTTGATTCAGAATTGCCTCGTTTCACTGCCGATTCAGTAGTGCTATGCATGGAAAACACTATCTAAAACAAATGACTGAATTTCAAATTAAAATAACATGGCTTTGGAATAAAATATATTTAAATTTCAAATTGCACGCCAATCCACGGATAATTAAATCTAGCTAGTTGAAACTAGCTGACCCGCGCAACTTCGTCTGCTTCTCTCAAAAGGAATACATTTTCCCCGTTTTAGCAACACTTTTCATCGAAGGCGTAAAAAATAACTCAAAAAAAATTGATTAAGGTCTTGGTCATATTTTATATATGTTTTTTTTAAAGTAATTTAGGAAAAATTCCTGTTGTTGCTTAGTAGTTGAAAAATGTGTGTCAACGGCTCTTTTTTTTCTCTTTTTTTTTAAAGACAACTCCCGCATTAGGAACATATCCTGTGTTGCGGGGAACTAACATACATGAAACGGACACAAAGAATACCCAGACTCAAAACAACAATTTGTGGATCGCACAAAGTGTCGTCCCATGTGGGGATCGGACCCACAACACTCAGCGTAGTACTAAGCGGCGTGGTGAACTCTTAAACCACTACGTCATCCGTGCGGTTCCCCCGCCGCTCCGCTCCGCTCCGGTTCGTAGATCTTTAAAGTACTTAATTACAGTATTAAAAATATTGTCCCATCCTACTAAGCAAATATCTTTCAACTCTGTTATAATACCTAATGAATAGTTGACAAGTGTCAACAAGATTTCGAAGATCTCTTTTTCAACAAGGGCTGGCTTCCCAACATTAGTGATTCTAGGACGACGTTTTGTAGGCTGTTCAGCAGTAAGGCCCGACGATGCAAGTTTTTCATAATTGCGGAGTTTCTCGATGTCTCCTCTGGTCTCTGTGTTTAATATTTGTGACTCGGAGCCTCTGGTCAGGGTTCATTTTACCATCGGCGACGACGGTACAGACTTCCTGCAGTAAGGCTTCGATTGACGCTATCCATCCCTGAATTTCTTGCGTGGAAATGACTTCGGCGAGAAATGATCACCTGATCATTGTCCTTAGGCGGTTGCAGAGGATTGTTTATAGGATGGACTTGTTGTGAGGGCGAAATGCGAGGAACCCCTTCGCCAGAATTTTTCAATTTAAACTCGTATTTAATGAGATTACCCCGAACATACAAACTCACAAACTTTACCTCTTTATAATGTTAGTATAGATCCCTCACAGCCCTATATCTCATACACTCACTTACTTTCAAATTGTGAGATTTAAAAAAAAAGATTGATTGAAAAGGAAAATCTTTTATACAAACCGTATCCTAACAATAACGAACATAAAAAAAGAATTTTCTATTTGTTCGGCATTTATGCGCATACATACATTTAACAGACTAACTGAATTCCTAGGCTTTTAGAATGTGCTTGCTAAAAATATAATTGGTATAAAAGAAATAGTTAAATAGTTTTTTCTGTTACAGAACTTTACCTACATTTATTTTTATTCATTAATAACCAAAAGTAAAACTTACACAAAAAATTTTAACGGCATTTAAAATTCAGGAAACATGACGAGAATTTTCATTATTTTTTAATACTTATTAAATTCCATTTCTATTTCATTGGATGAACCAATGAATCCCCCGGTTGATTCGATTCGATGAAAAGTAACAAATATTAACCTAAATGTACATAGTTTTTCAATAACTTCCTGTGGTGCTGGATCTGAAGTTGACATACATCTTTCGCCATTCCCATTCTTCAGGATTCAAAGTTTTGTCCAACCATATTTGAATCAGATAAAAATTCATATTTTTTTTTTTGGATGAGTAAAAAAGTGAAAATCTGAAAAATGTTTTAGGGTATATGTTGTTTTTATAGGGTAGAAATGGATTAAAAACTTGCAGCTTAATCAAAAGGGGTCGGGGTAAGAAGTGGTCGATTTAGCGTGGAATATATTTATTTTCTCAATCTGCCGAACGCCAATATTATTATTTACGCCGATGATACGGTTGTACTAGTGCGAGGCAGTAATTGAAGTCAAACACGCTTGTTTGCTAAATCTGCTTTGAAGACCACTGATTAAATGGCTGAATCACAATCTCCCAATTTTAACAAAACAAAGTTGATAACGTTTGGTCCAAAACTTACATCACAGCCATTTACTCTTGAACGTTTGACAACCCATAAATGTAACTCTTGATACGTATAGCGACTGTAATTGTACTAAAATCTCACGCACGGAAGCAATCAAATATCTTGGCGTTTACATCGACAGCACATTGTCATGGAGTTATCAAATAGTCTCACTAGTTTCCAGAGTGCATAAGCTTATCCATGTATTTAAGACTTTGAGAAGTTCGGCAGATTTATCCACTCTTCGTACGGTATATTTTGCGTTGGCCCACTCAATTATTACCTACTGTGTACCTGCCTGGGGAAACACTGGAAAAAGTCTCTTGCTACGTTTAGATAGAGCTCAGAGAGCAGTGCTCAAAGTCATGACTCACAATCCTATACGTTTCCCAACTAATGGCTTGTACTACTTATGCAAGATACCTACAGTGAGGCACTCCTTTCTATTGCACACGATTCTGCGTAAACATGCCGAGTTACCCTTTGACTACGATTTGTACAGGCGTAAACGTCGATCTGACCGGGTATATACATATATATATATATCGGAGAACCGTTATTACCGTTATTCTCATGGTCGCTCATTGTGGGCATCAGCAGGGATCCGGGGGAGAAATAAACTCCTCGTAGGTTATTAAATGATTTTTCTCTTAGGCTCTGTATACGTCACCCTGACGTTTGTGTGTCGTTGATCTTCCGTAGACAAGATCCGGATGCGACACGGCCATCCTGTGTTGCACACGTCCTCGTGTGTTAATCTGAAGCAAAAGATAATACCGCACAGTATCATTCATGCTCGGCCATATCTGACCTACTCTACTCTGACTCAATAAACTCAATAAAAGTCTCGTAGGTCATTCAATCATTTTAATTCTTAACATAGTTCTGCAACATACAACTGTTTCAAATTCTCTTACTAAGTCATAACAGTCATCCCTGTGACTGTGAAAATGCTTAAGTCAACCCTGTGACTTCAAGCGTTCAATGTTAGTCATCCCAGTGACCACAAATTAGTACAGTCATCCCTGTGACTTCAAGCGTTCAATGATAGTCATCCCAGTGACCACAAATTAGTACAGTCATCCCTGTGACTTCAAGCATTCAATGATAGTCATCCCAGTGACCACAAATTAGTACAGTCATCCCTGTGACTTCAAGCGTTCAATGATAGTCATCCCAGTGACCACAAATTAGTACAGTCATCCCTGTGACTTCAAGCATTCAATGATAGTCATCCCAGTGACCACAAATTAGTACAGTCATCCCTGTGACTTCAAGCGTTCAATGATAGTCATCCCAGTGACCACAAATTAGTACAGTCATCCCTGTGACTTCAAGCATTCAATGATAGTCATCCCAGTGACCACAAATTAGTACAGTCATCCCTGTGACTTCAAGCGTTCAATGATAGTCATCCCAGTGACCACAAATTAGTACAGTCATCCCTGTGACTTCAAGCATTCAATGATAGTCATCCCAGTGACCACAAATTAGTACAGTCATCCCTGTGACTTCAAGCGTTCAATGATAGTCATCCCAGTGACCACAAATTAGTACAGTCATCCCTGTGACTTCAAGCATTCAATGATAGTCATCCCAGTGACCACAAATTAGTACAATCATCCCTGTGACTGATGCGTAACATATACGCACACATACCGTCAACCCTGTGACTGTGTGAATTCAATGATACAGTCATCCCAGTGACTGAAGCGTGACACGTATGCGCACTCACATACATCATCCCTGTGACTATGCGAGGTAAATCGTACAGTCATCCCAGTGACTGAAGCACAACACTTACACACACACAAACATACACATACAAAAACATGTCATCCCTGTGACAATGATAATAAAACAGATTGTCATTCCTGTGACCAAATCATTTATGAACAATCATCAGCAATGTTTAGTGAAGATTCTACAACGCCATTATTACATTCAGGTAAATTACAATTTTCATTGAATTCAGCGAGTGCTTTTGGCATTTTCCTAACCCTATCATGTGCGTACTTATAGGTTCTGTGTACTGTCTAGGTGTCAAATCAACTTTACGCTGGGAAGACTTCAATGAATTGCAGTCTGTCACTACCAAAAATTTACGCCCATGTAAATGTTGTCTAAAATGTTTGATAGCATTTACGACAGCTGTTTCCAGTTCGTACGAATGGTATCGTGATTCCGCGGGAGATGTACGTTTGCTAAAATAAGCAATGACGTGACGTTTATCGTTATGGATTTGAAATAAAATAGCGCCGTATCCCTCTGAACTTGCGTCTGTATGTAGTTCTGTAGGGAGGCTAGGATTAAAGATTTTTAAAATCGGTTAATTGGTCAATATTGTAATTACTTTTAGTCTTATTTCTTCATGCTCAGGTTTCCAAATGAAATTGCCTTTAAGGGATGTTAATCTATAAAGTGGAGCCATTAAACACGCAAACTGTGCAATAAATTGTCTAAAATAAGAAGCTAACCCTATGAACTGCCTTAATTGTGTTACTGTTTCAGGGGGTGCTAATGAAGTGAGTGAATCTACCTTTCGCCTATTTGGTCTAATATTACCGTTTTCTACTTCATAGCCTAAGAACTCAATCCTAGATTTAAGAAAGGAGCATTTTTTGAATTTAAAGATAACCCGGATTTGGTAAGTACTTCAAGGACTGTATTAAGTCTGACAAGTCCTTGTTCAACCGATTCAGCCTGAATCATGACGTAATCAACGTACACGATGACTTAATCGCGTGCCAAGCTTCCCAATGCATTAACTATAGCTCTTTGAAATACACTGATAGCATTCTTCAAACCAAAAGGCATATTCATACTGACCATCAGGAGTTATGGCCGTACGCTCTATTGACTCCTCATGGCATGGTATTAAATGAAATCCACTAGCACAATCAAGTTTAGTAAAGATCCGGATCCAAGATCCGGATGCGACATATATATATATACCTCAGACTGCAAGACTGGAGTTGTGCGTCGCCAATACTCATACTTTGCTCCATTCTTGTACAACAGAGTCAACAGAGTACTTGATATTTATCCATACTCTACTCGTGAATGTTATTACGTTATGTTAACTTACCGATGAATGGTTCATTTTCACGTATGACAAACTGGAATTATTAGTGATATACTAGTTACATACATATGTGTACAAACACACACACACACACTCTTTTTCTTTTTTGTTTTGTATAACTTAAAATAGTCACTAATTTATCTTTTTTATTCTGGAACGCTGATGTCTGCTCTTTTCTGGGGTGGGCGATAATAGTCACGATACAGTTCATAACTAATCTGATTATTTTCGAACACAAGCAAATTTGTATACCTATTGTTTCTTATTCTAATAAAGATTATGATTGTTATTTATTTACTTTAATCACACATAAACACACACACAACGAACACATACAAACAATAATGCACATCCTCTCAACCTAATGATTTTATACACACCCAATGCATAGTAATAAAATGTTACTTACCTGAATCCAACTGTCCAAAGTCTGGAGAGACTGGTAATCTGTCATACAGGTCTCCTAGTACAGATACCAGTCTCTCACATAGATATAATGTAATTATACTAATAACAACTGCTAGTTTAAGCTACTACCTATGTATCAGTCTGTGTAAGAGAACAAAAATAAAGTTATTATTATTAATCATTGAATAAATTAAATAATGAAAATAATAACTTTCACAAAAAATTTAGTATTTTTGAATAATGGAAATTCTATTTTTACTGTTACATTCCTTATAAATTGAAATAAAAACAAGATTTTGAATTTGTTTATTCCAAGAAAACTTTTGAAGAGTTGTACTAATAATGTATGTCTGGGTCGATTTCTAGTTGTGGAATTTGAATAAATTACTTGACATGCTTATAAATAAAAGAAAAGTTTTAAAAATCAATCTTTTAACATGCCAAGTTATTTTATGCCAATCATGGAATTTGAAATCGATATATATTTACTATCGTCGAGACGATTTAAATATTTTTTTAACGCATTAGTAATATTAGTTATTAATAATAGTAATATTAGTTAATAATTGTTTATATCACCAAGTAAGCAAAAATAACCTGATCTATTTGAATGAACAGATCGTAAAATAGAGAGAGTGAGAAACGGATGATTCTCCAATAACGCCTTCTCAGTCGTACTCGGGTCTCTCAATGTCAGAGCATGCGTAATACTCATCGTCGACCATACGAGTAAGCTAGTAAGCAATAGTTCTCTCTTTTTAACTTTTTTAACCCGAACACGAAAACCTTTACACACTGTTTTCATATTATTAAAACTACATTATATCAAAAATTCAAAGTTGAGTCCTAAAAATTTTGATATCAGACCTTATTTAACTGGACTAATTTCTAGACTAAATTCGATTTTATTTATATAACGGGCATAACTCTGTCATATATAGACGGATTTCCAAAATTCTTTTTTTGTTCGAAAGTGGTTTATTCCGAAATGGTCCCATTTAAATTTCATAAAGATCTGAGGGTGAGGTTCGGAGACAGATAACAGAACGCTTCAAAAAAAATGACAGTAGGTCAACCATCATTGCTGCTAGGTATTTAGTGCTCTTTGTTAGTATAGTTTGAAGTTAAAGCGAAATAATATGATATGATATTTATAATATGATATTTAGAAACACACACACACATAGAAACATCTTATATCGTCTTATAACCGCTCGAAATGCTCCTCGAAGCTCCAGCTGCTGTCCAGGGTGAGGCCGAGGTATTTGATGTACCGCCCGACCTCGACCTCTGTTCCCCCCAATTTAATAAGCGTGCTGGTGGGAACTGCGCCTCTGCGTTACCTGTGAAACCACAGGGTTTCCGTCTTATGAGGCCCTTAGACCCACCCTTAGACCCAGTCCGCTGATCCGTTGGACGACACACCCCTAACTCGGCGAGATCAAGGACTTCCTGAAAGACATGCGACCACCCCGGACCCTGATGGGATGGCTAATCTTCTCTATATCGTTCCAATTTTAGTATATGTTCTGCCGAAGCAAGTACAATTCCGCACGTAAAAAGTTTGGGTATTAACTAGAACATAAACATAAGTAAAATATTATATTTCACAGTCATATTAAAAGTGCTCATTTTTAATCCTCGATAACAAAAAATAATAGGATCGTGTATACTATATTATCGATATAAGGTATCATTAAATACTACACTGGCACAGCACTACTTTATAGCTAATTTGGTGACATTTCATATGTTTCGGACCACTAGAAGAATGGTCTCTGTTTCTTTCCACCTTAGGTAACAATCTGTTAGTGTGTAAAGGCCAACAATAGCTTCTGTAAGTTTGCTTAAAATAATCCATCTATGGTATTTCTTTATCTTAGGTTATGACTCATGAGTTCATGGCGCAGTTGCAGCTTTGCGGTAGCATTTACACGGTAGTATTGAAATATGAACTCTAACGCGTTATGTTAAGGTTGCAGATCGAATGCTAGCAGTATCATTTAAGCTCTTTTATGTGTAAGTTGACGTTCTGCGGCTTTGCTATTGGTCAGGTCGAATACTAATTTTAAATTGTTTTGGTAATTAAATTCATCTTATTAATAACATAAACCCTATTTAATTTTATCACAGAATAACTAGTTAAAAGTAACATCAAAACTTTATGAAATAACAGATGCGTTAACATTTCCTTATTCGAAGGAAAATAAGGCTAATAGTTAAGTCCTGAATCGCGCAATCGACGTTTTCTATCTTGTTCATAAGGAATACAAGATCGTTTTATAAATAGTCGGGCTTCCCCTGGGCTTCTCCATCGACCGACCCGCAGGTTGCGGTCCGTCACGTGGATTATGATCCTTGCTAGTCTCGGATGCCGCGTCATTGTGTGTGTTGCAGTAATAAAAATACTTGTTAACACATTAACATTAGTTAATGCCTCCTCTCCATGGGCATATAGTTAGGCGTCCGAGGCGCTGTAAGGTCATTCTACTACAGAGGGCTGGCTAACAGCGACTAACGGGGGCTCCGAAAGCCAGCTGCGACGAAGAGTACACGAGCCACACCACGGGTGAGCGTATCTAAGTCCCAGTGTTTGGAAGACGGAGAGACCCAGGGGAGCGAACCCGCTGATGCAATCAGCGATACCAAAATGCAATCCCAAAAAAAAACCTTTTGTTTTTTTTTCCTCCATTTCAACACTTTAATTTGTTTTATTTCTGTACATTACACTCCACCACATCCTTAAAAGAAAGTGTATGTAAACAACGTTCTACTGTAATGTATACATGTTGTATACCAAAAAGTTGACATCAACTGGAATAGTTTTTTTTTAAAGAAAATTCCGCATAAGGAATATATATCCTGTGTCGCGGGAACTTTACAAACATACATGAAACGGACACAAAGAACACCCAGACTCAGAACAACAATTTGTGGATTACACAGGGTATCGGGATCGAACCCACAACACTCAGCGCAATAGGAAGCGGCGGTGGCGATCGCTTAAACCACTACGCCATCGGTACAGTCAAGTGTCAGTCAATAGTGTCTGCAAACAGTATTTATAATAACTAACAATAAATGTGTATGTTTTACATACACTCTATAATATATCAAGTGTATGACGGTTAAAAATATGATCTATACAGCCATTGTTTAATCACGAGGAATCGTGAAGGAATGTGATAATGTGTGCGAGTATACCACTACATTCCTTTATCAGCGATCAGTCGCTGCCTAAGATGACGTGTTTGCCGATTTAATTATTACATTATAAAAAATTTGGGGCACGGTAGTGCCACCGCCAGGACGAGCCGAGCGAAGCGCAAGGGCACTGCTTACCTTTTCTCGAAGTGCTTCGTCATTTTTTGTACCCTCACAACTTGGGTTTGGATTATACCAGAAAAACAAAATCCTCGGGATATGATATCAATAGTTGACTTAAACAGATAAGCATATAAAGATTCAATTGCAGAGCTCTTATACTTTTGATTTTATTGATATCTAAAAAACCTCGATTTCGTCACTGACTTACTGATGATCATCAATATTCTTAGGGTACTGCCTGAAGTCCTAAAAGCCTGGAATTTGGTATGTTACCTAGTATTAGAACACAAACAATAAAATAATTCTAAAACTAGGAACTTTGGCCCTCTCCCCTTAAACTAGGGGATGGAAGTTTATATGAGACAACTTACAAAAAGAAGTGAAATCCCACTAAAAACATATTTTTCATATAAAATGTTACTAAGACGAGACTATATGGCTCGCACTGTCAAAAAGTTATCAGATCTCATATAGAGCCAAGCCAGCTTCTAGCTTTAGACCCCCTGACTCTACAAGCCCTAACTTCACAAACTCTGCACCTTAGTCAAAATGTGTGACATGATTCAAGGAATTTTTGATATTGATTATATCAATATCAAAATTATGATACTTTTTATATTAGTAGTATCGTTCTAATAGGCAATCTTACAGAAACAATGTCAAAAATAATTTTATTATAATCATCGACATTCAACCACTAGTGTCAAATCGGAACAAATGTTTACCGCATTTTGTGCCGATTTGACACTAGTGATTCTCATATGTCCGAAATATTAAAAATAACTAAAACCCTAGATTTAATTTTATTAAACTGTTTGTGAAATGCCAATTTTCACAAATAGTTTAATAGTAGTCACGGATGTAGTTGTCACAAATGTCATGGAATCGACCCTTCACATAGAACATCAGAACAGAAGAAGAAGAAATAACGTAACGCTTTTTTCCGTACATGTGTACTGGTGTACGATGAGAGCTCAACGCCTCCACAATTTAGCGTGGCAATGTTGCCCGATATTGATTGCTGCCTAGTTACGATTAGTTAAATAATATTTTTTATAAATTCTCTTTATTATCATAACACTGCAATAAGCGTGACTTGAGCGGTAACAATCCTAATCTTTCTCTCTCATTTGGAGTTCAGTGATCTAAGAGATAGTAATTAGAGCAATATTTTGTTTATATGATGGAGGTTTTTATTCCAGATCGAACAGGAATCGTCTTTATCATATCGTGAAGAAACAATTGCTAGCAAATTTCTTTGACAGCTGCTACAGAAATTCATGAGCGGCGGGTAGTCGCTTTCCATCAGGTGAACCATCTGTTCGTTTTGCCTCCTACATTACAAAATAAATATGTATGAAGTGAGTTGTTTTAATAATTATTAGAACCAAACTATTCACAATAAAATAAAAATATATATTTTATTATATCAGTATAAAATAAAATAGTAATATTTAATATTTTTTCACTATCGATGCTTAAAATAGATTTGCTTTGTTTTTGTTTCTGATTTTAATTTTACATAGTTATAAATTTTTAGCATATTATTTTTAACAATAGTTTATTGGATACAGTAAAGAGAATACCAATTCTGAGTGAGCTTCAAATAAAACAGGGTTCGATACTGTTCAATACTAAAGTAAAAAAGTTTAATCCAATGCTCTATGTAAACAGACTTTCTTTATTCCAATATTTAAGTTGTTAAGAAATTGTTCGTATTGTAAGAAGTTTTGCATCAGAATTTCTTTCGTTTTGTAATTTTATCAGTTCATTTTAAAGAGTTTCTTTTCAATCAAATCAATTATTACCAAGAATTCGTGGCGATCTTAAAACCTTGTACCTGTTCTATTTTATATGTAGGTGATGTTGAGTGTTGATAATTTGACAGCAATTTTTCATTGCGCATAATAGCGTTCTATAATAATGTTTTGCACTTCAAAATTTATTAGCTGGTTGTAAAAGTCGT
Source organism: Arctia plantaginis (assembly GCA_902825455.1). Lineage (NCBI taxonomy): Eukaryota > Metazoa > Arthropoda > Insecta > Lepidoptera > Erebidae > Arctia > Arctia plantaginis. The sequence goes on from CADEBD010000422.1 coordinate 15,923,220, forward strand.
TACTGAACCTAAATATTAATATGACTTCATATGGTTTTTTTACAATTCATATCTAGAGTCTATAACAATGCCTATAACTTATGTTTAAGCACATGAAATAAGCAATAACCTTAATAAAATACTGAACCTAAATCACAAGTATGCTTTTGACAATAGGCCCAAAAGAGTAGAGCAGTAGACAATTAATATACCTAATGAACTTCGTATTTGATAGACACTCGTTTTATCCCATGTGATGAAGAACTGAGTTATTGAAGATAAAAAATGTACGTTAAAGTTTGTCGTAATATAAAAATTCTCTATTGATCCACCGAAAAGGGACTAGTCCTTAAATTGACAGAGAGCGATTCAAATATCAAAAATCAAGATACATCTAAAATTAGCAAATTTCCTAGTAAATTTAGAGTCGGGTAGTCAAAACCGTTTAATTAACTTTATCGTCTTTAGCTTTAAGGTATAGTAGTAGTACTAGTAGGGTAAAAGATACAGTGAGACTTACGGAATCCAATGCTCGAAGTGGCCGAGGGTGTGTACCCGTGAGTCCGTCCCGTGATTCGAAAAATGACTAAGGATCGGGTCATAAAGTGCCCCGTTTCTTAATTAGAATTAAAACTAGTGAGTGGTACTCATATTTTTATTCACCGATAAAGTTTAGAGTTTTATTCAGATGCATCGGCTAAGTTCGATACCAGAAATTTGTTGCCTGGTGACGATTCGTCACGGGATTCAATGTAACATACCACGTAAGTTGTTTAAGCGATCAAAGCTAAGCAAAGATGAAAGATGAAAGGAAAACATATCTTCTTACTTTTTGTTTTATAATGTACTAGTTTTATCATGCCACGCTTGGCTGTGGCATGTTCCGTTAATGAGAAATGAAGACCAAAGCTGACCAAAATAATATATGAAAACAATATTGGAAGCTGTTAAAATTTAAGCTCAATCAGTCTAGAACTTTTCGAGTTTTTGAAGCGTACACAAACCAACTTAACATTTTTATATGTAGACTAGCTGTAATCCTGCCACGCCTCATTGTGGCATTAATGAGAAATGTAAACGAAAAATAGATAAAAACAACCTTTGAAGCTGGTTGTACATCGTGTCAAAATTTGAGCTCAATCTTTGCAGAACTTTTCGAGTTTTTGAAGCGTACACAAACCAACGTAACATTTATTAATATATATATTGTTGTAGTACACTTAAGTCTGCCTTGATGTACCTACTATTTCGCTTAAAAACTTTAACATTCTAGTCTTTTGTATATCTATTAAGAAGTTTTATAACCACCTTACAAATAAAATCATATTTTAAAATTTTGCCCTATTAGACAAAACGGTTTACTCAAGGGCTGTTGAGTTAATTCTTATTACTACCTGCTGGAAAACTTGTGCGAGAACTCGGAACACTGTTTAAACGAACAAGTTTCACAAGAAACTGTCTTTCTCTTTAACACGCGATATAGGGATATTCAAGTAACTAGAACATCGATATTTTCTTTGATGACCTTTTACGATACTTTAAATAGAAACATTAATGTCTTTAACATTTCTTATCGTTTGGTAGAACACATGAAAAACAGACGTTCCATTTAAGTTCCTTCAAACAGGAATACCTATGTTTATCGAATACCGTAATCTCAAAAAAAGTATATTATTGTTTGACTAAACAAATAATGTTTTTAAAACCATGTTGTCCGATCAAAATTTCTGTTATATTTTAAAAGAAAAAAATCAAGAATAAATAACAGTTCCTTTTCCTACAGTCACAAAATAATTATAATACTGAACTACAGTTAATTTTTTTATCCTGCTGAAACCCCTCTCGGGGCCTCACCTCACATGAGCTCACAGTAAAGTCCGTATCGGAATCGAACCGATTAAAACCACATGGTGTTCCGTCAAATGTCATATTGTATTTCAAACATAGCAACTAATTCAGAAGTGACTTAATTAGTTTATCTCATTTGTCATTCAAATAATTCAATCATTAACTATTTATTACACAACACAATATATTGCGTTAGCAAGTTGTATCTATGTCTGTGATGGCTATTGTAGCAGCACTTTATTTATAATTATATTTTTAGAAGGGACTCAATTACTCTTGCAATGGTTACACAGCAGAATTTTCTAAAAGAATGCTATACAAAATAAAACGCAAGGATTAGGTCATAAATCAATGGCTTTGCAACGTCATCTCACCCTCTTATAAGTAATAGAAGTGTGGAGGCATGTAGACAATAAATGGTTATGTCTTAAGTGAGATTTTCTTAACTCTAATATATATACGAGTATGTAAGACAAAAAAAACATTAATGTTTATAGAAAATGAATCTTTTCAATACTGCTAGTAGTTGTCTGCTTTTCAAAACAAAAATGATATTGATTTGCGGCAATATTTTAATTTTCCAGTCAAATGTATCCATTTCTGTAACTCGTCTAACATGTTAAAAAGTAAAATAAAAGTATTACAAAAATTCGTTAATTTGTAAACTTCCAATGTTCGTCACTATAAGTTTTTTCTTTTCTGTTCTGAACTTCTGAAGTCAAACTTTTCTGGTAACTTAAGAAATCAACTGTTGTCTGTGCTAAAGTAAAAGTGACAACTTTTAAACTCCTTACTACTATCCATACTAATATTATAAGGAGGAAAGATTTGATTGTTTGTTTGTATTGAATGGGCTCCGAAACTACTGGACCGATTAGAAAAATTATTTTACTATTAAAAGCCGACATTATTCCTGATGAACATAGGCATCGTCATTTTTACCGCGGGCAAATGCTTAATTCCTACGGGAAAACTGGTAATAGGACAACGGGTAGTAAGAATTTTCCTTTTGTACTCAACTTTTTCACATAACTTCTAAACGGCTGAACCGATTGGGTTGACATTTTATATGGGTATGTCAATGGTTTCCTGGATGATTTAAAAATACAATTGGATCGGGTAGTTGGCGCTGCTGTCGATATGTGAAATACCAAACTAATGTGTATTTCCATGGTTTCACAGACACGAATGTATTACCCTACCCAATCTATCTTTCTATACATTTAAATAAAAATGAATCGCCGTAATGTCGTATGTACTGCACGCGCATATTCAGAACGATTGCACCACATGTCTTATTTTTTTAAATGGGTAATACAACCGTGCGAAGCCGGGCCGGGCAATTAGTAACAAAAGGAAAAGATCATGCTATAAATATTAAAAAAAAAAAGATAATTTCTACGGCAATGTGGTATACATATATTATAAAAGGAATTAATAAATGTCTTGTTTAACCACACATCATTTTTCATTGTTCACTATTATACTTCTACTTACATTTAATACAACAGCCTAAAACTGAAAACCTCTTGAAAAATTAATTGTCATATCTTCGATACGGTGTATGATGTTGATAGCCGACCTCTTCGACTACCTGTATCTACTAAAAATATATCTCATAAGGTGAAAACTTCATAAGTGTCTTACAAAAATTTGAAGTACACAACAGATTTTTATTTGCCAATCCAACGACGTTTGGAGCTTTTGCCTAACCAAATAATGTAGCGAGCAGAAATTTTACAATTTTTGACATGTTTTTTGGCACCTTAGATGACACTGTTTTGTTATAATTTTTATTGCAATCAATTCCTGATAGTTCAATCTCAATTTTTTATAAAAGAAAAATTCTGCTCTAAAAAGAATTTTCTGGACCCCAAAGCTAATTCTACCTGTCTAATCCCTAATATTTAGATTATGGTATCAACAGAAATTTTATATTTTTTTAATGAATGTAGGAAATATTTACTGCTCCTCACTTTTAAACGTCTATCGAACGAATAGTGTAAAAATCTATGTATGTAACTATTTGAAGTAATCGGACAAGAGATAGCGGTATGATAATACATTATCCGGTATTTCTGAGATAGGAATGGGGTGCATCCTCCAAAATATTCAGGGTAGGTCAGAAAATGTAGTCATAATCTAATAATGAATAGAACATGTTTTAATCGCTTCGTCGTGCCCTGCCATCGTCCACAAATAATTTTTGTCAAGTCGGAAATCTGAACTTGAGTTTCCATAATGAGAACAGATTTCAGAAATGAGGCTCCAATGCGAGTCAACAATCTCACTTAATACGAATTTTTTCTCACCATTACCAAAGTTCTTGATCATTACGAGGTATGAGGTTGTATAATATCGCGAGGGAACCACGTGAGGCACGTCAATTTTTGCATCGGAACGTCGTTGCGGGCCCGAAGGCGTTTATCGAAATTCCATCACGACAAGGATGATCGGAGTGGAATCTATCTGTGCAAATAAAAATGAACAGTCATAAAGACTTTCTTGGTATCAAGGTATTACTTAGAGATTTAAATATAATGCTTATTTGAAATTAAGGCACATTTAACTAATATTATTAATGCGAACATGAGTTGGTTCGTTTGACATAAAATAACGGGAATTATTGGTCTAGTAATGAGGTATTTAGTATTCCGAAGAATATTTATATGTCGAATATATCTATTTATTTAGGCGATAGTCGTTCACACTTACTGTCTATATAGTAATAACTTATTCTTCTATATAATTATAAGTTTTAATTTATTCAAAACAAATTAGACTTTTCATTGACGGGTCTGTTTGTGCAGTGCCTGACTAGTCTTTTCGCCCACTACATGTAATTCAGTGCTGAGTGAACTTGTTCTGTGTCTAATTGTAATTTATCTTAAATATAAATGTAGAAATATTCAATTTTCACACTTCACACATCGCACGCACGCCTAATTATATTTTTCAACAGTGTGATAAGTAATCACACTGATAACCATAGTATGGATCCTGTATATACACTTGATAAAGTGCACATTATCTTAACGAAAGCACGGACAAGGAATAGTGTGTCATAACTGAATATTTTCTTGACACCTTGATAAATTACTTTTAAAATGATCTCCTTCAAGAAGCTTCTAATAAAGTAAGTGGCGAACTATACCTATTTCACATTTATCAACCTTCAGAAGCTATATTTAGATTTAATACCACGTTAATGTATTAGACAGGCAATTTAGTTGAACTATCTGGTTAATTATTTAAAGTATGTTTGTTGTAAGTAAAATTAAGATCTTAGTTTTCTTAATAGCGTTCAATTCGACAGTTGTGAAACTTTCATCTATTGCATGTAGGATTTTAAGTAAGATATACACGCATAATTGTTCTGTTCTATCTATAAATAATGATGTTCTGCATTCTGTACAAGAATTGTTTTAACGTAGATTGCTATGGCTTTTTGTAATAGACGCCTTTTTGTTATTATTATTATTATAATGACATAAATTTCATTAAAGTATTCACAAATTTGTGAGATCGAGAGTAGATTCGAACTGAATTTTGAACGAATTTTTACACACTTTTTATTAGCTTCACCTGTATGTTTGTTTGTAACCGACTCCTTTGGGCGTGATTTTGAATGACTTTGAACGGTCAGAATTCCTTCAAACTTTGTAGATATATGGAGGACCGATGACAACACACTAATTAAAAAAATTGTTGAAAAAAAAGTTTTTAGTTTGGTTTTGTATAAAAAGCGTGTTTTTTTAGTTTTTTAAACTATTTTTTTACGAGAATTGACTTGTTCTAAGAACGGTTTTTTAAGTTCTTTGCTGAGGCGACCTCAACAATTATCATTTTACCTTCGCAATTTTGTCAATGCGTTAGCAAAATTGAAATGGCACACAAACTATGAATACATTCCTAAATGGACAATTCTGAAAATTTGGTTTTTCTTTTGTTCATTCGATAAAAGCTATCTTCCAACATCACACGAATCAGTTTGACAGCGGTGGATAAATTATCTGCTATTTTTGTAAATAAAAAAAATGTTCACAAATGGAAATGGGAACGAGGAACAAGAGCGACCGTTTAGACTAAATGGACCAAATTTTATGATTACCGCACGTTGCGCCAGACAGAATAAGGATGTTATTTTTATTGGAAGTTGTGTGACAATCCAAAACGTTTCATCTATTTAAGAGGAAAATATTTTAATGCGTAGCTTGTATCAATATTTCGTCGTATCTACGGTTTTATTGTGTTTATTGTGAAAATCGTACTTTTAACGGTATAAAGAATTGAGCTATACGGATGGCCCACGCCCATTATGTGTAGTTTTTACTACAAAGTAAATATGTTTAAATGTATATGTTTATGTTTGTCTAGATGTGTTAAATTAATTAGATGGTGATGATAGTGGTAACACTGCTAGACTTTTTGAGATTAAGTTACAGTTGTGGGTGTTCCCATCATAATCAACAGCCTTTAATAGTCCACTGCTGGACATAGGCCTCTCCTAAGAAAGGAGATGGGTGTTCTCATTAAATTGATGTTTTACATTACTAAAAATATTTTTAAATCGAAACTTATTCTAATTTCTCGTAAGGTTAATGTGTAAGTTGAGGCAGTGTCGATGTGTTTATGAGTTAGCCATTTATTTTCCCCGGTTTTGAATCCCAGTTTTTCTTTGTTACGGTCTTGAGAACAAAGCGCCTGAAAAAAAAAACAGTAACTATTCGAGAATTTAAGAATTGTTATAGATAAGTCACGGGATACAGCTATAATTTTAGATATTATTTGATTGTAGTTAGAGCATAGACAAGGGATCAAAATATTTACAGTTTAAAACGATTTGAATTTGATTTCAGTAACAGAATTTAGCGTTTAACGTTCCGCGGAGCCTGTCGTGTCAATAGATGCGTCGCGTCGTACAAAATTCAATATGGTTTGAAAGTGAGTCGATACGCCCGTCCGCAGTCCATTTGCATAAAACACAACCGTATGTAACCAGCACTGTATTTGACCACACTTCAACATTTCCAATTTCAAAAAGCTGAAACCGTTAAATTCGTCAACAGTTTCTTTTTTAAACGTTTGGCAGACTGTATTGAACTGGCTTTAGGTCTATATTTGAGTATCAAAGAGTTTTATTCGAAAGTAAACTTTATCTTAAATATTTTTTTAAGTTATTAGTGAAAATATCGCATGTAGAATGAAAAATAATAATTGTCTGTAATCATGATGTTTCGTTCAGTGATCTAATAAAAGTATATTGTCATTGGCAGTAGGGTATGCTGATATAATGTTATTATTATTTTTTATTTCATGGTTACTGTTATTTTTATTTATATGAGTTTTAGGCTAGCTTTAACGAATTCGAGCAGGTCGTTCAACCAGAAAACGTTTATAAATAGAGATCATCGCCGATCATTACTTCATTGAATCACAGTCATTGCACATTTTTAATACATTAAAAAAGCCTGATTGGTTATCGTTGACAACATATTTAAATAATTTATTAAAATTCTATTAGGATTGCAATTAGACATACATATTTGACGTACAAATATGATACAATTATATAAATAATTACGCACTCCACTTACATTTACTAAAAAGATCCATAAAAAGTGGTTTCCTTGAATTCTAATTACCTATTTTGAATTCTTTACATTGTATGTGATAAATGACAAAACCTATACAAAATGCAAATTAGTATAAATACAATACATGAAAAAATAACATGAAATAAAAGTAGCCATAAAACAAAAGATTAATATAATACATAGATAGTTGTGGGCACCGCTATCATATGTATACCATGTAGGTTATATGTAAAAAGATGAGTTCAGAGTCTCCACACCGGTGCCAGAGTAGATCCTACCAATTAGTAACCGAGATTGTAGTACAAAGAAACATGACCTAGTTTTATTTACTACACGTTCGTGACTTAGAAATATATTCAAGTTTAAATGTATAAAGTGTTTACAGTTTATATTCTACTTTCTGCCAGCTGTTACGTATGCGAATAAAAAATAATGATGAACGAATTTCATCTACGAAACAGCTTCAAACTATTTTGCTTTAAATCATCCATGTATGTCTGCTCCTTCTATTCTTTTACATGTATATTAAGAAAATAAAGGAGTATTCATCTTTCAACAAAATAAAAATACCTTTCCAAGTGAAACGAACACACTACAAACTAATCACTATGACTTCGACTTTTCCGAATATTTCAAAGAACTAACTAGCCTAAAACACATTTTCACAATTTAAATTAAATGGACATTATGGACTTTAATGTTAAGACCACCACCAAACTTAATATGACCTTGTCTAATTTCATACAAACAAAAAAGTAAGAAAGCTTGTGTACGAGTAAAGGAATTAATTACATACCAAATGGTACCTACATTTATTTTACAGTAAGAAATGACAAAAGTTGATAATGTGTGCAGTGGGGCTAAGTTCAGACTTCAGATTTATTGCACTGATAAATTACGAAATTAAAGGAATTCAAACTATTTTTTAATTAAAGCAGTTCGCCGAAATTCAACGTAGAACAAGTAAAATTCTTGGAAAGAAATTTGATTCGTTCTTGCTTGCGATATCGGTTTGATTCACCGTAAATTAGCTGTAGAGTCGAGAGAGGTGATAGATTGAACTTCAGTTTAACTAACTTTTGTTACAGTTAGTTGTGCTTCCCTCTGTCCTTTCATTCCGACACGGGTTATCTCTCGAAAACAGATGTAGTTAGAGCTCACAGGTCAAATGCTTCTAAACAATAAATTAAATTTTTATGATTTACATTACTATGTAAAACATAAAAATGTTATAGTAGTAGTAGTACTTGTATTTAAATTTTTATGTTTTACATATTTAACCAATTACCATGAAGTGGGTTGTATTCCTATCTGACTAGTAAAATAAATTCCTACCATCATTTTGAAAGTATGATAGAATCGATTAATATTCCGGTGAATAATAATTCAACACAAAAAGGCAGACTGAATCTAAACAAACTCATATAGATGGCTAACCACGACTTGAGTTTCTACTCGGCATCAACTTCAAACAAGAAAAGTACTTAGGATTTTAATATTCTATAAATCACAAAGAATTTTAAGCTTTACGTAAAGTTTTATTAAAACTATAGAGGAACAAGTCTTAAGACTGTACATTTTTTTTAAGGATTTTATGCATTTTTAAGACAGAAAGCTTCTTTTAATCTTTGAATTTATACATTCTAGACACTGCGTCAAACCAGTCCGACTTTTGAATAGCGACAGTTGAACATTGAACGTAAGAACCTAAGATCATACAAACAAGGTGTTAAACAACTTTCTTTGTATAATCTGAGGTAAGGACTGACACGTAGTAAGAAAAAAATCCGGACAAGTGCGAATCGGACTACTAAACTTACTATTACTAAACTACTATTTGCTATTTCTGGTTGTCATCTTTGGTTTTCATGATAAAATCCACTTTGCTAAATAATGGTTCCTGAGAACTCTTTAAAACATATATTAAAAATTTATTTTACTTTAATATAAAAATTCGATATAAAATTAGTGTCTGTTTGTAATGTCAAGATAATAAAAATTTTTTCATGCTCACACGGCTATTTGCACGATACCTATGCCTAAAAACCAGTTTAAATATTTTTGTTTGTCTGTCACCGATTTGTTCACCGATTACTCGTAGATGCCTGAACCGATTTGGAAAGTTCTTTTTTTGTTTCAAACTTCCCAAGAGGTCCCATTTAAATAATATAGAAATCGGTCGAGCGGTTATTAAAAAATCAACGAAAATCGAAAAGTTGTATACATCGATGATATTTTTGTTTACGCCGAAACCTCTGTCTCATTGGACGCAGTTCACAGTTCGCAGTTTTATTTACACCCTCAATTGAAGTAGCATGTTATTTCCTTTCTCTAAACAAAGGACAATGGCAGGCTTGTATGGGACTTTTGTACCGCGTATCTCATGGTAGGGATTATTGTTGTATTTATTTGGCTGCTAATATCATAAAAAAATACAGTTTTAGTTACCAGATTTTTAGAACTTTTAGAAGTTTGCATGTAAGCTGTACTGAAATGACAGCTATCTGTCAGAAATGAGTTGTCATTGCTGTCAACAAGTTAACATGGATATCTTTCAAAATCAAACGTTTATGATTTTTTTGATCTGTCAATAAAATGATGTCCTGTCAAATTAGTTTAACTACCTTTTCAGGGTTCCGTAGCCAAGTGGCAAAAAACGGAACCATTATGGATTCGCCATGTCTTTCTGTCTGTGCGTCCGTATGTCACATCCACTTTTTTCCGAAACTATAAGAATTATACTGTTGAAAGTTGGTAAGTAGATGTATTCTGTAAACCTTATTAAGATTTTCACACAAAAATAGAAAAAAAAATTAAATTTTGGGGGGTTCCCATACTTAGAACTGAAACTTATTTTTTTTTATCAAACCCATTCGTGTCTATTAAAATATCTATCATCTATGGATAGGTCTTCAAAAATGATGTTGTGGTTTCTAATATCATTTTTTTCTAAACTGAATAGTTTGCGCGAGAGACACTTCCAAAGTGTGTGGGGGGGGGGGGACATTTTTTTTTTGTTTTATCTTTCTCTTATTTTAGAAGTTACAGAACTTCTAAAATAAGAGAATGATAAAACAAAAAAAGAATATACATATGATGTACATTACATTAACTCGAGAGAGAATAAGTGAATCATATATTATTATATTTATAGCAAACCATCTATGGTTTTCGCGAGTGGGATGAGGATCTCTATAGTTAAATTACACTTTGATTATTAATGTTCATCGAAGAATATTTTTGTATTATATACTTATAAACGGTATTAATCCAAAAAGTTCTGTAAAGTTTTTAGTTTTAAAAGTTTATAGTCAATGGCTTCGATGCAATTTATTAAGCTATTAACTACAGGCGTTTACAACGAAGTATTTAAAAGTTTAAATTTCTTTGAGAATGCTTTTTGGATTAAGACTATTCTACCGATATTAACGCACAGATAAGAAAATAAAATCCTTTGTTATTTAACTTTTACTACTGATTACAAAAAAAATTTAATTGTACTTGGTGTACTGCGAAAACGCGAGCTCTGCCTTATTTTGTACTGTTTTACCCGTGGTTTTACCTTAGACAAACTACCACAGTACAATATATTAACAAATAATCATTTTTTTCCTGAGCACGACGGTTTGCACAAACTGGTTCCTCATGTATCAATTCTCTGGTATAGATGTGGTCGCCCGACGCAAAAGCAAATTTGAAGTATCTTTCATTGGTTTTATAAAGGTGAGTGGACAGTTTTTTTTTTGTTTGACATGCATACTTTTTACTGGGTTATAATGGATCAAGATCCAAATATTTAACAGCAGTCAATGCAATGCAGTAAAACATGTAAGTATTCAAAATGGCCAGGATGTTGATGTCTGATATCCTTGAAATGAATGTTACATAGGTACTAAGAGTACAAGAAATTAAGTTCGATATCTTCGAAGTAAGACAAATAAGTTGTTTAGATGGTATAAAAGATTCTTTGTAAGTGTGAGAGCCCTGCTTCGACCCAAATGAGCCGACTCGCCCGGACGGCTTCACAGAAAACCGGTGTCTTTTGTTGCTTTTCACGGAGCGAGTGTAGTTAACGGAGCCCAAACCCTTCTTTTCCCTAATTCTGGGGGGAGGACTCAAAGAGCGGCACCGCACTTGTGACTTGAGTTGCAAATGTCCATAGGAGTGGGTAGTTATTTACCATCTGCTCGTTTGCTTGTATATACTATAAAAAGAAAGAAAACGTTTGTTGTTTGCTAAGGTCGACGATATAACTAAAATTTCTACTTCGGCGTATCATGAGATGAGATGAGATTATAAGGTAAGTAATTAAGAAAAATAAATTGTTTCTAATATCAAATCAATAAATTAATTGTATGACATTGTTGTGATAGCATAGGAATGAAGTCGTTGTCCGACTAATCGTATTTATTTGTCGTATTTATCTAAAAAGACTTCTGTCCAAAATTTGTGTCTGTCCTGAAGCATTTTAAGTGCAAATAGAAGCTTTTTTCCAGCAAGATACGAAAATAAAACGCTTTTATGGGACCATTAATATCTTTGAAGCAATTAAACTACACTAATGAGAACTTTATAGATGGCTCTATATCATGATGATATCATTAAAGGTAAGATTCTGATAGTAGGCCTCCTTTCTAAGGAGAGGCCTATGTCCAGCAGTGGACTATTAAAGGCTGTTGATGATGATGTGATTCTGCCAAAAAAATGTATTAAAATTGACTGCGTCAATATGACTTATCGGGATCACTAGATAAAATAATTGACATGTAAGGCCCCGTGCAGCGTGTGACTTCCATCTACGAAAATCAGTGCAGCGTGTTAATAATGATACTGACCTATTTTTAAAGATAAGTACTGAACGTACTTATTGTTTGGCTAAAAAATAAAGTACTACGGCAAAATCAAGAAATAGAGAAAATCCGAGAATTTCAAAGATTTGTAACGCGATGTCCCGATTTTTTTATCCAATTAAATACGTTATATAAGTTGTACATTTAATGTAGATCGAAATTGCACTTTACAGCCTATCATTAAAATGATTATCTTAGAAGACATCAGGGATTTAAAACGCGGCGCCAAAGAGGCCGTCGCATCGGGTCGTATGTCGGTCTCGGGTGCCAGCGGCCCTCAGTCGCAGAGCGTGACTATAATTGTATATTAAGAAATCATGTAGTATAGTCTAATCATAATAATAATATAATTAATTGCTCCAAACTGACACCATTTTACACTGCACCTGTGCGAAGCCGGAACGGGTCGCAAATCTAGTAATAAAATAGGTTGTAAAAAAGTTGCTCTGCGCAACGACCAATGGTCGCCGGCACGCCACACTGAGCTTTATACGTTACGTATACGTACTTTAGTTTTATACGTTCTATCGAGTCGGCGCAACCCAAGTCGCGCGATATCGCTTGCACGCTGTCTAGCTGTTAATGTTATAGACCAAATAATATAAACTAGATCGCCTTCTTAATAACTGTATATAAATCTTCGCAAGTATGACCATGTGTGTGCTTTACGTTCCCAGCTGGAATTGTTACCAATTCGTCAGCGCCGCAGTCTGCGAGAACTGACCTCTCTTTTTTCCTTCCTCAACTCACCATCGGTACCTTAACACGTCGTTCAACATTTCCGTTTATTTGCTCCAATCACGACCGAAACCTTCGATCAACAAACAATATGCTTCTTTTATGCCCGTCTAACACCTCCAACTTTATTAATTCTTCCTCCTATGTGCAGTCAGTTCTTTCTTGGAATGCACGCCCTGCCGAAGTCAGGATGTCGCTAAAAAGCCTTATATTTATTTTATTTTATTTTCTTCGGAATGAATTGGCAGAACTATCATAACACTAGTGTCCTATTGTTATATAGTATGTATGTATTGTGTATACTTCTGGACTTCTATGTAAGTATAATGATATATGTAGCAATTCATTTATTTATATTATTTATATCTAATGTAGGTTTATCTCTCATTTACCAAACTCTAATGAACTATCACAAATTTAACACTTTATCTTTGCACCTACCGCATGATATGTCCAGTAGTCGACTGTTATAGGCTGTTGATGATGATGTGCTATGGGTTCTAGACAACTGATATATTATTATGCATTTTTATAGACTTCTTTTTCCATAAATACATACATATTATACATGACAAATGTTTAAACTTTTTACAGTAATTTACAGCTATTATGTTATAAACCAAATAATTAAAGTTTTTACAATTAAATTACTATATTATGATGGCTGAGCAGTATGACTAATGACAAGCAACAAAAACTATGGGCTACCTAAGGTAAGGGCTAGGTAACGTACTGCATTTTGATTTCATATTATCTGGCCGTTATGTGATTTATTTGCATTGCTGAAAAAGTTTTAAATTGTGATAATAAATACATTTAGCAAGATAATATAGGTAGACTAGAACTCAAAAATAACACGGATGTATGGTAAAAACATTAAGTAATTAATTAAAAATTAAAAACTTTAAAAAATGCAGCCGACTATGCGCCTACTTACCGACATCATGACGAATTTTTATAAAGTATATTCCTTTGTACATTAAATTTGTTGTACGTATTAAACTTTATAATGTTTGTAAAACCCTACTTTAGAAATAAAGTATTATCTATCTATGTCTATCCGTTAAGATTCACCGTTAGGAGTGGATTTTTTTCCCCTAAGATTACATAGATTTAAGAGAGTTTTGACACACTGTAGAAATTAACTTAAAGTGCTAAAAGCGAAGTGACATATAAATATGTAATGTACCTTTTGAAAAGTTGTGATTAGCTATGTACGATCTAATTAGAATGATGAAAATTGAGTTTAGTTTGATTTAAACTTAATGGTTCACTAAACGTAAACAGAAACCTTGTAATTTGAGGCTTAAATCAAATGGTACACATTGAAAGCGATTTGACCTAAATAGATTTAGAATATTTCACTAACTTCGACCGACGTTCCCTCAGAGCCAAGACTTAAAAGCTTTAGTTTTTTTACTTAGTAAGTTCGAACTTTGTGAAAGAATGATAGTATTGACCCTACTTTTAATATTGTTTGTCAAGTGTAAAGATTAATCTAGAATTAAATCCAAAAAGTGGACTATACCGGCAAGACAGTACAAAACTTCTCAGATTGATAAAATCTATGTTTACGAAAGCAAACAGGGTTTAAAATAAACAGTACTCGTAAAACATTTTCCTAAATGGTTCTACAAATTCATATTTAAGAGATATGCTTAATGCTCGTACCGCCATGCGGGGCATGCAGTTTACATAAAATTATGCTGTAAAATAGACCACTTTGACAATATTTAACATCACTCTGCCATTTAACAAACTGCAACGTAAGAGTAGAATGAATGTCGTTTTTCGTTTCTCAGCCCAGAAAAACAAATAATAACTCAGGGTTTAGTTATTATTTGTTTTTGCACCAAGTTAAACGTTAACACATATGCAGTAATAAATCTGTTACAAATCAGTCAGAGAAGAAAATATTTGAACACTTATTGAATCCATTCGTCTGTATGTCTATCGCATTTATCTATTTGTCTTTATTGAGAGGCGATATTATCACCCCTGCTACCCGTAGGGGCGATAAAAAAGGTAATCTATATTTATACTAGTACTTTTAAGGAACACAAAATTAAATCTTACGAACTCGGCCATTGTCAGTGAGTAAGATAAAGAATATGCAGCTTTGTAAAATTTATTCTAATACTCGAGAATACGGTCGCACTGTTTTTGTTACCTTAGCTACTCTACTCCGCCCTTTATGTTATGATTTTGTTGACAACATTTTAGAAACTGTATAATACATTTTTTTCTTTGTTTGGTGGCATACATCTTAATTTACTTGACTTATTTTACTATCAAGGTAACAAGTGATGAAACGGATATCCTTAAATTATTCGGCCCTAGATAGTTACCAGCTTATCCGGCCGGATACTCGCTAATAGGCCAGTTTCCGGTTGGATAACAGATATCGAGTTTAAGTAAAATATTTTAGTCACACAATAAATATATTTACAGTTACGGCAAAGTTAACAATAACTTTTTTATGTATTAATAACAATTAATAGAGAATGGATTCCAACTTTTCCGCATTAGGGGTAGGCAGAGTTGTACTGATACACCCACAAAATGGAAATACTACTATTGTTTTAGTAATAATGGACTAGAGAGACTCTTTGCTAAAGGGTCATTTTGCGAAAGGAACGTTTTGCGAAAGTGACATTTTCTGAAAGAAATATTTTGCGAGAGGGACATTCTGTGACGAAGCAGTTGTTGCTTGTCTTTATAGACATCGTAAGTGTCAAAACTTTTATGCCGTAGGATGCATCTTTAATTTATCTAGACAGACTTAGTGTGATCCGAGTATTATGTAACATTAGATCACCATATACGCTATCCAAATAATAAATGGATTAACTATCAATTCGCACTGACTACAAGTAACTTGCTCTTCTTCTTAATTAATATTAGTGCAATATTTTCTCTGTTCCACTATACAACCCCCATTTCACTGTTGTTTAGTAGTTTTCTACTCCTATAACCACCAATTTGCATTTATATTACGCGCATCATCAAATTTTGCTTATGTCTCCGGATCACATCACCATACCTGCCACGCTATCAGTCTTCGTGTAATTTATTCACAACGCACTTACCTGCCTGCCTGCCCTAGTGCGAGTTTATTTCACATCTATTCGATCGTCACGGTGAGCGCGTTGGACGTTGCGATTGGTCCGCGCTGAACTCTACACCAATCACAGCGCCGGACGCGGTCACCGTGACCATCGAGTAGAAGTGATATATACTTTCACTAGGCCCTCTGTTCATCTGACATTATTCAGTCACTTTATTTTAGCACTTTACACTAGCTTTGTGTATTTCAGTTATCGCGGTAAGAAGTAGCCTATGTTGCTATCGTACAATGTAGCTCATTGGTGAAAGAATTTTTTAAATCAGTTTAGTAATTTAGGCGTGAAAGCTAACAAACAAACAAATAAACTCACTTTCACATAATATACTCGTAATATGAGTAAGTATGGATTTATCTGTTTTTATCTATTTATGCATCATAGTTTAAAATAAGAATGAAGAAAAAAAATTAAGCTCTACAGTACTGTACATAATCCCGTGCGCGTGTTGACTCTACTCTATTTATGTGTGTTGGCTAAGATCAATAAATCTTATAAATGGTCACCATACTAACTACTTTGTCTTGTCTTTGCCAAGATGGTGTCGCATAGAAAAAGAAAATATATTGTTATGCTTTAAGTAGCCGGGAAAAACATTTTATTTCTTAAAGTTTTAGCATACACTTAGTTCTGACATTTTGCAGTATTTAATCGTTCATTCAATAAAAAACACTCATTCATGAAGGTGCGAGCTATAATCGCCAAAGGCGTTAGCCCATCCTTAAGTGTTTTTAACAAGTAACAGTTTTTTAAGTAACAGACTAATATAATTACGTATGCATGTAGGTATTAGATATTTAATGTTTCATATGGTTATTGATGTGTAAACTTGTGTTATATTATGGTTTATTTACATGATATTCGGTTATTTCGTTTATATTTCTATTTCTCTATATTTTCTTAAATTTACTCTGTACACACGACTCTCTCTTGGTGTGCTATCCTCTCTTCACTCTTAGGTTTGCTGTTAGAGAACTCAATTATGGGTTAAGCTCGCCTCTGTGCCCACTATTCCTTAATGTATTTTTTATATAAATGTTTATATTGTGTACGTAAGAATAAATAAATAAATAGTCCAACGACCATCAGTAAATTTTCTCTGTCTGTCTGTCACTTTCTACAATTAAGCTTACAAACTTACCTATTTATAATCTATACTTCCATACTTATGTTATAAATTTGAAAGTAAGTTTGTTTGTTTGTTAAAAACCTAGTATTGATATAAATGAGATACTTCGCAAAACAAAATATGCCCAAAACATTTGTTCACGGTATCCCAATTTACCCTGAGACTAAAGTATAGTAATAAAAATAAATTCATTCCATTCGATTTTTAATTGTTTTGCTATTTATTTACAGAGCAATAAAATGACTTTTTCCCTAAATGAAGTGTGGATCAATTTGTACTCCAGTACAAATTATAAATAGCATAGGTAATCAATTTTATAAAAACAACTGCATTCACGGATTGTTGACTTCTGTCTCTACCATTAAT
The DNA here is from genome assembly GCA_902825455.1 of Arctia plantaginis. Lineage (NCBI taxonomy): Eukaryota > Metazoa > Arthropoda > Insecta > Lepidoptera > Erebidae > Arctia > Arctia plantaginis. The sequence goes on from CADEBD010000422.1 coordinate 15,940,849, forward strand.
GCTTTGATGTATTAAGCTAGAAATATGGTAATAACATGTCACATTCCTCTAGACTTAACTGACTTTTTGCCTTATAAATTATTAATGACTGCATTCAAATTTATCCGCTTATAGTGTAGGAATGTGTGATGTACATGCGTTGATTTGTGCTTGGAAGACCCTTCATCAGTGAGGCTACGTTGAAGTGAATATGTCAAAATCGTAATAATAATCGATTTAATATTTTCCAACTCTGTTATTAATTTACTTTTGGGTCATTATCAGATAAACCGCTGGTTTACTGCTGTGCCGCATTATGGCAGAATTACCACCGAGGTCACAGCATTCCTCGGCTTCGTGTTTCTCCTCATATTTAGCTCTGGTATCTGATACTCACGCAAAGAGTGTATGCTACGCTATGCAAAACAGCCACGCTTTAAGATCACCATTTAGTTTACAGTAAGTGTAATCATTTATCGTGATAGAAACTCCGAGCTATATTCCAAACATTGGATGGTTGGTGACCTCTATACTTGTTTACGAAAATGTTGGTAATATGTAACAATTTCTTGCGTTAGATAAACTACGTTGCGATATACCACCACGCGGACGAAGTCGCCGACAAAAACCAGTGTTTTATATATTTATATGATTTCAAAAGAGCTATATTAATAACATGCACAGTTGCACACAATTTTACTTATAGATAAAAATGAAAAGAGCGGTAAAGATCACAATAAAATAAGGGACTATTCAACTTACAAGTAGTTCAATCATATAATACGGATTAAAAAGTTTGTGTACAAGGTCTTTTATAAAGTCTGCCTTTGCACGTAAAACAACTTTTTAAATTTTAATATAGTTCTGGTAGTAATAACGTTATCACCTTCGTTTCAAATTTACGAATAATGTCGGGATCGCGTTTGAATCGCATTGTTTTCAAACTACTAGAATGTGACCTTAGTTTTATTAAATACGTTAAAGGAATAATGAATCTGTGACTTTGATAAATGTGGAGACATATCTAACATGAAATTCATTAGAATTCGTAGAATTTCTTTTGTATGGAATTTTCAGGTTTTGCGTAAATGTGAATGAGGCTAATACATTTATAACTTTTTGTTAGAGAATGTGAACAAGAAATATAAAAAGAAATAAATTGCAAATGTTAATAAAATTTCCTTTTTTTTTTCTTACGAGCAGATTATAAGAGAACACCCACACCTCAATATCTACAGGGTTACTGGTTAAGTACACCTTTTTTTTATTTTTTTTCTGTGCCGAAATTTACTCGAATACCACTTACCGTTGGCAATGTCGGACTCGAACCGACTAAAACCGCACGCCGTCTCAGGTACCAGTAGTCGGGGAACCAGGTGTACCCTAGAAAGGAAATCCCTGGTGCCCCGACGTACCTCGGTTCCCACACAGGCGGGGTCGTCTACCCCAGACGAACCCCCCTGTGTGGGAACCCCCATGTTCCCTCTGTGCTCTCTGTGCCTCTGTGTTAGGGTGACAGATGGCCTTACCTGTCACCCCCAGGCCTCCGCTTATGGAGGACGGAGGTCATTCTGCTACCTCCGGCGCCTGAGTCGCCTGAGGTACCTTGCCCGTTCCCAAGCTTGGCGGGCTCGGGAGAGGTTTAGGACTCTCCCGGAGTTCTAAACCTCTCCCGATCCAGCTCCGCCATCTCCTTCGCAAGCATAACTTACTCGCAGAAGAAGACGGCAGAGCTCCACGCACTCTCGCTATGCACGATAGCCGCAATCAGGTTATCGAGCGAGAGAACTCCCACTCCGATGGCCGCCACGAGGTCTCGCCTCTGCTCCACCCACGCCGCGCATTCTGCCGAGCGCCGTGTCCACGGTCCGACCATCGCAGTGGTGGCATTCAGGCGTAGGCTCCTTGCGGATCAGACACAGGTGATCCCCGAAACATAATTTCCCAGTGATCACCTGCGTCAGTCGGTATGAGAGGGTCCCGTGATGCCTCTCGAGCCAATCCTCCATAACGGGACTTACAGACGCGATGACGACATGCCCGGCGCTCGATTGCCCAAGTCGTTCTTTCCACTTGGTTAAGTACACCTAGATACTTTGGTACTAGAGTTTGTAGTGGGGTTATTATTAATAGATTTCACTATGACATACCATATCCCAAACCTAACTATTTTCAAGATATTGGACTGTTGAGATTTTTATAAAAATTGCTAAAATTTTCTGGTAAAATACAATTTACAATGTATTAGGCAAAATTTTGGCAATTTTTATAAAAAGTCTTAAAAGCCTTGGTATTTCATAGTGAAATCTAACAGAAATTATAGCCTTTACAATCCCTTAAAGTATCTAGGTCGACTTAACCAGTAACCTTGTATTCTGTTACACACTTTTGGTGTATAATAGCAAAGATATTTTTTCCTCTACAAAGTTGAAGAGAAATTGAGGATTGCTTTTGCTTCTACGTTACAGCTAGTACTAAATTAACTTTTAATGCGTAATAAACAAATCTTGTTGCATAGTAAAGGATACTGCAGTCAGTACAAGATAGAACTCTTTGAAATGAACTTTTGTTAAAAACTAGCTGGTGGTGGGTTCGATTACCGGACCGGGAAAAACTGTATAGGGTTTTCCTGAGGATAAAAAAAGCCTAACTTACTCCTTATATATACAGGTACATGGTAGTAAAATATTATCAAAATCGTCATCGGTCTAGCCGTTTTTAAGATTACTCGGAAAAACAGACGGACAGACAGAAAGACAGGTAGACAGGCAAAAAATATTTAAACTGGTTTTTTGGTGTAGGTATAATTCCTAACCATGTGAGCATGAAACAAAATCTATTATTTTGACATTAAAAATAGACACTAATTTTATTCATTTATATTTTTTTCATTTTGCGTAATATTTTATAGTATTACGGCATGTTGAGTTATAAGTTTGGCCCTATTAGCCACATAGCGAGATTACTCGTATATGGCTCGTACTTTCAAAAACTTGGCAATTATTTACATGAAAATGGTTTTTTGTAGGATGTTAGATATTACTGAAACTAAATGGTATCAATGTGCCTTAAGCTTACGTCATTGATTAATTAACTCAAAATTTAATTTAATGAGAACCTTGTCGGCTTCTTGTCAACTGAACTGATCTCTGAGCCGGTTGTGAATTCATTAATTGAAGTGTTCTGGGCATATTTTTTAAACAGAGTTCAACTAAGGGGGCAAATGCCCTGAACACCGAAATTGAGTATTAATAAACCTAAAAAAATCTCTAAGAGAGAAAAGTCCTTTAAAAAATTCAGTGTTTAGCAGCCCGATAAGTATTTTAGTGCTGAAGGTGAGGTGAAATATTTGCACATTTCCTATAACATTACCTAGAAATTTTAACAATTTCTAAAAGAAAATTTACCTTCTGGTCTTGAAAGGTCACTGGGAAACTGGAAAGTACCCTATTGCACCTTTAATAGCTTTTGAGTAAGTTAGGTCCTAATAAATTGAAAATTTGAGACAAGAACAAGGATATTGCGTTTTGCGGAGACTTCTGGTAAAAATGGTCTGTGTTGGATACTCACAGTGCTTTTTACAAATAGTGTAGGAAGGGGTAAATAGAAAAAGAGTGTTCTAAAATAACAGTGTTGCTAGCTTCTAGCTTATAATCATCCCATCCATATACTGCATCCCTTGCCTTTTTAGTATTTAATTTCGTAACGATCGGATGAACAGGACGTTAGCCAAGCAGATAAACGAAGCGGCGTTCCCTCCGTGTATTAGGTTACGTCAATTTAATTTTTGTTCAGTTCATCATTAGTGTCTGCTTACTTGCTTACAAGAAAACTGTTCTCGTTTAAAAATTATTACCTAGAAATTCGTAATTTACAAAGACATTATCCGGAATCCAAAGTGAAAATACAAGCTCCACTTAGTTAAGATCCAGATAACGCTATGTAATATAACCCCACAACATTATGTTCGTGGATCAAAATTGAATTACCTACAAATCATCCTGACTTTTACAACTAATTAAATACTACTACTTATAGTATCTAAGATAGTATTTAAAACTCCCCTCGGTCGGGATGTAATTAAATCCGCGGCTTTCAGTTTGTGTTCAGCGGACCTTAAAATGGAATTTGATGCGATTACATCTCAATTTTCTGGTGAAAAGTAGATCCGGAAGTCTGTCACCGCTTATGACCACAGAGGTATCGCTTGTGAAACTTTTGGGGTAACAATGTTTGTAGTGTTAAGGACACAAACTGTCTTTAAAGCTTTAAATAAAGACCCATTCCTAAAACGACTTGCTTTTACCAGGTTCTTCATGCAAAACTTCGTTCGTATGATATAACATGGCCCTGGATTACTGCTGGACCTGCTCGCTACTGGGATAAAGATCTAACTTAGTAAGGAACATTTTAAAATTTGTATTAAATCTCATATTGTATGAAAAAACTAGACAAAATACTGGCATTATAATTTATTATTATTCTATATGCTTAATGTCGATTTTTTTCCAAAATGTTATTATTTTAAATGAAAATTATAATTGTGTTTGTTTGTAACACTTTTAGAGCTTAACTACTCAAGCTATCATTATGAAAGTTTTGCACACACGTTGTCAGCGGCACAGAAAACAAAATAGGGTACCTTCTACACGAAGAAAGTGTTTGTGCCTGCGAGTTAGATACCGTCGGCAAAGCTAGCTAAAAATAGATCATTTGAAAGTAAGGCAACCAGAATATTATCCAATCTGTTTTGTATAACACTAGATATACTTTGCTCGTGACTTCTTGTGTCTACAACATGATACAATGAGAGTTATATTAAGTGACTAATTTGGGCAAATAAATAAACACAAAGGAAGGTTACCTTTGCCCTTTATCATAATCAAATTTACCGCTTTAAATTGAGGTTTTCTCTTCCGCGAGAATACCTACGTTACTTGTATGTACCTATTTTTTGTAAGTTTTAAAAGAAGAGGCGAAGTATAAGCATTTTAAGTTTACAAATGTACGGGTCCCTCTTTATTTCTAGACAATTTAAATTTTCTAATAGTTTAATTTATCTAGGATCGTTTTGTTGTGACCTATAGTTGAAATCTGTATCGAATTAAAATACACAACATAAAGAGAAAAAACTGCTTGGATATGGAATCTAGTAATTAGTAGAAACTAAATTAGTAATAAATAAATTATAAACATATCTATATTTATAATAATTTATTTTTCAAATAGGCAGACTAGTTGTTGCATAAAATTCTTGAGCACATGCATAAAATGAAGAAACGACCAGTTGTGTCTACGGATCAAGTAAATACCAATTTTGCAAAAACATCTCAGAATATTATATACTTAGTACTCCCTACTTGATATACAGGATTATACAAAATAAATCTAGATAATGACGTGTCTGACTCACGCACTGAGAGTACCGTACATATAAATAGTTCGTTTATATCAGAAATCGTTTCTCGATATTTTTTGCCGTTTTTCCTAAGTGATCACTTTGAAATCAGAATCGGAATCGGAACCGGAGCCATAATACAAAAGAAATGTTTTTGCTAATTGTTAAGGGTAAGAAGAAGAGTAGGTTTGTATTTTGATCACATAAAAAAAGGTCCATGACTATTTTTTTTGGTTTCCTACTTAGTGCAATCTTCATATTTAGTAATAGGATTCCTTTAATTACCTTTACTGCCAAGAAAGGGTTATGTTTTCCCCCGTTTTATCTTGTATTTTTGTTTGGCTGGATGGATTTCAACAGTTAACTTGTAAGTGTTTATCCGTCTCAAAAACCCAAGAGTCCATAGATAGCTTTTTGAAGAAAAAAGGCGGATTTTTTGCGCAAATTGATAATAGGATAATAAAATTAACCAAACCTATGGAGTAGAGTATCAAAGTCAAGAAAATTAGAAGGGGATTACAAAAATATATATATATATATATAAATGGTTTAAAAAGTTTTTGGTGTCGTGAATTTGGGCGATGTTTGTGTCGGACCTCGTGCTGTTTCGGTCTTTTTAGTGCATTACTTTTAAATTGTCCTTTTGCAGTCGGTTTATGAGTTTTAAATTATTACTTGTCGAAGAAGGTTTTTAACGACACCGAAAGGAGGATCTCAATACGACTGTTTCTTTTTTTATGTGTAAATTAAGCGAGTTCTAAAGCATTGGTGAACCGATCCGTAAAACTGATTAAAATATAAATGATTACCAGTCATTATTTTTTAATTGAATATCTATACTCAAGGTTGGTCCTATTTAAATTTAAGATAAAATGTTCCTCCTCTAAGAAATGAAATTAAAAAATGAAGAAAAAGGATAGCTTATTATATTTTATCATCATTTAGGTACGTTAAAAAAGGTAATCATTTTTAATTTATCAATCGGAAGTTGATGAAACCTTTGGAAAACGAAGTCAAATATTCCTAATGTGTCCAATCAGAAAGTTAAGTAGGTAATTTCAGATGAATCGGTCATTCACAATTTTTGCCTAGAGAGAAAAAGCTATTAGATTTAAACAACAAAAAAAAAAAGACGTAAGCTGATTTAGTTTGGTTCAAGATACTGTGTAGCTAGACTCACTTTTCTTTTCATGCCCTAATCCTTGAACGATTCTATAGACTCAAGAATGTATACTTGTAGGTCATCGTGTGTTACTATCAGTAATGTATTTTTATTTAGCCACCAACACATGAAACGAATGCCTTTCTTCTATTCAATTAAGTTAACTCTGGCTATATTGTTGTCAAAGGCAAAATAAATTGAATCGAGATGTATAAATTTGAATTTAGTCAACCTAGACCTAGACCTTTAATATAAGATATTAAAGGTCTAGGTCTAGGTTGACGACCGAATGGCGTAGTGGTTTGTGTAACGGACTGCTATTCCAAAGGTCGCCGTTTCGATTCCAAGTCAAACATTTGTGTGCATGAACTTTTAATGTTTGATTTGGTCTGGGCGTTTCTATGTATAATATGTATGTATTTACGAAAAAAGTATATATGTATTTATATCAGTTGTCTAGTACCCATAGTACAAGCTCTGCTTAGTTTGGGGCTAGATGGCGTTGTGTCAATTTGGTAGATTATTATTTAATATTATTACACTGACGTAAGAACCGACTAAGAGAACAAACTACTACAGGACTGCACTGCGATGAGGAGGAAAACTTGGCACAAACCCTGTACCAACTCATCTAGCCAACGAGGCAGGTATAGTAACACAACACCAACACCTCTTTTCTAAGGAGAGGCCTATGTCCAGCAGTGGACTATTAAAGGCTGTGTGATGATGATGATGATTTTTAAGTAAAGAACATAAAAAGAAAATATTTATTTGTAGTTACTTTCAAAATGTACATATATTTTAAATTGATTGGAGTGTGTGGAGGAACAGGTGTCATGTCCTTCCAACACAAAGGAAGGATCCTCCAACCAGGCAAGGTGCTCATGCCTGGCCCAACGGCTGATGTGGTCGAATTGTATACATGCTAATATGCGTGAGAATTATTCATATCGCGATGCAGGATTGCCGTTAATGCGTGTATCTTTGTTAGATGGCGCTGGGGTAGGTTTTTGTTGCACTGTAGTGCCACAAATGTTTTAAATATGTATGAAAAGATAAATTCAGTAGCTCTATAAATTTGTAATAACTAAGGCCACCATTAATAACCATTTTCTGTAATTTTCAATTCCAGAAAGTTGTTTGCTGTCAAACACTTCTGATATGACATTGATATGAGTATTATATAACAACTGTATCTTTTTTCAACAGTCATCATGTAAATAGCAGTTAAATATTTTGTCAAAATAAGAATATGTTATAAATGGCGTAGAAAACAATCGTAAACAAGTTTCAAGTAGTAATAGTTAGAAGACATAAAAAATCTAAACCTACCATCAGAGGTCAGTAGATATCAGTGAGTTCTTGCGGTTCTATAGTTTTACCAAAAATTATCTCTGGAATTTCATAGAGTATCTGTGTTATTTCTTCTCTTAATGTCCAGAATATGTCATTGTCTTTGTCTTTATAACTAATAAATTATATTATGTAATAATTGTAAGCTTATTAAAATGCTGGGGTGCGTCATAGCTCAACACTATAACCTAAGACCAGAAAACAATATGGAAAAATCTGGACCTGTAAGTCTTTAGTTTTTTTTTCAATTCATAAGCTTAATTTTCATAATTTACTAAGTCTTTGTTAGTAATTCCATCCCATGTAAAAACAAACTGTTATTTTTCTGAATAAAAAAATCCTTTGCTGTAGTCTTAGCAAGCCATATGCTTCATCATCATCATCATCAGCAGCCTCTAGCAGTCCACTGCTAGACCTCTCCCATTGCACGCCACTTAGATCGATTTTGGGCTTCTCGCATCCAGCTGCTGCCAGCCATCTTGCGCAAATCGTCACTCTACCTGGCCTGTGGGCGTCCTACACTACGTTTGCCGAGACGCGATCTCCACTCAAGAACTCGTTTTCCCCAACGGTTGTCGGTTCTGCGGCTAATACGGCCAGCCCATTGCCACTTCAGCTTGGTGATCCGGTAGGCTATGTCAGTGACATATGCTTAATTTCATGAAATTATATTAAAATAATATGCCGATCTAGGAAAAAAACGATACATTTGGCACCTATGTGTCACATTTTTCTCCTTCGTTACATTTGTTAGTGATCCAAAATTTTATGTCAATAATTGAGGTTGACAAGTTAAGGGTAACCATAGAATGGACTTGAAAGGACTACAAAAACTTAATGTTTTATGTGCGTAGCGGTTTTTGTCTTAAGAAGACATAACTGCTTTAAAAAGTAGGTACCGGTAGGTAGTCGGTTTTCCACATATCACCAGTATTATGAAATCCTATCTTTGATGTCGAGTATACACGCGTGCGCCATGGGGAATGGTATAATAATGTAATGTAATGTTGTAATGTAATGTAATGTTCCGGTAATGTTTTTGCTGATGATGCTAGTTTTTAAATGGTTATAAACCAGGCCATGAGAATGTATTCCACCATAAAGAAGGCTATATCGGTGCAATGAAAGATCTTGGAATAATTGAAATTTAAAATAGTTTTTAGTAAAGTTTAGGTAGACCACCAACCATTAACGTAGACTATTTATTTTCTCCAAATTATAAGCACTGCTTAATAGAGCAAGCTTTTCCATATCTTGCTCGTCATTTACAAAACTGTTAATGTTAATATTTTGTCTTTTTAGTGCGAAAAAGACCTAGGCTCAGAGCTTGGAGCTGCAAGCCTCAATGCCGATACCTTTGATCTTGAAGCTCAAAAAGATTATACTGTCAACGAAAACAGCTATTTGAGCTTAGAAATGTGTGACATGCCAGCTATTGCGATCGGCCAAAGAAAAATTGAAAATATTGTATAAAACTTTAAAAATGATCGACACAAAACAACCCAATTGATAATATTTTTGTGAAATAACAATGTCATTTCTAAATGAGAATTTTTCATGATCAGTTACTAAGTGCCACGCTAATCCACGCAGGAACTATTGAAAGTCAGAAATGTATATTCTTATATTACAACATATTTACTTTGTTGTCAACTATATCTAATTTATGACTGAAAGCAAGTTGTGCGTGGATCAAGATGTGCAAAACACCATATTCAAAATACAACCTTTTATTACCAATCACTGTCTTTTAATATACACGCACTTATGTCAATCATACTGCCTATCTGGAGAAGACCACTTGGTACTTGAGACCCATCTAGCAAATTTCATCTGAATTATTTAGTTTTACTTACACTGCATTGCGCAATGAAAGCTTTCACACTAATTGTACATACACAATTTAATAAGTGATCCTGGCTGCTTGTAGGTTCAATTCTAAATTTATCAGCAGCCTAGTTACCATTGCACAGTTTCTGCCTATGCCAGGTTATTATTATTAGTTTTTAATATCTTTACATAGTATAAAATGAAGTAGATGTATAGTCGAACCACCGTAAGCTTGACCCTCCACCGGAAGCTTGAAAAACAACACGTACGTGCGAAGAGCGAATGACCAAAAGAAGTTATAAGGCTTCTGTGAGTAAGCGACCCGCAACGAGCAGGAACTTAAATATGTACACCGACCTGATCGGCAATATACTGAAGACGGGCCTCGTTACCAGCACCCGTACCGGTGAGCGTGTATGAAAGACTTGATAAAGTAGAAGACTGTAAGTATGGCTCGTAGAAAATTGGGGTTTCTGCCTTCTGCCTGCCAGATGGGATTGAGACGTAAGTATCATGATATGTATGATTGATGTATTATCATGTAATTTAGAACAAAAAGAACCTTTCGTCTAGAAATAGGTTTTTGCTGTAGGATTAGAAAAAAACGTTAATGATAAAATAAATATAAATGAGTGATATTGCCTTCAGAGGTCTTGAGCTGAGGATTTTACTGTGTTCCTCCATGAATTCCAACTTCTACGATAACAATTTCAATTGACTGTTGTACGACAGACAATTGCAAAGCTTTTGACGCTATAGCAGAACTCAATTGATATGTACCGAGTTCATTGGATCGCTATTCGTTCAATTCGTTAACTATTCACGAGGTGATTTCCTTTGTAAATATTGTTATTATTTTAAATTCAGATAAGGATATTTAAATGAGTCCCAGTTTAAAATAAAAAAAAATAGTAAAGAAAAACACTGGGACAGTTCACTAGATACCGAACGAATAGTGTTTGAACGAATTTGATCAAAACGTCGGGAAACTAAAAAAGGTACTGGACTTTTTAATTGATATCGTAGTTAAGTCTGATGGCTAAATTATGTTTGAGAAGAATATTCATTCAGAGAATATTCTTCATTTCATTGTATTCTTCATCTTTCAACAGATGTAGATAAAATACAGTTTTTTAAAGTTGTGCCAGTATAGTTTCTTCTTGTTACTTTTAAATGATCCGAAAATTTTCGGGAATAAGGGAAGAGAATATATAGACATAGTAGAAAGGTAGATTACGTTATGTCTACAGATATCTTGGTAATTTGTACATCAACATTTTATGAGATAGGATTCCATAAAAGTAAACAAGGAAATGAACGAAGTACCCACGCAGTCCTACCTTGGATAGACAAGAGTGCGTGGTTACTTCGTACAGATGCATTTAGACGACTTTTTTAATTATGTGTAAGTTCTATGACGAATCCAAACAATAGTGCATTTTATTTGTAAAAATAAAAATAATAAATAAATATATTTTGACATTTTGTTTTCATGTAGGATTATGTAGGTACATATTTCGTACTTACTTGCTTACGTATTTTGTATATGTTTCGAGGCCACTTTTGCAATAAGAACCACATAACATCACCAAGTTTTGATAAATCGCCCGATAAATCCCCATTTAGCATAATGGCATGTATTTAGCATTAGAAATAATAAAGGATATTTTTTATCAAAATAAATTCAAAATATATTTATACAAATGCACTACTGTCAATAAATTACACTAAAATCGTAACCTTTATACTTACTCCAGAAGAAAGATAACAAACTATGACACCAAACTCAATCAACTTTCTGTTATGTGAATAATCGTACAGCTTTGTTACCTACTCATCTTTCTCATGACAGAAATCAAATAATTTTACCTTTTAACTAAACACTAGTGTAAACTTTACTAATAAAACAAACGAATAAATGCATTAACGCACTATTATGATTAAAAATTATATCATTATTTAATATTGGACTGTCAAACTACGTGCACCGATGTATAACTAATGAAATTATGAAGTGATATCAGTTACTGTGTTACAATCAAGGTAGAACGTTTGTTACCGAGGACGAGCAATTCGTGTCATGTATGTCAAGTAAAGAATTTATAACAGCATAAGGTCTTAAGTAAACACAAAGAGTCAATGTTTTGTCTTATGGTATTAATATTGGACTTTAATTATTATTAAATAATATTATTATTATTATTATATTATTTATTTTATTATTATTATTATTATTTTTATTTAATTGTTATTGCGCTTGGCCTAAAAAAGATGAGAAACAAAAATGAGTTGACATTTGTTGTGTACCAATCTTTTCTCAAGACAATGCAAAAAGAAACAAAGCCTACTCAAGCAACTCAAATTTTAGGTGAATTTACAACAGGGACAAAAACAAGGAACTTCCTGAGTGCCACTACAAACCTCCTGAAGCCGAGGCTTAAGCCTTCCGCATGTGAAGTACGCCCCGGATTAATGTACGCATTACTTTAGTAAGATCCAACATGCTATTCGACCTGTTTGGTGAAAAGATTTAAAGGGCAATATGCATAGTCCTAGAAAGAGAAAGTTTTATTTTAGAATACTTTGCCTTAGCTTCTGGCTTCTCTAGTGTAAAAGGAATATGTCTCCAGTGTACTGTAAGAATAAATTGGTGTAACTGAGAGTACCTATATAATATACGAGTATTGTAATATATTATATTATAAAGAAATATACAACCTACGAGGGATGTCTATATCCGGGATGCCTATGGTTGGAATAATTATGTATTTATTATAATACTGCCTTTTTCTGAGAGGAAGGTAGGCCTAAGGTATTCTTTGTTTAGACAAATATCTGGTAGTAAAATATTACCAGAATCAGTCCAGCCGTTTTGATAAGTACCCGGAACAAACAGACAGATTTAAACTGGTTTTTAGGCGTATCTATCGAGCAAATAAACTTATGAGTATGAAAAAACCTATTATTTTGACATTATAAACAGACACTTCAATTTTATTTATTGGTATAGAAGATTAAAAACAGTTTAGTTCGGGTAATATTTTTAATATTGGCCTGTGTAAACGGTGGATATCGTCATTGATTTTGATCAATATTTATGTTTAAATTAATTTAGTAATAAATTTTATATTTGCTAAATATCACTGGTTTTGTGAAACGAAGATGAATGATGACGTAAGAGCTCTTCAGAACTGAAATGTTTCTGAAATAAAAGCTAAATATATTTCCATCAACTTAATATTTAACTTTAAACGTTGTTTAAACATGGACTGGATATTCTTTTATAATTTACATTTTTTACAAAAGTTAAGCCTTAAGCCCTTGTTAAGTTTATAATTTATTCTACTCGTATTAGAAGATTACTTACATTTATTTAGAAAAATACTTCAGTGGTCAAGTAAGAATAAAATTCTAATTCAGGTCCCTTCTACTTTTGCAATTCATTAGTCAGTGGTAATGAAACTGTAACAAAATGTTTCAAATTTGTATCATCATCAGCCTATCGCAGTCCACTGCTGGACATAGGCCTCTCCCATTGCACGCTACTTAGATCGATTTTCGGCTTCTCGCATCCCGCTTAAAAGACATTTATTATTGCAATTTTTTCTTCAGATTATTATTAATTCTTCGTGACATAAAATCAGCCGGAATTTTTCAACAAACGAATCATTTTATAGAAATTCCTATCAACTTACTACACAAAAGCCTATTTACCCCTAATTTCCATTTTGGATACAATTGTCCATCCCTCGAGTTGGTGAATTTTATTCTTTATCACAAAACGTTATTGGAAATCAGGTTTAACCACAAATCTCTTGATTGACCTTTTTTGAACCACTGGGGAAAACCGTATTCAGACATCACCAAGATCCGTTATAAGAAGATAAAATGATTTTGAAACAGTTTACATAATGTATAGGCATAACATCGGTTAGCAAAGGTAATGATTTAAAAAGTTGGAACACCAGTTGAAAACCATAGATCTGTATAAAACTCACCTAAGTGAGGTGTACTTTATTGTGTGCCGTTCCAAAACGCAAAACACTTGTGAAATCATTAGACCCCCATGTAATTGTAGAAGTATTTCTACCCTAAAAAGGTTTCGTAATGGTTGGGTTTGCTGAGTGGAGTATTGTATAAGAATTATTTGATTATCTTGAAAAGGTACGACCGATATGTGTACAGTCTTAAAAATAATATTTGAATGTCTCTTTTATTCCATGAAATGAGTTGAAACCGTGCCATTCGTGTAGTGAGGGACTAAGTCAGTGACGGAGTGTCATCAGGGACGGAGTGTCATCACCCCTATTCATCCCGTAGGAGTCGTAAGTGTCGACTAAAGGAGTAAATTATGCACAAAAACAGCACTGCAAAGAGAAGGAAAACCTGACACAAACCCTATTCCAACCCGTCTGGCCAGCGCAGTATGGTAGGCCAAAACCTTCTTTCTAAGGAGAGGCCTATGTCTAGCAGTGGATTATTAAAGGTTGTTGATGATTATGATGACCATACCATTTAACTTTTTCTTTTAGAATCAAATTAAGGAAGTGCTTTATCAAGTCGATTCAAATGAATGAATGATGTAAGCACCATGAATTTAAGATGGTCATAGTTCGTCTGCATAAACTAGATTTAATGTAGATTTCAACTTTTTTATTCTAGAAAGTAATAGTTACCTATTAATTGGGTAACCCTCAAGAGAAATGTCTGCGCCACACGTATGTACGTTTTCATTTTCAAATCCCGTAACGAGTTGGAACAAGCTACCCCATTAAACGTACAATGTTTAAGACAAGATGGTGATATTACCATGAAGGATCTAATCAAAATTTTATGAATAAATTATAAATAACAATGTAAATATACATACATAGATGGGTATAGAGGGTATAGAGCTACAGACGAATAGGTCCAGGATTAAATATTGGAAAGAGGGGTCTGACACATTCATTATCACATCATCAGTATCGTCAAAAGAATCTAATCACGGACGAGGGTCCCAATTAATCTATGTTCTAGATCCGATCGCGTGTTCTACTCGTACCTACTTTACACTTCGTTGTTACATATTGCGTCGTCAGCATGACGTTAGAAAACGCTAGGTACTACTTTGATTTTTAATTATTATTGTTTGATTTTTTAAATCATCAATTTGATTACAAGTTATACCAATCTATATGTATACAAATATTAAGTTTGTTTGTGTTTGTGTTTAACCTCAAACGGTTAAACACAAACACAAACATTCGTTCTGCTCCGATTGCTCTGAAATTTCAACACGGTATACAATCTGCTTCAAAGATTGTTTTAATATATTTTTCGCGACAGTTTTGTTCCTAATTTCTCATCAAGGATAAATGTACAAATTTATATTGTATGTAATTTAGTTTTTGATGTGTTCAATTATCCTTTATGCGATTTTTATTTCTTGTAACTAATTTTATAACTGTTTCTCCTCTTTCTTTATAACTTTCTTTTTTTAGGGTGGTAATATTACTCTGTAAAAAAAGGTGAATGTGGAAAAGGCTTTAACGCGTATTTTTCCGGACTGTTCTGTAGCTCTATAGAGAAAATATTTCTCTTTGTTATGATATTTTAGTCTCAACGTCTTTTTGTAAACTGACATTGTCAAATTTTACATAGTATGTAATTATATATAAAACAAAAAAATATACTACTAAATTGCGGCGATGGCTTGTGTAAGCGAATTAATGTCTTCTTACAATCTTTACTCTGCGATTTTGGCTCTCAAACTATTAGGCCTAGCCGCTTTATCAACTATACAACCCTTTTGCACTCCCGATAAGGCTATTCGCGCGAGTGTAAGTGACTTGAAACATCTCACACCATTTTGGGTTATAGCAGCTGTTTACTTGGCTACAAATCCGAATCCAGTTACGGCCTTGACTCTTCTCCGAACGTTCGTCGTGGCCAGAATTGTGATTGCCTTGGGCTACGTGCTGCAAGTACCAAGAAAGATTACAGATTGCGCATCTTGCGTATCTTTTCTTGTGACGGGCTACATGGGTGGTGCGGTAGTATATTATTACAGAAATTCATTGTAAATTAATGATGTTGTTTTGGATCTTTCATGCATGATATTTACTGTTTTTTCAAATAATTTTTCAGGTAGAAAATCTTGTGTACATTTTTCTTAATATATTGTGAGCATAATCTTTACGATGTGTTCTTTTTTACTTGGCGATTAAGTGTATCATTTTTCTTTTACCTCTTATCCAGTATGTAGGTATATCTATATTTATATATGATGCCAAGATACAAAGCAACGATGCTCTCCTATTCTTTCAAGTTTGTAACGTAAATTATTTGTACAGATAATATGTTAATAGTCAGTCAGTCAGGAAACACAGGTAGTAGGTCGTTTTCTTGGCCAAAACGTTGAAATAGTTATACTTGGTTATTAGTTTGTAGAAACTACCTTTCTATTGTTAGTGTTTTTATTTATTTTATTCATTTACACTTCCTGCATTACAACTTACACGAGGCGGACTTAATGCAACATGCCATTATCTACCAGGTAACCTAAGACAAAGAATGTAGTGTCATGTTTATTAAATAAAGTTAAAGTTAAATAAATATAAATAAAAACCTTAAGATGGTTCAGTAAGGGACATGGCAGGTGTACACGGATTGTGTAAAAAAAAGAGAGGCTATGAAAATGTAATATTTTATTTAATAATGCTTTTTAAGATACATAGACGAATACATAAATAAATATTTATATAATATATATGTCGCATGTTACAACGTAACTCACATTTCAGGCTAATAGGGAATATGCACGTGACACCAAAATGGACAAAATATTTTTATTTGTAATTTTTATTGCTAAAAAAAGATACCCATACAATTATTTTTGAAATTTATTATAATTTAATAGTGAAATTTTATCATCAAAAATTGGCTTTTTTAAGATTTACGCAACGCTATTGGTTGAATAAAACGTGACGTCAACCTACACTGTCAAGAGTGTCAACAAGTTGTGTGTATTTGTAATATTTGGTTTCTGGTGATTATTTGTTTCATTTTAAGTTAATAACTAATACGTTTTCAGTGTTAAATTATTAAATTCCCGTGTAGAAAGACTCAACACAATGACTGAATATACTTTGTCAGGTGCAGTTTTGATATTATTTGGGCACAAAGGAACGGCACAATATTTATAATAAGTTTTTATTGGCTTTTCCATGGTAATAAGTTAATTTTTATCACTCACTTTTTTAACTTTCACAAACTTTGTGAACTTCACTCCGTTGTTGACATCGAATTCGTCTGAAAGTGTAATCTGACGTCACAAAAAAAGCGCGCCAAAATGGACGTGTTCAAATTGCCCCAAAATGATAGTGATTTTAATAATTTTTTTTTTGCTTAACAGTTTATATTTCGGATGTGTTATATTTATTTTTGGTAATGTAATAACTAGTAGAATCGTTTAAAAATATAAAAGAAATACATGCATATTCCCTATTGCGACTGTAGCGGGGCGTAAGGAAATGACAGGATCAAGTATTATAAAAATATATTACAATGTTCAGGATAGCCTGACAAAATATTAGTTAATCCCATAATTATATGCGATCAAAGATTCTATTCAAAGATTCTATTCAAATTTTTTGGTTTACGCATTATAGGTTACAAATGTTCCTTAAATATAAAAAATCTATGATGTTAAGTTTAGAATGTTTTAAGGAACTCTGTGCATTTTGTGGTGGTGGCTGTACTATTTAATAAATAAACTAGTTTAGTGAAAGGCTGCCCTAAGTGAAAATTTTTTGATTTCTGTAAAAGTTTTGTCAGAAAAACATGATTAAAATAACATTTGTTATTATAAACCTAAACTTTGCCATACAACTACTGGTAGAGTAAGGGTAGAGTTTTAGGCAATTTTTCTGTTAATGGTTTCCTCAAAACGCTAAATCCATATTAAAGAAAAGGCATGGGTTTCTTCTTCATAAAAACTGTATCTCACAATAATCTCGAAATTGATTTCAAACCACAAAATAGGGATTTCTTAGGTGAAGTATACAGTTCTTTCTTCGCTAAACCATACCACTCATATTTATGTATGACTCTGATTAGACAAATCTGATCAAACAAACTCCCAAACTCCACCTAAATTAAGAGGGATCCGGGAACAGCTTTTATTAAGACATCCGAATTCCTCCTTGTGGTAGACACGTACGTGTGGTACTAACTTAGGGTGATAATTCTCATAAAGGCCATATCTCTGATAATCTTATCCTAGAAGCTGCGTATACACACTTATTTCACGTACTACAGATTTTTGTCGGAGTCATTAATTGAATATCATAAATGAGAAAGGTAATTTATCTGTTTGTCTCTCATGCTTTAACAAGTAAACCGGTCATTATGTAGTGTTGCCCATCCGTAGTCAGAGGTAAGAAAAAGGATATAAGGTACTTCCACATAAAAGTAGTGTGCCCGAAGGAAACCTAAGAAAATGAATTCTTGACAAAACTACTACTATTTAGGAACGAGTGAAGCCAGGGTCTTAAGCTTAAGTAGGGTTTATAAGAGTGAACAAAGTGACAGTTCCTTTGCAAAACAATAACTAATATAAACATATTGAAATGGATTAACTAAAACCCACATATTAGTCAATATTTGAAGCAAACAGACCTTCGGACAAAGCTAACAGAGAATAATGAGGTTGTAGTTATAACCATACTGTGAAATGTGAATATTATTAGGAAACCGCATAACGTGATAATTGGGTTTGTGATTTGAGTTATTGTGCTATGTTGGTTTAGTCAACTATTAAAGAAACTCTGAAATCGTTTTAACCATAACTCGTGGGAGGGCCATGTTGGAGTGATAACACAGCCTTACAGAAAAGTTATGTTAGCAATTCTTTCCTTAACTTTCATCAAGTCAATGAAATTTCTGAAGCCTCCTCCTCTCAAAAGGAGGTAAGGTAACTCGATCATTACAGGTTCATTGCAGTGATTTTATTTTTTTATTCAGAAGCTTTTGTTCTCCGTAAAGACCTTTAATCTATTAGAGCACCAAAACCTCTAATAAATGATTTGCTTACACATTATGTAAAAAAAAAAATGTTTTTATCACATTGCACCTACAATGCACTAATAATGATTAAATTCCTTAGTAACGTTCACACAGTTTAAAAATTTAAACCTACACAACACAGTTTAAAAGACGTAGTACTAACTACTTAAACAATCTAGCAATGATAAAACATTCTATCTGCTTCCGTACAAATGCAAAATTTTCTCTAGTACAACAAATTTAATTTTTAAAACTTCCTCAAGCGAACAGATTCTCATTTTCTTTTCAATTCAACTGTGATGCGGGTATATCAATAATACAAAGTCAGTTGTTTCCTTACACTCCCGATTGAACTGAACACAATCTGAAAAGCAATTTCCTCTCTGATTTAGTTCTTTAAAACGATTCACCAAGTCCTTGCACTGCTGATTCAAACAAGTTGGTATTTGATTCGTAGATTTTATAGAGCACCTCGATAACAGTAAATGACACACAAAGACATATACAATGTTATAATGTAAGAAAGAACGAGAGCAAAGTCTGTGAACACAACCGGCAAGGGATGTGTCGCATAACCAAGTATTACGATCATTCGCGCCGCTGTGTACATTCGAAAGAGTGATATAGCATTTTCCAGTTTAGGATTCGTGGTCACATAGAACCCTGCAACAATCCAATATGGTGCCAAGTTTTTCAACTCATACAAATACGCTCTTCTGACGTCATCGGGATGGCTGAATAGACCTTTTCGCACCCAGGTCATTGCAGCCAATGGACTAAGCGCTAAAAGCTTTAGCGCAAGTAAAGCCGAATGAACCATGTAAGTTTGTGATATGTGGCTGTCTAAACTTATTGTGAGATTCATTTGACTATGTTTTCATTGTTCTTATTTTTCCAATGCTGATTAATAACATGTTAACAATTCAACACAATTAAAAATAAGATTGATTAATAATGAACTAAATTATATTCTACGATAGACGCTTCCACAGATTTTTGACAGTCAGCGTAACTGTCAAGAGTCAGTCGCTCCCACTGCAACACTGACCTCTATTGCACGAGTAGTACAATATACGAGTATATGCGATGAGAATAGAGCTCAGTGGTTTCAATATAGGCGTCTTCACGTTAATTTAATATTAGTTTTATGATTTGTGGACTAGTGATTAAGCACATACATATACATTGTATAATTATATGGGAACATATAAGTACGGGTAATTTTATTTAATATGTGCCTGCTGAAAACAAAAAAACTAGTACTATTTTTTTGCTGTTCTCGATTCCGGTAAGATTATATTTGTAGCATAGTAGTTTTTTCTCCTTCAAATATTTGTGACAACTACACATACATGACAGAAGAAGCAAACACAATCATATTGTAACTAAAAACATTCAGTTTTTGCCTGTCTAGACAGAAATAAATATTTAAACGAAAGTATGTAAGACTGGAAGTTGAGATATTGATTTTAGTGTATATTTAGCTGGGTGGATTTTTTATTTTGTGCATTTAAATTTAGCAGTACTTAGTACTTTTTTATTAGTTTATGTCAGGCTTCAATCTGAAAGAGTCATTAGAGATAGGTGATGTTGAAGATCCTATGCGGGTCTGGAGGTGGTCCGAAAGCTCAGCGGCATTTTTTTGAGGTGTGGCGAATATAAAAAAAAGATTCATTTTTAAGGTCATCTTCGTAAGCGTATGTATGTATATTTATTTGAATAGTGTTTACAACCGCTTCAACGTCTCATAATTGGTGTAAAATATTACAGAACCATTGAATGTCGATTTCCTTATTAATGCTGTTCTTGTAAAATCTGTAGTATGACAAAGCATCTTCTTAATAAAAAGCATTAAACAATAAATATTCAATGAGTAAACATTTTTATGGTTAAAAAAGAACTACTTTCTTCCTATTTACATTAGGGATTACGTCTGTGAGTAACAGTTTTCTGATTTTACACTTTCGGGACTAATGGAACTATGTTAATGTGGATTAAACATAGAAATGCCATCATCCAGAAAAAAAAAACAATGAAGTTTAGACAGTTAATAAAGATTTTGGAGAATATTCTATTAAGTGCAAATCTGTGCACTTAATATGTAAAGAATCACATAAATACAATTTTAATTACCAACTCAGTAGCGAAGAAATTAAAAAGATTTATATGATACTGGTATATTAAAGAAGAACTTTTACTAATAATTTCACTGCTGTTATTCAAATATTTTTATTAAAATTTAATTTTATTTTGAATTTATACAACATATCTAGATTTAGACTAAGTCAAGAAATAACTTAATATACCATAAAGCGTCCTTACGAAATCATAAAGTGCTTAAAGCCAAAACTATTTAAACTATATAAAATTAGAAGTCTATGGTTTGAAGGTTATCTGAGAGATCTGAAGTATATCTTTTATTTTTGATTACATACATATGTTATGTAATGTATTACGGTAATAAAGGTTTTTATTTAAATAACAGGCTGTTTACACGTACATTAATATAAAAAGAAAATAAAAAAAGAAACGATTCTTATTGTAAGAGTTTTGCAAAATGGTTTCTACTGTACCTTTTTCCAGTTTGATGCAGAGTTATTTTCTGTACTCTGCCATTTTAGCTCTGAAGCAGTTGGTTTTAGCCCCAATGGCAGCTGTAGTGTACCACCCAGAGAAAGTGCAGCGAGCGTATATAAGTGACTTGAAGAATCTCACACCTTTCTGGTTGGTTTCAGCTCTTTACATGACCACAGGCCCAGACCAAGCAACGGCTGTATATTTATTGAGAATATACGTTATAACCAGATTTGTAATAGCTTTGGGATATTTACAGAAATTACCATCTATTGTCACAGAAGCTGCTTTTTGCGTATCGTTTATGATAACTTGTTTTATGGGAGGATGGGTTGTGTATACTTATAGGAAAGCGTTGTAACAATCAGATCTACTGTCAAAAGTTCTTGGTTTTTTAATAAAATTATAATTTTCGAACGAAAAGGCAGCCGTGCGCTTTCCAAAATTGTGTAATCTACGGCAAAGTATTAACAATCCAGCTTGGCGTACTGCATTAAAGATAGAGATGAAAGAATGTAACAAAAAGATCGTGAAATACTACTACACCTACACGAAAATAAATACAAATAGTTTTAGTTCTTATTTATTTCAATATATTAAAAATACACAAGAATATCTCAAGGTCTCTGACCTTTTTTATTTTCTCGTGGGGAATGCTTTTCGCACTATACCCTCCGTTAGGGACCCGCAGGGCGTGTGTGGGACCTATACATTGAACCTAGACTATGGTATAAAATAAAATAAACCATCATGAACAGGCTTTAATAGTCCGCTGCTGGACATAGGCCTCTTTAGAAAGGAGGTTTTGGCCTACTATACCATGCTGGCCAGACGACCCTATGGTTTGTGTCAAGTTTTCCTTCTTTTTGTAGTGCTGTTGTCCTTCGTTGTTTTGCGCCCGTAGTCGGCTCTTACGACACCCACGGGCTGAATTGGGATAGTGAAATTCCGTATTCTTAATTCGTCACTACACGGAAAAGAAATTGTACACAGTATAGATCGCGCCATGGAAGCAGTAGATAAGCAAAGAAGGTGTTCAGATGCTGTAAGCCGATGTATATTGCTTTCCGTAAAAAAGATTAATCATAAGTCAAAGTTCAATCAACATTAATTATAATAAATTAGCAGTAGCCTTCAACATACGTTACATACTTTAAACTTTGCCTTTTTTTGGTGGGACTTACTGAAACACCTAAATAGTTTGAAATTACTGGTCATTTGCTTTCAGAATTAATATGCTAGTCTATAGGTTGGCACTTTATTTAGTTTTAGAAAATTAAATCACACGCCTTACCTAGTTTTTTTGTAAATACTTCTTAATACGGCTCTGTTTACTCCATCGGGGTAATAGTCCTTATCTGCCAAAGCATGGCTCTCCCATGGTAAGCCCCTTGCCTCATTTATAAATTAGCCGCTTAAAATATTCAAAACAAAACGGCAACCAAAATGCCTTCGCCTCATAGCACATTAAGTGTTATGAATACTGCTGAAGACGATGTTTTGGCGGAATATTGCGGCAGTAAAGGACCTCTTTATTGTCCAAACGTGATTTCCCTCACTTATGTGAATTTCAAAATGGCATGAATGGCCCTCATTTTGTAAAGATAAGTCATAATTGTAAAAGCATAAGCTCTGTTACACAACAGCTTAAATTGAAATTTGTTTTATGGCTCTTAATTGAAAATAAGGTCAATAATTTTAACTGTTACTGTTAAGAGCTTCGGTTGTTATACTGAAATAACCTATGATACAATGAACTATTTTACACGTTCATGACTCTACATGCAGGTACATCATGAAATTTAAGCACAAAAATAATAATTTGCAGTTCATTAAACAAAAAAACGTGTTTAAATGATTAACTGAAGTGGAAAGATCCACTTTCCAGCTACTTTCATTCGTGAGATCATCGTTGCTAAGCCTAATCTGCTTAACATCAAAACTCGAGAGACTTACTAGTAGCTACTGAAAATTCCTACAAGTATAATAAGTTACTACAATTAACATTGTAGTAAAACTATTTTTTATACCATTATTATTAAAACTGTCTAAAAAATTAAAGTCGCAAGTAAAAGTTAATGTAGTAGTGTAGTAAATTACGAGTATGTCATGTAGCGTCTACTTCTCATATTAACCTTTTTTTTTCCGTGCGGAAATCCCCTCGGATACCAGGAATCGGTGGTATGTCGGACTCGAACCGATTAAAACCGCACGCCGTCTCGGGTACTAATAGCCGGGGAACCAGGTATACCCTAGAATCTCATATTACCCTAATATTAGCTTATAATCACAAAGTATCCTCATAAAAACTCCATCGTTACGTATTTTTCTCAAAGTTTGGAAACTTCTGCAATTTTTTTAGGGTCGGTTGAACAAAAAAAAGATAACATTAAAAATAAGATGAAAATAATGATAAATGGTAAGAACGGGCTATTAATAACGGGAGCAAATGCATAATAAACGACTTTATTTTCGCAATTCCCTTGTAAACCCAACACCAAGTTGATTACAATATTAACCTGTCGGTAAGATTGATTCATTGTCGTGGTTGGACGTTCAACATTTCCTTACCATTTTAATTAAGAGAGTACGAAGTAAGTAAAATAAATATATAGTTACTGTTGGACTTTGTAATTTAGGGCATTATTGAATGATTAGAGGATTTGCGGTGTAAAGCAGGTTGGGTCGTGCATGTAACTGTGCTTGTGCTTTAAACTTGATATAGTTTTTTTTTATTGTTACTATTATGTTTCGTATCGTTTGTTCTGTAATTTCTATAGACTGTTAACAGTAGGTATAGTTACTTCAATTGTCAATTAGTTTTCAGTGGAAAACGATGGTAAGTAGTTAGCGCTTGTAAATTTAGAGGATGCGCGTGGTCATTAAAAGCCCTTTAAAAGTAATAAATGCCTGTTTAAGAAAACTTCAAACACTTTGTTTCTTTAAAATGCATTCTATAAGTACTATAAATATAGTAAAATATTACATATTAACTGATGCCTAAAGCTTTTTTTGCTAGTAATTTGTCCCAAATAAACTTTCCCTATTTCCTGAAGTTCTGTTATGTATACGTTAAAAAGTAGCCCACGTAGTACGACGGTACTATAATTTTATACATATATGGTAAGATAAATGAATTTTGAAACTTTAAGGAGACCAAGACTGGATAAACATAACAATATTTAAAATAATGAAAAAGATAATATAAAGCACCGTCCGTGTGGTGACGGATTAAGAATACGGATGTCACAACCTCTATTCCTCCCGTGGGTGTCATAAGAGCGGACTAAGAGACTACGCAGGACAACAGAAGCATCGCTGCAAAGATAAGGAAAACTTGACACAAACCTTGACCAACCCGTCTGGCCAGCGTCCGCCTTTCTAAAAAGAGGCCTATATTCAGCAGTGGACTACTAAAGGCTGTTGATGTGAATATAAAGCACTGTCTTTTGCTTTTTTACAACCTTATAACTACAAGTAGTAATCAACAATGCATTTTATTATTTACTGTCTGTTACACTACATCAGAATAAGAACTTTAATGGACTTGTAACTCCTAGAACTTTTAAACAGGTTTGAAGTTTACAGTGAACTCCTCATTGACATGGAATTTTAGCACTTGTTTTATTTTTACTGTAATCCTGTACAACACGTTTTTCAATCATGAATGATAACACAACACTATTCTAATTTTGATATCAATGTTAATAATTAATACATGCCCTACAAAGCCTTAAGCGCCTACGTAATATAAAGCTTAGCGTTAACCGTTCTTTTATAGTATGTGGGAAAATCACTTTATAGAGACATTTTCTGAACGTTATATAAGGTGTATCTAGTGTTGTTCCGCAGAGAATTTCGCAAGCTTAAAAGAAAAAAGCAACCTAAATTCGACGATTTATAGTATACTCGTATTTTATAAGCACATGTTTCGAAGAAACTGTACTCGAAAGGTCACAGTTTTAATTTAGAAAATGGAATAATTATATTACATGATAGTAACCCTCAATAAATGTTCAGCTTTACCGACCCTAAGATAGATACCCTAATAAACTTATTTTTTAAATACAACTACTAATCAAAGAGATGAGAAGATGTTAAACAAGAGATCCAGTGTTGCAAAAGAAAAGAAAGTAATTTATGAACAAAACAACAAACAAACGAATAACAAACGTTCACAAAAATCTTACAAAAATGAATACAAATAATTGTTTACATACCGCCTTTTTTTTTTTTTTTTTTTTTTTTTTTTTTTTTTTTTTTTTTTTTCCCCCCTCGGATACCACCTGTCGGTGGCATGTCGGACACGAACCGACTAAAACCGCACGCCTTCGCCGGGTACTAATAGCCGGGGAACCAGGTATACCCTAGAAAGGAAGGCCCTGGTGCCCCGACATACCTCGGGTCATCTACAGACGAGTAGACGACCCCCGCCCCGTGTGGGAACCCCATGTTCCCTGTGCTCCCTGAAAGCGAGCGCGCTTCGCAACGCGCTCGCCGCCACCCCGGCCTGCTTCTGCTAGGGTGACAGATGGCCTCACCTGTCACCCCCAGGCCTGCGCTTATGGAGGACGAAGGTCGTTCTGCGACCTCCGGCGCCTGAGTCGCCTGCGCTGCCTGGCCCGTGCCCGGGCCTGGCGGGCCGGGAGAGTTCTAAACCTCTCCCGGTCCCGCTCCGCCGTCTCCTTCGCGAGCATAACTTGCTCGCAGAAGGAGACGGCAGAGTTCCACGCACTCTCGCTCCGCACGATAGCCGCAATCAGGCTATCGAGCGAGAGAACTCCCACTCCGATGGCCGCCACGAGGTCTCGCCTCTGCTCAACCCACGCCGGGCACTCTGCCAGCGTGTGGAGAGCCGTGTCCACGGTCTGGCCATCGCAGTGGTGGCACTCAGGCGTTGGCTCCTTGCGGATCAGACACAGGTGATCTCCGAAACATCCCTTCCCAGTGATCACCTGCGTCAATCGGTATGAGAGGGTCCCGTGACGCCTCTCGAGCCAATCCTCCATAACGGGTCTTACCGCCGCAATGACGGCGTGCCCGGCGCTCGGTTGCCCGAGTCGTTCCCTCCACTCCCCTATGATGACCTGGCGGAGTTGGGATTTCCGGTCATCGATTTCTCGAATCTCGGGGGATCGACCCAACTCCTGCGCCTCCTTGCGCCACTGATACAGAGCCGCAAGGGCTCTCGCCTCCAGGTCCCATGGTGGAGTTCCGGCCAGGAGACTCGCCGCCTCAAAGGAGATCGTGCGGTACCCCCTTATGATCCTGATGGCCAGCATTCGCTGCGGTCGTCGCAGTATCGCGACGTTGCTGGCCTTCAGGGCCCCCGCCCATACTGGGCACCCGTAAAGGGCCATGGACCGCACAACCCCCGAGTAGAGTCTCCTGCAGGAGTCATCGGGTCCCTTCATGTTGGGCAGCAGCCGCGCCAACGCACGCGCTGCCCCAACCAACTTGGGGACCAGACCTCGGAAATGATATCCGAAGTCCCATCGGCCATCGAGTACGAGCCCCAGATACCTGATCGAGGGCTCGATGCCGATGCGAGTGCCTCCTACCGTGAGGCTAGATCCCTCAGGCGGCTTCCTCCGAAGCCCGTGGAAGAACAGGGCCTCGGATTTGTGCAGAGCCACCTCGAGACCCAGCCGCCGGATACGCTCAACGACTTGGGCAACCCCGGCCGTGGCCCTCAGGGTTGCCTCGTGGTGCGTCTTGCCGCGCGCCGTCACGAGTGTGTCGTCCGCGTAGCACACGACGGCGACACCATCCAAGAAGGCACCACGAAGCACCCAGTCGTAGCCGATGTTCCACAAGAGTGGCCCTAACACCGACCCCTGCGGAACACCGCACGACATTTCACGCCTACCGAGACCGGTCCTACTGGGGTAGACGACGGCCCTCCTCCGACAAATATGCCCCGACTATGCGGCGGAGGTAGAGAGGCACTTCGTGATACACGAGCGCCTCCCTGATGCAGCTCCAGGGCATAGTGTTGAACGCGTTGGCGATGTCCAAGGACACCGCCAACACCACTTCGCCCCGGGAGACTGCTTCCTCCGCCAGAGCCTTCACGCGCATGATCGCATCCACGGTGGAGCGCCCCTGACGGAAACCGTACTGGTTGTCCGCCAGATCCGGCCCAACCATCACGAGATGCTTGACGAGGCGCCTTGCAATCACTCTTTCAAAGAGCTTGCACACCTCGTCAAGCAACACTATGGGCCGGTAGGCGGACGGTGAGTCCGCCGGGCGCCCCTCCTTTCGGATGAGGACCAGTTTCCCTGTTTACATACCGCCTAAAACTATCAGAGAGTTAACACCAACCTAGTCAATAAAGCCCTAATTAAAATTGTTGTACATATGTAAACAACTTGTTGTTAACAGAAAAAAAGTCGTACAAAAGAATTTTTTGGAAAACTTATCGAATCCGTCTCTGACAATTGAACTATTTTATCACTCGCTTTGTGATCTTAACTGTTGATTCCAAAGAAGTACACTTGGTTCTCAGGAGTCTGAAATCAGATAATAATGACAAATCTTTAAACTTTTTAGAAGACATTATTTCAGACATTGATAAGTGAACATACATTTGAAAGTAACTCGCCTTGCTATGATTTCCCTAGTGATTTAAAGTTTTTTATACACGTATCTTACACCTGCTCGTAGTGAATGGGACGAATAAAGTTTGAAGTATCTTATTAATTTTACCAGCAGTCAGTAGGTAATCATTATACTCATAAGTATAACATCATAAGTGTTATAATCGAAAGAGGTAGGCTATTTCAAGATTTCAGATTTAAAGAAATTTGTAAAACCTGCAAACTATGAACAATAGGCCAAGTGCAAAATTAAATTATTTTGGAAGAATATTAGGACAAATAATAGTTCCTGGTTATTTAATTTTATTCTCTACTGACTATTGCCGTCTTCGCTCGAGTGATTATTTCTTATTTCGTGTTTCTAACTTTGAAAATTACGAACTTCCATACAACCGTTCATCTCTTATTTTATCCCTTTAGGGGTAAAACTTACAATAAATCTCAAACATCAGTTGCCAAATTTTAAATGGTGTAGTTCTAGCGGTTTAGGCTCTGTGTTGCTGAATCAGCCTTTCAGTCATGGCAAATCATTTTATGTGGATTGATTGTGGCATAGGTATTTTAGTTGTATAATATTGAATGTTTCGTCTTTAACTATGAATAATTGAAATTTAGAAGACATACGAATTCAATAAAATGAGTATCTGCAGAGATGACTACCTGAGATATGCAAATAAATCAATACGTCATTATTGAAGTGTCTTCATAAAATAGATTTTTAATAAATACACCAGCAATCTCAGATAGTAAGTCTAACTTCACCAATTATCTTCTAGATAACTTTCTTGATGCTTGTAGCTCCAGGTAAGTCCGAAACTAACTGAAGAATACGCTCCAAGTGATTCTAACTAGTTAAACTTTAGTTGTTTACTACTGAGAATCCATCTTAGCTTTACCTGAATTGTTGTAAGTTACTAAAATGTCACCTGATTAAAACTTATTTTACCTCCAATCCATGTTGTCAGTCTCTTGATTTAAATAGAGTCTCATAGATTTATTAAATCACCACACGTAAGCCGCCAACTGGTATTTGATAATATTTTATTCTGTACTGTTTTTATTTTTCATTATGGTCAAAATAAAAAGTTTTTTTTAATAATAAATCTGGATAAAGTAAAAATAGGGAACGTCCAAATAATATGTTTCATTAAACATAAAACGTGCTGAATATTTGACGAATATTGTTGTTATCCCTCTCATAACTCCAACTTCGTGAACTCTCCGTTTTTATGCATTCTGCTCGAAATCAGAATGTCCAAAACCGTTTATCTTAAAAGAGAAGGTACATAATCTCTTTCTAAATGAAATTGCAGAATTATCTAATCGACAGTACACCTTATATTCTAGTTTTCATTGTGAAGGAATATAATGTAAATATGTTTATTTATAATAGGTGTATGGATGTAGTGAACTGTGTATATTTTCATTGATAACATAATATGTAACCTCAGTGCACTTTTTTTTTTTACTTCTGGAAACCCCCTCGAGGTTTGCGTGTGGCGGTGTGTTGGAATCGAACCGACTAAAACCACACGGTGTGCCACTCTGCGCCTGAAATAGGATGGATACGGGAACAGCTATTATTACAACATCCGGACACCTCCTAGCGCCTGCCCGCAAAATCGCGGGCACCACCTTCGGTAAAACTCTCTATTTAGACGACGTTCGCCTCCTCGCGGATGGCCATTGTAGCGGATGGAGGGGAATGAAGGTCATCCTCCCGAGCCCTCTCCGCCGCCTCCTTCTGCGAGATGACGTCTCCACGTCCGCCTACTTCTATTGTCCATTTAGATATTTATAATTATATATATTTAAAAAAAAAAATAGTTTTAAAAAACAAAAAAAAACACGCTTTCTATAGAAAACCAAACTAAAAAATAGAAAATAAATTTGAAAAAAAAAGCGTTGAGTGCCTGTTGTCAATAGTAAAAAGCACCTTTTTTTTAAATTAGTGTATTGACATCGGTCCTCGATATATCTACAAAGTTTGAACGAATTCTGACCGTTTAAAGTCAGTCAAAATCACGCCCAAAGGAGTAGGTTACAAACAAACATACAAGTGAAGCTAATATAAAGCGTGTAAAAAGAAAACTCGTGTAAAAAGTGTATTAGGAATATATCATGTGTCACGGGGGACTTTACAAACACACATGAAACCAAAGAATACCCAGACTAAGTACAACAATTTGTAGATCACACAGAGTGTCGACCCATGTGGGGATCGCACCCACAACATTCAGCGTAGTAGTAAGCGCCGTGGTGGCCGCTAAAACCACTATGCCATCCGTGCAGTCTAATATATATGCAAAAAAGTAAGATTAATCTTCTATACAAATAAATAAAATTGAAGTGTCTGTTTGTAATGTCAACGTAATAGGTTTTATCATGCTCACACGGTTATTTGCACGATACTTATGCCTAAAAACCAGTTTAAATGTTTTTTGTCTGTTCCAGGTAATATTCAACGGCTGGACCGATTTTGATAATATTTTAGTATCAGGCAGCTGTCTAAATAAGTAATAACTTAGGCTATTTTTCCTCTCAGGAAAACCCTAAAAATTTTGCCCGGTCAGGGAATCAAACCCGAGGTCTCATGGACTGTAGTCGCGTACAGTACTATGCTACTATTCGGTATAGCTGTGACGACAGCTAACATACTTTGTAAAATTAATATATAACAACTATTACCTTACCTACTCACGTTCCTGTTAATTAGTTTGGAACAGTATAACCAAGCCAACTATGTTTTGTTGGATATCTTATTTATTATGATTAACTTTATGAAAATATTAATTTGAATTTGGTATTCCAAATTCATTCTTTCAGTTTGCACAGAAAATAGTTTAAAGGATTGGCCTGACCTATGTCCAAGTTATATTTACAAAGAATCAATAACCTGGTCCAAGAAACATCCCAGCCTATTACACAACCGCTGCATGATCTATATACGAGTAGAGGCTAATCATTATCAGCCTACATTTAAATATTTATTTTAACACTTCTGTAGCTTTTTAGTCTAGCTACCTGCCTTTATTTACACCATCATGCAATGAAGTCTACCATTACCATAATGGTAGACTTCATTGCTAAAAGTGTTGTAATGTTGTTGTTGCGCTGTAATTTTATTTTTATTTTATAAAACAGTCTACAGAACAGTTGGTCTATTAGTATAGTTAATTAATTTCCATTTCAACTTCAATTTTTAAAACTCGACAACCGTCGTTCAAACCAGATTTGTATCAGTCAACCCTATCTCATCGTATTGGCAATGAAACAGCGCTTATTTTGATATATTTTTGTTTTTTTTAACATATTCAATTTTTTTATATATTACTTTCATTCATTAAGCAGTTGGGTGAAGGTCGTTTCTACTCAGGATCCTCTACTATAAGTGCATACATTTGGAACGCGATAGTTTAAAAGTTAAGAAGTCGGGGATACTGTTTTTGAAACTTAATGGTGAATATTTTATTTATGTTTTTCGATGTATTGATATGGTAATACTAGTGGATTACGGCAGTTAAGTTTGATGGCCATGAATTATTTGATTGAAACTTCCCAATCACTTGTACTCGTAGACCGAGTTTTGTTGATAACTATATTGAAGTGACAGGTTTCTCTTTAGTTAAAGTACCTATTGGTTATTACGTAATTTTTAGTATGTTTACGGCATCATACGGCATTAAAATAAATATTAAAACTCGATGATACCACAAGTCCACTTATATTTCTAAACTAATAATTAAAACGTGAAATTTTTAATGGATAGATGAGTGTTCGTAAAACGGCTGAATGAGGATTTAAAACGTATAAAATAAGATTATAGTCGTACTACTTTTTTTATCTTGGAAAAAATCATTGACATAATTAACATTAAACCGAGCGTACCCGATCGGCAAAAACGGTTATAAAATATATAATATCATCAACAGCCTTCAACAGTCCACTGCTGGACATAGGCCTCTCCTTAGACAGGAGGGTTTGGCCTACTATACCATGCTGGCCAGACGGGTTGGTATAGGGTTTGTGTCAAGTTTTCCTTCCCTTTGCAGCATTGTTGTCCTGCGTAGTTTGCTCCCTTAGTCGGCTCTTACGACACCCATGGGAAAATTGATATAAAATATGAAAAGATCTAATTATGTATTTGTACTCTCGATTCGATCGATTCTCGGTACTTGGTGGAACTTGTTGAAATACATTATGAAATAAAACTCACGTGTACTTATATTTCACTATTTAATTTAATTTGACCTGAGGTGTATCGCCTTATGTAACCTTTGATCATGCCATAAAGCGGAACCAGTCTATCTATCTAAGTAGCCTGTTGCACCCATTATTGGGTAAAAGCCTCTTCTCTATCACCCATCTCCTGGCGGTTTTGTGCCAGTCCAGCCAGTGTCCATTGCTCTCCTACCGCCTTCACCATATTGTCTGGCCATCGGGTTGGTGGTCTGCCTCGAGGCCGCCGCATATCTCTTGGCCACCATTCGGTAATTGCCTTAGTCCATCTGGCCCGTCTGGCCAAGTGCCCCGCCCATATCCACTTCAGGAACCAGTCAGATCAAATTAAATTTAATAATAATAATAATATTATTATAATAATATATTATTATTTGAAATAAAAGAAACACTTTGTTAGTTACCAGTACGGATTTACTTTACTTCCTGTGGAGTAAAATATGCAATTATGGACTTCATAACTCTGAACCGAACTTTTATAAAATATTCTAAGTTTATGAACAATCTGAAGCTGCTGTACTTCCATAATTGATTAATTAAGTTTAAACTAAGGAACTTTCTTAATTATTCGTAGAAGGCAGCAACCGCCAACTTACTGGGCTTCTTAATTAGTGTGAGAACGTGCATCATACTTGTATAAATGAGTGCTAGTCATATTATACATTACAAATTTAAACACATAAATGTATAAGACCTATGCAATGTTAAATTATAACTCAATTACGACTTACAACACGATTTTATCCAATTTGGGCAGATTGAAACGATGTTTTCATAAAATATAACTTTATAAGTTAAGCATCCATTAGGTAACTGATTTATGTCACCAGAAGACCATAGACTTTGTCTGATTAGTACTAGTATATGCCCTATATTGACAGATCCTAGACGTTCTTATTATTATCCTAAAATATAGGGGACTGGTTGTGTGTATGAGAGCTTACGTAAGATCTAGATACTGTCTGCTGGGAAACTAGTTGTAGCTCCAAGGCATGTCGAAGGAACCAGGACTGCTTTCTTTTCGATGATGTTAATACTTCTTTAAGTTATAAATAACTTTGTATCTATGCTCACTTATCGTAACAGGGATTTAGAAATTCCTTACGAGAACAACTTTTGGTCGTGATATGCAATATTTACATAGTTAAGTTTAGTTGTTTTTAGGGGGATTATAATTGAGATACAAATAGCATTGCTTGATTGGGTAAGGTTAACTTTCGTGATGTAATAAGGTGACGTCGGAGAAGAAAGATTGTTCACAAATTGTAATTACGTGTTGTAGGTATTATTTATTACTACCAGCAAAGCAAACATGTTACACAATTACTGTTTCAGATTTTTTTTATCTTATAACAAACAAAAAAAAACAGTGGCACTCTAGGAGTTGCGACAGAAGTGTTTTTTTTTTGTTTTTTTCAAATCAAAAAGTTTCGCCGTTTATAAATATCTGTTGTATGCATATACACAATATACGTTTATATTATATATTTAGTTATATTATCAATATATTTCAACCCAAACTCAACTCTTATGTAAACGGGGCCAATATATGTAGATAGTTATAAACAGAGATGTCGGTAACGGTTACAGTTAAGTTTTTCCCCATCTCAAAAATGTGTGTTTGTTAACCATAAAATACATCTATTGTTTATTGTTAAAAAATGCCCAAGGCGCCTAAAGAAGTTTTCACTTCGACAAGCAGATGGGTCACCTGATGGTGAAGTGACTACCACCGCCCATGGACACCTGCAACTCAAGAGTTACGAGTGCGTTGCCAACCTGCCAACGGGTGGAGGAGGGGTTGGCTCCGGGGATCTTATTTACTCGGTAAAAAGACGACATTCAAAGACTTGCTTAACTTTGGTTTTCAGTGAAGCTGTGGTATCACTCCCGTAGTGCCTGCCCATTTGTGTCGAGCCATAGCTCTCCTACATTTAAGCGTGACTCTCTCATGGCAGGATTACGTAAAAATATTCATGGGCCATTAACTTTTCGATTCTGTTAATGATTGTATTGTTAAAAGTGTAAAAAATAGGTCACGGTCTCATTATAATAAAACCTCTGCCATACACCGTGACGTAATCCCAGCTCTTAATTTAATAAGTACACAATTTGATTTCCCCAGTGAGTTTGAATGTATAATATTTGAATATAGTTAAGGCATAAAGGAAGGATGTATATTTTGATAAGGCCTCACGTACATTAGAATATGACTTATTTTACTGTCTACAATGAGGTATTGATATTAGAATAGGTTTGAAATTTTGTCATGGACAAACGTTCTGTTACGACATAAAATCCCTAATTTCTTTCAATAGGTTCGTTAGTCTTAGAATTAATATCACTATATATAAGTGACTTATAATGTACATATGTAGATAATATGTAGCTTGAAATTGTATTTCTACTGTAAAGACTATGATCCTATTAGCGCGTAAGTTCACAAAGTAAATGAACACAAGTTTTGTTGAGGTGAGGAACAGTTGAAAGACGAACAAAATTCGAAACGCCCGACTTCGAAAATAGCCTGAAAAGCATTAAGTGATAATAGTGTAAATCCTAAGGCCTCAGACTTCTTATCAAGAATATTACCTACCGATGATGAGTAGTTTTTTAAAAGCAATAGGGAAGGTACATACAATTGGTTAAAAAGTTTTGCTTGGTTAAAAAGATAAAGAGTTTTGCATAATACAGTTTATCAATAAAATTACGTCAAAAAAAAATAACAGTCTCGCAAATTAAGAAGTAATATGATCCCAAAGAGTTCAATTTTCGAATTCCGTAATTGTTTTGTCATTCTTTTATTGGAAGTAGCCAGACCCAGTATGTTCCACGTAGGTACTATAACGCAGATATATCCCACTTATACAAACCATATTTAACCGAACGTCGTATTTGAGCATAATTCTTTTCACGAAGTCCTTATTTAAATAATTATCCCCTTGCAAAATTTATGTGAGATGCTTTGTTTGTCGTAAGTATTTGCATGTGTGATTAACATTTCTATTTATTATATGTATACTAGCTGATCCGGCAAACGTTGTATTGCAACAAAAAAAAATTAGGGATGGGTCACCCTTACCATTTAGGGGTATGAAAAATAGATGTTGGCCGATTCTCAGACCTACCCGATGTGCACACAAAATTTCATGAGAATCGGTCAAGCCGTTTCGGAGGAGTACGGGAACGAACATTGTGACACGAGAATTTTATATATAAGATGTATTTCTACTAAGGCTTAACATACGACCTGTGTCTAGAATTAAACAAAACCTTTCAATCTCGATATAATTATCTTTTATGAATCGTTCAAATTCCATTTATTGACTGTTTACTACTGGTCTTAGTACCAACTTAGTAACAGTGACTAGATTTTTATTCGTCGTACTAACTTCTTGTCCAGTAGCACAATGGGCATTTTATTGCCCTTAGTAACACGGGCAATAAATGCCAATTGCCTTTTATCTATTTTAGTTTGAAGGAGTCTGTGAAATGAAAATGATACGCGTTATTTAGATTAATAACCTTTTAATGCTTTAGACATTTTGGTATAATCCTTGAATATTTAATAGAGAAAATGTTTGAAAACTTGTTGGTTTTACGTTACGTGTAAGTGAAATTAAATCTGTTTTATTAAAAAAGAGCTAATAGCTTCATCATTAATAATTACCTTAATACAATACATTCTAGTCATTACCGCCATGACTATACCGTCATACCCCGAATAATATAACTAAGATAACTGAAAGTATATTTGAATCAGCTTGAGTACAAAATAAATAATATTAACCGCTACGTAACTACATAACTGGTTTATATTAATCAGGTAGATAAATTATCACTCATACACATCAATTGTCAAATAGAAAAACCCGCTATAGATAAAACGAGGAGCTGGGTTCTAATTATTATTATCTTAATATTTATAGCCTTTAATAGCCGACTGTTGGACATACTCGTAGGCCTCTAAAAAACAAACTACAGGCATTCTGGGGTTTTTAAGAATTGTGATGGATAGCAGTATTATTTAGGTTGCCAATACAAAAAAAATAGAACTATTTGAAAAACTGTTTTTAGAATAGTTAAAAATATCATAAGGAGTGTCAATTTCCTAGTTTTCATTATTTTTATGTAAATTAAAGGCCTCGTTGATTCCCGGACCGGACAAAATTTTATATGGTTTTTCTGAAAGGAAAAAGAGCCTAAGTTGTTACTTATATGTACAGCTACCCGGTAGTATAATATTATCAAAATCAATCTAGACTTTTTGAAGATTATCCAGAACAAACAGGTAGACAAAAAATATTTAAATTGGTTTGCATATCCTTGTAATAACCTTACGAGCATGAAAAAACTCGATTATTTTGACATTACAACGGACACTTGAATTTTATTTATTTGTAGAGGTTAAATATTAAAACTTTTCACTCAAACAAAAAATTGACAAAAATATGAGGGACTATATGGCAACATAGACTGAACGATTCGCATTCCTCAATGTATTGAACGGCAAATTTATGTTTGCCACCGAAAAATTGCTCACCTTTACATTTGCGTTGGGGAAGCAAATATTTTACGCAGATATCGACGACAAACATGAATTTGTAAGGTTATACTAAGAGTTTTACCTTTTCTAAACCTTTCGCCATCTTGAGCACACCGAAGATGTATTGCCTAACAATAAATTGCTCCTAGCTATTGAAAATATGGGCCTCTTGTTGAGGGTATGTTTGGTCATTTTGTCGTCGTTTTAGTGACTTTTATCGTGTAACTTTTGTATAAAACTTGGTTGTTATAACATAAGAACAGAGTATACCAAATTCTTTATCCGCTATATTTTAGAGTTAGATTTGGTTACGAATTTTCAACATCATTTAATATAACTTTAAACAATTTACCCGCAAATATGAAGGGAGTTAATAAGATATAGGAATGTATACTTTTACAAGATCTACCAAATATCTGTAATCGAAGTACAATTGACAACTGGGTCCAAATCGAAAACATCCTGGCTCAGTTACTCAGTAATAAATTTTAAAACTCTCTCATTTTTATTCACTACATTTTCTCATACTCCATCTTACACCTTATAATCTTTAGATTACCAATCGGGATCCTATCTTCTTCTGTCGTTGTCAGTTAATCAAAGCTGTTTGCAAAAGAGCTGTATATGGCTCTTATCAGCGCAACATATTCTAAAACGATGATATCTTAAACAGTTTTAAATTAGGGTGCTTCTACACGGTACAACTAGCTGGAGCGGGCAACAACGCGGGTTACTTGCGTCAGTAGCATTTGTTTTGATACAATGTGCATGATTCTGGTTGGGTTACATGTATGCGTCTTGCTCATTTTAGATTTGATAAAGTTCAGTACCAGGGTGATTGTACAGGTTGCAAGCAGCTGTCTGTACCTGCGCAAGTAACCCGCGCGAGTCGTTGGACCTGCATAGTCCTTTTCGCGAAGCAAATAACCTTTTTTTTTTACGCGGGGAATGCTTTTAACACCATACCCTCTGTTGGGAAAACGTAGGGCATGTGTAAGACTCCCGCAGAACCGGTCTACTCACTAAACCCCGCGATGGCAGTCGGGAGGAGTTCCAGGAACGCATCAGCGGCTTCTGGAGTCCTTCCTACTGTATCCCATGTCCGAGGCACATCCCGCAGTGGCTGTAGTGCCCCCCGAGGCGAGCCTCTTGCTGCCCTACACAGTAAGAGGTGCAACAGCGCCCCGCCTTAGACGACACCCCTCGGCCGCACTGAAATGACACCTATCTCGGGTCGTTTGCAGCGACCACATGGCCCCAAGATATGGTCGCAGCGACCCTTAGGCACCGATTGGGGAGCTAGCGACTTCTGCGCGAAGACTACTTCGAGTGGGATGGGCCACCGCCTGATCCCGCTCTGCGGCCTCCTTCTGGAAAATAACGTTCTCGCAGAAAGAGACCGCTGCTGCCCACCCCTCGTCAACGGGACTCCAGACTCCTACGTAGGGCAGTCCTCCAGCGTGTGCTGGGCGGAGTCCCGGTCAGACCCGCAATGGTGGCATTGTGCCGTGATCCCCCGTCCAATTCAATTCAGGTACTCACCAGGAAGCAACCATGCCCGGTGAGTATCTGAGTCAAAGTGCCTCAACATGCGCAAGCTACTTGCTTTGTGTAGAAGCATCCTTAGTCCAACAGAGCATTTAAGGGGGACCGAAATAGGTCTTGTCATTGGCAAAAGAGGTATAAGACTTAAAATTTAAAGTAAAAAGTATTGTTTGTAAAAAGCGGCGTTCAACAATTTACGAGTACGAGGTGAACAAAAAAGAAAGACATGATTCCTGAGACCTCATTTTAATTAGAATTTTACTGAAAGCGTAAAACACGTCACTTTATTTTCCTACACGAACTTCCTTAGGCGAAAATATTAAAAAACAAGGTTGTGTACCTGTCCGAATCATAAAGCTCGATCGAGGGTAAAAGATGAAGGTATTCGAGGATCGTGAACTACACTCGTAAACTCTGGTAATCTTGAAAGGTGGAGGAGTTTCCTTATGTTTCTCAGCTTTGCGCGTAACTAAAGTTACGCGAGAAAATGGTTTTAAATATGTCAATGTTGCTCACATGCCATTTTCGTTTTGTATCCTTTATTTTGTAAGTTTTGGTGTTAAATAAACCTAGACTTGTGTTCACAATTTAGTTATGAATAGTAGATACCATAAATTTTATAAAAAATAATTTTAAAGCGCCATTTCCATCAAAACATAATGTCATTTTACCTAGTCTAAACATTCATTCAGATATTTTCTTTTAGCGTCGATGTCGCCTAAACACAAACCTACACAGAGCACATACAGAATACAATTCCTCTCGCAACATTGTGGAACATATTGCGATGTAGAATACCTACGAGTACGACGGAAATAACTTCACGCTGTATAACTGAAACACGCATCGCGTTTCGCTAATAATTGCTTTTCGATGTTAGTGCAATATTTTTAATGGCAGTCATTCCACTAATGGAAGATATACATTTTCTGGAACTGATAACAATTATTTTAGTGGTAAGAACGATCCAAGATAAAGGTAAATAGGTCGATGAACTCAATATAAACTCTGCGGGTGCACACGTCCTTTTATAAAATAGACTTC
Organism: Arctia plantaginis; assembly: GCA_902825455.1. NCBI lineage: Eukaryota > Metazoa > Arthropoda > Insecta > Lepidoptera > Erebidae > Arctia > Arctia plantaginis. The sequence continues at coordinate 15,980,169 of CADEBD010000422.1, forward strand.
AGTATAACGTGAATTATATTATTGTAAAGCGGAGGATAGAGCTTGTTTGATTTTGGGCGTAATATTGTGATGGCAGTGACTACGTATAATGTTTGTGAATACCATAATAGAAATGCAGTGACTTGAGTCGATAATAATCTAATATATAAAATCTCGTGTCACAATGTTTGTTATTGAACTCCTCCGAAACAGCGTGACCCATTTTAATGACTTGTACCAAGTTTACACAAAAAAATCATTAAAATCTCACAAAAAAATCATTAAAGTCTGAGAATAGATTGTAAGCTATTTCTTATACCAGTAGGTGGTAAGTAGACTGCCTCGAATATTTATTTTTAATTTAAATATGTTGGTTAAGTTGATAAAGTACAATAAATTAAGAAAATGACTAGTTAGTGTTTTGTTATTTTATCGGCCATCATCGACCACAGCGCTCCATTCCTCTTTCAGTCTTCGACCCTATCCCCGAATGCTTACAATAAGTTAGTTATTTTTTATTTAACTACCAAAATATTCACTAGAAATAATTTATATGGCAAAAAGCAAAAAACAAGGCACTATGACAATAGACTGTTAAACGAAATGTCCTATTTCATTAACCTTATTCGTTTGGTGAAAAGCATCTCAAAATTTTGTTTAACTCCGGTTTCCTGTAAGGTCACGTTGTCACTCCGATGGCACGGTCAAAATATTAGTTATTTCTGATCGCATGGTTCAACAATCACTGCCTGGCTAAGTAATTCCAATGTCGTAGATATTACTAAAATTTATGGATAGGAAAACTATACTGGATGGCATAAAATAACGATATCTGCTATTTCAAGATGGTGTCCTCCTTTTTGTAATACTGGTCAAACTATGTGTAAAAGTTTACATTGTAACTCAAATTTTGTTGATTCGCTGATTGCGTTGATGCCACTCCGCCATTGATATAGTTAGCTGTGTTGCTAGCTGGTGTGGTCTATTGTTTGGTGAGACAAAGGTCGTTCCAGCTTTTTACTGCATGTCACTTCCGTAAACAGCTCCTGTTAACAAGAGCACTTGGGAATCGCTCGTAATACACATTGGACATTTAACAATAAATAGATTTGATAATGGAATAAAATTGATACGATTAAAGTCCATTCGCATTAAGAAAATAATGAAGTATTGGAGGGGGAGGGGGGGGGGGGATGTAGTCAGGTCACAGTAAAAATTTAAACAGTACAACAATTTATATAATATAAGTTTATCTACCTGAATGTAAATATTTTTTTGAAATAAAACAAAAGTAAAATAATATCACGAAACAGCACGAAAATTCGAGAAAAAAAAGAGAGACTTCATAAAGCTATGCAGGAATAATTTTAAAAATAATACAGGGTGACACGGAACAATAAGTTTTATAACAATAGTCATAAGCTCGAAAATAGGTTATCGCATGATTATCATGTAAACATTTGAAACGAATTTGTATTTCTCAGACTTAGATATTTCTCGTAAGGATTGGAGTCTACTAGAATGATCCTATACGAGTAGAAAAAATACAGGTACGTCTTCGGCGGTTAGTACAGTTCAGTTCGAGCGATAACATCGAAGCAGTCTAAGCGAATAAAAGTGTAACCTAGCGACTTCGGCGATCATTCCGGACTATTATTCAGTATTGTTTGAACGTTCTTAAGTGTGTTAGTAATAAAGTCTCTTTAGTCGTCAGAAGGTTTATTATTTCAAATCAACGAACCCTAACACGTAACAATAACATCATTTTGCTGACGATCTGTGGATCTAAAAAGATTACAAATATGGTTGTTTGGAGAGAAGGAGAACTTGAAATAAATCCTATACCAGCCCGTCTGGCCAGCGTGGTATAGTATGCCAAAACCTTCTTTCTAAGGAGAGGCCTATGTCCAGCAGTGGACTATTATAGACTGTTGATGTGACGTAATGATAGTTGTTTGAATGACCCTCTATATAATTTATCAACCGCTGATAGTGGAAGTCTTTTTTCACAGGAAATTTCAATTCATTAGTTTCCTTTTGTTTAACAATTTTATAAACTGTATTGGACACGTATTCTTAAACCGTTACTATACGGAATAAAAAGTCATTGGCTAGTCAAGTTTACTTAATACCTTTGCTTGGCAATTCTACTTAATACCTTTGACGTGTTCTCAGAGGAATAAACCGTATTCAAGATTTCATAGCGTCATTTTGATGCTATTTATCTCTTCCTAACTTATGATAGCGGATATTTTGATGCTATTTATCTCTTCCTAACTTATGATACTTTAGCGATATAAGTCATTTTTACTCTGAAAGATTTGTCTTATAAGGGCCAAAGTTGACCTTGCAAAAGTTTAGATTATTAAAAATGTAACAACCTGATTGTATTCTAGGGGACGTAGGACGAAATCAACAGGGACTTCCTTTCTCACCAGGGACTTCCTTTCTAGGGTATACCTGGTTCCCCGGCTATTAGTACCCGAGACGGCGTGCGGTTTTAGTCGGTTCGAGTCCGACATGCCACCGACAGGTGGTATCCGAGGGGATTTCCACACGAAAAAAAAATGGGACGTAGGACGCAGAATATTGTTTTATCTGAAGGTTAGGTTACATTCTCAAATACGTGTTGTTTTTTCTGTTTCTCAAGTGAAACATTACACAGGTTTCTGTTAGTTTTAATCTATAACTGCTGATACACAGAAACGTTTTCGCATCTGAGGCTTCTGATATTCCTTACTCTAGTTCTATCGATCTTTTTTACCTTTCTTATTTGTCCACTCTGAAAGCAATTACATAGCCAAAGAGGATTGGCGTTAGGCAGAGGGCCGTTCACAAAAGAAACTAGGCATAACTATGTATTTGTTATGTTTCACATAAGCGACGAATAATATTGCGGCAAGCTCAGAAAAACAATGGCGATGATAATGGTTAGACCTCATCAATATACAATAAAGATTTTAGATATATTAGATTCGTCAGATATACCTCAAAACAATATTGAGCTTCTGTGTGAAAGTATAAAGAAAGTAGGTAGTAAACAACTTACAAACTACATAGAACTTACCCTTGTTAAATTGCTGTCAACAACGTTTTATGTCATTACTTCATCCAGACCCGTTCAAGTTATAAGAAACCTATGATAAGGTCCTTGCTAAGAAAAATATCAGATCCAATTTGTTTGACAATAAGAAGTTCAGCAGAAATCGATAGTCACTTTGTGATGGCAATTTGCGGCCGTCGAGTACCCATTATGAATTCGTAATAAGGCCATCAGCGATCTACCAATTACAATTGACAAAAATATCGCTTTTTATATGTAAAATACTGGTGCTATATGTAACTGTTGTTTACACCATGATTTCACAACTATTAATTCTATTTAACCTTTAAATCCATTGGAACACTACCGTATTTACATACAATTTAATTAATTAATTAAGGTCATAGGAATAGCTGGAATGTTCAGAAATGTTTATGATGTTCTAGATAGATGAAGAAAGAGAGATGGATAGTTAATCTTTATTGCGTACCATGATTAGGAAACATACAACGTAGATGACAGATGTACAAACAAAAAACATACGTGTTCTGTACACTGGGCAGTCGTATAGCAGTCTGCGATTTCTTACAGGCAACCTTGAGATGAACTATAGTATATGGTAATATGTAACCTTCCTCCGAGTCTTTTTTTCAAACTAGCTTGGGGTCGGCTTTAAGTCTACTAGGATACGGCTGAACTTCAATGTTTTACGCGGAGCAACTGCCATTAGATCTCCACAACCCAAGTACTAGGCGATATCGAAGTTCTGTAGATAGACTGTTGTCGGACTTTTTAGGGGTCCAACTACCCGTAACGATTGCCACAGATGTTTGTATGGTAACCAGGACTTTCGGGAATATGGATATATACTAAGGTGGGCACTGAAAATCAATACTGAGATTAAATTAATCGATTAGAAATCGATTAGATCAATACTGATAGAGGGTCCACCTATTTTCAGAAAAAAACTTACTTGATTTTTAGTTTCTTTGTCATTTGTATGTTAATGTATTTAGCTTTTGTTGTATTTGTATGCTGTGCTTTGTGAAATAAATTCTATTCTATTCTATTCTATTCTATTCTATTCTATTCTATTCTATTCTACTCTACTCTACTCTACTCTACTCTACTCTACTCTACTCTACTCTACTCTACTCTACTCTATTCCATTCCATTCCATTCCATTCCATTCCATTCCATTCCATTCCATTCCATTCCATTCCATTCCATTCCATTCCATTCCATTCCATTCCATTCCATTCCATTCCATTCCATTCCATTCCATTCCATTCCATTCCATTCCATTCCATTCCATTCCATTCCATTCCATTCCATTCCATTCCATTCCATTCCATTCCATTCCATTCCATTCCATTCCATTCCATTCCATTCCATTCCATTCCATTCCATTCCATTCCATTCCATTCCATTCCATTCCTTTCCATTCCATTCCATTCCATTCCATTCCATTCCATTCCATTCCATTCCATTCCATTCCATTCCATTCCATTCCATTCCATTCCATTCCATTCCATTCCATTCCATTCCATTCCATTCCATTCCATTCCATTCCATTCCATTCCATTCCATTCCATTCCATTCCATTCCATTCCATTCTATTCTATTCTATTCTATTCTATTCTATTCTATTCTATTCTATTCTATTCTATTCTATTCCATTCCATTCCATTCCATTCTATTCCATTTCATTTCATTTCATTTCATTCCATTTAATTCTATTCCATTCCATTTCATTCCATTGTATTCCATTCCATTCCATTACATTATATGCCATTCCATTCCATTCCATTATATTCTATTCTATTATATTCTTCTATTAGCTAATCTTGGTGCAGGGAATAGCAGGCGGTTAATTTGCCGCAGTAATTGCAACCGCATTTATCTTTTGAGTCTCGATGTGGGTTATACCTTCTCCACAGAATCCACCTCGTGATATTTTATAAAAGAAGTTGAGTTACGTTTCTACTCTAATAATATGTTAAACTGCTGCAATTTTCTCTGTGAACTTTTAAATATAAATTTTCAGTAATAGTTTTTCTCTTAATAATTTCCATTTAGTTTTTAAACATTGGAAAATAGTCGTTTTAGAGGCTAAAAACATAGCTCTGATAATGATGTTGGAAATAAACTTAGTATTTTGCAATAAAAATAACTTAGACTAAACATGCATACATGCATATAACAAAACTGGGATATGAAATTAATTATTTCAATCAATAATTTAAAGTCATTACTATTAGTAGCAACTACTTTAAATTATTCACTGTAATAATTGTAACTTTAGAGTTATTAACATAAAGTTAAAACTAATAATAGAGAGATAATAAAGAGATAATATATCTAAACAGATTTAATCACAGGATTTATAACCGCTAAACAATTGTACTTACTAGAAGCTTACCACCATTAGTCCAATGAACCACTAAAGAGACTTCCTCCATACGTTTATATCACCTTCATATACCCATTAACCACTCATGGACAGATCGAACGACCATTAAAAGCACTTTCACGTCGCACTATTGGCCGTGACGCAATTTATTGCGAAAAATTACCTCGTTTACTTTCCGCTTCAGATCGCTTTATATTAAAATTTGAGTGAACGAGCTTTTCGAACAGAAATAGCTTTATCCTGGGGAAATATTCTACGTGCAATGTTGATATAATATTTTTTATGATATAGGGCAAACGAGCAGACGGGTCACCTAAAGGGCAGTGGCTAACAGAGTAACAAGCGCGTTGCCAGCCTTCGAGGTAAGTGTACGCTCTTTTTTGATGGTTTGAAGGCGTAACATACAATAACAATCTTATATATAGCCCTAAGACTCTCTCCGTAGCAGTTTTGTCGGCTTTAAATAAGTTAAAGGAATTAGTGATTCAAAAACATGGGTAAAACATCAATTGAAAACACTTTCTCTTTCAATATTCTGATTCGGATAAATTCAAAATATCTACATTGAGTGGATATTATAGCGAGGCTCAACAAACTCAATGGTCTTTCAAAATTGAAGCACACTCGGCTTCCATAAAAAGTTATTCAATAATGGGTAGCAATATTTTTAGAACGAACCGATAATTTCGATAATTGATTGAGTTTATGCTTTTCACAATCGTAACGAATGTCAAATTAATTAATCAAAAGGCAGATTTTTATTTTCTGACTTTGAACTGTGGGAAATAAATTGGGCATTAATTAAAAGGCTGTTCATTAACTCAAATTGTTTGGTTACCCAATGATGAGTGTGATTGAAACTATATAGGTCACTTTAATTATTTTTCAGCGATAATAATTGAGGATTTTTCGTACATAAGTTGAATGAATCAAAGTAAACAGATTATAGACGCTTAATCCTGTTGCGTATTTTATCTGTTTGAGTCGTTCTATTCGTGATTTAAATATTTATAATCTTTTCAACACAACAATGTAAACATATATTGAAGGTACTTTTTTTTATTAAATTTTACTGGTTTCATTTGCAACACGTAATAAAAATAATTGGCAGCTGTGCCTTCAAAATCAACTTTGAATTAACGTTTGTTCTTTCCAGATTTCAGGTTTATCTGGACGCCACTGAAAATAACAATAAATATAACATTTTACAAATATTAATAAAATACATTATTGAAGAAATACTTTTATTAATGAACTAGCTGGTACCCGCGACTTGGTTCGTGTATAATTTAAAAAACGCTGCCGTAGTAGGTTCGATTCCCGGGCCGGGCAAAAATTTTATACGGTTTTTCTGAGAGGATAAATAGCGTAAGTTACTCCTTATATCGTCAAAAACCTGGTAGTTAAATATCATCAAAATCGGTCCAGCCGTTTAGAAGATTACCCGGAACAAACAGACATACAGACAAAAAAAAAACTGGTTTTTAGGCATATGTGTCGTGCAAATAACCACACGGTTATTTGCACGACACATATGCCTAAAATGGGCATGAAAAAAAACCCATTATTTTGACATTACAAACAGACACTTTAATTTTATTGATTTGTATGGATTTTGTGCCAGCTATTATAAAAAAATAAATATAGAATTCCATGAGGTGATTATATTAAAATAAGAAGAAAGTATCGTATGGTAATGCTCTAAATGTAAATTCTCAACTCTACTCCTGTTACAGACAAGATATATTAGACATAATGTGAGTGGCCATTTAGAACAGGCGAGCATTTTCTCTAGTTATTGCATTTCTGAGCCGCCGCAGTGCTGTACTCCCGTCCCAATCGCTCAGTGATCGCATTCGAAGTTAGATTTAAATTCATAGTATTCAGTGGTTACCCTACTTACATATTTTAGTACTGTAATAAAAGTTTTAAATATATTTCAAACGTTGAGATCAGATCAGATCGTTCAAATGATCTGATCCGACCACTTAAATAGGAAATACACACACAAAACACTACTAAAAGACTTGTATAAATATTATTATACAGTAAAATACTACACAACTGACGAATCTGTTCTCCATTACCTCAGTCATGATGTGTTCAGTATTCTCTACTTTTACAATTCCTGTGACATTGTAATCCATATTGACATAGCTAATTTCTTTCTTCTATACGTACATTCCAATTATTAGAACTTTTTTCGCCCAATTGGTGGGAAAAATCTAAATCAAAAAATGAAAACTACACACTCACACTACTATTACTACTACTACTACACACACGGTATTATGTACCAATGTTCATCTATGGTCCACAATAAAGAACATTATTACTACTTTATAGTAGAATATTCGATCTGTTTAAGGGCGATCTCCTTATTGTCCTAAAGCTGTTTGTTCTTTTTCAATAAGAACAACTAAAATTCTTAATTAAATATGAGTTTCAGCCCGCTTCTGAAATGAACTACGTTTATTTTATTCAGATTAATTTCAAAATCCCGGAGTTAACACAGCCCGTACTCCGTTAGAAGCTTTTGAAAACATTTTTAGTGAATTCTTTGTTTAAACTTAAATTATTACTATACCCTCTTGCTCCATAATAATACGACAAAACTTTACTTCGCTTAAAAGGAAAACTACGACAAAACATTATTTACATGCCAAGTGACTAACACGACAGTCTAATTTATGGCAACTGAAAATTAAAGTAATAAGTTTAACTCTTGGTTTAGAGCTTTAACGCGTTTGAAGTAAAATACTACAACGGTACTCTTGAACAGATATACAAAAATGTGTTTCCAAGCACTTCAGTTCAAAATTAGACCCGATGTATTTTACTTTTTCCGCTAGTGTTATTTCTTACGGTCAAAATTTTTGTCAAGTATAATGTAACGTAGTTATAGTGGCAATAATGGGTTTTAATAACTTTTAGAAGAATTGCAAATTAGAGACAATCTTAATAAAGTGGCCTGTTGGTCCCCTTGTCTCATTTGATTATCTCATTTCAACCATTACAGGACCTACTGGTACGTGACCCTGACGTCGACAAGGTACTCTAGTCCCAGTCCGGTCTCCCTATCCGACTCTAACGGTATCCCTTTCCCTAGCTCTATTGTTGTCAGGCTATACATAAAAGAAACAAGCTTAAATCATTTTAGCCTGATGTCTATTAGATGGATGGGTGGCCATCTGATAGTAAGTGACTATCGCCGCCCATCTGCAACTCAAGAGTCTTAAGAGAGCGTGTTACTGTACTTTGAGAAGTATAAAGTGGGTTAGGCTCCGGTTACCTCACTCACTCGGTGAAAAGCAACGAAAAATGGCTTAACAGCGATTTTCTGTAATGACGTGGTATCAATCCGGTCGAGACAAATTGTGCCTAAGTTTGGCTTTCCCACGAATCTCTCATGAGGGCACGTAGTAGAACATCATCATCATCAACAGCCATAACAGTCCACTGCTGGACATAGGTCTCTCCTTAAAAAGGCGGTTTTGGCCTACTATACTACGCTGGCCAGACGGGTCGATATAGGGTTTGTTTCAAGTTTTCCTTCTCTTGGCAGTGCTGTTGTCCTGCTTAGAAGTAGAACGCATGCTCCAAACCCGACAGAGAACTCACAAAATGCATAAGAGTTATCAACCTATAAGAGCGATAACACATTATGAACGCATGACGTATGAACATAAATCTGATAAATTTTAAGGATACGACAATAAAATAGAAGTTACTTTTGTTTTAGTGTCGATAGAAGAACAGGATAAAACCAGGACAGTTTTCGAGGGGTGCGTGGTCCGGAACCTCCTTGTGGTGCACCCTGGGCAACGGAGACGGCAGCGCCTCTCTCCCTAGGTGGGGGAGGCGCTGCCGCCTGCGGCCAATTCCGGCCGAGGTGGGAACGGCCCGTCAAGGGCTGTTCGGAGGGCCGCTTTCCGCGTGTCCCTCTGTTTGGCAGAGGGCATAGGGGAGAGCGGGCTGGGGGCGGACGGGTCTACTGCAGCTGGCTCTGTCCAGAGGTGGGGGACACTGGTCTGACGCAGACCACCGTCCGGCCATGTCGTAACCCTGACTGGCAACGGTCAGGAATGACGGCTCTTCGAGGGCTACGAGGAAGGCAACCTCTATAAAAAACCTTGGGGCGGACGGACCCGGTCTGGTGCAGACCCCGTCCGGCCCAGCCGTAATCCTGAATGGACAGGACCGGTGGATCTTCGGATCCGCGAGGACGTAAACCTCTATAAAAAATGCTCTAAGCCCACGTTCTGACGCCTGGCAAGGGGCTGAGTCGCTGGAGGGAGTCCAGTGCCGAAGGCGTCCCCGTCGAAGGACGTTAAACTAACTTTATGACATGGGCCCAAAGATTTTTAAATCTACCCAGGAGGGTACCAGACGCACTGCGTCTGGAGAATCCCTCCCGGAGCCAGACGGCTCCGGCAGCTCCCAAACGTACTCTGGGGGGAGCAACCTCTGTCTAACCTGCCCGTCGCCGAGCAGTAAATCCGGCACCCAAAAAAACGCGGAGGACGCAAAAAAAAACCTGGAGGTAGTGTCGAACACCGACACTGCCTCAGAGATGAGCGAAGCGAGTACCCCGATGGTCTCAGCTGCGGAGCAGCACCAGAAGGGTACTCCAAAGCGCAAAAGGCGCTCGCTTCGCCTTGGCCTGAAGAGGCAATTGGAGTCGGCCTCGAGCGATGAGGCCTCGGCTCCCAAAGTCGGCACAAGCCGCAGAGGCGCTCGCGGCGGAGGCCGACTCCCTAGGGTTGCCCAGGAGCAGAAGAAGGAGCCCCTACGCTCCTACGAAGCTCCCGTGAAGAGGGTCGCGTCCGAGAGGTCGATAGACGTGACCGAGGTGAGGAGCGAGAAGGAGGGTGGCAAAACCGGCAACCCCGTCGACCGGATTGAGGAGGCAATCGGCCAGGCCGATTGCTTGCTTCGGACGTCCGGGTTGGCCGGGGGCCCCCAACAGGAGGCCCTGGTAGCGGTAGTGCGCTCCATAATTGAGGCGGGCAGACTCCTCGTGGCCGAGAGCAAGGCCCACGCTAGGGAGAGAGCCCGCCTCGAGGCGGATCTCGCACAGGCTCGGGCTCACGCTAGTGCCACACCAGCGCCTTCGGCACCGTTGGCGCTGTCCGCCCCGGAGCCGGAGCCGAGCTTAGTCCGACTCATGGCGGAGATGGAGGAGCGGATAATGAGGCGCATCTCCGCTGTAGAGAGCGCAAAGGCGACATATGCGGCCGCTGCCAAGGCGGGCCTAACAGCCCAGCCAGCAGCTAGGGTGGCTGGGCCGTCATCAGCGCCCCCGCCCCAGAAGGCCGGAAAGGGCAAAGGGAGGGGGAAGGCGGCCCCAACCCAAGCCCCAGTCTCGGCCCCGGCTGACACCGCACAGCGCTCGTTGGAGCGGGGCTGGACGGTGGCCGGGGACAACAAAAAGAGGCGGAAGGCCGCCAAAAAAGCGGCCAAGAAGGCGAGGAGGGACGCCGCCGCCGCCGCGAAGGGAGCGCCGAGGAAGCTCCGCGCCCCTCGCTCCTCGGCCGTCGTTATCACTTTGACGGCGGAGGCAGCGGAGAGGGGCGTGGGGTACGCCGAGGTCTTGACGAAAGTCAAGGCCAACGTGGACCTCAAAGCCCTCGAGATTCCGGGCGTCCGGTGTAAAAACACACGGACGGGAGCCCGGCTCCTCGAGGTAGCCGGCGCTACCAGTGGCCCCAAAGCCGATGCCCTAGCGGCTAAGCTGAGGGAGTCACTGGATGCAGCTGACGTCCGAGTGTCCAGGCCCACTAAATGCGCCGAAGTCCGCATCACGGGCCTGGACGACTCTGTCACGGCGGACGAGCTCAGACTCGCCGTGGCGGAGACGGGAAGCTGCCCTCTGGACAGCGTGAAGGCCGGAGCAATACGCTTCGGCCCCGGTGGACAGGGGGCAGCGGTTGTCAGCTGCCCCATCGCGGCGGCCCAGAAGGTCGCCGATGGACGGAGCCTCCTGGTCGGAGGTTTCCTGAGGGCGCAGGCACGGCTCCTGCAGGCCCGACCGGCAAGGTGCTTCAGGTGCCTGTCGGTGGGTCACGTAGGGGTGCACTGCACGGCGGAGGCCACCGTAGGTGACCGATGCTTCCGCTGTGGCCAGCCCGGTCACAAGGCGGGTGGCTGCAACGCTCCGCTGCGTTGCTTTAGGTGCGCAGCGGGGGGCAAGCCTGCCGACCACCGGGTTGGTGGTAAGGCCTGTGCCCTATCGCGACCGAAGCCGGGAGGCCGACCTTCCGCCTCCGAGCCGCTGATCCAGACGGAGAGTGCCGCTGGACAGCCGCAAAGTTCGCTGCGGGATGCGGGGATGGAAGTCCAGTGATGGATCCACATCTCCGCATCCTCCAGGTGAACGTAGGCCACGGTGCCGATGCTCAGGATCTTCTGCTCCAGAGCATGGCACAGTGGTCCATCAACATCGCCGCTATCGCCGAGCCATATGTCCATCGGTTTCTCGGGCCTGCCTGGGAGACCGACTTGGACGGCACGGCGGCCCTAGTGCACGGTACCGCAGCCGGCACTCCACCTCTTGCAGTAGTTGCAAGGGGACGGGGCTGTGTAGCGGCGATAGTTGGAGATATAGCGGTCGTGGCCGCTTATTTCACGCCGAACCGAAACCTAACTGAGTACGAGCAATGGCTCGCTCAGCTGGCCGTCGTCGTCGATGCCTGTCGCCCCCACCCGGTTCTTGTGCTGGGGGGACTTCAACGCCTGGTCGCAGGCTTGGGGTTCCCTGCGCACGAACCCGAGGGGCAGGGCATTGGAGAACTGGGCTGAAAGATTCGGCCTAGTTCTCCTAAACCGGGGGGCCGTGGCCACGTTCGTGACGGCGAGGGGTAGTTCGATCGTGGACATCTCGTTCGCGTGCCCCTCGCTAGCGCGTCGTGTCCAAGGCTGGCGCGTCGTTGTCGGGGAGGAGACAGGTTCGGATCACCGATATATTCGGTTTGACGTCTCCGCCCCTGCAGATGGCGCGCCGGTCAGACCGGCACCACCTGAACCACGTTGGGCGCTCAAGCGCTTAGATCGCGACCTCCTCCTGGAAGCCGCCATCGTACAGGCCTGGGCTCCTGCGCCGGACAGGCCTGTCGACGTCGATGCTGAAGCACAGTGGTTCCGGGAGGCCATGACCCGCGTCTGCGATGCGGCGATGCCTAGGGCTCAGCCCAATACTGCAAGGCGCCAGGTCTACTGGTGGTCGCCGGAGATCGCACGGCTGCGTCAAGCCTGCGTGACCGCGCGCCGCCAGTGGTCCAGGTTCCGCAGGAGGCGTCGCCGCCCCGAAGATGCGGCAGCGAGAGAGGCGGAGCTGTCAGCGGGTTACAGGGTTGCCAAGAGGACCCTTCAGGCAGCGATAAAGCGGGCCAAGAGCGAGGCCCGCCGCGAGATGCTGGAGACACTGGAGCGGGATCCGTGGGGACGCCCCTACCGTATGGTTAGGGGCAAGATGCGCCCATGGGCCCCGCCGCTCACACGGTGTCTTCAGCCAGAGCTGCTTGAGAGGGTCGTTGGCTCCCTGTTCCCAACGCGAGTGGTGGAGCATACTCCGCCACAGATGGCTCCGCCTCCGGCGCTTGAGGCGCCTAACGTGGATGACGACGACGTGCCTGAGGTCACTGGGGTGGAACTAAGGGCGGCGGTGTTACGGCTTAAAGCCAAAAACACCGCCCCGGGACCCGATGGCATTCCTGGCCGAGCGTGGGTCCTGGCCTTAGTCGACGAGGCTCTCGAGCCCCGACTGCGAGGGTTCTTCAGCGCATGCCTCGAGCGGGGCCAGTTTCCAAAATTGTGGAGGACGGGGAAACTGGTCCTCATCCGAAAGGAGGGGCGCCCGGCGGACTCACCGTCCGCCTACCGGCCCATAGTGTTGCTTGACGAGGTGTGCAAGCTCTTTGAAAGAGTGATTGCAAGGCGCCTCGTCAAGCATCTCGTGATGGTTGGGCCGGATCTGGCGGACAACCAGTACGGTTTCCGTCAGGGGCGCTCCACCGTGGATGCGATCATGCGCGTGAAGGCTCTGGCGGAGGAAGCAGTCTCCCGGGGTGAAGTGGTGTTGGCGGTGTCCTTGGACATCGCCAACGCGTTCAACACTATGCCCTGGAGCTGCATCAGGGAGGCGCTCGTGTATCACGAAGTGCCTCTCTACCTCCGCCGCATAGTCGGGGCATATTTGTCGGAGAGAGCCGTCGTCTACCCCAGTAGGACCGGTCTCGGTAGGCGTGAAATGTCGTGCGGTGTTCCGCAGGGGTCGGTGTTAGGGCCACTCTTGTGGAACATCGGCTACGACTGGGTGCTTCGTGGTGCCTTCTTGGATGGTGGTCGCCGTCGTGTGCTACGCGGACGACACACTCGTGACGGCGCGCGGCAAGACGCACCACGAGGCAACCCTGAGGGCCACGGCCGGGGTTGCCCAAGTCGTTGAGCGTATCCGGCGGCTGGGTCTCGAGGTGGCTCTGCACAAGTCCGAGGCCCTGTTCTTCCACGGGCTTCGGAGGAAGCCGCCTGAGGGATCTAGCCTCACGGTAGGAGGCACTCGCATCGGCATCGAGCCCTCGATCAGGTATCTGGGGCTCGTACTCGATGGCCGATGGGACTTCGGATATCATTTCCGAGGTCTGGTCCCTAAGTTGGTTGGGGCAGCGCGTGCGTTGGCGCGGCTGCTGCCCAACATGAAGGGACCCGATGACTCCTGCAGGAGACTCTACTCGGGGGTTGTGCGGTCCATGGCCCTTTACGGGTGCCCGGTATGGGCGGGGGCCCTGAAGGCCAGCAACGTCGCGATACTGCGACGACCGCAGCGAATGCTGGCCATCAGGATCATAAGGGGGTACCGCACGATCTCCTTTGAGGCAGCGAGTCTCCTGGCCGGAACTCCACCGTGGGACCTGGAGGCGAGAGCCCTTGCGGCACTGTATCAGTGGCGCAAGGAGGCGCAGGAGTTGGGTCGATGCCCCGAGATTCGAGAAATCGATGACCGGAAATCCCAACTCCGCCAGGTCATCATAGGGGAGTGGAGGGAACGACTCGGGCAACCGAGCGCTGGGCACGCCGTCATTGCGGCGGTAAGACCCGTTATGGAGGATTGGCTCGAGAGGCGTCACGGGACCCTCTCATACCGATTGACGCAGGTGATCACTGGGAAGGGATGTTTCGGAGATCACCTGTGTCTGATCCGCAAGGAGCCAACGCCTGAGTGCCACCACTGCGATGGCCAGACCGTGGACACGGCTCTCCACACGCTGGCAGAGTGCCCGGCGTGGGTTGAGCAGAGGCGAGACCTCGTGGCGGCCATCGGAGTGGGAGTTCTCTCGCTCGATAGCCTGATTGCGGCTATCGTGCGGAGCGAGAGTGCGTGGAACTCTGCCGTCTCCTTCTGCGAGCAAGTTATGCTCGCGAAGGAGACGGCGGAGCGGGACCGGGAGAGGTTTAGAACTCTCCCGGCCCGCCAGGCCCGGGCACGGGCCAGGCAGCGCAGGTCACTCAGGCGCCGGAGGTCGCAGAACGACCTCCGTCCTCCATAAGCGCAGGCCTGGGGGTGACAGGTGAGGCCATCTGTCACCCTAGCAGAAGCAGGCCGGGGTGGCGGCGAGCGCGTTGCGAAGCGCGCTCGCTTCCAGGGAGCACAGGGAACATGGGGTTCCCACACGGGGCGGGGGTCGTCTACTCGTCTGTAGATGACCCGAGGTATGTCGGGGCACCAGGGCCTTCCTTTCTAGGGTATACCTGGTTCCCCGGCTATTAGTACCCGGCGAAGGCGTGCGGTTTTAGTCGGTTCGTGTCCGACATGCCACCGACAGGTGGTATCCGAGGGGATTTCCGCACGGAAAAAAAAAAAAAAAAAAAAAAAAAAAAAAAAAAAAAGGACAGTTTTCGATACCCCGATGTCTAGTTGTCATTCAAATTTGTTGTTTACAAATTTTTATCTACTTTTGTAGAAATTATTGGATATTGATTAAATTAAGAAACTCTTTAAGCTATGTGTAAAAATAAACATAAACAAAGTACTAATTTATACAAAGGTTAGACGTCCGTTATTAAGTAAATCTTAATGCCGTATAGAAAAAGGTAAAATATAGGAGTACAAAGAAAATGTTTTTGACACCATTGATTCAAACAGCTGTTACACTGGCTAGCTAATCTATTTACATTACTATAAATGCTGAACTTTGAGAGCTAAATCCAAGCTTTGAGCGTTGAAGTCTCGAACGTTAAATGTTCAAGCAATTGACGTTTGCGAGCGCAAAGCTCGAAAGTTTAAAGCTCAAGTCTTGAGATTAAGCTTCGGAGTTGTACCGTTGGAGTTTGCGTCTTTTAATATACCTTATTAGTTAAAATAATGTGTACATGTGGAATTGTAAGTGTAATACAACGAAGCGCATCACCCTTTAACTAAACTTTTTACTTTTATTGTTTTATTTGCTACAGTACAACAAAAAACATTTGCTTTTTTTATTCATAACTTGATATAGTTTAGATATAAAACTATGCTGTCTTCATCATCATCATCAACAGTCTATAACAAGCCACTGCTGGACATAGGCCTCTCCTTAGAAAGGAGGTTTTGGCCTACTGTACCAGGCTGGCCTATACTATCTACCAACCATTAAACATAACTAAAAGTACTAACTTTAACTTTTCTTTCTTTCTCCCGCGGTTTCAGGTAATATAAGAATGTGTGGTCCTTGATGCCGCCAATCAGCTGTTAAAGGGATTTAACTTTGTTCTCCCTGAAGATAAGATAAGGTACCGGAGAGAAAGTCTATACGACTTCTTAGTTTTTATAACGTTGTATAACGCACTCGTGGATACAACTTTACGAGTGATTGTGTTAGAATATTACCAATTCGTAACATTGCTGTCATAACCGGTAATGAGCTTTAGTATACTGAAAATGAAGTTTTATTAGAAATACAACGTAGACATTGTAAAAGCGATTTAATTAATTTACAAAATAATAGATTGGGCTCACCTCGCCTCTTGAAGTTTAATTCATTCATCGACTACGAAGTTATTCGCGTTTGAGGGCGTTTAAATACTTCAGTATTAGATTATTCTCACAAACACCCTGGTGTGCTACCTCAGCAAGCTCTTGCGATTAATTTACTAATTAAATATAATCATATTAGACATCCACACCAGTCGCGAGGCTCTTATCATTAAGATGGCAGAAGTATTGGTTTATAAAGTGTTTTTTTTTTTTAAATTGCACCAAAGCAATGTTGTCAGTATTAAACCGTGTTGTCTTAGCGTTTGTGAGAGTGAAAAAGACAGTTGCACTACATCTTTTGAATACTAATCGCACATCTGTCATATGAATGATTAAGGAATAGAAGAAAATAAATAAGTAAAATTTTTTTTAAGTATGATAAATTCGGAAAACGAGACTTATTAACGTATGCAAGCTTTTGGTTGCCAAACCACAAACAAGATTATTGAATGAGACGTTTAATGGATCTTGGATCTGTCAACCAACCATTTTATTACAAAAATGGTATATTGTATCACACACAGTTTTTTTAGTATTAAATAGATAAATAACTGAATTAATTCTTTTAGTTAAATGCCTTTAATAATAAGAAGTGAAAAGGAAATTTAAAAAAAACGATTTGATTGTTGACATTCAAAAAACCAGTAAAACTATATTTTATGTATTAAAACATAGTTATTTATATTAGCCTTTTTTCTTACGAAAAATTAGCTTTATAGGTTCAGTTTTTGGTACAATTGCTACTTTGAAATTGATCAGATCAGAAACAAGATTTCTGTTTAAAAAATCTCAAAATGTTGTCTTCAGGATTTTATGTATATCTCTTAACTCTTTTACATTACAGTTTTAAGGTTTATACAATAAAAATATTCAACTTTCTTTTTCTTAGTTATTATTGTGCATTAACGTCTCAATTCGTATCGCTAAAAGTTTGTGAAGTTTGTGATCTGCAATTACTGATAACACACAGACCGGCAATGTTTACTCACTTTTCAGATAGGAAAAAACTTTTCTCACTCTCGGAGAAGCTTAATGAGTTTCGGGTCATGTATTGTAGAGTAGGAAATGAAGAACGTGGTCAGCCTACAGGGAAGGATTTTGAACAGTGTTTGTTTGTTTGTTTGTATACTAACCCGGTCTTTGCTGTATCACGAATACTAAATTTTAGGGTATTTTGAAAACTATTTACAATATGTAAATGATTATATGATATTACTTGGCAACGCAGGCAAAAAGATCACCATAAAAATTGTAGAGATTTATGATTATTGATCTGATTAGTTTGTGTTGATGTCTCTAACTCTTAGTAGATCAATATTAAGTGATGATAATCAATCAATCAATATTTAGAGCACCTAGTCAGACATTTCGCCACCACCCAAACATAGACTGGGAGAAAATGCCTCAGGCATTAAGTCAATCATTGTGCATTTTAAAAATGTGCATAAAGTATTAAAATAAAATAAAAAATAAAATAAACCCTAAGCTGAAACGCTAAAATCATCGAGGATGATATTGTATGTACATTTGTGTATGTGTAGCAATTACGCGTAGATGCACAGGCTCGGCCGGAATAGTACTACAACCTTACAGAAAATCGGTGTTAAGCTATTCTTTCGTGAGTAAGGTGTGTTATCGCGTGAGTTAGGTCACCAGTAAATTCTATTCACTTGTGACTCTTTTGTTGCAGGCGTCGATGGGCGGTGGTAGTCTCTTATAATCCAAGCACCCGTCTGCTATAACCTATACTATGAAATAAAATTGTTGTAGGATAGGAGGACTGATCGTTGTACGTGAGTTAGGCGTAGGAAGAATGGGTTCTTGGATCCATTGTATACTGTTACCAAAAATAGAAGACACCCAAAATAATAATAACAATTTAAACGTAAAAAGGAGTAAAAAGGCTCTAATGCAGAAAAGCTTTTTATGTATAGCACCTCATAGTTATAACAAGCTGCCCTGCTTTATAAGGCCCAAAAATTCAGAATTATTAAAGAGGCGTCTGCAGGTAATCCTTATACCCAAAATTTATTACTCTCTTAGACGAGAAGTAGTTTACATCTAGTTTTATTAAACATACATATTATCACAAAATGCTATTATTTTTGGGACATTTTTGTAGACATTTCATTATTAGGCATACTTTAACATGATAGTTGTTTTATATTTAAAAATAGTACATTTAATTTTTATTAATATCGTATATTTGCGTGGAGTATGGGCTAGAACAACAATTTTAAAGGCATCTAATTTGTACACCCATATTTACAAAACATTCCATGAAGTGACTGAGTATTAAGAATATCAAGTGTCGCCTGTTCATGCCGTGGGTGTCTAAAAAGCCGACTAAGGGAGCGAACTACGCAGGACAACAGCATTGTAAAGAGAAGGAAAACTTGACACAAACCCTTTTTTTTTTTTTTTTTTTTTTTTTTAACCCTATACCAACCTGTCTGGCTAGCATGGTATAGTAGGCCGAAACCTCCTCACCAAGGAGAGGGTTATGTCCAGAAGTGGACTGTTAGAGGCTGTTGATGATGAAAATTTACAAATGATAAAAATGAATAAATAAAGGCAAATATATTGGATATCTCTTACGATGTACGACGAGGACACTATTTATTACGGTAAATTTAAAATATTTTATTAAATAGCAACTCGAGAAAATTATTACATTTTTGGATCATTACTATACCGTTCGGTTGCAAACGTGTTTAATTTTAGTAAAGACTAAAAAATATTTTACACATGACCACAGATTGACACACATGGGGATCGAATCCACAATACTCAGCGCTGTAGAAAGCGGCGTGGCGACCGCTTAAACCACTACACCATCCGTGCAGTCAATGTCAAATTTGTAAGCGAGCTATTACAGTTTACATTTTACCTTATGGTCATACGGTTATTGGATCGAAGTTCCTTATCGTGCGTTACACGCTTTGAGCGGATGGGAGCGAGACCGAAAAATGTGTGACAAGTACCTATTAAAAAGGTCAAGAAACAACTGTTCAGGGCCTCAATTCTGCTATTTTATGTTAACGCCAAGCCACTGTCCTACCACTAACACGCTATTGAGATGCCATCGAGTGGCCATTGGCATCGGTATAAATATCGGTAGTCTACACTAACTCAGTGTCTTTACAGTGGCGATGGAATGGCAGTGGCTCATCAGTGGTGATGTCAAAAAGATTGCCATATTTGGACAAATAAATAAATCATTTCTTCAAAAAAAACGTAGTATATTTTCAAATTATAAGGAAATGATTTATTTATTTATACCGACCGCGATATTTATACCCATGCCAATGGCCACTCAAAGGCATCTCAATAGCGTGTCAGTCGTATGACAGTGACTTGGCGTGAACATAAAATAGCAGAATTGAGGCCCAGATGACTTGCTGACAGATGTTTCTACTCTGTTAACGAATATTTAAATTTTAAATTCAAATAATATTATAGAGTTACTTATTGGTCTGAGGATTGATCTATCGTAATAAATGTATAATTAATTGGTAATTTAAGTTCCTACGTAATTTATAATTAGTTAGCAGTTCTGTATTTTATTGTATTTGTCTTATACTGTGATTGTTGTAATGTAAATTGTTAGTGATTTGCATGTCATGAGTTAAACGGCAAATGTGTTTGATGTTTTGTAATGTATTTACCACCTTTAATTACCACATTTAAGCAAATTGAATTGAATTGTAGACATTTTGCCGACACTTCTTGCTATAGGCACAGTCAGCTATGTATGAACTCATTGCCGTACACAGCTCTTCTCTTTTTTCATTTTATACATACTCGTTTTAAATATACTTCCTCATATATTTTTCAACTTAACTATATTGACTTGATATTTTATAATATAGATTATCATAGCAAACGTCTACCAGAAAGCAAAGCTCCATCCATAGACCCTTCACGCAGTTTTTTTATCTACATAATAACGAAATTGACATAGGTATATAAAAAAAGGTATATTATATGATGTCGATATCGAAATTAAAGTAGGCAATTCGAATAAAATATATTTGAGTTAGTATTCATATTTACTTTATTTAGATTAGTGCCAAATTACTTTGATATCTGGTAGACTATAACTGAGAAAGTAGGTTAGTACCGTTTATTGAACCGGTTATTAAGGGTGCTTCTACAAAATGCAAGTAGCTTTCGCATGTTGAGGAACTTGCGCATTTTATATGCTTTGTAAAAAGTACTAAGCGGGTCCAGTGATTCCAGCATGTGCGTGAAATATTTATTAATTTTACCCTAATACTGAAATGTTTCAATTTTGAAACTAGCAAGACTCATGCATGTAACGCGCGCAAGCAGCATGTACATTATATCGACCAATCGAGCAACTAAGTTGTGAATACTTATCCGCGAATATTTATCCGCTCCAGCTACTTGCAGAAGCACCACAAGATTTCTTTATAGAATATTTTCATGGGAATGTGACCGGATTTCAGACTAAAGGTATTTTTGGAAGTTTTTAAATAATAATATACCTCACACATCTCACACACGGCCGTCTGATCCCAAACCAGGCAGAGCCTGTACTATGGTAACCAGACTGCTGATAAACATACTTATATATTTTTAAATAGATACATTTTATAGATAAATTACACCCAGACACAGAACAAATGACCGTGCTCATCACACAATATTTGTCCTGGGTGGGAATCGAACCCACGACCTCCGGTTTCACAGTCAGGGTCACTAACCACTAAACCAACAGGCCCGTCAAAATAAAAATGCGCCAATGTTAAATACGTTTACGTTTTCGTACGTATGTATTATGTTTTCATAAGTATTATATATTATATGGCAAACGCGTAAGTTTTCTGTTCATAACTCTTTCAAAAGATAGTAATCTAGATATTTTAAAGCAGAGAATTTAATTTCAACTAAAATTGTATTATTGTCATAGTATCAATTAACCGTTAATTAGAAATTATTAATTCCATTGCCTGTATCTATTGTAATTTCAAATAAAAAAAGGCATATTATTTCCCCTAAAAGAAATCATTTATCTTTAGGAATCCCTAAATACTTTTACATCGGAAAAAAGTTAACCTCGCAATCTCAAGTTGTAAATTTAAGGGAGGTATCCAATTGAAACATGAATCGCTCACTAATATAATATTATTTGTTTTCTTCTGAAGTCGTCAATGACGTGGCAGCGCTTTTGTGGTACGATTAAATAACCATCAGACCTTTATCAAATCAGAACATAATATGTTAATATTAAGAGCACAAGGAAGTTTGTTACAATACACCTTTATCTTATAAAAGGCGAATTACTGAAACAGCTATGTGAAGGACGTTCTTTAGAAAGTTTTCCACAAAAGGCAATATTTGTATATTACTTACTTGTTTATAATTTTGACTGCAAGAATGGCGTAGTGGTTGAAGCGGTCACCTCGCCGCTTCCTACTGCGCTGTGTTGTGGGTTCGATCCCCACATAGGACATCACTTTGTGTAATCCACAAATTGTTGTCCTGAGTCTGGGTTTTCTTTGTGTCCGTTTCGTGTATGTTTGTAAAGTCCCCCGCGATACAGGATCATATTCCTAGAGCGGGAGTTGTCTTTAAAAATAATATATATATTCGTAGGTATGTTGTAAATTGAGTCTCCTACAAAACAACTGAAACAAACGTGCCAAATTTATTATGCTGCTGTGCGTGCAAAACTTTAGCAGTCTATCTAGACACATCAATTATTTATAACCTGATTGATTGACAAAATCTACATTAACGAGCGAAGCCGAGGATAAACACTAGTAGGCTATGCTTTAAACCTTTTTTTTTGTGTGCGGAACTCCCTTCGGATACCACCCACCAGTGGGTGATTACTCGTATGTTGGACTTGAACCAGTCAGCCAGGGAACCAGGTATACCCTAGAAAGGAAAGCCCTGGTACCCCGACGTACCTCGGGCCATCTACGGCTTATAGATGACCCCTCCTGTGTGGGAACCCGGATGTTCCGTTCCGTAGCGCGTCGCGCCACCACCCACTCCGGCCTGCTTCTCCTAGAGTGTCAGATTGCCCTGACCTGTCACCCTCAGGCCTGCGCTTATGGAGGTCCGAGGTAAGTATGTATATTTAAAGTATATTATAGCTCCAGAGGTCGGAGCTATAATATACTTTAAACCTAGTGCAATTTTAAATGGCTGAAAATGGAGTAACATGTTTTCAAGTTTGTCGTAACATGAATAAAGGTTGACTTGTAATAGTGGAATAGTAAAGTTTCAAGTGATTGACATTCTGATCAAGACTATAATTAATTTCAACTTTGCGATTATACCGGGCTATGCCATTGTGAGTGAAAAGCTATTTGATAGTTGTTGAAACTTTCATAATTCGAAGTTCAGTTTTGAAGGAGTCCTGTTTAATATGAATAATTACACAGTGTGCAGTATTTGCTTAAGAAAGTTATTATAAGATGGGAAATGTAGTGAATTGGCTTCAATGGTTAACTGACGTCGGAAAAAGTTTGGTATAATTTTTATTTAGAATATTGATTTGTAATTTTATAATGTTTTATATAGTATTACAATATCCAGCAGTTTGATATTATTTATTTGCGAATTAATATGTACAAAAACATGAACAAAACGTTTCGTAATTGTTTGATGTTTATGTCTGGGGCTCATCTCAAAGTAAAGTTGTCAACGGCTCAGACTAAATATTATATTATTAAGGCACTATCGCCTACGCCTATATATGCCTACTACTCTTATAACGTAATGAGTCTGAATATAAGAAAGCTTTTTCTTGCTGAAACAAAGTTCCATCATTTGGCTTTCATCGTGAATTATTACTTTGTGTTGGTTCAGTTCGGGTTACGTTTACTCTACATGATGTATCCATATTTTGTGTGTGTTATCACAAAACAGGATTATTGTTACAAAAACCCCTTTATGTCTTCTTCTTATGACATGCCTTCGGTAAACTCTGTACTCAGCTCAGGTAATCAGCGTTATATATCTTTCTTTACTGTGTTATTTATATTCTCTTTCTTTATTGTTAAGGCCGGCAACGCGTTTGTGACTCCTGAGTTGCAGGCGTTCATGGGCGGCGGTAGTCGCTTTCCATCAGGTGACTCGTCGGCTCGTTTGCCCCCTCTTCCGAAAAAATATAATCAATTATATTTTAAAATCATATCATTCTCCAGGTTTTAAGGTACTTCTTAGGTTAAACTTTCTATTTTAATAAGTAACGTGTTTTTAATTTAAGGAGTATCATGTTTCATAAACAATTGAATTTAGATCATTGTATTCAATAATTTCACAACCGTTTCTTACGTTCTTTATTAGATTTGTATAAAATAATTAAATAAATTTTCTTAAAATAGAAATATTTTAAGAAAATTTATTATTTAATATATTTTATATCATAAAATACAATTTCCTCAAAAAGTGTAAGCTGTGTCCTTAAAATATCATCCTTCTCCATGTCAAATACAGGTTGATGTTATTTTTTATTCATCTACGTTTCTCCTCTATGCGTTTATAAACTACAGATTGGATTCCTGAATATGCAAGAGACTAATGTACTATTAGTGTATAATTCTAAAATCAGGCTTTAGATGGCACTATTCAAGCATAAAAGTTTAAAATTAATTTAATTGCCTTAATCAATCAAAAATAATATTCTTAGTTATATTATAATTGTACATTGTTTAATAAACTTAGGTGACCTGGTGCTTTTGCCCAACCGTAAATAAACTGTCTTTGTTTATTAGCAAATGTCAATGGTCGTAAATATGGTTGAAATTGTATTTAACCAATGACGTACTTCTGTGATTGCTTAAACTTGAAAGATAACTTTCATATTTAATTTATTCAAAATTTTCCAACATTCCTGTTATAACATATAAACATCCACGTCATACGTGTAACAACATACACATGTAACAATTACACAAATTACGTCGAAAGACTTGAATTTGCACTTTTTTTCGGCGTACCCACATTTGTCTTATATTTTATTAGAAGTATTTATTAATTTACTATATAATATCAGTCCAGCTTTATTACAATACGAGCTTAAACAATATTTTATAGATTGAATGTATTTACAAAACGAGATAGTCATGATGATTTGCATAATTATATCGTTCAGTAACAGAATATTTTAAACGGCACAGCGGCTCAAGGGTAATTAAAATGACGTATTATAATAATGTTGCTGCTTTCATATAAAAAAATAGTCAGTCTAAAATGTTTGCTAAAAAATCTCGACGGTTTTAAACATCAGCCAGTATAAATATAATCTATTATGTAACCTTAAACACTAATGGGCTCTTACTTATCTTTAAGTTTCAGGCTTATAAATGTGTATAAATAGTTTTAAAAGCTTTTAGGTATCGAGATCAAGACCTAAAAACTGCATTAAAACTTCTTTTGAACGGTCTAATATTTTAATGAATGTAAATCGAATTAATATCCAGTGTCTACTGGCAATGTAGAGTGCAAATGAAGGTTCTTTCATTTCCAAATCCCAACTAAATTAATTATTTAAATATTGGACGTCGAAGCAAATTGCCGACGAACGCCTCCATTCATTGTCTCTCAATACAGTTTGTGATAAATGAGCTTTTAATTTTGGGCCGTAATGCTTTGTATTAGGAGATATCGATTGTCAGTATTGTTTAAATTATTCTGTGACTTAACTTATAGTTATAATGGATTTGGATTAAAAGGGACCGTAAAGGTGACGTGATCCGTGAAATTTCTAATTTGCATATTGCGATATTTATCCAGATTGTTGAATTTGTGTGTCTTTGATCTTTAAGGATAAAAGCGATCACAATTGAGTCACGCTTCGATAAGTAGTGTTATGAACCGGTATGCGGATGGCTTTTGTCACCACCATTCTTGCGTTATATATTCATTGCTGAGCCTACTACAGTGCCTGTTACATATCAGATCACCGCTTGTATTGTTTTTAAACCTTCTGGATACTGCCAATTGCATCACAGTTCTGGTATCAACTTGAATACAGAATTCAACCTATATTTTTGTTTAAATTTCTGTCCTATTCAGATTACCAGATATTAAATATTGGTGTAGAGCAGTAGATTGTGTTAAACAATTTAAGTGATTTCGAATGTCTTTCAAGTATAAAGCACTCTCGAATGGTTGAGAGAATGTGGAACTAATAATACAACTTAACCCTTACGCCTGAATACACCAGACATCGCGTCAAACAGAGTTTTCCTTTCATACAATTCACATGGTTGTTTTAGGACAGCTTGTTGAAGACACCGGTTACCAACATTTCATAATAATGATCGATTATTATTCTATATTTTTAAACTACTGAAAATTGTACCAATCGAATATCAGTGAACTATAACATCTTTTAATAATGTTTTTACCTTAAATTTACCTAATGGGGTATAAAGTCTACATGAGTGAAAGTATTAAATGTTTTTGAACAATATCAAAAGATTGTGATGTATTGTCACGTAGTGTTATTGTAATAATGTTGTTAAACTCATTATTATCATTATGTTAACGATATCATTATCGATCGATAATATAAAGCATCATATCTCTTCTTAGATTTGATTTTATTAGTAGAGTGCATTTCTACAGCACATATTCTCTTAATTTATTAATTGACAGGAAACTCAACAGCTTACAATGTTTACATTAGACACGGATGATATGATATTAAATTCTTAAGAAAATAATACCTTCATGAAATTCTAGTAAAATGTTTCGATACTGATATTATGAACCTCTATATATTTTCAACTAAATATGTTATGAATTGTAAATGTATTTATGACCCAAACACAACCAAACTTGAAATATTCTTTTCAATTTTATTTCTTGTTTGCTTTGATACATTCGTCTTTGCAAAGAATATATTTACAGAGTCCTTTGGGAGACTTACACTAGGACCCAGAGCCAGCTTACAACTTTTCAAATATTCTATCTAAACTCAGGTAATATATTTTCTAGAGACAGTAAAATTCACGTTTTCACGACAGTATTGTAACAAAGCACTCGTAAAGTAACCTATATAAAAATTGAAAGTTATCTGTAGGTTAATACCAGTACTCATTTCAGGTCACTCAAAATACTCACATGAGCTTTCTATTCACAGTCGTATCGATATAGGAAGGACTGATTATTTCTCGGATTGAGGTCTCCTGTTCAGAATGTAGGCGTAGTGGTCTCATGTAGGCGATATAACATTGTACTCTAAAACCTTTCTAACTACTGTAGTGGTTTGTGTAACAGGCTACTACGCCAAAGGCAGCGGTTTCGATTCCCGCTCAAGTCAAACATTTGTGTGCATAAACATTTAATGTTTGATTTGGCTTGGTGTTTCTATGTATGATATGTATGTATTTATAAAACGTAGTATATGCATTTATATCAGTTGTCTAGTACCTATCTGCTTAGTTTGGGACTAGACGACGTGTATGAATGTGGTAGAATATTATTATTATCACTGAAAGCACTCAAAACCACTCATAATTTAGTCATAACAAAAACTTTCAGATTTACAAACCCTGCCTGTTCATCTTGATCATGTGGGTAACAGTTTAAAAAAGTCAAATTGATTTTGTTGAAGTCGCAATGCTTAGTGGTAGTTTAAATGATCCAGCTCCTACTGACTATGGCCCTCGTGCAACTCTCTCAAATTTCTCCGTATCATTCTGATAGCCATATTTAACTACGTAATCAATTACATATTTTATTTACTTAAAGGATTTTTTTGACTGACTGTTTCGGTGGTACAGTGGTAGCGTATACGACTGCTGTGCTGAGGCCTCGGGTTCGATTCTCGGGTCGGACCAAATGTTTGTACTTATATGATCTGCAAATATTTTTCTTTGTTTAATATGTACGTATTTACAAAAAGAGTTTGAAACTAGATGACGTTGTATATCAGATGTCCGAAATATTATTATA
Source organism: Arctia plantaginis (assembly GCA_902825455.1). Lineage (NCBI taxonomy): Eukaryota > Metazoa > Arthropoda > Insecta > Lepidoptera > Erebidae > Arctia > Arctia plantaginis. Next base: position 16,007,559 of record CADEBD010000422.1, read on the forward strand.
CAATAATATTGACCATAAGATACTTTTGTCTAAATTCTCGCTAACTAACCCATTCAAAATCAGACGTTTTAACCCACCACTGAAACTAATGTATATTTTTACATAATCATATTAAAATCCTCTCACTGATCCCATTATCTATAATAATTAAAACGTTTAATGCGACATTAAGGCTATTCATTACCACACGCTTATGGTGGACTGATTTTAATGAAAACCTTTCACTATCCTGATAATTAATAGATACTGCCGTATTCGTATGCAGTGAAAACAAGCAAATGTACATTGTATACGAGTTGATTACTTATTTATTTTATTTTTTCTGTGTTTGGGATGATTACAGCTAGCATTTTAAAAACATAAGACACAATACATGAACATCTGATGGCCATTTAGAAAAATCCGCGATAAGAAATACACGAGTAATATTAAATTGGAAGTCAGTAAACCAACACAAAGCCAGCACCCGTAGTCAATCAAAAAAAAATTGAGCTAAAATGGTTTTTAAGTTTAGTAACACTGGTACCATATAGGTCTATTTCATATTGAGATTACCAATCTATTCCTATCAATGAAAAATATAGAAACTTATCATTCATTTACCACGATACATATTGAGATGCCCTAACATAGATCAGTTTAAAACGCTATCGTAGCCATTCCTAGTTGTATAGAGTGAACTACTACTACTACTAAATAGAGTACTACAGTGTGAAAGAATATGTCGAAGACAAATTTGAAATCGAATAGTAAGCTGTTGCATAACTAAATAGACTTACATAATACAAACAAAGAGAATGACATGGATTATATTAAATTTTTGTTTAAATAATTTAATGATTTAATATTAAAGTACCTAATTAAATGTGATAAATATTGCTTGTCAAATGGTAAAAATATAGCTGCACCAAATGTTTATTCTATTACTGATAAAACTATGTTAACACAAATTGTAATAACCTGTATTCGCAATAAACTATTTGAATTTGAATCGTCGATATTATTTCCAACCTTCAATTCTTCGTATTCAAATATTTATTTTATCGGAATTGAAACACAAACGAAGGGCTCAAGTTCATTAGTTCATACACATTTGCATGATGGTCCTGCCTATCTATTAAGTGTAGGTTGTTAGATGCAAATGCATAAGCAACTGAATGATATTCTCATTCAAAAGCACTGATCACTTTATCACTTCTCACTAGTGTGCTGTGAAGCCCATGGAATTGCTTTTTTTTTACAACTCCCGCGCTAGGAATATATCCTGTGTCTACAACATTACAAACAAAAAACACCCAGACTCGGAACAACAATTGGTGAACCCACAACACTCAGCGCAGAAGGAAGCGGCGAGGTGACCGCTTAAACTACTACGCCATTCATGCAGTCAAATTAATCTCACTTACGTTAGAGAAACTGCTCATTAATCAGTATAGTCGTTGATAATTAGGTTTATATTCAATTATCAACAAATTCAGATTTCATCATCATCATCAGCCTATCGTAGTTCACTACTGGACATAGGGTTCTCCTATTGCACGCCACTAAGATCGATTTTCGGTTTCTCGCATTCAGCTCCTGCCAGCCATTTTGCGCAGATCGACAATCCACTTAGCCTGTGGGCGTCCTACACTAAGTTTACCTAGACGCAGCTCCACTTAAGAATTGTTTAACCCCAACGGTTGTCGGTTCTGTGGCTAATATGGCAAGCCTACTGCCACTTCAGCTTCCTAATCCGGTATGTCCGACTAAGTCGATGACCTTGGTTCTCTGCCGGATCACCTCATTCAGATTTATCCCGAGTCAAAGATAGAGAGAATTAAAATAATAATTTTAATGAAAATACAACTAGAGGTCAAAAGTTCTAAAAGCAAAACTGACCTTTCCTGCGACCTGCCTGCTAAATTATTCTTATATCAGTTGCAAAATCTTTAATCTGCAAAGTACGGTGCCATTCATAATTTAAATCTGATTATAATAAATCTTGGAAATATTAAGCAATGTTTTAAAACTTTGAACATTTAAGTAATTATAATTTAAGTAGACGTGTGCGGTGCTGGCTCTATATCTCGGCAACTACTAACTACTAATTCCTCTCATGGTGATGTACTCCTAACATAGCATAACGGGTCATGTACCCATACCTATCTAACATTACTTAGCAGTAGGTACGAATTAGAAACTCTTACAGGGACACAAGCATGGACATCATCATCATCAATAGGTTTTAATAGTTTACTGCTGGACATAGGCCTCTCCTTAGAAAGGATGTTTTGGCCTAATATACCACGCTGGCCAGACGGGTTGGTATTGAGTTTGTTTCAAGTTTTCCTTCTCTTTGCAGTCCTGTTGTCCTGGTGTCATTGGCATCGCCAACATTTGAGTGCCTTTCCAACCCCCATTTCCTTCGGTAACCTCATCACTCGCTAAAATGCAACGAAAGTGTGGCTTAACATCAGTTTTTGTGGGGCTGTGGTATCAGTCCGTTCGAACCGGACCATATCTACCGAAGTGTGGCTACAGTAGGTACGTCTGCACTGGACATGTAAATTATTGCTACTTTTAAATTATATTTATATGATGAAATGACTTGTTTTAGTCACTATGATTTCACTTGAGATTGTGATTTGGTAATTGACAATAATAAATGAAAAATCAAGAAAAATTTAAACAAAATTTTTAGACCTTTCTCTGTCTCAGTCTGGTGCTAGCGTAATAATAATAATAAGTCGCAGTGGTTTTGTAAATTATTCACAGGTGACGTTATATGATTTACAAATCATATAATTTATCAAAGATGAATGTGATTTTATTCCGTCCCTAGTGAAACATGGCTATAGTGCATAGCCATGTTTCGGCAGATATGTGTAAGATATGTTTCGGGTGTAGACTTACAGGCCGAAGTACAAAATGTCATATTCGCAAATTTATTTAGAGAAAGGAAATATAAAATATCTAACCGTTATCAGAGCAATTTTGTCATAGCAATTAGTAATTTTGTCACCAGAGCAGATATTATACAGTTAACTATATTATAAACTAGCTGGTACCCGCGAATTTGAAAAGTACTCCCTTAGCGTGTGTGTAGTACGTTACGCGACTGCAGTCCATGAGGCCTCGGGTTTGATGCCCGGACTGGTCAAAATTTTATAGGGTTTTTCTGAGAGGAAAAATAGCCTAAGTGACTCCTAACATAGACAGCTACATGGTAGTCATTTTTTAGGTCTAGCCGCTTAGGAGATTATAGACAGACAAAAAATATTTAAACTGGTTTTTAGGCATAGAAATCGTGTAAATAACCGTGTGAGCATGAAAAAGGTCTATTATTTTGACATTACAAGCAGATTTTTATATGTAATTATAATACCTATTATACAGTAATGTTCCAATTACATAAGCGTTCATTAATTCTGTATTCATAAATTAAAAATACCAAAAACTATAACATTTCAATGATGACAGCAACATTAAATAAAACCCGGCCAACAGCCAGAGATTTATTGTAAATTATTGTCGTGTCATGTATATAAATTTTCGGGACACAGCTATTTGCGGAAACTGATTTTGTACGCTTAAAATACTTACTCATATAAAATGCTTTATTTGATTGACAGTTAGAATTTTAATGCTTTTTGTAAATTAACAACTAACTATCAGAAAGAAACAAACAGTTTTGACCAACGTAAACACCCTTAATTTAACAGATTCGGAGTCTATTTAAAACGTATAAAAGAGTCATTATCACCCTTTATCCGTTCCTGTAGTAAGAGCCATTCTTTGTCCTACTCATGTACTAAGTACCTACTTAATCCAGAAAGAAACAAATATCATTTAAACACCGTAAGCCCGTCCTTATGAACACAATTTCAAATTTTCAATTTCCAAGTTTCTTTACTAAGCCCTTTTTATAAACTTTGAGAGGACTTAATCCGGCCCCGTCACAAAATCCGTTCGAAGCTAACGTTTCCTACTGAAAAACTTAGAACTCATAATGCTTCATGAAATTGATCTTCATATGGTGAGGAGATTTTTACATTTCATTCATGTGTTATTCTGTTACGAAGTCGAGCCATTTTAACACGGATTTGCAATAAGCTGCTATTGTTAGCTTTTGTACTGTTTACTAAAAAACTGTTGAATGTTACCTTAGCCTAAAAATATAAACTTTTTGCTTTTTTAACACAAGATTGCTGTTCAAAGTCACATTAAGAGTAATTCAGTTCCCTATAAACTGTAAGCAGGGTAAGGTTAAGTACCACAATACAATGAAATTAAATTCAAGGCGAGCCTTTGTGAAGTTTCCTACAAATTTAGAAACATTACTCCATCTTTGATGTTACGAAAACAGCTAGAGGCTTACAAACGGAATATGGTTCAAACATCACGTCCGTTAGACCCAAATACAAATATACAAAGCTCCCACAAAAAATCTTACAAAAGGATATTACCATACAAGTACTTACTCTCTTCATATTTATCTGATTACATTGCATTGCAAGTTGTTAAGAAATTTGTAACGAAGATTGTTTTAAATGTTATTACATTGTAATACAGCTACTATTTTGTTGGTTTACAGGATTATAATAATCTGAAGCAGGTGAATTTTTTTGGGGTGTCACATGTTGTCACGAATACCAAACAGTAAGGTAGTGGTTTGCAATTTTCTTAGGTATACTTACCCTAGAAAGGCAACCTGTAAACCCTTTTAGACTTATAATTTGTAATATTGTTGTCTTTGATTGGCCTGATGCAGACTATTTGGAGTTGCTCTCTCATTCAGAGGCTGGAGATCATTTCAAGTTTGGAAACCACGAAAAGCAAAGCAATGTGTGCTTTCTAAACAGTAGCAAACAAATTGATTTAAGTAACAAGGAACGTTATAGAATGAATAAAGATAATCTTAACTTTAATATATATTCTCACTAAAGACTATTGTTTAAAAGTCCCCGTGTGATATCTAACAGATGGCGCATGTAAAAGTTCAAAAAGTTAAGAGAATTTAAAACAACGTCAAAATCCTTTTAATATTTCTTAAAAACCGAGAAAGTTCTGGAACTTTTAAGTACTTTTTAACCGTGGCGTGGTAGCGTGGATTTTACACAAAAACATAATCAAAGATTTCAGGAATGTGTTTAAGATTTTAGCTCATAATTTTGTTTCACAAGAGAACTGATCCTTTCATAAGTTTATTTCTATGTAAAATGCGGGACCAAATAATTAACACGAAAAATTTACATAATGGTTAATAAGGACAAACAACTAAATTAACAACGATTTCATAAGCGTAAGCTTACGTAAGCTAATAATAAAGTTTTCATTAGCTTACGTAAGTCAGCACATAATCAATTAACTAAATCACCAAAATCAACATAGACATGTTAGAAACTACGTACTCGTATCATAAACTAGCTACAATAATATATACAATATTTGTTTATTGAACAGTGCAATCGTTATTCTTAGAAATGTTTGTGTTTTCGTAACTTATTATTAATCATAGAAAGTAATCATATAGTGTTTACTTCTTTGCGGATGTTCCTTTAGACTGATTCTTTAGATTGATTTCGACTAACATTACACGGTATCATAATAACCCTACAAATGTTGTGTCCCACTTTTTGCTAGAACTTTAACTGACATCGTATTGAACGTCTTTGAACCCTTTAATGAGTATTGCAATGACATTTACAATATTATAACAATAGTAATAATAATTATATATCTCTTTATTGTATATCAAATATAATAAAATCAAAAGTAAAAACGTAGTATAATGCGGCTATCTTCGGCTTATCGCATTGTGGCAATCTTTTACAGGCAACAATGGGATGGAGAGTAACACTGGTAAAATATAAATGGGTAGTTTGGTGTACGTTCAGGACATTTTTAATAATTTTACATATTTAAAAGCAATGTTTATTTGCACCTATGTACCTTTTACATAAAGAGTATTGTTCCCAGAGAAAGAGTTTTTTTTTTTTTTTTTTATTAATTTATCTTTTTAGTGTATGCCGCTGCAATATTATTTGTATGGATATTATATATTATTACTAACCGGCACTTGTATGTATCTTGTATCTTAGAAAATGGGTAAACAAACAAAATATTTTATTTTGTAAATCGTGTACATTACTCTGTTATTCATATCTTGATGCAATAATACTCCAACGGATGTAAAACACATACAAGGGCGTAACTAAACAATAAGTTCAGCGGAAAAAGTATATTATGTAGAACCTAAACTTAGTAACTAAGATAAAAAAAACACGAAAGTGAATAATGTACCTAGATGATGGCAAAAGGAGGTGGTTCATACAATAAATAACTCGTAAGTAAAAGATAATATAGCTTTGTTTCATCTACGGAGAAAAAATATATATTTAGAAAACAATGCTTTCGCTTTATAGGTAATATACTTTCAATCTTTACAAAATGTCTGTAACATATTGAAAACCACACTAATTTATCAGGGATCTTTTATATAAAGACGCTAAAAATAGAAACGGTTTCATAAAGTGGTCTGCAATTCTGAGTATGGGAGAAGGGACTATGTGATTTTTGTAGGCGTAAGTACTTTTTTATTTTGTTATTTACTTTTACATTAAGAGAATTGTACATAAAAGAAACAAATAATAAGTGTAGTTTGGCTGTTTTGTACGAGTAGCTATTATTATTTTATTTTTTTTATACTTACTTACGTACGTACTTATTGTACGGACTGCTACATACAAACAAAAAAAAAGAGGTAGGTATCCCTTAAAGGCGTGCGTGACTCACTTGTTATCCCTTTTTTTTATCTGTGCGAAAATCCTCCAACATAAACACCCACCGGTGTTTATGTTGGACATGAACCGACCAAAAACCACACGTCGTCTCGGGTACCAGTAGCCGGGGAACCAGGTGTACCCCAGGAAGGAAATCCCTGGAACGATCCCAGGCTATCTAAGGGCTGTAGATGACCCCTCGTGTGTGGAAATCACGGTGTTCCTATTCTACAACCTATGGTGCGCGTGCTCTGTCACTGTGACAATCAGTCTGCTTCTGCTATGGTGACAGACTGCCTCACCTGTCGCCCCCAGGCTTGCGCTTGTGGAGGACTTAGGTTGTTCTGCGACTTCCAGCGCCTGAGTCGTCTTCACTTGTGACCCATAAGTTGAAGGTGTCAATGGGTGGCGGTAATTTTACATTCAATCAGACGATAATTTTACTTCTGTTCTATTTGACTTAGAATTGAAATAAATTACTTATATAAGGTTTTGTCTTTTCTGGAGCTTCGAAATGGAGTAAAACGCAGTTTTTGATCCTGAATAAAAATTCTAGTTATCTATTTAATCTACATATAATATGTAGAACATGAAGTTCATAATAATAGTATCATAAATGTCATTTACATAAGATGTAATCGCTATCCCAAGTAAGTTTGGATAATGTTTATGAGCCGTTATTGATAATAATTTGAGGGTATTACTTAGGGAAGTTTTAAACTTCCATTACCATCTATTATGATGTAACGTTTTAAACGTTGTAGATAGACATTTCACAACACATTATTAATTGAGCAATTCATTACTTAATAATCTTATCTATATATTAATACGTGAAGAAAGTTCTTCGTACCCCTTTTAAAGCTAATATGGCGCTCGGAAGAATATCATATTTGGAACAAATGATGAATACATGAAGAAGAAGTGTACAAAGCTATAATTTTCAAACAATATGTGCTATAAAGTTAGAAAATTTGTTACAACGGGTACATAAAGGTATTAATATCCAGTATATATTTAACCTATCATGGTAAAAAATCTCTACAATGCCGGTTAAAGTTAGACTGGACATTAAAGACATTCAAAACGGCCGAAATTCGATCGGCAGGCGATTTATAGTTACTATTAAGTATGCTTTTAAGTGTTTTTAACCCCGTTAATTTAAAACCGCCTTGTTATATTCTCGTCCATGTATTATAAGCATGCTAAGAATCTGTTTTAAAATAATGCTATACTTTTAAACTAATGCATAATTATTAATCCCCATACTTTCGGAAACAGTTTCTAGAAGAATGAACCTTATGCCAACTAGTGTATGCCGACAACGTAAATGACAAATTTTATGATCATCGGATCGGCAGTTACGACGTGTAAAGCCTGACAAACAAATAAAGTTAAATCTTTAAACCTTCAAGAAAAGACCATATTCCCACCTCAATGGCCGGGAACGCATATTCTTTTTGGCGGCATATCTATAGAACTGAAGCGATACTGCATACAAGTTGCAGAGCTCCACGCCCCGTCCTCGAACTACTCGAATCTACAATACGATTACTTGATAAATACGAAGCACCTTATCCTTCCTTTGATGATCCTGTCACACTTTCATATTTATGGTAGGTTTTTTTACTACTACTAAGTAGTCAGCCAAAATTACTTAGTAGTAGTAAAAACAGCTAACCAGTCACTTAACCTGTAAAAACACCTGTTTACAAACACCTAAAAACGCCACTAATGGTCCAAATTATTTGTTACCTACCAGATAAAAAGGACTAGTAATATACTCTAACCTCGATGTTCTGTAAAATGGAGGTACTTGACTAGTCGCTTCGCTTGAATTCAAGTAGAAATATACTTTTAAACTTAAAATTAATGTAGGGAACATTAAGACTTTCGTGTTGTCATCACATTAAATAAATATCATATGCAAATATTATAGAACATGCTATTATGACGATCAAATTGTGAGTTAAGTTCAGCACATAAAACTGTAGATTTATTGTTACAGATGTGTGATGTGTATATATCTACAGACGAGAATTTTCAATAATATTAAGATACATAAGGTGCATTGCTTGACGAACCACAACATTGCAATTCGATCTAAACATTGGATAATTAGGTTTAAGATCTTTATTTCCTCATAAGAATTACAATAATTCACTTACTGAGAAACAATATTCACAAGATAGACATAAAAGAGTGTACAGAAACAAAATTAATTATTAATACCTTAAAGGTAAACAACAAAAGTACGCAACAATAAAGGTAATAACTAAAAGCTACAAAGTGGGCTATAAATAGTATAAAATCAAAAAGTTTATATATCTAAACAACTGTAATACATATTATGTATGCACACATGTATATAGTATGTATGTATATACTATGTAATTACATAAAAATGTAATTGATTTTTTAGAAACGGTCGATCTGTAAGTCCTAACTTAACCTGTTTTCGAGAGATAACCCGTGTCGGAATGGAAGGACAGAGGGAAGTACAACTTACTGTAACAAAAGTTAGTGATCATCATGATTAAACTGAAGTTAAATCATCAATCTATCACCTCTCTCGACTCTACAGCTGATTTACAGTGAATCAAACCGCATCACAAGCAAGAATGAAACAAATTTCGTTTCAAGAATTTTAATTGTTCGACTTTGAATTTCGGCGAACTGGTTTTATTAAACGAATAGTCTAAATTCCTTTAATTTCGTCATTTATCAGTGCAATAAATCTAAAGTCTGAACTTAGCACCATTTTACACATTATCAACTTTAGTAGTTTCTGACCTTTGTGACTTCTGAGTCTCCGTGGACGGCAGTTGACCCCTCTACATCATCATAAATTACAAATTCACGTTTACACTCATAATAATTTGGAATGTGATAAAAACTGTTTTTTGAATTTTTGGTAAATAAATTGCACTATAAGCTTCTGTTTCAAAAATATGGCGAAATTAATGTTACTTTTAGCGAATATATGAAGCAACGCGATGAATATTTCATACACGCTCCATTACATTATTAATTTATTGTCACACTGAAAACGTATTGTATTAAAGTTTTGAGGACATGTATCATAAATTGGGCTTCACACTTTTTGATATCACAACAAGTACATCACTTCTCTTACAGTCACAAAATAAATTAATATGTCTATTATACCAATGTATTTTGGTTCCAGTTAATTTTAGACAGGACAAAATTGAGTAATGTATACTTTATATTAAATCACATTTATACACATAAAAAAACCCGACACTACACTTACTTACAATACACAAAATGTTTGTTATTCATCGAAATATATTTTATCACCTTCAAAGTATGCTATATTTTTTAAACGTTGTTTCTGGAATTGAGTTCAGTTCTCGCTCCGGATTTCGCCTTTATGTCTTCTACCGATTGAAAACAGGTGCCACGAAGTGGTAATTTGGGTTTAGGAAAAGAAAGAAGTCGGCTGGAGCCATATCTGGTGAATATGGTAGTTGCTCTATGGTATTTGTTGAGTGTTTGGTCAAAAATTCGTTCACAATGATGGCCTTGTACGAAGGCGCATTATCGTGGTGCAAAATCCAAGAATTTTCTTACCGCATATCTGGGTCTTTTTTCGTCGAGTTTGCTTTCTTAAATGCCGCATAACGCTCAAATAATATTCTTTATTTACCGTTTGACCTTTCGGCAAGAATTCCGAGTGCACAACACCGCGATAGTCAAAGAAAACAGTCAACATGACTTTGACTTTTGATCGACTTTGGCGTGTTTTTTTCTGTTTCGATTCAGTTGGAAGGCGCCACTCCGAAGCTTGTTGACTAGTTTGCATGTCAAACTCGTAAAACCACGTCTCGTCACCAGAAACAATGCGTTTCATGAATGATGGGTCGGAATTGACTCGTTCTAGCATGTCCTCAGCGACTCTCATGCGTTTGAGTTTTTGGAGAAATTTCAGGTATTTTGGGACTAGCCATACCCAAATGATTAGTTAAAATAGTACGGATCTACTCGTGTAAAGAAAGTATCGCTCTCAAAGTTGAATGAGGATTTTCAGTCACTATTTCCTTCACTTTTGCGATGTTAACTTCAGTTGCAGACGTTGATGGCCTACCAGAGCGAGGCAAATTTTCCATCACATCTCGACCGCTATTGAACGCTTTGTACCACTCATAAGCACGTGTTTTTGATAAAGTCGATTCACCGTAAGCCTTCTGTAACATTTTCAGTGACTCCGAACACGAAATTCTATTGGCGATGCAAAATTTAAGACAAAGTCTTTGTTCGATGTTTTTGTCCATTTTGAAATTCGCAATGCACACTAGATATGATATAACTAAAAACAACACTGTAACAGCACTGTTTAACATAAATAACAGATGCAACTCAAACTCAGCGCCAAAATGGACAACAGTTGTGCCGATCTAACATCAAGAAAAAAAACAAAAAATTGAATATGGAACCATAAACAAATCATCCATTCCCGATACTTTTTTGACTGAACTGTATTGAATATGTATTTATATATATTTGTATAATACATAAATATAGTATAAATATATATAAATATTTATTTGTACTGTTTTTGTGTATTTTTTTAATGTATGTACTTATTTGTTATTATGTATAAGTGTAGTGTATGTCAGGTTTTTTATGTGTGATTTTATATAAAGTAATAACTAATAACCCAAACAGAAACTAATAACTATTTTAGTATTAAAAAATCATGAGCTAGTTAATTCTGTTAGTTGTTTGACCAGATACTGCTTTATTTTTACTTTAATTTTCCAAAGAACGTAAACGTATTTCGTTATTATAAAATGTAATTCGTGATGTCCATTTTAAAATAAAATTGGGCAAGCGTAGGATGTAGGGGACTACCATCGCCCATGGACATTTGCAGTTCAAGAGTCACAAGTACGGTTCTGTGATTGAGTGCCCCCACTCATAAAATAGGAAAGGGAGGTTTTGGGTACTGTTACTTCACTTATTTGGTGAAAAGCTTTGAAAAACGGTTTTATGTGAGGCCCTAGTGTCAGTCTGGTCGAGCCGGCTGATCTCCTACGGTAATGCTATCAGCAGTTACACCATAGTAGATGCTCTTCCTATTTTGATATCAAAATACCGTGTCTGCGGTGGTTCAAGTTATTATCATTATTAAAAGCATGCAGTACTCGTACAACAAGTAGGAAATCAACTTTAGAAAAAAAAGGCAAAAACGAGCCCTAAATTTCTCCCTACACATATTTTATACGCACCCTAAATATATTTCCAGGAACTTTGTAGTATTTATGTATGTTTGCGAGCTCTAAAATGTTCTGAGTCGTACATTATTGTATCAAATACATTAAAAGTTGACTAGTTAAGTAGATGAAGGTAGAAAGAGGGAATATATCTTTGTTATTAATTTGACTACAATGACTTTTTCTCGTAATATAAAGGTTGATTAATATGCATCGAGGTGATCCTCTAACGCACCTCTCAACTTCGACATAATTTTTATTTATGAAGAACCTGTCTGGTCTATCAAGAGCGATATTTAAATTACTTCATTCCTCTCCGTCGCTTCCAGGTATATTATCATCTATAAACATTTATCATCTATATTGCGCTATGATAATAAACTGAACAAAGAGTTTTTTTATGGGCATTCTAATGTCGGTACTCGTAAAACATGTTACCTTTATGTTGATGTTGGGTTTTACCCTGTTTTTTATTTTGGGTTACCACTTAAAAGTAAGCAATTCGTATTCTAAAATCTTTTTTAAGAACATTATATCCAAGATTTAAGAAATATTAGGCAGTTACTGTTTTCGTGGCTTGTAATACCCTAAGATTACAAAGCAGATTTTAATGAAAGCCTAATTTAGAAATATATAATAACTTCTCGTATAATTACGTTGTAGCACTTTTGTGTGGTGCCCTTATTAGGAGGGTTTTACAAATTAAACACTTAGCTAAAAATATATTAGGCGTAATCTTTGTCTAATATATTTGTTTGCAATTATCTATGTAATCCCTTTATATCATCTAAGGAATTTCCATTATCAACTTTCTCGGTTGATGTCTAAACTTAAAGACTCTTAATTGTGTTCATGTTTGTCATTTAATTCTATATACACTGTGCATTTCAATAGCTTCTACGAAATTCAGTAAATCGTCTTACATATAGCATGTCAAAGTTGTAATTGTTTACAAAGTCAAAGCAATGAAAGTTTGAAGTAACATTCTGTGTAATGTCAGCAAACCAAAGGAGAATAACAGCGTAATAAATATTAATGGAATCCATTTCAGAATCTCAAAGTTACAATGTTCGTGTTTACACGTGTGTAAAGGCGCAATATGGTATAAGAAGGTAGGTAAGGTATAAAATAATAATAATAATCTATCACAATTCACCCCGAAGCGTTTTGAGAGATTCACCTGAAAAGATGACTGGGTGTTCTTTGGGTTTCATGTGTTTGTAAAGTCCCGCGCGATACAGGATATATTCCTAATGCGGTAATATATTTTGAACTATCACTAGTTTCTGTCCATTCATTCCCGTTTATTTATACCCAAGTATATATAACATGACTCATGAAGATTCTTATTCCAAATATCTAGGAGTACTATTTGAACAATCTCAAAGAGGTGGTAGTCAATCCTTAGTCTTTTCTATACGAATACTAGTGGTGTGACAACTCACAATTTCAAACCGGTTTAAACCAGTTTGAGCATGAACCGAGTTGAATCGGTTTGCCCGTGGTTTAAACCGGTTGAACCGTTTCATAAGATCACGCTGCACTTCGCGTCGTAGCATCGCGCTCGGGGCTCCTGCTTTACCGATCGAACAAAAGTGATTTATCTACCTACTGATTCTGAACCGAGTCGACACGACACTACACTAAATCTGTATCAATTTACCTACAAGTATAAACTATATTATTATATTCCTACAAAATCGGATACGGTTAGCGCGCGTCGTTTAACAATCGTTTAATACATAAACCGATTTACTTATATATTTTTCTTATTTTCACCAAATGAGAAAATAAAAGCATGGTAATCGTGTTACTTGATTGGGTAGTTTGTTGTATTGCTCTTAGTTCTCAACAAACTACCAATCACTTCATACCGTCTCCGCGTCGGTCGTCAGTTAGTGTAGGTAATGTCAAGTTTTATACCTGTATGCAAAACTCAGTTGCAAACCGTTGGCAAACCGTAAAACGACGGTTTAATTGATCCCGTCGAATCATGTTGCACATTGATTTCGTATGGTGTATATTTTAACAGTTCGGTTTTTCGCACGAATTGTCAAACCGATTCAACTCGGTTTGACAATTTTCCAGACCATCACATCTCTCTCTGTCGTTGGTGGACGCACTTAAATGTTTCTTTCATTATTCCCTTTATAGTGCTTCTGAAGGTAACCTGGCGAGCAATAAATAACGGCTCAAAGGCTAAGCCTCGTAGGTAAGCCTAAAGTAAACATAAAGTAGATTATCCATTCCAAATTGAATTGGTAGGCAGACAATAGATTTACTTTTTTCACTTTAGCTTCAATTATTAGAAATATTTATAGACTTAAATAATTTCTTTGAAATATAAATATGTAAGCAAAAAGTTAATGGTTTTTCTGAAATGTTGAATACAGATAAATTAATTTAAAAACATTAGAATATAATAAAATCTGGTCCGTGCTGTACGAAAGATGAGAGGACTTAGCAGATATGGCATATATTTTGTAGTCCTGATCTCGGCTGATACCATCGATTTCTTTTGTTGCTTTTTAATAAGTTTTAATTTATTAAAGGGAATAGCTTTATATTAAAATATGTCAGTTCCGCCTGCCATTATTGTTACTCGTACTATGAAAAGGATACCCTATTAGTTCATGCAAACATTTGATTGGCCTACAGTGTCATCACAAAAATTAAAATCCAAAAGTTTGCGTATATTTCTGGATCTTCTTTTACTATAAAAGGATCTCTCATACGTATTTCTGCATCGGTTAATTTGTTTTTAATTTAAAAACAATACAAGTGTTTCAATGTTCCGTCCTTAATGCTGCCATAAATATAACGTTCACGCATTTACATACGACGTAACAAGTAATTAATTGATTCGGATCAATTTGGAGAAGAGTAAAATACTAAATGCAAAACATGATTATAAAATTGCAATAATCTAAGTTTAAATTACATTGCTTGGAACGCAGAGAAACAGGGAAGTTGGTCAAATAACTAGTAACGTCATCAGTATTCTTTTTCCTATATTAGAAAGACTCTTTACATTTTAAATTCATTAGACAATGAATATATTTTGTATATACATAAGATTGGCGAAGATAAATAGCTGTTCTTAAAAAATTACTTCCATTCAACTTAGTTCTGAAGTGTGAAAGTTTAAGAAGGCTAAAACTTTGTTAAAGTAGGAGATTAGCCGCAACTGATGTTTGTACTAACACTTCTAATGAATCTATTTTCAGTTTGAATTAACTGTAGTAATTTGCTAAACTATAAGTGAATTTGACGACCGGATGGCATAGTGGTTTTTGTAACGGACTGCTATTCCAAAGGTCGCGGGTTCGATTCCCGCGGGTTCCGACATTTAATGTTTGATTTGGTCTGGGTGTTTCTATGTATAATAGGTATGTATTTACAAAAAAAAAGTATATATATATTTAAATCGGTTGTCTAGTAGCCATAGTACAAGCTTTACTTAGTTTGGGACTTTATGGCGTTGTGTGAATGTAGTAAAATATATTAAATATTATTATTATATATATTATGTAACTACTGTGTGTACTGCATGCTAATTCAATCGTCGATAGCTAAAAGTTTGCGACCGGCTCGATCTATTAGTAGATCCCTCCCCGATGTAGCTTCACTATGCATTCTCTATCGTATATATTATGGAGAGAGCTCCGAGGAATTGTTCGCACTAATACAGGCCGCAACCTTTTGCCATCGTTCCACACGGCAAAATTTTCATCCCCACCACTTGGATAATTGGCACTCCACCACTGTGCGTTTTCAAGACACTTTTTGCCTCGTACTACCAACCTGTGGAATAAGTTATCGGCTGCGGTATTTCCGGACCGATACGACCTTCAAACCTTCCAGAAAAATTGCGTACTCCTTCTTTAAAGGCTGGCAGTTGCAGGCGTTTATGTGCGGCGGTAGTCGCTTTCCTGATGGATGTGGTCCTGATGGGGTGACCCATCTGCTCGTTTGCCCCCTATTCCATAAAAAAAAATCGGCATCATGGCGTAAGATCGTCTTTTAAACAAGTTGTTTTGTTTAATAAAGGTAAAAGGAGACAAATTTAAGTTCATTTTTCTTTTTTTCCCGAAGTGACTTCAACTCAATCTGAGGCTGAATTTAGTCAAGGAGTTTATAATACCTTTTTTCATTTTTACTGTCAGTAGTATGTGTATAAAAAACGCTATTCCTTTAATATCTTATTATAACAAATGAAACATTTTTAATTCAATTAAACATGTATTGTATTAGAAGAATTAAATAAACATAAAACACAATTAAATGAACAATTCAGTATATTTCGCTTACCCCTAAATACGCTTGTTTGCATTTTATCTGCTGCTAGACCGTTCATTTTATCATTATAAATTTTTACAGATACGTTATTAGACCTAACACTTTATACATAGAAAAAATTGTAACCGAAGAATGGAACAATAATTTTTACACGAGCCGCCGCACAAATTAGTTTTTATAATAAAATCAAATGTTACTACTACTTCTAAACTTCAATGAACCTTATTGAAACCACATATGGCTCGTTTTTGTTTAATATACTCTATAAAAGTTTATAATGTAGGTGTGGACAGATAATTCTCGGATTATTGGTTGACAAGTTGACGCGAATGATGCCGTGGAAAGCGAACCCTCGTCATGTCACTTGTCTTCTAGTTTGATGCCTCGACCTGAATCCTCAATGAAATTAGAATCAGCTGGTGCTCTCTTTTAGGTGCGAGTTTAGTTTGCAAAGCTTTTGTAGTGCAGATGCTGAAATGAACTGACATGCATTTGAAGAGAAACAACATGCATTGTGCAACACAATGCATGCCGTTTGCCTTACTTAACTGTAACTTTATGATGTTTTATTTAATGATATTTTTTTTGGAAGAAAGTCCCTAATGATCTTGAATTTTTAACCTTATTTTGCTAGATAAGAGACAACCTATGTCTTTTACTGTATACCTTTCAACGTATACGAAAAACTTCGTGATGATCGAAGGAAAGGTGCAGCGGCGCATAAAATAGTCTTTGGTGTCGTTTTAATTTTACGATGACCACAGAAGCACACTCAGACAGCAGTTTAGTGTGGATATTTAAGATTAACCAATGTATCTTTATAATCGAGTACTATTCCGACCTCTTCGTAGAATGGTTTCCACTGAAGGTCATAAAAATATGTTTTTTTAATGTAAACACTGTTGCGCATTAAATATTTTTATGTGTTTTACATGATTGATAACTTTTCACACACGCAGTATATAGATTGTACAGTCACATATAAGTACACAAATATTGTGTACATGTTTTAATAGAAATATTTTCTTTATTGGTATGAGGTAAACGATCAGTCTTTGATTGACATATTATTTATGTTGTTGTGTTTAGTTGAAAAGTTATAAAAAGTTAAAAATAGAGCCAATAAGATGAAAAATTGATCTAAACTGCTTGTAAAATAAACTATTTAGTTAGACCTCATTTCCTTTAAATATTACAAAGGTGTTCCCAGAGCATTATAGTTTCTTCTTATAGCATCTAAAGTCGCTTTAGAGTTACCCTTAAACAACACACCTTGAATAAATGGCATTAAACAAGGCAGAGAATAATTACGGCTTACCTCTAACACATTTCATTAGTGCCCTCGCTTTAATTATTACCATTTAGTTTAAAAACATTATGTAATTTTAGACTAGGCATTTCATTTCAATTAAAAGCTTGGAGTTAAATTTCGACATTACGAACTAACACTACTACTACTACAAGGAATATCCTTAAAAAAATCTCACGAAACAACATGGTTTACATGAAACTTTGGTCATGTCTTGTAATACAGTTGTCGACAAGGCAAGCGCGTGTATACAACCCACCTTATGGGAAACGATTGCCTTGGCTCAAAAAACTATTGGTGAGACTAATAGTGACTCTATACTCGTACAACAGCAGCAACGAAACAGAATTTAGTCTTGTCTTACCGCGACTTTCTAGCATCTGGTAATAGCTAGGGTCAAAACCTGCGGTGTCAAAAAGGTTTTGACTGATTTCGTGTAAGCCTAGTTAGGTCGCATGTGAGACAAATTTGAAATGAGAAAGTAATTATTTTCAGTCGGAAAAAAAGAATTATCTAACATGAACTGAGATGGCAGTGGCTCAAAGACGAGTGGCGTAGCGTACTATGTCCATCCGGTGGTTATTAGGCCACAGTGGCCTCTCCAAGACATGAGCAGAAACCTGAAATCCTGTGTGTATATTTACTATTTTTTCATTATTACTTATGTTTAAATCCATTTATTTGCAAGAATGTAAACTCGATTTAAGAATGTAGCTTCGAAATGTAATAAAAAAATGTATGAAACCTATAAAATCTATATTGAAGTTGAATAAAGTATAGCATTTAAATTTATAGTTGAAATAGACACTGGAAAAAGCTAACTAGTATCAATTCTTTGAGTAAATAAGTGGGATCTGCTTAATATTCCAGACGGCGTTGCTGCCCTTTGTCTCGTCATTAATGCTCTTTGGTTATAAACTAAATCAATTTTGGTAGCATTGGGATGATATTTTATGAATCCGGAGACAGGTTTTTTAAACACTTCATGAAATATGTGGTTGATATCCTAGGATTTGTTAAATCACGTTTACGGTCCATTGATACTTTTATCGCCATTGTGTTTTTCAAATGATATATTAGAATCGGTTAACAAGAACACAAGTAATAGTCATTCCTGATGTTAATGTTTTAAAAAAAAATCTATTTAAGCAAATCACCAGAACATGGCATTTAGCTCGGAAGGTAGCTCGACCCGTTATCTCCCAAATAACAATATGTAACAGCTGTTCCGGGACACAATGGTCGAGATTTTTGTGGGCAACGTTCAGTTGCGTGAAATAATGGGTTAACATTAAATAAATTCTCGTAAAGTGATTCTGATCCCCTCTGTTGATAAGGCAGGTGCAATTCTCTCATTGAAGTTATGTAAGTACATATGTGTACACAAAAAACACATAAAAGTTGAAATGGTATATTTATAAGCTGGTTGGTTAGATGAGAATTTGAGTGGATCTCCCATTAACATTTGAAAGCAAGTTACGTTTCCTTGTTTAAGAGATAAATGACACTATTGTCTAGTAGCTGCGATGGTAACCCAGTCTACGAGAGAGCATGAATAAAATCCACTTTCACACACATCTTTTAAGTGGCATACTCCATTCATCAATTATCATCAACAGCTAACAGCAACATCAGTAACAGTCCACTGCTGGACATAGGCCTCTCCTTAGAAATGAGGTTTTGGCCTACTATACCACGCTGGCCAGACGGGTTGATATAGGGTTTGTTTCAAGTTCTCACATCAGCAGTATTTAAAAGTCCACTGCTGGACATATACCTTTTCTTCGAAAGGAGGTTTTAGCCTAAAAATAAAATCTTTCTAATGTATAATATAATATAACAATAAAAACCGGACGACCGCATTTGTGGTTTGTGTAACGGACTCCTATTCCAAAGGTCGCGGGTTCGATTCCCGCTCAATTCAAACATTTGTGTGCGTGAACATGTTTGATTTGATCTGAGTTTTTGTATGTATTGACAAAAAAAGTACATATGTATTTATATTAGTTGTATAGTAGCCGAAGTACAAGCTCTGCTTAGTTTGGGACTAGACGGCGTTGTGTGAATGTGGTACAATATTATATTATACTAGCTGACCCGGCAAACGTTATATTGCAAAACAAAAAAAAATTAGGGATGGGTCACCCTTACCATTTAGGGGTATGAAAAATAGATGTTAGCCGATTCTCAGACCTACCCGATGTGAACACAAAATTTTATGAGAATCGGTCAAGCCGTTTCGGAGGAGTACGGGAACGAACATTGTGACACGAGAATTTTATATATAAGATTATTATTAAGAACGCCTAAAATGAAGTCTGATAAAAAGTAGAAGTGTAAGTTATTTCCTACCTTCACATTAAGGCAACTCAGACACGAGTCAAAAATATAATAATATCTGAGCCCATAGCGCGGCCTTTTTTTCTTTCCCATTCTGTACAAATTTCGTAAAAGATCGTTATTAAATGTTCAAATCATACAACAAGTCATATAACAGGCCCACTTTGCTCGCAGGATTCCGTCTTTATCTGACTGTTATTGCACTACGTTGTAATTTTAAATTTGCCAGTCCCTCGTTTGAAGGTACGTAGATGTTGAATTTTATTACGTTATTGGTACGTTCTATCGCTTTGTAGGTTTCCCTTGTTATATTTTTATTATTAAAATGAATAAGGAATTTCTGTCATTTCGATAAGTATAAGATCGTATAATATAATGTTCATATTATTCATAACATTCAAGTTATTATTTTAATTGCTTATTTTATTTACTTTACCTACTTTACTTATTAATTGTTGTGTACTTAATTGATCTTGCATATTGTGGCATGCCGCATGAACCTCAGTGGTTTAAGGTTTGCCTACATTTAATTAATTGTGTAATTATGTAAATAAATTAATAAAAAACATATGTATAGAATATATATAATATACCTCACACATCTAACACACGGCCGTCAGATCCCAAACTAGGCAGAGCCTGTGCTATGTTAACCAGACTTCTGATAAACATACTTATATATTTTTATAAACGTACATATTAAAGATAAGTTACACCCAGACATAGAACAAATGACTGTGCTCAAAGACATCAAATACTTATAACCTATAGTGTAACAATTTCTTATAGGTAAGCACATCATGCACCACTTATTTGTTAACAATATAATATTTTAAACTACATTAATACTAAGACACTAAACATAATGATGGCTTTTATACAAAAAAAATATATATCTGAAAATCAAAGTTACAAAGCCAGAACTATAGCAATATTTCATAGGTAGTAGTTTTTACAAAGGAAATGGATGGTTTTAATTTCCACGGCATACATGATTATCAGCAGTGGTAAATAGAGTCTAACGTATATACATGTGTGTAGCAGTGTAATCACATAATGATATTTGTATGTGGTATCCTAAAAACGCCTTGTTTAACTTATCTGCTACTTATCTTTTGCCAGGCTTTTCAATTCTAACTTTAATTAAAAAAAAAACGATTTAAGAAAAGGAATTACTTTAGGTTCATGAATCTTCCTGCTAAGTATTCAAATGGAGCTCCCTAAAGCGTTTTAAAGTTCTATAGAGGACATTTATATTCTTTAGTGAAAAACAGTTTTCTTAAAAAGTTTTTAAACGAATACTTTCTCGTTCAGTACACCTTGATGTCACATTTGAGAGAAGTTTAATGACACAGTAGATCAAGTTATATGAGGCAACCAATTGCCATTTACTAAATCTGGCAATTAAGTAATCAAATTTTCCATATCCCATTTCCATAATTCAATGTCGATTCTATTTACAATGTGTGAAAATATTCTAGTTGTAAGAGCAGAAAATAAAGGCATGAAGATTCTACAATGTATCAACTTACTGTTGATGGTCGTCAACGTCAACCGATGTTTTTCCCTAGAACTTAACAGTAATAATAACTTTATTTTTATTTTTATTTAAAATACAGGAATTATCCTACTATAGAAAGAGCTATTTTTACTGACTTCAAAAGAAAAGGAGGTTCTCAATGCTCAGGTTGTAATTTTCCAATGTTTGTTACGTCAGAACTCCGACTACAATATTCTACCTTTATAGCCTAAATCTATTCTACAGACACTTGTTAGCATAGGTTATTACGGCAGCATCCTCTAGAGATTGTCCATTATAACGGTCTATCGGGCACGCCTATATCAACCACTACAAATTACGAACTGCTTGAACTAATTCAATCGAGAAAGTACATTAATGATTATTGATTGAATTTCTAATTAAATTGGAGTTTGCGTGTTTTCACAAACAGCCACTTAAAGCAATAGTAGTGTATTTTGGAATACTATTTATAGCTCGTTGCTAAAGTATTTTTTTTAATCATTACTGTTTAACATTTACGCATATTACATTGTTTATATATCTATCTGTTAAGACTCTCTATTTTAAGAATGTGATTAAGTCATGAGCCTATCGCCGTCCACTGCTGATCGAAGACCTCCCCCAAGGAGCGCCAACTATCCCGGTCTTAGACAGTCAACATCCATCCGCTGCCAGCCACTTTTCTCAGAGCTATAAATTAACTTAAAAAAACTTCAAACAGGTCACATAATGGGGATCCCTAGAGGCTGTAATCGAAAAAATATAAATATATATTATTATAATATATTCACACAGTCAAAGGATACAACGCATGTGGTTATTAAAACTGAAAGTTTATATTTAATTCTAAACACTCTTTTACTGCATCAAAGTACCTTTTAACTTAGTTTTATCGTTATTCGAACAAACTTTTTGAAACTCAGCACGATTGTATCTTTCAATTAGGAAACCATCATCCTGACCACTTAGATAAAGTCTTCACTCAACTTCAAATCAGTTTTCACTTGCCTTGGTACATTTACAATTCATGCGAGCATCACATTCACTTAACTTTCTGAAAATAAACCTTGTGTCTACGTGATAGGTATTATTCACTGATTTCTGTCTTAATTCTATCGCCTTAAGGTTTGGGTTTTCAACGCGTGAGTATAATAATGAAATAATGCGATCACTGGGAACATTGAACAAGAAAGTTTTCGGGATAAAAATGATAAGTAACCGTAGTATAGAAGTTTGTATATTTAGGACAAACCTGTGTTAAATTTATGTTCCATTAAATACGAAGTTCTAGCTTATGACATACAAACTAAATGTCTGAACAAAAAGAAATACGAGTATAGTGCCGCATATGCATAACAATGCCATTTTTAATTGCAATAACCTAAAACGACAATACAATGGTATTGTCGTTTTAGGTTATTGCAAAATGTACTTCGTGTTCTGAATAAAAAAATGTATAAAGATATAGTTTTAAGTTTGTAAATGTCCTTATAGTGTCGAATATATTAGGTTTCACTTATAAACGTTATCAAAATTTATTATTCGTTATTATATTTAAATGTCAACGGCTTCTATATATAATACGGCATAAAACACGGCTGTCAAACAGTCACAACAGTCAGATCAATATAAGGCCAGCCTACAAAAAGGGTGAACAAAAGTTATGTAAGAACTCTTTGAGTATAGTCTGCAGTATATGGCTGTTATAACTACATACCTACAATATTTTTGTTGTAATTTTGAATAGCTCAACGTTAACTAAAAATACTTCGGTGAGTTTCATCAAAATGATAGGTAGGTATCAATAACGTGATAAATGGCAACGCTTCACGGCGCTGACATTCCATGGGCAGCGGAGTAATATTAAATTTTACATCCGCAGGCATCAAAATATATCAATTCGAGGATAAATTACAACATTTCACCATCATTTCGTCAGATCGGAAATTATTTGTACAAAATATAATCCAATTTCTCTTAAATATACGTCATCGAGAGTATAAAAGTATTTTATAAGCATAGGATATTAATACACGATGAGATTATAGCGTATAGTTAATATTATGTGGAATAGTCTAGATCTAATCTAGATTCGAATGAGTTTGTTGTTCGAGTTCCATTGATTTGAGTGATTAGTCTAGGTCATTATGAGTGTCACTTCTGAGGTCACAATTGTTATAATAATTAATCTGAAAATGAAACACCTTTTAAGATTTTGTCAAAGTTTGTAGTCGACATAACGTCGGCAAAGTAAATTTGCCACCAGAAAAAAAGGCTAGCCAAGCCTTTTTTTCTGGTGGCCCCGATTTCTGAGCCAGAGCTTGTAAGTTCCCACCAAAGATAATTATGTATCTAATGAGCACGATCTTCGATTGGTCTTTTCGTCGAGCAGGACGAAACACTCAAGGCTTTTATTAAATATTTTCATTTCAAATCGCCACATTCAAAAAGAAATGAGTGGCGATTTGGTCCACTACGGCGATATGGGCCGAATAGACCAATGAAAAGGATGCCTTTAGCGTTTCGGTCCGCGGGCCGAAATGCTCCAATACCCGAAGATATCTCAAGTTATTGTAGAATGACACAACCCTTTAAAAAAATCTTTAAATGGAATTCTTCTTTCCTTTTAACTTTGCCTTTGAATTAATGATATTTGGATAGGTAGAATAAATTGAAAATGTGAATTTAGTGTTGAACGCTGAATTTCCAGAGGTGAATTTGCAGAGCCTCGTACTGTAATATGATCAATTTTTTATATGAATACTAATGTTTTACTATATCTTAAAGTAGCTATGCATTTGACTGTTCACATCGTCATTTAAATTATACAAATGCTGGGTTTATACGTAAAGTTAAATAATAACAGATAAAAAAATGGAACGAATTGAGTCCAATAAATTATATTCATACATGCGATTCAAAATTTGAATTAAAAATGATAAAACAAAGTGTTACTTCAGAGTTCATAACAAGCAATTGCAATATTTATATTTCAAAGGTAATATTCTATTACAATTAAAATTGCGTGAACATCTGTGTTTGGAAATTTTTATTATGTCCAACATTTTATTTTAATAGGGCAACTTGTATTTAATCGTTAGTATAGTCATAAGTCATAAAATATTATGTTAGTCAAATTATCATCATGATCATCATCAACAGCCTATAATAGTCCACTGCTGCACATAAGTTTTTCTTTAGAAAGGAGGTTTTGGCCTACTATACCACGCTGGCCAGACGGGTTGGTATAGGGTTTGTGTCAAGTT
This sequence comes from Arctia plantaginis, assembly GCA_902825455.1. NCBI lineage: Eukaryota > Metazoa > Arthropoda > Insecta > Lepidoptera > Erebidae > Arctia > Arctia plantaginis. The sequence continues at coordinate 16,032,296 of CADEBD010000422.1, forward strand.
TGCCTTATCTTTGGAGTCATGTTGTCCTGCGTAATTTGGGGTATGGGAAATAGGAGCGGTGACACTCTGTATTCTTATGTTAGTCAAATATTCCTGCAAAAATATAAATTCTATTCCAATAAAATAGTAGTAAAAATAAATGATAGCCTTGGACATATTTCAGCTCCATCTAGAGCTCAACAAAGCAGCACTTGTACAGTGTTTTCTTCAACACGGTAAACATATAACATACAAAGAAACAGTCTACACCAAAGGAAAATAGTCATGTTCATGCATACAAATAATATATTGCAATAATCTTGTTTTTTTTATTGAATCCGATCTCTAGTAATCTCGAATGCAATATACAATATGATGCTGCACAAAGCAATAAGTATTGTCGGTCGAGAAATTCATTATTTCGTAGCTGCATTTCAGCACTAAATATGTCCGCAGTGTATTTACTGTTTATGTGAAATCGTTACGTTAGAGCTAATATAATATGAAAAGTACTTGGCATATGGAATTTAATTAGGATAGATGGGGTTTCCCATACAAGAGGGGGTCATCTACCCACCGTAGATGGATCGAGGTACGTCGGGGTACCAGGGATTATTTTAGGGTACACCTGGTTCCTCGGCTATTCGTACACGAGACGGCGTCCGGTTTTTAGTCGGTTCGAGTCCAACATAGCCACCGGTGGGTGGTATCTGTGGGGATTACTACACAGGAAAAAAAACGGGTTTATCCGTGCCTTCCCACACAGTTCTCAAGGCGTGGTGTTAGCATGGGTGACAAGATGTCTTCATATCATATATAAGTTACAACTATTTGTACGTATTAACCTTTCGAAGTCAAGTGGAACGTAATGAGTGAAAAACATAAGTATAGTAATATTTTTTAATACTAATTTTTAAACTTATCAGGATATCCTTCTAATGTTTTTTTGTCTAGAACATAGTCCGTACTATTAAAATCTACTAATCATCTACATAAACTTAATACAGTACTAAAAACATTAAGTAGAAAAAATTACCAGCTTTGGCACAACGAAATAGATAGAGCGTTCTTCACGTGACTTCCATTTATAGGTTTATGTGGATTAGTTCCGGGCTCTAGCGTTCCTACTTCGTGTTCGCTTTATCACCTCTGGCTGCGATACACGACGTTTCTACGTTCTCTGGTTTATGTTTATTAATGTAATAAAGATTAGGTTAGTGAGGGACAGGGTACTGAAGGCAGAAAGAAAGGTTTTATAGGCATTTTTACATTTAGCACATTTTGAGTGGCTTTACGCGGATTCGTCATCCACCTAAGCAAAGCTGGTTATATTTCATGAAATTCTGAAGACGATGTATGTGTGTTGAATTATCTATTTATTTATTTAATGTGGTGGTGTAGTGGTAGCGTATGCGCCTGCTGTGCTAAGGTCTCGGGTTTCGACGCCCAGGTCAGACCAAATGTTTGTATGATCTGCAAATATTTGTTTCAGAGTTTTCTATGTATAATATGTATATATTTACAAAGAGAAGTATTATAATACATTACACAATTACACATACATATTACACATTACAAATATTTCATAACACAAGCTCTGCTTAGTTTGAAACTAGATGGCGTTGTGTAGATACTACCACGTTATACATATTAATACCCCTGTTGCTGGATTAGCATTAGAAAGACAGATAGGATTGTATTAAAGCCAAAATAACAACAAGAAAACTTACAACCAGATATAGTTTACATTTTGTATGTAATAACAATCTGAACACCACATTTTTCATGATCATATTTGAATACATTTCATTATTAAAAGATAAGTGTGTACGCGATAAGTGACGGGATAAATTTAATGCGTAAAAGAACGAGAGTCTTTATTTTCTTACCAATATTTTGATTCAAAAGTTAGCGGCATTGTAAAACTATTTTAATAATAGCTGTATATTTCAATTCTTCTGAAATTATATAAAAAATAATCTTTTAACATTAAGGTCTGTAATGAAAGGTAACTATCTCCAAAATAAACATAAGCAGAGCAGTAGAGTAAGTTTATTGCTTAACTACCATATACGAATCGAAAAATGTTATCGAGCATATTTCAAAGTTCTCCAGCCTTCTCCTCACTAATAGAAAAAAATTACTATCACGTGTTCCGAAGAAAGGAAAAGTACTCTATGTGCTTAAAAAGAGCAAGCAAGGTATATTAACAAATATTTATCTAACTATTTTCAATTCAATCGATTCTAAAAAACAGTTCTCAATTGTGCCACGGCTCTCGCTTGCATACAAGAATGGTGTTGTGTTTCAAATTGTATGTATATTTTCCATTGGAGATGTGTAAAATCAACACCAAGCCGAATGTATTAATGTTGTTATTAATGTTTGTAAAGTTTGCCTTATTGTAGGAGTATAGGAACACGATGCTCCATAAGCCCTTAAATTACAGTACGCAATCCCTTTTGTTTTTAAACTTGATTATTAAGCTTGAAAACAGTATTGCCGACGTCAATGCATTGTAATACTCGTAACTTGTTTTATTTAAGTGATGTTTTTTACAAATAATAAAAGAATTAAAGGCCTTGTTAGAAGAAATCGCAAAACACAACAAATCAAGTTTACAAACATATTATATATATCTAGGTGTGTACATATTTATATTTATAGATAGCATCTTTTCATTAATTGTCACTACTAGGTGAGATGATCATTTACTGTTTATATATTTGTCTTAATATACCAGTCAAGTAGAAAGGTGTTGTAATTTGTTTGTCACTGAAGACACGCTCCCGGCATACAATTAGAACCGATAATTGCTAACGTCTGCGAATGCAATTTACAGACATGTACCGCTCGGAGCAGTCGATTGAAGTACAGATAACTAAAATTATTATTAAATTAAATTAACGTGGTTAAGATAAAAGCTGGAATATTGAGCTAACTATATCTATGAGCAATTGTTTGGTTTTCTCAAAGGTAAACTTAATCTTATTGTAGTATAATAAATATTAAATGACAGAATGCAGAATTATTGTTGTCTGAGATTTTACCCTGTTCATAATTTATACATTTTGTAATTAATTTTAAAATGTCGCCGACTTCAATGAATCTAAATCACGATAAAGATATATAATAGTACAAAAATATTTAATAAAAATAAATAAATGAACTTAAAGTTTTACATATAAATGTTTCAATGATTTGTCATTATTTCCCAAAAGCTTTATCATCCTCAATTATATATTTTACTAAACAGAATATTTAATTAACAGAATAATTAATTATTACAATTCTTGGGCTTGTATTTAATAGCGCAAAAAATGATATTTACCTTTAGGTATGATAATGATTCAAAACAATTTTAAAACATATGATAACGTATTTATTACGATTACACTAATTTCAAATTATTTCTTGAAACGACATTATTAAGCTGGCGATGATTTTCACCCCTTCTATACAACCTTTGCCTCATTATGTCTCTGCCTATTTAAGCTCATTCGCTTGTGGGAAAGTGGAAATTACTTAGTAGATTGCCTGCCTCGATCCTCTCATCGAGCATTCATCAGCTTTGTGGTCTTGAATATATGATATACGGGTATGAAGATCGCTTAGATTATTATAAATTTGTACATATTTTAAAAGTGGTGTATGTCGTTAAACATGTAGGCATGTAATATAAGATTTTACTATTGCGCTTAAATACAGAGTTACTTTTATTCTACAAGGGCTTATATTAGTTTTAAAAACTAAAATTTCCGTCATTATTTTGTCTAAAGAAATATAAAAAAAAGTGATTTTACCCTTTGCATGTGATTAAATTTCATTACGAATACTTTTGTTAAGGACATCAACGAAATCTTCAGAATACAATAACAAAATTAACATATTTCATTCCAACCAATGTCTGTTACAACAATTCACTAGTATTTTATTAAATGCAAAAGTCAAATAAAAACTCTAGCAGCTGCACAAATTTATGAAAGCTTGTTCTTATTCTTGATCGTTAATACTCTCCGGAGTATATGCGACATCGAGAATCAGTTTAAGCAAAACAGTTCATTTCCAGTGACCTATTTTCGTTTTAAGGATAAAAGAGGAACAATATTTTGTGCAGAGTGCAGAATCTTGTAGACTCACCAAACGTACTCCGCTAGATTGCATTCCAAATCGATTTATTAGGTAGCTTATCGATCAATCGATTCATTAGTCTACCTTTACTTGAAATTAGTGCTACGTTACTCAATTTCATCTGAAATAATATTTATGGTGACTTATTGTATTATAAATATCTATTTTTAAGTAGTGAAACTAGTGTTAATTTAATGTGCACTTAAATATTCAAACAGTGAACTGTAGAGTTATTGAAATCAATTTAAGATTAATGAGTAAAGGTTATTAGTTTTCTAGGATATACTGTCGTTAAACTTAAATGGTTTCTGAAGACGGCGTAAAAATAAATTTATCTTTAAATTCGATATTCGAATTCGATATTTTTTAGCAAACATTTCCCTTCAGTCAACGATGTACGCAATGTTGTTCAATTTCAACAGACTAAATTCGTAGCATTTAGACCAGACAAGATAATAGAAATAATTTATTACTTATAGCAAAATCTAATATTCATTTTAAATTTTAACACGTATCGAACACAAAAAAAAACTTATAAAATAAATTGTTATGAGTCTGGGTGTTGTATGTGGCCGTTTCATGAATATTTGTAAAGTCATATACACGAAATATTCTTAGGGCCGGAGTTTTCTTTAAAAAACCAATAATAAAATAAATCCAAAAAAAAAGAAAAATAATTTCCTAGTTGCTAAGTTGCTAAGTAACGCAACAATATGAGTAATTTCAAAAGTATCCAATTCGATTAATTTCATTCATAAAAGTAATTGCCTTCAGAACAAGTGAAGTAAATACTCAATTGGATCATTCAGTAGCACAAGTTCAGAAGACGTTTCAATTACGAAATACACTTCTTATCGCTTATAACACCAACCGCTGATTCTTCAAATTGAATCCTTACACAGTGTCGCATGTGATTTTCACACATGACTAGTGACCTCAACTCGATCGATGTACGTTCTGTTTTACACTCCGTCGAATTGAGTCGGCACCGATGAAAATTGTCACGAAATGCTGTGCTATTTTCACGTGACATCACAAAACTGTTGGGCTCCGGATTATCTAGAAATGTATTCTACTATTTTAAGTGATAAAGGTACTATTCAAAACGAGATGTAAACTTAAGGAAAAATTGTTGGAGATTTTTTAAGTACCTATTGTTTAAATTAGATGTGCCTATAATGTCTGTTTACTTATGAATATATTTTTCTTTGGTGACGGGGTTGAAAATTCCTTCGGATCTCCGGCTCCTTGGGGATACAGGAGCCAGGAGTATATGGTGTTTCCACTAAAAACTACTCTAGGGAGGACCCGGGCCAAATGATTTCATGTCCCCCCCTAGATCGACGCTGCACCTAACTAGGCCCTATCCCAAGGGAAGCCAGAGGCTTTCCCCTGCCTATCAGATTAAAAAAAAAAAAAACCTACTATACAATACATGAATACTTAGCGACAAAAATTTGTCCCTAAGTAAAATATTAAAACGTTTATTAACATTTTATGGTGATATTTTCCAAATAATAATAACAACAAGTGTAAAGACGATAACGTATTCTTTACGTTCCTGTGTCCGACTGGAATAAACCATACAGATCACAACGATTAATTTATATTTAGTTATAAGTAATATTGAATAAATATAGTAATATTTATTTGTAGTAGTAATTTAAAAAAAAAACAAATATTTTTTTTAGTTGGTAGTTACGTGAAAAACAGACAAATAAAAAATTATAATTTTCAAAATGTATTAAGTTATTATTTAGGGAAGCATTTGAAAAAGGGGTCTTGCATTGCCTAATATCTTGTGGGGCACAAGTAACGAAACAGGTATATAAAGCAATTGTGATGATTATAATATTCTTTGAATATTTGTGGTATTAGTCTTAGTGGTAGCGTGGTATTGTAGGCCAAATTCTCCTTTCTAAGGAGAGGCCTATGTCCAGCAGTGGACTGTTAAAGGTTGTTGATGATGATGACTTTTTGAATATTTAAACGCTGGGTGCGTTTGAAAACCATACCAGTTCACAATAAGTTTATCGTAAATTACTATTCGGTATTAAAAAAAATAACTTTAGTTTATTTATTATTCTTCTTTAACTGTACCTACATGTAGGGGTGGTAGCGATACCAATTTTTCTACGGTATATCAAGTCCTGGTAGTATCGATCTGTATTCACACATTATGTTATCTAAACTTGTTGTAGGCGTAAAGGTTAAAAACATATACTTAGGGAAAGTGTAGCAAAATTTTAAGTTCCTTTTGACTCAGCTAAACGTTTCTTAGATGTAATATAAATTGAATAAAAGGCTTTTATATTACTTGTATAACGTAAGTGAGTAGGTCAATTTTATTAAATAGGTGGGTGGCCATGTCTGAATAAATCAAAACGTAAGATATCGGGTTTGCTTTAAAGTGAAAATCTAACACATACAGTTATTAGATTGTATCCCTTATTGCTCTTTTTTCCGTGGTGTCGGTGCCAGTGGGTGGCTAAGTCGGACTCGAACCGACTAAAACCGTACGTTTTCTTGGGTACCAGTGGCCGGGGAACCAGGTGTTATCTAGAAAGGAAATCTCTGTTCGTTATTGCCCTTGCAGGCCAGGCTTTTTTTTTTCTAAACTGGTCAGGATTATCTGTTCTGGTACTAATAAGACCAGCCCACTGCCACTTCAGCTATTTATTTAATATAAATCAGTACATACAATAGAGCGTAAAATAAAAGAAGCACTTAAAATATCATATTCATTAAAAAACATGAATTTCTCATTTATCACATACATAACAGCTCGCAGACTATGCTAAGCCCGCTCGTTGAACCATTGTTTCTTTTTGTGTTTTATACTATATGTATTTGTATTTATACAATCTAGATTCACTTTATTTAACATATTCAATAAAGTGAATCTAAATTGTATAAATACATGTGTGAAACAAACGACGTAAAAAAGTTCAACAAATGGAGTTTACGTTTAATAATTAATACGTTTTTATCTTACTATTTGATCAATTATTACTACTACTACTGTTAACCAAGAAGATGCTTAAAGATGAATGAACAAAGAATGATGTGAATGATGAGAAGGATGAACAGTTGTACAGGCAGGAAAATATGGCAAAACGTAATTTGGTTGATTAAAATATATACATCTAAAAAGGTTAACGGATCTTTCCTCGATTGTATTTTGTATAAAGTTAATAGTGTACTGACTTATAAAGTGTACATTAATGTATTTATACGAGTAATAATAATCAACGCAGAATCAAAACTAGGTTAAAGTAAATGAAAAACATTATTTGATAGCGACATCTTACAACAGCTTTAATTTAAAAAGTAACTAACGTTTCTATTTTCTATAAGTAAACTTATTTCTGTTCGTAACAAAAAATTTTGGAAAGTTTTCGCGATTTTCACACGCATTAAATTAACGAGAAAAAACAATTCAAGCGATGATTTTTTTTCCTACCGAAAACATACGGCAAAGTTGTAAAAAGCGAACAACAAAAAGATAATAAAAATGAAGGAAAAGAGTGTTGATATTTGGGTATTAGATAGATACTAGTATGATTTACAAAATTCACGAGGTCGGCTTTTTCAAAAGCAAGTTAGGCGACCTATTGCAAAATTGTTAATTTGAAAGTTTAGAACGCTGTAAATCCTGTCGCCGAAAATGGGTCTTGATGAAACCAATTGGAATCGGTAGGTTTTAACATTAACTTTAAGTAAGTCAAATTTCAAATAACAATTAATTAAATTTTTATTAACCCTTCAGTTTGCGTCAGATTTCATTGAATTCCAGCCAGAATAAAAAAAACATGTTTTTTGAACCTGTGACACCCCGACGAACGACGAACGGACTAATATCATAAAACCTCTGAGAATTTCACGTTGATAATGTTTGTTCTCATAATACATGAAATTCAGAGCTAAGGAAATTAATCTCCTGTTATCTGTGAAAATATGAACATTAAATTAACTACAATAGATTTAATTAGAGTTATTAATTACAGGGTTTAAATTTAATTACATTAATTTTGAGGGAAGTGGGAGGGGTCCGGGAACAGCTTTTATTAAGACACCGGACCCTTGAGTAACATTACCCAATTTTATTTATTAAGTAACATTACTACTCCACCGCCAACAAATATATGTAATCAATATCCTCTCAGAGAATCATATTAATAATACATTTTTCTATTTACTCCATGTCCCATTTCATTAGTCGGTTATAATTAGCTGTCTATGTTCATAAAACGTGACGTCCGAAAATAGGAAGACAAATATAATGATAATATTTTTATCACAGACAAACGATATAGTGGTAAATTTAGTAAATGCTGTAATTTAGAACTAAAAATCACATGCAGAAATTCAAAATTTCGATGAAGTATTGTTTCTTTTGAAGACATGTAATATATTGTATTGCCTTATATTGGTTTGATTTTAGTAATAAATTAGAAAAATAAATGTGGATCCAAACGAAACATTTGGTCCGACCCGGGAATCGAACCCGAAACCTCAGCACGGCCGTCGAAAACGCTACTGCTGTGCCACCGAGGCAGTCAATTTATTATAATTGAGTCCGGCTTTTGTGAAGTCTTTTTTTTGAGTTTCTTGTTATTCCTATTTTTCGCTCTCGCCAGTGATTAAACAATAAATTCGTTCTTCTAAATTCGTTTTATATTTCTTTAGATTTTTTAAGTCGACTGGTTAGATTTTTGTTATTTATAAACAAAAATCATCCTCACTTTGTATGTAGGGGAATACCTAAAACATATTTAGGGATAAGAAATCTTTGTTAGTTGTACGGAACTCTAAAAAACACTAATTTCGACACTTTTCGCTTTTGAGTTTCAACGCATTCGATTTGTCCACGGATGGCGTAGTGGTTTAAGCGCTCACCTATCCGCTTCCTAATGCGCTGAGTCCTCATAGCACAGCACTGTCTGATCCACAATTTGTTGTTCTGAGTCTGGGTGTTGTTCTTGGTCATGAATAATAATAATATTTTCATACACGGCGGTCTGGTCCCAAACTAGGCAGAGCCTGTACCATGGTAACAAGACTGCTAATAAACATACTTATATATTTCTAAATACATATATAGTCGTATTATAGATAAAGCAGACCCAGACACAGAAAAAATGACCGTGCTTTTCACACAATTATGGTGTGGGGTGTATCCTATAATATATACAAATGTGTGGAGGAACTGGTGTCATGTCCCTCCAACACAAAGGGAGGATCCTCCGACCAGGCGAGGTGATCATGCCTGGCGGGCCGCGGCCCAACGGTTGATGTTGGGAAGTTGTATATATGCTAATCGGCGAGGGAATTCTTTATATCGCGATACAGGATTAGCAATTCTTATTTTAGTAGTTACTCCGTAGTTCGGTGTGTCTTCATTAGATGGCGCTGTAGTATGTTTATGTGGAAGTCGCCACAAATGTTTCCATATATAATGATTGAGTATTTTAAGATATATTCAGTATTGTCTCAACATTCGGTGTTTCAATACCTCTCCAACATCCCGCCTTACATGGCAACCCTGCCGCTAAGTGTACTTACTGCCGCCGTACACTGAGTGGGAATCGAACCCACGACCTCTGGCATAGCGGTCACCAACCACTAGACCAATAGGCCAGCCAAATGTTTCGAAAGTCACAAGAGGCAGGGTATATTTGTAGCGCAGGAGTTGTCTTTTATCAAATAAAGAAAGAAAAGAATAGGCCTGGGAGCCCCAAGATTAACGAAAGAACGTTAACTACTATCATTGAAATCTTTATGACTAGTTAATGGTCTGGAAAAGACTTTGTTAAATCATATGAATTATAACGACTGACACTTGGTAGTCATAGAAATAGGTTTATCACTTACTTAGATCCAGTACGATTCGCGATTGTAGTGTCTACTTTCAAACTGCACAAAAGCAAAAATCGTGAATTGGCACCTAAATCTTCAAACAGAAGAAATTAATTTATATTTATGCGTTTATTTTTGCGTAATAAAAAACCTTTACACAACGTTTATACAATATTAAAGACCCTTCCCATCTATACATATTGCTTATGCATGATACCGCTAGTGAGTACCTACATAACATTGCCCGATTTTTGAACAATATCATAGCTCACAATAACGCTTAGACGTTTATTATTTATTTTTTTTCTTAATGTCTCATCTGATGAAAGCCTCAAGTAGTGTACGTAAGCACTTACCACACAAAGTTAATAAATAACAGTAACTGCGATGTTATTCCTACCATCATCAGTACTCAACTCCACCATCATCGCTTGCACAAAGCACGCAGCATATTACTAAGAGCCACATGTGATCATCCAAGCGGCAATATTTTTCTTAACACCTGATAATAATATCATTATTAAATGCTCCTTCTTAAGGTTAAAATGATACTTATTTAAGAATAGAACGCTTATATGAGTTATTTTTATGTAAAAGTTAGCGGCAACAAATTATCTGATCTTTGCCACCAACCTGACTGACTATGGCCTAAATCAAGAGAAAGTCAAAGTCGATGGCAAAATTTCTTTATTTCATGAAAAATATTCAAATGATTTGAAATCGTCTTTAGTCTTTAATTTTTTTTCAATTACTTGAAATCTTCAAAAAGGAAATTTAGAAATATGGAACACCAAATCTATATATAATTAGCTTTATAGACCCAAAAGTATTACATTTTTTTCACATAACCGTCAATACAAACTATAGCCGGTCGTTGAAACCAGTAGATAGATACATTCAAACGTTTCTATTGCCTCTAACGCCCCTATTATACCGACAAAACCGTGTCTAATAGCCATGTTTTTGGCTCCAGAGATGGGACCAAATAGAAATCAAGAAAGTTGTTTGAATTCGAACTGATGATTGCTATAAAATTGCAAGATCTTATTTCGAAATATAAATAAAAAAAAATTTTTTTCAGACATCTGACACACAACACCATCTAGTTTCAAACTAAGCAGAGCTTGTACTATGAAAGATAGATGGGCTGATACATATGGAAAACCCCAGGAATCGAACCAGAGACCTCAGCAGAGCAGTAGCATATTCTACCACTGCACCACCGAGGCAGTCTATATGTGATTGATAGGCAAGATGATGTTGGTGATTGTTTTTTGAGGTTTGGACTTTTATTTAAATTGAATAGAACTGTTACTGTCCTTATAAATAGGTTATGCCGTAGGTATGGACTGGCTCACTTTACTAAGGCACGATATCTATAAACTTTAGGAAGATTTACTAGTACCGTCGAAATAAAATTCATGTCATGCATTCAATCTGTAATACATTTCATCTGTTAAATGCCTTTAAGGAACTTCTTAAGTATTTCATCTTCAGATTCTATGAGACACTGAAGATCTATACTTAATTTCACTTCCTCGTAAAAGCTTTAATATGGATTGACAGTGAAATATGTCCCATTAGATTTTATCTAACGGCCAATAGGATCCGAGGGTCAGGTCTAATCAGTTACCGTAGATTGATGTATTAAAGGTCTTAGAGTGTCAGTGAGTGTCAATTCAGATCAAACTCGAACACTCTTTATTTCATTTTTTTTTAAATTGTTTGAAATCATCTTTTATGTTGACTCTAAAGTCATAGATCAACACAAACAAAAGCAACAATCTATGTTTTGTCAAATAGTAAGCAAATAAATTAAAAAACTTATATAAAATCTTACTTTACTTATAAAAAACTTATACATATACATTATACATACCTGTGCCTATCTACAACCGCCCGTTTCCAAGAGGTTGAGCCCTATGAGAAGAAAGGGCAAACAAAGTCATGGCCACTCTTTTGCAATTCACAGATAGATACAATGGCATTTTTAAATATACCACAACATTGTTTTGATGTGTGCCAGTATGTCCGTTATTAAGGACTAAAACGTAAAAAGACAAAGAATTTTGATATGTCCTTACCTCTATTTGTGACTTCTTTTAATAGGAAAATCGTTGGGTTGCAATTGTTCGGAAGACAATATCCCTAACTAAAGCAATTCTGTGAAACACGTGCAGTTATAGTTAACTGAAGCAATGCGGTCAAATACTTAATTAAAGTCGGTGTTCACGATATAAACTTTGCTACTCTTATCAATAGCATACATACCTACTTTATTGTTAAGTAGGACGAGGACGCGGTGCAATGATGTAGAGAGAGTTCTTTAAATACAATATAAGAAAAATATTGCTCTTATATTACCTATATGTGTACACATGAAGTTTCTGTTTTCAAGGATATCAGGAACCGATTTATCACGTAACACAACAGTCAACAATAAAGTAAAGACAACAGTTGAAAACAATGCATTGATTTATAGCTTTGTAGCTACGAAGAACTATAAAAGAGTGCAAACTAATTTAGTCGTGAATTTATCTTTGTTCTGTTGGAATAGCGAGGTAAGGGGTCGCCCACCTTTTTATGTACTAATCTTCATTAGAACGCATCTGTTATATAGTAGTTATCGATGCCTGTAAACACGTGCATTACCGCATTTTTAAAGGATAAGTATACGGCCAGGACCCCTTACGTCAAGAGGTGAAACGACATTTTGCTTCGGCGCCAGGTGCTGCACCGCTCAAGTCGGACATTCCCGAAACAGAAAAAGCTTTGCAAAACTGCATGTACATATCCTTAAACTACAACTGGTAGCGTGATAGACATCAGCAACCACTGGCTATAATACAGAGGCAGGGTTCAATTGCCAATTAGTTTTAAAAATAAAATCGTGTCAATTTAATGGTAGGTATGCTACTCACAAAAGTTTTTATTCTAAAAACAGCCGTGTTACTTCTATATTACTCTAAAAAAGCCTTGTAGCAAATTAAAAAAATAAAACAGCACAGGATTTTATAAACATGGTCTAAAATTTTAATGAGCAATTTTAATTATATATTTTTACTACATGCTAATTAGTAACACGGACATGCGATCCATCTAAACGTAAAGGGTTTCGAGGTTACGGACCCTTAAAATGAGGGTTGCCAGATATGACTAACGCTAAGGTATTTTAATGGTCAAGTAGTCTAACATATCATACACGTTAAATGTTTTTTCTCGGCTTATAATGATAAGTACCTTATTTTTCATGTGTTTTCTTCAAATATTATATATTTTACGACTTTTCGTCTGGCTTGTCTTTGAAATGAATGAATTATGCTTACGTTCAAAAGACAAAAAAAAAGGTTTTACAACATAAATAAATTATAATTCGTACAACGTAGAGAGAGAACTAAAATACTACCGTGAAGAGACCCATAAGTACCGTAATGATGAAAAGTAAGAAACAATTTTAAGGAAGTATTTATAAATAGGTACCCACGAGTTTTAACATTTTATGTTATGCTCCAATGCTTAACCAGGCGTGGGTTGTGGGTTTTTTTTAATAATGAAGTTCAATCTTCCGCAATAAAAAGTGGTGTGGATTGAGGCTTTCTCTAGTCTGAGACTTCGATTAGAGTAGATATTTGTTGAACTATTACTAATTAAAATAATTTCACATAATTTTCCTAATGGTTATTGTAGCGTGGCTGTGACTGAAATGTAATTACAGTTATAGGACATGCAAAATGAAATCAAGAGTAAATATTCTACCATGCATTATTGAGTGTATTCCTTATTTATTTCAAAACCTTAGGTTTCAGTCGTGCTTTTTACTCGATGCATTCTGCTGCCGCTGATGATTTAAACGATTCACATGTCAAGGAACACTGTGTGGTTTTAATTGATTCGGGTCCGGCATACCACTTCAGCCTCGCCAGAACCATTTTTTGTTTTGCTTATTAGGACAGCAATTTAGGTTAAAATCCTAATACTTATTTAAAATATATATAGGCACTCCTATAAAGTAGGTTGTACATACGACACATCATCTTTATCTGTACTGAAAGAGTTGAAAAACCTAAACAGATAACTTTTTTAAATTTATTAAAATAGAATAAACATAAATCAAAAGGATTGAGACTCAAAAGGGCTTGAAAAATAATAGTTAAGTTAAACAGGCATAAACTTAAACACATTAACAAATTGCTTTGGCCTACTCAGCCCGTCCGGACAAAGGCTGCCAACTTTTTTCTGTTAGTTTAACCCTCAATAACACTTTGGTTATTTGAGCGTACAATTTTCAAAGGATTTGGTCCGTTCAATACTGAGATAGGGATCGCTGTTTAGATTTGGATTACTACAGAATAAGTAAAGCTACATTCAAGACATTTGAGTAATTTCATTTTTATTTATCATTGGAATAATGGTGAGCAAAAATATTTTTATGCCTACTTGTTAAAGAAATATTAAAATCACTTTAATTTTAATAAAATAAAAATAAATAAGACATACCAGTTGTTAGTTCGATGCTTGATTGTAATCAACCAAAATTATGAGCAAGTTTTTATGAAAAACGAGTCTGTAAGTACACAATGCTTTGGAGAACTCTAATTCAATATTAGTCTAGTATCTAATTCAATATTAGTCTAGTATGCTTAATAAATAATTTATATATGACACTGAATTATACTATTATTAATATAACCTCATCCAAATATTAGTGTTCTTAGTAGCGACTGCAACTTCATAGATGGCAACACTCAACTACCTGGCGACCGAGCTGGGATCTCCGTATAAACATACATTCTAAAGCATTGTTCTCGACGCATTCTTCTACCGCTGGTAATATATACTGTTCAATTCGTGTGATTGATAACTTCACTTACCTTCGGTCTTTTATGTTCCTATATTTATTCTTGAGTCTTCATTAACGGAACTGTTTACTTCCTCTTAAGTACCTAACATATCTAGAAATTTCTTTTGTTTTTCGGTGGGTTTTTTTTACGCTTTTCATAGGAAATACTCGCTTGTATATATTGTCAGCGCATAACACAGTTTAATCTGTTTAACACCGCAACCACATAGTCTCACTTACAGTCTTTATTACTTTCGAAATAGTCACATTCCAGCATCATTTTCTGTGCGCTGTATGTCCATAGGGATAAAATGTTCCATCTAGTAACAATTACTACACTCGAAGAAGCAATAGCAAGAGCATTCCACTTTGACTTCTTCAATCGAATCAGTTGTACCTATTCAAGAATTGTCTCATTTCAATTTCAAAAATAATATTCCTTCTCTACAAAGTTAAAGTTAAGGGATGAAGAATATAGTGTTTTATAATTCAAGAAATTAGGTGGACCTAAATAAATTAACATTCTTTTTTAAATTTAAATATCTCACAAATTTTATACTTTGGTGTATTTGCGTTAAGTTAATAAAAGCCGTTAATATGAAATTCGTGTTGGGTTTCATTTTTATTTGAATAATATTTATTTACAACAAACTAGGTATAAAATTTAGATTTAGTAAAGGTCAACAGGTAAGTTAATAGGAAAACACCGAATTCAACCACTGAACAACAAAACAAGCAGGGTTCTCGATCTCACACTCAACTCGTACGAACGTACTCGCTAGCCTACGAGAAGTGAAATACGTAAAAATTTGTTTGCGGCTCTGTTTTGACCTTCGTCATAGCTTCGATTCAAATTTATCGGAACCCAAGTCGAAGGTCCGGAACAGCCCTATTCAGGATAATTGATTTTCCATACCATCATTTAGCCAAGTGCTCGTTTTAAAGGAAACAACAGGCCCTAAGAAGATATGACAGCAAATTAAGCGTCACCAATTAAGTGACAGTATGAAGGCGGAATACAAAGGCTATATTAAATACATAAAGAAAGAATAACTTAATGTATTTTATACGTATTAAGTGCGTGAAATACACAAACTCAATATAAAACCCAAATTTGAAAGTTATTTTTACCAACTCCCGAAAAGTATTCAGGAAAAAAATAGTTCTGTAATTTTGTATGTTGTCTTCCTTGCAACCGAATTACTGAATCAATGCTTGAGAAAACTATAAGGAAATGTGATTTTGTATTCAAAAATTAGATAGCATAGATATCATCGCTTCGCGTAGGGTTTAGGGTTCGAAGCTAATAAAGAACTTTTAACCACAAATTAATACCATTTTAACCTACCTAACTGCCTT
This sequence comes from Arctia plantaginis, assembly GCA_902825455.1. NCBI lineage: Eukaryota > Metazoa > Arthropoda > Insecta > Lepidoptera > Erebidae > Arctia > Arctia plantaginis. The sequence continues at coordinate 16,048,464 of CADEBD010000422.1, forward strand.
AGCTAGTGTCAGAATCCTAGGCATCGACATCTCGAGCGAAGTCCAGTAAGGTGTGCTGAACAGATTGAGACAGTATTACGCTCCAGCCCATCGCCTCCAACTCTATAAGGCGCAAGTCCAGACGCATATGCAAAACTGTTCTCAGCTCTATGAATGGGCAAATCTGTACCAGCTTCTCCCTCTGGACCGTATCCAAAGAAGAGCGACTCGAATCGTCGATACCCAAAAGATCTCCGACCAGCTTGATGCCTTGGCGTTGCGTAGAGATGTCGCTTCGCTCGGCATTCTCTATCGTATATATCATGGAGAGTGCTCCGAGGAATTGTTCGGACTAATACAAGCCGCAACTTACCGCCATCGTTCCATACGGCACAATATCTCTACCACTTGTATAATTGGCACTGCACCACTGTACGCTTTCGTCTCGCACTATCAACCTGTGGCACAAGTTATCGTCGGCGGTGTTTTCGGACCGATTCGACCTTCAATCCTTTAGGAAAATAGTGTAGGCCTTCCTAAAAGGCCGGCAACACGCTTGTGACGGCGGTAGTCGCTTTCCATCAGGTGACCCGTCTACTCGTTTACCTCTATTCCATAAAAAAATCGAAATTACAAAGGCCTGAAAGAGTTTCTGTCTCTATCGCGACCTTCATCACAGTCAAAGTTACAAGACACCCTTCAAGAAATGTTTTAACTTATTGAAGAGGGTCGCACGCTTCAAATAACACATGGATTACAAAAGTGTCTACCAATGTTTTGTTTTGTCCCAATTGCTTTTCATTTTGTTATGCAAATTAGAACCGACCCATACGACCACCAGTACAAATTATATTAAATATATGGGTTTCATTCTCATTTCGTTTAGAGATAAATACGAGTAACGGAATGGTCCAACGGAGGTGAAATCCTTTATACATACATATATGTCTAATTGTATTAATAACTTGGAATTTATATGTTGTGGCTAGGTCATGGAATTGATCACTTTATGATGTGAGCACCTAAAGCCGTAAAAAAATTTAACGTCCATGTTTGCCCATATCATTAACGTAGGGTATCAATGGTGTAATAAAAAATCAAATTAAACTAGGGCTTTTTTCTAAAATTATGCATTATTATTCGCTTTTAAAACAGTTTGTTTGTTGGCCGCCATACTTCATCATTTAAGCAGATCAGCATTAGCGCGTTTAATAGTAAATAATACGAGTATAATTTAACTATTTTCGTATTCGATCATTAATGATTGACGTATCATGAAGTTTTTTCGTTTCGTTAAACGCTATTTTTTCATTGATCGAGCCAGTCCATATCATGATGTAACCTAAAACACACAAATCACTATATCGCTTGAACACATCATAAAGTAATCAATAAATTCACCACGACATGTGTACATATGTATTCACAAGTGGACTATTAAAGTCTGTTAATGATGATGATAAAGTAGACAACTATCGCCAATAAACGTCTATCTGGGTACAGGTACGGGTACCACAGTTTTCATCATCATTCAACCATTATCATTTTTCAATACACTAACTACAGTTACATTGAAAACAGCTGTGTTTTAAGAAAAGTTATCCTATGTCTGTTTCCATTAACTGCATCACTCACTGCACCAAATCAATCCCATAAATAGCTGTGATCGATTTCAACATCTTGCTTTTGTTCAATATTGGTTCAAGATTTATAAAATAAATGTAAAATTCCGATTGATTTCGGTTCTTGAACCTTATTTAGCTTATGGCAGTTGCTTGTACTTTGCTAGTTCGTTTTCTATCAAGAACTTTTTCGTCTTTAATATTTCTACCCTTTATATGACCACTTTATCATTTGTTAAACTGTAGCGTATTTTACACTGTTCGATTTATGTACATTCGGTTGTTTATTAATAAAGATAGTAAATTTAGAGAAACCTGCATTAAAACTAAAGACATTTTTGTTGGTTTAAAGAAGAGTCTTGAGAGTTGTGGGCAATTTTAAATTCGCAAACTAATAAATTTTGCAAGAGATGGCTAAATTAAATATTATTTAATGTTTCCATAAGTATATTAATATTACTATGTGTGGAAAACAGCCGATAGGAAACCGTTCGTCTGGTGATAGAAAAAGCTGATACCTATTTACATTATACCATATGCTTTTTTATTTTGCTCCTAGTGTGCAACTGGATCTAAGCTGCTCCCTTTAGAATACTAGTTGTGATAATCGGTGTTCTAAAGACACCAGTTTAGTAATGTTGAAATATTTAAATTGAAACTTGACGTGAATACTTTGGTTACTGGAAACCAAAGTATTCACGTTCTAATGTCGTTGGGACTCCAAAATTAATCTCCCCTAAAACCTGTTAAATAATAAATGAAGAGTCTTAATGGTGTCGTATCTATCTATCTCTGTCTTCTTAATAACTATACAAACAATTTTGTGTTTGTTTAGTTTACGCCTATTTACGTCCAAAAAAAGATACGTTTCATTTTGTTGACGGTGAAATATTTTAGACAAATTATTTAAAATTGAACGTCATCTTCATTTTGTCATCTTTCGCATTTCCAAATTACGAAGTAATATTTAGAAAAATTAGTAGAAAGCAGAAACTCAAAATTGAATCACTCTTTTCATCATTTACTGCTAAGAGCATTTTTATTGAATCAGACTGAAATATTTTTTGTTACTAATTCTTAACGTGGGATTTATAAAAAGGTACCTTAGATTTTTTTTATTTTATAAATTATTCTATTCTATTTCAAATGAAACTAACATTAAAATAAAAGCCAGTGATAAAAAGTTTTGTATACAAACTATTACTAACCCAGAATATATTTTAATTTCAGAACCATTTTTGAAACTTGTTCTGTGAAGGACTATAATAAGCTTTTACAGTACTCTTTAAATATTGTTGACTTTCTTAGAAGATACTAAGAGGTCAATATTTATTACTGTCGAGATGAAAGGGAATCACGCTGTTATCTATCACAATCAGAGGGCGCCAGCTTTATCAAGACTTTGAAGGTTATTGAGGACATCTACATTTAGGTCGACTTAGAAAACATTAGTTTAGTCGAAAAATAAGATTAGACTTGGAACAATTATTCACCCTCTTTAGTAGAACTTACACAGAGTTCCGATAAGCCTTTGGCTGATGATATCTATTTGAGTTCTCAAATCTGAGAATTATGAATACCTAGATTTGTATGATTAAAATGTCGGATAATTCGGATTTCGAAGCCACTGAACAGAATATTAGTCCGATAGTTATGACTACCCGTTTCCTGCAGTTTTATTCATATTTACAATCACTGCATTGTTCTTGAAGATAATAGGGTGATGTTACATTGTCTATGACGTTTCTCAGTGAATACACATGAATCTACAAAATTGACTGATAGATTCGGAGAGTAGCACAATTAAATATTCAAACAAAAGACTAAGGAGAAAAAATCTTAAGCTCTGAAATGTAAATTACTGAGTTGTTACAATTAAAATATGGATTCTATAGGCTGGTATTGATGCTAGCCTGATATTGTATTACTACGAATATGTCTCAATATGTAATGCAATTTTTTATCCCAAACTATTCACATCTACAGGATCAACTTTAAAGTAAAGAAGCTGTGTCTTGCATGCATCATAAATACGATGTACAATATTTGATTTAGATTAGATGTCACGTTACTATATTTCCAGCTTTCTAACTACAATAGATACAAATATGAGTGTATCACGGCCACGAATCGACTGCTTAGCTGATCTTTATGATTCTGTTAATTTAGTTTAGGTAATTGACTGGCTGGTCTAAAAATATAGTCCGCAGAATATGAGTTTTAATACGTGTCTACATTTTTGGAGACAAAGACGTGAGTGTATGTATGTACTGTAATATGTGTATTTAAATCTTAACGATGTAAAATTTCTTGAAATTCAGTTGAGAAAAGGATCTAAGCCTAGACAAACACAGAATACAGAATAAAATAATACAATAAAAAAGGCTTAGTTACAATAGTTCGTTATAGCAATAAATAAAAATATTGTCATGTAAAATAATATGTATGAAAGTAAAATAACATAAATATATTAATTAAGATAGTAAAATAATATATTAGATCTTGCAAACTACGCAACGGATTTTAATGAGATTTTCATCAATAAAGTGATTTAAGAGGCGGCGTTATATGTATGATGCATATTATAGTAGAAGAAATCCGAGAATTTCAAAGGTTTGTCATGTGAAGTCGTAAAACATGTTTTTGTGCGCTTACAATGCAAACGTTAGCTAAACCTTAAGAGATAGATCAAAATAATGTATTACAGAATTGTATATCTTAAAAAGATCTAAAATAAAAAATCTGCAATGGGAAATGTCGATCTTTTAAGGATAACCTACAGAAACCATTTTTATCTTTTACATATTACAAAAAATAATGTGTAATCTACATTGCATTCGTGCGAAACCGAAATAAATAGTGTGTAATATGTATATGGATAATGAAGATCAAATGGAGCTTTGTATGAAAAAAAGTAGTATAATTACGAATGGATCCGAAAACAAGAAGATTAAAAAAATACTGTGTGGTAGTCATTAATATGGAAATTTTAGTAAATGATTATCAATTATCAATAAGTAAAGAAATATACATCTCAAATTTCACCTTTTATTATCTGTTAATAATTTATCTTCGTCAAGATGTGGTAAAATTATTAATTTATGCCGGCCTGTCTAACAATAGACAATCTTCTATTGTCAGGCAGGCCGCCGGTCGAGGCGTGATAAATGTTTTATACGAGACCAAAGTATTCATGAAAATATTTCATAAAATTATGTACAGTACATTAAAATTATGAATTGATTTTTCTGTAACCTTTAACGTTTCACAAACTTTGTTGAATGTACCAAAGGAAAAACCTACGGGAACTTCTGAAATAATTTACGACTTTTTCACTGATTGGCATTACTAAAAATATTCGAATTTTCACACAAATAGGCTCGGATCTTAGACCTTTCGACGTAAAAGCGTACCGTAAACAGTTATTTTCATTAAATTTGAGATTCGGTAATTTGTTTAGCATTATTACGGTTACTTTGTTTTATCGCTATAATTTTATCATTTCTATTTTTTTTTCTCAAATAGTAATCAAAATTACAGGGCTTACTACCAAGAGTAAAGAAAAAGTAAAAACATTTAGAGGAAAAAACATTAATTATAGCAAGATTACGATTTAATAAATTCCAATTTCATTTTTTTTCATTCCGGAGTGATTTGTCATTTTCTTTTTATTAAAAACAATTTGTAGGGAAACGAAATAGAGGAGAGGAACTTGAAAAATTTAATCTTAAATCAAATGTGTTGTTGTCTGTAATCAATAAGAGTTGTAATGAGTTCCTAAGGCGACTCTCACGACTCTTAACCCAATAATTTTGTGAATGATATAATAATAGCTGAAACTTAACTTTACTTTCGTATATCCATACATAGAAAGGATTTTGAATCTTGGACCATCTATACTAGACCTTTGGCCATAACGACGAATACGAAGAGTACCCCCTCGGTGCGTGATAGTGCAACTTTTGAGGGTACGACTTGGATCGCTCCTCAGTACAAATATATGAATTTCCCAATATGAATATTTGTGCTAATTTGGGTGTAGAAAAAGTAACTATTTGTGTTTTTATCGGTAATCTTAAAACAATGACGACCGAATGGCGTAGTGGTTTGTGTAACGGACTGCTATTCCAAAGGTCGCGGGTTCGATTCCCGCTCAAGTCAAACATTTGTGTGCATGAACATTTAATGTTTGCTTTGGTCTGGGTGTTTCTATGTATAATAAGTATGTATTTACAAAAAAAAAGTATATATGTATTAATATCAGTTATCTAGTACCCATAGTACAAGCTCTGCTTTGTTTGGGACTAGATGGCGTTGTGTGAATGTGGTACAATATTAATATATTAATAATATTAATATATTAATTAGTAGAAGCTATGCTTAGTTTGCGTTTAGGTACAATCCAGTTCCAGAATATCAATGTATAGGTATGTGCCACTGAGTGATTTGAACTCATAACATTATAGAACTCTAGCTATTATCTGCAGCTTCGATTGCCTGATTATTTCTTATTTCATGATTCTAACTTTGAAAATGACAAGCTATGAACTTCATACCTTATTTTACGCCCTAAAATCCTTATTTGTGGTTACTTATAACATAAAAAGTATCAGCTGCCAAAACTTCGAGTTAGTAGCGCCAGCGGTTTAGGCTATGCGTAGGTGTTTTTGGTATAAGGGGCAAACGAGCAGACGGGTCACCTGATGGTAAGCAACTACCGCCGACCATTGACTCCTGCAACTCAGAAGCCACAAGTGCGTGGCAGCCCTTGGAGTTCCTCCCGCTCGAGTATTCGATTTGGGCTCCGCGGCTCCGGTAACCTCACTCACTTAGTGAAAGGCAACGAAAGAATTGCTTAACACCGGTTTTCTGTGAGGCCGTGGTATCACTCCGGTCGAGGCGGCCCATTCGTGCCGAAGCATGGCTCTCCCACGGTTTGTCACTCCGGGCAAGTAATTTTATATGTAAAGATAGATATTTGTACTACCCGACTCATTATACAATTTGCTCAATTACCTGACTAACTACGCTAAGTAGGTATTATATTCTTATTTAGTGTTGCATTTTCTCTATAAGTACTGATTGTAATCTTTTGAGAAATCTGATTTAATCTTTTACAATAGCACCCCGCAGAGCCTTTCTTTATTGATTTTGTCATAATCCACGATTCTTTTTTTAAAATTGACCAACAAAATAGAAGAAAAGAAAGAAGCACTTTAAGATAAACAAACAATAAAAATTGTTAGTTTAAATGAAAGTTTTATGATATGGATATAATATAAATCGCTTAGTAATGTTAACTTCATAGTTGATTTAATTTTATCATCATCATCAACAGATGACTAGTGTTTCAAGTTTTCCTTCTCTTTGTAGTGCTGTTGTCCTGCATTGTTTGCTCTCTTACGTCACCCAAGGTAGGAATAGGGGTTGTGACACTCCGCAATCTTAATCCGTCACCACACGGACATTACGGACTGGTTTTATTTAAGACGGAACAATACTGGTTTTGGTCTTTTAAAATTTGAAATCTAGGTTCATGTTGTATGGACTTTTTCGTTTGTGTCGCGGACATAATGTTTCCAGATATTCGGCGGCGTTCACTGTGTGTAAATATTTCAGCTGTTATACCTTAATGTCACCTGTATGATTTAAAAAGAATGTGTCAGGAAACACTGATGTTCGTGAAGGAGAATTCCAATTTTTTTTTAAATAAATGTTAAACATTCGGGAACCTTTCCAGGAGCAATAAACGTTACAGTCAATGACTTTTAGCGATTTTATTAACCTCCAGTTGACCCGTAAAGGAGCAATGAATAAATAAGTAAGTAAAAGACTAGGTATTATTATATCTCTTATAGAATATTCGCTTCACATTAGTCGTCAATTTAATCGTTTCTTATGTATCGTACATTTCTTATTTAATTTATCTAACAATTTTTGTTACCCTAATCTTCTCAAGTTAGTGCGTATACTGCCCAATTTCTTTTCACTCTAAAATGTTTGTTATACAATTTATTATTTTTATTAGTTTTTACTGATGTTGTTGAACCTCTATATAAACGTTCAGTTATGTCTTCATAAAAATTGTTTAACTTCCATTAAGAAAAATCTATCATTATTTAAGTCTCTTGCACGAATTGGACTCTGAAATAAATTCATTATACAAACGTTCTAGAAAATATTTACACCTAATCGATTGTTCGTGTCGAGCCAAAAGGCAGATATGTTTCCACCTACCTATACACGGCAATTATTTCGTGAACAAAGATCAAGAAAAATTACATATTATTTTTTACGTAATAATTATATTATATCAAATTGAAGATTTATTGTTATGTTTAGTATTTACATTTTAGTAATAGTAAGTGTCTAACGAGAATATCAAAAGATATTGTCCAGACATACTGCGTGCGTGAGATGTGTAAGGTTATAAATGTTCACTGAGTTTGTGTATCCTTCAAAAATTAAAAAAAAAAATCACAGAATGAGTTCAAATTTTGACGCGAAATAAAGCCTGCTTACTTGTTGTTTTTACTTTCTCTTTGCGTCAGTTTTCTTATTCATTTCTCGTCAATGCAACCAAAATGTGTCACATCGAAGCTTGGCAGGGTAAAGTTAGTTATTATTATTATATTATACTAAACTTATTAAACGTATGGCCAAATCAGCAGCATCATCGCTCAGCATAGCTAATATATTGCTAATGCCCGAAAAAAATATAACAGAAGTCTCTCTTTAAGTGAAAATGTTGCTTGAATCTTATTAACACACATATTTTTAAATATAATGGCACGATTCGTAATTTTCATCAGTTTAACATGAAACAGAATATTCTAAAGTTAATAACTCATTTGTAATGTAGCATTCGTAAATGGCAACATATATTTTAACTTCTGACGGCTTTCAACGTCATACATCACTTTGTATATCGATAAGGACGAAGTAAATTGAATTTTATAATGGGTATAAAAGGGTTAAAATCATTTCATTAATAATTTGGCATATGAATATGCTTCATAAGTACTTTAGTTACAATTGCGGCGTTCTCATGATGATGCATTTACATTTCTCAATCATTTATTTATTTTTAATTTACTAACGACAAATGACTTACTACATCATCTCCTAGAAGCTACGTCCCTTGATCAGTACCAGACTTATGCCGACGACACTTACTGGACCGGAAGACTGTTCCACATAGGGGTCTTAGGGCCGACTCCTAGGAAACCCCACATGTGACCTTCTACGACCTTAATCCTGTCATTAATTTTTGATAAAACGGATAAGATATTTTGTAGTACAACAAGTCGCGAAAGTTTTATTACATTTTTAAGAATAACCATGAAAAAATACACTTATAAGTTATAAAAAAGTTTACGTGAGCAAAACACTAGTAAAACTGGTTGTACATAACTCTATAAGGTAGTTTTTTCTTTTATTCACATGTTTACCTCACGTTTAAAGCACGAATACACCATAAAGAAAATATTATTTTCTGTCGTTTGTCACACGATGGCTTAAATTTATGTTACCAGAAGTGTATTAAGATTGAATGTTCAAGGTTTACTTGATTTAAATTTGATATTTTCAAAACCACTACAAATTAATCATTTACGGTATCGTACTTTTTTAACTCTTTCGTGTTTAGTCCCTTGACGATTTTTTGTCAAATTTATTTTTTGTACGTTTACATTAAAAGTCTTTCGGGTGCCATTTATCTTCTCGCTTCAGTGCGTGTTAGAACTGAAGTAAATATCTAACATTGTGTGTGCTTAATGTCAAAGAAAATTCCATTTCATTTGGTAATTACATTTGGTGTATGATATGAGAATTTTCTATGATTATAGGGACATAAATGTCATTGTTTGCCTATTCTTGAATAACCATTTCAAATAACAACTTTATTGAAATATGGTTTCTTCATTATTATTATTTTTGAAAAGACAACGCCGCATTAGGAATATATACAGTGTCGCAGGGGACTTTAAAAACATACAACGGACACAAAGAACACCCAGACTCTGTTGTCTCATGTGGAAATCAAACCCACAACACTCAACGCAGTAGAATATGGCGTAGCGACCACTTAAACCACTACGCCATCCGTGCAGTCGAATTGGTTTGCAATTTTGGTTATGATCTTCTTATTTTTTTTATATACGAAGTAAAGAAAATCCTTAACTGTTTCATCACCCGTTTAAGATATCTGTCAACTAAAGCCGGGCCCATTTCCTTCATTTCTCGCCTGTAACTTCCGGCCATCCCTTTCAAAGGCATTTACACTCCCCTGTCCTTCCCTTCGCCGGCTCTTAACTGTCACCGTGACGACGTCACGTAATTGGACCTCATTTGACGGTTATTCTAAGAGACGTAAAAATGCCCTGAGTATAAGTATGTATTGTGTAGTAATAGCAGTTGATATTTTTGAGGACGACAATACCTTCAGAAATGGGGTTCCGCAGAAATTAAACGATACGACCTCCAAACTTTTAAGAAAAGTGCGTACTCCTTCCTCTTAGGCCGGCAACGCACTTGTGACTTCTGAGTTGCTCGCGTTCAAGGGCGGCATGGGCGTTCATTCTTTCATAAAGAAAAAAAAAGAAATAAACATTTCTTAAACTTATATTCTATTTCAGGTTCTACAGTTTAATAATAATATTTCTCACACATCTCACACACGACCGTCTGATCCCAAACTAGGTAGAGCCTGTGCTACGGTAACCAGACTGCTGATACACATACTTATATATTTTGAAATACATATTATAGATTAATACATAAAGTTTAAAACATCTTAACTTAATTAAGAATATGCATTTACGAATATAAATTACGAGTTAATATATTGCAATTTGATATTATTATGTTCATATATACTCGTATGTAAATTACACTAGAAGACTACCCAAATCTGTTCTAAAATATAAAACAATAATCTCAATAATCTTCGAGAACTCTCTTAACTTAGTCATAATATAATCAGTTAAACTTATTTGAACTCCTCTTGTGCAGTAAAGGCTCTTGAGTTTCTACGAATTTTGAAAGCTCTTATTCTGTTCTCACAGTCAAAGATAGTTATTGATAATTCTAACCTTGATATAGTTAGAAAATATATGTTTTTTATGGTTTTTGAGAGGAGGAAATCTTCAAAAGACACCTGTCAAGTTGTTGAAGACCGGTAGTGTGGGATTCTTACCCACTAAAAACCTCCCCTGTCTTGTACCTAGAATCGCGGGACCGCGCTTGCATTACTTCGTGGTACTAGAACCCCTCCTAGCCTTTTGGCTGCGGCTACTTCTCCGTGTTCCTTTTTTCTTCTTTTTTCTGCAACCTACAACTGCAACAAGAATCGAAGAAAAGAACTAGCCTGGTCCGAATTAAAAATACACAAAATTTTAAACTTTAAGCTATATTTCAAAAACCACAAAATTAAACTTGCCTATAAATTACAAGTATATCTGATACAACAAAATATATTATGTGCTACAATTTTACACCCATTTGAAAGTTAGCCAACCTGCAAAATAGAGCGCTTTGAGAGTTTAAAACTTCTTTTACAATACTGGTAGCAACTAACAAACGATTCACGAGAGATGAATGTTCCTCTATTTCATGTTTGAAATAAACAAAGGCGGTAAATCTTGAAACGTTCCAATGTGTGTGCTCTTAGTTATCTCTAGCACCGCATGTGCATGCTGAAATCCTCTAAATTTATCCAAGAACTGATATTTAAATTGAACAATCTTTGCTTTATGACTGTTGTTGTTATTTACACTTACTCTAAAGGATTTTGCTCGTATTTTCATTTGTTAGTATCACCGGCTTGAATGTGTCTACATCGTGATTAATTGAAATAAACATAATTTTTCATTCCTTAATTTTCACCTTTAGGTGTGGTATTTTTTCTTAAAATTGGAACGAATTTAAACGAGAATTAAAACCATTTGAAATTATCAAACATTTTTCCCAAATCGGCTCGGTAACAAACATATAAGAATACAATCGAAATAAGAAACTCTTTTCCTTTTTAAAGTCGGTTATAATTTGCAGTTCATCGATCAGCATTATCGACCAACCTCTCAAAGATGAAATTTCAAAGTGATGACTTTGTTATAAAATTATTTCTGGCAAAGCAAAATCTGTAATCATGGTAATTTTAATGTATATGTTATGGTACGCATTTATCAAACATAACTTTACCGCGAAAGCTGTCATTTTAGTAATTGCCATCTGCTCACAGCTGTTGCTGAATTACAAATACATTTAAAACAACTTGAACAAACACCGACTTGAAAATTAACTAAGTTATTACGATAGCGTGTACGAGACTAAATATTCTTGTTTACTTTAGAATCTACTATATATGAGTTACGAGTTTCTACAGATTGAAATTAGATTTGAAAATTCTCACTGACTATTATATTATACGCTCCAGTATGTGGTGTTTCCACTGAAAACCACCCTGACTGCCTTAGGCGCCCTACTCGCGGGAGGATCCGGTCCATGTGATTTCAGGTTCCCCCCAAATCGACGCAGCACGAGACTAGGTCCTATCCCGAGGGAATTATACGTAGTACCTAGTGAGAAACTTTAAAGCCTTGTGACTCTCAACCGAAGTGCGTCAAGGCAGCTCCTAGGTACGAGTATGTTTATGAGAAATTGAAAACTACAACATTATCTTTGCTTTTAAAATATCCTGTTCTCTCTAATAGTAAAAAAAGGTACTTGAAATAAGAGTTGGTTTTTAATAGTCCATATTAATGTTGTTAGTACCTTGTTATGTGAGTATTGAGTAAATGCTAACTTAACTTACCAATATAATTATTGTATACACATTCTAGTGCATAAGTTTTAATTATTTTCATTACCTGTTTTAACTGAGTAGTGAGTAAGACAATGAAAGAGCGGGATAATACAATTGTTTGATCAAATGAAGTTGTACAGTTTACAACTATACCTGAAATTACCTCATAATATGAATTTTATGTAAACTGGCCATAATAACAAAACTTCCTCGGATTTAAAATGGACTTCTAATTCGCCTCCTCTGAAAGAAATGGGAATACAAAAAAGATCTGGAAACGATAACTTACAAACAGCAAACAATTAAAGAAGAAAATTATTGAAATTGTACCCTCGGTGAATAAATCAGATTTTAAAACAGACAAAACAATACGAAATTGCAAAAGTTTGAAATAAATCCTAGTAAAAATACGGTCGCGTAAAATCTCACAGCGAAGAAATTTGAACTTTGGAAATACATCAAAATGAAATTGCTAGTACTTTCTTTCTAAATGGTCAAGAGCTTTGTATCAGAATGGTTTTACTAAAACAGTGAATCCGATCACCTCTATTTATATTGGCTATTATTTTCAAAGTTCAAATATTATTTGTTAAGGATTTTTCCAAGAGCTAAAATATTTGACGGTCAGATGGAATACTGGTTTGTGTAACGATTCTCACTCAAGTCAAGCATTTGTGTGCATGAACATTTAAGGTTTGATTTGGTCTGGGTGTTTCTATGTTTAATATTATGTATATATTACAAAAAATCGTCAATATGTACTTATACTCGTATTTGTAGTCTACAGAATAGTACCCATAGTACAAGCTCTGCTTAGTTTGTCACTAGACGGCGTTGTGTGACTTTGGTAGAATATTATTATTTTCATTAATATCTCTTGTTTTGTACTTGTTGCTGAAATGATTGTTAGGGCTCACATGATTATTTTCAAAGTTGTTTAGAACAATTACATCGATTTTTCATCTGGACGGATATCTTTTCTTTTCCTGACTGGTTTCTCTGGTCATCAACTTTTTCAGTTCTAAACGATTTTTTTGTTTGATGCAGTAACACAACATTTAATACCTGTCTTCTTTTAAATATAGCTCAACTTAGAAGTTCAGAATAAAAAGGATTTTTATTATTTTATTATTAATCAACTCCACGTAACATTTTTTCATAGTAATTATATCTATAATAGCTACTTACCAAGACTTTCCAGGTCGTATAGTAGACTAAACAATAATGAACTCATCAATCTATTCTGCAGTAGCACCAAAAATTTCATGTCTTTAGATCCTAAATTGTTGTAATAATCCATGTATATTTTATTATTATACATTATTATTTTATCTATTCAGTATGAATTATTTTAGATATGAGCACTGTAGAAGCTTGTAAATGGTTCTTAGAAAATTAACATCATATGTAGGTATTTTATAAATTTTGCAGTTAGCTCCCCAAACATAAAATAAAATAAAGTAAGGGAAATTTTTGACACATATTTTGGCAGTCTTATATAGTCTACCAGTCTTGGTTTATTTACCTTCTTTTTAAGGAGAGGCCTATATAGAGCAGATGACTATTAAAGGTTGTTCATGATGATGACAATGATGATACAGTCTAATGATATGAAGGTAAAGTAAATACACCACATTATTCACTTAGCGAATTAAAGCTACGTACAATCTTTTGACAGATTGATTGAGATCGAGAGATTTGTATTTATTTACAACAACAAAAACCGTGTTTTATAAAAATGCTATTTATAGATATTTTTCATCCAGATCGAGGCTTAGTAGATGAATGACGTGATCAATATCAAAAGGACGTGATACCTTTATCAATGTGGGCAGATAAAACGGGACTACTTCGCTGCGTTCCGTGCGGTTGCTTCCTTGATGAAAAGGAACATCAATATAAAGATAGTGAACGTGAGTACATGTGGCTATTCATGTGGTATCTATTACGTTACAGCTTTCTTCTTCTTTTGTTTACACTTTCCTGTTTTTCTTTTTATTTTGTAACTAAGAGTTAAAGTATGGGCTGTGTTTTATTTTTGTTGTCAATCGATCAACCATCATTAATAGAAAAATATACTTCTATTTTATATCGTTTTACTAACATGATTATTTGTATTGCATCAATGGCAATTTTTTTTACGTAAATATCTATAAAATTAAACACCTTTAAAGTTTTGTCTTCTGTAATAATGCTACCGTGTTTCGTTGTGGATACTAATTGATATTTGTAATGTAAAGATTATGATACAACAACAAATCAATAAAAATAAACCCACGCCTGCCAGTGCTGAAAGAGTCTATGTATCATGCTGATGCCAATAGTAAACTTATTAAATATATAAAGTTTCAATAATATAGCTCTTATAAGTTAGATTTTATTTATATAACTAGCTTGTGCCTGCAACTTCGTTCGCGTGAAATTTAAAAAGCGCTGCCTTAGTGAGTTCGATTCCCGGACCGGGCAAAATTTTATTTGGTTTTCCTGAGAGAAAAAAATAGCCTAAGTTACTCCTTATATAGACAGCTACCTGGTAGTAAAATATTATCTAAAACGGTCTAGCCGTTTTGAAAACTACCCGGAACAAACAGTCAGACAAAAAATATTTCAACTGGTTTTTAGGCATAGGTATTGTGCAAATATACGTGTGAGCATAAAGAAACCTCTTATATTGACATTACAAACAGACACTTCAATTTTATTTATTTGTATAGATAAACCCCGATTCCGTCACTGACTCACTAATGATCATCAAAATTCCTAGGGTACTTCTCGAAGTCCGAAATATGAAATTTAGTATGTTAGCTAGTAAAAGTATACAAACAACATAAAAATTATAAAACTTAAAACTTTTACCCTACAACCTCTTAAAGTAGGGGATGGAACATTGTATGAGACTATCACAAATTTTGATGCTAGAGATGTGGAAATTTATATAAGGGGGACTCCTTGTTATAAATAATAAATACATATTTCTGTATGTAGTAATATTCCAGTATTTTTAGTGAATTACTCCCTATCCTTTAAATCCCTATCCTTGGGCGGGGTTGGGTGTGCTCCAATAGGCCAAGATCGCCTGGAGCAGATCCAATCCTGGTACGCCCTCCTGTCCGGAGGGCGTGCACGGCGAATGGTCATGGGGGAGAGCGCAACAGTCGTGTAGATCCCCATGGCAAGTCTGGGTGTCATCCTTCCCGTGGTTGCCGCCTGTTTTAGGTCTGATTCCCTACGAAACAGATATAACAGAAACACCCAGACGCAATTCCATCCCACAAAACCTATCCTTTCCCATTTCCTATCCCATCCACACCTACTGCGGACACTAAGTGGTTGGTGCCTGCGGCCTCACTATCAACAAAGACTGAGAGTGAGGGGGAGGGGGGGCAACCACCCGCATGTTTGTGCCGTGTGCGGGGACCCGTAAGGGAGGATGAAGGGATCCTGGTAGTTGAGCTGAAAGGCAACACACTGCTTCGGCCTGGATTTCTCTTTACACGGGAGGCTGAAGGCTAGCCACCTTTGGTCAATCGGCTGTAGTATCCCGTCAGAGGGCTGCTGGGCGAGAGCTCTTCCTTGGTGGGGGTGGACGACGGGTGGGACGACCAAGTCTTCCTACCTAGTTCGGCCTGCCTTCTGCCAGGGAGGGAGCTCTATATTTCCTTGTTACTTCTGGCGTCGTGTGCCTTCTGCCGCGGCGTCCCCACTTGAGGGCTCCAAGGAGGGTGGAAGGACAAGGAGATGAATAGTATACCAAACACATCATGGATACTAAAAACACACGTACAAAAAAAACCACCAAGCCGGCACCGAGGGTGAACAACCCAAGTGCCAGGCTAAACCACCAACCGGCTGACCCCAGGGTGAACAACCCAAGGGTGAATCCGGCAAACACACCTTCGGCTGCTGCTCAGGCAAACAACCCGACCGCAGCGCCATCCACGACTCTGGCGACACCTCTGGTGTCTAACCAGAATACGGAGCCAGTGTCGACCATCGACCTCTCCTCTTTGAGGGCAGCAATGCCCGTACCTGCGGGACCCGGCCTGGAAGAAACCGGCTGGAGCCTGGTAAGGACAAAGAAGAGAGCGTCGAAAAAACCGAACCCGTCCAAGAAGACCCGTAACGCCAACAGGGCGAAAGCCCGAGTGGAAAGGCAAGCACGGTGTCTGACCTCGGGTGGAAGTAAGCGGCTTGAAGTCGCTGAAGGGCCCGAAGGGGCCAACGTTGCCCCCGCCAGTGATGTGCTGCCCCGAGGCGAAGACGAAAGTCAAGCCACGGGGAAGTGTACTCCTGTGGGGGCGCCACCTGCCAAGACGCCTGCAGCGGCCAAAGTACCCTCTAGGCAGGGTCAACCTGGACAGGGTAAACGGGCAAGACGAGCGACACGTGGAGGGAAACCTTCGAGTGAAACAAAGCCCGTCAAAAGAACTCGCCCGGACGAGTCTCGCACTCCCCAGGGCAGTGGCAAGCGATTCAAACCGCTGCCAAAGACCGGCTCCACGAGTTACTCCGACGCACTAAAGGCGAATGACCTTTGCGTCGCGGTCATGCTGGAGCCTTACCACGACCTCACCAAGGCACAGGCAGAGGACATCGAGGGCCAGCTGCAGGGCGTGCTAGATGAGGAGATCTTCTCGCCCGGCACGTCAAGCGCACCCGTCGCTGCGCCACAGTTTAGGGGCAAGGCCTTCTACAGTGAGGGCGCCCTTAAGATGTGGTGCAACGACGAATATGCCCTACAGTGGCTTCGCCGATCCCTGGTAAGGATCCCATCACCACGTGAAGGCACCAAACTGGTCGTCAGGAGGCAGTCTGAGATCCCGAGAAGGATCAAGGCTGGACTCCTGGTACCACAAATCGGACCAGATGATACACTGGTCCGTATACAAACGAGGCTAAAGTATCAGAATAGCCAGTACAATGTGGCCAACTGGGCCCTCTACCATGCCGAGGCGCAGGAGGAAAAGAAATGTCTCTTCCTAGTGCTCGGCATCCCAGAAGAGGACGTCGTGAAGCTCAAGGCTAGCGAGCGTAGAGTATACTACAAACTGGGTAACCTCTACGTTCGCTTCCTCGATGAACGTCCCGCCCCACCAACTAACCCAGACGAGGAGCCAGAATCGGCCCCACAACACCGTAAGGACGGCAATGGAGGGGATCCTCTGATGCCCGTTGAGGAGACAGCCTGCCGGGGTCCACCTCCTGAGGAGTTGAAGGACCTACCGGTGGGCGAGAGTGACCTCGACGACATAGAGGACATGCTGAACAGCGATGATGGCGCTGTCTGCACCCCCCCATAACACCCTTATAGCCATCCAAACCAACCTCCAGCACAGCCATACAGCAACGGCTAACCTACGCAGAGAGCTGGAGGTAAAAACCAACACCGTAGCCCTAATCCAGGAGCCGTGGATTAGGAAGGGCAGGATCTGCGGTCTAAACAATATTGGAGGTAAGATACTTCTCAACACTACCATTGATAACCCGCGCACTTGTATTTATACACCAAAACATGCGTGTACTACCTTAATGACCGAGTTCTGTTCCAGAGACCTTACCTCTATTAGGTTAAAGGAACCCTCATCAAACCTTCCTGACGTGGTGATAGCATCAGCCTACTTGCCGGGCGATGCTGACATCCCCACTCCGGAGCTGGCTGCGCTGGCACACCACTGCGAGCGTGAGGGTCTGGAGCTGATCATCTCTGCCGACACCAACGCGCACCATGCGCTGTGGGGCAGCAGGAGCAACAACCGGAGAGGTGAGGAATTTGTATCGTTCCTATTATCAACTAACCTTAACATTATCAACGTGGGCTCGGAGCCGACATTTGTCACATCCAGGGCCCAAACTATAATTGATCTTACTTTAGCAAGTGAGCACGCATCGCAACACATATCGAACTGGCATGTTTCGAACGAAGCATCGTGCTCAGACCATCGCTGGATCAAATTTAACTTTGAAATGAAACTTAAACTACCCGATCCCCGACGGAATCCCCGCACGATGGACCGGAAACGGTATGAACATCTTACTGCGGAGAATCTGCGAAGCATCAACCCAACATATGCTACGGGGACTGTTAAGGACATTGACAGTCATGTTGTCAACCTTACACAGACACTGATCGATAGCTTTGAACAAACATGCCCACTTTCCACACCCAGAACTGGACCACAGAACAAACACCAATGGTGGGGTCCGGAACTGGAAAGACTACGTCGTAAAGTGAGAAAGTTGTTCAATAAAGCAAAAAACTCGCGATTAGACCAACATTGGGATGCCTACACGCAGGCCCGACAACAATATAAGAAGAGAATCAGAACCAGGAAAACTGAGTGCTGGAGAAACTTCTGTACTAACATAGAAAACAACAACCAGGCTAATAGAGTCAAAAGCATACTGTGTAGTAGAGGCGATCACAATCTTGGCTCACTGAAGAAGCCTGATGGTGAGTATACCAAAACAGACTCGGAAGCCTCAGAGCTGTTATTAAAAACACACTTCCCTGGATGTCGCATTTCAGATGTGATGGAAAAATGGGAAGACAGATGGGAAAAACCACCAGATGATACAGACTGGGATACGGCCCGCAAAGTTGTCAATCATGACAAACTAAGATGGGCAATTAACAGCTTCCTACCATTCAAGGCGCCAGGACTAGATGGTGTCTTCCCAGGCCTACTGAGATGGTGTGATATGACACTACTGGACCATCTTGTAAAAATTTATAGGGGCTGCCTGGCGCATCAGTACATCCCCTTGAAATGGAGAGAAGTCAAAGTAGTCTTCATCCCCAAACCTGGTAAAGGTGACTACACACAACCCAAATCACACCGACCTATTAGTCTCACATCTTTTCTACTAAAGGTTCTCGAGAGGCTAATAGATAGGGAAATCAGGGAAACTGCGTTAGTCAGTCACCCTCTACACCTCAATCAACACGCATACTCGATGGGTAAATCAACAGAATCTGCCCTACATCGAGTTGTTTCATATATAGAAGACAATCTAAATCACAAAAGGTCAACACTGGCTACCTTTATCGATATCGAGGGAGCCTTTGACAAGACCAACTTCACCAGCATTAGCCAAGCTCTATCTAGGCATGGTGTTGATTCCACAATCTCAGGGTGGATCGATAGCATGCTAAGATATAGAGCTATTCAATTCACTGTGAGCGAAGTGACTAGAGGAGTGGTGGCTAGAGGTTGCCCCCAGGGCGGTGTACTCTCCCCTCTTCTATGGAACATTGTTGTGGATGAGCTCATCGCACAACTTAATGACCAAAGATTCCTCACAATAGGCTATGCAGACGATCTTACTATTCTTATCAGCGGTCCTTTTGAGAGCATTACATGCGATCAAATGAGACTTGCACTGAAGATCGTGGAACAATGGTGCGTAGCACACAACCTGACAGTGAACCCATCCAAAACAGAGATGATCATGTTCACAAACAAACGCAGCCTAGGAAATCTCAGACTTCCTAAGCTATTTGGAACACAACTTACTCTTACCAAAGAGGTCAAATACCTAGGAGTAATACTGGACAGTAAACTCCTGTGGAATATGCACCTCGATGAAAAACTGAATAAAGCCTGCATTATTTTCTGCCAATGCAAGCGGCTACTCGGCAAAAGCTGGGGACTATCACCCAAAATCACTTTATGGCTATACAGGACAGTCATAAGACCAATAATCACTTACGGTGCTGTTGTCTGGTGGCAGAGAACAGAGCTTAGCACCGTCATAAACAAACTGCAGCAATTCCAGCGACTTCCATGTTCCGCGGTCACTGGCTGTATGCGCACAACGCCTACTGCCGCACTGGAGGTGGCTCTTGGTCTGCCACCCCTGGATCTATTCATACAGCAGGAGGCCGCCATGGCGATCATTAGACTCAAACACCTGGGTCTATGGCACAAAAGTGAGGGATCGCACTCCAAATTATGGGATCAATTAGTGGAATACGAACCACTGATAGCAGCTCCATGCGATAGAATCCCAAAACACCATATCTTCACAAGAAGATACTACATCCAGATACATGGAAATGACCGAGATCAATCCGGCATTAACGAAGTCCGAATTTACACGGACGGTTCCAAGACTAGGTCAGGAACTGGAGCCGGAGTTTTCTCGCAAGACCTAAATATAAACATATCACTAGCGTTAGGCCAACACAGTTCCATATTTCAATGTGAATGTGTGGCAATAACTTACGCTGCCACAACGGCCATGTCAAGGGGTATCAAGGACTACAACATCCGAATAATATCCGACAGCATGGCCGTCTTAAAGGCACTGGAGGGCAACACAATGACCTCTGGTATTGTCTTCGAATGCCACCAAGCACTGGAACAGCTCGCTATATTCAATGGGGTACTCCTCCAATGGATTAAAGGGCACAGTAACTCACACGGGAACGATGCCGCAGATGAGTTGGCAAGGAGGGGCTCGGCAACCCCAACCTCTGGCCCAACGCCACTCCTGCCCATATCGTTTAACCAAATACGATGCTGGGTCAGGCAACGGACCTGTGAAGCACACAACCGGAGGTGGAAAAACTCACCCGGCTGCAGACAGTCCAAACTGGTGCTGAATCAAGTCACACCACGACTCACCTGCAGATTGATCAGTCTTAGCAGACCGGAACTCAGAATGGTTGTCGGAACTATTACAGGACATCTAGCCCTGAACCGACAACTATTCATAATCAATGCGACGGACAGTCCCCTGTGCAGGGGATGTCTGGAAGCTGAAGAAACGGCCGCCCACGTAGTCCTGGAATGCGAGGGAGTGGCCACACAACGGGCAAGTATCATTCCTGATATAAAGTCGCTCCTAGAAGCCTGTGAACGCCCCAGGAGGCTTCTGCGCTTCTGGAAGGAGCTTGGTTGGCTCACCTAGTCAACCAATCCTCGACGCATAAAGGACCACTCTGAGTCTAAATGCGGAAACCGAAGCCCACAACCAATACCAATACCAATACCTATCCTTTAAATTAGCGAATGTGGAATTAAGCGAGCGTAAAACGCGAAATGTGTACCCGCCGATGCCGCCGCCATGCTTGTCGTCTGAAGAAAAACGATTATTTCCGATTACGACATACGCCACATATTTTGACTAAGGTGTAGAGATTATGAAGTTAGGACTTGTTTAGTTAGGGCGCCTATAGCTAGAAGTTTGGTTCTACATTAGATCTGATAACTTTATGTTTAGTCTCGTCTTGGCAACATTTTACATGAAAATGTTTTTGGTGGAATATGTTTTACAGTTCATATCAAATGTGGATTCATGTCCATGAAATGTCGCAGAAGTAAAGTAACGGGTCTTCTACATAAATCTGCATTAAGCATAAATCTGCAGAAATCCAACCTCTTCAGAGTATCTCCTTCTTCAATAACTTGCACCAACGCCGTATAGTGATATATAGTGATAAAGGCCCACAATATTCACAGCACAGTACACTTTCCACCGTGAGAGTCTAAGTTCTAGGGCAACAATATTGGTTGAATTTGTTGGAATCAAACTATCTCGTTGTCTTCTTCATTATTTTAGTCAGTCTTAGTCAGTGAAACGTGATCTACCCTGATCAGATCGTCGTCTTGAGACAGAGCCGGTGGGTATAAGTTTTCAATAGGCTCCGTCCAACACAATAACATCCGGCACTCGACGACCGGCACAGTGTGTTATCAAAATATGAACATGTTCCTCGTTCATATAAGTCATCATATCCAACAGTATCAAAAGCACAATTCAAAGTCCAGTTAGCAATAGTTAGTTACGAATAGAAATCAAAATAGTCTAAAAAACAAGCCATGTTTTCAGCTGGTTACTACCGGGTTGTTGTTCTTGTTCTTAATACTCCCGGTCTTTCATCTAAGTTTTTTCTATGCATTCTGATACTATCCTTGACTTTTATACCTGATTAGATAGCGACAAAAGATATATGTTTTTAATACATCTGCAACTTAACTGTGATAGTTTTTTTTTTAAATATTCTTTAAAGATATATATTTTCAATTTTTTTTCATTTTACTATTATAAACCATCTACTTCGGCCCAGTTTGTTAAGTTAACTACTATTTTGTTAAAGGAAATTTAAAAAAAAAGGAATTAACTAAACAGTAACAGTAAAAAAATGAAGGATATAAGTTTTAAAGAAATTGTATAAGGCAACATTTGGGACGTTTTCATAAAAAATCTCAAAAGTCAAATATCTTGAAAATTGATAGGTTTAGGATATGGTATTTCATAGTGAAATTTACCAGAAATGATCGCAACTACAACCCTTTAAATTATCTAGGTCGACTGTAAATTCACGTAACTCTTTTTAATATTTGAATCCTTTTTTTAAACCGTAGAATCAAATTTAAATTTCGCAAATAAGTATAAGCAAACTATTATACAAATTACAACATTTGAACGTCGCTAATCTTTCAAAGACAGCTTTCATAATTATTCCGCTCAGTGGGTTGGCAGTGCCGATAGCATGAGAACATATATTTAATTTAATGATAGCGTAATATTTATTTTATTTATGTAGTTTTAGTCGAATTTGATTTCTTTAAAGCGGTATATCTGATGTTGTTTAAACATCAAAATATTTGAAACTTACTAACTTGATAAGTGAGTAATTAAGTTCACGTTTTTCATTTTGCATTTATATTTTACTATTTAAATTTATATTCACATGTGTGGTTCGAGAATGCCCCAAAAACATCCAGGCTCTTTATCAATTGCGGAGTCGCCGGAATACACAGGTGAGTACAAAACCGTACATCATATAAGTTACACAATCATATAAGTTAGGGAGAAACAGTTAGGGGGAAAATTAAATTTGTAGTTGAGTTGTTATGATACACAGAACAAGGAAATAAAATTAGCAGATCTCGAATACTAAATAACGTATGTAGTGCAAATAAATATGCATGCGTTAGAAGCAATAACGTTTGTAATGTTAATAAATATGTGGCAAACTTTCTCTTTATGTGCAAGTCTTACGAGCAAGTGTTGCGGAGA
The DNA here is from genome assembly GCA_902825455.1 of Arctia plantaginis. Lineage (NCBI taxonomy): Eukaryota > Metazoa > Arthropoda > Insecta > Lepidoptera > Erebidae > Arctia > Arctia plantaginis. The sequence goes on from CADEBD010000422.1 coordinate 16,071,897, forward strand.
GAGAAAATATCCTACACTTCCTATCTCTCTGGTCGATACTTATGAAAGAAAAGTGAGTTTTGAAAAGGTTTCACTTCCATGAGTTTAGCTCTATATCAATTCGTCGAGATCGCCAGTAATGATGAACAGATTAAAGAGATTTAAAATTTCATAAAAGTGGAAACACTTATTGCGAAGAACTGAATCAAATAGTTATGTAAAATTGGCTTTTAGAATGATGGTATCGACAATTTACCACATTTTGTTTTGGTCACGATCTAGATCTATCAATTAAAAGAATTCCTACTAACAAAAGAACAAAGTACTTGCAGGGTCTCACTCTGATACCCTGCAGGTATATTAGTTAATAAAAAATGTTGAATAAGAAACTAACAACGAAGATTCTAGACAGTCAAAGAAACGTTCATTTTGAATTCCTATTTACATAATTTTCCTCATAAATGTTTTCAGAATTTCGAAATAACTTTTATTATTATGTTAATTAGACTTATTTACTTCTCAACGTGCAGCGTAACTTTTGTCTAAAATTACCTCCTAAAAGTACGAGGACCCTTTTTTCTCTGGTTTTCACATAGAGCTGTTAAAGAAGTATATCAGTAAATAATAATAATATTGTACCATATTCACACAACGCCATCTAGTCCCAAACTAAGCAGAGCTTGTACTATGGGTACTAGATAACTGATATAAATACATATATACTTTTTTTTTGTAAATACATACTTATTATACATAGAAACACCCAGACCAAATCAAACATTAAATGTTCATGCACACAAATGTTTGACTTGAGCGGGAATCGAACCCGCGACCTTTGGAATAGCAGTCCGTTACACAAACCACTACGCCATTCGGTCGTCTAATTCTGCACTAACGTTGCCAGATTCGAGTGTAATTTAGATATACTTAAAAAAACTGCTATTTAGCCTAAGGTGTTTTGTGATTTAACAAAATCTTTGAGGAATATCTTCAAGGTAAAGAGATAATATGTTTTTTTTTTCTTCATTGGAAAAAACAGAATCCCGTTTCAAAGCATTTGTTCAAAAGTTCGAAAGCTACTTGCTAGGATTTTTACAGTTTAGTTCGTAGAAATTGTCTTCCGTAATGTGCAATAAATTGGAGTATATGTTCGCAGACTTCAGTGTTACAAGAAAATTCAAAGCGAGAGCACGTCCGTGCGTAGTGCATTCGAACAACATCCGAAAAGTTCGGATAAGCATAAAGGTGGGTTGCTAGTGTCGGACTCCCACTACTGCTAATCTATATTCTTCGAGCGAAATTTAGAGGAACTAGGTATGTGAGTTTTATTTTTTTAAGAATTAATATCAAACACAAATGCAGCACTATTTCAGGTAGATATGGAAAAACGCAAAGAAATCATTTATAAACACAAAAATAATAATAAAGGAAGATGTAAAACAAAAAAGATAAGCTATATCATACGAGTAAGGCTCTATCCCTTGGAAACGAGTCTGCTATAGGTATACATATATTTTGCTAAAATTTAACAAAACAGATTGTTGTGATTGTGTGTGTCTAAGACTTCAGTCTACATAAGAGAGAAAAAAAAAAAAGAATTTTATGAAATAAAGATACTTTGACTAAATTGCTGTGTTTATTTTAATCTTTATTTATCCTTTTTTGTAAATAAATAAGAAATAAAATATTATCTATAAAATCTACATTTCCAATATCACACAAAATATTGACATGACAATTTCTTAGATATCTCCATAAAAACTAATAGTTTTAACATAATATCCATAAAGCGCACACTTGGACCACTTCCTTTATCGCGAGCTAGTATGGGCCCACGCACTACGCACTAGGGGCCCGCTAGGGGCCCTAGGCACTAAGGGGCTGCTAGCTTCGCGATGCGTTACGATACATTGCGTATTTTTTATAAGATTCATAAACAATATAAAAAGATGAAGAGGTGATGAATTTCTGCCTTATACCAAAGCCGAATCTAGATTGATCAGTGTCCAGGGTAGTATACTAATAGTGCGCCTTGCGTGTGTGTGCATGTAAAATATTAATGTGGGTGTTCAATCTCGAGTTCTCACGCTTGGGGACTATAGTCTTAAGTAGGCATCTTGGTAACACATTTTTATGTTTGCCAGGTGACCATACAATATTGTAGTCACTTTTTATTACTGATTGTGATGCACGAATAGCTCAAACTTGAAGAAAAGATCTTGGTCTGTAGCAAATGTTAATCATTGCAATCAAATCATAACCTCAAAAAGAGCATGATATAAAAAACTAATATTCGGAACTGTAAAAATCCTTTTAAACGCTTTTTTTTAATTTACAAAGTGGAAAGAAAATAAATGCTGAAAATGATTTAAGATTCCAACTAAAAAGTCTTGTAGCAGTCGACAAGATATTAACTTCAAAGAAGTCTTTTTATAGAATAAGGAATATTACGGAGCGCGCAATCACGGAGTGGCAAACAAATTGCGGTTGCGTCCAGTTTCTGATTATGAAGTTCAAATGAGATTATTACAAAGTTTATTCTGAAAGAGAATTTTATTATCATTTATCATTAGGTTCGAAGAATATTATCGGTTCATTCCTTTGTTTCTTAGACAAGTTAAGAATAACGGGTTTCTCGCTGAAGGTAGTTAATACTTACAAAGCTGTTTGCGAAGTTTACTTCTTTTGGTAAAATAATCTATTGATTATTTATATATTTATCGTTCAATTCATTTGTTTGAATCTTATTCCACTTTTTATATGACTTGCTATGTACTAGATATGAATTTGATTCTATTTGTCATTATTATATTTATTGGCTGTCTGTTACTAGGAATAGTTAATCTGTCAATTTTTTTAATTAACAGTTAGTTTAGATAGTGACTAGTTACTAAGACGATATACATTACGTATTATTCGGGCAACTTTTTCATACGTTTTATAAAGATACCTTTGGGCATTGTGTGTTCTATGAAATTTAGTTGAGGATTACGTTTCAACTTTACGTGCAGGGTAACTTTGTTGAGAGCTTGGGAAATGCCATCTGGCAGGGTACAAGTTCGAAACTTAGCTAAGTAATGCGGAATTCGGTGAGAGACAGTCTGTTAATGCCAAATGTTGGTATGTACCTACTTTGGGACATAGTTTATGGTAATATAGTGAGTATAACGGCTGATGAAAGTTGACCGTTGATTGAAAGTTCATTCAAAATCCACAATTCACATTCTATCAAATTTTATATAATTCCACTTTGGTATGAAAAAGCTATAGCTTCATTCATGCCATCCCTTTCTCTCATGAAACATAAGCTGTTTCGACCCATTTTGATGTTTAATTTGTCAGTTTCATAGAAAGATTTCTATGTAAAAAAAAATATTTAGCTATTTAGTTGCTAAGTCAAAAGTAGTGCCAATGTTTGTCGTACCTGACAAATGTTGAACTAGATACCAAAACCTCCGATTGTGTACCTATCTAAATAATGAGCCAATTTCTTCTTTATTTTTGCCTCTAAATATTAGAACGCGATAACCGCTGTCTACTGTTTTCTTAGAGGTTCAGTTTACAGTTAAATCGATGATCGATACGGTGGAGTGAACAATAGAAAAATATTTTTTTGATATACTTTAACGGCTAAATCAAATTAATCGTAAATGATTAAAAACCGTTACTCTCTCCGACTTATACTTAATGAGTAAGTTTTCAATCTGAAATAATAAGTTTCCGTGTTTAAATCGCTTTCGAATCCAGTATACGGAACTTTGATTTCATTTTAAAAAGCCATAAATTGCGAACTACTTTGGCTTAAGACAGATTTAGTAATTTATAAGGTTCAGAGTGTCCAATTAACGTTCGGGGCTAGCCACAGTAATTGTAGTTTGAACAAGTTGTTGTGTATGTGTCAGTTGAGGCTGTATTTAGGTCATATCTTCTAGTTTCATGACTAAAGTATTGTTAAATTTAATCATTCATCAGTTACTGGGTATTTCACCGAAAGAAAGGTTAAAATTAAAAACAGGTCAGACTGTAGTTATAGAATTTGAGATATAATATTAAAGCTGCATATTGTTTTAAAAGGATAATAGTAACACGCATTAATATAAGGTACATACACCTAGTATAGTTACTTTAAGTTGGACAACGGCTCGTTATTGTCACTGTTCCAAATGTAATACATATGAAATGAAAATTTAGATTTCGTGCAGGTACTAAATTTTGCGTCCTATTTTACATTGTGCGTAACCTTGAGAGATAAATTAGCTTGATTCCTAAATATATAGGGTAATTCCCATAGTTCCACCTACGTTTAAGGTGAGTGAGTCTTCGTTCCTAAGCGTCATAATGCGATGTAAGGACTGTAACGTATGAGGCTCGGCTTTGCACCATGCGCCTACACATCGATGTGCGGTTCCACACTCGTTCCGCGTAACATGAACGCTTTGCCGTGTCGCGTCTGTGCAGTGAGCGTGTATATATAAATGTAACTACGTCATCTTTGATCACAATTGATGACGAAAAACTAAGTATCCGGTACTTTAGGAAATCTCAACGCCGATACATTCACAATTCGGTCGAAAACGGAGACCAAGCGAGTGTCGAAATTTTTCAGAACACTTGGAATTAGAATGTCATTCGTTAAATTTATATTTCTCTTCAGCGTCTAATTACAGTCAAACCTGTAAAAACTTCGAACTCCTAACTTTTCCTCTTTCTTTTTTCATTAAATAACTACCTACAAATTTTCATTTATCTTCATCTTCATCAAAGGCGATTGCAATAACTGTCATCTTCGATAGTGAAAACTCCATTACACTCTATGATACTCGTAAGTCACAACACTACGTCCGTGTCCAAATCACCACAGCGACACACTGACTCGATGAACACTCGGTGTAGCATAAACTAGCTCGTCACGGCCTCGCATAAATCATCCTTTAACGTGCTCTCCGAGGCACGGAGGTTTTAAATGTATTAAAAAATGGTCACCCATCCATAGACTGACCTGGCTAGGATTGCCTAACTTTGCAATGTGTTAACCTACTCGGTTAACACTTAGCTACGAGCCCTTTTTAGTTTGATATTCTTACTCAGGTTATTCTGATACTCACAAAAATACCGGTTCTTGTTGAATATTTCTACTTAAGTCAGAAAGCTATTCTGCTCTTTCTTTCATTGGTGGTAAATACTCGTAACCCACGAACTCGCGTAATAGATAGCAAACTTATTGGCGTCAACCGGGCCATTTGGTGATAAAAGATGGGAAACTTGGGTGTTTATTAAAAAGAAAAGGTCGGTAAGAAGGAAAAGCATTGGAAGAACGAAAAATGTTTTACGAATAAATGGACAAGTAATTCGAACTTTCAAAATTTAAATTCCAGAGCATAACTTTCTTCATTGGTGTATTAAATTGTCAAATTAATTTGATGTATTGAAAGAATGTAAACATGATTAAGTACACAATCTTTAATGAAGACAACGAGGGCAAAAATAAGCTGAATAATTAGGGACCATTTTCATTTAAATTTAGACAAATTGGCAAATTCATCGTTGAAACTTTAACTCATTCAATAAAATTAAAGTGAAAATTTCCAAATTACTTAAAATTTAATTTTAGTAATAAGCGCAATTTCTTATTTGTTACTAGTCGTCAGCTTATAAAGCAAATTAATGTTTATTTTAATTGGAATATAGAAAACTCAAACTAAAATTATATTAACTTTAATTAAGAAATTACAAATTAGTAATACGCCTATGTATTTATATTTATATATATCATCATTATCATCAACAGCCTTCTTCTTCAGGCCAAAACATCCTTTCTAAGGAGAGGCCAGTCCACTGCTGGACATAGGCCTCTCCTTAGAAAGGAGGTTTTGGCCTACAATACCACGCTGGCCAGACGGGTTGGTATAGAGTTTGTTTCAAGTTTTCCTTCTCTTTGCAGTGTTGTTGTCCTGCGTAGTTTACTCCCTTAGTCGGCTCTTACGACAAGGATGAACAGGGGTGGTGACACTCCGTATTCTTAATCCGTCACCATACGGATGTATATATACAGGGTTACATGTTGTGTTGATGTATGTGTATATATGTGTATTTATTACATATAAAACATATATCTAGTTGATAATAATGCACAGAAACAGTGGGCTTAGACTTCCTGGCAACGACCAATTTAATAGCCAAGTATGCGACCCTTGTTAAGCAATTAATTGCTTGCAAAAATCCATTCATATTATTTTTGATCGTATGACTGCTGCGGTGGTGCAGTGGTAGCGTATGCGCCTGTTGTGTTGAGGTTTTGGTTTTGATTCTCGGGTCGGACAAAATGTTTGTATGATCTATAAATATTTGTTTCGGAGTTTGGGTGTTTTCTATAAATAATATGTATGTATTTACAAAAAAAGTATATAAGTATTCTATTAGTTAATTTAGCTTTCATAGTTCAAGCTCTGCTTATTTTGAAACTAGGTAGCGTTATGTGATGTATATTATTATAATATTATTACTTTCCTTTCATCCCACCTTACCCACCCTTTCCTTTTAATATAAAGTTACCCTGTAACTAAATTATAGTGCGTATCATGTATGTGTTAAATCGCTTCTGTCTATCGCTTCGGGGACATATGCTTGAGTATTTATGTAGTAAATGAGTGAGAGACATGCAATATGCCAGTTAAAATACTCAATACACACATTAAATACTCGTTACCGTACCCAACGAAACCAATTTAGAAATTCATGTGAGAATTGGAAGTACAATAAAGCAGATATAATTAACGAATGCCTAGAGCTTAGCTAAGCACTAAATTGAATATATATTGCGTTTATGCTAACTTTTTCAATCAACTATTAGGGTGTCCTTTGTACCTTTGCAAACATATATGTAATTTGGTAAAACATGATTTACTTGTATTTTTTTTTGGAAAATCATGAAAATAAAAAAATTCTAAACTTATAATCAATTCAACTGGGTTGAATATGAGTTGAATTTAGAAATTTATCATTTGATTACCTAACGTGGAGGAAAAAATCATGTTAATTTATAAACATTTATACTCCGATCATAACTTGTTCTACGTGTGAGTGTAATTTATCTACATACACATATACATGTTTATCAGCAGTCTGGTTACCATCTGGTCACAAGTCAGTATTTAATTTTTTAAATTTATAATAACTTAATGCACAAGTTGTACCAAGGCGGACTTAATTCCAAGGGTATTCTCTCCCAGTCGACCTTCGGGTGATGTGGAAATAAGACGCGGTAGGTGCTGAGATCAAATAAAAACTTTGACATTATTTTTAATAAATTTAAATATATTATTAAGTTTTATATCATTAAAAACATTCAAAAGTTTTATAATCTTTCAATTAATGATTATGGGGTACTATATAGTTTTGTCCTTTCTTAAATTGTAGACAGTACGGGCACTTTTGATAAATAGTTTATCAAAGTAGTCTTCAACAGATTTCTTTGATAAACACTTCTTTTGTGTTATTATGACTATTTGATGACCATATTTTACATTTGCACAATAATTACATTTGAATCTTACCCGTTGTTTGTTAATTTGTCTTATTACGGATTTGAAATGAAAGTTGATAAAATTAGTTCAGTTATACTTTTGTTTCATCAACAGCCTTTAATAGTCCACTGCTGGACATAGGCCTCTCCTTAGAAAGAAGGTTTTGGCCTACTATACCACGCTGGCCAGGCGGGTTGGTATAGGGTTTGTGTCAAGTTTTCCTTCTTTTTGCAGTGCTGGTGTCCTGCGTTGTTTTGCGCCCTTAGTCGGCTCTTACGACACCCACGGGATGAATTGGGGTAGTGACATTCCGTATTCTTAATCCGTCACTACACGGACACGGACGATACTTTTGTTTACGTTTTACCTTTATATCATTTAGCTATGAAAATTTTAATCATTTATTCAAACTAACAAAATGTTGTTAGGAAATAGGTACACTTAAGGGATAGAAAGTCTAAATATATGTATTTATATTTAATTTTCAAAATACTTTAACTTAATTGGAACAAATAACTTTATAGTGAGGAACATCAGACACCTAGAATATAGCTTCAAAATGTAGTTTATTAGTTTCGCCAAAGTTTAAATTACAACTTCTAACAAGATACTAACTGGTCTTGACTGGTTATCAAAGTACAGCGATGTTCTGCGGCAGCTAGGGGCCACTGTTGAAGGAAAGCTATTCCTTTATTTTTGCTATGAGTTGGTAATTCAGTTTTGAAATATGTTATTTAGCATCACTTTTAACTACTATAAAATTAATACCTCCAAAAAATAGAAAGCTGACAGAACTATATACATTTATCTACAAGAATAGGATATTTGTAATTTAAGTCCTTTAACAACGACAGAATAATGCTTAAGATAAGAATTAATGTGTAAACTTTTAAAACTTTCAATTTTCGATAATTTTAAATTATTATTGAAAATATATATATTTATAAAAAATCGTATCACACGCAAGTTATACGCAATAAGAAAAAATGTAAAAAATATAAAAAGCATAAATTAGTAGTATAAACTGTTTCTAGTACATGACATTAAATAAAAAAAACAAACTGACTTTGATTGACATTTGGCATACCGCCAAAACTGCTAAATGAAAGCTTTATGTAGCGATAAAGATCTTATATAAGCAAAAAAGGTCAACCTTTTGCTAGAAATAATAGTTGTTGTTTTTTTTTATTAAAAAACTACTTAGTGCGTGCTTTTATAATACCATGATTTTATAACTAACAAAAATAAACAGGGGTTGAAGGCGAGTATAACTATAGTAAGTTTATTATAATAATTAAAATAATGAAGGACTAACCTTACTGACATTACTTAGTTAACTGAAATGAGCACTGAAGTGAGTGTTGTCGTGGTGCAGGATGATGCGTCGCTTTAAGATAGATTTTCGAAGTTCGGCGATGACTTGTGGTAAACAAACTGTGGAAGGTATACCACTCTGCATTAACTGTTCTACGATCTTCAAGTGCAATAGTCGCAATATGGCCGGTTTTCAAACTAACGTGGCCACCATCTTTTTTGAAGTGCTTCGAGAATGAACAACTTTAGTCGGCTTTAGCTCCTCTTGGAAGACCCAGATTGTAGATTGTTGTTTGGAATCAGGATCGTAACTCTCTTCGGTTGAATCTTTGCAAAGTTTTCTTACACCATCTGACGCAGGCTGCCGTGTGATCATCGGAAAGCAGATGCGGTATCCAACGGCAAACTAGCTTTCTCACACCAAGCGCTTCATGCAAGATCTTCTGAAGGGTTGACCCTGAGATGCCTCTATCTCTCGATACGTCACATGACGATCTTCGAGAATTAGTTGTCTCACAGCAATGATGTTATTTTCAGTGAAGGCGGTTTTTGGCGTCCTTCGCGAGATTTCTCACTAACACTAGTATGTCCACGCTAGAATTCTAAATACCAGCGTTCGACAGACCGCAGACATGGGGCTTCATCACTGATGACTAGATGACACAGATGTTAGCTCTTCAAAACACGGAAGCAATGTCAGGCCTCTTCTAAAGTTGTAGAAAATTATTGCCCGAACATTTTCCTTAGAAAGATTCATTTTCGTACGTAACCTGACAGATTCCAATCGACGCTGTGACTAAAAAATAGCCTTAATTCTAAAACTTTCAACTATTTTGAGATTCAAAATTTAAACACATTCGAATATATAACAGTTCCAAATTCAAAATTGCCGGGAAATATGGAAACGACAGAAGTTATAAGGCATGCTTAGTACATGAATATTATTGAGTAAAATAAATATAATTTAAAACACAGGGTCGGCATAAGTCCGCAAATATTCGCCTAAAGCGAGACTACAGCCTTACTGAAACGACGGTAATTAGGTTTGAAGTTAAATTAAGACGGTTTTTTTAGCCTTGGAAATGATTATATTGCAGGTTTAATAAGTCGTAACTACAGGAAGGTAAAAAGTAAATGGGAAACTCGTTATAATGCTAGTACTAAACATAACACTGAGTAGATTAGATTGTACATTCTGTATGTTGGTTCTACATAGCTTTTTTTTTGCTTTATTTTAATATAAATATTTTATAATTGAAGCATAACATAATATTGTAAATAATTAAGTAGGCTCCAAGCTTGGAATATTGTTGTTAATTAAGGCACTTCAGATATAGGGTCAAAAAACATTTTTGTGCGTTTTACAACATTTTCGTATCCAATTTATAAAAATGTCATGAAAATATGCAACCGTTGTACTTTGAACTAGTGTAAGGTAAGCTCACAAGTTGCATGAGTATTAAAATAACAATACAAGTTTTGTCTGGAATCCATATATGGTTCTATAGATTTCAGCATTTAGACCTCGAAGATTATATTCCGCTCGGACGAAATTTGCCATTCATATACCCTGTAAAGCATGGCGATACCTGTTGTGCGGTTGGTAATGTGCTATTCTACAATCTACATCTATGTTTTTGTATCACGCCAGGTGGGTCTAAAGCGTGAAAATCTACACATACATAATTTTTTTGGCTCTGGATGTGACAAATGTCGGCTCCGAGCCTATGTTGATAATGTTCAGCTTGGTTGATAGTAAGAACGGTACAATTTCCTCACCTCTCTTGTTGTTGCTCCTGCTACCCCACAGAGCATGATGCGCGTTGATGTCAGCAGAGATGTTCAGCTCCAGACCCATGATGGCTTATAGAGTATTAGTGGTGGAAGGTGCTGACAGCGCCATCATCGCTGCTCAGTATATCCGCCAAGTCGTCGTCCGGGTCACTCTCGCACGCATGAGGAATACTCAAGCAATATTGTAACATATCGTGTGCTGAATAGATTGAGACAGTATTATAGTATATGGTATTATAGTAGTAATTCGGCTAACAGCCTTCAGCTTTATAAGGCGCAAGTCCGGCCGTATATGAAGTACTGTTCTCATCTCTATGTAGGGGCACCTCAGTACCAGCTTCTTCCTCTGGACCGGATCCAACGAAGAGAGACTCGAATCGTCGCTAGCCCGGCGTTGTATAGAGATGAAGTTTGACTCTACATTCTTTATCGTATAAATCATGGAGAGTGCTCCGAGGACTCAACTTTTTTTTAAAGAACATTCTTGCTTTAGGAATATATTATTATTCTGTGTAGCGGGGGACTTTACAAGCATACATTAAACGGACAAAAGGAACACCTAGACTCAGAACAACAATCTGTAGATCACATAAAGTGTCGTCCCATGTAGGGATCGGACCTCAACAACATTCAGCGTAGTAGGAAGGGGCGTGTAGACCGCTTAAACCACTACGCCATCCATGCAGTCAACCGTCATTAGTCAGTTGTTTGGACTAGTACCGGCTCCAACTTTCCGCCATCGTTCCACACGGCAAATATTCCATCCCCATCACTTGGATGATTAGCGCGAAAAAGTCACGTGGTGGTTATAAATACCCTAAGTACCCAGATTGGTTGGTTATTAAGTAATCAATTTTTAAAATTATTAGTAGAATAAAGAAAACCGAATAACTTTATTCTTAGAAACGATTGAATTCTAACAACCTAATATCGTCAGCTTCATAGCCATAATATCGTAACTAATAAATATACCCTCTTATTAATTACTACTTTAATAACCCATTGTTAAATCAAACCACAAATAATAACGGTATATTTACAGAACTTCGATATTGCCTAGGACTTGGGTTGTAGTCTGATGGCAGTAGCTCCACGTACAAAGTTCAACCGTGTTATAGTGGACTGAAAGCCGACCCCAATTTTAATTTTGGAAAATCCTCGGAGGATGATGTTAAAATATAATCTAAGTTTAAACTAGTTTTGTCGTCAATAAAATTGAGACGAGTTTATACCTGGGCTAATCAACTGGGGTCCTCGTACCGGTTCAGAAATATCGCGGCCTGATCTTCGATGGGAGGTGGCTCTTCGACGAGCACTTTCGACAGCTTGCTCCAAAGCTGGTCGGCGCTGCGTCTGCCCTTGGGCGACTTTTGGCTAATCTGGGTGGACCCAGCGTCGCAACGAGATGGCTGTACACGGGGTTTGTCCGGTCAATGGCACTGTACGGTGCACCGGTGCGGGCGGTGGCTCTGACCGCTCAGAATAGAGTACGCCTTTGGCGCCCTCATAGGATATTGGCGGTTAGTGGGTAGGGCGGCAGCACAGGACCCTTTCGTTCTGGTTGACGCAGGTCCTTTCCGGGCACGGCTTCTTCGAGAAGTACCTGCTCTCGTTCCCTAGGAGGGAATTGCGTCCCGCCTGTCACTACTGCGATTGCAGTGAGAACTCGGCTCAGCACACTCTTTCAATTTGCCCGGCTTGAGTGTCGCAGCGCCGGGTCCTTATTGCACTCATCGGAGGTGACCTCTCGCTACCGGCCGTCATACGCTCCATGGCCGGTAGTGACAGATGTTTTACCGCGGTCGCCGGAGAGGGCCCGGGAGGACAGTCTCCACTCGGACCCAATTCGTCGCTGGTGAACCGGGCGGCGGAGGCGTGTTCATCACCGCTTCATGCCGCCCTAAGTGTGGCCGCGGGTTAATGGCACGAGTTTTCTTCTCCACCCGCGTCTCCTAAATGGAGAATGTGGAAAAAATGTTCTGTATGAATGTTATTGTATTAAATGGAGATACCGACCAATGCCATATAACGATACGTAGTTGTTCAAATATGTTTCTTTGTGTATTGATAAACTTTTCCTGTTTAATCCAAATACTGTTATTTCCAATTAATTTTAAACTTACCTTATTATTTGAATTTAGTGCCAAAGTTTATGCCTCATCATTAATATTTCCCTTTAAACGTTCAAAAACAATATAAATTTGTTTACAGGATACTTCATAAAACTGAGAAAACATGTTTGTGTTTTGTGACGGCACCGCTTATTATTCATAACTGTAAGGCCTGGTGTAATGTTTCTCAGAAGTGAAAGAAGAAATAAACCATCTCTTCTTCGTTACTTAAAGAAGTACATTGAAAAATAAATATAAAGTTTAGTGAGGACATATCAACTTATACATTTTATTTACAAAAAAAAAATATTCTTCAAAATTCTTTGATAACTCTTCTACTTTTCCCTAAACTAAGTTGGGGTCGGTTTTAAGTCTTCTACGACACGGCTGACCTTCAATTTTTTACGCGTCACTGCCATCAGATCTCAATTATCTCGATATCGAAGTTCTGTAGAAAGACTGGTGACTGTAGGCCTTAAACTAACCGCAACGATTTCTACAGATGTTCGTATGGTTACCGGGACCGACGGCTTAAAGTGCTTTCCAAGGCACGGTTGGGACTCAATGTATTAAGAATAGACTGACCTGGCTAGGGCTGCTTAACTTTGCAATGTATTAACCTAATTGGTCACCACTTAGAAACGAGTCCCATAATTTGCTGCACTTGCACTAAATAAAAAAACACTATCTTTTGTAACAAGTTATATTTTTACGTCTAGGAGAAAACAAATGTTTTGAAAATAGTATCAAAATTATCGGAAAATTTGTATAAAATACGCAATGAGGATATGAAAACAAAGAATATTGGTACCGAGGGTCACCCGTTACAAGTCTTTCTCCTCCAGCTAGAGGTCAGGTAAAAAAATGGTGGGTCGCATATTTTTTTAAGTTCATTAAAAAAGTGCTTTCAATCTGATACCAAATAAAATTTGTTGCTGAGTGTTTATTACTGACTCATAGTACTGATTCAACTGTTAGTGAGTGATCGTGTGATAGCGATCGCCACAGTTTTATGAGACGGGAGATCATGCGCAAGTAAAACACTAGTAGTTTTCACCGTTTCAAATATTAAAGTACTGTCAACTGTAAGAGTAGTCTCCAATGTGAAAAGAAGTGTTATAAGAAGAACTACCTACAACATAAACAAAAATAAATTAAATTATTGCTGGAGCGAACATTTAACTTTATGAGACATAGACAACGTTAAAATTCGTGTAAGGAAATTAGTGGAAATTATCCCCTAGATTTTCTTTTATAATGTGTGTATTTACGCATTGGTTACAACCTACTCAATAATTTACAATATACGCCATCATTTAGATTATAGTGTGTAGAAATAATAGATTAAGTTCAGTATAAACATTACACATGTTATTACATGATACTACAACTTCGCTACAATATATTTTTTGGTGGTTAATACTAATATTTTTTTCTAGGTGACAGGCAGGTTGTGCTCTATGCTTTGTGCGTGACAAAGTGATAAAGAATAACATGCAAAACTTTATGATCATCCAGATCAGGAATACGCCAGAAAATAAAAAAGAACCCTTTATTTTGTATGTGTTAGCATAAGATTATGTTTAAGTAAAAAGAAAGAGATGTATAATATGAAGAATTTTAAATGAAACCTTGTGAATTTAAAATCTAAGCAATTTCTAACAAACACTATATTTTTTCTTTAATCTTTATTACCGTCGCATTAAAAAATAATGTTGTATGTGTTTCAATGACATACAATCATCAATCAAGTTAATAGGCTTAATAGAATCACTTCCGAACCACCACTTCTTTTATTCGTTAATACACTTAGGTACATCTTGTCATATTTATTCTGTCTGTTGAACAGAGAATATTGATAATAAGATTAAAAAAATTGCAGGCGTCTCTCATCCGTTCTCTTAATGGACCAACTTTCAGAACCATACCGGACGGCAGGTCTGATGATAGTTTTATAAATTTGTCCTGTCAGTGTTAAGGGGAAACTGTGGTCACAGATTGTTCCCGTTATCTGCCGCCACGGGAACAATTTGAGACCCCAGTTTCACCGTACCCACTATAGTTATAGTAACTTAATAGTTTAATAGTTATAACAATGGGAGTATCCAATATTCAAATCTTTTCCCAAGTAATATAACCAAAATTATGTTATTTTAATAGTTTTGTCTGAAATTAAGAAAGAAAGAAAACATATGTATTCTATTTCTAAGATACACGACAAACAATTTATATGAGGATAAACAGAAATAAATTTAACAAATACACATGACAACCCTGTGCTAAAAAACATGCTGTTTCGAATGTGTCATGTCGATGTGAATGTGTATCAGAAATTTGGATGGATACTCAGCATACACTAATTTGGGTAGCACCTACCCAGTACTGATTTTCAGGTCCAACCACTAGTGTCACTTGACCTCGTCGGGCGACATTACCTGTTTATTTTCTTATCAACTAGTATCAAGAAATAAAAACATTAAAATTCAGTGACAGAAAACTAAACACAAGTACTACATGATACAGTCTGTGGAGTGAAACATCATAGTAAGTTTTATTTAATGTTATCATTATCTTTAAGGTTATTTATTACATTTTTCAAGTTAAACCTTTAACATGTGTGCCAATCCACCAACTACTACCTAGTACCTGTGCTTTAAGAAAACTAACCTAAAAAAGAGAAGAAAAAACACAAAATCATATCATCTGCCTACCCTTTTCCCAATTTTATTTGGGGTCGGCGCAGTATGTATGATTTTTCCATTCTACTCTGTCATGCGTCATCTCACTGTTTACTCCCTTCCTAGCCATATCCTCCCTCACGCAGTCCATCCACCTTTTCTTCGGTCTGCCTCTTCTCTTGTACCCTTCAACTCCCATACCTAAAACTTTCTTCGCCACATTTTCCTCATCCCTCCGCATGACATGTCCATACCCTATTACTACCTATTACTTCTTAACTTTTCATCCAGTGGGGCTACTTTCAGACTCCCTCGTATATACTCATTCCTAACCTTGTCCATCTGAGTCACACCACACATCCATCTCAGCATTCGCATTTCGGCTACGTTCAGGCGTCTCTCATCCGTTCTCTTAATGGGCCAACTTTCAGAACCATACAGGACGGCAGGTCTGATAATAGTTTTATAAATTTGTCCCTTCAGTGTTAAGGGGAAACTGGGGTCACAAGTTGTTCCCGTTACCTGCCGCCACTTAATCCGTCCTGTATTGATTTGATGCTGTACAGTTCGATCAATCTCACCATCACATTATAAGAGGGAGCCGAGGTACTTGAAATTGGAGAAAAAAATAAAAACATAAAATATCAAAAGAAAAAACTATAGTGCCTATTAATTACTAGTAGTAATCAGTTCTCGTTTTATTATATTTCTAAACGAATAAAGACATATTCTAAGGCTACTGAATTTTGGACCACATGTAAATATTTCTACAACCACCTGAAACCGACATCAATCTCATTGCTGACACATGTACTCATTACCTCAGTCTAATGCAAACCAACACGTAGACGAAAATTACCTACGTATTATTTTTAGGTATGTAATGGTTATAAATATAATTTTTGTAAACCCGAAAAATACCGGTAACGTAGATATTTTTTTCTTTACTTACATATATAATTAAGTATTCCGCACTAACATACCACACACACACCAGGTACTGTAATTTAAATTTGATTTACATTATTGCGTGGTAGTTAACGATAAGAAAATCTCGAGTTTATTTTAAAATTTAAAGTAAACCTTATTTTATTTATTTATATCTTTATTGTATAGAGTTATCACATAAATAAAGATTATGTTCTTTACCAGACTTTAAGTAATAAAGTTTAAAGTTTTAATTGAAATTTAAACATTATTACTTAAATTATTTTAAAGAATATGCAAGCCACAGGCCAAGAAAAGGAAAGGTACAGTTAATAATACTTTCACACTAACGTCGCGCTATTTTAACTCTTCACTTCAGGACAAACTTTGATACCTTATCTTTACCACCGATTAGAAATATAGAGTCCACACCCTTACCTCAATAACTCTGTAGTATACCAAGATGATTTGTAATAGTTATTTAAATGTTTGACCACTAGATCACAGATGACAGCTTCTTCGAAACATAAGTCTTCTACGTCATCCTCGTTTCAATCATGTGGAAAAACGAGGATGAAGTAGAAGAATTTTAGACAACAAGAGAAGCAGAAAGTGGTAGATAAGAAGTATCAAGAAATCAAAAAGATATTATAGGATAGAGAGGAGTGGTGTTTGTTCCATCGAAAACAACTGTAAATTACAAGTAGTTGTTCAGCTGATTTTCAGTATAGCGCGATTTATTCTCTGTTTCTTTTAAGTAGTTTCGTTGATAAATAGATAAAAATTTGCAGTGACATTATTAAACTAAACAGAAATATTGTATAGTAACTCAAAAAATATGCTCATCATAACATCACTTAATTAAACAAACTGGGGACGCTATACGACGCACATCACAAGAATATGTATTTAGGCGACGAGGCAATTTACAAACTTACGTCTTTAACTATCCTAATACTAGTTTGTAATTTAATAATAATGTTACAATAATCTCTATGGGTTCATGTTTACTGTAACACAAGTTGCTACCGAGTACCCTCTCTAACAATCAACAAAGCGATGGTTTCATTTACTCGAGTTACAGCAAACCCTAATTATGTTGACATTGTGAGATGTGTTATTATTTAACGTTTATGTGAACTGACATGTGTGTTTTGTAAGGTGATCAAATACAAAATAGGTTTTTTATCCTGTTTAGATATTGCAGGCAGAGCATGTTATCATTCATCAACAGCATCATCAACAGCCTTTAATAGTCCACTGCTGGACATAGGCCTCTCCTTAGAATGGAGGTTTTGGCCTACTATACCACGCTGGCTAGACTGGTTGGTATAGGGTTTGTGTCAATCAAGAGGCGGCACATCTGGCTACCAGGGGAGTCTCTCTGGTGGTGGGGCGCATTGAGGCGCTGGGCTTGCGGGTGGCCTTGGATAAGACGGAGGCCCTCTTATTCCATGGGCCCCGTCGTGGTCCACTCCCTCGCGCCTCAATCGTGGTCAACTTGGTCCTCGTACCGGTTTGGGCCCAAATGAAGTATCTGAGTCTGATCCTCGACGGGAGGTGGCGCTGTACGGTGCACCGGTATAGGCGGCGGCTCTGACCGCCCAGAATAGGGCACGCCTCTGGCGCCCTTAGAGGATATTGGCGGTTAGAGCCATACGCGGTTACCGCACCGTTTAGACGGAGGTGGCTTGTGCGTTGGCCGGAACTCCCCTGTGGGATTTGGAGGCGGATGTGCTCGCCGAAGTATATCGGCGAACGGCTGATTTCCGCCGCTCGCCGAGCCACGATGACTCGTTGGTCGTCCCGGGTGGAGGTTCCACGTGCTAGCTTTGCCGCCGTGGAGGCGCTCCACCCGGTTATCGTCGAATGGGCAGAGCGGCAGCAAGGGACCCTTTCCTTCCGACTGACGCAAGTCCTTTCCGGGCACGGCTGCTTCGGGAAGTACCTGCACTCGGAGGGAATTCAATCCCGCCTGCCACCACTGCGATTGCAGTGAGGACTCGGCCCAGCACACGCTAGCAATTTGCCCGGCTTAGGCGTCGCATCGCCGGGTCCTCATTGCAGTCATCGGAGGGGACCTCTCGCTGCCAGCCGTCATACACTCCATGGCCGGTAGTGACAGATATTTTACCGCGGTCGCATCCTTCTGTGAAGACGTTATCTCGCAGAAGAAGGCGGCGGAGAGGGCCTGGGAGGATGACCTCCACTCGAACCCAATTCGTCGCCGGCGAACCGAGCGGCGGAGGCACGCTTACCAGCGCCTCATGCCGCCCTAAGTGTGGTTGCATGTGGATGGGACGGGTTTTCCCCTTCACCCGCCATAATGGCCAGCCGCAAGGAGGTGATGTCCGCGTGTGCCGGACGTCACCTAAATAGAGAATGTAATTGAAGGTGGTGCCCGCACTACTGCGAGCAGCACCTACCACCATTCCGGATCCCTCCTATTACAGGCGCAGAGTGGCACACCGTGTGGTTTTAGTCGGTCCGATTCCGACACACCACCCCGCCGCAAACCCCGGTGGGGTGACGGCCCGAGGGGGCTTCCATACGTAAAAAAAAAAAGTTTTCCTTCTTTTTGCAGTGGTGGTGTCCTGCGTTGTTTTGAGCAGTTAGTCGGCTCTTACGACACCCACGGGATGAATTGGGGTAGTGACATTCCGTATTCTTAATCCATCACTACACGGACGTGTTATTTTTAAGGTTTACGTAATTCAATGACCTGAGTTGATCTCAGTGGTCGTGGAATGAAGAGATTCGATATTCAATTTTATTTTATGACAATTTCTATAATCGATATTAAATTATAAGACCTCGAATAAGTAACCTGGTGGAAACTTCTGGTATTTCAAATATATGTAACATCTATTGCGTTAATTCCCGAATTAACACGATAGGTGTAAAGGGTCAATAAAGAATTTAAATTTTTATTCCGAAGATACAGACTTTTTATTGTATTTTTTTTTGTATATTTATTAGCAGTCTGATTATGATAGCACAGGCTCTGCCAAGTTCGGAAACAGACGGCCGTGTGTGAAACGTATAAAGTTATTATTATTATGGTGATTGTTCTTCCCTTCGTTTCAATAATCCCATTTGTCATTAAGTGTCTCAGTGCAGCATCGTTACACAAACAAAAAGCCATACATGTACACATGTTATAAAGTGAAACTACATACAGTGGCTTCATCAAAACGATTTTACTTTTTTAACAGTTTTGCATGCTACATTATTTTTTATTCATTATATTGACTTTTTTAACTTTTTTAAATTTAATAAATAGAGAAAAGTTAATTTAGCTATTTGCACTCAACACTTTTTTTTTCAATTGATTGCTTGTTTTTTTTTTATTTGATTTTGTGATAATTAAACATTTGATTTCGAGTCTTTGACTAAAGAAATTGGTGTGATTTTTTAATCTTGTGCCTAAATGAGTTTCTGGTTGTTTGTGTGACAGAAAATTGATTAACATCTTACATTGAAAATTTGTTTAGTGAAAATTCTTAAATCTTCAATTAACGAAATCTTAGAACTATTGGATATCCTGTCACCCTGCATAGCGTTCTCGTGCATATTATTAAGAACTAGAACTTTGGAAGTAAAAATTCTTGGTAAAAGAAAGTCTAGTGACAAAATATTTTCAACAGTTGACCTTGAATAACGCTTTTGCCATTATTATTGATGCACGTTTATAGAAAGCTTAAACGAGTTACCTGATAGTAACTGACTACCGCTGCACATAGATCACACATCAGCACACATCTTTTCTTGTAGGTTATATGGTCCTATCGGTTATCTCCTTTTTTTTTTTACGTGTGGAAATCCCCTCGGACCGTCACCCCACCGGGGCTCTCTATTCCGGTTATCTCCTGCTCGAACCCCGTAACCTCGAAAATCTATTTTGATACTGGAATTTAACCAGTGAACTAGAATAATGCATCTCGTCACAGTTATTTATAATGGAAAATCGAGATACATCTCTAGTAAACATTGTAAATTCCGTTCAAGTGTACTCTATATATCGAATATCCACACGCGAGCATCGGCACTTCCCATTAATGTAAATATTTGGTGAACATGGGTTGCCTGGTGAACATTGAATTTACAACCAAATTCTCTATTAATTCTCTCCTTGTCTCGTGGACATGCACTATGATATCAGAAATGAATTTAAGGGGTCCAAGTGCTAGTTTAAACTTGATACACTTAAAGTAAGTCATAACTTGACTTTTAAGTTGTTGTAGAAATTTCTGACAAAATTTACTATTCATGTCACATTACAATTTCATAACTACATACTCACTGTGACGTTTAAAGATACTCGAAAGTTCTACATGAAATCTAAAAATATCTGTGTTGTTAAGATACACATAATATAATAGACGGCTGCTGAATTCAGACAATGCTTTTGGAGTTGAAAATATTCTCAACATGGCATCTCATGGATCAGTCTGTCCACGCAGCATAAGTATATACTTATGTAATGAAATGACAGCCATATATCCTTAAATTTCGTTCCTATAATCTTCATTCATATGGAATTAATTTGAAGATTTTATTATTTTATTATAATTAATAGAATTAAATTATATTTTTTTGTAGATAATAAGTTTGTAGTGGTAAAATATGTTTGAAGAAGTTAAAGATCATGTAACATAATTTTACGATGATGTGCCTTTAAATGTAGGCGGAATTGAGGGGAAGGTATAGTTAATTAAAGTGTTGGATCAAATTTGCTTTAATTACTTATCTAGTCCATTTAATTGAAAGTCAGTGTCTTAAAAATTTTTGGTACCAAAGTTTCAAAATTCATTTAAATACGTTAAGGAAATAAATATAATGTAACAGATGTTGCAAACTATAAATATCAGTACTAGAAAAGAACAAAGTTAGTAAAGAAATATTAGAATAACATATAATAGAAAATAAGCAACAATAAAAGTAGTATTGGCAAGGACTGCGTGCACAACTTCGTATCATTATTAGCATATACCTAAAAGAAGACGTCTTATTTACTGATATTACAAAACTAATTCAAAAAAAAAAACTATTGAGTTCAAAGCATACATATTCTAAATTATGCATAGATAAAGTCGATATTTGTATTTCCCACAGTTTAGTCAAGTTTGCTAATTCTGTATATTGATATAGCACCTTTAGTCGCTATTACGAATTAAATAGTGATCTGATAAATTTCACACCTATTTATAATTGAAATTTGGTTCCAGAAGGAGGGTGAACTCTGAGATTATCTAAACTTATAAAATATTTTTTTTTGTAAAATGTTAATATTTTATGTTTTTTTAATATAAGATAGATTTGACAAATCGTACTGATATATTCGACTTACCGACCCGTTTACCCAAACATCAAACTGACTATGAAGTAATTTTTATTCAGTCACTCTAATAGAAACGCTTTAACTTTTAGCTGTACAAAAACTAATATCGAGCAATACTACATTTTTCTAAAACCACAACAGCAAATATGTTTTCTATCTATTGCAAAGAATGCCGCAATGGATCGCAAAAGTATATGACTAATTTTAAGATAGCTGACCTCTCGCAGACCTGAAAAAAAAAATCATAGGAGTATCAAGTCTCCTTGGCAATAGGGTAAGGAATACTGCAAATCTTCAGACTCTTGTTTTAAGAAAACAGCATACTCCTTCTTCAAAGGGCCGGATACGCGTTTGTGACTCCTGTGTTGCAGGCATTCATGGACGGCGATAGTCACTTTCCTTTCAGGTGACCCGTCTGCTCGTTTACCTCTTCTTCCATAAAATAAAAGCAATGGGAACGAGGCTGTGCTCGCGTTCTCCAGTGTTGTCCTATGATTGGAGGGGAGGTATCATGAGGATAGAGACTTTAACATCTCAAATTAGAAATTAGAAAGTGGAATATTAATAATGATAATTTGACACATCCTACATACGGATAACAAACTAAGCAGAACGTGTGCTATGGTAAACAGACTGCTGATAAATATACTTATTTATTTCTAAATACATACTATTATTAGACACAGTACAAATGATCGTGCTCATCACACAATATTTGTCCTAGGCGGGAATCAAACCCACGACCTCCGACTTAGCAGGCAGGGTCACTAACCATTAGATAATATGCCCGTCGTGTAGTTAAATACATATACAGGTTGTCAGAAAAGTACCGGAACAATAAAAATAAAATAATTTACGGATGCATTTTTAAGAAATACGTAAAACACATAAGTTACAGGAACTTTCCCTGACTATCCATTGGTGAACTTGAAATTGACCTTAATCCTAACCTTGAAGGTTATCTCAAGGGTCAAGGGCAATTTTCAAAGAGGATTGCATATTTTTTAAACCGGCATTGACGTTGACCTTAGATTGGTAACGTGGGCTTTAGAGGTCAAAATTTTCCGCACTGAAAAATGCATCCCTAGCAAATTATTTTACTATTTCGGTACTTTTCTAAAGCCCGGTATAGTCTAATACAATACGTTTTTCAGTAGTCCAAAAGAAAAGTGTGTCTGCAGGAGAATTTATAGATCCTCTAATCTTCTAATGCCGCTGAAACGCAAAACAGTTTCTTTTATACCCTAATTACTAAACAAACGCTGACATAGCCAAAACCTTACAATTCACTATCAGCTGTTGCGTGATTTGTGTTAATATTCGGCGAAGTGCGTGTGTGTAGAATTTCCGCACCATTACCACCAACTAGATCGAGGGTTTTGAGTAACAGATACGAATGTCCTGGAAGACCCTTCCTATGTATTTTATTTAGAGAATCCATTCCGATAGGAACTGTTTTTAAAGTATCTGTTATGAATTCTCTCCTTACTTTTTGTTTCATTATTTTTTATGGTATTGGGGGTAAACGAAAGAATGGATCACTTGATAGTGAGAGACTGTCGCTGCCCATAAACACCTACTTCTCAAGAGACATAAGCTTTATCGCTCGTGATCGCCTGCCTTTCAGAATTAATTAGCTTCCGGTAACCTCGCAGACTTGCTTAAAAAGAAAATAAAATATTTTACTGCGGTTTTCTGTGAGCCCGTGGTATCAACCCGGTCAAGCTGTCTAGGTTAAAAATAGCATTTACTACTAAGAAGTCAATGATTTTTCATATTAGTGATCACGGACGGACGGGCCTGTTGGTCTAGTGGTCAGTAACACTGACTGCTAAGTCGGAGGTCTTGGGTTCGATTCCCACTCAGGACAAATAGTTGTGTGATGAGCATAGCCATTTGTTCTATGTCTGGGTGTAATTTATCTTTCATGGCAGCAGTCTGGTTACCAAAGCACAGGCTCTGCCTAGTTTGGGACCAAACGGTCGTGTGTGAGATGTGTAAGATTATATTATTTTTTTATAGTAAATTTTGTTATTAAATAGCTCATACTCGTACATATGTTTTATGTAGTAAATTAATACACCACAATTTAGATGAAGTAATATAATAAAACGACGAGGACTAAAGTGATGATATAGCAGCAATAAAAATGTAGTTAATTATCAGTTATTATTAAAGGTTCTGTAGAAGTAATTACCGATGCATTGTAAATGACCTGCAGGTAGTGCACACAATTCTATTCCTAAGCATCGCAGCGCATTAGCCTATAACTGTGGAATTAAAATAGTTGAAATCCAAATTTTAGCCTCTTTTGAATTAAAAACTATGGCAGCCAGTTAGTCGACTTCTTGTTCCTATCGCACACAAACTAATTCAGCTAAAATTAACATGCAATAAATTGCTACAATCAAACTTAGTACTAGTACTTAACAGTATATCACCTCGCTCTATATGTACAACACTATTTTACCTTAAATCAAGGATTCCGCCAAAATCATCAACAGCCTATAATAGTCCACTGCTGGAAATAGGCCTCTCCTTAGAAAGGAGGTTTTGGCCTACTACACCACGCTGGCCAGACGGGTTGGTATAGGGTTTGTGTCAAGTTTTCCTTCTTTTTGCAGTGCTGGTGTCCTGCGTTGTTTTGCGTCCTTAGTCGGCTCTTACGACACCCACGGGATGAATTGGGGTAGTGACATTCCGTATTCTTAATCCGTCACTACACGGATAATTCCCCTATATAAAAATACAAATTGTACAAAAATCAAAACATGTTTAGTGATGAAATTGGAAACAGCATGGGTCCCTTAATGTTAAATACACACTTGAGACATTCAGCATTTATTGTATGCCTCACTCTACTTTTAATGATACTCGTATCATGGAAAAGGGTAACAGGGGAAATTTAAACAAAAAAACTCAGGGTATTTTGAATTAAAGGGTTGTCACAGGAGGCAAAAAATATTAGGCATAAATTAAATGTAATGTTGCACAATTTAACTTGCTAAAATGGACCCTATTATAATAAATTCCATTTAATTGACACTAACAGGCTTGTTAGTAATACGAGTAATATTTCACTGACAAAAGGTTAGACATTACCTTTCTAATTATTTTAAGAGACAGATAGCAGTTTCGCCATCATATTATTTTTCAATTGCAGCCAAGAACTTGGCTAAAACTATTGATTCTATTGAGAAAATTGACATTACCTATAATGACTTTGCCAATAAGTTGGCAGATAATTCTTTTGACATTTACAAATATATAAATGACATTACCAATTATTTACCTAATAATGTGATTGACATTACAAATAATTTAAATTGATAGATAAGACAATAGAGTCTACCTCATGCAGTATTAACTTGAATACTTATGGTAAATTCAATCATAGTACATTAATTAGAAAAAATAAAATGAATAAAATAATTTTGGTGCATCAAAATATTAGAGGAATGTTGGTCAGAGACTTGGAGGTGGATTTGTTCATGAACTGCAATGCAATTGATATTTTTTGGATTGCTGAACATTGGCTTAAACGGGATCAGTTCATGTTCAATTTTGATCACCACCAGCAAGGCAGCTCGTTCAGCAGAGGTACAGCAATACATGGTGGCACTATGCTACTGACATATAAAAATAAGAAATTTAAGTTTAAAGAGCGCCATGACATTGTTAGTCTTTCAGTTGAGCGAACTACGAGTATAGAAATAGACTGTGTAGAACCAAATGGTTTCATAGCAGTATATGTTTACCGAACCCCATTAGCTGCGTATGCTTGTTTTGAACGTGTTACGGATGAACTCTTAGTTAAATTAACAAAATCAAAAACGGTCATCGATTTGAGGTGACTTTAATATTAAATTATTAGAAAAGTCAAGAATATTTTATATTTATATATAATTTTCCAAGTGGTTTTAATCTTATTATTGCTACTTTTAATCTTTGAACTTATAAAACGAGACTTAGCCAATTTACAAAGTTTTCTAAACAGCTTCGAATATTCTTTAACATAGTTATAAAACTGTTCACTTTTATTATAATTCCGCTCATCATATGGCTCGTATAATCTTTTCCTACTTTTGAGTGAGAGCCCGTGGTAGCCCATTTACTATATGTGGCGTTACCTTTACCCTTACTATTTGACATAACAGATATTGTTGCTATTGTGTGGGTCTTGATCTACGATTTTAGAGTCTACATAAAATATGATTTCAATCAATTTTTTTTTGAAATAGAGATATTTTGAATTTGAATCACTTCCAGTACGTTTGCTGTTAAGTCTCTTTGATACTTAGATTTTACAAGATATGTTGTTGCTGTCGACTATCCGCTATTTATTACTGAATAATGACTGGATTTACCCAAGCAATACCCAGGTTAGTCTATGGATGGGTGACCATTCTCAACACATTGTGACCCCTTTGTGCCTCGAAGAGCACGTTAAGCCATCGGTTCCGGTTGCCATACTTACATCTGTGCAATCGTTACGGGTAGTTTGGAAGTGTGGAAGATGGGCTCCCCGCCAGCAATTATTGCTGCCATGCTGGCGGGTGAGGAGGAATGGGGCGCAGTGGTCTCTTTCTGTGAAGCTGTAATGCTCCAGAAAGAGACCGCTGAACGGGATCGGGAGAGGGCTGATCCCGAACGTAGAGGACGTCGGCGCCGATAACAGCCGTCGAGGGCGCCGCAGGCCGCCAGAGAGGGGACCTCTGGTGGCAAATTGATTGCTGCGGTAGGGCATGGAATGGCCGGCCTGATTGCATTAAGATGCGATCGGGCCGCCATGCTGCGATCGTTGTGGGCAGTGTTCTCCCCTGGGATAGGGCCTGATTAGGCATGGTGTCAATTCGGGGTGGACCTGAAATAACATGGTCCGGGTCCTCCCCAGAGTAAGACACCTGAGGCCGGCCGTCGTTGTGGTTTTTAGTGGAATCACCCCATACTCCTGGCTCATAGTCCCCGAGGAGCAGGAGATCCGAAGGGATTTTCCACCCCGTCAACAAAAAAAAAAAAAAAAAATGTGTGGAAGACAGGTGCGGAAAAAAAAATGAAATTCAGCCGTATCGTAGTCAACCTAGTTAGTGAAAGAGGCTCGGAGAAAGTTAAAAAGAAGATGAAAACACATTATAATTATATGTAACAGGTGAATTTGGAAAGGGCGAGAAAATAATAACCATAAAACCTACCGGATCTGCGTATGTGAAGAAATGGCAAACGGCATTGTTTTATCATCTATTTCTTCATGTATTTTACCAATTATAATGCGATTGTATTTGTTGTTCACATTAAAATATTCTCTGGATCGGAACCACTGAATCTTTAAATAAATTTTCACTATTTAAAAGGCACATGTTTAAATGAACATAAGCGCAGCAGAACGTAGTTGGTCGATCTAAATTATTTGCAATACTTTAAATTTTTTTTTTCATTTCATATTCTACTACATTCACACAAGACCATCTAGTCCCAAACTAAGGAGAACTTGTACTATACGTGTACTAGACAACTGATATAAATACATATGTTTTTTTTTGTAAATTCATACATATTTTACATAGAAACACCTAGACCAAATCAAACATTAAATGTTCATACACACAAATGTTTGACTTGGAATGAATGAATGATTTGGACTTGGAATCGAAATAGCGACCTTTGGAATGGCAGTACCTTACACAAACCACAACGCCACACTGTCGACGCATTAAATTGCTTCTGTAGCAATAGTGTTGTGGTGACTTTCACATACAACGAAACATAGATTTCAATACCATCTAACGGAGACACACCGACATACAAAGTAACTATCGATTTTCTAGAAAGTTTCGATTTTCAATTAGAATGAATACAACTTCTCAACATCAATTGTTGGGTCACGGACGGTCACGGATGCCGCGAACATAATCACCTCGATTTGTAGCCATGTGTGTAAATTAGTAGTACCTGGTATAGTTAATGAATCTTCTAAGTATACTTTTACCTGAAACATCAATTTTCTATTGAAGTAAAAATTATGTCATTAAATTATTAAATATTTTCTCAAAGTTGTTACTAAAAAAACATCTTATATATTCCAAATTACTTCCAAAATTGATGTGCAAATAAAACAATATTTATTTAATTTAACTTATATAAATAACTTCCGATAACCATGACAGTGCCACAAATATAATATCCTGTTTAGTAAATGAATCGTAACATAAACCTAAAGTACTTAAACTTTCAGCTTGGTAATCATTTAAATTAATGTTTATTAGCAGCTGTTAGTCATAAAAAGTTGTAGTGATTTTCCTTCTAAACACGATTACGTAACAAGTTCATTTTGAAGTAACAAGTTTAAACACAATTGTAAACAATATTAGAGAATAATTTCAATTATTAAGAATGAATTATAATACTAAATTAATTCAGCATCATATGCATTGTTGAATGCAGCAAAGTCACATTCGTAACATTTTTTTGTGGATCGTTATCGTCGAGTCCACTGCTGGACATAGACCAATTGTTTTTTGGATATTAGTACCTGCTACCTTATCTGCACCCTGAAAACGTATTTGTAAATTTTCATGTCGGTCAATCCGGTGAAGGGGTAATAAAGTAATACACAAGAAACTTAGATTATAATGAGATGAAATATGATAATTACTATTGGGGCGTGAAATGTCTAGCAACCGTACTTTTGTTTGTAGGTACAGTTTTCGGGAACCAAGTTTTTCTGTTCAAATATTGGCTTGACATTGGTTTTTGTATTATAGTTTAGTAAAAAGTGAAAAGAGATTTGCCAAAATTATATAATTATGAACTAAGCAAGCGGTGCAATCGTATGATATGATCTGAAATAAAATTTGTCCAGTGTAAAGTGGTGGTGATCATGTAATCTAGAACTTACTCTTAAACCTCCTTTGCGATGCACATACTTTTTGGATAAGATGATTCAGGTATGGAACATGATTTTGTACTAAGATGCTTATAAACAAAACAGTGTTATGTACAGGTAAACGCATTTTTGTCCGCAAACGATTGTCCGTTATTTACGCTAGGTATTTGAAAATGCTTGTATCAAGTAGTTTATAAACACAAACACAAATGAAATATCATGCCTTTCCCTCTAGATTTTAAAGAGTAAGTGTAAATGAGATATTATTTATGTCTAAATTCACTACTAAGGTACTTTCATACTTGAGATACTATTTTTGGCTAAAATCACTGCTGAGGTACTTTCATACTTGAGATACTATTTTTGGCTAAATTCACTACTGAGGTACTTTCATACTTAAGATGCTATTTTTGACTAAATTCACTACTAAGATGCTTTGATACTTAAGATACTATTTTTGGCTAAATTTACTAATAAGGTACTTTCATACTTGAGATACTATTTTTGGCTAAATTTACTACTGAGGTACTTTCATACTTAAGATGCTATTTTTGGCTAAATTCACTACTAAGATGCTTTGATACTTAAGATAATATTTTTGGCTAAATTTACTAATAAGGTACTTTCATACTTGAGATACTATTTTTGGCTAAATTCACTACTGAGGTACTTTCATACTTAAGATGCTATTTTTGGCTAAATTCACTACTAAGATGCTTTGATACTTAAGACACTATTTTTGGCTAAATTTACTAATAAGGTACTTTCATACTTGAGATACTATTTTTGTCTAAATTTACTAATAAGGTACTTTCATACTTGAGATACTATTTTTGGCTAAATTCACTACTGAGGTACTTTCATACTTGAGATACTATTTTTGGCTAAATTCACTACTAAGATGCTTTGATACTTAAGATACTATTTTTGGCTAAATTTACTACTAAGGTACTTTCATACTTGAGATACTATTTTTGGCTAAATTCACTACTGAGGTCCTTTCATATTTAAGATGCTATTTTTGGCTAAATTCACTACTGAGGTACTTTTATATTTAAGATGCTATTTTTGGCTAAATTCACTACTGAGGTACTTTCATACTTAAGATGCTATTTTTGGCTAAATTCACTACTAAGATGCTTTGATACTTAAGATACTATTTTTGGCTAAATTTACTACTAAGGTACTTTCATACTTGAGATACTATTTTTGGCTAAATTTACTACTAAGGTACTTTCATACTTGAGATACTATTTTTGGCTAAATTGACTAATAAGGTACTTTCATACTTGAGATACTATTTTTGGCTAAATTCATTTCTAAGGTACTTTCATGCTTAAGATACTATTTTTGGCTAAATTCACTACTAAGGTGCCTTCATACTTAATATACTATTCTTGGCTAAATTCACTACTGAGGTACTTTCATACTTAAGATACTATGTTTTGCTAAATTTACAGTCTACTGAGGGATTAAGAACACGGACTGTCACCACGACTATTACTCCCATGGGTGTCGTAAGAGCCGACTTAGGAAGCAAACTGCGCAGGACAACAGCACTACAAGGTAACGAAAACTAGACACAAACCCTATACAAACCCGTCTGGCCAGCGTGGTATAGTAGGCCAAAACCTCCTTTCTAAGAAGAAGCTTATGTACAGCATTGGACTATTGGGGACTGTTGTTGATGATGATGATGATGCTTCACTCGAAATATTAGCGATATATATTCACTGCTAACACGACTACTTAGAGGAGCTACCAATACTAACAACATCACTTTTTTAAGGCAAGTCAGAGGTTTCAAGAAAATATTCACTCACACAAGCAGTCTATGAAATAAATTCTCACCTGTGATATTGCCGGACCTTTACGACTTTTAAGGACGGAACGCACTCCCACCTAAACTGACCCGCAAAGCACTTGAGACTCTTACATTTCAGGTGCACTCTACCCATGGGTGGTTGCGTCAGTCATCATCAGATGACATCCTTGCTTGTTTGCATTCTATATATCGCTTCGATCAATAATACAACAACAATACAATTGTATTGTTGATCGAAGATATATCTTGAAAAAAATAGTAAGTTTTCTACTTCTAAAATTATATTCCTTTGATGATTTGAGTTTTGAAATATGAATTTTACTAAAGAACAACAATATCCATAAAAGGCCAATAGATGACGGTGGTAGGTAACATAATGGACTACTTATTTTTAGTGGACAATATGCGCCCTGATTTTAAATTCTATAGGCGCTACCCTTTCGGCCTAGGGGTAGTAAACATGATTGACCCTTCGGAGGGTTAACTCTCTGTTGATCAAAAGCTTTTTACGAAACTTAACAGTACCTCCTACACTCGATATATAAATTTATTCTTGTTCATGTACCTTGTGCGTGTAGGGTTGTACAATATCCCTTTTTAACTCCCGACGGAAAACGAGGGGTGTTATAAGTTTAACCTGTGTATCTGTTTATCGGCTTATGTGTATATCTGTCTGTCTGTGGATCATAGATGCCGAACGGATGGAGCAATTTCGATGCCGATTTTTTATTTGAAAGTCTTAGCTTAAGATTGTTTTTAGCTATAAATTTTGAAGATCATCAGCTCACTTTCTAGGTGATGAAGGGATCTCACTAAAATCTACAGGTCCAATTCATCTGAAATTTGGTATATTGTTATTTTGATGGTACTACCACGACATGGTTGCCTGCAACTTCAAGTAGTTCAAAAAATCAAAATTACAGCATATATGCCATGTTTGGGCGTTTTAGAACAGTCTCAATGAGCAGATGTTATTTTTTCAAGTTTTTTTTTTTGTGTCGGAGGTTTTTAATGATGCTATTATTCAGTTCTATAATCATATAACACAACTGACAATAGGTCTTTCCGTAATTTTCTGGTGAAACAAAAATAAAATGTAAGTCGTTTATATCTTCATGCCAAATTTTATCAAAATCGGTTCAGCAGTTTAGCCCTGAAAACGTAACAGACAGAAAGAGCTACTTTAGCATTGATAATATTAGTAGGAATCTGTAAAGTAAAAAAAGAACAACATACATTAAAAGTATTTTCTAACATTCGAGTGATAATAAGTTTTTTCACACCAAACTATATCGGTATAACTCAAAGTGTATTGTATATCATATGAGTACCTATTCGGCAAAATGTAGCAGAGAGAGCAACAATGAAACATGTTCATGAAAAAGGTAAGGGAATTTCCGATTCACTGTGACTTGTTGAAATCTATTGCGATAAAAGAGGTACTGACCCATTCGAAATTTGATTAAGTGCAGATTGTGTTCATTCTTTCTGAACAAAGGAGGCTAAGATTTTTACTCTATGTATAAGAAAAACGCAATTGTATGAAATTTAGAGCCCGCTACTTTAAGGAAAAAGAAATTTCCTTCTCTATTCCTTTTTCTCCCATTCTTTACCTAATAGCACTCTAAGCAAAATGAGGCGAATGCTTCGCATTATGGATAGAACCCGAGAAACTTCAATTATCAACAGCCATCGCGAGCGAGGTTGAAGCCCTGCGCTCCCTCTGAGCTCATTTTATGTACACACTAGACCTTAAAGAATACGTATCAATGAATTACAACTAAGAATATTTCGGATTTTAATCTCTGATTTGAACTGGATCTGAATAATCAGGATCAAAAATTATTCAATGTTCAAATTCCACGTAGCATGGAAAGTTTCATTTTAATCCAAGTTGCAGACAAATTTCAATGTATAAAACTGGACTCATAAGTATACATTTTATGTTACAAGTATCTCATCACTGCTGAACAAAGACCTCCCTCAAGGAGCGCCAACTCAAAAATATAAGTATACATATCTGAAAACTAATAAAAGTCCACCTATAATATATGATATAGCCTACATTACTCGATGCGGAGCAGTGACTGTAAACGTCGCTTCAATTGCCATTTCAATATACATTTGCAAACGATTTCTTGGCAGTGATATAGCAAATTTGTAATCTTTAAATTTATTACTTATTATAATATATTTAAAATGAAATAGTGTGAAAATAAAACATATTTCAAACATATTTCAAAGACTAGTATGACAAATCAATTTATTATGGTCGCATAACGTTCATGTAAGTTAAATGTTGCAACATACGTTTTTTTTTAATTTGTTGCAGATTCTAAAAAAACTTAGTTTTCACTTGCAATGTCCTTTGTTACTTTGTTCCTTATCAGTTCATAAAGTGTTGTAAGCTGTTAATCAGTTGTACAGTTGTTGGAATACATATTATGAATGACAATACAAAAAATAATAGAAATTATAGGACTGTCGGATTACCCAATTTCCAATCAAAATTAATTTTTTAGTATTATAAGTCAAACATTTCTTCTGATTTTATATATGACTTTTATCAAATTTAATGTAACGAACTTCATAATTTTAGCACAAAGTATTTTATCTTAAAAACAATGATAAGAACCATCTTTCCTTATAAGATAACCAGACTTTTTCTAAATTGAAGAGATACAAAATACGATAAAATACCTAAGGTTCTGAGAACATATTTACCGCAAACATCATCTAGGACAACAATTTCCACTCTCTGGATAGTGTGATTTATAACGCCTAGCTTCACTTATAACAAACAGTTGTAACCTATTTATAATTGTCATTATTGAAATATAAATTAGTATGTATATGCAGTTTGGATGACAAAACTATAATCTGATGTCTTGAAGGCGGTCCGATTCGTAGTTTAGCTACACTACCCGCACTAAAGGCGTCCATTATTCATCCATCAGTGAGTGAAATTACCTCTCCTCTTGATTCTGCAGGGCATGATTGAAAAGGCGGCAACACACTTGTGGTTCTTGAGGTCCAGGAAGTATGTTTAGTTTAGTTTAGTTTCAGAAATCTTTATTCTCATAAGAATTGTACATTCACTTACATGAGAATTTATACACTAATAACTATTAAATTTTAATATTCCGATGAGCATGCATGGGTAAAAAATTAATATTATGTGAAAATGAGGGTCTAAATGTATGTACGCCATATGTATGTCATAAAAGTAATCTAATAATAAATAAGTAATGTAGCTAAAATAGGTAAACTTTGCTTATAACTTACCGTCTTCAAACACATTTCCCAAAAAATATTTAATAGGCCTTGGGTATAGTTTCAATACGTTCATTGGAAATTTGAAACTATGCCAAAGTACACTGCGCATGTTCCGTTTTACGACAAGCCTGGAAACTTTTTACGTCCTAAGTGCACCAACACTGCCTGTTATTTGGCGTCATTTGTATAATTTTATTGTACTTGAGCGGGGCTCAAATCTTTTGGCTCTAGAAAATAGTTTTCTAGAGCCAAAAGACTTGAGCCTCGCTCAAGTAATTTAAACTTTGTTATATTTTCCTGATAATAAATTATTAATTGTTGTAGGTCTTGAACAAGGCAAGATTTAAACATAAAGGAGATTTAAGTATGAGTTTCATATTAATTTATGTACTAAAAAAAACCGAAGGTGCATAGATTAATAATATTTTTTCATTGTGATTACATAATGTTTGGGCAAAATTAAAGTACATGTGTACTCAGAGTTTTAGTAATTTACGCAGAGATTATTACGTATATGTAATATTTAGGCAATTCCTAAAGCCCGATAAGTTAAAATATTTCGCGCATTTATAACCAGCCTCACTACTCAGTGAGTATAGTAAGAAATAATTTAGATAATATTGTTCTCATCTGAATGATTGATTCGCGGTAATTTTATAATCTTGTACACTTTTAAATGAATAAAAGAACTTGAAAAATTATTGCGCAAACAAAATTCACGTAGAACTTTTAGTCACTAGAATTTTGAAGCAAGTATTTATAATATCTATTTATTACTCTATTATTTCTAAGGCAATCGATTCTCAAAAGAAAATGGAGGTTTGGTTTCACGAATTTATGAAAAGGGTAGTGTCTACGTATTTTGGGTATTGTTGGTTTTTGCAAACAGACCATTTGTCTTGCTGTAATTGTTCATCCGCAGATTAAATTAATTAGACTTGAATAATTAAGGATACTGATTAATGGCGACGTGAATATCAGAGAGATCTTACAAATTTTCTTTGTTAAGTTTAATTGAAATGAAAACACCACGAACTTTGTTCCTAGTCTTTATTTATTACAGACAGTAATGCTAACGGCGTCCTTCGCTTTGGTTAGCTGACTGACAATCAGTTTTGGTCCAATTTAGAAACTAATAAATCTAAAGGCACGTGAAGAATTTTAATATAAAATACTCAAAAACTTTGCCGACCAGTCGAAACGGTTGATGAGGCTACAAATAATTTATTTAGTTGGAAAGTTCGTTTTAATACAAATTAAACTTTATTCACTAGAGTGTTTGGATCTATAGATATATTAACAGTTCTAGAAATTTCAGTACTAAAACTTTAATCATGTCTAACTTTTACGATCCAAATAAATAACTAATGCAGTAGTGCTTATCTTTTGATAGAATAGAGAGACTATAAATTAGAAATCGCTTTTAGACAATGGGTTCAGGGTTTTTAGGGGCGTGCTGTTTTTTTTCTTATGATTTTCATTAGTTGTATTCATATACACGCAATATCAAGCGACAGATGCCTTGGTGCTCTCACTGAAGGTCCGTTACCATTTATTCACCTGTGACCCAACAGTAATTCGTAACACAAGCTATCTTCTTCTCATCTTTGAAAAACGTCAATATTATGTAACTCTCACAACACTAAAAATATTGATGTAGTACTGAATTGATTTCTGACTATCTTGAGCATAAAAACTATCAAAAACGTCAAAGTAGTTGTGTTGATCTAAATCTACTGGACCTAGAAAATCATAGTCCAGGTGTACTTACCTGGACTATGATTTTCTAGGTCCTGTGAGCATATTTCTATGCTTTTAGGTACATATAATTCCTTACGTAGGTAGCACATAGACCAACAAAAATATTCAAATGATTATGTTAATGTCACCTGTATGTCTGAATATCTGGTTCTTTACCTCTGCAAACATGTTAATGTAATGTATGATAATCACACAATGGGAGTAGACCCGTACATGCGACCCGCATTGTTGCCATTCGCCTTAAAGGAAATTATCTCACCAAATTCTAGTCCAACTCGATTCGGGATTTCAATAATGCCTGAGCATTTACTTAACCAATTTCAATTTGCCAAAGATATTATACTTATTGAGATTAAGAACAATTTGCGTATTTGACCTGCGTTTCGTGTTTAGTTTTAATCCAAATTGGATCCATTGAGCCGAGTATTTAATTTATTATTTGATTCAAGAACTTTGTCTTTTCCCTCAGAATACTTTCAAGTGTTGATTTTCGGCTCGCCTTTAAATCATTTGAATTGTTTAAAGAGGTCATTCTAGTTGCTTATTTTCAGTTTGATGTTTGCTCCGTGTTATCTTGTGGTTAGTATATTTTGAATTGTGGAAATGACTTGCTCTGTATCTTTTAATAGAACCAAAGGTTTTCACAGTAACCTTTATATCCACACCATATATACACGACAATTCGAGTTTTAGTTAGTAACCCGAAGCCGTTTATTTTTATTCAAGTACTAATTGAAAATTAATGTTTACAACTTTACTTTGCTATCTGTTATTTGTAGATAGATATTTTTAATCATAAAATTTATTAGCAAATATTATTATATTGGCCTATCGCAGTCCACTGCTGGACATAGGCCTCTCCCATTGCACGCCACTTAGATCGATTTTGGGCATAATCATTTGGATATAATCATCATCGATGATGATGATTATATTGGCGTAGAAACAGTAGAAAATATGTAGTACAAGTATTCATTAGACCCGTACACATTTTATATGTTTAACCGATTTAAAAAAAAAGGAATAGGTTCTTTATTCGGCTGTAGAAGTTAAGTTAAAAAGTTTAATTTTTGTCCAGTTTACAACAGAAGAAAAATATGCAAATGTGATCTGCAAGTATTTGTTTCGGAGTTGAGTGTTTTCTATGTACAATATGCATGTACCTATTTAGAAAAGTATTTACTAACTTTCATAGTAAAAGATCTGCTTAGTTTGAAAGTAGTTTTTAAATTAAGTACCGTCCTAAAACTGACCATGGATGTAGAAAGTGATAGTCGAACCTGCAGTGATTATTTAATTCAAGGGATCATTGAGAAAGGGTATTAACGGCAAACAGTATAGTTATAGAACTGACTTCAGACAAAGGGTGTTTCTAGCAAATAGTTCATTAATAAGGGTTAATTTGGCATTTGATTCTGAGCTCCACATTAACGAACCGGTTAGGAAAATTCTTAGTTTATTTATACTTCCTGTTTGGTTTCATTCAAATTTAAACAAAACATATCACCCCTAAGATTATAAAATTAAGGTATAAAGAATACAGTTTATTCCAAGTTAACAAGACATAGACATTAAAGTCGGTGAATTTTCTTAATAGTTATTTTTTACTAACATATAACACACATAACAATAATAATCAAGCTGAGACCTAGTCATTTAATACAAAATGATGGTCTAAAAAACGAATACTCTAATAGTCTCTTTCTCAATACCTAAACCTGTCATAGTAGTATTAGTTCACTGGGACTTCAGACCGCCGCAAACTTCTTGATAACTTAGTACTTTCCTCTCTACGTCATAACTTATTTGAAGTCCCTTGAGTATAGTTTGTTGAGGAGAATTTTGTTAAAGTTAAAATGTTGTAGTGGACTATGTCAAATTTAATTTAACGTAAATAGATTGGCTCTTGTAGGTAACTAGTTTGGAAGACATGAAAATTCTCCCCTGTTTCAAGTAAAGCTATAAATATAGAGCTAAGCTATCATGTGAATGATCCCACGGCGCGGTGACGCGTGATGCCGCGCGGTCATGTGAACGTAGGCTATGTGTAATATAAGTAGTCACCCGGAATGATCGTATTAAGACATAATCTATCAATTTCACAAACAAATTAAAAAAATACTAATATGTCAAAAGGTTTTTTCATTTTTAGTTTTCGAGGATAGTTAATAAACTCATAATAGTGTTTATAATTGCTTGCCAATGACCATAACCCCATTATAAATTGAAACCGGTTTTTCTTGATACTTGTCTATTTGTCAGTATTTATTAAATTAATTCTACTAGTATGGGCAATAAATGTAGTTAATTATGCATAACTTTATAAATAATATACGCTTATAAGTATTTAATGTTTTACATTGTGTGTTTGAAAAGCTTCCATGAAAGTGTTACACCATAGTTTTAATTATTTTTTAAATTCAACTTAGTCATGAGTTTTCAGTTAAGAGTGATGAAACAATAAGGTATAATTTCAGTTATTAATGAATTTGTATTAAAGGGCTTTTAGAACCGGGATACCTAATTCCTCTTTTAGGTACAATAATTATTCTTGTGTAGTATTTATATACTACACAAAAATAATTATTGCGCTATTATTTTGAACTGGAAATGGATTTATTTGTAAAACTATTAATATTTGTTTAGTGGTACATAAGTACCACATAGGACTTGTATAGTGCTACATAAGTACCACATAGGACTTGTTTAGTGGTACATAAGTACCACTAAACAAAAATTAATAGTTTTACAAATAAATCCATTTTTATCAAACGTTAAAATATTTCTTTCATTTCAAAATAATAGCGCTCTATAAAAACGTTACAAAACGTTATAAGCGTATAAAAGAAATGTTTTCAATTAAACTGTTGTAATTTAATGTTTAAAAACTCAAAATTATAGCTAGTTACATCGAATTTAAATTTTTAAAACGTTTATTACATTTTGGTGCTGCAAAAATACTTGTTTCGTCTGCAAGAGCGAAGGGAAAAACCTTTTTCTCTTGTGCAATAACATAAAGGAAATAATAGATGTAGCCGAGTTTTTAAATAAAATATGTCTAAGATTATCGTCGGCGTCACTCCAAAGGTATAACCTTCTTCATGCCCCTGTCACTCTACCTACATACACGCAGAATTCATTTATGATCATGGCTCACCATACGTACGATGCAGCAAACCTGAGAAGATTAAAACAGTTTTTTTTCGTAAGAATACAAAAAGAGGAATTTTTCGATTGTATATATAAGCCTGTAATTGACTATCACATAATTTACAATTCTTATTTATTAAATGGTTAACTCTTAGGACGTCGCGGCGCGCGGATGACCTATGACCCGTTACTGTCGCGCCCTTGAACTAGTGACCCAGTCACAGCTGAGCGAAGTCATTATTACCTCAATATCTACGTTATTTTATAATTATATTCAATGAAATAAACATATTTGG
This sequence comes from Arctia plantaginis, assembly GCA_902825455.1. Lineage (NCBI taxonomy): Eukaryota > Metazoa > Arthropoda > Insecta > Lepidoptera > Erebidae > Arctia > Arctia plantaginis. Next base: position 16,110,755 of record CADEBD010000422.1, read on the forward strand.
AAGCCCTGATATATATTCTTCTAAATGTTGTGATAGAGACGCTAAAAATTGTAAAAATTAAAATTAGAAAAAAAATTGGCAGATATAGCTACACGATATCTCGTAATTACTCTTACGGATGAATACATCATACTACTAAAGGCCGTTGATGAAACATATTAAAACTAATTGTGGCCGGCAAAGTATATCCCAAGAGTGAATTTAAATGCATAAAGCTTTACATTAAACTACCTTAAATATACAACACGAGCACTGCGTCTTTGTAAACTCTTTTGCCTTAACAAAATAAAAGAGATATGCAAAGCAAAATACTATCAGGCACACATGTGAAGTAACTAACAATTCAATTTGGTCTTGTTACCATATACCGTTGCGTAAAGTTATTCAATAGTTCGTTGAATGTCCTGGTTTCGCTGATTCATAACGAATTTTAGGTATTTATTGCTCACACTTGTATTAATAAATTGTCTTACATGTACAGTTGGGTCTGCAACTTGCCTAGACTAGTTATTGCTTAAGTTATGACATCTACTCAGTCATTGTGTTTACATAATGAACAATGATTAAAGGGCTCGAATATGTAGCAATCAGTCATTCACTTATTGTTTATAAAGAGTGACTCAAAAAACATTTAAGTTATCGATAGTAAAAATAAAGTGATAAAAGTAAATGTTATGCAACTTCTTTAAGTTATTAAGGTATTTTTATAATTAATGATGAAGTCAATTCAATAAAACAAATTTATTTTTCCAAGTAAACCATAGTTGTAAAAAGTTTAGAATTTAATACGCCAATCAATACACATGTTTTTAAATCTAGTCATCAAATGAAAACGCTTAAATATGTTGCAGTCGAACATTTACTTTTTTTTTATAAAAACAATTTAAAGATAAATTGATTCTCAATAAGAATAAAAAATATGGAAAAAATGTTTACGATTTCTATCAGATATTTAATTTTAAAGCTTTAATGATGAAGTATAAAATCCTTAAGAATTATTTTTACTTTTGTAAAGTAATAATTGAATGTTCTATTTGACTTTTAGGTTTTTTTAGAATAATGCCCATTAAATCTCTAAAAATGGTGCAATATTATCAATCCGGCAAAAATATATTTTTTCGACAATTGTTAGTTTTCTTATCTAACAGCAGGATTTATTCCTATATTATATACTAGCTCTTTCCCGCGACTTCGACCAACATGTGACTTTTTAACGCCAAAAAGTTGGCATGTACTTATCTATAATAATATTAAATTTATTAGACAGTAAAAATTAGAGGTGGCTGAAATAAGTTAACATTTAATTTATTATCCAACACTATTAATCTATTATCTAATTTACAATAATGCTTCTCTATACACAGTATTATCCGTATAGTCTTCAGGGATCAAAGCATACAGTTTCTTAAGATTACTAAGACGCGACAACCAATAACTCTGTAGACATGCTCTTACTTCATTAGCCCTTGTGCCATCTGGTATAACGGGCAGAGTATCACGTCACGTTCTATTTACTGATTCAATTGCTTTACGGTTTGTCATTGTAAATTCATACTATATAATTAGATAACCTACACAAAACCTTAGCTGTGTCGCTGCTTCTAGAAAAATTAAAAAGATGACTCTCTGTGCGGTCTAAGACGATCGGAATTCAATCAATCAATCATTTATTCATTGCTGAACATAATACATAGTCATGTAACATCTAAGGTGTCATTGGATGCAAAGTAAATCATGTTCGGCCGATTAAGGCATGCAAAATTAGTCCTTCAGTAACATTTCAATTAAAAGCATACAATTCACACCAATATCATGTCCACAAAATTGTCAAAATATGTCAAAAGATACAAATACAAGTTAAATAGGGTTTAACAGCCAAAATTACACCAATAACATAAAGAAAAATTATAAATGTAACATAATTTCATAAATTGTCAACATATTTATACATAATAATTATAAATTAAATCCAAAACCATACAATATATTATTTTACGTATTTGTCAAGTCTGACTTTATACAATAATTTCCTTTTACATTGCTTTGAAGAATTGTATACTATGTTCAGTTTTCCCTCCTGGTAACAAAGTGGCAGCTATGCCCAATGAAGCGACACCACCGGGAGCATCTACAAACAACATTTCTCAAAAATACGAACGAAGCACAATGCCTCCTATAGATGCGAATCTAGAGTAGTCAAATTTAAGTGAATACAAAAAGCCTGCTTTCTGCTTGGTTACCCATGGTTGGATATCAGTTTCTGCTCCACTTTCTGAGATTTCTATCAAACATTCTACTGACTATGTTGGAGCCCATCGGCATTGTATCGTAACTGGCATTGGTCTGCAGTTTCTTCATGCCGTATTTCCCTTACTCTCTCTCACCCAATAAATAGGTGAGAGAGAGTAAGGGAAAGAAAGAATCAGAGTCAGAGTCAGAGTCAGAGCGAGGAAAGTTATTTAAATTTAACTCACTCTGACGGGTAGGTCATATTTTTTTTAAGCTGTTTGCAATATTTGTCCATATTCATGTTCCTTTTCAAGAATTCTGACATTGTTGTGTCGCTCACGATCGGCTGTTAATCGAGCTTCACGTTCTAAACTACTTTCTGACTGGGAGAAATTGCAGCTGGGAACTTAAAGCAGACACGTGGTCATACTTGCGAAGATTGAAAACGAATCGAATGCAGTTATTGAGAAGGCGATCTAGTTTATTGAGTGATCTTCTCAATAAACATTCAGGGAACATACAAAATAACATACATCACCATAGTCGATTAAGGGAATAATTATGGACTGCATAAGTTTACCACAATATATTAGTGAAAACCGTATCCAATCGGTTAAGCTATTTCTGAAATTAGTGTACACAGACAAACAGATTAACAGACAAACAGACAAACATTCTAAAAACTGTTGTTTTAAGTCCTGTTGCCTCAATAAAGACCCATTTATTATTTTTTCTTCAATATCTTCAATGTACAGACATCGACAATTATAAACCTGTTACAATTTTATTATATGTGTAGATATCATTATGTAACACGTCACATTAGACGTCATTATAATATATGTTCGTTTAGTTTATTAGACGTCATAATAATCGTGGTATAGCTATACCATACGTGTAAATGCAGTGAATCACCTCGGACTAAGGTGTTGAATTGGTATCTATTGTTTAATTATAAGAATTTTATACTAATGCACAGAAAATATTTTTTGGTTTCTGCACAAAAATACTGATGTGGTGATTTTTAAATGTTTTTACTTTTTTGTGTCTACACACAGTGTTCCGGCTGACTGTCAGCGGGAACAGATAAAACACAAATACTCGATTATAATTGCAATAATAATAAAAAAACAAATTCAATTAACTATACTACAATATTTTTTAAGTCTCAGGGTGTGACTTCTTGGCACAGGACACTTTCCGGTTGAACTTATGTGCACTGGGGACTTATTTGGGTTATCGGCTTTGGTAACGCGGGGAGGGAACTTCTCCAGTCTTCGGGGGAACTCGAAAGTGTCCTGTGGTTCACGGTGATCAGGGTAGGCTCGCAATGGCAGACCGTATCGCGTGGTGTACCGCGTCAGACCGAAGCCAAGACGTGCGGTGATTGCAAGCCGCACGGAGATCTTGCAGACCGTTGTTGTAGGCCGCGCGAAGAACGTAAGCCGTACGGAGAACCCCCAGTTTCCAAGGGGGTTGACAAATAATGAAAACCGCTTTAAATTTTTCTTCTTTTATTTTTATTATTTTAGAATAGCACTGATTGAACAACGTTTTAAAACTGTGGACAAACAATCACGTATACGAATCGCAAACAATTAACTCTCAGGCGTCGAAATCCCTCTTTCCTCCGAGGATTCGCTTTTATACCTCTGTATCGGGACGGCCCATTTCCGCCTCGAGGCGACAATGCGTACTTTCTGGAATGTTCGTATGAGACGAGACAGAGATATGGAAAGAACGGTGCAACCGAGCGAGAAGGAATCATTCACCCGCAGCCGGCTCGTTGTCAGACCCTGTCACTTCTCGATATTTCTAAACACCCACACTGTGGCGCTCGTTTTCCAGAACAATTTGGCTCCCGATACCCACGATTACCTTATATGGTCATTATGAAGTTATCACTAGTTAATGCGCGCGGTTTCCATTCGATCGTAACAACTATTACTTTGTTTGTCTGTGTGTAATGATCTTTTTTTTCTTTATTTATTTATTTTGTAAGTTTGTGTATTTACTTTGTTACAACGTAACAACAGCTGACGCTTAAAACAACAAATTTTTAGGACTTGTACATACAAAATAGGCTTAAACTATACTAACTAAATTACCAGTTCTATTTGAACGCGTAACTGACGTAGTATTACCATCTAATACAGTTATTAGCCCGTACCTTAAATGTTGCTGAAGACTGCACGGATGGCCTAGTTGTTTAAGCGGTCGCCATACCTCACTGCCGCTTCCTACAGTAGTAGGAAGCGGCAGTGAGGCATGGTCGTCCCATGTCGTCTCAGCGTAGTAACGCTGAGACGACATGGGACGACACTTTGTGTGATCCACAAATTGTTGTTCTAAGCCTGGGTGTTCTTTGTGTCGGTTTCATATATATTCGTAAAGTCCCCCTCGACACAGGATTTATTTCTAGTGCCGGAGATGTCTTTAAAAAAAAAAGAAAGAAAGAAGCTCAATCCATGACCATCTCAAACAGGATGCAGAACTCTTTTAAAAACAACTTAAAAACAACTAATGATGTGTAAAATGAAGTAACCTGTTTACATCAAACACAAAAATAAATATAAAGTTTGAACTCAAATATTATTGAAGTGATAACTTCTTATGGGAGGGTAAACCGCTTTGTTACGTAACGCGTTACGGTGCCAGTCTGTCTGGATTCCCATTCTCTCACGCATACGGCATGGTAGACAGGCTCCTCCTTTCTCACTCTAACTCACAGCGCTAGCCATGTTTCGGACAGACGCTTTACATAAAATTTAAGTAATAATCTAAGCTTTTCTCAAGTTAAACAATTTCAATATTAAATAGTTCAACTTTAAGTTATTACTTCTGTCGGACGTCCCGAGACGCACACGTTTTTTTATCAACATAATTTAAATTTGCTTTAAACATACTAAGCTTTACCAAAGAAATTGAATCTTTTGATGATGAAATTAAAATAAATTGAATTATAAGTACGCAGTACTAAGTTACAAGAAATAGATTTTTTTTTTTGAAATAATATCTAACTAACTAAACTACACTTCTTATCAATTCAATAGTTTCATGTAGTAGTATTACAGTTTTTCAAGAAAGGTTATTGGTATCTGGATAAGCAATAATAATGAAATTATCTTGATATATTATCTGTCAATTGTGATCGTATTTCAAGATCCTTTTAAAATTGAAAATACACAAAATTTAAAGTATAAATAAAATTCATTTAAAATATGATGCTTTGATGTGAGTAGGATTTGCCGTGTAATATAAGTACTATAAATTTATTTCGGTGATTCGTGACATGTACTTAGATGGGTAATTGAATTGTATTTGGGTAGTTTGTGAAGTATAAATACACATGTACGCTTACTTACTACTAACTTTAGTTATTACTCTCAATTTAATCAGAGTTAATTGTTAACTGTTTTGGAACACGACTATATAAACCTCTCTAAAACTGATATAGAGGCCACTCAATGGCTTGTAGGAAGAACTGTCAGCATAATTATGTTGAAATCAATAGCAGCATTCAATAGTGTAGCATCTAAGTTTGTAATTTACTTTAAGGTTACTTCTTATTTAAAATTTCCAAACAACCTTCACTATAAACTTATAGAGCTCCATGTCATGCTGCCCTATGGGAATTAAGGGATTATGGGTTTGTGCTGCAAGAAAATGGGTGAAGAGGAATTTATTGGAACCACGCCTTTAATATAAAGTTTAATGTTCGTTGTTAAAAGAAATCTCAAGATTAATTCTAAAGAGTACTTACAGATACAAGGAATAAACGAAATAATAAAAAATAGAGGGAGTATTACTAAAATTGAGGATCGCGCGTGGAGCGCTCCGCTACGTCTTCAGCTATCGCTGTCAGATAAACGCTCATTGCCGTCAAAGATCGCTTTGCACTGATCGCTGCAGGACATGAGAGCAATCGTTATCTTATGTACCCTTTCAGCAGCCTCTTTGGCCACAATCACTTTTTCACTAACTAAGTTCACAGTCCTACACCAATGTATGTATAGCGCCTCGGTGGCACAGTGGTAGTACCAAACTTATGCCCTTGTAACAGTTATTTTTTTAGTATATTTGTATTGCGTACGGACTTGTTAACAGCGACACCTATTGCCCTAGTCGCATTTTGTTTGATTTATCCAAAGTAGTTTGTAGCTACAGTATTGATGTTCTTCGTTCGCCGTCGGACCACTAGATGGCGTTTGTTTGTAGATAAGTCATTTTATTAATTTATCATGACAAATTGTATAGGTGTTGGAAGTGTTCTGTTATGGTAGGAAGCGAGTTACTTTTGATTTTGTTCGTGTTGACTTCGTTGATAATTTAAATGTCAAATTGAAATGTTAAGTAGGGATAATTTCTGGAAACTTCTCAAACCTAACATATATAAGTCCGGCTCTCAGCCACGGGGGACACTCTGCTAACTCGTGTCTTCCAATCTTAAATAGTGTTTTGATTGTCTTGTGATTTTATTTTCGTAATATATTATCTGTTCAAAGTACCCATGAAAGTGGTGAGTATATTCTTAATTTTTCTTGTACCTATTTGTTTCTGGAACTTGATCGATAATATGAGTGCTAATCCATTCGTAGGGTCCCAGATTTCGGGTCAAGACGGTCAGTCTCAGACGGCGTGCTTGTTCGTTTGTGGCCTTCTGGTTCGAATTCAAGTTTCTCGGTACCCTCTGGCAAGCTGGCAGTCACGCGGCTCACAAAGCAAGCGGACAGCCGTACTCAAGGGTTACGTACTTCTATTTAACTTTATAAATACCAATAATGAACTATCCTCAATACCTAATATAAATAGCCGACTCGGGCGGAAGGGGAAGTGACCTCCTGGAGTGAAGACGAGGAGGCTCCGAGCACCATCAGCTCGGCTCTGACGCGCTCCGCTGCGGTATTTCTTGTACTCACTGATTAATTTATTTATTTTTTATTGTAACTTTAATTTGTTTTTGAAGTTGTTTTCCTCTAAGGAATCCCGTAGGTTTCCCACACGCACACACTTCTGTTCTCTTAGAAGGCGCCCTGAGGTAATCTCATAAATCTCTCCACTGGGTCAGCCGGTGAGTAGTCCGCCTGAGAAGAAAAGCGGTTACACCCTGACACACATAATATATATACATTCCAACACACACACACTCACACACACCGCGCATGAATTGGATTATTGGAACGAAGTTCCTTATCGCGCGTTGTGAAAGGGGGCTAGAGGAAAAAATTCATACAAAAATTTGGGACGCGACACTTTTTTATTAATATAAATTGACGTCTAACTGTGGATACCATACATTAAATTTGCTTTAACGTTCGCCAACGTCCATACCATGTTGAATACACCGGTTCTCGTCCGATCACCGAAGTTAAGCAACATCGGGCGTGGTTAGTACTTGGATGGGTGACCGCCTGGGAATACCACGTGATGTTGGCTTTTTGCTCTTTATTTAATTTTTAACCGCAGTTTTTATTTTTTTGGTGTATTTCGTATTTTGTTTTCGTATTTTATTTTTCTTTGAATTTGAATTGTATAGTTTTTTTTTGTGTAAGTATGTAAATGTGAGTATAGTGTAGGCTTGTAATGTTAATTCACATTTTATTATCTTTCTGGTGGTTTTGAGTGTTTCCACGGCCTACCCAAATGTCAACATTATATTTTTTTCTTGAAATATTGAATTTAGGAAATAAAACTAAGTAAATATATTTCAAAACACTTTAATGATCAAAAGAAGTTGATGCTATGTACACTATTACCCAGATTTCAGTCAAAGTTTTTTTTAAATTAAAGTAAATCTTATTATAACATACAACGTAAGCCATGAATTTGATGAAAGTATGAACTATGATTAGTAATAATATTTTTTCGTGTCATCTTGTCAGATAGATCTATCGCATAGATAGGAAATCATTTCGCAAGGAGATTTTACCAATGTATAAATTGTTTTAATTGTTTTTAACATGTAGGTAATAGCCGCTTTCATAGATGGCGTTGTAATTAATATCGTGTCAAATCAGTTTTAACTTTAAACAACTTCGTTCCTATCGGGTGTCCCACGACACCACACGGCTTTTTATTATTTTTAATTTAGATTTTCTTTTCTTTCTATTTTTATTTACTATACCAACATTTTGACTGTCCATGTAGAAAGGGGAGGACACTGGCTCCTGCAACACAGTATCTACTACTAGTAAAAATTCTGTAATTAATGTAAGCTTAATCTCAAAAAGCAACAACATATTATTATTATCATTTTGTCGGTTATTCTCGTTGTAAATGGTACTCGGCAGTAAGTAAACTCGAAAAGCGGTCAAATAGTTATCTTAATTCTATAATAATAATGATTTTTTAGACATCTAACACACAACGCCATCTAGTTTCAAACTAAGCAGAGCTTATACTATGAAAGCTAGATTGACTGATGAAAACTTTTTTGTAAATAGATACATACCCAAACGCCGAATCAAATATTTGCAGATCATACATAGGTACATTTTAAATGTACTTTTCAACATAGTTTTATAGGACGTAGACACAACATATTAAATGGATTATTATTTGTAGTATAATAGTAATTATGACGTTATTGTGTCCCTAATTAAAATAAAAACGTAACTTGTTTATAATCACGCGATCATTGGCGTAAAATAAAAGGCACCGCGCTTGTAACGCACATCCTTCTCTTTTCAAGAAATCACCCCGAATGATGTTACACACCAAAATTGTTATTAATAATTACCTGAAGTGTGATACTGGCTATTGTTACATATAACATAACTTAATTAAGTTTAAGTATGTGTCATTAAAATATAAGTGTCACCAAATTACCCATTTGAGTTTTTGTTATATTCGTGATAATGCCGTACCGTGCCTACCGTATATAAGATGACACACTTGTGAGTCTTGAGTTGCATGTGTCCATGGGTGGTGGTGGTACTTACTTATCATCAGATGACATGTTTGCTCGTTTGCCCCTTATGAAATAAAAAACGGTCGTAGGGTGTGACCTGACATAAGGGATATTTTGAATGATGACCGTCTGACTGTCTTAGATTGATGCCAAACATGATGTTAAAAAAGTTTTAATTATATTTTCATACTTTAATAGGCTTAAGGTCGAAATCCACTTTAAATTATTTAATAAAGCATTATTTCAAAATAAGTAATAACTAATAAAATCACTAACATATTCTACACTGTATAGATTGCCTAATTGTATTTTAACAGAGAGCCTATTGAATTCAACACAATATGTTGAAATCGATAGGCTCTCTGTTAACACATTATGTTGACACCTCTCCCTACAAACCATTGAGTGGCTTCTACATCAGTGTTAGAGAGGTTTGTGTTAGTCGTGTTACAAAACAGTTATTTATAATTAAGTCTGATTACATTGAATAGAGAGTAATCAAACATGTGTATTAGTGCATACTTCAAAAGCTACCTAAATACAATTCAATTACCCATGTAAATAGGTACATGTTATGAATCAGCTGAATATTATACTCACATCGTAACATCATATTCTAAAAGACACTTTGTGTGCTCCACAAATTGTCGTTGTTTGTGTAGAAGTTTTCTTAGCTTATGTCAGATATTTTAATATTTATCAAAAAACAGGATAAATTTGTAACATTATAGGCGGTTTAAATGTTAATTAATCATGAATTTTGAATAAAGTCTCACAAAATAAAACGTCAAAAATCGTAAGGCACAATTCGTCTTAAATTGATGAAAACTTTTCAAGATGTCGATATGCTTAAGCTCGGCTTGACTTTTAATTAATGGATGGCAGCTCAAAATGTGATTTGTCATTGCCAATGTAACTTTAAAAAAAGGAGAAGTGGTGAATTGGGTTCAATACGTATCGATTGATATTTTACAGAGTTTTGTTTTAACAATTTTAAGGGTGAAACTTTGTGAACTAAAATTATTTTTAGGAACTTTTAAGAACAAAATAATTATATCTAGTCATAAATTGCATAGCAAATTGAATACCAATATTAAGCCTGATTGTAAACACACTAATTATTAAAATACCTTCAATCCTTAAATTTGATTGCTGAATTTAAGAACTGGATGGTAGCTCAAAATTTTTACCTTTACGAGTTGTTAGTTAGTGACTTATTCGTCAACTTGTTACTTATTATTAACGGCTTAGAATAGGAAGTCATTTCACTACTTCTAGAAATGTCTCGAACAGGCAACTTTTTTAAAATTCAATTTATTTATCCATAAAATAATGATTTAATTAAAAAGGAAAAGCTTGTATTTTAATTTCTGTTCAGTGATTAAATATGTATTTCAATAAAGCGTTAAAAGGTACACAAAGCTTATAATTTCATTGTACCATGTTGGAGGTTTTAATGTATGCATATGACATGTCATGTGAAAGTCCATACAAAATTGTACATCTATTAATTTTATAGTACTTGTATAAACTCATACTAAATATGTTTGACTAACATCAAAAACATAAAATATTGCGGTTGGTACAGAATGGACATCTTGACCAAGTAAAGAACCCTTAGGATTAAAATAATCCCTAACTCACAAATGGTAATAAATATGTTAACCTCAGGAAATATTTTGTATCTTGGCAATAAATAATAGCTCCTTATAAAAAGTAAACCAATAGTATAAATTAGAATAGAAGTTTTAATAGGAATAGTGGACATACATGTTTAACTTATTTCATGTACAGGGCTGAAGGTATTTACGTTGATAGTTTTAATTGCTTATACATACAAATATACACTCACGCCTCATTCCCGTAAAAGGTAGATAGATACGATACAACGGCCTTTGCCACGATCCTAACATGAAGGATCACATTCACTAGGTCTTTCATAGACGCTCGCCGGTTTTGAATCCTTATTCGTAATAGGCCTTTCTTCAGTACTTCTTTTTCTAGTTTCGAACATTGAAACTATGATGCCACGAAGTTACAGTTTCACTTTCGAGGTCTTAGTAGTTAATATTTACTCGTAACATAAGTTTTTCGTAGAGTGAAGTTTAAATAAGTTTTGTAAGATGATAGGTTGAGATCAGTTGAGACATTGAGTTTAGCCTACATAAGTTGTAGGTAATAATTTTGCTTTTTTTATTATTATAAAAGACAACTCCCGCATTAGGGATATATCCTCTGTCGAGGGGGGCTTTACAAACAGACATGATAGGGGCATAAATAACACCCAGACTTAAAACAACAAGTTGTGGATCACAAAAAGTGTCGTCCCATGTGGGGGTCGGACCCACGACACTCAGCGTAAGTAGTAAGCGGCGAGGTGACCGCTTAAATCACTACACCGTGCAGTAAAGTTTTTAAAATGAACATGTACAGTTAGACGAATTTATAATTTCCTGTTAAGTAAGGAAATTTTATTAACTCTGTGATATCATCGGTACAGCTCGATGATGAGCAGTTTTTTGGCAAATGCGGTAAAATGGCCCCAAAACTGCTCAATGTCAATCAAATTTAAAAAGTACTTGGACAAAATTATTTCATTACCATCCAAACTATGTGTATATGATTACATGTTCAAAGTTCAATTTTGATACGACACATTTCGGCTACTTCTAATAGCTGAAATTTAACTTCCAAAACTTATTTACATTAAGTAACTACAAGTAATGGTAATAATAATAAATAAGTTGTTAAACTTGTTAAATGGACAACTGTGAGATTTCAATCAGTACGTATCCAACCTGCCGATCAACAATCCTTACCGTTTGGGTCAGCGGGGTGGTGACGACCCACGGGTCATCCCCACGGGGTTTCATCACACAAAGAAAAAAATACCATTGCAGTTTAGGTCATTTAGTTAGTAATGTAAGTTATATTATTTGAAAGCTTTAAGGCAATTAATTATTAAGATATATACCTTAAAATGTTCATATTGACCGCAATGAAAGACTCAATGACTGATATTCAAGTTATCGTGTTATTATCTTAGTCACTTAGTCACTTTTACAAGTTACTAAATGATACTACTTTCATTATCATAGAAATGGTGGTGTATGTATGTTATGTTTTTCCCCTCTTTCTTATTCTTTTAAATTAGCTTGATCAAATAATTCACTTTAAAAGAATCAAAAGAGTTCAATGTTCCTAAATAATGTCAAATTGTTTTGAACTTGTTCTTCATTCTTTACTTTTTTATACTAAGAGGTGTAATTTCCAAACGTAAATGGAACAGAATTTGTGTAGAACGGCTTTAATTTAAAAAAACAACATAACATATGTATATTCATTTTTATGTGTATTGCATTAAAAAAATGCGCGTTATTCCAACAGTAGATATTGTTCTCTCTTGGTTTTACTTTAATATAAGCAAATCTATATCTATAAAAAAGAAACTGATAGACTGATTCACTGATTAATCGTTCCATGCACAGCTGCAACCGCGGGGTTTAGAACCATGACATTTTGCACAAATTTTGCTAAGGTGAGGCCCTAAGGTTGCAACATGGGGGTTGAAAATTCATATGAAACTTCGTTATTTTTGGTAGTGGCGTGTCCTCTACGATGTCTGATGTCGAACAACACGCGGACGAAGTCACTGGCAAAAGCTAGTATAAAATAAATACATCAGACCATTAACAATTCAAATATAGAAAACGGAATCTGAGTCACCGCAATAAATGTCAACTGAATTATATATAATACACATATCTTAATCATAGGACAGTCCGCTTCAAGTTCAATGTAACAAGGATATGAATTTCTGTGTTATGAGACACCCGTGCAGGACATATTTAACAGGATATATGAATTGTTTTTATAATTAATGACAAAACATACCTATTTAATATATGATATTGGCTTTAGCTTATGGCTTCGCTCGCTCTGATGTATCAACGTCTGTCAATTAGTTTTAATTGGATGAAATATAGTCTACGTATTATAATATTAAAGACTATATTTCATTTCTGGATCAAACTTCGTACGTTCAGCCGTTACGGTTCTGACCTTTTATATTTGTAGTAGTAGTAAAATTACTCTAGTAATCTAAGTAATAATAACACCTGTTACATGTAACGGGTTTATGATGTATCTGAATGGGATGACAACTTATTGAATTGAATGCAATAAAAATAATAAATTCCGACAACTCATACAGATAATCTGGGCCAAGAAGAGGGCCGATTGTTATTATACCAAAAAAAGCTCCGAAAAATGAAACAAATGAAAGTAGTTCTTAATACAATTATGTATCCTAGTTGTGTTCAAACTTTAGCTCAGCAGTCGCGATCAATAATTACTAGAATAATAGACCTATCAAGTTGACATTATCTAGCTAGTCCTTTATCAAAATCATTTGCGTCAATATATTTCCTTTCTTCTGTTCTTCATTGTTCTAAATCATTATCATCATCATCAACAGCCTTTAATAGTCCACTGCCGGACATAGCCCTCTCCTTAGAAAGGAGGTTTAAATCCTAAATATCGTATGTTTTATACCTATTATTTACTACCTGCTGACCATTATCCTAATACCTGCCGTCTATCTACTTAATTACGTATGGAAACTACATACTCTCTTAAAAATATGTCGTCTTTCATTCTCATTATTTCTCCGCATTAAATATTCACACCAAATATCCAGTTCTAGGCTTTCTTTTAATGTATTAATTTCCTGTCTTGTCCATAATAGTCACAGCTAACAGCCATGTCGATTAAATACTAGCCATATTAATAAATGGAAAAGAAAGAAAAATAATTATAAAAGTATGTCCGTATAAAATTATTAAATGATATTTATAAACGTCATAAGGTCAAAAGATTTGTGATGTTAATCAATGTTTCGTTTGAACATTGACTGACATTACCAGTTGTTAGTACTTACAAGAATCATTTATCTCTTTATGTGATTTTAACGATAGGTTTTTTTGTAGGTAAGAACACGAATAAATTATTTGCTGTATCTGCTTGTGTATATGTATATATACATGTACATATATGTGTATATGTGTATTAGCTGTATCCTAACATGCTTCGCTGTGGCACATTGTAACGACAATGTGCTGCATTTATAAGAAATCATGAACAAAATTGACGCGAAAAGTATATAAAAATAAATCTTTGAAGCGGTTTGTATACTCGTAGCGTGTAATAATTTCATTTCAATCGGTACAGAACTTTTCGAGTTTCTTATATATAACCCACTTAACATTTTTATATAAGTATATACATGAGAAACATAAATATGGGTTACTGTGAAACTTATAATTCATTATTTTAAGTTTTTATTAGTTAATAAAATAATTATTTTACTTTTCTCTTTACCTGACGTATCAGTTAACTGAACCGCGAAGTTAGTACCAATCTCGGTAATAGGTAATGTGAATTATAATGAAGTTGATTTTATTAAAAAGGTAAGAATGCAATTGTTATGTTTTTAAGATCATAATATGTTATGTACATTTTTTTGCTTTGATCATTTGACGTATATAAAAAATATGTTGTCATTTTTTTGAAATTTTCGATTAATTTAATTTGGAATGATTGACATCCAAAATAAATAATAAAAGATAATAATGATTTTTTCTTCAATCTTTTGCACAAAAAAACTAAACCCTGCAATATTTATTTTCTTTCTGTTGGTTTGAAAACATTATTAAGTATTATAAAATCACACCCATATCACATTATAATAAACTTTTGATTGCAAATGTAATAAATATTCATCATGTAAATGACAAAACGAAAATTGTACCCACTTATCAAAACATTTTTGAGTGCATTGTCCTGATCCAAGTTAACGGTGTGTCATATCACACATATTTAAATATATGTTAAATCCCACCAAGAGCCATCCAAATTAGAGTTGATTATTAGGTATCAGATATTTAAGAGTGAAATCAACTACACGATGTCTTGACAATATGTATATCGTGTAAGTAGAACCACCCAAATACCCAAATCAATGATAATAGCCATATCCAAGAGATTAAATACTTGTTCTGGTCTTTCTACGTCTACTATATACACACATAAGAAACGCAACGTATCTAAGCATGCTTATCCGTGTTCAGAAATAGTACTTGTATTAATGGTTAGGTTGGTTACAGATTTCAGTTTTGGATGTCGCCTAATTGAGACGCAATACAACCTCTAGTGTTGGTCGTTATTTTACCGGCAGGTCTCAGAATAGCCGGCTATCTTAATAACAGCTGTTCCCGGATCCTTCCTATTTTAAGCGCAGTATGGTGGTATGGCAGACAAAGAAGGGTCAGTCCCGTATTTGATAATTTTTAATACATACTAAAATATAAGTTTTCTTTTATCCTGGATTTTGAATTCACTTCTCCAGATGAAACCATTGAACCTCGGGCATAGAGTACACAAGCAGTATCGTGTAGGCATATAAAGAAAAAAGAGTTACATGATAAAGACAAACTAATGCGAATGAGTTGAGAAATTAGTGTTTTTGCAAGTTCAAAGGATTTTATCTATATCTATAAAAGAAGAAGCTGACAGACTAATTCACTGACTGATCGATCAACGCACAGCTGCAACCGCTGGGTCTAGAAGCATAAAATGTTGCACAAATATTCCTTAAGTGGCGTAGGTGTGCACTAAGAAAGAATTAAAAAAAAAATCCCCTCCTAACGGTGCAAAGTGGGGCTTGGAAGTTTACAAGAAAGTTATCATTTTTGGTAGTAGTGTATCCTCTACGATGTCTTTCGTCGCTTCCAAAAACTAGTAAAGTAATAATAAAATGTTGCTTTTTATTCGACTCTCGACTTTTTAAATTAATGCACTGCTAATAGGGGTCAATGTACAGATATGATTGAAATTGTGAGGCACGATATCATTGTTTACATAAAGCATATTAATAAACGTAAAATATAACATCTGACATCTGACCTGACGCCATCTCTTATACCGCGCACGCTCGTGGGTCAGTCAAATCATGTAGCTTCCCCGGCTTCCTGTTACACTCTTCCGTCGCTTTTCATATTATCACTCCCGTAAATTACAGGGAAGTAAGGGCAACATAAAAATATGTTACAAAATAATTATATTTTTTAAACCATAATTTATGTTGCTTGAAAGGAATAATTACACAAAATTACGTACGAAACCATCTATTTTATGATTAAATAAATAAAATGTTTTAAATTAAGGTGTGTGTGTGATAATGGAATTGAATAAATTAGAAATAGATTCTTATTGTAATTTCGTATAACGGCGGTCAGTCAGAGTCAGAGTCAACCTCACCTAATCGTCCATCTTCTGATATGAGTCAACCAGTTAATTTCTTAGAAATCCCCATTTTAATTTGAGTTTAAAACTTCATTAAAAAGAGTTCTTTGGTAGTTAATTGACATCTTCAAACGGTTTAAGTTCTCTAGAAAAGAAAGTGCTTTACTTTGTTTATATAATAATGAGTTGAAATAAAAGGTCGAGACAGTTAAACGTTTTGAACGATGTGTCATATTCTGCGTGAACGATGATGAATCAAGAGAAAATATCGTTTAATTATGATGAATAACAAAATAATGTCATAATTTCATGTAATATTTGAGACTTTGCCTGTTCTATTGCAATGCCTATCAGAGACAATGGCAACAGAATATTGTGACTGGAATTGATCAGACTGCTGCGCATACGTTCATTGAACGCCTACTCTGGACAAACGCTAGTGTGAAAGGGCTCAAAAGCAAGAAAGTATGTAAATATCGGTCATAATCAGTTTATAATAAAGGTTGTCGTCGCGTACATCTATGTGAAAAAATGACCGCGAAGTGGATGTACTTGAACATATCTTCAACTATTTAATTAAGTAAAACATTGCGTCATTACTTAAATATTTGTGGTGAGGTGCGTCCATTTCAAACGTCTAATTGAACGCAAGTTCAAATGATCTTACGTTCAATTTGCAATCATTATGAAATAGAGTGCAGCGCAAACTTTTTATTGCGCGATATATCCTTAAGAAAATAAGACACCTTTTGTAAAATAATGGTGTAAAAACTTAAAAAGTTACGTCAAAGTAATAAGGAACATAATCTATATACAATTTCTTATAGACGGATGTGGCTTATGTAACAAAAAATGCGTATAATAAGTAGCAACATTTGCTGAGCAAGATGATTTTGGTCAATGTTAATTATTACATTATGATTCGATTTACTCTTAGTACAATCTTCTATGAAACCATTAACAAAATAGACTTATATTGAGATGATGTAGTCAATACCGTTCCTCTATATTATTCATAGTAATGTTTTTTTTCTAAATATATGTTTCTTTCAATTCAAAGGCCTTTGATCATTAAATATCATAAAAATCTTTTTTCATTTAAATTGGTTCATTGGCCTTACAGTAATTTGGCTGTGAACTACTTTCAAGTGAGTTTTGACTCACTATGATTGGTATTTTAAAGCAAATATCTGACCTGACAGTATTTGTATAGTATTGCGACCTTGTGTTTCCCAAACGAGAGGTTATTTTACACTAATAGAACCAATAGAAGTCAGATAAGTCACCACAAAGCTATGTTAATATCTATATATACTTGTATCTTAAATTACGTCATAAAATTGCTTATTGTTTTCATTTCAATTAGAAAAACGGTTGTTTATTGCAAAGTGCTGCTCTAAAAATCCAAGTTATTAGAATCTTGAAGGATTATATTAGCATCTTGTGACCTTGTGTGAACAAAAAAGATCGATTCGCTTGCCGTCATTTACATTCCAGGAAGTAAAGTTCGAGAGAAATGTAATAGATAGATAGAGATAGATAAAGATAGAGAATAGATAGATAGAGAACTATAATAGATTATGTTTAATTTGGTAAACACTATAATAGGGTGTATTTAGTAAGACATTTCTCTTTACATTTATTGTAAGTTTTATCTATCTAATTATATTTTCCGTGACCTTGAATTCTATTGCGCAACACGTGTAACATTATAACGTTGATAATACATACTTTAAATTACACATGCAAAAACATATCATGTCATACACAAAGCGTTTTTGTACTTTAAACAAATAATATATACTTAATGGTTAATAATATCTGCTGGTTAATATATTCGGAAATAGTTCTTCTTTCGAAATCACACAGTGATCCAACAAAAAAATATGATTAGACATTATATTGCAAAAAATGTTTAACCTAAATAAGTATTATGTTTATAAGTATGCGTGAAATGCTACAATCAAGTATACCTACAAAGCAATGTTCGAAATACCGGTTTGTGGGACTTAACCATAGAGAGCGGTGGGATTCTGCAAAAGTTTGTCATGGTGATTTTATATTTGTCGATTTTTATGTTTTAAGTAAATACTAATAATACTTAATATAATTTCACCTCAAACTTATTTTTATACATAAATTTGGAATCAGATTTAATAACCTGATTTCAAAGTTCAAGTTAAACAAAGGGGAGTCTACTACCTCTTTATTTAACCTTTGTTTAACTTGCAATGTTTTCATATATATTTTTTCTTGTCAAATTTAGTAACTGCATTTCAAAGCAGTTATTCTCAATAGATTATGCTTGAACTAAAAATTTACTTGGAATAAATTAATATATAGAATAAATTAAAATAAATGAAATCAAAATTATGTAAATAGTAAAAGAACATTGCACTTATAACTTGACGTACGTTAGGTATTTTCAATAAATTATTTAATAACTTTAAGATCAAATATGAAAAAAATCGCCATCAAATATGGAAAAAATAAAATGAAATAAATGTACTGTTAGTGTGATCTAGTCATAAAAGTAAATATAGCCTTTGAAATGTTTTTCATGCTGAGACTTATTCAATAAATATATTTAGCAGTATTTAAAATTAAGTACACTCTTTCACATTGGGAGTAAGAAAGAAAGTATAAAACGTAATGTCTCATAAAACATATTCATAGGAGAATTTAATAAGACGTAATAATTACAATATTAAATCATCATTCAAAAACAATAAAACATGCCGTTTAAATGACTCAGCCGTGCTTAAGAATGGGAAGAAAAGAATTTACAAAGAAGTTATAACACAATAATATTATTGCAGAATAATACTCTAAGTTTCATTCATCCGCTAATAAAAAGCCAAAGTCGACCTAACCTGTTCATTCATTTGTTTACTAGCTGCTACGAAGCGCTAAGGCCGTATCGAAAATGTGTAAATTAAATTTAGTGCTCGTGTTCCTGTGTTTATTAAACTTAGTGGAGATGAGAACACTGTATCGCCCTAATCCTGATGATCCTACCGCGATTGCGTTCGATGGTCCCACGAACTATGAAACTAGGAAGCAATCTGAAAATGAAGTCGATGATTATGACGTTGATATTTGGAAGCTTGCAGACGTAAGATTTGCAGACGAGGACACAGATGTAAGGAAACCAAAGGCTGAAGTGAGCGACGTTGGCTTCTTCTTTCCTGACCAACAATATTAAGAATGCACTTAAAGTTACGAGTTACACGTAAAAGTTGCTTTAAAAAAATGCTCAAAATATGAATTGACAAATAGAAGACTGACAGTCCTCCTGTGCCTGGAATATGAAGTATTGGTATTATTTATTCTTGTTTTAAGACTTTATTTTTAGTGACATTAAATTTAAGACTAATGTAATTTTGTATGTGTGACCGTGAACAGGAAACGTGTGTTCGTTACCGTGTTTGCTGACAAATATTGTTTTTGCAATTAATGCATAAGATGTGCTAAAGTATTCACAAATAGTTGACAGTGGTAATAAGGCCTCTATATTCATAGTGTATACTTTACATACTTATATTAAATACATTTAACGTTATTGGAACTGTTAAAAATAATACACTGTGATAATAATTTATCAGAGTACATTATTTGTTTAGATATATTGAAATAAAGTGCAATTCTCAGTACGTAACACATAAAGTGTTAAAAAACTTATTTTTACAAATCAAGGCCAAACCAGTAAACAAGTGCAATTAAATAGCATTTCAAACTTTAAATCATTAAGAACGATTTCCTTACTTTATTAACTCAACTACCAAAAATATGTTCTATTATTTATTTTATGTACTAAAAAATAGTTTTTATAAGTAAGCAATAACGCCTCCTAATGAATCTCATTTGTAAAAAAACAAATACGACATTTTTATCTGTTTTTAATCGGAGTAATATCGGGACCAAAATTAAATATGTGACGTATTTAATGTAAAGGTTTTAATACAAGTGTAGCCTTTAAACAAGCTTTAAACACCAAACAG
Organism: Arctia plantaginis; assembly: GCA_902825455.1. NCBI lineage: Eukaryota > Metazoa > Arthropoda > Insecta > Lepidoptera > Erebidae > Arctia > Arctia plantaginis. The sequence continues at coordinate 16,131,197 of CADEBD010000422.1, forward strand.
TTTTATTTTTTTAAAGTTTTGAAGAGAACATTATTATTGAACTTTTTACAAATAGTATTTAGATTTTGGGAAACTATAATGTAATCTTGTATACAGTGCATTCTTTGTTCCATCTTCTTAATATAACTATTACGAGATATACATTGATTAAAAAATACATTTAATCTTACAAAAATACATAAATAAATAATGAAATAATGTACACTTAACTCAGAGGTTCGTGGGAAAGTACAAAGGAAGACAGAAATTTGGATTGATTAAATTATAAATGCACATAATTTAAACGACGAATGAAATTGTTGTATATAATTATATTGGAATATGAAACTAGAGAATAATAAATAAGTTGTACATATTTTGAATGTTACCAAATGTTAATTTGATAAGCCATATTTATTTGATAATAAGTTATAAATAAAACTCGCAGAAGGTTCTCTAGTATTACTAGTAGTTAAGACTATTATAAGTAAAATGACGTCATAAGTTATGTTTTTGTATTCAGCAACATTTATTTTTATTTACTTATTATCTTTAATTATTAGGACTGTAGTTTTTTTTTGTAATGATGACTGATATTTTAATAAATATTGACGACACGTGTAAGTTTCATTGATTTTCATAAAACTTAGATTTAAATAATACCCTGTCTATTCCACTGTGTGGTATGCACTGATATAAAAAGACACGCTTTTTATAATATCTTGAAATCTGGTATGTATGGTCCTATCAGTCTGTCTGTTTGTTTGTTTTTTCTGACGATTCTCCATCCAGATCATAAGGATCGAGTTCCACAGCAATTTCACTGGCAGAAAACTGATGTCATGAAGAGTAACATTGGTTTATTATCTTTCGTAAGATTATAGGATCGTAGTAGAGATATAGGATCACTTTGTTGTCCGTCTGTCTGTCAAGACCCTTTATCTCGGGAAAGTGTCATCATGTAGCTGTAAAAAAAAACAGATTTTGAAGTTACGTAAAACTGCTACTGCCTTTAAAGGGAATCAAAATTTATAGACAAGTAACAGTTCATCATACTCGTACTAAAATCCAGGAAAAAATCTTGAAACTATAGATTTTAAATAAAATAAAATAAATTATTTATTTAAAGCACGTAAGTAATCATCGACATACTATGTATTTCACTTATAAAATACAATAAGTAATTATGGGTTTTTGAAACTGAATTGCCTGAAAAGCTCGGAAAAAACCGCGGGACCTGATTCCTGAACTATTTATAATAGGTACCTAGTCCGACTCGCACTGGTCCGGATTTCTTTTATTTTAGCTTATCCAAGTACTGCCCTTAACTTTAAACTTGCATAGATAATTACATCTCTACAACTTTGCCATTCTGGGGGCAGTTTGTTTATCCCTTTACTGTAGAAGTCTCCTGGACGGGAGGCGATCTAGTCAGTAAAAGCGTTTTGTACTGTCTCTCGGGTGATGAATTTTTGCCAACATAAAAAATTGACTACATTTTGAAAAAGTAGTAAGGCAAGGTCCGGTGATTACGGTGGGTAACGGAAGAGTTCAAGCTGTAACTTTTCTAGCTTTGCTCGCGCGTTGTCATGGAGAAGCAATAGGGAAGAGCGATTGACCAGTCGTGGTCGTTGAATTGCGAGCTTCTCCAAGATTGTTTGCAATTCTTACTAAACCAAATTACTGAATTTGAAATTAAAATAAGATGACTTTTTAATTAAATTCCACAGATAATTAAATCTGAAATTTCTGGTTTTAAAAATTTCCACATAGGATAACATTCCAAGACCAAGACATTATAACTATAGATTGTATCGAACATAATTTAATAAAAACATTAACAGAATCAAAATATAATAAATATTATAAAAAGCGTATCATCTATAACAGAATTTAATAAAAACATTTTGAAAATAAAAGTTATCCGTCCAAGGATGTTTACTCACTCAGCCGTATCCGTTAAACTTATCACTAGAGCAAACCAATTTCTTAGGAAGTTGATCAAATGGAACTCAGTCCTTGGTATACGGTTCACGGTTAACCGGTTTTATTCTTTTGTACAGCTATTAATGTACATCATGGGGGTAACATAAGGATTGAACTTTAGATATTAGATGAAATTAAGTGTTTTATGCATATTTTGAAATAACTATATCGTTGCCTTATAACGTGTGCTGTATTTTATTAATATTTAAAATTACAGACTTTTTAGTAATTCTTTACCACAATTTGGTTGTCTTTATGTACCTCATTATGTCCTATCAGGATAATCTGTTACTTCTAAACTTTTAAACCCTGACTCTACATTCAGGTATCCTAGGTAGGTCAATCCTAGTCACACCACACATCCATTGTAACACCCACATGATACCGCCTCTCATCCCTTCGCGTCGTTGGCTAATATTTAGGGCTATATAGGATAACAGGTCTAATGATTTTCTTATAAATTTGTCCTTTCAATTTAAAAATACCGTAGGATCATAGACTGTTCCTGTTTCAGAGCAAACTGCATTCATTTGAATTAGTCGACTCACCATTGATTGTGTCAATGCTCAACACCTGACTCTAAGTGTAAATAGTCTGCTCATCGTGTCTTCTGGGAATGTAATCTTTGGTACAATGAACGTCATATAATGCTGAATAGCTTACATTTGACATCAGTGGCGGTATACTATGAGGATCTTGTGTCAACTAGGGTGAATTTCCGTGCGTTAAGGCGATTCTGCCATACATGTTATAGAAATCAAATATAGTTCACTTAGGACCTATAATATATAATATATATTGCCTTGGTTTTAAAAGGATGTATGCCTATTGTTATTACTTTATTTTGTCTCCCGCTTTGCTAAGGAGGGAAATAGATTTATTATATTTCCAATTCCTTTAACTTTCTACTGATTAATTTAATGTCGGGTTCCAAGATAGTTTATTTTTTCATAGGACTTCCCGAGTGTCATACGAGTAACTCAGTGTTGTTAATCCTAGTATACAGGAGTTACAGTGTGGGATTGATAAGTCTGGTGATAAAAGAGACTGTTCCTGTTACCTGCTGCCATTGTCATAAATTACGCCTGTTATATATAATAAATTACACCCAGACTCAGAATAAAAAATCATGCTTATCAATTATTTGTACTGGGTGACAATCAAAACTACGAATGCCGGCTTAGAAGTCAGGGTCACTAACCACTAGAGTTCAATTCTATTGAGAATCGTTTAGCAAGCGTTTATTTTATTTAAATAATTTTCTAGATACGACAGTTTGCGATAAAACCATCGGTGGCTTACAGTTTCCTATTTTACTTGGACAACGAAGAAAAGTTATTAACGAGATAATCAGTTTAATTTTTGCTAATAAAATTCTTAGCAAGGATTAAACTGATTATCTTGTTAATAAATGCCTATTTAAGCATTTATTATGGCTGGATGTAACCCTTTGATTCAATAACCTTAGGCAGGAACTCGCGTAAGTGGTTTAATTTGCCTAACATCTTGATGACTTTAATAAACTGTATTCTTTTTTTTCTTGTATTCTACTTTTTAATTAAATTTGAATCTGATTAAATAGGAAGTACGCACTTCCAATTTTAAATATCTCACAATCATTTTAGAAATGTGAAGTTTTCAGTAAACAAACAAAAAATACAATTATTTTCAGAAATGAAGACAATAATAATGGCTGGCAGGAGCTGGATACGAGAGGCCGAGGATCAAACCAAGTAGCGAGCAATTGGACAGGCCTATGTCCAGCAGTGGACTGCGATAGGCTGATGATTATGATGATTCTTAGAATAAATAATAATACTATTAACAATATTCATATCTTGTTAGAATTAATTCTTAATAATTATGATAGTATAAAATTAATAAAATTTACTCACTTTCATATCAAAATTTAGACCTAGAATACAAAGAACCATTAATTATTATGTTCAGTTCCTGAATTTGCTGACTTACATCAGAAAATTAATTTTTATTGCTTAGGCGCCATATCATCTAAAAATAAATACACTTTTGTTGCGCCTCATAAAATAGTTATCACAATGTGCTAGAACTATATAAGTAAGTGATAGAAATCTAGGCATGTACACTTAATCTTAATTAGTGTATACTTTTTAAGTATAGTAGGGTAGTGTAATCCTAGTAGTGGATAAAAGAGTAGGTAGAGCAGCTAATACAATGGAAATAGTGCAGTGTAATCTCGTTCGTAAGTAAAAGACTGTAGTAAGCTCGAATGCAAAAACTCTAATCACTAAAAATTTGTTTCGTCCTGTCAAAAAACGTTTCCTGTTCTGAAAACGTAGAATTTGGCATTGAGAATAGAGCATTGTTGCCATCAGTTGATGGTGCTTACAACTTTCTTCAAATTATTTTCCTGGGTAATTACGAAGAGGTAGGAATCAGGTGGAAGAGAGATCATCATATAGCTGCAACAACTCTTACATGAGCATAATCCAAAAATATAGGTTAAGGTCGAATTATTTTTTGTCATTACATGGTCGTATTGTAAACGGAAGATTTTGGTATTTTGGATTTGCCGGTAGTTTTAAATTTGGCGGGTTAATCACTTTCGATATTCTAATGTCAATATATGGAATTATTGATATTATTATTATTATTATAATATAAACTTACAAAGTTGCAGTTTATTTTATTTGTCCTTACTGACACAGGTAGGTAACTGGTAGGTACAGTGAGTCATTGATAACCGATATTTCCTATAAAAGTAAATGAGTTTGACAATAAAAAATATTACGTATCGTAAAATGTATATCTCGCACCGTTGTTATCCTACGACAAAAAGTGGTGAGATCCGATTGTAACCTAATAAATTAAACAACTGTAATATATTTATTAGAGATCATATTATTATTTAGAGATATTTATTTCTTCACATCACATCATCATCAGCCTTCAACAGTCCACTGCTGGACATAAGCCTCTCCTTAGAAATGAGGTTTTGGCCTACTATACCACGCTGGCTAGACGGGTTGGTATAGGGTTTGTGTCAAGTCCTTCTCTCTACCTAAATCGTCGTCTAAATGGAGAATGTACTGAAGGTGGTGGAGAATGTGGCCGCGCCGTTGCGGGCAGGCACTAGGAGGGGTCCGGATGTCCTAACACACCACACCACCTCGCCGCAAACCCCGGTGGGGTGACGGCCCGAGGGGGTTTCCACACGCTAAAAAAAAAGGGTTTGTGTCAAGTTTTCCTTCTGTCTGCAGTGCTGTTGTTCTGCGTAGTTTTTTTCCCTGAGTCGGCTCTTACGACACCCACGAGATGAATATGGGTTTTGACACTGTATTCTTAATCCGTAAATAGAATCACGCCGAAATTGCAATCGCTTATAGGCTCTGTGAGTATATAGAAAAAAAATAAAGAGAGGGCAACACAGCAGACAGTGCTCCCTAAACCTATTCCTGAATCGCAACTCCCAGGCGCTGTCGAAGTCGCATGTGTTGCCACCATCTATCACGCGATGTACCCGGCACCCGCACGGTGCATCCATGGAACGCTAAGAAATAGGTCTGACATTGGCGTAATTGTTACGATGGTATGATTCACGTTAGGAAGTTTGTAATGAACGCCTTTGCTCACATACAGTCAATAAGTACATTAGTTTTTTAAAATATTTATATTTTTTTGATGGATTATATCAGCACAATTGTTTATCAGGAATAATAATGGATTAGCATCAGCCTATACGTAACTTCTATCTAAGTATGTTCTTCATACGGAAGCTTGTTTGTACAATGTGTGTACATAATAAAATGTAATGTTGTAATAAAATATCACATGTTACAATTGATGAAATAAGAGAGCGGGTTAAAAAGTTTCCTAAAAGCCTTTCAGTTCTCATTACTAAAATGAAGACAACCCAACTCAAAGTTGAGTTTAATCTCAAATTTCATTTCTTGGTATATACCGGATATGGTAATACGATGGCTTTGCAGGGTTAAACCACTCCAATTTGAGGTTCGGATATTAAATACAATTGAAGATTCGTTGTTCTTAGTAAACCTCGTCTATTTACTTAAATGTTATCTTGCTTGATTTTAAATTACGTGAATTAATAAGTTTTTCACAGTTTTATTAAGTTTCACGACAGAACAAGAGATTAAAAAAAATACTATTTGTCTATTCGAGAGTTCTGTACGAATTAATTTTATTTTAAAAGATAGGTAGACTAAACACACTTAGGATAAGGTGTTCACTAACAGTTAGATCATGAAGTAACTTAATATTTTTATTTTAACATCTTCCTTTAGGATATGCTGTATAAAAAATTCTGGAAGGTGAAGTCAATCTGCAGCTTATAACTTCTTATTAACGATAAAAAATGTAAAAAAACATGTTGCGAAAACACCATTTCTGTAGTAATCGGCAACTCAAATAGTAATTTAAGTCTATAAAGTTATTTTAGTAGCAATTAACTCAGCAAATGCCGATTTTTATTTTAGAGTAACAAGTTTTACTGTCTGCTGGACTAATCAACACTCCAAAATTACTTATGTTGTCTGTTTTGGTACCAAAGCAGCATTCAAAAGTAAAGGCATTGAAGTAAATATAAAGCGCCTGTTGGACAAAACCTGCAAGATCACACAAGGGTAGTGATAGTGCCTTCAAACAACTAGAAGAGCCATCGGAAGACCTAACTGTGTATGAACTTTTTTGTTCCACTTAATAAAACAAGATTTTGAGGTTATTTCAGTTTTGAGTACTGTACTACATTATACCTATATGACCTTACACTACCACACTGTATGTGTATTACTTTAAGTGAAAAAAGTTAATGGCGGAACGCTAATATTGCCCAATTAATAAAACAACCATTGGATATTTGAGGAAACGTCATCATTATCATTGTTGTTGGTAACACGAGTTTATCTTTACTTCTAGTGGTTATTTGGTGAATGTCGCTAAAATTTGTTAATAAATTATTATTTTTCTTTACATACAATAAATTTTCATAAATGTACTGAGAGGCGACTGTTATGATACCAATTTCTTTGACATTATCCCTCAGTGACCATGTCAGTGCCTATAACTCAGATTATAAGAGAGAATAAAAATCACGCGAATATTCTTTCTTTGTTACTTTGAAGTATAAGACCTAATAAATGTATATCTGAATATATATCTCGGAAATCACTCAAACGATTTCAAATAAAAATTTAATTTAGACAGGGAGTCGTATTTTAAGTTGGTCTATCTAGGTGTCCCTTATAGATAAAAGGCGCTTTATAGAAAAAACTTAGTTTTGGCAATAGACCTGCTCCTTTCTATGTAAGTAAGACTAAAATTGTAGTCAGCAAAATGTGGGCGTTGAATACGCCTCTATCGGGTAGACAAATGGACAAAGACTTGAATGTAGGTATGCACTTAAAGTTAACTTTTACATATAAACGTATTTATGAGTATCATTTTCAGCAGCTAACGTTTTATTTATTATGCTTATGTTAAGCTGTTAAAATTAAAGAAAAATGAGTTTAAAAATATACTAGGGCGCTAAATCACTCACTTACATCTAGACATAGTTTTTTATAATGTCTTTTGAAATATAGGCACAACCTTTAAAAGTAGCAAGAAGAAACTGTAAACGATTTCCCCCAATGTACTGTACTGAGCTTTTCTATACAAAATATTAATCTTCGAGCTCTTTTTTTTTAATGCGGAAAGCCCTTCGGATATCACTTACCGGTGGCAATGTCGGACTCGAACCGACTAAAACCGCACGCCGTCTCACGTACCAGCAGTCGGAGAACTAGGTGTACCCTAGAAAGGAAATCCCTGGTGCCCCGACGTACCTCGGCCATCTACGGCGTGTAGACGACCAACGCTGTGTGGGAACCACCATGTTCCCTCTGTGCTCTGCAGCCTGCTTCTGCTAGGGTGACAGATGGCCTCACCTCTCACCCCCAGGCCTGCGCTTATGGAGGACGGATGTCGCCTGAGTCGTCTGCGGTACCTAGCCCGTTCCCGAGCAAGGCGAGCCAGAGTTCTAAACCTCTCCCGGTCCCGCTTTGCCGTCTCCTTCTAAGACGGTAGAGTTCCACGCACTCTCGCTCCGCACGATAGCCGCAATAAGGCTATCGAGCGAGAGAACTCTCACTCCGATGGCCGTCACGAGGTCTCGCCTCTGCTCCACTAACGCCGGGCATTCTGCCAGTGTGTGGAGCGCCGTGTCCATTGTCCGACCATCGCAGTGGTGGCACTCAGGCGTTGGCTCCTTGCGGATCAGACACAGGTGATCCCCGAAACATCCTTTCCCAGTGATCACCCGTATCAGTCGGTATGAGAGGGTCCCGTGATGCCTCTAGAGCCAATCCCCCATAACGGGTCTTACCGCCGCGATGACGGCGTGCCCGAATCTCCGAACTCTGAGATTTCCGAGAAAATTATGGTACTGTAAAATGCCGTTTGTTAACTTGCTAAGTTATTATAATGTAGTCGTTTTTTATGTTAGAGGGGGCAGACGAGCAGATGACTTGATGGATAGTGACCATCGCCGCCCATGAGCGTCTGCAACTCAGAAGTCACAAACGCGTTGCCGGTCTTTCAGGAAGAAGTACGCTCTTTCGTGTTATTTTTACCTATTGTTCTCATTTTTAGATACGAACTTAATCATCATATACTTGTAAAACATTTTTCTGAACCAACAAAAATACGAAAAGACGACTTTAGAGGATTGGAAGTTACAGAATAATACCATAAACGAAATCTAATAAAATAGGGTAATTTGTATGCGTAACACTAATTTACACAGTTAGATTTGCTAAAAGATAAGGTATTCTATTGTGTATGACATAGGTTGATAAAAACATAATGTAGTTTTGTTTTGTCCATAATGAGAAACAATTACTTCGTATTTTATAAATGTTTTTCCAAAACAATTACATAGAGTGAACGTGGCAATTAATAATAATAATACTATTTTGGGTTATTTAACACTTTACTTTTACACCAAAATTAATAAAACAACCCATAGTTTCATTAGGTCTAGTCTTCTGGAACTCGGATGTACAAAACAAGTTGGTTTTTTAATACATACACCTTAACATAAAATCTTATGGACTAATGTAAATGTACACATTTGCGCATACACCTTTTGTTTCTGACCAAAAATCACCTCAAAATGTGTCTCGATCGATAGTCTAGTCTTTATTGAATGGGAATTCTTCAGTTAAGAAATATGAACGACCTTTACGCATCAATGATACAAATATAAAAAATATATAAATATAAATATAAAATATATATACAAATATAATGATAGTTAAGAAAGCCTGTTTGTGTTGCAGATTCCGGAAGAAATAATTGTAACGAGAAATGTATTAGTTACCTAAACAATCCGTTATATAGTATCTTTGGAAACATTAATATTGGTAAGAATATAAGTTAGGAAAGTTTTAGTTTTGTGGTTTATATATACAATGAATTATGAATTGTTTTAAATTACGTTGTATTATTAATAACAAAACAGTTTAAGTAATGTTTTCAAATTACCCGATTCTCCTCTACGATGAAAAAGAAAAACAACCACAATATAAATTGTTGGTTCACATGAAAACATACACATAAAACTTGCGGTTTCTGATTGGTGTGTTTGTTTCAATATCAGTTGTTACACAGTATTTATACGGAATATTAAGTTTCGATGCTATTACACAACAATAATAAATAAGTAAAGCAATGTAAGTGCATTTACTATATATAATTTCCTTTTAAGTTCTTTGTGAGGAATTAAATAATTATTAACGCATATTTTACTAGTTTTTAAAAAACTTCTTCCTAATGTGACTGAACAAGTCTTTATTTGCAATATTCAACCCAAAAAAAATTAGTAACGTTTTAAAGTAAATCTAACATTGAAACATAAGGCTCATCATTAGAGCATGCCTATTCTTGTATTTATAAAATTACATTAGTAATATACATATATATGATATATCAAATATATTATGATATATCAAATCCTTACATTGCGTACACACTTCTTCGAAATCTAAGTGTACTGTGTTGAAGATAGAGTACTCGAACTAATTCTTCTTATCTTAAATTAAGGTGTTCTTTGAAATTAAGATACGTCAATTTTAATAGTTATAAGTTTTCTGGTTAACCTGTCTCTATGGGCGTGGCACAGGGGTTTATTCATAGCTTCCATTATTACCTTCAGCCTATTGACTTGCTATTTCGTTTAATGTGTTATTCGTTAATGATGTGATTTATTTTTAAGAAAATTACTCTAGAAAATATGTCGAAGTAAATCGCTGACGTAAATTTCTGAACAGCAAGTTAATACCTTTTTTATTATAACTGTACAATGAAATGTATTTGCAGAGTAATGTGTGTATTTTTCTATTGTCTATTATAAAAGATATCATATAGGTACTAATACTTAAAACTTTTATATTTTAAGTCCAACATAAATTTAGGATTACTTATTTATTTTTTAGAAAATGTTAGTGGCCTCATCAGCCTTTAAGTTCTTGCAAGGACTTCAAGCAGCGCTAAAATTACTATCTGTATTGCACCTAACCAAGTATGAATGGCCTCAGGATGCTGTTGTAACCGGTAAATCATTCATTACCCAATCCACAATTATTTTCTATGCATTTCGTTCTATACCAAAGACTTATCTATAAACATTATTTTTTTTGGTCATATTCTATACAATATCATAGTTATTATTGTTTATTTTATTGTAACAACTACTTATAATTATAGATGGAGAAAGTTTTGATTTCATTATAATTGGAGCGGGGACAGCAGGAAGTGTAATCGCAAACAGATTGACAGAAATAAAAGATTTCAATGTTCTTCTCATAGAGGCCGGTGGCGATCCACCTTTAGAATCCGATGTACGTAATTACTAAAACAAATTTGAATTTAAAGAATTAGAAGACTCATTTTTATAAAGCCTGTTATATCTACATCAAGGTTGACAATCAAATATTTTTCGTGTACAAATTATATTATAAAACATTAAAAAATCTCCCTTTTAAAATAAATAAAAAGTGGTTATTCTCTTACAGATCCCCGGTTTAAGCTTTTTAATGAAAAGGTCTCGTTACGATTGGAATTACACTGCAGAAAATGATGCCTATAGTGATACCTGTCATCTCAAACCTTACTTTGAGTTTACGCTAGGCAAAATGTTAGGTGGAACCAGTTCCCTCAATTACATGGTTTACCATAGAGGGCAGCCGCAAGACTTCAACACTTGGGCTGAAATAACAAAAGACGATAGATGGCAATGGCAAAACGTATTGCCATATTTTCTTAAAAGTGAAAAGCTAAAAGATCCACAATTACTTCATTCACCTGAAAGAGATTTCTATGGGACCAAAGGATATGTTGAATTAGTAAAAGATCGACGTGATTCTATTCAACAAATTCTAGATGCTTATCAAGAATTAGGACACAAAATAGTTCAAGACTTTAATGAACATCATGCTTTAGGATATGCTACACAAACAGTAACTATTTCTGGTAAGTCTCGACATAGTTCAGCTCATGCATTTCTATCAAGTGTGAAAAATCGTAAAAATTTGCATGTGATGAAAAATACGCTTGTTACTAAAATTGTGGTTGAAGATAAAAAAGCCGTCGGAGTCGAAGTCAAAACTGAAGATGGCAAGACTTTACATTTAAATGCAAAAAAAGAGATAATAGTTTCAGCTGGCACATTTAATACTCCCAAGTTGCTAATGTTATCTGGCATGGGTCCAGCAAAGCATTTAAAAGAAAAAACTATTGAAGTTATATCCGATTTACCTGTTGGTGAGAATCTACAGGAGCATTTAGGCGTAATACTTATACATACTTTGGAAGAAACACCCGACTTTGGAGCTTCATTTACTGGTTTCGTTGCTCTAAATAAAACAAGCAATTATCCAGACTACCAGGTCATATCGTATTTGGATAATTCGAAAGTTTTGTTACTTTACTGCACGTTTGTATTTAGATTATCGGACGAAATTTGTGATACAATGTTTAAAAGTGAAGATAAAAAATTACAAGCATTTAACCAAATAATTAATATTCATCCAGAATCAAGAGGTAAAGTGCTTTTAAAGACCACAGATCCATTCGATGCACCCCTTGTTTATAGTGGATTCTTCTCCAATAATAATGACTTAGAAAATTTTATTGATTACGTACAACATTTTTCTGCCATTATGAATACAACATACTATAAAACCGTTAATGCTAAAATGGTAGATGCATATCCTAAGTGTAATGTATTTGAAGCTGGAAGTCGAGAATATTGGCGTTGTTACGTCATGTGTGTTTCTTCGGGATTAAGCCATTTTACAGGCACATGTCCTATGGGTAAGGTTCTGGATGGACGTCTGCGAGTTCACGGTATAAAAAATTTACGAGTGGCTGATGCAAGTGTGATGCCAACCAGTACTAGAGGCAATCCTGCAGCCTCAGTTATTATGATCGGTGAAAAAGCAGCAGATATGATCAAAGAAGACTACAAATTAATTTAATATATCACTATTAAATTAAACTGTAGTCTTCTTTGATTTTCTTTGCTTACAAACATGACAAATTTAAGACGATGAGCATCTTCTGTCACAGAGGAATTTTACTATACATCGTGCTTTTCTTTGCAAATATCTTTTAGAAATGGTTGCGTGATCGTGTAGAGGATAGACAATACTTTTAAACTATATGTTTTATAATTCATTCATTCTTAGTAATAAAGTGAACACTCTTACTTTATAATTTATAATTTTATTGTTTTTAAAAACACAAATGAATATAGGATAAACTGTTTGAAAATTTTGTTAATGACTATGCCAAAAGAATCATGAGAAATGTAAAGATAAACTTCGTCAAACGCCCTGATTTTTCCGCAAACATCTTACACGATGCTTCCTTTTCTTTATCTTTTTTATCTTATTGGCCAACACCCCATATTAATGGCCACCATTTTTTTTGACATCTTTGACATAGTTAATGCCTTTTACAGTGGTGGGCGATTAGGGAGGCACTGGTGTTCACCAGTTGCCCCCCTGCCTGAGGGACATCATCGGGGTTGGTAGTTGGCTTGGGTTTCCGCAGTTAGACTCAAGAGTGTTCCTTTATGCGTCGAGGATATCATTGAGGTTAATTATCGCGACATGTCCATATTGTATATATAGGTCGGCACAGCGAAGAATGTCGAAGGGAGGTCACATGCGGGGTTCCCCAGGGGTCGGTTTTAAGAGCCCTTCTGTGGAACCTCGCGTATGATGCGGTCCTGAGGACTAGTCTTCCCCCATTAATGAGTATTGTCTGCTACGCGGATGACACTCTGGTACTGGCTGAGGGAAATGGCTTCCAGGAAGTCTTGGAGCTCGCCAAGTTAGGGGTGGCTTGTGTCGTCCGGAAGATCAGCAGTCTAGGTCTAGGGGTGGCACCTCATAAGATGGAAGCTTTGGAAGAAGCACAGGAAATGCAGACGTGCAGTTCCCACCCGCAGGCTTACTAGAGTATGGGAAAACAGAGTTTAAGGTTGGCCGTCACATTAAATACCTCGGCCTTAACCTGGACAGCCGCTGGAGCTTCGAGGAGCATTTCGAGTGGATGATCCCGCGGGGTGGCAGGCTCCCTAGGAAGGCGGTTGCCTAATCTAGGGGGTCCGCGGGTTGAAGTTCTGTTGATACAATCCATGACCCTCTACGGAGCGCCGATATGCGTATATGATATACGCCGCAATCAAGCGCAGCGGGTAGTGGATTTAGATAGTACGGGTATACCGCGCCATTTTGTCGGAGGCTAGGACAGTCCTAGCATGTTTCCCGATGCAAGGGTCTATAACCAGACTCGCGCGATCCGCCAAGGTGAGAGCGGGAAGACCATAATGAGCTTGAAATCCGGTGGAACGCTCACCGGCACTGGTGCAGTGGCGCGCGCGGTTGTTCGGTGGCGATCTGCCTAACCTCGAAGCTTGGGTAGGTAGGGAGGAAGTTGCGTCACCTACTCACTGGGCATGACTGCTTCGGTGAGTACCTGAATCGGATTAGACGCGAGGAGAGTATACAATGCCAGCACTGCGCATCCGACTGGGGCTCCGCCCAGCATACGCTGGCAGACTGCCCCGCGTGGGCGTCTGAACGTTAAGTCCTGGTCGACCAAATCGGACGAGACCTGTCCCCGCCAGCAATCATTACTGCAATGCTGGAGGGTGAGGAGGGCTGGAGTGGTCAGGCAGTGGTCTCTTTCTGTGAAGCAGTAATGCTCCAGAAAAAGACCGCTGAATGAGATTGGGAGAAGGCCGATTCCGAGCGAAGTTCATACCGCCGGCGGGACCGCAAGCCGCCCGAGAGTGGGGACCTCTGGTGTCAGATTAACTGTGGCAAGGATAGGATGAAGGCCTGATTACACCAAAAATGTGATCGGGCCTCAACATTTCGTTATAGGCTAATAGACAGGGGTAAGCCTCTGGCTTTCCCTGAGATAGGGCCCGGGATAGAGATCTGGGGTGGACCTGCACTCACATGGCCCGGGTCCTCCCTGGAGTAGGGCGCCAAAGACTGGGCGTTGGGGTTTTGGTTTTAGTGGAAACACCACATCCTCCTGGCTCCTGCACCCCCAAGGCGGTGATCCGAAGACATTTTCCACCCCGACACCAAAAAGAAATATGCAATGGGGTGTCCCATTGCACGCCACTTTTTTAATATACTAGGCTTAGCCCTCTGTAACCTCAACCACTGCCGCGCAGCGCAAGATCTGCTTATGCAAACGCTGGCTGAGCAGTCGGTTGCCCTAGCGGTAGTGGCGGAGCCGTACTACGTCCCGGATCACCCCCGGTGGTTTGGTTCTGATGATGGCACCGTCGCCATATACTGGGCAGGGGTGGAGAACGGTCTCCACTGCACTCTTCTGCAGAGAGGGCTGGGGTTTGTGGCAGTAGAGTGGGGCCCCATGGTCACTGTGGGCTGCTACATATCTCCAAACTGCGGCCTCCCCGCCTTCGAGGCGTACTTGGACGGACTTAGGAGTTGCATTTGCACTTTCCTGTCCCGTCCGGTACTTGTCCTGGGCGATTTTAACGCACGCTCCATACAGTGGGGTGATCGCCTGGACAACGTAAGAGGAGATACACTCATTGAGTGGGCGGTGGGACTGAACCTCATCATTTTGAACCGGGGTTCGGTCAGCACCTGTGTGCGGTGGCAGGGGGAGTCGATAGTCGACCTGACGTGGGCGACTCCCTCGGTTATCGACCAGGTGTCAGGATGGAGGGTGGCGGAGGAGGTGGTCACTTTGTCGGACCACCGCCACATCGTATTTAATGTGGCTATCCGCCGCACGGGCGCAGTCCCGGACCGCCGCAGTAGCGGCCCTCCGCGACGATGGGCCCTCAAGCGGATGAACCGAGATATGCTCGTTGCCGCAGCCATCGTCGCGGATTGGCCAGAGGAAGAGGAAGTACAGGTCTTGTCCGATCCAGAAGCGCAGGCTGCTTGGTTCCGTGGCATTATGACTGACGTCTGTGACGCGTCGATGCCACGGGTCAAGCAGGGGGGTGGGAGAGGTTCTCTGTTCTGGTGGACACCGGAACTTGAGCAGCTTCGCACAGCATGCTCGAGAGCCCGTCGCCAGTTCCAGAGAACCCGAAGACGTCGGCGAGCCACAGCCGAGGAGATCGCTGAAGTTAGGCGCGAGTACGGCGCGGCCGCTAAGGCCATTAGCCTTGCGATAGCGGAAGCCAAGGCTCGGTCCTGGAGGGGGCTCATAGAGGGACTGGACAGGGACCCATGGGGGCGCCCTTACAAAATTGTACTGGGCAAGCTCAGACCGTGGGTCCCGCCACTGACGCAGACCTTGGACCCGGAGTTTGTGCGAGGAGTGGTAGATACCCTCTTCCCCGGGGACCGGGTCAGTCCCTCACGCCCTCCGTCGCCGTCGGAACCATTCACGTGGTCCGACGACTTTGACGTGACGGAGGAAGAGCTGGAAAGAGCCGTGAAGCGACTCGCCGCCCGCAACACTGCCCCGGGCCCTGATGGGATCCCGGGCCGAGCATGGGTGTGCGCTTTGGTGGTCCTAGGGAATAGGCTGAGGCGGCTGTTTAACAGCTGCCTCCGTAATAGCGTATTCCCTGCCGGCTGGAAGGAAGCCAGGCTGGTACTTATCCAGAAACCTGGCAGGGCCGCAGACTCTCCCTCGGCGTTCCGACCGATATGCCTGTTGGACGAGGTGGCGAAACTCTTTGAAAGAGTTATCGCCGCCCGTATCAACCAGCACCTGTCGCGAGTGGGCCCTGACTTATCAGACAACCAATTTGGCTTTCGACAGGGACGCTCGACGCTGGACGCGATTGCACGCGTCCGCTCCTTGTCGGAAGAGGTTGTCTGTCGGGGGGGAGTGGCGTTGGCCGTTAGTCTTGACATTGTCAACGCCTTTAACTCTCTTCCGTGGTGGGCGATTAGGGAGGCACTTGTATATCACCAGTTGCCTCCCTACCTGCGGAATATCATCGGGGTTTATCTCTGTGACAGATCCATATCGTATATGGGTCGGGACGGCGAAGATTGTCGAAGGGAGGTCACGTGCGGGGTTCCCCAGGGGTCGGTCCTGGGACCTCTTCTGTGGAACCTCGCGTATGATGCCGTCCTGAGGACCAGCCTTCCCCCAGGATTGAGTGTCGTCTGCTACGCGGACGACACTTTGGTACTAGCTGGGGGACATGGCTTCCAGGAAGTACTGGAGCTCGCCGAGTTAGGGGTGGCTTGTGTCGTCCAAGGGATCAGCGGTCTGGGTCTAAGGGTTGCACCTCATAAGACGGAAGCCCTGTGGTTTCACAGAAAACGCAGAGGTGCAGTTCCCACCAGAACGCTTATTAAAGTGGGGGGAACAGAGGTCGAGGTCGGGCGGTACATTAAATACCTCGGCCTCACCCTGGACAGCCGCTGGAGCTTCGAGGAGCATTTCGAGCGGATGATCCCCCGAGTTCGCGGGGTGGCGGGCTCCCTACAGAGGCTATTGCCTAATCTAGGGGGTCCGCGGGAGGAAGTTCGCCGCCTCTACTGTGCGGTGATACGATCCATGGCCCTCTACGGAGCGCCAATATGGGCCAAGCGCCTATCGGCCTCCTCCCGCTGCCGAGCGAAGCTCAATCAAGCGCAGCGGGTAGCGGCCATTAGGATCGTACGAGGTTACCGCACAATTTCGTCGGAGGCGGCGACAGTCCTGGCACGTTTCCCACCCTTTGATATCCTGGCGGATATGGACGCGAGGGTCTATGACCAGACTTGCGTGATCCGCCGGGGTGAGGGTGGGGAAGACCAGGATGAGCTCGAAATGCGGCGGAACGCCCACCGACAGGCACTGGTGCAGTGGCGCGCACGACTGGAGCAGCCGCGGAATGCGCGCCAACGCGCTGTCGGTGCCGTTCTGCCTAACCTTGAAGCTTGGGTAGGTAGGGAGGGAGGTTGCGTCACCTACCGACTGACGCAGGTACTCACTGGGCATGGTTGCTTCGGGGAGTACCTGAATCGGATTGGACGCGAGGAGACGGCACAATGCCAGCACTGCGCAGCCGACTGGGACTCCGCCCAGCATACGCTGGAAGACTGTCCCTCGTGGGCGTCTGAACGCGAGGTCCTGGTCGACCAAATCGGACGAGACCTGTCCCCGCCAGCAATCATTGCTGCCATGCTGGCGGGTGAGGAGGGCTGGGGCGCAGTGGTCTCTTTCTGTGAAGCTGTAATGCTCCAGAAAGAGACCGCTGAACGGGATCGGGAGAGGGCCGATCCCGAACGAAGAAGACGTCGGCGGCGATATCAGCCATCGACGGGGCCGCGGGCCGCCAGAGAGTGGGGACCTCTGGTGGCAGATTGATTGCTGCGGTAGGGAATGCAATGGCCGGCCTGATTGCATTAAGATGCGATCGGGCTGCCATGCCGTGATTGAAGGGGGAAGTGATTTTCCCCTGGGATAGGGCCTGATTAGGCATGGTGTCAATTCGGGGAGGACCTGAAATAACATGGTCCGGGTCCTCCCCAGAGTAGGACACCTAAGGCCGGCCGTCGGGGTGGTTTTTAGTGGAATCACCACATACTCCTGGCTCTTGAGTCCCCGAGGAGCCGGAGATCCGAAGGGATTTTCCACCCCGTCAACAAAAAAAAAAAAAAAAAAAGGCTTAGCCCTCTGGCTATGTCCAGTAGATGCCTGTGATAGGCTGATGATGGTTCATAAAATATCACTCAATATGTAGTTATTTGTTTTAGAAAAAATCTTCCAAATATTTACATTATGAAAAATGACTACATTCTTTAGTTGTTTGTATACTCGTATATTTCTAGGCAGGCCGAAATAATGTTGAAGTAAATATTTTATTGTTTTTTTTATGGAATTTGTAAAAACGGTTCGCTCCTAAACAAGAAAAAAGAAACGTTCCCATTGCAATTTTGTTTTCTTTTATGTGAAATATTAAAACTACTTTTTTACGCCTTAATGAGAAAAGAAAATTACAGTCAAATATTTTACCTAATTTTACAGTTACAGACACTCAAATTTAAAGCAAAACCTAAAGTTTATACATCACATGTTAATAGCAATCTATTAATCGTTGATTTGATGTCATTTCGATAACATAGTTATATTTTTTAAAATTTATATTGTATTAAAAAAAACTTGTAGTAAAACAACAAAAATTGTCGAGAGTCAATTTTCCGATTTGGGCGAATTAACTAATTAACAACATACAAGTTTGTAGAGAACTCTGCTGAGTCAGAATTGGGTAAACTTTCCCAATAATCTATAATTATCTTGTCAAAAAGACAATAAACAACAGTACAGGTACAAATGAGATTACGAGTGGAAGAAATGTCACCAATTTAGTACAGTTTTGTGTTATCTTTGTGTTCACTAAACAAGTTTTTTTTATGGTTTTGGCAGTTGTTGAAATTAACCATTCAATTCCGCGACATATGTGTACTGTGCCTCTACAATGCTTATGTTAAATTGTAATAAATCATTCTTTTGGAAATTATTAAATATTTTTTATTTTTTTCAACTACTGACTAGTTATACGTTTTGGTATACGAAATCATATAATATGAGTCCTCAAACCATATAATATTCCTTTTTAAATTCAGTTACAGATAAAATCCGTTCATGTCTCATTTCTTTGACAAAACCGCAAACTAGAATATTATTTTATTTAAATGAGATATTCTTTGGATGCGGAAAGCTGTTTCAAACAACAAAAAATGAGTAAAAATGTAAAAGTTAAAAATGAAAAGAAATTAACAAATTAAAAGGTGACTTTCAACTTTTAAAGCGTATAATATTATTCTACCATTGCCAGACTATTGCGAAGAATATGTCAATAATATCAATATATATATTGCCAATGTAAATATTTTACAAAGTTTTAACGATTCTATCCATGAATTGTATATTTAGTTTAGTTTAAAGTTAAAAAAGACAATCCGTAGACCTCAATTCAAATCTCTGAATTGCCTAAAATCAAATGAACAAATGAAATTCTTGTGAAATACTAAAATTTTAAGATATTGCGATAATTTTATAAATCCGATAAGACATCTGTAGCAACGTTTGTACTAGATTGATCATATTTTAGGAATTAGATGCTAGAGGTATAACAGAAAGTAAGACGCGCAACAAGAGTTCGGTAAGTAAATAAAATTGTTTTTTGATATTTCAAGCATGTTGTGAATCGATACAAAATAAACTTTCTATTACTTATTTGTATTAATAAATAATAATTGTATAAGTAGTCAAACAAGAACCAAACAAAAATATATTATATACCTACTAGGATACATGAACTCTGAAAACATTACGTTTTCAGTGTTCGTATATGTTAGTATGTATTTCTATGTGTGACTTACTTTATAGATGAATGTGTGAATTTTGATGATGAAAAATTTACAGTGTGAAGATTGTCTGAATTTTATTATAATGAAGGGATTGAAAATGGAAGCTTAAACTCAATGAGATATTTTTGAGAGCCAAACAAAATTGAGTCTGAGAGTATCTTTTAAGCGAGGTTTGTTAAACACGAGTAGGTATTTAGGACACACATGTTTCGACAAAATTAGGACTACTAGTATTTCAGAGTTTATAACATTTCTTGGAATTATCTCACAAAATGCAAGTTTATTGTAAAATGTTAATACTGTGTGGCGCCACGATACTATCTGTACAAGAGTGTCAAAAGGCATTGAGAAAAATTATAAATATTTATAATATTTATTACCTCTTGGTAAAACTTTGACTATACACCAGAGTTGGCAATAATTTTGATGAGAATATAAGCAGCGAGCGTAACCATAGGTACCATGATTTCGCACTCGACACCGAACTTCGAGCGGGAAGTGACTGGTGTCGCATGCATCACACTCGTCGACACCAACCGAGGACGATTACTTACAGATAGACGGAGAGCCAATTTCCATAGAGTATGGAGTTCGTTAATTTTTGTCACTATCTCTAAAAACCTTAATTTATGTTAAGAATAGATTGTTAGCTGTTGATTTATATTTTGGGCACTAAGGTAGGCAAATACCTATTACAAGTTATCATAATGACAGTGTCTCTGTTATTGAAATCAATAATAGACACAGATCATAATAACTTGTAACCATGTTAATCCGTCCGTGTAGTGACGGATTAAGAATACGGAATGTCACTACCCCAATTCATCCCGTGGGTGTCGTAAGAGCCGACTAAGGCCGCAAAACAACGCATGGCACCAGCACTACAAAAAGAATGAAAACTTGACACAAACCCTATACCAACCCGTCTGTCCAGCGTGGTATAGCAGGCCAAAACCTCCTTTCTAAGGAGAGGCCTATGTCCAGCAGTGGACTATTAAATGCTGTTGATGTGTGATGTGATGTTAATAAAGCGTTTAGGCTAAGACTAAGCTTCCAGATATTTTTCAGGTTCCTTTTCATTTTCAGCTCTTCCAATCGGGTTTTCGTCCTGGTCATAGCACAACTTCTGTACCAGTATATATTGTAGACGATGTGAAATCAAGCATGTATAACAAGAGAAAGTGAGATAAAACGTGGTAGCGTTTTATCTCACTTTATTTTTAGGTTAAGATAAAAGTATGTTTATAGGATCAGTTTACTATGAGTGCACCAACTTTAAATTTTACTCAGAGCTAAAACAAGTGATTACGTGCTTACTTTGTTGCACTAAAGTGTATTAAAATCATTAAAATCAAACAAATACATAATACTATTAACCTTGTAGTAAAGTTCAAAATAGGCCCTATATTATATTAGATCTTAAAATGGCAAAACACTTTTGTGAATGAAGATATTTTAAACATAAATATCTAAGAACTAAAATACTGAATTCCTATTAGGCCTCATAAGACAGTGTCGTTACAATTTTCAAGTATATCGCAAACAAGGCTGATTCGCGTCACATACAAAGTTGATTTTCTGAAATGAGCAATTTACTCTGCTACATTAATGTTCAATAAAATATTTCGTGCGCCTTTGCAGAGCAAGTTCGTAAATTACTTCTTTTTGTAATGAAGATAATGTACTGAATAAAAAATGAGTGTTTTGTCAACGAAGCTTAGAGGCGTTTTTAATAGCATTTAAATCTTACAAAGAGCCTAAACGTTGTCATGTTTTCCCATCTGCTTGTAAAAAGTCACTCGTTTTTCTTCTGTGCTATTTTAAATTTTATTATCATGTTTAGACACGGACTGCATTATTTCGAATTATAATAGGGATATAAAAGTCTAGCACCTAATAGCTTCGTGTGCAGAGGGTTAGGAACCTATTGATCGCACAATACATAAAATAGTCCATATCATTATGATTTATTTGCATTGAAAAACTTTAGATTTTAAAACTAACATAGGAGTTTCCCCATCAACCTCATGACTCCACCAGCAGAACAATTTCTGAGTTGCCTTACTATGGTGTTATTATCCATGCAATGTTTCATGCATCCATACATGCGATGTTTCATTTAGATTAACATCGATCGAATCGATTAAAAAAATCGATTTTAGCCTAGTATGGAAGTATGAAAATATGATAGTATGGAAGTATGGAAATATAGTAGTATGGAAATATGGTAGTATGGAAGTATGAATGACCTCGTTACGTTTTATGAATACGACCGAATGAAATAAAACGATAAAAAATAAATCGACCTTAACCTATTGTAATGCCTTGTAATGCACAATATTTTTGGATTATGCTCATGTAAGAGTTGTTGCAGCTGTATGATGATCTCTCTTCCACCTGAACGATTTATAGCACAGCGTTGGTCTACTTCAGCTTCATAATTACCCATTAAAATAGTTAGAAGAAATTTGTAATCACCATCATCTGATGGCAACAATGCTACTGCGTGGTGATGAATTTGTCCTTGAATCCGTAATATTGAACCTAAGCAAACGTTTCAAGAAATCTTCATTTATGAGCCTAAATAGAATTTTCATAGGTGTATGTAGGTTTATGTTGCAATAAATGTATTTAATGTGTGTGACGTATTCAAAACACTTCTTAAAAGTTGGATTGAAACCACGCTCTTCAATTATATTTGCACCAAATAATAATTAATTAATAATAATAATAATTGCACTATTGTAACTGGTACTATGTATTTATAGTGTAGTTTTGAATATTCTGCAAGAAATGCTTTGATAGAGGTTCTTGCCCTGAAAGTAATTTGTTGTTAAACAGTTGTGGTAATTTGACCTTACCTTTCGCACAACACAATAGTGGCGGTTCGAGTCGAAACCTCAAAGCATTGCGATATTGACAAATAGTGCTCATTGTTCCAAAATCGACCGATTCGTCGCCGGCGTAGTCGACTGTTGGTATTGGTATTGCTTGTGGGCTTCGGTTTCCGAATTTAGACTCAAAGTGGTCCTTTATGCGCAAGCCAAGCTCCTTCCAGAAGGGCAGATGCCTCCTGGGGCGTTCACTGGCTTCTAGGAGCGACTTTATATCGGGAATGATACTTGCCCGTTGTGTGGTAGTCGACTGTTGCATTGTATCTAAACGCCAAACGTTCATAGGGAATGGTTACGTTTGATCGTCTGTTTTGTTGCCCCTTGCTAGAAGTCGATGGTATGGGTTCTTCCGGAGTCGTGTTAGACGTCGCTTGAGAAATTCCCATTCTATTTGCCTCTAAACGCTGTTCTTCAGTCTCATTGTCTCTAAGATTGTGAACACCGACAGATATTTTGAAATATAATTGAAAAAAAGTAGTTTGTAGTTGCGCTGATATATTTGAATTATTCTCACCATACTGTCAATCTTGACAGTAATATTTTGTCAATGTATATACCTACCATCTCTCACAGTAATTTGTCTCATTGTCTCGAAGATTGTGACCACCGACCGATATTTTAACGCCTCATTGGTGGCGTTTTTCTATCAATAACAAAATACAGATCAAAACACCGTTTTGCTGTTGCTGAGGAAGTGGTAAAATGATGGCGGACCGGTGTCCGAGTTATTTTTAAAAAGAGTGACGTTTGCAAAGCTGATGTCGTTTTTACATTATCGCGGTTTTCTTTCATAAAAGCTGTAGTCAATAACAACAACAATTAAAAATGTAGTTTACATAATATTATGATTCTTCGGTTTATTTCTTAATACTAACTATTAAAACTTCAATTATCATTAATTCGAATATAATTTAAGTCTATCAAATCAATCAAATATATGAATTATTGTCACCATGCTGTCAATCTTGACAGTAATGTTTTGTCAATGTAAAGAAGATCTCTCACAGTCATCTGTCTCATTCACTCGCCCACTTTTCAAATATATATTTTTTATTAATCTGTTCTTTTTTATTAATTTTCTTTTATACAAACTAGGTCCTGACAATATATTTCGGCGCGGACATACATTTCGGCGATTCATTTTTATTTATATAGACATAGATCCTTACAATCCAACGGTAGTAAATAAGAACAACAGTAAACATAATCAAAATATATTCCAAGGTCTTATTAACATACATAGAACATAGTCGTACATAGAACCGTATAGTCCGACGACTCGAGTGAGAATAACCGTTTACGCGCAATGCAGCTCGTTTCTATGGGACGCATCGCTCTTGCACATGTTATAAGTTGTTAGGTTAAGTGTTGAATTTTCTTGGTGTTTTTAGATAATATGTTTTTTTTTAATTCTTAATACTAACTATTAAACCTTTAATGATAATCAATTAACTTATTTTGATTGAGTGAGTCAATCAAATTATTTTTATTAATCTGTTTGTTTTTACACGCTTTATATTAGCTTCACTTATATGTTTGTTTGTAGGTTTGTAAACGACTCCTTTGGGCGTGATTGTGACTGACTTTAAACGGTCAGAATTCGTTCAAACTTTGTAGATATATCGAGGACCGATGACATTACACTAATTTAAAAAAAAAAAAACCTGGTGTGCTTTTTACTATTGACAACAGGCACCTAACGCTATTTTCAAATTTATTTTCTATTTTTTAGTTTGGTTTTCTACAGAAAGCGTGTTTTTTTAGTTTTTTAAAACTATTTATTTTTTCCTTTCATAGAAATCTTGTCCTGACAATAACAAACAAAAAAATAATTACCTAATTTAGTGCAGTCGTTCAGAAGTTATGCGCTGACATATATGACATTTTTATTTATATAGATAAGCAAAAAAATCATTTTTTGAACTATTTGAAACAAAGTAATTATTAATTGGAACTTTCCTCAAAACATCCTATACTAATAATTTGCCCATAGGAGTGCAATGCTTCGGCACATTTCGGTAGGCTCAACCTGAAGTTAAGCAATTCTTTCATTAAGTGAGGTCATTGGAGCCTATCCCCCGGCCTTTTGTAGTGGAGGGGCGCTTGAAAGGCCTCGACGCTCAGCGGTTGTTACCTTTTTTATGGTATGTTATGGGAGCAAACGAGCGGAGGGGTCACTATCGCCGTCAATGGACATTTTCAACTCAAGAGTTACAAGTCCTGACCCAAACTCGGGGTTGTTAGAGCCCAAACTCCTTATGGATTTTACATCACATCAACAGCCTTTAATAGTCCACTGCTGGACTTAGGCTTCTGCTTAGAAATGAGGTTTTGGCTGACCAGACGAGTTGCTATCGAATTTGTGTTAAGTTTTCCTTCTTTTTGCAGTGTGTTATCCTGCATAGTTTGCCCCCTTAGTCGACTCTTACGATACCAACGGGATGAATAGGGTTAGTAATATTCCGTATTTTTACCTTTGGGCGAATTTGGGCGAAGGAAATTCACTGCTTAGCACCGGTTTTCTGTGAGAGCATGGTCATTCCGGTTGAGTCCGCCTATTTGAGCCAGAGCATCGCTCTCTGTCTGCTCGTTTGCCCCTTTACCATAAAATCATTTATCTTCGATGCTTTCGACGTCGATCATTGTTCTGTGGTTTGCAGTGCCTTGTATGTCTAAAGGGTTTCGAGGATGGTTGCTCTATCTCGTTACCTTATGACATGACACAAGTATAAGGAGATTGTATATCAACTTCCAGCAAAGGGTTTAAAGACTATAGAGAAAACTATATTCTAGGTCACGAAAGTGACGCAAAGTCTACTAGGTCTAGACTAGATAGGTACACAGGACAGGCAGGGCAGGGCCTGTCCTATGTACCTATCTATCATACCTACTAGTATAGTAGAGCGTGATGTTCTAATGATAACTGTTTGAGAGATGAGGCAATGGTACACAAAGTCAACTCTCTTTTTTTTATGATAGTTACCAAAAAAACTAAGTGTATTTTCATCTTTCTGGGTTGGCGTTATTGACTTCTGTCAATAAAACCAACCCAGAAAAATAAAATTCACTCTTTGTGTTAGCCTAATCTTTTTTAGTTTTAATTTATGATAGACCAATAGCTTTACCACGAATTTGAATACAGTTAATTTGATAAATTAACTGTATTCAAATTCGTTACTGTATTCAATAAATTTTATTCTACGCCTCAAAAGTTTTAATTTACGAAAGTTAGTTTTATTGGTGTGCCTAATAAATCGCAATTCATCACTTTAATTGTCGTCTTTGTCATCTTTTTTCACACCTCTCACACACGACAGTCTGACTCCTAAAACTAGGCTAAGCTAATATATTTCTAAGTAAATATTATACATTATAGATAAATTACACTTAGACACAGAAAAAATTATTATCGTGTTCGTCACACAATTATTTGTCCTGGGTAGATTTTATTATCCTTTCTTACTAAAGAACTACTTAAAAAACAGGATTTAAATTATTATTTCTGCAATATTCATCGAAAGAGTCATATTATTATTTACATTTAAGTAGTGACAGACTTTTGATTCCAATAATTGTGCTTGAAATTGATACTGAGAGAGAGTAACTCTGTTTTATAATATCTTAATGAACTAAGTTTTTAATCTTCAAATTTTTAAAGCCGTTGTTTAATCTCGCATTCATAACTGAGGCCTAAGTTAGCAGCGGTTTGAGTGAATCTTGAAACAAGTTAAATTAATTTCTTAGGACATTTTCTTGGTCACGAAAGCGACGCAATAATCTGCTAGATCCAGGCTAGTACCTACCCTGTCTGTTTTACGTACCTCCCTATCATACCTCCTAGTACACTAGAGCGTGATGTTCTAATATTAACTGGTTAAGGCGAGAGATGAGGCAGTAGTACACAAAATCAACTCTATTCTTTTTTTATGGTAGTTACCAAATAATTTTCATCTTTCTGGGTTGGCGTTATTGACTTACTTTTCTCTTACTCCGCTCTCTCTCTTAGCGAACTTTGTTCCACTATTCGAAAAAGTTTGTAAACGTTCATAAGCTTTCATAAGCTTGTAACCCTATAAAACTAATGATAAAATACATGATGGCTACTTCTATTATCAGAAAATAAAACAAAAGTATATTCATTTTGTTTATTTCAATCAACGAAATAACAAAACTAATCATTAAAATCTAATATCCCCTTTAAATAAGGGCTCAAATTATTTCAAAGGGATATACAGTCGTCAAATAATTAAATTCTTCTAATGATTGAAGTATCTTAAACATCTTAAATACATTTATCTACTAAATAATTATTCGAGTATGAACAGACATTATTACGATAATTTACAAATATCATTCACTTATATACAACGGACCAAGATATGTATGTACATATTATTAAGATTATACATTTGCAAGTTATTCGTTGGTTATGATTGCCCGAAATTCGGTTAATCTACAAATTACTATTTACACACATATAGAATTCTAAGCGTGCTATGCACTATTCAACCTTCAGATATTTACATTTTACTACTCTACATTGTTTGAAAGTTAGACATACAAATACTAGTATAATTTAATGGCTTATATTCAAGAAATTACACTGAGATTCTTATTGTTTACCTTATAACATATGTAGATTTGATAATATATAATTTTCTACATTTTTAACAAATAATTTAAATTTTGAGCAAATTATCATCATTAATGATTACAAGCATAACAGTTTTCATAAAATTAGATTTTGGCACGTTCACGGTTTCATACAAAGTAACTTTTTGAATGCTCTCCTGAAATCCATATTGAATATGGTGTATATCAAAGGATTTAGTGCGGAATTAATGTAGCCAAGCCAAGTAATGAAATTGATAAATTTGTTTGACAAACAGCAACCAACACAAAAGGGTATCACAAGATAAATAACAAAAAAAGGTAGCCAACAAAATACAAATACTCCCATTATAATGCCTAGAGTTCTAGCGGCGCGACGCTCTCTTGTCAAAGAAATACGTTGTTTTTCTTCAATAAATTGGTAAACAATGTTTTGCTGACAGGGTTTAGGACGTTTATGACTTTTTACAGTTTTTTCGGTTTCATTAACTTCAATCAAGTCTTCTTCATGAGTTTCTTTTGAGTTACTTTCTGACGATGTGTTCCTATTTTCTAAGTTTTCCGCTACATCCGTAACTGAATTTTCATTTGATAAGATAGGTATTATGAGTTTATTATGACATTTATCGTCTTTGCTCCAATATCGTTTCTTTGTCTTTTTCTTCGGTGTCAGTTTTCTAGTTCTTCTTTTCTTTTCTGAATCGGAGACCAAACGAGTCACTCCTTGATGTTCGTTATGATTTGCCTCGGAACTTACAGAATCCTGATCGTGCTGGTCGTTGTCCTTATTTGTGCCTCGATTCTGACCGCTTGATATCGTACTTATTTTTGTAGCCTTAGCACGATCTCTGAGTCTTTTTTTAGTGGCCAAATATATCTCAAAGTAAACTACTGTCATTATGACTAATGGGATGTAAAACGAACCGGAAGAAGAAAAAATAACAAAGCCGGGTTGAGATGTCAAACGGCAGGGTGTGTCAGGTTCGAACACATCTGGCCAATCGTTCCACCCAAGCAATGGTGGTGAGCTAATAATTAATGAGAGAATCCAAACTACTCCAATCATGAGGAGAACTCTTTCTAAAGTTCTTTTTTGTGCATAGTTTATAGGATCAGTGATAGCCCAGTATCTATCTAAAGCGATCGCACATAGATTTAATATGGATGAAGTGCAACACATTATGTCGCAAGTGAGCCACATTTTGCATATATATATGCCAAACACCCACTGCCCAAGAATAGAGTACGCTACGTTCAGGGGTAGAACTAATATTGCTACTGTTAAATCTGCTACTGCAAGAGACACAATGAAGAAGTTTTGGACAATCCTCAGAGGTT
This sequence comes from Arctia plantaginis, assembly GCA_902825455.1. Taxonomy (NCBI): domain Eukaryota; kingdom Metazoa; phylum Arthropoda; class Insecta; order Lepidoptera; family Erebidae; genus Arctia; species Arctia plantaginis. Next base: position 16,159,869 of record CADEBD010000422.1, read on the forward strand.
TATATGTAAACACGCTTAGAATGACTAGAATATTTCCAATTATAGTTGAGATTATTATTAGTGTGAGAACTATTGCTGTACATATTGCCTCCCACTCTGGAACTGCAAGGGTAATTCCAAAGCTACTTGGATATTTTGGATCATCAGCAACAACACACTCATCTCTATCATACTGTACTATATTTTCGGTGTAATTTATTGATGTGTAGTTAACATCAACGTGTGTTGCAGTCTGCCCCATCTTGTTGTTATCTTTTTTCCTACATCTCACGTTCTATTGCCATTAAGAATATTGAGACTTGAAAACTTTTCAAAGTATTTAGTAGGTAGGTCCCGGCAATTTTTCTTGTGTGGATCGAGTGCGCTATCTTCATACATTCTTTCATATTCCAATACCCTGTAACAATAAAGACACTTTATGAAATGTATCGTTAATGAATCAAATCGAGGAATTCGCTTGAGAAAAGAAAACGTGAAATTACCTCCTGCTGGAAATCATTACTAGGAAGTCCCATTTATGTGGATTGTTCATGTTTTCATGTGGAAACGACTCTGTAACAAAAAAAAACAAATATCAGAAAGATGTCTTTTATACGACTGTAATATTTGAGACCTTATTGAGTTACGTAATCTCGGTTTCTAAGATAGGTAATATACAACAACACACGAGATCGAAATTATTATTACATTTATTTGTGGGTTTCATTTCAAATTTAAAGTGTTTTGAAGGATTTTCAAATAGATTACTGCCAACAGTGTAGTTTTATTTCGTTTTACTTTTGTGGATTGGCAACCAATGACACACATTACGGTAATCTGGTAGTCCTAGTAATGCTATTTTACTATGCAAATACCTTTTATGACAGTTGCAAGATCGAGAATCGATCGGAACTGAATTTTGAAGGAACTTTTATTGTTAGCTGTGTATTGTGTTAGCTGTGTTTGCCTGTGATTAAATGAACAAATATATTTGTAATTCCTTTTTTGTAATAATAGTTATGTGTATCATTCGTTGCCTTGGCCTTCTGGGTTGCAGGTTTTCATGTGGTGGTCTCTTGATGGAAGGTAGTTACTTTCCATCAAGAGACCCAACTGTTCGTTTTCCGCTAGCTCATAAAAAAAGAAAACATTATCTCCTAATCAAATGTACACAAACAGTAACATATGTATTTAAAACAAATAAATAAGGTAAAGATATTAGAAGTAACATTTATATTTATTATTTAAGTACTAAGGGAAGAGTACCGATACTTGAAGTGAAGAAGAAGAGACTCAAAGTATAGTCATACTGCGAGTGTTCCAAACTACGTATCAGTATTAAGAATAATAGATACTCAAATCCTACTCCTTAGTATTAGGGATTTCAAGAAGGTAATAAAGATAAAATAGGTGGAAGATTTTTGTTTTAAAAGAGAGTTGAGAGGTGCTTATAATCAACAGCCTTTACAAGTCCACTGCTGGACATAAGCCTCTCCTTAGAAAGGAGGAGGAAAGGAGGGAGAAAGGAGGTGCTTGTAATAGAAAGTATTCAATATGGCTGCCAATGATAAACACCAGCACCTCTGATTTGTCTTTCTTTATTTTAACTTTCAAATCATTGTTATTTCAAAGTTATTGTTTCAGTATTAAAACGCTCTCAAACTTTTAGAATTACAATCCCACAATGGTCTTTTCTTAGCCTTAAAATAACAAACAGAGTACGACAAGCTTACTTAAAGAAATCGGATGGTCGTTATTAGACGGTTGCAATTAGAGAATAAAAAAAGAACTGTTCTAAATGACCTTAATAGTTCTTACAAAGAGAAAAATAACTGGTGGTTTTGTTTGCAAGTAACTTCGAGAACACAACTGTATAGTGGAATAGTACGGTTTTAAACGGTTGAATACTGTTACTAATCGTATCTACGTTTAGTCTGGGATCTTGTCGTTTTGTCGAAAATTTGACCTGGTAATATTCTGCGAGGTAAAAATTTGACCGAATGAAAATTTGAGAACTAAAATATTTCCTAGTTGGTAAGCAAGTTTTGTTTAAACGTTCACTTGCCAAACATTATATTTGCGTTGCAATTATTTGTGAACAGTTTATTTGCTAAGTAATAATTTACCAAATGAAATTATGAAATTATTATTTTGTGATGATACAAGGGTAACCCGTTTAGTCACTGTACACTGAAACGTTAACAACAAGTAGAGACAAGAATAAACCTTAGACTTAATAATAGCTGTGTAGTTATTAATAATAATAACTTTACACATCTCCCACAAGGCCGTCTGATCCAAAATGGCAGAGCATGTGTTATTGTAACCAGACTGCTGATAAACATACTTATATATTTCTTAATACATCATCATCATCATCATCAGCCTATCGCAGTCCATTGCTGGACATAGGCCTCTCCCATTGCACGCCACTTAGATCGATTTTTGGCTTCTTGCATCCAGCTCCTGCTAGTCATCTTGCGGTCAATTAGTTATTAGGTAATTATTATGATTACTAATTTTTTTTATCTAAAATCCATCATCTACAAATTTAATACATAAATTATTTGTTGCTAGTTTTGTGCCGGACAGAGCCACAGGGTTAAATGGTATGGTAGAAGAGCATTTAGAATTTTGCGTATTAAAATTCCAATCTCTCTTATTGTTCGGAAGCCCAGCTTATTTTATTTTAGAGTCTGAGTTAACTGGGTCAATACATGGCTTTTAAGTGTATGAAATACTATAAAAAACAATCAATAATGGCGAAATAAGCTTCTATAAAACCAACTTTAGAAACTAAATGTGAGTGTTGACTTTGAAAAGGGTACCAATCAAACAGGCTTTGACATATGGAAATGTTCATGACCCTCTTTCGTATACAAGCGAGCAATAAATGAAAAGTTATTACAGTGTCGAACCTATAGAAGGATATGTCACGTCCAGCTCTTTTATCAGTTTGAAGAGGAAAGTAATAAAAGGTACAGGGGTTAACTATTGACACCATTTTGTAAAGACTAGGGTACTAAGTATTATATATATTTCTCTCCATGTTTCGTATCGTTGTTCGTGTGGTGACGGATTAAGAATACGGAGTGTCACCGTCCTTACTCATCCTGTGCGTGTCGTAAGAGACTACTAAGGGAACAAACTACGGAGGATAACAGCACTGCTAAGAGAAGGAAAACGTGAAACGAACTCTATACCCACACGTCTGGCTAGCCAAAACCCTCTTTTTAAGGAGAGGCCTATGTTCAGCAGTGGACTATTAGGCTGTTGATGATGATGATGTTGATACATATTTAATTACATTATACATTACATGTTAATTTTATGTTATTTACAGATGCAGTCAAACCAGTACAAAGATAAGATATGAATGTGTACCATTTTCTTACATGACAAGTTCTTTTATCAATTCCAGCAGTATACTTTTATGCAAAAAATAATAAAAATAAATAACGAATAAGAAATACTAGGAATGAACGCGAATAAAAAAAACACTTTTTGTTAAAATCAGGGCTTTATATATTCATAAGTTTTTTTTTAATTTTTTTGGTAGCTTTTAAAAATACAAATCATTTTTTGTTTCTAATACCGGTAAAATATAATGGCACTGGTAAGTATATTAGATGTTTGAAGAAGGGTGTATTAATATAAAATCAGATTTTAATCTTTAACAATTAATAACTCAATAAATCAGTGGTAGAGATAAAGTCAATTTATAAGGCATTTTATTAATAACTATTTTCTTAGTACATTAAATTTCCAACCCAAATTCTTAATTGGTACTTCACATATATCTAACAAGCTATAAATATGTCTTATTTTAATACCAAATTTCTTTATATATACATAAATAAAATCGTTTAGATTGCTCAATTGAAATTCATGCGTCCAATTTATTATCAGTACATCTTTAGTCACATAAAATATCAAAGGTCACCGAATCGTTTTTCACATAGCATGAGTTGTGAAAAATGTTATTGTGTGCGTAAACATAAAACCGTGATAATAGTGTGTGGTTTGATATTAAGTTTTGATAGGTTTGTTCAGTGTGACTTGGGTCGCGGATAGTTATTACAAGAGTCAATGCCAATAGGTTCGAATGTGTCGTATTTTATGATTTATTGGCCATCCAATTAAGGTCGGTGTAAAAAAAAGATAAAAAGGTCATAGAAGGATAAAAAGTAAAAGGATGGTCTGAAACTTGTCTAGGTATGTTTTTGATGACTGACGATATTTGAATTATTTTTCTACTATCCGACTTCGCAAAAAGGGGTGGGGGGGATTTAAATTCAGTTGTTTTTTTTTCTACGTTTGTGACCTCAAAACCATAACATTTTTAAACCGATTTAGTAAATTATTTTTATATGAAAGAGTATAGTTCATATTTAGTTCCATTTGGTTCATATTTAGGTTCATATTTAATTCAATTTGAAGAATAAATACCAACAGTTGACAATTAAGAAATGAAGAATAAAGTTTATTACAATTTAGAGTGTAGACACAGTGAATTTTATTATTTGTTAAGTCGGATATGTCAGTACAGTTAAAAGGAAAACTATCACGGCTGAGTAGAGTTCACAAGTCAAAGAGTTATTAGTTGATCAACTTATAAAACTATAAATAAGGCTATATTTCCAAGCAACAACACTTGACTGATTTCATTCACTCATCATCATTCATCACTAATGGAAAGTTACATTCTCAGTGAAACTTAAAATTGGTTTAGTGGTTTAGGCGTGAAAGCGTAACGAACAAACAAACTCACTTTTACATTTAAAATATAAGTAGGTTTTATGTTTCCATTTCATTACTGTAGTAGTTAAAAAAATATGATTTTTTACAAAAGATATTTTTATCAATTCAATATTAAACGTCAAATATCGAAGATAGAGCATATTTCAATAATACTTTCACAAGCAGACGCTGTGGCTCGCCTGTCAGCCTGTCCAATACAAATCGGGTGGGAGTCTAAAAGGAATGAAGTACCAGACATATTACTATGAGATATTGGAATACCAATGTTGTTGTACTCAAAACATTTCGTGCATTCAAATTTAGTTTATAGATACATTAAGAAAATAAAAAGAAATACTTTAAGTTGATCAATAATCTTTCGAGAACCGTGTTTTTCTGAACGATTGTACCCTTGTCTCTACAACAACGGAACGAACGAACGAACGATCAAGACTGGTTGAATAATTTAGGCATTAAAGCGTAGTCAATTTTTTTTGATTTTGTAAAAAATAAACTGTTTTGTACTATGTACCTATGTACGTATGTGGTAACAGGACAGATAAATACATACTTACATATATATATATATAAGGTAAATTATTGAGGATCTTCAAAATAAACCATAAATTGTTTCTCTGAAAATACAAAGAAACGACATTTAAAGTTCACTAATATCGCTTCCTCAATCGTATCCTTCGGTTTATCTCTCTACAAGTTTTTATAACAATAAAATGCACAAAATAATCTAAGCGTCATCCGTCAGTGAATCATAGTTCACATGTCACTTCGATGCGCAAAATTCAAATTATGAAATGTCATTCATTTCATTACATCTCCCCCCCTAAGAGCGAAAATTCTAAGCAATATATCTATACAATGTACCTATAAATTATCTTCATATTCGTTTTCTTCTCCTTCATCTTCCTCAGCTTCTGTTACGACAGGTTGTAATTTTGTTATGTGAAATAATGTTGAATCTGTTTTTCTGTTGCCTGTATCATTCCTATAAATGGAATTCGATATTTTTTCTATTATCTTGAAAGGGCCTATTTTTAATTCGTCTAATTTCTTTTTATTCAATCTATTTCCATTTTCTATATATACACTACATTAAACTCTTGCATTTTTCTATTTTTATCAAATATTTTCTTCTTGTACTCATGCGATTTTATTGTATTCTTTAATGCCAATCTTCTATCAGCAGTCCACTTGTCTTCCTTTTCTATTGTTTTAATTTCATTTGGTAGAATATTGACATTTGTACCATCCAGTAAATATTTTGGTGCAAAACCTGTAACGGAGTGTTCTGTTTCATTATATTTCTGTATACATTCTCTTGCTAGTGTTGTCCATGTTCTCTTATTATTTTTCTCATTCATTTTACACCTTATTTTATTTACTATTGTTAGATTTAATCTTTCATTCAAGCCGTTCGAGAATGGTGTATTCACAGCTGTAAAAATTAGTTTAATATTATTCTCCTGCAAGTATTGCTTAAATTCTCGTGAATTAATGCCCGGATATTGATCTGTGAGGATAATTCCAATTTCATCTGTCTCTAGTACTTTCTTTGTTAGATTTATAAAGTCACTTGCATTCTGGGTTTTTGAAGTCGCAATAAATGCATATCTTGTGTAGTGGTCTACTAAAAGATGTAGGTATTTTTTGTAGACCTAGATCCTCTAAAACCACCAATAGTATCCATTGACATTATTTCAAATGGTTTTGTAGCTGGTCCCAGTTGTGACAATAATCCAATTTTTTTTTGACATCTTGATTTATTTTTTATGCATATTTCACATGTTTTACAAATATTTACAATATTTTTTGTTAGGTTTATAGCTGTATATATAGGACTTATTTTCTTCTGCAATTGCCTAATCCCAATATGGCATAAATCTTCATGCACCTATTTTATAAGTTTTTTACTAAATTCTTCTGAGAGGATAATCTTTTCCTGTTTTTTCATTTTTTTATAATAGATTTTATTTTTGTGTATTAAATTTTGTTTCTTTTCTTGTATTGTTTCATTTTTTACTTTTGTGAAAGTGTTCATTTTAACAATGTATGTATGATGACTCACCGGCTTCAGCTCCTCGGGTAAAACATAACATTTTCCTTCTTCTGTAGATATTGAGGTTATGGCTAGTACATTCGATTTGCCATCATTTGAGGCTATCATCGTAAACTCAAATTGCAGCCGGTCCATCTTCTCTTAGTTTACAAAAATGTAGTTTAATAAGGTATATTATTGAGGATCTTCAAAATAAACCATAAATTGTTTCTCTGAAAATAAAAAGAAACGACATTTAAAGTTCACTAATATCGCTTCCTCAATCGTATCCTTCAGTTTATCTCTCTACAAGTTTTTATAACAATAAAATGCACAAAATAATCTAAGCGTCATCCGTCATTGAATCGTGGTTCACATGTCACTTCGATGCGCAAAATTCAAATTATGAAATGTCATTCATTTCATTACATATATTTTATATAAATTATACCCAAACATAAAATAAATAACGCATCAAACAGTTATTAACAACGATATGACCTGATCAAGTTTATACGAGTGTGTTATTTTAGTAAGTATGTTTATATACGTCTATATGTATGTCAATTGCAAATAACTAGTTTTATCACTGAAACATATGCAAATATTTACTTTGTCAAAATAACTTTGCGTTTTAGTTTGTTATTTCTTTAGTGATAGTACAAAAAAATGTCACTTCTTTATATACTACTACACTACTTCGCTACTGACCAGGTATTTAGTTTGCTGTGTGTACATATCTTTATTTCAAAGTGTTGCTATCACTTTCTATACCGATTAAAAAAGGAATCTGAGAAGAATGGAATGGAATTCTTACCAGAAAATTCATGATTGTTTTTAATATTAAAAAAATACATGAAAAAGGTATCACAGTGAGTAAACAGAACATTTAACCGAAAACAATTTAATAATTCGAGGAATAATTGTAATTCGAGGAGGGTGAGGCGCGAGGCTTCCTCCCGGCCGCCAACTTGTGTTATTGTGCGTAGACTGTTTGCATTGAATACAAAAGTAGTTATTACTTTTGTGCGATACTTACAGGGAATTACTTCAACCTTACAGCTGATTGCATAAAACGTTTAATATTCCCGTAGAAAATTCCAATGATTTTCGACTTAGAATGATGATCTCAATACACTATTTCAGTATTCGTTACGACATCCCTTACATGGAATAAACTAATACACGAATAAAATACATAAGATGTAAAAACGGAATAAAATAAACAGAGGAAAAATATGAAACGATGATATAAAGAGACTATTCAGATCCCCAATAAATTATTCAATTCGTAGGATATACGATGTCGCCCAAAGGACTTTCCGTGTTAGGAAATATGTTAAATTCAACCTTTCCGAAGATATATCACCAGTAACGCATAACGATTCTGGTTCTAGTACCAAAGTATTTAAGGGTAAGCTATTCTGGGTTATGTTACATCGGTTATTTGCTTTTAATCCACTTGAGAGCAATGAGCTAGGTCCCATAAAATTAGATACGGAAATCTTAGGAAACGAAGAATGCTAGTTTAGTGAAATAAATTATGTTTAATATTATTAAAACGAAATTCATGATTGTTATTTTTAATAGGTCAAGTTGTATTATTATAAATGCAAAACAATACACACTCTCTAATTTCGGCCATAAAGTGCGCTAAGGTCATAAAATTTAGAAGAATTGATTGTGATCTGGAACACCAAAAGCAAAAGATGGACTGATCAAGTGAAAGACCAGTCGGCCTCCAATTTTGATGTGCTGAACAGGTATAACATCGGCTCCAGATATAACCTTGGAGTTGACCATTTTCAGACATGAGGGATGAACTCCAGATAGGTTATATCATGGTAAACAAATGGTAAAAAACGAAAACAGAAAATAATAAATCTTACCCTAAAACTAAAAAAAGTCCATATTTTTTACAACTTTAATTCTCTTAAATATCGGGTTGAGGTTCAGGTTATGTTTTGGTCACTTCACACAGTTAATTTAAACCTCTCGACCTTACCTCTTTCGGTAGTCATTCACGATTCGACTCCGATCTATTGTTTTCAAGGATATATGCTTGAAATTAGTTGGCGTATCGAAGTATTATTAGTATTTATAAATATTTAAGTGCAATATAGAATTAGGCTGTAAGTCTTAGCTAAGGAAGACCGCAATTCATTGTCCTTTACTTATCTGCAGATATAAAAACGTTAATTTGGTTTGTGTACCTACTCTTCAAAAACTTAAAAAGCTTTGCACCGGTTCAGAGATTGTTTTTATTCCTCACAGCGAAGCGACGCAGGGTGCGGCTAGTTCTTAACATCATAAGTATTTATTATTTATATTTATAACAATGTATACTAAGATCCACAACACTTCAAATTTATGGTGTAATAAGTATTCTGTATCCATAACTATCACATCTCACCTAAAGGCGTTCTAAGCCGTTTCAATTATCGTTCGCCATAATAGGGGGCTATTAACTGAGAAGCTTGGAATTACATATTTTTAGTATCTGTTAACGAATTAATGAGTATTATGTTTAAATAAACCAAACCAAACCATGTCTCCCCTTCTACTAACACGCTACATATGCCTCGCTTAGATCCGGCCCTTTAAAGCGTGTCCTAAAAAGGCATCTCACGAGACCGTTAAACTACAGACAACAAATGTAATTATGTTTAGTATCTATTATAGCGGCGTACACAGTGATTTTTTGCTGGTCGTCGAAATCGAAATAAGATCTTTTTGATAACCTAATTAAACAATAGGACCACCTAAATGAGAAAGACTAAATAACAAGACGTTTTATATGGGGGCAAAGGAGCAAACCGGTCACCTATGGTAAGTGATTACCACGGCCACAGGAACACTCACGAAACGTAATTCAAGGGTTACGATTACGTCGCTAGTACGAGGGCTCTTTTCTCCATACATACATCTCCATATATATAAATGTTAAGTTGGTTTGTGTACGCTTCAAAAACTCAAAAAGTTCTGCACCGATTGAGCTCAAATTTTGATACGATGTACAGATGGATATAAAAATAGATAAAAACAATTGTTTTTATATATTTTTCAAGTCAATTTTATCCCTCATTTAGGGACACCCATAATGTATCAGGGCAAAGTGTAGGAGGGTACAGCTATTTGCAAAAGTTTTAAGAGTTTTATTTGCATCTCAGTATTCTTATATTATTAAAATATTATCTATCATCAAAATTATTAAAGAAAATTGAATGTATTACAGAGCCAGCTTACAGCGGCATTCACTGTTATTAACACGAAAGCTCGGCGTCAGGATTTAAGTTATGATACCAACCATTCTTTTTTAATTTAATTTAAATTTTTCCACGTAAGGGAATATTTTATTAAATTGAGCGTTACAATACAATAATTTATAATTAAAATAGAAAACTTTAGTTAACTACTACTACAACTAAATGACTAAACCACAATCTATAATATCTGCCATTATAGATCTCTACACAAAGTTAAAAAGAAAAACTTTGGTGTAGGTTCTGTCTCTGTCAATTCTAGCAATTTATCTTCCTGAGTTGACTTTAACTTCTACTTGTCTAATCAATTATCTTTGATTTAGATGAAGCACCTAATCTAATGTTCTTAGATTTCAATTTACCTTTGACATTTGAGACGACGTCTAAGTAAACCAATTATAGGTCGATCGCAATTAAAAACGTTTGCTTGTTTGATTTTTTCTTAATTACATTTGCAAAGACGTAAGGAAAATGCGGCAGAGACTTTTGAGAGAAATGTTTATAGGAATTAAGGCAATTGCCTAAGAGGTTTTACATATCTTTGAATTTTCCGACGGAATCAACGTAGTCACAATCATCTTGTGACCACGTTGATTCCCGTGAACAGTATTTTATGCCATAAAACTATAAAGGTTAACTATAGTTCTTTATTTAAATTAGTTTTATAAACAAAATAAAACCAACAAAAACATACATATGAATCGGTAGTTGAAATTAATTCCAAAAGAGTTGAACATGAACATCTCACCAGTCAAGAGCCTATACTTCCCAACACTCTAGAAAAGTTCTCAACTGTCGGTACTTCAAGCAATATATCTCTACTTCAACTTCTAATAATGAGAAATACTTTGTTTCTTGGCCATTTTGTTTATTGCCTGTAGAGTGTGAATAGGGCTATCTAAATATCGGTCATCTGTTGAGAAGGGTCAGAGGAGGACTTTACGATCGTACTAATTAGGCCGTGTGCTTTATTAACAACTTATTTGCGGTATAAAACTCAGATACAAATGAGTTTCTTATTGGGTATTACTAAAATAGAATATAATTGTATGTATACTTTAACGTTAGAATTTTCATCACAAATATCATCATAGTAAAATCGGATAATCTGGAAAGTCTATTAATATTTATACACGTATTTGTATATAGAATCTACAATATAAATTGACATACATTTGAAGTTTCACATGTCATAATACAATTGAAAAATTAGGAATTATGTCAACTCTGAAACTATAAGACCATTTTCAAACTCATAATGCTATTGTTGTCGTGTTTATATACGTCTCATATAAATTTAAAAACATTTCTATGTATTTTTATATATTCGTATTAAACGTATATATGAGTACGTATATATTAAAGGTGTTGTCAGATATAAGATACCAGTTACTAAAACCAATGTTGTTGGTGATTAATAGGTATTAAATATCAATAGCATGAGGTAATATCGATAAAACAAAAAAAAAGAAATATTTTTCAGACACCACAGAAATACAAAATTACATTTTCCTTCATCGTATTTTCTAGTATTAACTCTACGTACAATAGTGTAAGAGATTTTAAACCAAGCTTACACTGACTATGCACTGCTTTTCTAATAAAAAAGTTTAATAGGATAAGAAAATAATAAAGTCTGCGTCTGGGGGCGAGGGTAGGTGGGTGAACAATACTTTACGCCCTGTTCTCATATTTACCAAACATACAAAAAAAAAGCAATAAAATTGATCGATTCGTTTCGAAGGAGTGAGACCACAAACATCGTGACACGTGATACTTATATATTTAATATCAATAGTTTTAAAGATTCTAAGTATCACCTACTTAAAAAAGAGAAACCCACTGCATAACAGAAGATTAAACTTTTTAAATTTTTGAACTAACTGTGTTTATCCGTTAAACATGTCACCTAATGATTATATTTCATACGTATCCACGTCATTCACATAAAAAACTAACCAATCAGAAACAATGCCCCATGAAAACTTACTTAAGAAATACCAAAATTAATGAGGGTGTTGAATTTGTGATAATATCTCAATATTTTCCTACAGCACTTCCTATACCGAGTCCATACAAAAAATAAGAAAAACACGAAAGATACAATAGTTTTACTCACAAAATCAGAACTTTGATTCAGCACTTCTTAACACGCCGTAGTTCTGTCTGAACGTGATGTCAATACTAATTTGTTCGTAGTAGGACGTCGGTAGCAGAGCTGATGTGTGCGGATGTGGTTGCGACGACATATATGCTAGATATGAAAGTTATGAAATGTTCTGACCACAAACTGGCGTAATTATTATATAAGCTATTTAATCTACTTCTGTATTTATATTTTAAAAATAATAATGCTTTTGCATTTTTTCGTAAGTTTTTAATATTTCAGCTTAATCTTCAGCTCTACGAGTCTCACACTGATACATTAACCCTCTGGCATAAAAAACCCTGTTGGCCAACACTATTAGTGTAGTGCTCGTTACTTTTGTTGTATTTTTTTTGTAAGCTTTTTCAGCAAAACGAGAACAATATTGTTCCACTTTTTAATATGCTAGGTATTAAAACTCAAGAAGGTTCTTAAGGAAAATATGTATTCTTTGTTGTGGAGTAGGATGGATATTGATGGTAAACTGATTTAAGTGATTTTTGAATAGGGAAAAGACACCCCTTTTTTTGTAAAATGTCTGCACTAGCTTTTAAACTTTCGTATTCTATAATATAATATCTGGATGACCGTATTTTCTTTTTTGGTAAATTTCCTAAAATAGAAATCTAGCTAAATTAATCGACCCCGAAACCCCTGGAATGCTAAATATCATGAAAATCGTTGAAGCCGTTTCCGAGATTCAGATTATATGTATATAAATATAATATATACAAGAATTTATCGTTTAAAGGTAATAGATAGGCACCTTAACCGGTATTATCTCGTTCATATTTACATCTTAATAGGTAATACGTAATCTGGTCATCAGCCTGATACGTCGATCAAGGCACCGGCCTTCTAATGGCTACTAGCCTGACGTTTAGATTGGAATGTACTGGCATTCTAATCTAAACGTCAGGCTAGTAGCTGTATGTCTTTATAATTTAAATATAACACGAACAAGATCGACCCAGTTCAGTACGGTTTTACCGCAACAACGTGGTCACAAGTGGTTAGGACATCGTGTAATTGACTTAACTCCGAATCATCGATAGATTATGTTCTATTTGTAAATTTGAGTTCTCCGTTTGGTTGAAAGGCATCGCATAAACAGTCATGAAAACGTTTCTAGACGAATATTGTATGTAATACATGTAATTTTCTTTCATATCTTGCTTATATCATCCTCTAGTAGTGGTTATAACAGACAACACTTCAAATTATAATGTTTTCCTATTATGTTCTAATATTTACCCAATATATATCAATTCTCTCGAATGTAACCATTCTATGTAATTTAAAAAAAAAACAGTATTTAAAGCTATAATTGAAGTCCTGAACGGATTTACTACGTCTCACAGTAGTAAGCTGAGAAAATGAAAGCAATAAATCGCGATTTTTTCGAGATTAAAGCTTGGTTTCTCGTAAAGTTTCTAATGAATTTGACTTGAGCAAGTCTCATTTTCTTCGTTATATCTCACATTACAACCTCCTATTCTTTGTTTTTCCATAAAAATAGTTTATAAACTATTTTTTTTTTCAATAAACCGGTTTTTCGCACCGGTTCTATCTGTTTTTTCAATAACTTGCCATGAACCAAAGTATTTTTTTTAAAGCAATACTTTTACCCGTACTACCACGTTAAAAACCAGCCAGTTTATATTGTAAAAGTTATTTTGCGCCGCACAGCCTGTACTATGTATTCAAACTGAAGTTATAGTCCAATATAGCTTTAGCAACTTTTATTTAACAGGAAATCAGTTTTTTGTGTGTTTTCCTCCGTTGTTAACACTGAAAAATATTCAGAAGACACTGATGCGTAAAAGCGTCTGCCAGCACAATTTTCTAAAACATCTAGTGTAGTTTGTTGTTACAAATTATTTAAAACACATTTACTGTTCCATTTTGATTCTGTTCATGTTTTTTATGTTAGAGGGGACACGAGCAGACGGGTCACCTGATGGAAAGTGACCATGGCCGCCCATGAACGTCTGCAACCCAAGAGTCACAAACGCGTTTAGGTAGGAGTACGCTCTTTTCTTGAAGGTTTGAAGGTAATGTTCAAGGTAAAGTTTTATATTACGAGTAAACCAGGTAAAGAGGGAGAGAGTTCTCAATCAGACAGTTTCTTTAACAAGCTTTTATTTTTTCAGTTGTTACTAACTATGCTATGTAAGTAAATCTTTGAAGTCAATTTTATTCCACCTCGATAATACTCGAATTTGACATCTTCCAATTATTCCAATAATAAACATTAATGATGGAAATCTTTATTAGTTTCTGTTGATATGTAGGTAGGTAACGGTGGTCCTTTCAAAAAGATTCATTTTTAAAGTGGTCTTTTAGTATTACAAAAATATAATTTATTTGTAAATCAATTTCCTTAAATTCTACAATTGTGTGAAATTATATACGTAAAATGCATGTGTGTAGTATGAACAATTATTACCATTTAAGACTAAGATTATCAGGCTAAAAACTCCTGAAATAAAGAATAGAAATCCTAAACCAATACTATCTATAGCTAAATATTTCGATTTATTTTAAATAACATCTCTAATCTTCCTATAACTTCACAGTCGTAAAATTCACTTAGTTCTAAAAATGATCATAACACTAATATTGTTTTGATCATTTTTAGAACTATCATCATTATCATCAACAGCCTATAATAGTCCACTGCTGGACATAGGCCTCTCCTTAGAAAGGAGGTTTTGGTTTTCCGTTTATTAAGAACTGTAATATGAACGTATAACGTTTGTGATAAAAAAGGAATAAATACTTAATATGTAAATAGCAATTGGGATTTCCGAAGGTTAATGAATAATTCAAATCTTTTAAGTCGCTAAAAATTGTCAGTGTATGTAAGGAAATAACAAAAAAATAAAAACTCTCTTCATATTATAGACAAACTTGCCTTGTTTTAGCAGAAAAGCTACGCTATGAATACTTTTAAGTCCAGTTCCTCGTTTGGCTTTTATGTTGTGTTATTAGGGTCAAACTCATAATGTTTATTAAACTGACAAAGTTCTGAAATATATTACGAAAAAGCTTTTTAGGGAACCAACGGATACATGTCGGCTGCGCTGTTTAATTTTTTTATTTACGTACATAGCTTGGCTTATAATAGGATGTTGGTGAATTCCTCGTATTGCTTTAGATTCACATATACTATTTGGACCTGATCTTTGACAGGAGGTCGCTCTTCGACAAGCACGTCCGACAGCTTACTCCAAAGCTGTCCGGCCTCGAGCGCCATTTGGCCAGCTTGGGTGGACTCAACGTCTCTTCAGGATAGCTATACACGCAGGTTGTCGAGTCAATGGCACCGTTCGGAGCACTGGTGTAGAAGGAGGCTCTTACCGCCCAGAATAGGACGCGATTCGGCATCCTCAGAGGGTATTGGCGGTTAAAGTCCCAAAGTTTTGTGGGTAGGCGCTGGGAGGGGTTCAGGTGTCTTAATATAATGTTGTTCCCAGGCCCCTCTTATTTAAGTCACAGTGTGGTATAGTGTGGCTTTAGTTGGCCCGATTTCAACAAACCGACCGCCCTGCCGCAAACTCTTGGGGAGTGACGGTCCTAGCAGGTTTTAAGGGATTTTGTTGAAGAAGCTGTTACTGTAATGATTTACTACCTAAAACCGCGAATGGAATATTGTAAGTTTAAAAACTACACATACAAATGGTCCAAATGTTTTAAAAATGGCACGAATTAATCTGTTTCTCCTTGTGCTACTGTTACGATATTATTCTTTTTGTAATGGACACCATGTACAATAAAAAAAGTTAGGAAAATATAAGATCTTGTGTCAGCGACAAATACGCAGGCAGGTTACCCGCATCGTGTGTCACAGAAGTGTCATCCCTCGTAGTGGAGCGAAGTTTGGGATGCTTATTGTCATTCTGGACAAAACAAATGAAAAAATATCTTTATTTTAATTTTTGCAAAAATGATTACTCTAACGATAAATCTAAAATAATTAATGCACCAAATTGAGTAATTTGCTACTTTTACTTTTACTACAAATTGAGTATTTTTACAAAAAATATTATCAGCTTGTTGACGCTAATAAACCGGCTGTGTTTTATAAAAGTTATTGATATAATTAATATTATCTGAGTCATTTCAAATTTCTCTGGTTAATGTCACAGAAATTAAATTTTAAATACCTAGTTAATGCATTTCTCTTAAATAACATAATGAATATATTAGTATTAAGAAAGGTGATGAAACTCCAAATATTTTAACTGTGCATTACGTGAGTTTTTGAGTTTCTCTTATTTAGAAACAATTTTATTTTGTTTTTAATACAACAACGAAAACTTTGTACGCTTATTGAAAAATCTGAAGAATGAATATCGGTGTATGTTTTAAGTATTTTATTATTGAGTACTTTGAAGTAAGGTATAGATTATACTTCGAAAACCTGTAGGTACTGTTAGAAATATGACGTGTATATTATAATAATTTGCATGATTCTGCATTTGTAGCTGCTGCAAATGGCACGTGATGATGAAGCCACTTGTAGTCTATACGAAAATAAGATTATCAATTGTCTTAGGCTTGATTCGATATTAATAGATGTGTATAAAATATTGACAGCGGTTATTAAATAAGGCACAGTACTATTATCGATATCATCACCTCTTTACAGGCAAAGTAATAATTAACAGTTAGTCCTGGTTTATGACCGCCATCAGTTTTTAACTGTTATTTTATTCAATTGCCTCCAACTGCCTTTGTTTTATTACAATTGTAATATTTAAACTTTATAATTCTGAAGGTGTAAAGGTAATAATGAAGGGTAATAATATATTCCATTATTATAATTTCGTTTATATTGAAACTCATTTTCTATTTTAAGGCCTGTTTTCTTCAGTGATATTAGATTTAAGATCCTCTAACTTTCTAAAATATAAGCTGTAATAAAATTTGTTATTACGCAAACGTATAAAAAGATGATTTTGTGTCTTCACCTAGAAATGTTAGGATTAAAAAATATTTTTTTTAAAAGTAAAAGGGAAGAATTTAATTATCAAAGGATAGAAAGATTGAACAATTTGAAATTATATCTAAATTGTTATCCGAAATTATAATCATTAAAATAAAAAAATTCTAAACAAACAACAAAAACAGCTTTTAATAGTCCACTGCTGGACATAGGCCTCTTCTTAGAAAGGAGGTTTTGGCCTACTATACCACGCTGGCCAGACGGGTTGGTATAGGGTATATGTCAAGTCTTCCTTCTCTCTGCAGTTTTGTTGTCCTGCGTAGTTTGCTCCCTTAGTCGGCTCTTACGACACCCACGGGATGAATAGGGGTGGTGACACTCTGTATTCTTAATCCGTCACCATACGGACAATTCTAAAGATAGTCCTTTTCTTGTTGGGGAACTACCATGGCTTATTTACTTTTGCTATCTTGGCTATCAATGAGGCCGTATTTCGGATTGAGACCGAATAAAACAACACCGTGTACTATGTTGGAGCTAAAAGGAAAGAACCGTAAAAATATCGTTGAATTAACTTCTCTTTTCAGCCTTTTTATACATAAATACATTGTTGGCTTTCGTCGCAAATTCGCTTGTAATACGTCAATCTTATTACCATGGGATGCTTGTTAACTCGACTAATGTACAGCGTTTCAGTGACATCATTATTGGTCGAACAATACGATTGTTAATTCATTGATCAATTACATTTTCATTATTAAGATACAGACAGTTTGGTTTTTTTCTTTGTCTTTAAAAATATTTGTGATTATGGTAGTTTCGTGTTCTTAGTTATGTAGTGACTTAATTAGCATATGTCTATCTTTAACTACGTACATGTTTGTTGTTGAGGTAATTCGCTTGTTTTACTTATTGGTATTTCTTACAACATCTTCTTCTTTAGCATGATGTGTAGATTAAATCGCCGAAGTTTCCCATTTGTCCTTTCTTACTTTGCTATCATTTTCAGGGATTAAAACATTACCCGGGAATAGGACGATCCACATAATGTGGGTGAGGCCCCGCATTATGTGTATCGTCGAGGCCGTTTGGTAATACCAAGAGCTTATAAGATGACCTTGTAATATAAGTCTATTAGCCCAGTTTTATGCACACTTTCAGCTCTCTATACTCTACATCCAACCCTACCAACATTAGTATGTAAGACCGAAGCTAGACACAAAATTTATTTAGTAAATGCGAACAAACTGAAAGAATATGATATAAGTTCTAACTTAAATTTCTCTTTTACCATTTTATTGTCACTGATGTTCTTATTGTTCTATTGGTTAGTGATCCTCACAGCTACACCAGAGGTCGTGGGTTCGACAAATATATTGGATGTTTTGAACACGATCATTTGTTGTGTAATTGATGTATAATATGTAAGTATGTATTTATAAATATATAAGTATTTTTATCAGCAGTCTGGGTAACACACACAGCTAAATGAAAAATTTGTGTTAACCAAACTGAATACATGATTCTGCCAAAGCATGATCCTGTAGAATAATACACTACGTCTATTCACGTACTATGAGATTGTATGTATTCTACGTCAGACTCGCGAGTGTTCCTACTAACTTCGTCAACCCGGATTAGGTTATTAACATATTCATAGCGTCTAACTATCGTACTTAACATACTTTAATCAATCTAAGTCACAGTGAAATCTAGTTTAGGAAAATTATCACAAAATTCTCTATGTTCGTTGTTATATTCCTTTTAAAATTAATTTAAGTTAAGTTAAGTTAAATTATAAATTTAAGAAAGCATTGACTGTGTGAATTGACTATACACTTGGGGTAGTGGTTTAAGCGGTCGCCTCACCGCTTCCTACTGCTCTGAGTATTGTGTGTTCGATCCCTACATGAAATAATACTTTTTGTGATCCACGAATTGTTGTCTGTGTCTAGATGTTCTGTGTATCCTTTTTATAATTGTTTGTACCCGTCCCCGCGACGAAGAATATATTCACAGTGAACGAGTTGTTGAAAATTAATTTTCTAAACTATCGGTCAAGTAAAAAAAAAACACGCAAAAGGTATGATATTGGTTTGGATGTTCTTTGTATTCATTTCATGAGTTGCAGGCGTTCATGCGGTGATAGTTATTTTCCATCAGGTGACCTGTCTGTTCATCTAGGCAGACGTACCTCATACGTAAAAAATATTTCAGATAATTAACAATTTGATTACTTACATTTCCACCAATAGCTTAAACTGTAACAGTGTTTTTAATTATGACTACTCTCTTAAACTGTTAAAGTTTTTGTCCGTCTAACGCTACTCGTCTTAAGCAGATTTTTTCTGTGGTACAATCTGAACAACACAGATTATACGTTCACATTTCAAAATTATCCATATGTTCACTCTAAAAGTTTTTCGTAATCATACTTTTTCTTTTCTTGCTATGATTTTATACAAAAAAATATTTTATTTTTCTGTTAATGGTCCAACAATGTAGGCAAACGTTTTATGTTTTAAGGGCTATATTTAAATTTAAATTATTCTATGTTTACAAACAACGATTTTATTGAACAAAGAATAATCTATAAATTACACTTACATTTTATCTTAATAGGATTTACAAACTATACTAAACTCTAGTAAGCGTCTTGAAAGTTTCGAAACTAGTAAACTAAGTTTAAAAGTAGAAAATTGTTAACGCCACGGACGGCAATTGAAATGAATTCACTTAAGAATAGTTGGACTACCTTATAAAGCAGCTGCTACCGGCCTATACCTATACTCTTATTTCTTTTGATAATAGAAAACTACAATAAATGATTGACAATCAACACTGACTGAGCGTTTTTTTCAAAAAGTTTCTCACTCAACAACCAGTTTGTGAAACAAATTATCATCTAAATTATTTCCGGATCGATATGACCTTAAAACTTTCAAGAAAAGAGCGTATTTCCATATACCAGGTCTGCAACCCACCCATATATTATAAAGAACATTAAGACTGTTATGTAATTGAAAATGTTAAGGACTTAACAATTCTGTATAGTTTAAGAGCGTTTGTGTTTAATTATTTCGAAAGCTTTAAACGTTATTGACAGTGATTCTATCAGTCACAATACGATATTTGCAACGACGAAATTCGACAAAGACTGTCACATATTAAATCATTCCCATTCTTCATAAGAGGCTTAAAAAGTACATAAATTGCCTCGATATGAAAGGTCAAATCCCACAACCGTTCCCGATTATAGCCTTACTTTCATACTTCCTTTTTTACCAAAACTAGAGAACACTTCGCATTTAAACAAATAAACTTATCCTAACATGCGTGATTCCCACAGGCCTGTTATATTAATAGTTAGCGATTTTGACTGCTCAGTTGGAGGTCGTCAAACCGCAGTCTTTATTTACCATACACGACATAATTACATATTTCTTCTTCATATTCTAGGAGAACCTCTCTATAAATAAGTCTCCTATACAATGCGACTCAACTAGACGCACTGACATATATAATGTTCTGCACCAACACAATAGAATTATATTTGTCAATGCCGGCTTAGACGCTGTGACACCACCCATATTGAACGAGAATGAATGTTTTTACTTTGCTCGTTCAATAAATGAGTTTTAGTAATAACGAGTGAAACCGTGTACAGATTAAATCGGATCTTGTTTCGTTTATAATTTTGTTAATCTGTTATTGTTACAAATGTATGAAATATAAAGAAAATAGTTTGAAAAACATGGAACGTTTTATTATGTACTTTTTAATTATGCAAAAAAAAAGTTTTTTTTTTTAAATCACGATTCAAGTTTGATAGAAAAAAATGACTATATAGTATTCTCCTCAAAATTTCATAAAATACTTAAACCAATCAGTAAAACAAATTATACCGCTACAATATAAAGATAATAGTATTAGCAGTTTCAATGTTTAATTACTTTGTCCCAGTGTCAACACGATGGAAATGTACCCTTAGACCCGATCGGTAATTGAATCAAGTTCAAAGAATTATTTCGTTTTGTTCGTTCATTGGCTAAGATCTAATAAAGAGCGGCTACATATCTATTTGTATTGGAAAGTGTTTTTGTTTCGATAATTTACTCTCAATTGATAAATGTATTTCTTTGGTTGTATAATAAAAAAATTAAGTGAATCAGAATCCAGGGTTATGCTGAGTAGTCACCATAATCCATAGAAATTACTAACCCAATTATCCTTTTGGTAGGTATTTCTAACCTTTAATTATTAACTATACTATCTTGCTTGTAGTTTTATTTGATATATTTTTCAGAAATTTCTTTAAACCACCTTGCTTTTAATTAAATAGTTAACTTCGACTAGTGGTAGTTACCTACTTAATATTGTACGTAAATAAGTAACTATCCTCATTTTTTTTAATTTAAGGTTTAATATTGTTATAATAAACGTTCAAACTGGTTTTACTAAATTTACAAAGTTTTCGTGCTCAAAGATTACATTCTTGTTTAAAGCACTTTACGAAGCCAAAAGTCAGTTTATGTGTAGAATTTTCACCACAAAGCAAAATATTCTTTGTACTGCTCAATTTATTAACACTACGCTTCATAGTGAAGCATAACCGGAAATGTGTATATTTTGTAAGATATAACCTGGTATTATACAATAATAACAATATGAGATTATATTAAGGAACGAAATAGGAATATTATTCGTGAGAGCGTACGTAATTTGTTATTTGGTTCCAATTTATGCGTAGGTACGTTTAGTTCTGGAATATACGAAAATATAAAATATTAGATTTTTTTTCTGAATCTCGTAGACAGATCAGTAAACAAACTGTAAACCTGCATATCGATGTACGAAATCAGCTAATGTAAGCAATCACTGCAATTAATGGACATCTAGTATACAATGGTGTTAATATAGGTTTTTAGGCTCAAATCAAGAGTAGGCCAAATCTCCTTTCTAAGGAGAGGCCTACTCCACCAGTGGACTATTAGAGGCTGTTGATAACGATGATGATGACTATAGGTAATTTTTAATTACCTATACCTATTACTTTGTAAAGTCAAAAATTTATCGCGTTTAAGAATTTAACAATATCTTCAATAATAATAATATCACTCGTGTAGTTAATTTTCAGCAAATTCAAAAGTGAGGTTATGAGGGATGACTATTCGCGCATTTGAAAAATAAACTAAACTAGAATTTATTCTTTACATGGAAAGCTTCCAGAGCATCTCCTATATAACATTAGGGGTTAAAGTATGAAATTGCCGATTTGTACTGAAAAATTAAAACTCGTTTTTTCTAAGATGTAACATGTAACACGTTAATCAAAATATTTATCCCTCATTGCTGAAATTGCTGCTATCTAAACGAAAGTTAATTTATGCCTTTACGATAGAACTCTTGGGATCTAGATTCGACAAGCCGTGTAAAAGCATTTTGTACTACCTTCTGGAAAGTTTTTTTTTATCACGTAGAAAATTGTCCAAATCACGAAAAAATGGTAGTCCATTGGATAACGTATGGTTTCTATTTCATGGAATCTTGCGTTATCATGGAGCAATAATGGTGAAGATCGATTCACGAGTCGGGGCTGTTTCACTTTCAGTTTCAGTTGGGCATAATAAACATCTGCTGTTATTGCCTGCCTGCCTGAAAGCTATAGTAAATAACACCATGAAGAGACCACCAAACAGTTACCATTAACTTTTTATTTTATTTGACTCGGATCGGATTTCATCATCTCCTTCAATTCAGCGTTATTAACCTGTGCGGGCGGTCTTCCACGTGGTTTATTCTTCAAGTCTAAGTTTTCATTACGAAATCGTTTAAACCAAAAACGAATGGTGCGTTCATTAGCAGTTTGTTCTCCGAATGCAGCGTTGATATTGCGAACCGTTAACGCGGCAGTAATCGTTATCCGTTATCCACGAGAGCGACGATTCTTTAACAACAATAGTCTTGATAGGTGCGTGTACGTCGAATACCGACAAAATACCTGTAATTAATGCATTAAGTACGAGCATTACATTAAATGTACCTGACTGTATAAAACTGTTCCAGTCAGCGCGCCACAAATCCCTACTCAGGTTTTTTAAGCAAATTATTTTTAGTGGTCTGTATTGTACCATATAAGGTTAAAACTTCTTCCGCCTAATTTGAAAAAGACACAATAACGGAGTGACGTATCGATGTCCTAAATGGTTCCACCGATACTTGCTTTGTTCGTAGATCAGTACAAACCAAATCTATAAGAAATTCAGTATTGTCAGTGAAGTGAGTGACAGACGTTCCTAGCTGAGATGGGTTCAGACTAGCGAGAAATTCGAACACCCATTTGGTTTTACAGTCACTCATATTTAGGGAGTTCGCATTAAAATCACCTAATAGTATACAATGGTCCACAGGTCCCAAGGCAGTCAAAGTATCGGTAACGTCGATACGATACTTTGCTCGACTGAATCGTAGATTAGATCGACAGGTGTAGTTACTATACACGCGCCCACACCTCTCCTAACATAAAAGCCGAGCCACGACCAGAGCGCACGCTCGTTAGCCGAGGTATATGACGCAGTCGAAATCCCGGCACAGTTGGCGCACGCCACTTTTCATTAGAGCGCAACCACGTTTCATTTATAGCTAAAATGTCAAAGCAGTGTCTTTCAACCATAGCAATGAAATGATCGTGATTCGTACCACGTACGTTAAAAACACCAATTCTGAGGTTTTTTCCAGTCATTGAGGTTCGTTAAGTAGGTATACGCAACAGAAAGTTGTAATAAAAAATGGGTTGCAAAAAATCATTTATAAAGGTTAGTGAATTCATTAAGTACATAATAAACTGACATACGTATATACACATGTATGTATATATGTACACATGAATACAATATACAATAACTGAGTAAATTGTTTAAAAGTGTTAGGGTCTAATCCTAAAATAAATAAGTAGCGGTTGTGTGAAAGGCTAACGCACAAAAGGTAAATAGACCGCAAGTATATTAAGGTATATGGTTCGAATACGATCTTACACTTTAATACAACGTATATGCAAGAAGGACAACTAGTATAGAAGTTTTAATATTTTGCAGTTTTAACTAAATGAAATAGGTTCCTATTCAGAAACCTTTACATACAAGTTATATATAACAGATAATAAGACATGGCTAAGGTTATTATATAATTTAAGAGCCAAAAACATGTTCGATATCTGCGATACTACGAATGACATATGGTTGATCATCAGGCATACTCCGTGCGAATATACGGCAACGCTTGCACCAAACAAACTTCCATCCCTTACGCAAACTAGTTTCGCGAGCCAAACGAAATAATAGACAGTCAGCAGAAGTCGCACCATAACGCACACGTGCGTTTTTCATTAACTCGTCACGTAGTTCTCGCCTCGCCAGGCGCACATACAGAGGGCGCGAACGCTGCACGGGTCCTGCTGCCTGCCGACCACCTACGCGCTCTGCACTCACAATGTCTCGTGCTTCGAGATCCACACCGATTTTCGTGGCAATTTGCATCACCATATGACTAGGGTTCTCCGAGCTGGTTTCGGTTAGGTTTATAACCTCCACATCATTATCCAGAAACGCCTGAACCCGATCATTTATTTCTTGCTTTAATTGAGAGTTGACGTCCTCTAACTTAGATGGACAATTAGTACTTTACTTAGACAATTGGATGGTTGCTCTTCCAGCTGACTCACTCTGTTCTCCAGACACTCCAAATGATTTTGCTGTATTTTAAGAGAGGCTCTAATGTCAGCTATTTCACCTCTAAATACTTAAAGATCTTGGTTACTGGAGCACACAGTATCCCTAAATATTTTAAGCTCCACCATTATATCACCTGTAAGCTCCGAGGTAGTCTCAGGAGACTCGGTATGGGATCTGTGAGTAACAGACCGCACTACTCCCATACTACGGGGAAGACATTCATGCTCGTTACCCGACAGCCTACTTTTCTGACACTCAGGATAGCGCCAGGAAGGGGATATACTGCCACTAGGAAGAGCGACGCATCGCCGGTGGTACGTACCATTCCAATGCTGACATCTAGCATTTTTTGCGGTATCTGCTCCCGACGTGAACCGCCCGCAGCCAACACATTTTGACATATTAGGCAGATATAATTCACATACAACGGAATGTTATCAATATACAGTTCTTCTTGACTATTCAAAAGCTTTTATTAAAATGTTATGTTTAAGGTAGGCAAAATATTTATTATAAGACAGCGTATTTATTTTTAACTGTTATTTGTTTTACACTGCAAAAAATACACTTGCAAACAATTGACAGTATTTAACGAACTAATCTGTTTATCGTCAAATACAAAAAATCACATACACAAACGTTTTCAATTTAAAATACCAATCAGAGTCATTTTGGAAAAAGGCCCAAAACATAAATTTCATTTCACTGAGGAAGTCCTAAAAAGAACTAGCTTGTACTGTATATTTTTTTTCTATTTTTTCTGCATAAAATGCAAAATACATAAAAAGAAACTTGGCTTTTTCTAAAGTTGCAATTTTTAATGGCTTACTTTGTTCGGGTATAATAAGGACGTGTGCTTTTCTACTCGTACCAGTACTCGTAGAGATGCATTTTATAGGACTTTATTTCACTTGAATTCAGAACTTATTTATAATGATGCTCTTATTCATGAAAAACATAACTGCTTTTATAAAAGATGTCTAGTGCCTATAAAATGCATCATACATATGTACGAAAGCACGTACATTATGGTAAATATCTATAAAACTGTTTTTATACACCTTGAAACACAAAATTTTAAAGGGATCTTATCAGTCAGGAAAATACATTCCATTAAATTTTTCCTCGTATGAAATGCATAAATACTCCTGTATGAGCTTAGATAACGTTTATAATACCACTTGGAATAAGTCGTCTCGTTAATAGGGTTGGCATAAAAATTTAGAGAAAAACGTTCCTTATAGATAAATTACTCCTCATAAATATCTATTACTTTCTGATCTCGATAAACCAGTTGATATTTTCAGAGACTTTTTGAGTGTTATATAGGACGGCAAAATGTCTAGTATTATCTGAAGACTGTCAAGGATCGCTGTGAATAATGATATAGTGAGTCAGCTTCTAGCATATCAAAGGTTTAATATAAAAATATGTTGTCAATTTATAACTGAGAGTGGTTAGAAAAACCTAAGATTAAATGATTTTACTTGTAACGTTATTTAAAAATATCTTATTTTTAATAGATTTTTTATGAAATATATATTTATATGTTACTATACTGGATACGAGAATAATTATCAATTGACCCATTTCAAACATTTACAACGAACGAACGTTTTCAATTGAATTCTTGTCACTACTGTCAGATATCGAATTTTGTACTTAGTTGAGACATGGATGGGATCCGTTTTTTAAATGAAAAACATAATTAAAACCTAAAGTATATAACATAGATCATGTAATTAAAAAGATAATATTATAGTAATAGGAAGGACGTGTCATTTAAAGTCCCTTTAAAAGTCAGCAATTATAGGTACTAAGTCGACAAACAATTCAGAATTGCAGGAAGCCATTGAACCAAATTCAATGTTACATAACAATAAACTTCATAATACCAATTTATTAGCTTTACCTTTATTCCCAAACTAGGTTGAGGTCGGCTTTAAGTCTATTACGATACGGCTCATCTTCGATTGTGATCAAACCGCCACAACCCAAGTACTAGACGATATCATTTGTTACAATGGAAATTAAATTTAGAAGCCAATTTTTAATTATTAAATATAGTGTCTGCGTAACTTTGAATACTCATTTTTAATTTTATACGTTAGAGCTTATCTGATGATGGTGCAAGCACTTTTTAGTGCTAGTAATCCACTCGGGTTTGCTTATGACGATTCCTAAAGATTGGACTAAGTATAAAGTGAGAGGATAGGTGAATTATACTTTTGTAACTTTTAATTATATTCAGTGTAAAAAAATAGAAATAACCCGTTTTATCTTGCCATCTTAGATATACTGGACACATTAATATTGCTTATAAGTCAAGAGGTGTCAGTTTACGTTCCCGAAATGCTACTTATATATAATAAACAAACAAAACAATAATGCGATGATAAATGATCGGAAACGCTATGTGATACAAAGGATGGATACAAGATGTTTTAATACGATAAGTTGCCTAATAGAATTGCCAGACTTCCAGACATTTTCACACAGATTGACGAAAATATATAGCTCTATGTATATATAATTTAGCTGTCTTATCTTTATTACTTAGTAAGTAATGTACTCTTCATTTAATAAAAATTACTGTCACTTTGTATAGTAACGGACAATATAATAATATATCTGACACATCGTACACACGGCCAACTGATCCCAAACTAGGCAGAGCCTGTACTATGGTAATCAGACTGCTGATAAACATATTTATATATTTTAAATAGATACATATTATAGATAAATTACACCCAGACACAGAACAAATGATCATGCTCATCACACAAAATTTGTCCTGGGTGGGAATCGAACCCACGACCTCCGGCTTAGCAGTGAGAGTCACTAACCACTAGACCAAGAGGTATTTGGAATCTAGACTATTATACTTCTACAGACTCTCTGTGTAACACTCCACAATTTAAGGTTAACCGTGTTATGATTCAATATTTCTTATATTAAAAAAGAGTGTGTCGTCAGCTCCGACGTACTACTGAAGTTTACTCGTTTAGAACTATTCGGCTGCACACAAGCACAAGTTATACCTACACACACATGTGAAAGGTGGACACGATAGGTTGCGCACAAAAAACGTAAAGAGGTCATTCGATCACTAAATTTTATACTTCATATTTTTTTCATACCGCTTTATATGAATTGGTTCTTAAGGAATAAATTCCAAAATAATAAGTTAAAAGTAAAAAACCTTTTTAAAAACAAGCTTGTATTAAAAAGCACTAAAAAGAATTAAATAAACGTTTTCTTTAAAACTTTTACCAACAACTTATGACGTCATTACACAATTTATATAATATAAAAGCTTGTCGCGAGATTTAAGTACACGTATTTACTACTTGTTTGTTCACATCAACTTGGCCCCAAAGAATATTTCTAACTCCTTAGGTAGCCCTCCTGTATTGTTTATATCGGATGGTACGGATTGTACGGATTTTGTTAATTGTTACACCACGAGCTCAGAAATGTTGGAGAACAGTTATGTTGTGATTGTATACTTGTTGGTTAGTGGGATTAATTCGCAACGCATTTTCAATCGAAAACTGGCCAGTTGGTTTTTAGTTTAGCCGATTCGTGTTACACCCTGATGCCACTCAATCCTCGGCACGGCCTCACATTGACTTGGGTGTTTGGAGGAATACGCCATTTATTTCAGCTTGAAGCTTACTTTACTTTACTAGCTTACAGTTCTGGGTTTGATTTTGAAAGTATCCTTTTCCTAGACTGGTTTCAAACCAATGCTGTTGACGCCTATCTCGCCAAATTACACAAGTCAAAGTTAACCAACCGATGCTACAGACTCGAACAATTCGACATCAATATCATAATCGAGGACTAAACACCCCAGTACACCAAAATTTCAGGCGGGTTGGAGCAACGGAATTTAAACCGCATTCGTATTCTCAGCAAGTCCTTTCCCTTGATACCCATATAGCAGAAAATCGGAGTATGTCCGTGTGGTGACCCATATTTATCCCGTGGATGTCGTAAGAGCCGACTAAGGGAGCAAACAACACAGAGCGTGGTATAGTAGGCCAAAACCTCTATTCTAAGGAGAGGCCTATGTGCAGCAATGGACTATTAAGGGCTGTTCATAATTCGTGTAATTTATTGAAAAATGTAAGAAATTATGTCGCTTTGATGATATTTATTCATGAGATTGTAAACAATACTTTCATCTATAAACAATGTGATAAACTAATTTTACATTTTTTTAAAGACAACTCCCGCATTAGGATTAAGTATATTCTGTGCGGGGGACTTTTGTGGATCACACAAAGTGTCGTCCCATGTGGGGATCGGACCCACAATACTCAGCGTAGTAGTGAGTGGCGTAGCGACCGCTTAAACCACTACGCCATTCGTGCAGTCGAAATGATGTGTATGTGTGTTTTTAATTATAAAAGTTAAGATAACATCGTTTGTAGGCAAATTAAGATAAACTAATAAAAACATACATTACTCGATTACATAAAACCAAAACGTGAACATAAAAACAAACTCATAATTTTGGTACAGTCAACGGTACAAATTGCAAAAGTTTTGTACGTGGAACCACTACGACGTTGCACCGCACGAATAGTCAATTCAGTGAAACTGCTAATGAATAAAACTCAAGCGTTCATTATTAAAACGTGGTCGAATTATTAATTAAAATGTCATTTGTCTCTACTTCATTGTTCTTAAGAGGATATATATTGTATTATTTAACTAGTATTTATTAACCAGTATATTTCGAGCCAGAAGAAGTAGATAGTATCAAGAATTTAAAGTGAAAATAAAATATCAGCATGAATAATGTTATCTCTGGTTTTACATATTACGGTCCTTTGGTTCTTAATAAAAAAATAAATGGCTCGCAAAGCAACAAACGGTTGGCTTTCACGAATGGTTTATGAATGTTTATATGGCTATGAAAGTTAAATCTTTTGCATATAAATGTAAAAAAGAATTAATATTAGTTTTTTGTTTTGAAATGAAATTTGCCACACAGTCTATTACTTTGAATGTCAAAAAACATTAAAAACCTTTTGAAATTCACACAAATGAAGTTATTGACATAGTTTTGGCATGATACATTTTAAACTGGAAAGTGTAAAGTAAACTTGTCAATGCAGCAGTACTCGTAATGAAAAAGCAACACTAGCCGGCACTACCGCTAAATCTATAGAGCAGGAGTTCGTGATCGCGAAACCTTGTTTATTTAATAAAAGGTGAATTTTCAGATCATGTGCAGGAAGTGGTAGGAACAGTTTTCGATTTGACAGCAGGTGCATAAGTTTATACCAAAGCATAACACGTAATTTTTGACATACTCATATTATTTCGATCTATATTTAATAAAATATTTTAAGGAATCTTTTAACGGAATTTTCATTTTCTTGAAAGTATTGAGCTAACTTAGAACTGTGAAAAGTCCATGAACACTTTTTTAACTTGTATAAAATGACAAAATTCGCAGATCATGGGCTCTACGACTATATTGTGTACAAGCTAGTTC
The DNA here is from genome assembly GCA_902825455.1 of Arctia plantaginis. Taxonomy (NCBI): domain Eukaryota; kingdom Metazoa; phylum Arthropoda; class Insecta; order Lepidoptera; family Erebidae; genus Arctia; species Arctia plantaginis. Next base: position 16,190,246 of record CADEBD010000422.1, read on the forward strand.
ACATTCGCCACAAAATTTCAGTTTATCTGTAGAGCGCTTTACTGGAAATTAACTAGATACCTCATATCTCATACATAACATTATTGACCTCGTGAAAAGTGACAACATAGTAGTTAAAACATGGCGTTCATATTAATTGTTTAATTAAAACTTAAAAATAACTAGCCAGGTATAATTGCTTTGTAATGAAATGGGATATGCTCGTATGTTTAGAACTTTCAGTTATAGCAAATAAAAGTAGATAGAATTTTCTACAAAGGTAAAAAAAGTTTTTGTATCAATTTATTTGATTAAAACGGCATCCTCCTTTCTAAGGAGAGGCCTATGTCCAGCAGTGGACTGTTAAAGGCTGTTCATGATGATGATGAAAACGGCATCTAAAACTAATTTAAACTAAACTCAATGTTAAATATTAATAAGGTTTCGTTTCATTAAAAAAATCAAAATACCAACTAAAAATCAGTCTCAGCCTTTGTTCAAGTTGCTTCTTGTTTACAACATAAAGACAGCTTAACAAACTAGGTGTAAGTCAATTACAAATAGCTAAAAGTTAAGGTCCAGGATTAATTGATGAAAGGGTTTCGTTTTGACCCTAATGGATACCAAGGAACACAAATTGGAACCTTAACATCCATCAATGAGAAAGGGTTGAGGAAAGTTATGGTTGCTACGCTTTAGTGGTTTATGGATAAAGGATTATGTAAAGCGATATTTGTTTTTCAGAGACACACCATGCCTCGTCTTTTAGCTTCAGAGAAAAAAGCTGGCAGAAAATTGTAACACTTGTACTGGTTTACAAGGTAATGCATAATATACCTTGTCTAGCCATAACATGTAACATATTTTTATTTCTTTAAAACCATTTATAGTATACAAAACAAACTATAATTCAATGACTGTTTTGTTTAGGAATATATCCGGATATATATAACCGCTTATTATTTGTGTCTCTTATTCATTCATTTCTATTCATATGAGTATATATCTCTGGGTGTAAATTTTGACTGTTATAAAAGTTGTGACAATATATATGGTAAAGTGAGCGTGGAAACTATTCACCTGCTGTGAAATGACTGGCGCCGTCCACGGACGTTTGCAACTACTTTCTTAAAGGTTTGACGGCCGTATCGATCCGGAAATATTGCAGGTGGCAGTTTGTTCCATTTAATAGCTGTTTCAAGTCAATTATAGTCACACAGTGTCTTTAGACATTGTAGGATTGAGAGTAATATTATAAAATAATATGTAATCTTAATATACGATTTATGAATGAATCCTAAGTATCTCACACAATCTGTTTTGCGCACGGCACTGAATTTTAACAGGTACTTAAAGGCGGTACATATTGGCTCACATGAAAATCTTCGTTCTATTTATTGTTTTAATACCGATTTGCGTTCATAATAATCACTCTTCGTAAAAGAATCTCATACTTTTTTTTGTTCATAAAGTTTTATTACCACCAACGGAACTCATAACAGACAGCTACAGAAAAATAACAGATAAATAACATTTATGATTAAGAAATATATGCAAACAAATATCGGTTTAAACTAGGTATACACCTAGTTTAAACCGATTAACAATACGATTAACAATATTATGAATTCTGATGATTATAAGTTTCGATCATCGATTCGATATCATTATGATATAAACTAATATGAGAAATATTTTCGGACTTAAAAAGTTACGTAAAAAAATGCGCACACACGTGCAGAACTTCGAATGTAAAAAATTATTGTATAACTTGATATTGTTTTTTATGATACAAGTTATCAATATCGTATTACAAAACTTTAAACTTGTTTAGAAGCGATACAACCGTATATTTCAAAAGCTTCAAAGCTCAAAATTCGAATCGGTTTTGTCAAATGAAACCTATTTACTGCACTTTCATTAATTCCTCGCCTGCATATAAGAGGTTTAGACCGTTGATTTTTTGATCGACTACAGTTACAAGTTACCCTTTGATATCAGACAGAATTTTTCATTTGAGCAGAAGTTCGTTACTGAACGTAGTCATCATCAGTAACAACACAGAGTTTTGTACAAAGGAATCGCAATTTTTTTCCTAAGTATGACTTTATACCTTCTTTAAAGAATGATGAAAGTTTCTTCGCTTGACGTGATGTTATTAAATTTTGGAGGTTCTTTTTTCCTGTTTAAAAACAACTTTATATTAAAATTAACCTTAATTGAATTAAATCTTGATGTAATAAGCAATGTAATTTGTTATAATTAAATATCTTTGAACCATTATTAGCAACGGTAAATTTAATTTTTAACCATCAATATAAGTAAAAAACAACCTTCAGTGAAATCTTTTTTTTTTCATTAATAATAGTATATTCACACATTTTACACACGGCAGTCTGATCCGAAAAAGGCAGAGCGTGTAATTTGGTAACCATACATTTGATAAACATACTTAAATATTGCTAAATGCACACATATTATAGATAAATTACAGACACAGATTGCCATACGTATTGTAAATTAAAGTAATTAGTGCAATAAAACAGAACAAATCATTTTGGAACGCATTCGTGTATTTGACGTTTGTGACAGATCGCCCTTCTCGCCTCTTGTCTGCCGTCTATAGAAGTGTAAGGTACGCTACGTAACAGTGGAATCTATATATATATATATAACAGATTTCCACGTATACACGTATAGTCACTCATCACGATATCTCTGGAACCATTAGAGCTAAAGACTTGAAATTTGGTAGGAATATTCTTTTCACCGAGTAGAGGTCAGCTAAGAACGGATTTTAACAAATTCAATTTTTTTTATTAAATAATGTAAATAGCAAAACAACGTTTGCAGGGTCAGCTAGTATCTGATAAACGTTTTAACTGAAAAGTCTCGGTCTTTCTTTTGTGTATTGGAACCCGTCGAATCACAACAATACGAACATCTGTGGCACTCGATACGGGTAGTTGGAGCTCTAAGAAGTCCGACAAATATCTTTCTACAGAACTTCGATATCGTCTGGTGCTTGGGTTGTGGAGGTCTAATGGCAGTCGATCCGCGTAAGAAATCTAAGTTCGGCTACGTCGTTGTAGACTGAAAGCCAACGGTAACCTAATTTTGTTTTTTTTTTCTACATCCACACAACGCCATCTAGTACCCACTAAGCAGAGCTTGTACTATGGGTGCTAGACAACTGATATAAACACTAATTAAAGTATAGTTAGTATTTGCAGTTTAAGTATAGTATAGTAAAGTACTACTTACTATACTATACTTAAACTGCACAGGCCAACAGCACTGCCAAAAGAAGGAAAACTTGAAACAAACCCTTTTTTTTTTTTTTTTTTTTTTTTTTTACGTGTGGAAATCCCCTCGGACCGTCACCCCTCCGGGGTTTGCGGCGGGGTGGTGTGTCGGACTCGGACCGACTAAAACCACACGGTGTGCCACTCTGCGCCTGTAACAGGAGAGATCCGGGAACAGCTGTTGTTAAGACATCCGGACCCCTCCTAGCGCCAGCCCGCTCCTGGTGCGGGCTCCGTCTCAATGTAGATGTTCCTCTCTTTAGGCGATGTCCGGCACACGCGGACGCCGCCCCCTCGCGGCTGGCCAACTAATGCGGGTGGAGGGGAAACCCACCCCGTCCACCCGCGGCCACACTCAGGGCGGCATGAGGCTGTGGTAGGCGGGCCTCCGCCGCCCGGTTCGCCGGCGGCGGATCGGGTCCGAGTGGAGGTCGTCCTCCCGGGCCCTCTCCGCTGCCTCCTTCCGCGAGATTACTACCTCGCAGAAGGTTGCGACCGCGGTAAAACAACTGTCGCTACCGGCCATGGAGCGTACTACGGCCGGTAGCGAGAGATCCACTCCGATGACTGCAGTGAGGGCCCGGCGCTGCGGCGGAACATTATCCTCCCCGTGCTCCCCGTCGTCTCCGGCCAAGGAGGCCATCGACGGGGGAGTGTGTTCCGCCCGTTGTGGGAAAAGGCCCTCAACCACTTCTCGCAGAAAGCTGGGCTGGAGAGTCTCCGTAAGGGGGGGGCCCGACGCGCGGAGCTTTTGTCGCACCGCGCGGTAAGGGCGACCCCAGGGGTCACGATTAAGACCCTCCAGCATCTCCTGTCTTTTTTCTTCTTTGGCGCGGCTAATGGCCAGCTTCAGAGTTTGCCGCGCCCGTCGGTACTCCTCATGAAGCCGGTCCTCCTCACCGTCTCCACGGTGACGCCGCCGACTGCGCGTGTAGGACCTCCGGGCACGTGTACAGGCCGCACGGAGGTCCGCCAGCTCCTGGGACCACCAGTAGACCTCCTTCCTTGGAGGCCGACGACCTCGAACGCGGGGCATGGCCGCATCGCATACATGCGTAATCGCATCGCGAAAGCGGCCAGCCCCCACGTCAACCTCCTCGGTCGGAGCCTGAGGAGACAGCCACGAGTGAATTATGGCTGCCTCCTCTAGTAGGTCCCGGTTCAGCCTGGCAACAGCCCACCGCGGAAAGCGGGATAAACGCCGCGCCACGTGACCCCTACTGGAGTCCTGGGTCCGGGAGAGCTCAAATCGGATATACAGGTGATCCGAGAGCGTCTCAACCTCTTCCAGGACACGCCAGTTCCTTACTCGTGCGGCGAGGGCAGGGGTAGCGAACGAGAGGTCCACTATCGACCCCCCCTGCTGTCGCACGCACGTGTTGGTGGAGCCTCTGTTTAGAAGACAGAGGCCCACCGAGGCCGCCCACTCCTCTACGGCCTCGCCCCTGGCGTCCGTCCTGGGGGAACCCCACGCAATGGACTTTGCGTTGAAGTCCCCCAGCACAAGGACGTGCCCAGACGCTAGTCGCCGTATCGAGGTCTCCAAGCTGGTTAAGAAAACCTCGAAGTCGTTCAAACTCCGGTTGGGGGAGAAATAAACACCATATATGGTGATCCCCCCCCCCCACTCGACGGCAACATATCCAGTGCCCTTGTCTCTTAGCGACAAGGGCGGGGAATGAGCCGTCGTGGAACCGACGACTGCCACGGAGCCGTCCCAGTCACCCATCCAGTTTGGACGGGGAGGGACAGAATAGGGCTCCGCGACTACGGCAACACCTATCGACCACTGTGCCATGGTTTGCAGGAAGAGATCCTGCGCCGCGGCACAGTGGTTCAGGTTCGTCTGGACCAGGAGGTTGGAGACTTGATCCATTACTGGATCGTCTCTACAACCTCCTCCATGGGCGACGACGTCGACGCAATATTATACAATACGGGGGTAGCCTGGGTCGACTGGCTAGCCCCTGACGTCTGCCGAGAACTGCGGGGAGGCTTGCAGCCTCTTTGCCCCATCTGGTGATTGGCGGGCTTATTGCCCGCCGCGCACACTGGGCAGTGAGGGGCGGCAGAGCATTCTGCCGCCTTATGCCCCGGTTGACCGCAGCGGAAACACAGTCCGCCGCAGTCAAAACAGCTGTCGCACTTGACGCGCGTGTGTCCCGCTGCTAGGCATTTGTAGCACCTCATCGGTCTCGCCGCCAGGACTGTGATCCTGGCGCTCACGAAACCGATGAGCAGCCTGCCGGCGTCGGCCAATACTTTGGCCGACGCTACGGGACAGCTGACCCACACGGCGCCAAGCCCTCCTGGACCGGGGCGGATGGTGCCGACCCTGACGTTGTCCGCGCTGCACCCCGTCTTCTCCCGGATTACAGCGCGGACATCTTCGGCCGTTACGGAGTCGTCCAGGCCCGAGATGCGCAGCTCTGCGCACTTAGTAGGCCTGGCGATCTTTACACCATCCGTGGCTGTAAAGAGTCCCCGCAGCTTCTCGGCAAATGTGGAGTCGGAGTGGGGAGCGGAGGGAATGCCACTCCGCACCTCGGCGCCGTTTTAGGCCCCGTCTTGGCCGGCACTTTGGCCTGCGCCTTGGCCGGCGCCTGGGACGGTGCCTTGGCCGGCGCCTGGGCCGGTGCCTTGGCCCCCCTCCTCGGCTTTTGAGGAGCCGATGGAGTAGGGGCAGACGCCGCCGCCGCGTATGAAACGCGGCCTCCCACCACGGGGAGCGCGGTCGGAGCGGCGGCCTTAGGCCGCTGTGCCGACGCGAGCGGGGAAGCGGGCGAACTGAGCGCTCAGCTCGTTCACCCGCTCCGTCAGCCTCTCGTTGGCCACCTGCAGGCGAGACACATCGCCCACTAGGCCCTCCACGACCTCCGACAAAGCGGAGGAGGAGTCCTTAAGGGCCCTCACAAACGAGCCCTTAAGGTTCACAGACTTGGTGGCCACCTTGTGAATGACGGCCACCGCCGCTTTCGCCCTCTCCTGCACGGACACGGGAGCCTGGGGGGCATTTCCCCCCACCGGCTCCCGAACCTTGAGCAGGAGATCCGCGATCTCCTCCTCCGCTACGGCCTCGCCGTCCACCCGTACGTTCCTGTACGACTCCGCGTTTGAGAACGCGGAGCCTGACGGGGTCGAGACCGGGGCCGAGGCAGGTTTGCGTGCCCTCCCTCGGCGGCTGCTTGCCACCTTTGGTGGCATCATCTCCTGGGACGTGTCGGTTTCCTCGTCCCTGGAGCGTCCTCGTTTCCGGCTGTCGCTTCGCTCCGCCTCCATGGCGTCAGCGCCATCCGACGAAACGGCGGATCCGGAGCGCAGCCGATCTGATGCTCTTCGGCTCCCAGAGACCAGCGTCAGACTGACTTCTGGGAGCCCCATCGAGATAGGCGTTCCCGACGCTATCTCACCCTCCGTGGATGACCCATCCACTCCACTGTTCCTGCTCTTCGTCTCCTTGTCCGTTAGGCTTGCCTTTGTCTGTTGTTTGAACAAACCCTATACCAACCCGTCTGGCCAGCGTGGTATAGTAGGCCAAAACCTCCTTTCTAAGGAGAGTCCTATGTCCAGCAGTGGACTATTATAGGCTGTTGATGATGATGATGATACTATACTTTTTTTTGTCAATACATATTATACATAGAAACACCTAGTACAAATCAAACATTAAAAGTTCATGCACATAAATGTTTGACTTGAGCGGGAATCGAACCTTTGGAATAGCAGTCCGTTACACAAACCACTACGCCATCCGTCAGGTCGTCAGGTCGTCAAGTTTAGGAGAAGGCACGTAGGACGAGACCGATGATTAAGTTAGACAATGCCCTTAAAAACAATACCATCTTCACTGGATGATCATGCTCGTTTGAATCGTTAATTAAACGGAGAAGTGAAAACAATATAAAGCGGCCTACTAAAAAATTCAAGACAATTTTCCAATTCAATTACCCTATAACAATTAAATTTTCTTGCAATTACCGCTGCTTCCAGTCGAACATTTCTAATATCGTAAATCAATCACGCTTAATCCTTTTTAAGCCGCATATTTGATCCAAATCTACAATCCTAGCCTCCACAAATAAATGTTGATTTCTCTCAAACCTCGACTGTCGACAAATTGATACGGAACACGAGCGTAGATGAAGATAATCCCTTCAATTTATTTCACGAAAATAGCTTGGGATTACTGTTGATACCTGCATAAAACGACTTTGACTGATTTCCTATTAATATTGGGACTAAGAAATGATAAAACGATGGCCTTAGAAAATTATCCTGTTTTATGTGTTTGAGAAAAACCCATCAAAATATGCACGGTAGCTATGCAATCAACAACAATTTCAAATTAGGAAAGTAATATTAAGTAGACACGGTTTTACCAAATTGAGTATATTTCCTTGAAGCTAGAATTTTCTTTTCTTATTCTAAAAATATATTAGCGCTTAAAATACCCTTGTAGATTACAAGTTCTGAAGGAAATCATTGATTTGTTAGTATTTAGCGTATAATCGCTCAAAAAATTTAATAAATTAGAGTCAGTAATCTGGAGAGAGGATTTCCCTAAGGTACTCTTATACCAAACGCAGTAGTGAGGTGTTTTACCGTATATACACAAACTATATATCTGACAATATGATTGGACGAAGGCCCTAGAGAATACTCGCATTTTTTTCTCTTCTGCCCTTTATGTGTATTGTACGAATAATATCATTAAATTGATATCGTGGGAGAGCCACGCTTCCGCACACATGGGCCGGTTATGTTCTCAAAAACAGAATTTTTGCATGTTTTACTTTTTTAATTAAAGAGCTGAAGGTTGAGGCACAACTATGTTAATTTATATTTGGAAGGCATAATTAGGAATTAAATAAAAGTACATTATACAAAGTTCAAATTATCCTTCACCATAACTCAACGTAATCAAGTTAAAACGAAGCGTAATAAACAATTTGGTGAAACACGTGAAGGCTATTATATATTTTGAGGCGGGTACAGTCGTAATAAGATAATTTAGATGTTTATTTTTACTTTTTAGTAGACAAATTTGTTATTTTATTGCTAGTTCTACACGCGATGAGGACACTATTTTTTACGCTTTTTTTTGGCAAATGAATGTAGTCTATAGACTACAGTTTCAACAATCTCTAGTAGAAAAGTTTTTAAGAACTTTAAACATGTAATTGATTCGATTTTTTTATTAGCATAATGAAAAATTACAACTGCAAAGTATTCTCCGTGGTTTTTTTTATCAACAGAAGAGCCATTAACCTTTCAAGGCAAGCTAACATAAAACTATTTTATAATTTTAATTTGTTTACTACTTATTACGAAGTCACATTTAAATGCTATAATTATTTTAGTTTCAAACTGGTGTACTTTGTATTGTGATAAGGTCATGGTATAAACCTCATGAAAGCGGAGACATTCCAACCCATAACCTTTAGGAAAGGAATGTCTATAAAACAAACAATAAAAAATATATAAATTCTCTATTACACTTCCATCAAAAGCAACGGTTGACGGCTAGTATTTGATTTCCGAACGATTTCACGACGAATGGATGTGGCCAAAGCCGCATAGTTATTTGCCAATAATGCTGAACAAAGCTAACATAAAGCTATAAATAAATGTGAGTATTACAAATAAATATGGTTTCAAACACAAATAGGTGTTTTTCAATACAGTTCAGGTTCTAAAATGAAAAAATCAATTATTTTGAAGGTCCCAGATTTTCTGGAACTGGAAAAACGAAACACAAATGAAATGAGGCCATCGATATTTATTTTTTTATATTAGGAATATATCCTGCGTCTCGGGAGACTTTACAAACATACATGTAACGGATACAAAGAACACCCAGACTCATAACAACCATTTTGTGAATTACACAAATTGTGGGATCGAACCCACAACACTCAGCGCAGTAGAAAGCGGCATGGCGACCGCTTAAAACGCTACACTATCTGTGCAGTCAATTGCTATTTTCAAAGCGTTGAATTCTTTCCAAATGCCTAGGCAAGACGTTAAAATATTAAATTATGTAGAGAAATGTACCCGATGCTTAAATATTAAAATAACCCAACAAAAAATGTTGTTGTGGATTGTAAAAATGTTTGTACATTTTTATGCTGCGGAAGATGTTTATTACTATACCACTATTACGCACTCTAGCAATATTATACAAAAAACGACTGACATTGTTGTATATATATCGCTATAAAACATGATTATGTGTTTTGCTTATCTTACCTACCAAGTGCTTACTTAACACACATTTGCTTTGACTGTAAATAGCATTTCATTAAAGAAATTTATTTCTCATACGAACTTAAAGTCCATTTATAATGAGATACAAAGTTCAAACTATTAATACAATGCAATTACCTCTAGAGTATTAGAAGTTACATGTACATACATACTTCTTAAGCTTATTTTTAAACGTGTTTACGATATCGCATTCTTTTATATCGGGCAGCAATCTGATGTCCAGCTGTGCTCCCTCAAACACTATGTTTTTTTTACCGTAATTAGAATATTATTATGTACGTTCTCTACTTTTTTCTACTCATTAGACATTTTATTTATTACCTGTCTTTTTTCAATTGAACGAAGTTACCTTTAGATTTTATTGAAAACGAATTTAATCAAAATTTTACTTAAATATTCTGTTTGATGTTTGGCTCTTAATTTCTTCGCGTTCAATCGGGCCCTGTTTATCCGCCTACACTTTTTCAATGATTTCCGAGTTGGCAAATTGCTATTTGATTTTTCCGTTCAAAGAATTTTAAGACACCCAACCAATCTCAGGGACATTCAATTAGTCCTTTATTGAACAGTGTTTACACTTCTTTCAATTAAGGAAGCCAAAGCATAGAGCATACTTCACGCATTCATGCAAACTACAAGTACTCAGCCGGCTCAAATTGATCCAGATTTTGAATATCTTTATTTTTGTTTACAAAAGTAAAGTGGCATATTGAATCATGCATGGCTATTATTGTCTAAACTATTATCAAATGCGGGAATTGAGACTTCAAGGGTGAGTTTGAAGCTCTTTTTTTACACACACATTCAAAATTTCTTTTTACTTCCCGTTCGGCCTCATTTAAATATGAAGAAAAAAATACCACCTCTAATATCACCCGATATTTTATTCATCCTAAGGTGGGAGTTAAGGAACGAATATTACAGTTTATTACAATTTATTGCCATACAATTATATTTGAAACAAACATAGATATCATATCATGTATAAACAACATGTCATCTAAAAAAGAAATCATTTATTTCTGTTTCCTTTAAAATATACGTATAACAAAAGTTGTCGTTCTTATTTTGTCTAGAATTTTATCTAACTAATAAAGACAAGCCAATTAATGAGAGTCTTAATATAGCATCTTAGCTACATACAATAATAATAGCAAATACCTAAAGTTAGCCTTAAATAGAGCATACATGTTAGGGTGCAGTTGCAGAATAGAAGGATAGCCACTGATTGAAATTAGACATAGACAGCGTCATTAATATAGTGACACTAAAAGAGTTCTTTGTCAGATTAGATCCCTAAAAATCCTCTTTTAATTGTGTGAATTTACTGTCCCTTACCAATTTTAGATTCAATAAGTGACAGTATTGGTAGGAGTGTGTATTGTTTGCTTTTGTCATATTCCGTAGCAACAAAAAATACTGAAAACATTTGGCTAAACCAACTGGTCGCACTTACTACGCTACAAAATCAACAACAAAACTGATTTTATTGCATATTGCAATTACACTGGGAAGAAATATTGGTCTTATATATTTACTACCATACCTCGTGCTTAATTAATAGTCATACATCACCAAAAATTACGCCTATTCATCTAGAGCTGACAACAAGTCATAAATAATATTTTATGACATAATTTCGCCATTAAATCAAAGACATTCCCTTCCGAACACACCTTTGAAGGTAATTTACTTATGGTCCTATTAAATCATTGAAGGCAGCTGTAGTGATTTGCATACCGTGTCAATAGGCACCCTGATCTCTGCTACCATACGTCTCAGCTACAGTCGTATATATTTTCTATTTTTCATAGTTATGAATAACCGGTTTTTAGATGCATTATTTAGTTTTTCTGAGATGAATATAGTTTCAACCAAAATATCACTGTAAAACTGTTTGACTGGCCTGTTGGTCTAGTGGTTAGCGACCCTGACAGCTACGCCAGAGGTCGTGGGTTCGATTCCCACCCAGGACGGGTTGGTTTAAGAACAGACGGTCGTTTGTAAGATGTGTGAAATTATTATTATTGTAAAATTATCCGTGGGAGAGCAACGCTTCAGCACAAACGAGAAAGCTAGACCAGAGTGATATCACGGCTTTTCATTGAGTCAGTGAGGATAATGGAGCCCAACCCCTACATTCTGTGGGGAGGAGCCACTCAAAGGTTGATAACTCACTTATCTCTTGAGTTCCACGTGTTCATGGGCGGCGGTAGATGCTTACTATCAAATGACACGTATTTTAATTTGATCCCTATACCATAAAATAAAATTGTTAAACGATAATACGGTATTACCTTTTTGTCTTTGTCTATTCTTCATGCTTTTGATTGATAATATAATCTGCAAGACTTCATGGATAGCAGCAAAATCCTTTTCTTTTAACTGAAGAACTCAGTGAGCGTGACGTCTTCGATTTCGGCTAAATGCGTGAGTTTAAATTTAAAGATATAATTTTAGTTCCATTAGTGACGTAAGAAAAGGCTTGACTGCACAGATGGCGTAGTGGTTTAAACGGTCGACTCACCGCTTCCTACTGCGCTGGGTGTTGTGGGTTCGATCCCCACATTGGACAACACTTTGTGTGAGACACAAATTGCTGTTCTGAGTCTGGGTGTTCTTTGTGGCCGTTTCATGTATGTTTGAAATGTCCCCCGCGACACAGAATATATTTCTAGTGCAGAAGTTGTCAATAAAAAAATCAAAGCTGTATGTATACTCATGCAGTTCATAATAGCTTAGGTTATTTGCCACCTGGCGATGAAATCAGTATCAGGCTTGGTAGTAAACACGGTTAACGCACGGAAAGCAAATATACATATCATTGGTAAATATAGCAGTTGGGCATACTTTAGTCATGGAAGCCAGAATGATGTATTTATTGGAGTATTGGCTTTCAGTATTTAATGGAGTCGTAAGAAACTTGGTAACAAAGTACGCGAAGATCGCACACGAATTTTCCAGTTTATCAAGTAAATGTTGATGCAGTGCGTGCTCTGATTGACGAATAAGTCAGGTACAAATAATTCTTTAAATAGAATTGAGCGTGAAGCTTATGCCCAATGAATTTCGAACTCTAACGACAGTTAAGTAACTTTAACTTTTTTGACGACCGAATGGCGTAGTAGTTTGTGTAACGGACTGCTATTCCAAAGGTCGCGGGTTCGATTCCCGCTCAAGTCAAGCATTTGTGTGCATGAACATTTAATGTTTGATTTGGTCTGGGTGTTTCTATGTATAATATGTATGTATTTACAAAAAAAAAGTATATATGTATTTATATCAGTTGTCTAGTACCCATAGTACAAGCTCTGCTTAGTTTGGGACTAGATGGCGTTGTGTCAATGTGGTAGAATATTATTATATTATTATTATATTTTAAAAGTTACACTACTCAAATAAATAACAATTATGTGTGTACAAATGTCTTTCCTTAATTTAAATATTTTTTTAACAACACAATCATAACAGTTTTATAGATCGGGCATAATATCGATCGAAACGTTATTTTGATGTATACTTCAAGAACTGAGTTATCTCAAGTAATACAAACTTTTCCAATCATTTTCCAATCAATAAAAATACATTTATATTTAAATAACCTAATTCAATAATTACTTTGTACGATCATAAGATGAAATGTTCATTTTATTATCAGAAGACAAACATAAATATTTCAATAATAATGTTAAGTTATGAAAACAAACAAGAAACAAGTGCCTAAACAATATGCGTAACTTTTTAAATCATAAATTCACTGTTATACTAAGTTTGCTATAAAGTTTGTGTTCAGCTTTTTTAGGATAAATAATTTTCTTATATGAAAAAAATCTATAGTCAAGATTTAAATACGTGATACATGTACATTCATCATCACATAAATAATTTATTTTAAAAGCTTGATAAGACCTAGATAAAACAAAAAAAAAACATAACTTTTGAATGATTTTCTGTAGTGAAATTATACCACTTACCAAAGAAAATCATTTGACAATAACGACGTATCGTACCATTTATGTCATAAAAGTAACACAACCTGCTTTTACTGCAACTGTACAGAAACTACTGTTTAGATCTATGCTGCAGAATAATGAACGACATTTATACACCGCCTGACAGAGTTGTTTTGCAAACAGTCCTTTTATAACTTACACATTTTGAGTCCGATGTCAAAAGCATTGTATGATATTTGTGAAATTCATTGTAAGTGGAAGTTGAGCTGTCGTATCGGTATAGTTGAAAAGGTATTTAGTGAAATTTGCCCTATTTCACGAGAAGTAAAAATAGTTGATGTTTAAATAATCTAGACATAGGCCTCTCCTTAGAAAGGAGGATTTGGCCTAAGACTATGAATTGATGTTTAAATAAAGACTAAACTAAAAACTGATTAGGCACTCTACGAATCTCTCTACGACGAATGAGAACTTAACAGAGGCTGTTGAATATTTCAACAATTGCTTAAAGGCAGACTGATTTCCTAAACCGACTGCCAAAAAAATTTAAGGAAATGTAGTCTATAAAAAATTAATCTTAAGAAGACTGATGCCCGTTCTCTCAGAACGTAATCTCTTACCTGACCATCTATTTGTGTTTTGCAGCAACACATCACCATAGAAAAAAGTACTTAGACTTATTGAAAACATAAACATATTAAATCATTTGAGTGAGAGACCTTGCAGCATAGCAAAGGCCAAAGATTGAGAGAAATCTATTAGTTACTCAATAACAACTCGCAATTGTAATTAGAAAATAAGTAACTACTGTACCAATGTATCATCAAACCTATATGTATACACGGACTTCAGCTCTGGGGAACTGTGTCTAAATCGAACATAACCATTCTGCAAAGATTCCAGTCTAAAGTTTTAAGAATAATAACCAATGCACCCTGGTATGTTACATATGACAATGTTAACAGCGACCTCGGCATCACCTCTGTAAAAGAAGACATATCTGAAAGGACCAGGATAAGCAAACACCCAAGTTCAGGCGCTAACCATGGCATCAGGCAGGCTTATCGTCAGGCATATAGAAAAAACAGGTCAAAACAATTTACAATGTATGTAACATTCCACCGATAACAAGTAAAATTGTGAAAACGGTAGAATTTCGATGATGATTATGGTAATTAAAAACAAATCCGAAGATTAATTGAAAAGTTATATTTCAACTGGAACACGCTCTCAACTTCATCAAAATATTCGTGTAGAAATAAATTATAATTTGAAATGAATTTTCTGTAAGTGTAAAATATAACGACAGGTTTATAGCCCATTATATTATTCTAAAAAAACTTGATTTAATGGAGTTTCCTTTTACAGACATTTGCAGCTTAAATACTTGTTGTTCAGAAGTAAATTTATAGGCCTATCCTATCCAACTTTCTACTTAACAATTATAGCTATTCTCAAGTCTTTTGTAAGCCGTTTTTGTATGTAAAACGTTATTTTTAGGATTATTTTTTAAATTAGCCGCGTTTAAAGTAAAGTTAATGTTTACTTACATGATTTAGTACGCCGTGATTACAAGAGACTATAACGGCAATTCGTTCAAATTAAAAAAAAGCGGTATATGTAGCCGACTATTAGTTGATTTAGTTTTAAAATTTTATTGAAAAGCTTTTTTTTAACATTTATTAAAAATATACCTTTGTTGATTAATTCCATTGACATATTTATTTATTGTTTATTTTAATACAAATATTTACAGAAACACATACTATTAACGTCCTTTATGTATAACTACCTCTCATGGCAGCGTGTCTCTGACACAAAATATTAGCTTCGTCACTCAATTTACTAATTTATTTTGTCAGTTTTAAAGTAAGATTTCTGTTTTATGTGTTTTTATATATGGCCCTAAAATTTAACAACAACTTTATGTAACAGCCCGTATAAAAGTTTTGTTTGAACGATGTCAGCTAGTTAAGTTGCCCACGGAAAAGATACGGCGGTCTCAAGGTTTGTCCTTTTGATATTAAATATTTAGTTTGACCCGCAATTTCGTCCTTCAATGTTCTCTCTTCCTTCCTTGATTACTCTTTGAAACGGTTTTAATTTAGTTTTGTACGGAAAATACCTTTTTCTTTAGCGACGCGGTTATTATCTTTTTGTTTTTTAGCTTTTTACATTTTAATTGCTTTATTGTCTTTTTTTTTGTTATTTTACATCAATTTATTTTGATGAAGGTAATATTTTATATGTATATCTTTGTGCCGTTTCATACGACAAAATATAGCATATCACATATAGAAAGGAAAGTAGCTTGAAATTATCGATGGCTTAGTTTTTTCTAGGAAACCTCTGGAATAAAGAGTATAGACAAAGACCATCTGAAATATACATATCTCTATATAGCAGAAACAGTGATAAACACGAATTATGGTACAAAATTAAATTATTAGACATAAGTCGAAACAGTATCAAGTTAAAACGCTTCGAGTACCTTGTTTTTATGAACATAGGTACTATACCAAGGAACAAGATACTCGAAACGGTTCAACTTGATTCTGTTTTATTCTACTTCTAATAGCGACCATTTGAATATACCACCATAGACCTTATAATGAAATGTAATTTATTTACTTTACAAACATTCTTGAAACGAACACAAAGAACACCCAGATTAACAACAACAACTTGTGGATCATACAAAGTGTTGCACAAGACGGGATCGAACCCACAACACTCAGCGGAGTAGAAAGCGGCGATAGGACCGCTTAAATCACCACGTCACTCGTACAGTGAATACACCACTTTTAATTTAGCTTCACTTAAAAAAATAAAATTGCAGCTAACAGTACAACGAATGAGTGCTATTTGGAACTATATTATGGAAAGATAAGATTATCTCTCCAGCAATGTCGACTGTAATTAATTCATTCAAAGAAACGCTTCTCATGATCACCGCAGTCATGACTTGAAATGTATGTATGAGAATAATATCAGATGAGTCTAGACATAACATATGGTACGTGATAAACAGGTATTTCATTTCATTTATCAAAAATATTTAGAAAACTTTAATAATTATAGATATAAGAAGCTTGAATGGATTCATTTTACCGAAAAAAGAAAGAACTGTAATATCTTAAACGTTCCTTATGTCTATATAAGTAAGTAAATTAAAAAGTTTCGTTTTAAAACGCGTATGTGGAGAGAGCACTTAAATTATGTTCCCATTTACAATGAACAAAATGTCATAATGAACTGGATATTATCTAAAATTATTTACTGATCATGTAAACTTTAATTTGTTTGTACTAAAACAATTATCTATTATTAAATTTTGCGATTATACTAAGATTTCAAACTGAAGTCAAATGGTTCATATTTAATATGAAAACGATTGTTAAGTGTTTTAATCTTTGGCATATTATAAACTATCAAAAAAACTCTCAAATCATGTTATCCTCCCACGTTATATTGATTCCGATAAGATTAAAAAATCCCGTCTTTGAAAATAAAATAACAAAAAGTTACAATCACGACAAGTGTAATAGGAAATCTCTTAAATTTTTTGGTTTTTCTAAAGTCTACAGTCTAGTCTAGTCTAAAGTCTATTGCAATATTAAAAACGTAGCTTTCGCTTATTTTAAATATAAAAGATAATATAATGTTATTTGTACTCGTATATACATACATGTGATTTCAGGTATGAGCAATTGTCTCGCGATTCGCAAAGCCGATATATACATACTGAATATACATCTGTATACATATATACATCTACATACATCTATATCATACATATACATCACATTTTATGTCAAAATATTATTTATATTTAACTATTTCTTCCAATACCTACTTTTGTTTCATTATTTCATTATGTTAATATTTACGTGCAAAAAATCTAATTTAATGTGTTACATATAATTAAGTACTTATTAGAAGTTTAGGTTCCTATTAGCTTGTATGGTTATAATGTAATATGCTTATATTGTTATAAAAAATTAATTTATCCGCGTGGTGGATTAAGAATACGGAGTGTCACCATCCCTATTCATCCAGTGGGTGTAAAAAGAGCAAACTACGCAGAACAATAGCACTGCAAAGAGAAGGAAAACTTGACACAAACCCTTTGCCAATCCGTCTGGCCCGCGTGTTATAGTAAGCCAAAAAGTCCTTTCTAAGGAGAGCTTTATGTAAAACAGTGGACTGTTAGAGGCTGTTGATGTGATGTGAATTTTCTTCCATATTACAGCATTCAATGAGTAACTAAATGCCAGCTAGTAGTTCTATAGATTTTTTTGCTGTGTTAAACAGGAATGTTCTTTTTTTTCAGTAATGCTTTTACTTTGCGATTTGTCAAACGACGTCCAGCATTAGTACACTTTTTTACCTGTCGGTTTAAGTGTCTGTTCTACTGACATAGAACAAATTATGTAGGTTATGTGACGTTTTTTTTTTGGCTTATTGTCTGATAAAGAAATATAATTGGGTCGAAATTTAACCATTTATTATTACCGACTACATTACTTATAAATTATTGCTGAAATCTTATATCTAAAGATGTTAATCCTGAAAATTACATTAAGATTTCAGATTAAGGAAATGTCTCGTAATATTCTACGATACTCGAAATTTGATATAATTATTTAATTTGATTTATTTTTGCTATTTAGATACTTTTTTAAAAGATCACTTGTTTCTTAAATTTAATACCTACTTACCCACTGAATTAGAAGTTCGCTGATAAATTCAAAATCATTTTTTTTTTTTTTTTAATAATTCGGTATCAAACTTTCAATCACAATATTATTAATTAGTTTTAATTTTAGTTATATGATATCGGTCGGGACTTACCCATAGCTTCCATTACAGAAATTTTAGGCTTTGAAACTGGTAATAATATCAAAACTTGTATATGTATTGTTAAAATTTTAAAGGAATAAATAATAATTACCTTTTAAGAAAGTTTTTACAAAACTGTAATTTTTATTATATAGTATTTTTTCTTCAAATTTGAATGGGACCAAACGGAAATAGCCACAAGAACCAAAAAAAAAACAAAGTCGGTTAACAAATGACAGAATTTTGAGGTAATACAATTTAAAAAAATACTACTTTACTGAAAAACCCGTTCTTTTTTAAATCAGTTAAAAAGGTCAAATACTGAGTAAAGTGAATTGTGCCTTGTATATTACTATCAGTGTTATCTTTGCTTAACTGAGAGGCAAATACACTATGGTTAGACAGATTATAATCAGTGTGACAATGAGCCCTGTGCACATCTAGATTAATATAAACCGTATTTATATTAACCGTACTTGGTGCTAACTCAACTATACCTCGTCTTTGTAGAACCATAAATAGTTACTCTGCGGTCATAGATGTACACGCGGACTCGCTTGCCACATGCCGCAAAAGTATCACGAGTGTCTTGTAATGTGTATGCTGTACGATTTGTAATCATTTATCAACCAATTAATGGTTGTAGCAAACTTTTTGATAGTAACCCTAATGTGAAAATTATTATTTTTGTTTTAATGTGGCCTATGGCTACTGCATTAATCACTGTTTTGTTTGTTGTTGTGACTGTATAATTTCAATTTATCAGCTGTGAAAAATTTGTGCATGCTGTGCTTGCCTGTAAAAGGCTACTATACTATTATGTAGCTTTGTAATGTAAAATAAAATTGTATTAGTATAAGTAGTTGTTGGTAAGTCTAATAAATAAATAAATAAATATAAACATGAAAAGCAACAAGCCAAGGTAATTAAAGAAATATTAATATCCGTACTGTCCTTTTACTTAAACTACATGAACACAAGAATACATCTTTTGAAGCCCACATGACCCCGCTAGTAGATAATAAAGAAAGGCTGTATAGAGGCTTACGTAGAAACGCAGTCGATAATTGCGATTCCTTTCAGACGAAAAGAAAGAATAGGTTCTCAATCTCACGCGGCCGTACGGAAAGATCCTTGAGTGAACGTCGTTGCCAGATTGTTTACTTCAATGATTGTTAGAACTAGGTTATTGATATCTTCTACCCAACAGCTCGAAAGAAGCCATATTTAAGCTATACAAGATTTGAGATATAAAATGTTGAAATTATTTATAGTGTAACTATGACGAGAACTGTTCCTACATAAATTTATGTTAAGAACAATAGTCATATTTGGCAGTAATCAATTGATGAATGCTAAATCAATAATTTTTTTCGTCATTTCCATAGTTTTAAATTTAAGTTATAATGTGCCAACTAGACTAGTTTAACCAAATGTTAACTATTTATCTTCCTATCGCTTAAACAAAGTTATTATTTTCATTATTATTAATAATATTTAGGGACAAACACATAAGTTTGTTTGTTAGGAGATGTATAAAGAGGGGTGCGTGGTCCGGAACCTCCTTGTGGTGCACCCTGGGCAACGGAGACGGCAGCGCCTCTCTCCCTAGGTGGGAAAGGCGCTGCCGCCTGCGGCCAATTCCGGCCGAGGTGGGAACGGCCCGTCAAGGGCTGTTCGGAGGGCTGCTTTCCGCATGTCCCTCTGTTTGGCAGAGGGCATAGGGGAGAGCGGGCTGGGGGCGGACGGGTCCACTGCCGCTGGCTCTGTCCAGAGGTGGTGGACACTGGTCTGACGCAGACCACCGTCCGGCCATGTCGTAACCCTGACTGGCAACAGTCAGGAATGACGGCTCTTCGAGGGCTACGAGGAAGGCAACCTCTATAAAAAACCCTGGGGCGGACGGACCCGGTCTGGTGCAGACCCCGTCCGGCCCAGCCGTAATCCTGAATGGACAGGACCGGTGGATCTTCGGATCCGTGAGGACGTAAACCTCTATAAAAAATGCTCTAAGCCCACGTTCTGACGCCTGGCAAGGGGCTGAGTCGCTGGAGGGAGTCCAGTGCCGAAGGCGTCCCCGTCGAAGGACGTTAAACTCTTTAAATGACATGAGGCCAAGGATTATTAAATCTACCCAGGAGGGTCCCGGACACACAGTGTCTGGGGAATCCCTCCCGGAGCCAAACGGCTCCGGCAGCTCCCACTCGTATTCTGGGGGGAGCACCAAATGTCGAACCTGCCCGTCGCCGAGCAGTAAATCCGGCGACGTTATCGCGGAGGACGCGAAAAACCTGGAGGTAGTGTCGAACACCGACACTGCCTCGGAGAGGAGCGGAGCGAGTACCCCGATGGTCTCAGCTGCAGAGCAGCACCAGAAGGGTACTCCAAAGCGCAAAAGGCGCTCGCTTCGCCTGGGCCTGAAGAGGCAATTGGAGTCGGCCTCGAGCGATGAGGCCTCGGCTCCCAAAGTCGGCACAAGCCGCAGAGGCGCTCGCGGCGGAGGCCGACTCCCCAAGGCCATGGTGGCCCGAAAGAAGGTGGCGGTCCAGTCCGCGGCTCTGGGAGGAGCCGAAGATGGGGGTCTTGGACGGAGAAAACAGGAGGGGGTCGCGTCCGAGATGTCGACCACTGATGTGGGGAGCGGGGGTGGGGGTGCTGGTCTCGTTGAGCTGCGAGGCAAAACCGGCAACCCCGTCGACCGGATCGAGGAGGCAATCGGCGCGGCCGATTGCTTGCTTCAGACGTCCGGTGTGGCCGGGGGCCCCCAACAGGAGGCCCTGGTAGCGGTCGTGCGCTCCATAATCGAGGCGGGCAGACTCCTTGTGGCCGAGAGCAGGGCCCACGTTAGGGAGAGAGCCCGCCTCGAGGCGGATCTCGCCAAGGCTCGTGCCCACGCTGGTGCCACACCAGCGCCTTCGGCACCGTTGGCGCTGTCCGCCCCGGAGCCGGAGCCGGAGCCGGGCTTAGTCCGACTCATGGCGGAGATGGAGGAGCGGATTATGAGGCGCATCTCCGCTTTAGAGAGCGCCCGTTGTCGCCCACCTCTGGCTCCGCCAAAGGCGACATATGCGGCCGCTGCCAAGGTGGGCCTAGCAGCCCAGCCAGCAGCTAGGGTGGCTGGGCCGTCATCAGCGCCCCCGCCCCAGAAGGCCGGAAAGGGCAAAGGGAGGGGGAAGGCGGCCCCAACTCAAGCCCCAGTCTCGGCCCCGGCTGACACAGCACAGCGCCCGTTGGAGCGGGGCTGGACGGTGGCCGGGGACAGCAAAAAGAGGCGAAAGGCCGCCAAAAAAAAAAAAAAAAAGCGGCCAAGAAGGCGAGGAGGGACGCCGCCGCCGCCGCGAAGGGAGCGCCGAGGAAGCTCCGCGCCCCTCGCTCCTCGGCCGTCGTAATCACTTTGACGGCGGAGGCAGCGGAGAGGGGCGTGGGGTACGCCGAGGTCTTGACGAAAGTCAAGGCCAACGTGGACCTCAAAGCCCTCGAGATTCCGGGCGTCCGGTGTAAAAACACACGGACGGGAGCCCGGCTCCTCGAGGTAGCTGGCGCTACCAGTGGCCCCAAAGCCGATGCCCTAGCGGCTAAGCTGAGGGAGTCACTGGATGCAGCTGACGTCCGAGTGTCCAGGCCCACTAAATGCGCCGAAATCCGCATCACGGGCCTGGACGACTCTGTCACGGCGGACGAGCTCAGACTCGCCGTGGCGGAGACGGGAAGCTGCCCTCTGGACAGCGTGAAGGCCGGAGCAATACGCTTCGGCCCCGGTGGACAGGGGGCAGCGGTTGTCAGCTGCCCCATCGCGGCGGCCCAGAAGGTCGCCGATGGACGGAGCCTCCTGGTCGGAGGTTTCCTGAGGGCGCAGGCACGACTCCTGCAGGCCCGACCGGCAAGGTGCTTCAGGTGCCTGTCGGTGGGTCACGTAGGGGTGCACTGCACGGCGGAGGCCACCGTAGGTGACCGATGCTTCCGCTGTGGCCAGCCCGGTCACAAGGCGGGTGGCTGCAACGCTCCGCTGCGTTGCTTTAGGTGCGCAGCGGGGGGCAAGCCTGCCGACCACCGAGTTGGTGGTAAGGCCTGTGCCCTATCGCGACCGAAGCCGGGAGGCCGACCTTCCGCCTCCGAGCCGCTGATCCAGACGGAGAGTGCCGCTGGACAGCCGCAAAGTTCGCTGCGGGATGCGGGGATGGAAGTCCAGTGATGGATCCACATCTCCGCATCCTCCAGGTGAACGTAGGCCACGGTGCCGATGCTCAGGATCTTCTGCTCCAGAGCATGGCACAGTGGTCCATCAACATCGCCGCTATCGCCGAGCCATATGTCCATAGGTTTCTCGGGCCTGCCTGGGAGACCGACTTGGACGGCACGGCGGCCCTGGTGCACGGTACCGCAGCCGGCACTCCACCTCTTGCAGTAGTTGCAAGGGGACGGGGCTGCGTAGCGGCGATAGTTGGAGATATAGCGGTCGTGGCCGCTTATTTCACGCCGAACCGAAACCTAACTGAGTTCGAGCAATGGCTCGCTCAGCTGGCCGTCGTCGTCGATGCCTGTCGCCCCCACCCGGTTCTTGTGCTGGGGGACTTCAACGCCTGGTCGCAGGCTTGGGGTTCCCTGCGCACGAACCCGAGAGGCAGGGCATTGGAGAACTGGGCTGAAAGATTCGGCCTAGTTCTCCTAAACCGGGGGGCCGTGGCCACGTTCGTGACGGCGAGGGGTAGTTCGATTGTGGACATCTCGTTCGCATGCCCCTCGCTAGCGCGTCGTGTCCAAGGCTGGCGCGTCGTTGTCGGGGAGGAGACAGGTTCGGATCACCGATATATTCGGTTTGACGTCTCCGTCCCTACAGATGGCGCGCCGGTCAGACCGGCACCACCTGAACCACGTTGGGCGCTCAAGCGCTTAGATCGCGACCTCCTCCTGGAAGCCGCCATCGTACAGGCCTGGGCTCCTGCGCCGGACAGGCCTGTCGACGTCGATGATGAGGCACAGTGGTTCCGGGAGGCCATGACCCGCGTCTGCGATGCGGCGATGCCTAGGGCTCAGCCCAATACTGCGAGGCGCCGGGTCTACTGGTGGTCGCCGGAGATCGCACGGCTGCGTCAAGCCTGCGTGACCGCGCGCCGCCAGTGGTCCAGGTTCCGCAGGAGGCGTCGCCGCCCCGAAGATGCGGCAGCGAGAGAGGCGGAGCTGTTAGCGGGTTACAGGGTAGCCAAGAGGACCCTTCAGGCAGCGATAAAGCGGGCCAAGAGCGAGGCCCGCCGCGAGATGCTGGAGACACTGGAGCGGGATCCGTGGGGACGCCCCTACCGTATGGTTAGGGGCAAGATGCGCCCATGGGCCCCGCCGCTCACACGGTGTCTTCAGCCAGAGCTGCTTGAGAGGGTCGTTGGCTCCCTGTTCCCAACGCGAGTGGTGGAGCATACTCCGCCACAGATGGCTCCGCCTCCGGCGCTTGAGGCGCCTAACGTGGATGACGACGACGTGCCTGAGGTCACTGGGGTGGAACTAAGGGTGGCGGTGTTACGGCTTAAAGCCAAAAACACCGCCCCGGGACCCGATGGCATTCCTGGCCGAGCGTGGGTCCTGGCCTTAGTCGACGAGGCTCTCGAGCCCCGACTGCGAGGGTTCTTCAGCGCATGCCTCGAGCGGGGCCAGTTTCCGAAATTGTGGAGGACGGGGAAACTGGTCCTCATCCGAAAGAAGGGGCGCCCGGCGGACTCACCGTCCGCCTACCGGCCCATAGTGTTGCTTGACGAGGTGTGCAAGCTCTTTGAAAGAGTGATTGCAAGGCGCCTCGTCAAGCATCTCGTGATGGTTGGGCCGGATCTGGCGGACAACCAGTACGGTTTCCGTCAGGGGCGCTCCACCGTGGATGCGATCATGCGCGTGAAGGCTCTGGCGGAGGAAGCAGTCTCCCGGGGCGAAGTGGTGTTGGCGGTGTCCTTGGACATCGCCAACGCGTTCAACACTATGCCCTGGAGCTGCATCAGGGAGGCGCTCGTGTATCACGAAGTGCCTCTCTACCTCCGCCGCATAGTCGGGGCATATTTGTCGGAGAGAGCCGTCGTCTACCCCAGTAGGACCGGTCTCGGTAGGCGTGAAATGTCGTGCGGTGTTCCGCAGGGGTCGGTGTTAGGGCCACTCTTGTGGAACATCGGCTACGACTGGGTGCTTCGTGGTGCCTTCTTGGATGGTGTCGCCGTCGTGTGCTACGCGGACGACACACTCGTGACGGCGCGCGGCAAGACGCACCACGAGGCAACCCCCTCAGGGTTGGCTTGGTTGCGCTTGGGTGCCACGGCCGGGGTTGCCCAAGTCGTTGAGCGTATCCGGCGGCTGGGTCTCGAGGTGGCTCTGCACAAGTCCGAGGCCCTGTTCTTCCACGGGCTTCGGAGGAAGCCGCCTGAGGGATCTAGCCTCACGGTAGGAGGCACTCGCATCGGCATCGAGCCCTCGATCAGGCATCTGGGGCTCGTACTCGATGGCCGATGGGACTTCGGATATCACTTCCGAGGTCTGGTCCCCAAGTTGGTTGGGGCAGCGCGTGCGTTGGCGCGGCTGCTGCCCAACATGAAGGGACCCGATGACTCCTGCCGGAGACTCTACTCGGGGGTTGTGCGGTCCATGGCCCTTTACGGGTGCCCAGTATGGGCGGGGGCCCTGAAGGCCAGCAACGTCGCGATACTGCGGCGACCGCAGCGAATGCTGGCCATCAGGATCATAAGGGGGTACCGCACGATCTCCTTCGAGGCGGCGAGTCTCCTGGCCGGAACTCCACCGTGGGACCTGGAGGCGAGAGCCCTTGCAGCACTGTATCAGTGGCGCAAGGAGGCGCAGGAGTTGGGTCGATACCCCGAGATTCGAGAAATCGATGACCGGAAATCCCAACTCCGCCAGGTCATCATAGGGGAGTGGAGGGAACGACTCGGGCAACCGAGCGCCGGGCACGCCGTCATTTCGGCGGTAAGACCCGTTATGGAGGATTGGCTCGAGAGGCGTCACGGGACCCTCTCATACCGATTGACGCAGGTGATCACTGGGAAGGGATGTTTCGGAGATCACCTGTGTCTGATCCGCAAGGAGAAAAACGCCTGAGTGCCACCACTGCGATGGCCAGACCGTGGACACGGCTCTCCACACGCTGGCAGAGTGCCCGGCGTGGGTTGAGCAGAGGCGAGACCTCGTGGCGGCCATCGGAGTGGGAGTTCTCTCGCTCGATAGCCTGATTGCGGCTATCGTGCGGAGCGAGAGTGCGTGGAACTCTGCCGTCTCCTTCTGCGAGCAAGTTATGCTCGCGAAGGAGACGGCGGAGCGGGACCGGGAGAGGTTTAGAACTCTCCCGGCCCGCCAGGCCCGGGCACGGGCCAGGCAGCGCAGGCGACTCAGGCGCCGGAGGTCGCAGAACGACCTTCGTCCTCCATAAGCGCAGGCCTGGGGGTGACAGGTGAGGCCATCTGTCACCCTAGCAGAAGCAGGCCGGGGCGGCGGCGAGCGCGTTGCGAAGCGCGCTCGCTTCCAGGGAGCACAGGGAACATGGGGTTCCCACACGGGGCGGGGGTCGTCTACTCGTCTGTAGATGACCCGAGGTATGTCGGGGCACCAGGGCCTTCCTTTCTAGGGTATACCTGGTTCCCCGGCTATTAGTACCCGGCGAAGGCGTGCGGTTTTAGTCGGTTCGTGTCCGACATGCCACCGACAGGTGGTATCCGAGGGGATTTCCGCACGGAAAAAAAAAAAAAAAAAAGGAGATGTATAAAGAATAATTTAGAGTACCACTCTTTGTATATTAAATATAGATACGGTTTATTACTCCTCCTTAATATTTAGCATATATACTCTATATTTTAGGCAAGTCTTTAAGAACTAATTGGCTCGAGAACAAGATATACAAAAAATAGATGTTTTAAACGAGAGATAAAAGCTAAATAATTTAGTTATTTCAAAGACGTGAATCTGAAGACTTTTTTGAAGGATCAGATTCCTTTGGATTCATTTAATTTTATTTTATTAAGTTGTTGTTTTTGTAAATCTAGTGTATTTTTAATAACTGGAACTCACAACGAAAATAAACAATATTTATTAATAGCCGACTCGGTAAATTAATAAAATATGTTTTTCGTTTTGTGTACACTAATTTTATTGTAGATTGATTACAGATACAAAAAAGGTTATTTCAAAAGTGTAGGGTCTAACAAACAAAATATTCAATTATTGTTTAATTCAACTAACAGATCTGTCAAGTTTACAGTAATGTGAAATCAATTTAACTTTCTGAAATGTTGTTCAAAGAAAATCTATGATCAATTTGACAAAAGGTTTGCATTTAAATTTGACAGCTCCGTTATCTGATGTATTTGGCAAGATTTGTCTTTAAAAATCGGGTTTTAAGACCGTTAACGTAGATAGACTATGGAGTACCTCTACTTAACTGAAATTTAAATATCAAAAAGGTGAAAACATTCACAAAAAATATTGAAGCACTTATTCAAATGAAAAAGTTATCCTCAAAGAATTTAATTTCATAAAAAAGGATACTTTTATGATCTTTAAATAAAAAATGTATAAATATATATTAGACATTATTAAAGCGATTTGGTGAAAGAGACCAGATGTTAAAATTATCATGATGTTATGGATTATAATTTCATAATGGATAGAACTAAATTGCTCTTTGAGATAAGATCCTCTAATAGATCTCACAACATGAGATCTCGGTCCTTAAAATGAGAAGTAGTGGGCGTTGCTTTCTTATTAAATAGATTAATTAAAGGATTAAATATGAAAACCATTGAAATCAGTATAATTATAATTGAGTAAAGCAGAAAACACAAATGTTCCACTCCCTCAAACCATATTGGACTCGACAAAACGGACCATATGATAATAAGCTAGAAGGTTAACTACTACTGGAGGGTTCTTCTATTCACCTGCTGGGTTCTTCTATTCCATTACCACATAAACCCTTTAATTCCAAATAACACTAGTGGTTTACAATTAATAAGAAAATAAGACAATTGAAAATACATAGCGGTGATGCAGTGGAAGGCAAATGTGCAGACGGGTTACCTGATGGTAAGTGACTACCACCGTCCATGGACAGAAGCAACTGAAGAGTCACACGTAAGTTGCTGCCCTTTCAGTCCTTCCCCCCAAAATCAGGTCAGGAAAGGTTTGGGTTCCGACAATCACACTCACTCGGTGAAAAAAGTGACGAAAAAATGGCTTAACACTGATTTACTGTGACGCTGTGGTATAACTCCGGTCGAGCCTGACTCATTATGTACAGAAGCGTGGCTCTCCCACGATCGAATTGCTACGAGTAAATCTATTAAAAAGTCTTAGATGATTGTGACAACGGGGTATAGATAACCATTTATAGCACTTGCACGTTGGCTCATTTTTTATCCTACATTGCGTTCTTTGCATTAACATATAAACAGTGTATAAAACTCCAATATTTTATCTATAAATTTTGCTTTTCGAAGTAATTGCTCTCCTATTGCAATACCCGTATATTCTAATTCTTTTTCCAATACTACTCGAATAAATTTGGCTTTGTTTCCAAGATCGTTCTAAATTACAAAGCTGATACTGGTACTTCAATATTGTATGATCCCAGTCATAATGAATATATCTGAACATTGAATTTGCAATCTGCATTTTTAAACAAAGTGAAATTTATACTGTAGCTAGAAGCTTTTGAGTACCTTTGACTGCGAATTTCATTCGGAAGTTTGTATGTTTTAATCTTTGAACTCGTATACTATATTAATACCGTATGAAATTTTATCCAAACCTACTCAGGGGTTTGGCGTGAGGTAGTTACAAGCATACTAACTCACAAACAAACGCATAACTATTCGTATAAACATTGCTTTTTAAAGTTTTTATCGCAATTTTATAAAGCAACATCTATTTTGATACCTAATTCGAACAAATTTGGAAGCGCAGAAAAGGAAGACAGTTTTTTTTTCATATACATGCTTCTGTAAATATTTTATAAGGCCAATATTTTTCACAGAAAATCTTCTGAGTAAAGTACAGAGGCTTGGAGCAGGCATTCTATTTTTTATATGACAATTCCTATCGATGCCGTTTGCTGTTACAAACTGTTAGTCGGTCCGAGTCCGACACACGTCCCCGTCGCAAACCCCGGTGGGGTGACGGTCCGAGGGGATTTCCAGACGTAAAAAAAAAAAAAGGCATTCTATTTTTTAACTACCCAATAAAGAACAGGTATACATTAAGAATATAATAAAAGAATACATTGTATATATCATCTGCCTACCCTTATCGGAATTTTATTTGGGGTCAACGCAGTATGATTCTTCCATTCTACTCTATCATTCGTTATCTCACTGTTTACTCCCTTGATGGCCATATCTTTAGGACTGTGTGACAGTCTATCCACCTTTTCCTTGGTCTGCCTATTCTCTTGTAACCCTTAACTCTCATACACTTTCTTCGCCACATTTTCCTCATCCTCCGTATGACATGTCCATACCAAGATAACCCATTACTTCTTAACTTTTCATCCAGTGGCAAAATATACATTATTATGATATAACATGCTGCTATTATTGATATTAAATAAGTTGACGATAAATATTCTTTCTCTCTTAGAGTTTGTGTAGGAAGGATCATATGGCAATTTCACTATTACAAACTACTAACAAATAATTTTAGTATTTTAGCAATAATCAAAGAAAATTATTTTTAAAGTTATTTTTTATCATCTCATCTAAAATCTAAAATACTCTCTCCTAAAAACCACTACTATTTATACATATGTAGGCACCGTCAAAATGTTCTTTATAAAAAAAGGCATACCCGTACCATGCGACATGCGTAATGAAGGAAAAATTAGCAATTTAAAGGAGAACGAAAAAGTCTGTAATACAATTTGCATACGTATGAGAGTAACATTATCATGTGACGATAAACTGTGTCAGTTCGCGGTTAAGCTTAGGTATTACAGTGTTCTATGTAAAAGGGGCTCTTTGAAGATGCTAAAAATGTTACACGAATTCCTTCAGTATTGCCGACAGTAATACATAAGTAAAACGAGTTAAGCGTTAGAAACTTGAGCTGAAGTATCGATTAGTGTACAAATTACATTAGATACTAACAGCAATTTATAGCATATTACTATTGTAATATTTACACAGTTTAATTCGTTCTATAGTAGGTATGTGTAAAGAATTTTGGTCTACTACATCTTTGGGATCTTTGACACAAACGGTTTGCAAAATCTGTACCAGTTATTTCCATCTGTTGGTGATCGCCTGTCGAATGCATCTCTCTATGTAGGTAACACTAGACTATAGTCTATTCGCGTTAAGGAAATAGTGATGCATCGATCACATGAAACGATAATTTCTAGTTATTGTCTAATTTCTTTAGTTTCAATGTTGTTCAAACCTATTCCGAGACAATTAAATTTTCGATAAAACATGCCAAAAATTATGTTCGGCTTCCCTTAGGTGGTTTCGTTTTGTTAAAGCATATTTGTATAACGTTTACTACATTATAAAAACTCTGAAATACTAAAGGTATGTATAGAAAACATCCTAATAGATTAATCTCAGATTTCTTTGCAAACAAAAGCTTGCCGTTCGCATCCATTATACGAATTTTTGTTCCATTGTGTCTGATGAACGTAACATATTTAAGTAGCTAGTGTTTACTTTCTACCCTCATCGCAAAAACGGGATGTTATAAGTTTTACGTATGTATCTAGGTATCTATCTATGGCGTCGTAGTGACTTTGTAGTGTTAGTCTAGTCCACCGGGCTAAATAACCAATCCAAGGTACTAACTTCCAACAGGAAAGCACCCAAGACGTGGAAAACACAAATTAAAGTTTTATTGTATTTTAAACATCAAAAATCATATGAATATTGAAAAAAAAAAGACATCAAAAATTCAATGAAGAATGCCCATGGGTACCCCGTACCATATTGCATAACAGGTATATTAAAACCAAAAACAATGTTTAATTTATGATAACCATTGTCAGTATTGAAATAGTGACTCTTGTATAGTAGCGTATATTTAAGTAAAACACAAACTAGACTTTTGAGAGTAAATTCGTTTTATTGTTCGTTGGTAGGAATCTCCATACAAATAAATTACAGTTTCAAAAAAATCAAAAAAACACGGTTTTGTTACTAGCCGAATTAAAAAGTAAATCATCGTGGGGTGTTAGACCTCAATTGTTATAAAAATATTTTATTGACAGATATTGGTAATAGTAAACTTATTATATAGTAAAATATCTTGAAAAGCAAGCCTCGCTTTTTTACGATAAAATGATTCTTGGTTTTGAACTTATACATAATTATTTTCTAGTTTTTAATTCGGCTAGTTACAAAATCGAGCTTTTTAGTTTTTTTTTCATCATCATCATCAACAGCCTATAACAGTCCACTGCTGTACATAGGCCTCTCCTTAGAAAGGAGACGCAGGTCGCTGAACGACCTCCGTCCTCCATAAGGCCTGGGAGTGACAGGTGAGGCCATGTGTGACGGCACGAAGCGGCCGAAAGGCGAGCACTGGAACTTCGTGGTTCCCACATAGGAGAGGGTGCCAGGGCTTTCCTTTTTAGTGTATACCTGGTTCAACGGCTACTGGTACCTTGAGACAGCGTGCGGTTTTAGGTCGGTTCATGTCCGACATAACCACCCCAATTGTCGGTGGTATCCGAGGTGAGTTCCGCACAGGAAAAAAATGTGTGTAATTTGTAAAGCAATCTAGGTCTATATGCTGTGTGGCTACTAGGAGATCTCCGCCCAAGATTATAATCAGACACAAGTTCAGTTTCGAGATGCACCTCTGTTCCGCTTACTACTCCACTTTTAATTCCCAACTTTTGAACAGTATAGTTATAAAACAATTTCTACGGACTCTACTTAATTTATGCGAGAATCACAAAAAATGTTATCAAACTTTTACGGAGAACATGAGAATGCGTTTTTTATTTCGATTTTATCATGTTATTTTAAAAGCAAGTTTCATGTTCTAAAAAAAAAGTTTAATTAATCCTCTTTTTAAATGCTCGGTGTAATGTTTGAACAGTGTATTACATTTATTGTATTTACTAAAATGATTTTTCATTATGCCGTACTGTAAAATATTATAAATAGTCAGTAGATATTCATTGGAATAATATGCATATGAACGTTAGATTGATAGATTTGTATAATATTAGCAATTATGCGAAAAAATATTGAATAAATATTGTATAAATGTCATGCAAAATAATTTAAGTGTGCCAAGAACGTGATGTGAAATAAATATAGATTTCTATTGTTCTATGGAATTATTCTTAAACAGTCAGTATTCTAAAACACACACTAAGTACTACTTTCTATAACTTTCCTTTTTTCTTTCAGAGTATGGAAGAAGAAATGAAATTCGTATACACATAAGTGTGTATTCGAATCATCATCATACACGTGTCTACTTTCATCAGATCTTTAAAAATGTCCTAAAGTTCCAAATCAAAAGAAAAACAAATTCTTTGAAATACTTACATGAGTCTTAATGTTCATTTACTTGTTAAATGTAGATAATGTTGTTAAAGAGATTCACAACGTCATCAACTTTATGCTTGTTGAAGGAATATAAAACTTTACAATGTACAAGTAAACAAACTTGTTTTCTTTTAGAGCGAGCACACACTGCCCCACTCAAATTAGTTCAGTGCCTACGTGACAGGAGTACAAGTAAACTGTTTATTTACGAGTGCCAACCTCACGTTTTCTTCAGCAGCATAAAAGTTACAAACCAAGTGAATTTAGAATTGTATGTTACAAGCAGCAGAAAAGTTAATATTCTGTGACTCGTCTTTACTATTATTTTACGCAGCTCTATTATTTTCGAGTATGCAATGATAGAATTTTTATGTAACGGGAAAATTGTGTATTTTATTGATAGGGCTGTCCAAATCCCATAGTCGTAGTACTCGTATAAGTCTTAGTTGAGACTAGTGAGCACAAGCATGAAGAGTTCGATTTTTGAAACTCCGCGGGACTAAAAATATGGCTGAAGAAATATTGATCTGGAGCACGAGATATGTTCACCTTAGGGATATACAAGCTTTATAATTTTTTACCAAAGTCTTGTATGAAGAGAATCGCTCTTCTAAAGTTTACTTGAAAGATTTCCAGCAATGACGATGTGTGCAAACGACTCTTTGGAAGCCAGATTTGCAAAGCAAAATTTTCCTTGAATTGGAGTCTTGTCAATTATAATATATTTGTTTGAAGAATTAAGCAGATATATTCGTTTAGTTGAATAAACAGCAAGCATTTCAAATCAGACAGAAGATGTAAAAAATATACAAAAGTCAAGGTTCGTTTGTAGTGAGCATGAATTTTAAATAACGTTTGATCTTAATACCGAGTAAAGGATATTAAACTTTTTTCAATCAATATATTAATGGTTAAACTAATATTTCTGCTATGATGATGTTTTACAATTATAATATTATTATAAAGTTTATCGAGAATAAGTTTATTTTACTCCAAAATGTTATCATCACTTCCGCCATAAATCCGCGGTTGTGTCATTTAAGGGCTTTCTTAATCGTTAGTAACATCTTTTTAATGGGCAGATTTGAGGTTTCATTGCACGTCTGCAATTTTTTATATGTCCGTGAAAACATTAATACTGTATTGATAGTGATTTTATGGGGAAATTGTAACGATTTAGTTTATGAGAAACATAAAAACATTTTGGCATTGAATTGTATTTTATTTTATGTAAAAAAATAAAGAAGTAAATGTTTGTTAGCTATTGAATACTGATTTTTCATACTTGTCATAAATAACAAGTATAAGTGAGACTACTGTACTGGGGACTGCAAAAATCTACTATAAATATTAACATCATGATCACACATTACATCAACAGTATTTAATAGTCCACTGCTAGTCATAGGCCGCTTTTTAGAAAGGAGGTTTTGGCCTGCTATACCACCGCCTACTTTTATCTTAGACATTAAATGAACAATAATTATATATATATATATATATCTATATATATATATATATATATAATTTTTACCATTCCTGAGTTACATTCAGTGAATTTTCTTGTATGATATTAAACAAGTTAAAAGATAGTACTGTAAAGATATAATAGGTTATAAATTCTGAAACATGATAATTGAGCCAACTATTTTAGTTACTAATTCAGTGATTTGTTGTTTTTTTTTGTGATCACCTTCGACATAACTAAGTTACTATGACCTGCTCATGTTTTTATTAATTTTTAAAGAGAACTGAATACATAACTTTCACAACATTAGTTTTTAAATTTGTTTCTCTTGGAAACGTTTAATATACTCGTAATCTACAAGAAAATATAGTAAATTAATAAATGTTACACTTTTCAAATTTTCCTTTGTTACAGTCGTAACTTAACAAACCTCAACCCGCTAATTCGTGTCACGCCTACTCGATAAAGACGCCTGAGTGCTTAGTAGTCGTCTGGGAATATTTAACGTTAATTTTTTTGCCATATGTTCTGGTAAATAGTAGTGTTCTGGGAAACGGTATTGGCAATAGGCCTTCGACAAAATTTAATAGCAATTTAGTTACACTTTTATCTATATATGAATTACGGATAAAAATATTTCTGGCTATTTAAAATAAAAATTAATTTATAACAGTGTTTGTTTTGTTTTATTGTATATCAGACGAGTCACCTGATATATGCATACCTATAAATTAAGTGCTTGTTATTTTTATGTAGCCTACATTAATTTGATTTAGCTTCACTTTTTTCTTTTTTTTCTTGATATAATGCTTTTTCTAGTAGAATTAAACATTTTATATTAATTTTATGATGACCTTTAAATCGATCTAAATTTTTCATCAACATTTATTCTGTTAGTCAGCTCCTCTAAAATATTAGTTCCATCGGTCTATTTTTAGGTTCATTTTGTCAGGTTCAAAATCACTTTTCTGTAATAAATATATTTTCTAAATAAAAATTAAAATTGTTAGCTTTAAGTTATTGACGGGATTTACTATACGATTGGAAAACAGAAATTAATAGGTACGTAGAAAATTTATGATTTATGGTGGAATTTTAGCCACAAGGCGTTTTCTAGAAGGTTGGTCGCATTGATGAAAAATGAGGAACAAAACTAAAAACGCGGCAAATCCATAACGGTTCATAATCCAACTAACTATTTATATGGTTAGATTACTATGATTGTTTTTTTTTTAATTTAAGGACTCATTTACATATTTACAGGACTAAAGTAGTCATCACTATGTTCTCATCAGTATAATGATGGGTATAATTTTATCGAAACGAAGTGATACTAGACATGACACATATGTAATTGTTACTAAACAAAGATCGTGGGTGTGTAATAGTCACGGAAACCTGCAACTAGGGGACACAAGTGCGTTCCTGCTCTCCCTACCCTCTCGGTTAGGTTAGTCCCCGGAGATTTACATGTCTTTTAAGGCCACTTATCCATGTGGTGACGGAATAAGAAAACGGTGTATCACCACCCATATTCATCTCGTGGGTGTTGTGAGAACCGCCTAAGGGAGCAAACTACAAAGGAAAGAGAAGACAGGAAAGGAAACAGTGTGGTGTAGTTGGCCAAAACCTCATTTCTAAGGAGAGGCCTATGTCCGGCAGCCTATTGAAGGCTGTTGATGTTGATAATTGATTCATCAATCATCATCATCAACAACACACACTCTCTTGGTGAAAAAATAATTGTTCAACGCCGGTTTTCTGCGAGCCCTTGGTATCACTTAGATCGGAGTGATTGCTCCTTCAATTGAATAAGAAAATATAATCACATACAAACAATTTCTTTAAGAACCTTATCGTAGTGATTTATACTGTAAATATTTATGAGGTCGTTATTTTAATCTAGATCCCATAATAGTGTCTGTATTGTGGTGAGATAGAGCAGAGCCCATACTTGTAACAATGTATGTTCGGGTGAACGTTACATTGAAACTAAAAGGAAAGGGTTTCATTTGACCTGTTCGACAAAGGATAGCTTTTAGGTGGAATTAAGATATTTCTTAGGGTATCTCAACAACAAAAGGACACACGCACACGCACACATTATGTATTTTAATTTTAGAACGGTCGTGGGTCTTATATCTAATTTTAGAATAGCGTGGTTTAAATAGATATGGTTTAAAATTTCCTTTGTAAACTATTAGCGAGTTTAGACTTACCAAAAAAAGACAATACGTATTCCTGCGCCTTTCTATCCTATAGCCTATTTTATAGGTTTGTAGGAGGAAAGCCTAATGTTAAATATGCCTCTGTCTATTTCCTTCTGGGATAAAGGTGTTAGTTTATATAGGAATGAATAAATAAAAAAAGTTTGCGAAAATTATTCAACTAAATTACAAATTAATTTCAATAAAAGCTATTCTGCTAATTCGAGCCCATCCAATCTTTTCAATCCATTCATTGAGATCGAATTGAGTTCTAAAGTAATTCACGACCAAGATTTAGGAGGAAAAAAGAATTGTGACGAATAAAAGTGAGTTATAGTAGGCATTGATTCAGTCCAGTATGCCATTGGAAGGAAAGGTCTTATATCGGATTAGGCAATATGCCCGCTGTCGTTGAATCGAATACATATGACCTTCGCATTCATATCGAAAGAAGATTTCGATACTTACTTTAATATAGATTCTAGCTTTTGCCCGCGGCTCCACCTGCATATATGTCAGTTACCGCGATCCACAAATTGTTGTTCTGAGTCTGGGTGTTCGTTGAGTCCGTTTCATGTATGTTTGTAAAATCCCCCGTGAAATAGGATAGATTCTTAATGCGTGAGTTGGCTGTTAAAAAAAATGAAAAAAAAAGACTTGAAACATTGCCATTATCCTGGTGCTTTGATGCTTCAGAGTCCACTTGTGGCGTATCCTCCGAAACCCAACGCCTGCCACGAGCACTGGCGTTGGTGGAGAAGCCTGTGGAATTTCACCACTTCGTTCTACAAGTGAAAGTGCAGCAAATGTGGCTCTCGAAAGAGCTAGCTGCCTAGCTTAGCAGGTCGGTAAGACCTGCTAAGCTAGGCAGCGCAAATTCTATCAGCTAAGTATTTTGAAACGACTTTTGGCTACAGTTTAATCAGCTGATTTGTGTTGAAACATCTTTGTTCATTAACTTCTGGTGACAGTTCAAACAGCTAATTATTTTGAAACGTCTTTGTTCATCAACTTTTGATGACAATTCAATCAGCTAATTTGTGGGTACTTTATTTAATCACTTATTTTTGTAACATTGCAGCACTACCTAGCTTTGCTCCATACATTGGTCAGTAGTTTTGACAATCCGTTTTTGATCATCTACTTTTGTACTGTACCTACTTCATATTCCTGCTTAACAAATTAAAAAGTAGGCCGAATCAAATAAAAGTTAAGAATTCTCATTAATAGTTTTATAAAAATGTTGCCGGTTTTTCACTAAATACAATGTTTTTTTTTTGCGGATTAACTAAAACCATTTAAATTTACAATAAAACAGGCTTCGTTCGTCCCTCATAATGATTATACCCAGGGACAGATGGCAATGTTTGTAATCTGAGCCTTTGTTTATGTACTTTAATCTACTAAATTAACTCAAAGTAATGTTCCCAACTGGACATCACATTTATTTAACAAATTCAAATATCTTTTTTATGTGATTTTTCTAATAAAAATAAAAATAAGTTTTATATAAGAGGTGAAAAGATTATGAGGAAAGGTTTTTAAACATATACACACTCATGACTAAATCCCGAAGGAGTAGCCAGAGGGGTACTTATAAAATAGAATATTATTTGTTTCATATTGCTCACATTTACTTCCCATTTACGTAACGAGCAAGCCTATGGCCAAAAACCAGGCACTTTAGATAATCCATATAAATAAATAAAATTGAAGTATCTGTTTGTAATATCAAAATAATAGGGTTTTTTCATGCTCCGTTATTTGCACGATACCTATGCCTAAAAACCAGTTCAAAATTTTTTTGTCTTTATGTCTGTCTGTTTGTTCCAGGTAATCTTCAAAATGACTGAACCGATTGTGACAATATTTTACCCGCAGGTAGCTGTATTTATCAGGAGTAACTTAGGCTGTTTTTCCTCTCAGAAAAACCCTCTAACTATTTTCCCGGTCCGGGAATCGAACCCGAATCCTAATGCACTGCAGTCGCGTACCGTACTACAAAGCTAAGGCAGCAATTTTCAAATTCCGCGCCAACGAATTCGCGGACACCAGCTAGTCTAGAAATATATTAAAATTAAAAACGGTATAAATGGGAGTGAGGAATATTGGTTATGCAGATGGATAGAGTAGTGTGAGCTTTATCTCGAAGAGGTCAGAGTCCCTCATAAACTACGCTTCTCTTTAAGTAATAATTTCATAAGATGATAACGGACGTAAAGTTATACTGTCTAAATTAAATAAACAAAAAATACATAAAGAGGTATCTACTTGAAATCACTTTGTTACGTTTCCTGACAAAGTTTTGTATCACATGAAATTCTATATTGCAAGAAACTGATGGATTGAATTGAGCTGAGGTATCTCATTTTTATATTTTTAGTACATTTAAATAAGAGTGTGTTTACTTAAAAAAATTTACAATTGTTTTAGAACTGTACAAAACAAGTAGGTGAATATTTTTGTTCCTACAAATCCTACTACTTGATAAAGTAAAACACAATGTTCCTGATAAGAATAAATAGGAATCTGGAGTGTTCAATTATATAAAACCGTACACAATAAAATATCCAATTTTACAAACAGAATATGAATAAATTATTATCGAAATTGAATACGAAGCTGTCGCTTACATAGCTGTAGAAATAATCGAAAATACCTTTATAATAAAGTCAATGTTAACATTATCATGAAATTATTCTAAATATAAAACCGATTATATAAACCCTTTGTACTTCATTGGCAACTTTGTTAGATCCAATTTCAAAATGGTGGATTAACGCCCGATAGCGTGTGAAACGTCGGTAAATGTTTATTCTCCCAAATTGAGAAATAAATTAAATTAACAAAATCGAAACGAACGTGGAGGAAAGGCTTTAAAGAAAAACCTTATGCGACACAAAGAGTTTTTAAAAGAAGAGAAGATAAAATTTATTATAAAGTGATCAGATTTTTTTATTGTGTTTTAGTTAAATATATTTATTTACGGATGATATAAGTTAACTAAATAACAATTATGGCTTTAGTTTTTTTTGAAAAAGTAACTACCAGTAATATTAACGGTTCTGTGTCGGATTGGCGATGTAGTATTTTGGAACCCACCCAGTATACAATCAACAAGAACCCACTTCTTACTTCAATATTTAGTTTAGCACGAGCTACTGTTCATAGCTAGAAAAAATTACTTGGACTTAATTATGTGCACTGCTAATACCTATTTACATATTTATATCATGTCGATTGCTGATCATAAAACCTGTCAATGCTTTTTACACAAGTAAGACATTACCACCTTACCATGTCCTGTTAAAATATTGGTAGAAAATACTTGAACTATTAAATTTCTTAGCCATAATCAATAATAGCAGTGTCAAATTACCCTCTAGGTGTGCATATATTAAAACACTCCTACTAAACGTTCTCATATTACATTTATTATGAAGTCTTAATTAACATCTCTTATGATTTAAATCTTATTAAAGAATCTGTGGTTTTAGTGTACAAGAGTTAATGAACCTACTTTACAGTACTCAACACAAATTCTGTTAGCCCCAAGTAGCTTAATGAGCGTGCTAGGAATCTTTTAATTAATGCTTTCTTATAAATTAAGAATATTAGGTTATAGCTTGATCTGAAATATATACTTTCAAATTATCAATATGTTTTTTTTTACGACAAGTCATAGGTCATGTTATTTGAATGTTTAAACGTATGTCTACATACTGTTTCGATTGTTAGGTCTCATTAGATTTTTTCTACTCTTTATAGACTATTTTCGCATATTTTTAGCCAGCTGCATACTGGTAATATAATATATTTTTACCACAATATTTATAGTATCTAATAAATACTCAAGTTAAGATATTTGGATCGAGGTGTGCAGGTTATGAACGGGCCTTTTAATAATGATTTTTTTTTTGGTCAAGCAATCATTTCGAAATCTAATTAATGAATTGTTAAACAAATTTATGGTCTATGGTCTCAAACAAAAATTTGTAAAATGCTAGTAAAGGTAAATTTATATCTAGGTATATGCGATATCATAGACGGAATAATTTCCGTCTATGATATCGCAGATCATAGACAAAAATCAATCAAATGAAGGTTAATACCTTACCGGGTCATAAAATTATCTTTAAATGTTTGACCCGAGTTACATGGAAGCGCAAAAGTCAGTATTTCTTCTTATTTTATCACTTAATCTTTCCTTTAAACCTTAGTTCTTATTTTTTATGTTTGAGTCGTTCTATTATTAATCACATAATATCAATTTTAAGTACGACGTACAAAGTACGAAGGAAGAGTATCACAATGAATAATAATCAAATCCTTTCCAAAAGAAGGTATTACATCTACATTATAAGTACATACGAGTACAATACAGAAATGCTCACATTAACTAATTGCGCAGGTTGAAAAATTCCTATCCCTTAGTAATTAAAAGAGAGGAAGTATTTAAGGTCCTGCTTACCTATAAATCGCATTGCTTACATTTTTAAACATCAAACTCCATATAAATTCTTAGTTTTTTAGACAGTGTTTTCCTTTTGTACAAAGCGGAGTAAAAGTAATTACATTAAAGGTTAAAACGATTCTCCCCTTATTTTATTTTTGTCAAAAGTAGAAAGGGCCTTCATATTATTATGTACATTTCTATAACTACGTATATGTACATTTATAACTCAAAGAGTAGTCATAGTATATGATTGCAGAAACTTTTTTACAACCTGATTATAAAACACACTAATATTCTTCAGGTGATTTTAGGTTGCACCAGGGACTTCCTTTCTAGGGTATACCTGGTTCCCCGGCTATTAGTACCCGAGACGGCGTCCGGTTTTAGTCGGTTCGAGTCCGACATGCCACCGACAGGTGGTATCCGAGGGGATTTCCGCACGGAAAAAAAAAAAAGGTGATTTTAGGTACCTACTTTATATCTTAAACAAATTAACTAATAAACTTATTACACAAACACATTATCTTACACTGTTTGCATATACACTCAAACATTCAAACATTCACACACATACTCAAAACATATTCACATTTTCACACACATATTCAACACACGCGCATAACATACTTTGAGGTATCCGGCATGTTGTCTTTTTCTCCTTTTCTTTTATTATATATTTCGTATTCATGTATTGGTATCCTTATGATTTTTATATCTTCTCTGAACTTTAAATGTATTTCCTTGATTTGCATTAATAATGTAATGACAGCAAAGAAATGTTTAAGAAGGGCTAGTGCCTGGTGATCTGAGCTACAGGCTTATGCCTAATTGAGACACCAGTTCTCTTACCATTACTGTTTCTAATGTTAATTATTGATGTAAGTTAATATTGTATTGATTGATGTATGTGAGAAGAAAATATAGAATTATTATTCTATTATTATTATGCTTCTTAAAAACAGAACTTTTACTAATTAATAATACACAGATTTGCCACACATGCTTGTTGGGTGTGTATTGGGAAATACCCTACGTCTATTTATCAGTATGTAGCTATATATATGTTAGAAACGACTTTTGTCTATACTCTTTCACTGGTGAGTAACAAATGGTACATGTCATCTTCATTAGTTGTTACCCGCAACTAAAATAATATTCATAGACAGACATTCATGTTAAGACAGAAAGATGTCATAAATAAAACTGTATTCGTAAACATGAGTAAGGACGCGTTATAAACCTGCATGTTCAGTTATAAGCTCGTCTAGTGACGGCAGACTGACCTATGTTAAGGATATATAAATGTATATATAATAGGGATATAAATGTAATTATGTGACGACTGTGACCGTCCACTTAGTTTATAGTTCATAATTTCACTACCCATTTCTTTACCCTTCAACATTTGTATTGGACATGGTCGGTCTAGATACCCAACAGTTTAGGCGAGAATTTATGCATATCACACAATACAATTTATTGATAACTGACAAAAACTAGAGAACCCTACAGTACCATACACTTCCATGTACTGGACCAATAGATGAGAGGCATTGGGTAGGCAACATCATAGACTTCTCTGCTGTCCGCCGGCGTAGCACTCCCCACACGCTGATAACGGCCCCACTTCCAAAGCCCTCAGACTATTAAACTGTTTCCTAGAGGCCAATCCAGATGCAAATATTTTAAAAACCTAGCGTAACCTATAAGTAAGTGTGAACTTTCTAAATAATATAAGGTACAGGTATAGGTAAGTAAGTTTTAACTTAACTACCTATACCTTATCTCAGTGATATTAAAAGATCTCATTTTAAAATTGTTGTTTGTTATTTTTTATTGTAATTTGTAATGCTTTATTGTATATGTTTAAATTTTATTATCGTTGATTTTATGTCTTTGTGTATTTTATTAGTATAGTATTTATTAGTATGGAAATAAGCGATTTGGTTGTATATACAGTAAGCTTATATTTTATGAATAATTGAATATGAATATCAAAATAGGTCAGAAAAAAATTGTCACTAAATAAACTGTCGTATAACTTCGCTGTCGCATACAACTTTTCTCAATAGGGACCAAGTCAAATGTAACAGCGTTTAAATATTGTTTACTGTTATCAAAAGTTTCTTAGACACAGAACTTAGGATACTGTTCTACTCCTTTTGACATGAATACGTCTTGAAAAATGGCTTCCATAGTATGACGCAATCCAAAAAACAAATCATAACAAAATCGGGAATAAAGTTTGGTCCATCCAAAATTTAATTACATCACTGGATAACTGAGGAATGAAAGAACTTGTTACGGCCAAGTGAGGAATGTAATGAATCACGGGTGGTGGAGGAGGAAGCTGCCATTTTAAGATCAATCACTTTTGACTCGGAGAAGTTACGACGTTCGTTTGAGTTTCAATCTTCAGCTCCCTAAATTTTTCAGCTGCATTTATAGAACATTTGTACACATTAGTTATACCTAATATTAATTATAACTAATCTGTACAAATGTTCTATATATCAATATATCCATATATGATGTTAAAAACTATAATCAAAACCTTATAACGTCAATATAGTTGGAAAGCGTTTTCGAAAACCAATCCAAACCATTTATTTAAATGTAATTTTCATTACTATTCACATCTATCTTTAACACAAATCTTAAACTTTAACAGTATTGCAAAAGTTACAGACTTTCTAAGCTGTTCTGTATTAATTAAGTCCATTACTTTTGGAAAATTGCAACGTTGACTTCTATCCACGCCATACAAAAAGTCCCATAACGTTTTAGCTAGACTTCTTTCTATTATCTTCTGCCTCAAAGAATGCAAGAGTTTGAACTCGTGTACAAGTCAAATTCTAGAACAGATTTTCACAAAGACTGATTGTGCGTTGTGAACTTTCTTAGATTCCATGTACCATTTGCAATAGTTCATAAGGTTAATTTCGT
This sequence comes from Arctia plantaginis, assembly GCA_902825455.1. Classification (NCBI taxonomy): domain Eukaryota; kingdom Metazoa; phylum Arthropoda; class Insecta; order Lepidoptera; family Erebidae; genus Arctia; species Arctia plantaginis. The sequence goes on from CADEBD010000422.1 coordinate 16,233,195, forward strand.
TTAAACGTAAGCTTTGCTAAATATAAGAATGTACTGATGATATCATCAAAGACAAATAACAAAAACTATGAGTACAAAGTAAATCAGTACAGTGATTTTTCGGCAGCAGTCTTTGGCATATCCATCATTAAGTTTTATAATTATTTTTTTTCAATTTACTTAACAAAAAGCCTAGTGTTTAATCTAATTAAATATTAAACGTAAGTAGTAAATTCTTCCCTGTAATGTAAAATGAAGCAAGAAATAAATAATTTAATGGAAACTTTTTTTTTATTTACTGAGTTCCATCAAAACTTGTACCACGTCTAAGAAGTTTATTATGTAGACGTACAAACGTTTGTCTAAGGACTAATTTCCTTTGTCCAAGGACGTGAGATCGATGCTTCTACTTACGTTCGACCATTTTTATGAGAGGAATTATTTTCAAGATAATGACGCAAATAATTTTCTGCCCGCTGTTGGATTGCTTTAGGAAATATGTTGCTAATAAGTTACGACGATGATAACTCGAGTTGGCTTTGTTTTACTTTATTAACTTTAGTACATGATGACAGTAGACTTCCTTATTGCCGTCTGCCTTTATTGTTTTCTACAGATTTAGCTTTTTATAAGTTTTCTTCAGAAAAAAATGCTTTTTTATGCAATATATATTGAAAAGTCTATACACCAATATTAACTTCAAACTATTCACATCAGAAGGGAAAATAAACTGTTGTACTTAATTGTAGTTTGTCCTTTAAGATAACAGAATTAAGACAGTAAAATTTCGCTAAGTTTCGAAAGTTATTATAAGTTGAGAAACTTAGCAAGAATTTAGAACAATTTTGTCATCGGTTCGTAATCGGTTCATCTCTTCCTGCATGAAATCTTACAGACACTCTTACTCAATAGATCTTACAGACATAATATTGCGAACATAGGAAAAATTCGCTAGACAATGGATGGATAAAGTTACCAGTATGTAAATGAAAATATATATAATGATTATCATTATAATGATTTGCAATTAAGTATTTGTTTGTTAAAAGTGGTAAACAAATACTTAATATGATATACATACATACATACATAAAGTATGTAAATAAAAATATAAAGTGATTATCATCATAATGATTTGAAATTTAGTATCTGTTTGTTAAAACTGGTAAACAAATACTTAATATGATATACATACATACATATGATATGCCTGTGTGTCCAAAGGTGTAAAAATCTACATTTTATCAATGATACTTAGTTCCCACTATTGTAACAGGGGTTTTGTTTTTTTTTTCTTGAAATAACAAACAGTACCTGCAGCTGTCTTACATAAAAATACATGATTTACACAAGTTATTATCTGTAGTACCAACACCGTTAAGTACAGATTACTTTTAAAATACAGTATATAATATTTCAGTTGAGATAGGTATGATAAACTCAGTTTTCTAATTAATAATAATATTTTCGGACATCGGACACACATTACAATTTCAGGCAAGTGGCAGTAACATTAAGTTATAGTAATAATATTAATAACTAGCTGAGACCCGCGGTGTTACCCGCGTTTGTTGTTATAACCGCGGGCAACGCCGCGGGGCGAAGCTAGTCTAAAAAAAGTAGCCTAAGTTACTCCTTATGTCATCAGCTATCTGCCAGTGAAAGTCCCGTCGAAATCGGTCCAGCCGTTCCAGAGATTACCCGGAACAAACAGACAGACAGACAGACAAAAATTGTAAAAAATGTTATTTTCACACATGTGCCGTGTAAACATACATATGCATTTAGTAAAAAGCGGTTATTTTAATATTACAAACAGACACTCCAATTTTATTTATTTGTATAGATGTGCCTTACGTTAAAAGATTTAAGTGGGTAGTAATTACTTTATTGATTTTTAAATGTTGCTACCTTGTTACTAAAAATATCAATAGAGGCACCAGGCACTTTGGAAATTACAGACGAGAAAATTGAGAGCATATTGAATGGGAAAGATAGTTAAGCAACGAAGGCAAAAAAAAAAACAATGAAAGACATAGGATATTGCTCATGCCAGTAGATTCTAGAGTTTAAGCAATATTTCGAGCAGGTCAAGGCCGTATACTCGTAATTCAAGCTAGCTGCTGCCTGAAAGTGTTAGGTTTAAAGAAAGTTTAGCCTTTGCCAACACCTTTGCCTACTCTAATGTAGATATTCTCACATAATTTGACATTTCCTCGTGAACAGGGTAAAACCAGTCAGTGTCCTTTTCTGAACACACTAAAGTTTGAATGCAAAACTTAAAGTTGATCGGTCGGATCGGAAAAGCTCACATTCTAATACATAATATTAGTTACGAGTAGGATCGATGTATTGGATATTGGGCAGCAAATGGCCTTCATAATCACGGGACATACTAGTACATATGGGTTCGTGACACCGGGCTTTCTATCCATCCATCTCCATCCTATTCCTATCCAAACTTTGCGGCATCCTTTACTAAAACTCCCGCGCTTTATCTATTTTCTAACTCAATTGATTTGAATTTAATTTCTTCAAGCAACTGCGTGAGAATAATAACATATAGGCCGTCTAATTCCACTTAATATTTACGCCATTCCCCCATTACGATAACGAAATACCCTGCGTATCTTACATTACTGGCTTACAACACTTCAATACACAAAAGTTGTACATCCATACAGAATAACCTTTTTACACATTGGAAGGGACAAATGATACGATATCGCAGACTGATGTTCGGGTATATATCGTAACATCTGACTACAAAGCTGACAGTTTACTTTTATTAAATTTTTCGGTCCTCGGTACCATATACTTCATGTTCAAAACACATTTGTTTTGATGTTGAGTTGTTGATATCAACATTTAACCTCGTTTCTATTATTTGAAATCATCATGTTTATGCTTAAGTTTTCATTATATTTGAATCCGAAATTTGATATAATTTATTTTAGTTTCTACGTTTCTTTAAGCATGTTACATTACGAATGTCTACTTATAGTCCCAGCAGCAACCACAATATAATTACCTGCCAAACATCCTTAGAATAGCCTTCTATCAACTGAATCTTAGACATACAATAGCATAACCCACACTGGAATAATTAACTTTCCGCTTGGGGAAAATAACGCATTATTATGGAACATATAACAATAGTTATACAATTATATCCTAACGCAATGGTTGTTTTTCTATTTGAGTAAAGTCCAATGGTAAAGATTTTTATTGGTCATCAAAAAAGTTCTAATATAAATTGCAAAGGTTAAAAACCCTATTTAATTTACAAGTCTACGGACTTATTGAAATGCATTTCATTTGAAATTAAGAATACATAAGGATTTCAAGTAAAGTATTTTCACAGCGGATGCAGAACGGAAATGTGTTTTAGAACTTACGAATCCTGTGAAAGCTTGTAATCCGATGGAAACTGTTTGTAGGCAAATTCTAATGCTGTTTGGTTTTCGTTCATGCAAACTACCGCATATGGGTTGTTAGTGTTTGTGTTAGCTTACATTTTATTTGTGTTTTATGTTACAAATGTGTTATAAAATTGTCTTTAAACATTGTTTTATGTTATAAGGCTATTGTCTTATAATTTTTTATTAGCTGTTACTTGAAACTGATTCAACTTACAAGAGTGTCTTTAACTTTATATAATTGTTTAGACGATTAAAGAAGTTGATAAGTAGAGAAGAATGAAGCTAATCCTGTACTACAACATTGCCTGCCTATTACGAACTCTGATAACTAACAAAACACGTGGACATGACATGATTATTGTAAGTGGGAATCAAACTAACTATATTTGACTCAATTACGTCTTTTAAACCATTACACCTTCGTAACTGCCGTGTAGTCTTACATTTTAGTGTAAGGATTCGATATCTCTTTTGAACCGATTATTGACGACGTTGTGTCATGAATATCTCTAGCCCCTAAGGAGAGCCGGGTGTCATGCCTCTCAATACATGGACGAGTGACTTTACAAAATTTATTTTACACTAGAGACAAGGAATAGAACATAAAGTGAGAACTTTACGTTGCTTTTATAGTTTACAGCTTGTAGTCGTCGTTAGCAATTTATTCATGCATGAATGTAAAATTTTGTAACTAACGGTAGAGTAGTTAGGTCGTAAAAGCATACTAAGTAAACTTGTTTTCGAATTTACAATACGAGTTAGAATGTTTCGTAGACTTTAGAAAGTTCTACAATGAAACGCAAGACAGCGTAAACTAACTTTTTAATGTAACTTAACAGTCCGTACTTTTATTCTCGAAGTTATATTACTCGCACATTAAAGTCAACATTATTTTGTGAGTGAATTTATCTCCTAACAATAAGTTATTACCTTATATTAAGCTTCGTGGAGTTGATAATATTATGAAACGCGCGTTCATGCCACTATTTTTACGAAGTAAAAGAAAGGGAAAGGGCCGGCTGAAGATTTGTCTTCATTTTACACTCTTTTTCAACGGCGTGTATCCCTTGGAATTGGGGCTCACAACTTACCAAGTCAATTATTAATTGTTGGGTTGCTAGCTAAAATTATGGCGGTAGCTCAAATTTGTTTTATAGTTTAAAAAATCTTAAGCACTTAATTCCTTTTGCTGTTGTTTTTAATGCTTGTTAAAATCATTCAGGTTTTTATCGCAGATTTGCTAATACAAATTACCTGATTTAGGATTTTTTTTAAATTCTTTATAAAATTTGAGCACTGATAAAATCATAAAGTATGATTGAGAATTAAGATCTTGGCGTGGGAGAGTCATGGTGCAGTACATAAGGGCTAGCTAGAGCGTAGTGATACCGTGGCTTTACAGAAAACCGGTGTTAGGCAACTGTTTCTTTGCTCGATTCTTTTCACCGAGTGAGTGAGGTTACAAGAGTACTAAACCTTTGAGTGCCCACTACCTCAGGAGAAAGGGGAGTTGGGCAAGTGTAAGACACCTGCCCAACCCCATTGCATATTGCACTTTTGTTTCTTCAGTTGCAAGCGTCCATGGGCGGCTGTAGTCGCTTACTATAGGATAAAGGATTATCTTATACGGGTTATATAACTATCTTATACAGGTCATCTTAGATCTTTCACATTGTGTTATTGCTTATGCAATAACACTTAAGCTTATGCAAATCTGAAATTGATTTAAAAAGATTGCCTTGTCATACATGAGCATGGTAACGACTGCACCAATGGCGTAGTAGTTTAAGCGGTCGCCACGCCGCTTCCTACTACGCTGAGTGTTGTGGGTTCGACCCCCTCATGGGATGACACTTTGAGTGATCCACAAATTGTCGTTCTGAGTCTGGGTGTTCTTTGTGTCCGTTTCATGTATGTAAAGTCCCTTCATTTCATGTTTGTAAAGTCCCCTGCGACACAGGCCATATTCTTAGTAGTAGTAGTAGTAGCGGGTAAGTAGTAGGGTAAGTAGTAAGTAAAAAAAAAACTATTTCCCTGGCTGTCAATAGCAATGGACACCAGAATATAAACAATAACATATTTAAAATTGTGGGTTGAGTTAAAACACCTCTGTTTACCCCTTCAATGATAAAAAATTTGTAAAATAAAGGCAATATAAAATAATTAGTACGTTTCTGCATACCCCTTTGGGAATATAAGTGGATGTATGTATCCCTCATTAGTGCGGTCGTTGGATAATATAAGAAAGTCTTACGTACGGTACGGTACGGTATCTGGAAAAGAGTGTGATATTTTTCGACGGGCAGACGGATCACCTGATGTAAAATGACATAAAAATAACCTCACACATATCACACACGGCCATCTAATCCCAAATTAGGCAGAGCCTGTACTACGATAACCATACTTCTGATGAACATACTTTTATGTTTCAAAATGCACACAGATATTAAATAAATTACACGACACAAAATAAATAACCGTGCTCATCGCATAATTATTTGTCCTGGTGGGAAATTAACGCACGACCTCTTGCTTAGCAGTTAGACTCACTATTAAGTATGCTTATCATCATCGTCATCTCAGCCGAAAGACCTCCATTGCTGGATATAGGCCACCCCCAAGCCTCTCCACAACAACCAGTCCTGTGCTGCCCGCATCCATCGTCTTTCTGCGACCTTCAACAGGTCGTACAACAGGCCACCTTGTAGGGGACCCAAACTCTGTCTTCCAGTACGTGGTCACCACTTCAGAACTTTTTGGCCCATCGACCGTCTTTTGTGCGAGCAATGTTCTCCGCCCACTGCCACTTAAGTTTGGCAATTCATGGGCAATGTCAGTGACCTTGGTTCGTTTGCGGGTCTCCTCATTCCTGATTCGACCACGCAGTATGTCTGTATGTAAGTATGCTCATAACATTATACATTTTTAATGGGAATGTTTGGCAAGTTTTTTTTTTTATAAACATATAATACCTCGTGTGGTGACGAATTAAGAATACTGAGTGTCACCACCCCTATTCATCCCGTGGGTGTGTGTCGTAAGAGCCGACTTAGGAAGTGAAATATGTAGAACAACAGCACTGGAAAGAGAAAGAAAACTTGACACAAACTCTACGTAAACCTGCCTGGCCAGCGCGGTATACTCGTAGTAGGTCATAACCTCTTTTCTAAGGTCTATATTCAGCAGTGAACTATCAAATGCTGTCGATGATGATGATGTAATAAAGTTTATGAGATGACCTACAGAAATGGTAAAATGTATAGAGATCCATCTAAATTAGGCCATATTATTTCATTCGAGGTGGTAAATATAATCTTAAAGATAATTAGAGGATTACCAACCAAAAGCTTTAAAAACAAACTCAGGTTATAACTAATTAACTATTGATTTTGTAACTTGAGGCAATAGAACCATAAAATAATTAAAGGACTAATAATTATGCAGGAATTTCATGAAGAGAAGTTTGGACTAATAATTAATATTCTCAGTTGACTATCTTTTATATTTTCTTTTAAATTTATTGCACGTAATGCTCATTTATTTATATTAATTATTTGCTGATTAGGACATGATTTTAGATAACAGAAGAGAAACACCCAGTCCAATATAAGTACACATTTTAAGTTTACTACTCTACTCTGAGCTAAAATAAATCCCTTGATTCCTTCTATAGCAGCTAAACGCAGCACCCATCATATTTCATATGTGTAAAGTAAGATACTAAAGTACACCATAGACTACCCTAAATCAGATTAAACAATATCCGTGTAAAGGTTGCCTGTAAGAGATCGCCGTGAGCGATAAAACCGCCTATTGTAATGCCAAAATGTAGATTTCCAGCCATGTCTGTACTAAACATACTGTAGCGGTGTACAATAAAGATGTATAAATAAATAAATACTAATTTATTTTGCCAAACCGGGTACTCACTTAGGCTAAATCGCAGGTGAAAACCAGTAGATCTATTTCTTAGCGTTACTTGGATTCACTGTGCGGGTGCCGGGTCCATCGCGTGAACGATGGGGGCACACATGCGACTTAAACAGTAATAGTATACAATATTAGGGATTAAAGTATGAAATTGCCGATTAGTACTAAACAATTGAAACTCGTTTTTTTTCTAAGATATAACATATTTATTTAATCAAAATATTTACCCTCATTATCTATACATCGCTGCCATCTAAACGGCAGTTCATTTATGCCTTTACGATAGAACTCTACGGATCTAGATTCGACAAACTATCTGAAAGTATTTTGTACTGTATCCTGGAAAGAAATTTTTTGTCCAAATTGTCCAAATCACGAAGAAAAATGGTAGTCGGTAGAAAAATAACTCGGATACTCGAAGTATCCATCTTTCACATCTAAGCTGAATAAAAAAAAACAATTGAAAATCGAATGTGGCACATTTTTTGGAAGAATAACCTCATAGGTATCATGTAAAAAAAGGTTTACCATTATTATTTAAAAAAAAGAATAAAAAAAAGCAAAAAAGACGGATAAAAATAAATGCCTTCGTGTCATAATGTGCTGAGACTAAACGCTATGGTTACTACTTATTAGTTCTATAAAATCTGTTCTACCGTGAAGTGGATATGTACAGAAGTTAAATGCTATAATTAGACTGATTGGTTTATATGGAGACAGAGATTTACGCGAATAAAGCTACCCCGATAAGTTAAAATGAACTGCGCCAAAGATATTTGTAACCTTTAGAAAGCTAAATGGTTTGTTTCCCTAAATAAAATTATAAGAAAAACCATGTACTCGTATATTTTAAACTTATTTCATGATTATTCATACTAATGCCTCAACTGAGCTTGATGCAGAAAAAAAATATTGTGTTTATATAGGTTAAAACCCCTTTAAACAAAGCACATAAAAGTTAAAGCCTGGGCCAGCCGCATGTTAGTCCATTTAGTAGTAAATTAAAACATACATCTTAAGTATAGACTTCAAAAACACTATTTCCACTATTTGTTTATCGCTGATTGAACGGGAAAAATCCTCTACTTTCAGTTGATAGCAACGTTTTTCCAGTAATATTCCATTGGTCCTGCAGTGATTTCCTTGCTAACTCAATTTTATCTACAATTTCCTTCTAAAACAGACAATTCCCTCGATTTAATAGAAAATAAACTAGTTAAATTTTGCTTACCACTTTTATTTTAAGAGCTCAATGCAATGATTTTGTACATAAGTTACTTATAAAATTATGTATAAATATATGTGTATATAAATATGTTTAGGCAGTAACGAAGCAATTGATTTTTATACCTTTTATTTGCTGGCTGTTTTCAAGAAAATTTTGGAAAACACCGAAGAATTCTGTTAGTTCGAAACTCGTTCACCCCAAAATTATATTTCATACTCTGACAGAGCTTACGTATCTTGCAGAAAATGACGTATCATCAAATATACTTAGGAAAATAGTAGGGCGTAATTTTAAGTGACGATTTCAGCTTTATACCTTGGTATATGTCGAATTAACGCAGACGGATGTTCGGCTAAAGTGGAGGTAAATATAGGGTCTAGAACACAGTTTACTGAAATTATTTCTTTATGAACTGTAAGCTTAAGACTTCCAATGCTGATTTTGTATCTCATATATTATTCTGGACACAGATAGGTGACAATTTATACAAAAACCTACGAACTTATTTACTTTTAATTAACGCAAGAAAATATCAGAAGAAAATATGTTTATTTGTTTTTACTTCCAAACATAATACCATATATTACATACGTATACATATTATGCATGACTGCACGGATGTCGTAGTTTTTTAAGCGGTTGCCACGCCGCTTACTACTACGCTGAGTCCCCACATGGGACGACACTTTGTGTGATCCACAAATTGTTGTTCTGAGTCTGGTGTTCTTTGTGTCCGTTCCATGTATGTTTGTAAAGTCCCCCGCCACACAGGAATGTATTCCTCATCCGGGAGTTGTCTTTCAAAGAAATAAATGTCAAAATGTATTCACTACTCACATGGAGATGTGCAGATGGAGATAAAGCGAGATCAAGTCATCATCATATACGATGTGGCATAACATAAATAAAAACATTACTATAAACAATATATTGCCATCTACACACTGTTGCTAACGGACAATATAACTTTAGCTATAAGTCCAGTTGCTTCGTTATTTTATTTTTCATCGATGTCGTTATGAAGAATGAAGATTGAGTGGTAATGGCCTGCGGCTTATAATGTTCCTGAAAAGTGGTTACAGACAATGTTAAGGGTCACTATCGGGTGTATAATAACACAATAAATGAAACATTTTTTGATTAAATAAACTGTCAAATAATTTATTTATACAGTAGGGAACGCACGGTTAATATTACACTGTATATGTCTTTAAAACTACATAATTGAGGATCAATAGCATTTGATCAATAGTTCAATGGGAACTATAGTTCCGATGAAATGGTTAAAATACTGCTAGATTGCTACAAATGAATGTATACACATATGTTTTTAAAACTCATTCCTAGCTGAGATTTGCGTAATGAATTAGCAACTTCCAGTTTTTATAGATTGTTATGTGTTATTTAAATACAATAGAACAGTATTGCGCAAAAACGATTCAATACACAAATTGGTCATATTCGTAAAGTGAATTAACTATCAAAAATTATCTACATTCATAGTGCGAAAAAACTCAAATAAGTAGTCTTGAATAACCAAAAATTGCCGATCGATATGGCAAAATGCAAAAATTAAGCAAAAATTATAAATGAATAATTTTAAATGTTCACAACTGTAACTTCATAACCTCGATAGTTTAAAAATAGTATAAAAAAATACGTAATACAGTATATTTAAGAAACCTGAGCTCTGTAGCTAATTTTTATGCCTCTGCCTTACAGATTTTTATTAGTCATTTTAGCCTATTTAAACTGACGTCAATCAACAAAGACTTGCTTACGTCATCATATCTAAGCCTTCAGAGATATAAATAAATGTTCTGTCTACTCATTGTTTTGATTTTCTCCTTCCAAAGTTAATTTTAGCAAAGACGGTATTTTTTTATTAATGATGGCCTGTTAAATTCAAAAGCAAATTTATTTTATCTCTTTTATTTCAATATATTTTTTGTGAAGTCACTATCTCCACTTAAGAATAAGGTATACAAACATAGCTATAAACGTATTAAATGAAATTAGAGACTAATAGACTAGAACATCATTAATTTTTAATTTGCTGTTATAGTATCTGGCCAGCGTGGTACAGTAGGCCAAAACCACCTTTCTAAGGATAAGACTATGTCCAGCATTGAACTAGTTAAAGGTTGTTGATTCTGGTGTTGAGTCAGTCTGAAAAAAGAGTTTATTTCTTTATATTTTCTACAACAAGAGAGATACTTAGAAATTAAAATTTTTATGTTTATTTTCTTTTTTTGTGCATACATATGTTTTTTTTATTTGCATTCTTTCGACATCCTTAGTAGTTTGATAAACTTGCATCTTATCAAATAATAACTTTCTCTGTAATATAGTAAAAATTTACTTGAAGTGTATTATTAGTTAAACAATTTGTATTAAACGACACAAATTTTAGTACAATTCTAGAATCTTATATTCAACTCTAACATGTGACCCATCATTTTGTAACACCATTTGTAGTTAAAGTAATTATAAATGGTGTTACCGAAAGGTGTGTCATTAGAAGCTATCAAACTTTAAACTCTTTTCATGACAGTTTGACATTTAGCCGCAAAGCAAAAATTAATTAAGGTTCGCTCCGACTGACGTGCCTGCTTAAATATTCTTAATTACTTATTCGTTTTATGCGCTGAAACAAATTCAACAGACTATAGAAAATATAGAACTACCTTAAGCTCATTAAATTACCTAAATTAAGCAAAAGAGACTAGATTATTTCATACTCCATGATTTCTAATACGTTGGTCACAGATTACTAGCGTAAGAAGTACTTGTACTGAAATAAAAAATGAGCTTCGGAGGTACTCTGCATCTTTGTAGAAATTTTTATAATTATAATTTGATTATTATGTCTATTATCATAAACATATTTTTATTGTTTATTTAGTGTAACAGTTTTATTCATGTGTGTATTTTAGGGATGCAACATAAAATAATGTATTCAACTACCTATGAACTTAATAAACAACCAATGAATATCCGCCGGGGCTGCTATGTAATGAACTAAAGTTTTGCAGTTTTATAGTAACGGGAATTATTGAAGATGTTTTACGACGACATTGAAATAGAGATGGAGGCCGCGACGGATATTCTTTGGTTGTTTATTAAGTTCATAGATAGTTGAATATGTTCTTTATTATTGTCACATCTAAGTATATCTTCGAGAAACAAATAGGCACTTAAGGAAATGCTATAAAAACGAATACTCCATTGTTTATATGACCGACTTCGCGAGAGATTAACTCTATTATAAAAAGCTTTTTGAGTTTATTATCTTTTGTTACATAATCTGGTTTACTCAGGGATTTTTAAATTATTTTATCCTTTTTCGATTACGTTTTAACCGTCGTGGGTTTTTTCAAAATTTAAAATTTTGCTTTTCATTTCAGTTTTTTAGAGACATTTACATACTAGATACATATTTATATAGTTTATTTCATAGTGATAATATATTATGTATACATATTTACAGCTTTACTTTGCTTGGTACTTTGCTGTAACTCGATATCATTACGTTTGTTTTTTTTTAAAGACTCCCGCATTAGGAATATATCCTGTGTCACGGGGGACTTTACAAACATACATTAAACGGACATAAAGAATACCCAGACTCAGAACAACAATTTGTGGATCACACAAAGTGTCGTCCCATGTGGCGATCGGACCCACAACACTCAGCGTAGTAGTAAGCGGCGTAAACCACTTAAACCACAACGCCATCCGTGTAGTCGAAATGAATGAAAAAAAAAAAGTTGATATGATGTTCAAAACATTCAGCTGCAGTTCTGTAATAGTCGTCAAAGAGAAGAGATAGAGATAAAGGTAGAGAAGACCATATTTGACGTGGTCCTTTTCTTTTTATATTTAATTTTTATTTAGTATTTTTAGTGATACGTCATTACTCTCTACAGAAATGCTTACTATCGACTTCTATCGAGTTTATTTAATATGTAGTAACTAATATAAAAGGAGTGTTACCTTCTGGCTAATGGACGGCCTGGTCATTACAAATCAAATGAGCCTAAACTCAAAGGTTTTACTTGTACCATTAATTAGTTCACTATGCGTAATGAAAGGGTCATATAAAAACCAATCTAACGAGCCCAAACACGAAGAGTTTGCTAGTAGCCATTGAAGAGTTCCAGTATGCACCTCTTGGCTTCCTCATCAGATTAGCTTAAAGTTGCCAATTTATAGTATTGAGATGTAAACCACATATAACTGCAAAGTTTCTATCTGACAGTACAATCCAACTCGGTAAAAACGAGTAAATACTCATTTTCACTTCAACTTTTCAGGGCCCCCTAAAAAGTTACCATCGTAATAACTCTGTAAGAACCATCACTAATCAACCATAAACTGTAAATCGCATCAAAATCTGAAAAGTACTTTTGTCCGTGTAGTGAAAGATTAAGAATACGGAATGTCACTACCCCAATTCATCCCGTGGGTGTCGTAAAAGGACAACACAGGACACCAGTACTGCAAAAAGAAGGCAAGTTTGACCCAAACCCTATTTCAACCCTTCTGACCAGCATGGTATAGCAGGCCAAAACCTCCTTTCTAAGGAGAGTCCAGCAGTGGACTATTAAAGGCTGTTGATGTGATGTGATGTGACGCCTTTTGGAGATAAATGCAACATTGTCTCGCATAAACAAATATTTTCTGCAGTGCCCCCTAGTGAGTTACAACCGTAACACCCATCTAAAAACCAGCACCAATCAACCACGAACCCATTACTGAAAACACCATTAAAATTGGACTATTAGTTTTGGACATAGTTGGCAACATTGCTTTGCACAAACAAACATCTCTCACCCTAAACATGTATACCTTCTCCGTGCCGTCGTGGGTATTAATAAATATTCTATAAATAACCATTTTTATCCCATGACTATCTAATCCCAAAATAGTCAGAGTCCAAACTATGGTAAACAGACTGCTGAAAAACTTAATTATGTATTACTAAATATATACACACATATTATCATAGATTTTTATGTCAAATCTGGCAAACCAGAGGACGGATTTACCTGATGGTAAGAAGACACCATCAATACAACTCGTTTTGATTCCCTTCACCGCCCCTTCTCAGAATTAGGGGTCCGGAGTGTAAGGTGACCGGAGTCCAAACCCGGAGGGTTTTGGACTCCGGTCACTTTACTAACTCGGTGAAGAGCAAAGAAAGAGTGGCTCAACACCGGTTTTCTGTGAGGCGGTTTTATTACATCCAGACACAACAAGGGATTGTGTTCATTACACAAAAATAAAAATGCACGTGTCTTTGTGTTAGACAATCACTCCAACGCAGGTATGACATCTTTGTTTCTGTAACCAGGTAACATTTAATTAATTTCTTTTTCTTTTGTATTTACAGTATAAATGTTTATCGAAATGTATGTATGTATTTCAACAACAAGTATTCCCAAGACAACCTCCTGAATTCGGGTGATGAATGTAATATTCTATTAACTGTAGACATTCATTGGCCTTGGTTTCAAATGTGTTTCCCGTTCACTTCTCATGAGGGTCGTAAAGGGACTATGGTCATACAAATTCTTGCCTCTTCAATTTTATTTGCTTTAAATTAATCTTGTTGTGTAAATCTTGTTGTGTGTGTCTTGTTGTTGTGTATTAAAAGATCCAGTAGCTTAGAAAATTATACCAAATTAAATTAGTAAACTAAAATAAAAAATCAATTTTCTGCATTTTGTTTCTATTGTGAGCGAATGAGTTATATATTATATATTTATATATATATATATATATATATATATATATATATATATATATATATATATATATATATATATATATATAGTTAGTGATTTCAACTATGACCTGAGTCCGAAATAATTCCAACTAAAATATTTCCGAATTTGTCGCGGTTTCTGACAATTTTCTTACAGGAAAATGTCACAAGTAATACTTTTAAATAAAAAATTTTCACGTCATTTCTTGTTGACACTTTGATTAATTAATAATAAACATATTTTGTTAGAAGAAAAAAAAAGTAAAGTCTATTACTCACAAACGGCTGAAAATATTAATATATTATGTGCTAAGAATCGCATCATCACCTACTGATGGCATTACCTTAAATCAGGTAACATTCATACTGTTAATGACAATGCTAATTCGCTTTGTAAGTTAAGTCCCGTTTCTAGTAACAAGATATGCCGATAATTCGTGGAGCTAGTTACTCCCTAGTTCATAGTAGTTGTTTTTCTTTATTTTGTTGTTTAACAAAATCAGACTTTTAATGATCAATTGCCTTATTTAATCATATAATCTGTGTCTCTACAGGCCTTTTTGTATTTGCTATTTAGCATTTAACAGTAAAAATAATTACAAGAAACATCATCATCATCATCATCCACAGCCTTTACTAGTCCACTGCTGGACATATGCCTCTCCTTAGAAATAAAATACAATATAAAGGGCTAAGCTGACCACAAAAATATTAGTATCCCAAATAATCCGAGAATCTCCATAACCATCGACACAATTATACTTACTAGACTTAGAAAAAACCTTATGAATGCTTTTAAACAGGCAAACAAATAATAAAATGCTAATATTTGTAATTTCCAAAGACATTAAAAGAGCATAACTTTAAACCCATAAACATTTTTTATTCAAATGAAGTCAAGTATTCAAGAATTCCACCACTTCTCAAGACAATTTAAAATGAAGTTAAGGGTATGTTCATAATTTAAGCGCGTTCTTCTGCTGTCAAAGTTAAATTAACCCATTACCTTTGAAGGAAGTAAATTACACATACGTAGGTGGTTCTAAAATAACACGAGTGTAAAATCATAAGGGAGTTGAACTGTTGACTGCCTCCGGAATAATTCCCTCTGGCTAAAACATTGCCTAACTTATGGCGGTTGCTGACAAATTTCTTACAGGAAAATGTTACAATAAAACTTGTCACAGGTAACATGTATGTTTTTTTCTAGTTGACTGTTGTTGATACGTTGATAAATAAAGACGCCACTTTCAATTGGCTATTTGTCTATATATATATTAAATTAATTTTAATAACTAATACATAAAATATGGATGAATGGACTCACATACAAGTATGAAAAATTTAACATGTTTTAAGTATTATTTTAATATATTAAATTACATATTATTTAAAAAATCTGAGTGTTAAATTTATTCTTATAATGCTTTGAGATCCTTGTTTCTAGTTTTTTTAAATACCGAACTGGTTTGTACGAAAAACTGATATACATTGATAACTAATTAAATTACTTACCTAAATAATATTTTCTGCTTTTGTTAATGTTCTCATATTTTTAATTATTGCGTAAAACGTACCATTCACATTTTACACAGCAACAAACCTTACAAGTTCAAGGTAAGTATTACAGTTATCAAATTTTATACAAACACTAATAACTGTTAAAACTACTTCAACAGAAACCTAATAATAGTGAGTCATTACAGATTTAATAGTAATAATATAGTCACAACCACTTCTATAATATTCAGTTCAAAGTTGTACATTAGTTTCGCATTCGTAGCGAACACAATGACTGTCGTAGCGAGCGCACTCCGTAGCGGTCGACTATCAACTGCCGCTACGGGTCCCCTACGCCGTAAATTTACTCGAGTACGATGACATTTTTTAAAGTCCACATTTGATATGAGATATTTGATTACAAAAATAATAATAAAAAACATGAGCACACAAAGAGATCTAAATATTACACAAAAAATATTATTTATTATCTCATGTTCTCACTGTTGTCAAATAACTGCTCGCTTATTGTTGGATCATTTTATTTTATTATTTTAATAGTTTCTATGCAATGAACAATATTAAATAACTGTAAGTATTGGATAAGATAAATATTAAATGGATTATTAAAGCATTTATTTTAGCTTATTATTTATTCTTAGGAAGAAAATAATAAAATTAATTGAAATGTTACAGCTGTTGAAGCTCTGCAATATATAGATTTTGTTTTTGATGAGAACAAAAATAATACTGTTGGTGTAGATTCGATTTCCATACAGGACAAAATATTATGTGATGAACATTTTCTCTGCATGTGGGTGTAATTGTATCTATAACATATATTTTTTCAGGTATATATAGATATATTTTTTTAGATTTACATGTGTCCGGTTTATGGCGTAGGTATTTTGCCCCTAGTACGTAAGCAGAATTAAAATTATAACCGGCAAATCCTTCGGGGATTAAAGACGTGAATGTAAAATATGTTTTTTAAAAGGATGATAACTTTTTTCTAGGCAGTATATATTACACGAGTATAAGCGGGTGTGATATTATTGTACAACTGTAAACGCTTATATCAACAGTTTCTTGGACTTGGCCAATACTATCGAAAAGATAGCAATAGTTGAAAATATGTATATTTAGGGGGATTTATGGAGATGTGGTGTCCCTATCCATAGGCATGAACATTTTAAAGTTCGGCCTGTGATAGTATTTAAGTATCCCAATTTAATTTTATTTATTTTTTATGGAAAAGGGGGCAGACGAGCAGAT
This sequence comes from Arctia plantaginis, assembly GCA_902825455.1. Classification (NCBI taxonomy): domain Eukaryota; kingdom Metazoa; phylum Arthropoda; class Insecta; order Lepidoptera; family Erebidae; genus Arctia; species Arctia plantaginis. The sequence goes on from CADEBD010000422.1 coordinate 16,250,302, forward strand.
GGGTCACCTGATGGAAAGTGACTACGACTAGCGGAGGAGTCACAAACGCGTTGCCGGCCTTTCTTGAAGGTTTGAAGGTCATATCGCCCCGGGAATACCGCAGACGATAACTTGTTCCACAGATTATTCTTTAATATCTCCTCCTCCTCCAAGCTCAATTTACAAAGGTGTAAATATTTTTTTAGTTAAAATAAAATGTTCTCTTTGTATTTTAGAAATACATAAAGTAAGCGAATAAGGGCTTTATGTTTCAGTGAATAGATTGTTACTCATATTTATTTACGATAAATGAAATGCTTAGAAAATTATCAGATTGAACAAATCTCTTCACCGAATAATAACATTATCTTTAATGTAATTACTGAAAAAATACTAAAAAACTATCAAGTTTTTATATCTTGGATCCAACTGTCAACTATCCACTTTTAAAAAAGACAATCACAAGCGAAATATGTAATAACATATACGAGGAAAATTATTCTCTGTCTGTATCGTCTTTTAAATTACAGAGGTACTTTAACAGATTGCCTAGATTGCCCAGGTATACATAGCTACTTAGAGACACGCGACATTTTCCAATGTACAAAATGTCATAAGATTCTTAAAAGTTTTTTGGTGACACATGTGATTTTATGTGGAGGACTCACGGCACGTCACTACAAATTATTATACTTGGAAAATTTGTTGTAATTAGATATCTAGACCCTTAGTAAGTTATTTTTAATGAATTACGAAAATGTAATAAAATTAAATTGCCTAGTAACTTAATTAGTAGTAACTTTGCCTAATTCTCGTTTTATATAAAGCTGAAAATACATGTACGCCTGAAAATAGACTTTATGATGTTAAGATATTTTTTTATATAATCAGGGAAATTGATCCTGCAAAATACATAAAAAGAAAAGCTGAAAACGCAGAAGAAAGATTACTTAGTATTATGTATTCAGAGGTTGTGGCTTCAATTTGTGTGAGCACAATAAATTATTGTATGCCTGCTTATAATTTCCCTACAACGTGTATGTGTTTGGAAATATTTAAGCAGGTATTTTTGTCAGGAGAACTTCCAAAGATTGATAAATATTTTTTAACACACAATGAACAAAGAGTTTCCTTTTATACTTGTTTCCTTTTGTAACTTTCTTTCTTATTCTTTTGGAATAATAATATATTAGTGACAAAAAAATTCAACACTAAGAATTATACTTCTTTTTATTTCGATAGACGTAGTTGTTAATAGTTGCTAAATTTTTTAGTTTCATGTGTTTTAAAATAATAAAAATGTATACAAGTATCAGTCATATCAATGTATTTGAGTTATGAAAAAGTGCAAAAAAAAAATGTCGCCACTAACAAATAAGTACATGTATATATACTTTATTTATTAGATATTTTATTTTTTAATTTTTCCATGCATTGCAATTTTTTTGCACTTTTTCATAACTCAAATAAAATATTTATAGATACTTGTTTACGGAAACTATACATTGATATGACTGATACTTGTATACATTTTTATTATTTTTATTTAATTGAAAATACTATTAGACCGAACGCCTGTTATAGAAACATTTGGAATTATGGAGATATTGTTATTTTTATTTTTATTTTGGAACAATGGAATGTGATATATTATATGTCCATATATATGTCCATATATATGTCCATATATTTTATGTCCAGTTTATAATTCTCAACCAAAGGGTAGTGCACCTCCACACTCATTTCCACACCACCCTAAGGTAGACTGGTAGAGAATGCCTATGGCATTAAGTCCGCCAATGTACTTGTGTGCATAAAGTTGATAAATAAATAAATATATGAACCTATGACAACAATAGGCTACTATAAACTAATAGATGTAAAAAAATATTTAAAAACTGCTTGTCAAAAAGTAGGACCAGTCAAAAGAAGTCAAAAAGAAGTTTTCAACCTATGCCTTATGTACTTTTTATCATGTTAAATTATTTTCGATTTTTATAGGTGTTCTAAATTCAGAATATTTTTTTGTTATTATTAGTCTGTGGCCAAAATAAGAGTTTGTGTTTCATTTAAAAATCAACTTGTATTCTCTTATTATTAATATTTTGTAAAACGTTTGGTTCTCAGACAAAAGAAAAATTTGTAATTTTACACTTGAAAGTTTACTTTCATTGTAGTACGTTATTCACTTTAAATGTGATATTGTGCTCGTTCCGTGCTTTGAGCTTTGAAAACACTGCGAATAATGTAACTGTTAGTACTGCAGAGACATCTCAGACACAGCCGTCTGATTTCAAAGCAGCCAAGGCCTGTGTTATTTATTCATTTATCTATATAAATAAAAAAATTGAAGTGTCTCTTAGTAATGTATAGGTGTAGTATGTTAGTAATGTATAATGTAAAAATTATAGGTTTTTTTCATGCTCTCACGGTTATTTGCACGATACCTATGCCTAAACCAACTCAGAAAAACCCTTTAAAAATTTGCTCGGTCCGGGCTTCGAACCCACTAAGGCAGCGCTTTTCAAATTCAACGCGAATACGGGTACCAGCTAGTTTATTAATAAGTACTATCACATCATACATATTATACTTATAACTAATTTTGACAATGTAGTAGTGTAAAAATAGTAAAACCAAACCTAAATACCAAAATAAACTAAAGAGATGTATGTACAATAATATATAAAAGAAGTGTATATATAAATATATATTAATAATAAACTATTTGAATTAATACTAATCTAAATCTATTTTATATCCAATTAACATTCGTTTATAGTAGAGTTTAACGGACACTAAACATTTGTTATTTTAGTTTTAAACTCATTAAACGATTGACTAAAGATGTCAATGTCTGGATCACGAGTTTGGATACTAGGATATTGGTTAAGGACTCTATTTGTGGGTGAATATTGGCCTAAATTAGTTCTTGAAAATTGTGAGTAGAATATTTTAGTTATTTTTTGTGTGGGATTAGAGTGAGGAATATTTTTTCTAAAAGAAAATTGCACTGTATATTATTATTAATTAATCTATGTCGAAAACAAATGTCAAACATGCATCTGCAATTAGAAAGAGTGGTCATGTTAAACTTGGATAGCCGTTGGTCATACAGGCTCCTATGGGAAAAAACCACTGCAAGAGTAGGCAAGGTTTCTGGTGAAGGCTCGTTGAATGCTTTCAATTCTTTTGGGAATGAACAGCATACCACTGTGACCATACAGTACTTGTAAATTCGAGAACGCTTCAGACATGAGCATTGTACAGAAGTAGTTTAGTATCTAGTTTTTTTAAAATCTGAGGTATTTCTCCTCAAAAAACCAAGCATTTGTACTGCCTTAGTTACAGTTTTGTCAACGTGCGATGTAAAAGTTAGATTTGTATCAATCATCAACAGCCTTTACTAGTCCACTGCTGGACATAGGCCTCTCCTTAGAAACGAGGTTTTGGCCTACTATACCACACTGGCCAGACGGGTTGGTATAGAGTTTGTGTCAAGTTTTCCTTCTCTCTGCAGAGCTGTTGTCCTGCGTAGTTTGCTCCCTTAGTCGCTTCTTACGACACCCACGGGATAAATAGGGGTGGTGAAACTCTGTATTCTTAATCCGTCACCACACGGACGATATTGTATCAATAATAACGCCCAAATCACGAATTTTATTGACTTCTACTAAATAGACTCCGTCAACCTGATATTTAGTAACAAGTGGCTTTTTTTTGCAGGTGTACTTGATGTGAAAGCAAAATGTGTTTTATGATAATCAGACTGCTGATACTGTCGTGTTCATCACGCAATCATTTGTCCTGTTTGAAAATCCCACCCTCCTCTGACCCTGACTGCCCTCTGACTTAGCTTTGACAAGTCAGGATTGCTAACCACTAGACCAAAAGACCCTTTCAAAAGTTGCTTCTAATTTTCATGTGTATTACTTATAAACTATAATAATTAAATATATTTATTTAAGATGTTGTTTTCGTAACTTTCATTCTTCATTCACCAAAAGCGATTATAAGTAGGATTAAATCAAGAATCGAGACTTTACAGCTTCATTGTAACTTTGTGATAGCGCTGAGTACGTGATGAAAGCTAAATGTTGGCATCATTGCACGTGTCTTAGTAACAAAGTTGTCATAATTTCTTCGCATAAAATACTTTTCTATAAATCTAATTATATACAAAACTAGCTCTATTCTACCACGCTTCGTTGTGGCACATTTTGGTTGCCAAAAATAGATAAAAACTATCTTTGAAGCGTTGTATATGTCGAAATTTGAACTCAATCCGTCCAGATCTTTTTGATCTTTTTTTTTTTGAGTTTTAGAATACACAAACTAATATTTTTATATGTATAAATAGATTAGAGTAAAATAAAACAAAAAAATCGCTTTTCCATATAATCAGTGGGAGTGATTTCTTGACAACGGACGATAGTGTGTTATAGGATACCGACGGATAATAGTGTGTGTGATACCGAGTATTTGGTCAATAAATGCACGGTGCTAAGTTGACCGTGAGATACTAGATGTTCCACATTATATGCGACAATTGTAGGCCTTGCCCGTGTTTTTTCAAACATCAATAAGGATTCAGGAATCTAATTAACATCTCTAATGCTTTATCAGGAGCTTCACATCCCTGTTTGATAATTTTTGTCACCTGATTAAGCAGTTATTGATGCGTATGAAACTCGTAACATAATTCAATATGGCTTACTCGTTTCTTTACTTCCCCAACGAGACATTGGCAGCCCTACAGACAGGCCCGCGTTTGTAGTGATGTTTTGTCTCATTTTTTGCAGGGTGGTGAGTGAGAGGGATGTATATTTATAGCGACGTAATACTTAAAAATGTATGATATTACTGTTTAACTTCTTAACAAGATAACTAAGAAATAATCTTTTCTTAACATTAATTCATAAACTTATACTCAAATGACTTCCTTAGTATTATAGTATAGTTTTATTTTTTGTAGTAAAGTCCAGACGACACTATAAAGTCAACATCGAAATATCGAAATATTGTCGAAAAACAAAAAATAAAGAGAACACTCTTAAAAACGACATATTTGGTAGTACTTACCCATTCTGAAAATCCTCTCTCATATTTCCAAACACGATGCTTAGAGTTAAAATGATCGACTTTCTAATTTTAATTTACTTGTTCTGTAAAAAAAAATACTACACGCTCAATTTTATGATTCTAGGTTAATGAGAAGTACTCTAAAGGATTTGAAAGTTAAGTTGAAAGTAAATATTTTTTTATTTAATTTTTAACTTTGAGATAAAGTTATTTGACAGACAGAGTTGATTTGCCTTTTTAAGAAATGAAACTTTAAAAATAACAGAGTATCTGCTCACGGATTGATAGCCAAGAGCCTCGACCAACACCTTAAGAGGCTCACGTTAAACGGCTGGATCAAGGGTCTGATGCAGTAGGCAGTTCTCCTTGACACGGCCCGTATAGTGAGAAGGTTCTTGTCTTAGGAGTCTTAATCACCGATGTTTTGGTCCCTGTACCCGATGTCTAATATTTTTTTATATTTTTAAATGTATTTTTGTTTCTTTTGTAATATTTTAAAAAATGTGTATTTTTTTAATGGTATAAGGGTTCAAACGAGCAGACGGGTCACCTGATGGCAAGCAACTATCGCCGCTCTTGGACACCTGCAAAGTCACAAGTGCGTTGCTTAGAGTCCCTCAAACTTGAGTCAGCGGGAGGAGGGATTTGGGCTCCGGTAACCTCACTCACTCAGTGAAAGGCAACGAAAGTATTTATCAACACCGGTGTTCTGTGATGTATTTTAAAATGTAATAAAGATATAATATATAATAATAATATATAATAATATATATAATAATATCATAATATATAATAATATATATCATCATACCCGCGCGGTCGGTTGTTTAGGCGACACGTATTTCTGAATCGCTCGCAATTGATTTTCATTGTTTGTCAACATTTTTCGGGCGTGGTAAACTTAGTGATTATAGATATGACTAAGAAATGTGCGCTATGTAATAATGCTTTCGGCGAAGGAGTGCAATGCTCGGTATGCCAGGTCTACCTTGACTTCGGCTGCGCCAAACTCTCTGAGAGTGGATGGAAGAGGCTGGGGCCTGAACGGAGATCGTCATGGAAATGTGTTTCATGCAAGACATCGTCTCCAGCACCAACTAGCCATCAGATAGACCAAACATTCTACGAGAATCTGTTGAAAGAGATTCGCGAGATTAAGCTCAAATTATCTGATCTTCCAACTTTACTCCAGGACGTTAAGAGCGTAAAAGACGAACTTCTGTCTCTCAAAGCTTCCTGCGAATTCTCGGGAGCAAGACTCGATGAATTCAGTGATAAAATGACATCAGTGGAAAGTTCGGTTAAGGAAATCCAAGAGAAACATGAGTGGCTGGAGTCGGCTGTGGTTAAGGTTCAGAATGAAGTCCACAACAATGATCAAAGAACATGCCTAAATAATATCGAGATTAAGGGTGTGCCGCAAAGAAAGGATGAAAATCTATTCCATATTATAGATATGATTGGTGGGAGTATTGGGTATAATCTGCCGAAGATGCAAATAAATTATATATCTAGGATCCCTACTTACAACTCGAAGGATAAATCGATTATTGTTAGTTTCATAAATCGATATATCAAAGAGGAGTTTATAGCATCAGCACGGGCTAAAAAGATAATTAAGGCGGAAGACTTAGGATTTCAAGACCCGGAAAAGAAGATCTTTGTCAATGACCATTTGACTGCAGACTCGAAAATACTACTCAACAATGCTCGAAAACGTGCTAAGGATAGAAATTATAGATACATCTGGGTCAAATTTGGTAAAATACATGTTAGAAAAAATGATGGATCAAGACCGTTCATAGTCAATACCACGTCGGATTTAAACAAAATAATTTAGTCCGTGTTAAATTCTTTTTTTATTATGTTATTGTGCATTATCTTTCATTGTATCATGTGTTCTGGTTTATTGCATGAAATGTTGTTATTAGCTTTAATTGATGTAATCTTGGAGCACTACAAAAGGTTTAGCACCCCTAACTCATATTATGTATATGCAAGTTGCTATTATTCTCGCCCGTCGGTCAAGGTGTTATCATCTCATTATAACTGCATCTTGCTCGCTCTGCCCGAAAACGCTATGTGTCTGTCTTTTTCTATGGTGAATCCTAATAAATTTCATATTGCTCGTTTTACACTAACCTACCGTCTCTTTCACAAATATACTTCAGTCAACCCACATTTCACTAAATTAATTATTAAAAAGTTACAGTTTACTATCTTTTGTATTAAATTACTTAAAATGTTATTAGCAATTTATCGTAACAATGACTTATAATTATAACAGTAAACAGTGTTATAAAGACTTTAGTAGCTTGAATATTTATTATCAGAATGTACGTGGGTTGAGATCAAAAACTGCTCAGTTTTACCGTAATCTATGTCTCAGTTCCTATGATATATTAATATTGACCGAAACGTGGCTTTTGGCGAGTATAAGTAGCTCAGAATTATTCGATAATAGATACATAGTGTGGCGCAGGGACCGGAATTACGATGTTACTCAACAAACTCGTGGAGGTGGAGTCCTTATAGCGATTCGTAAGGAGATATGTGGTGTACCGCAACCCACCTTTCAGTCAAGTGCAGAGGACCTCTGGCTTTCTTTACCTATTAAACAATCGAGTGCTAGAACAAAGTGCGGTTTTAATCTTAACTTGTGTGTAATTTATCTATGCAAACAAAACTTGGGATTAACTTTCTCTAATCAATTAAATAATTTTATAAATAAACTTGATGAAATTGTAATCAATACCTCGGACGATAGATACTTGATTGTTGGAGACTTCAATATGAGTGGAATATCATGGATGTTAGAAGCGGGTGAGTCATACTTTTCTCCACATAATATTAACACATTGGATGAGTATTATTTTATTGATTTGTTACATACTTATAACCTAAAACAATACAACGGGATTTCAAACCGGTACGGCCGAATACTAGATCTTGTTTTATCAAACAATGACGTCGTCGTTTCAGACTGTGATGAGCCCTTAGTCACTATTGACCCCCATCACAATGCTATCACTATTAATGTAAATTTTGTTCAATATTCCATGTTAACGACTGCACCGTATACCAAATACTTTTTTTCGAAGGGAAATTATGATAAAATTAATGAAGAAATTGCTAATATTAATTGGATTGACATATTTAGTAGCATTAGTGTGGAATGTGCAGTGAATTGCTTCTACTCGTTTTTAAATGAATTGATTATTAAGCATGTACCGTCAAAACTCTATAAATGTGACAATTATCCGGTTTGGTATACCGCAGTGTTAAAGAAATCTATTCATGAAAAATTTAAATTCTACAGAAAGTATAAAACCTATGGTAATCTTTCAGACAAGACTAGTTATCAATTACTGAGAATAAGAGTAAAGAAATTGGAGCGTGAATGTTATGATAATTATATTAATTCTGTTGAAAACTCTATAAAAAATAATCCCAAAGAATTTTGGAAATTTGTAAAATCTAGATTAAATTCATCAAATATCCCTAGTACTATGAGTTATAATAATAATGTCGCTAGTGATGGTGAGAACATCTGTAGTCTATTTTCGAATTACTTTCAATCAACATTTCTGGATTCTTCGCTAAGTATACAATCACTGGACACACAAAATTTTGAAGATTCATCATCACACATATCCAATATAGTAATAGATCATAATGAATTGCTTAAATTACTTCAAACATTGGACACTGGTAAATCAGCTGGTCCAGACAAAATTCCACCCCTATTTCTGGTTAACTGTGCCAAAACTATTATGATTCCAATAACTTTATTATTCAAAAAATCACTGCGTGAATGCGTTATGCCGCACTTGTGGAAGGCAGCATTCGTTACCCCGGTACACAAGAAGGGCTCTAAAAGTGAGGTGACTAATTATCGCCCAGTCTCGAAATTGTGTGTAATAGCTAAAGTATTCGAAAAAATTATTCACACTCAGTTATACAATGCACTGAGAGGTAGTCTTAACGGTTATCAACACGGTTTTATGAAGGGTAGATCGACTACTTCAAATCTTATTCTTTTGGATAACTACATCACGGAGAATATGAGCCAGGGTAAGCAGGTCGATGTCGTTTATACTGATTACAGCAAATGTTTTGACCGGATTGACCACTGCACCTTGATTTATAAGCTGGGTTCTGTCGGGATAAGAGGAGATCTCTTAAGATGGATTACCTCATATATATCTAACAGGTCACAAGCGGTAGCTATCAATAACTACATTTCGAGCTGGATTACAGTCCCTAGCGGCGTTCCTCAAGGTTCACTCCTAGGTCCTCTGCTCTTCACAATCTTTGTAAATGACATCGATAATTGCTTACAATCTGCTAATTTACTCTGCTTCGCCGATGATATGAAGATTTTTAAGGCTATTGCATCGCAAACAGACGTTCATGCATTGCAGAGTGACCTGCTGCGTATAGATGACTATTGCATTAGGAACATGCTAGACTTAAACCCATCAAAGTGTTCTGTTGTTACATATACAAGGAAATACACCACCGTTGAGTCAGAATACACATTGAAGGGACAAACGCTACACAGAAGTCACAGGGTTCGTGATCTTGGTGTAATATACGATTCTAAATTAGTCTTTGATGAGCATGTGGACAGTATAGTAAAGAAAGCGTCGCAGGCATTAGGGTTCGTGATGCGGATGTCTAGCTGTTTTAAGGATGCGAAAACATTTAAAATACTATACTGTACATATGTACGCAGCATATTGGAGTATGGTTCGCAGGTCTGGAATCCCAGGTACAATAGATATATCACAAGAATAGAAAATATTCAAAAAAAATTTGTTAAATGTTTGTATTATAGAGTAAATATTAATTATAGGAGTTCAGATTATAATAAATTGTGTGCAAAATTTCACCTTCTTCCTCTCACTGAGCGGCGGGCTATAGCAGACGTTGTCTATTTACTTAAAATAATAAATAATGAGGTTGATTGCCCCGAACTTCTTGGGCAAATTGGGTTTGAGGCACCGGTAAGGAATATGAGACATCACGCACCTATTCACCTTACCAATGCATCATCAAATTATCGACGGAATACGTTTCTTTGGCGAGCTAGCAAGACCTTAAATAACATCTGCGAGTCACATGACATTGATATTTTCAACACTAAAACAACTACAGTACGTCGGGTGCTAAGCCAAGATTTCTTTCTCCCTTTCTTGTAATTGAGTGATAGCATATGTGTAATTAATATGATACATACATTGGCCGCACGAAATTATGTAAAATAGTGCTTATCTGTGAAGACCTTTAATTGGCTAAATGTTTTATATTATTGTCACTATCTCAATGTTAAAGCTGTTGGTTTTCCTTCAAATAAATAAATAAATAAATAAATAATATATAATAATAATATCTATATAATCTGAGATACCACGCCATCTAGTTACATACATAATATATACAAATACTTAAGATTTACTTAAAAGATTATTTATTTAACTTAATGCACAAGTTGTACACAGGCGGCCTTAATGCCCAAGGCTTTCTCTGCCAGTCGACCTTCGAGTGATGGAGAACAATGATGCTGTAGGTGGAAGAAAAACAGAGAAATTCACTTTTTCATATTAAATTCATTAATTTAAGATAAATCTAACCTACATATATACAATATTTACTATAAATAAAATACTATATTCATTACTACATATATACATAGAGGTCTCAAGTATACACATACAATAGATGAACATACACATTTTTAAATACATAAATATCAAAATACATAGTCGGGTATTAGCGTTGTGACCTTTCTGTTAACTTATTTTGTATAGGATCTTGTACTTTCTTCTTGAACACCACCACCCCCACCAACAGCCTATAACAGTCCACTGCTGGACATTGGCCTCTCCTTAGAAAGGAGGTTTTGGCCTACTATACCACGCTGGCCAAACGGGTTGGTATAGGGTTTGTTTCAAGTTTTCCTTCTCTTAGCAGTGCTGTCGTCCAGAGTAGTTTGCTCCCTTAGTCGGCTCTTACGACACCCACGGGATGAATAGGGGTGGTGACATTCCGTATTCTTAATCCGTCACCACACGGATATCTCTCTTCACGGACATCATTCTCTCTTGAACGTAAAACGGTTAGTGGAAATAGAGAAGAAGTGACTGTACATAGAATTAAGAGATGATGAAGCTGGAAATGTGAGGGGGCAAAGAAGCATTTTTAACGCCAAAGTTTGACCACAATTGTGGTCAACAACCCTTCAACATGTACAAAATTGTATTTTTAAGTTATCTTTGTAAGGCCTTCAATTTTGAGGCTTGCACAAATGGCCGTGGCATCGTAAGTAAGTTTGATGTTTTAATGATAAAACTTTTATGGAGCCGTTCGAGTGGGGTTTCATGTCAAACAAAAGTTATTTTTATTTGACTACATCATATTTTCACAAAAATAGGAAGCCTTCTTGAAATTTCGCGCAAAATTGAGTTTAATTTACTATTCAAATTTTATTATAATGAACAACTGAACATGTTATCTTATTTATTCCGCAACTAAATGTTGACAATTCACAATTGTTTGTCTAGTCTCTACAATTCTTCAAATTCTATTTAAATTGGTTTTTAAATATCTGGATAAAATCCTCTATATCTTGTCTTCTGGATACATCATATTTACAGAATTGCGATACTTCTACTGTAGCTTTTAATCAAAAGTTGGAGTTGACTGGAATCCCTACAGTTTTAGAAAAACTTTTGGGCAAACCTCAAAAATAATTTTCATGCTTAAAAATGCGGTACAGTACTGTATAGTTTTTAATTCCTTAGCCGGACTCTAGACAGTTTTCCAGTTCCATTACTCCAAACAGAGTACAAGTTTGTGTTTTATTATTCTTGAAAAAACCTATGCCTTAATTGTTATCACTTTAATAAATAATTTTCATACAAAGTTGTAGTATACCAAAAATATTCATAACCTTGATTTGAGAATACATATTTTATAAAATATGTGGCTATTACTACGTTAAATTTATCCATGGAACACGAAAACTTTATAATGTTGACGGAACACAAAAGTTCTTAATAAATTTAATTTTTCATCCATCAAAATTCATTACTAGTTATTTTAAGGTTCCAAGACTACCTACGTTGTATAAAATAATAAAAACAAAGATCTATGCCTAACTTGTTTTTTATTATGCTTGCGAAGGAGATTATGGAGCGGGACTGAGAGAGGTTCAGAATCCTCCCGGCTCGCCAGGCCCGAGAACGGGCCAGGTACCGCAGACGGCTCCGTCCTCCATAAGCGCAGGCCTTAGGGTGACAGGTGAGGCCATCTGTCACTCTAGCAGAAGCAGGCCGGGGTGGGTGGTGGCGCGACGCGCCCTTCGGGGACAGGAAGGGAACATCCGGGTGCCCACATAGGAGAGCTCATCTATAGCCTGGAGACGGCGAGCGGTTTATGGTCGGTTCGAGTCCGACACACTCGAATGTGGTATTCGAGTGTGTCGGACTCCACTGGTGGGTGGTATTCGAGGGGTTCCGCACAGAAAAAAGATGTGTATACACAGCTAAGTTTTCCTCGTGTCTTGAATATTGTAATTCTAGTGGCTTTAGACCCACAAAAGAATATAAATATATATATCACAGAGCTTTATTATTTATATTTTTAGAATAATTTCATACAAATTAACATGTTTTTGGCAAAAAACTTATTAGTTTTTGTTATTCTATCCAGATTTCTTGTAGTTAAAGCATATGAATGTATAAAATAGTTTCTCGCTTCCAAATCCGTATCGCAAACTTTTATTTTCGTCTATCTAATAACTAACTTTTAAAAAACGACGATCATGAAAAATTATTAGAAACTGTATTTTTACCACTTAATTTAATAATGTCTGAGGTGAAATACGAGTGTTGTCTTTAAATTTAAATTGGTACATGTCAGATGTGAAATATTGTCTTTAAATTTAAATTAGTACAATCTTTGGTAAAAATCTTTCAATTAAAAAAAGAACTATTGAAATCGTTTTAAAAATGGCAAAGAAATCCTTTTATATACACACCAAAACATATATTCAGTCGATTTGAGATCCCCATACTTCTTTAAATCAGTTAGTAATAATTATGACTACAAGACTTTTTGGCATTTTTGGTTGGAGTAAAATGCTTTGCAATGAGACAGTCACCGAGTGAGTGAGTCAACTGGAGGCTTAGCCCAAAACTGACAGACATGCAAAGGGTAGCAGGGCCCTTTTCTCTTGATGTACAGCTTTCCATGGACGACGGAAGTCACTTACCACCAGGGTACCTGACCTGACCTGTTAGTTTGCGTTTATACCATGAAAAAAGAGTTGATGAAGAATTCCGCTACAATATAATAATGATTAAAGCGCATTGAATTCGGTGATAAAAACTGATGCAAAATAAAACAGAGACACTTAGTGGAATGGAATGGAAGTCGTTTCTCTCTTGCCACTTATGCGAATACGTTAACGGGGTCAGTTGTTTTGAATAAAATTCTAATAAAGAGGATATTCTTATTGGTTCTAACTCTCGAACCAAACGCATTGGAATCTGAAACTGTTTTGTTTTAAGCATGAATTTTAAATTAAAGTTAAAAATGTTTCTTTCAAAATGTTGTACTGTGGATTTTCATATTAAATTGAAAGGTACTCAAATTGACTCTACAGTTGCAGGTAGTTAATTGCCGTCAGGTGCCTCCTCTGTACTTTACAATATTAAAAAAAAACCACCGAAAAAGCTTTCGACCTTAAGTTTAGTACTCACCAAAAGCATTTATGACATGGATTGTTTACCCTAGAATTATACACAGGCATTATTTAAATATACACATAACCAACAAATAATGTCGATTATTTGTCCTAGTAACACTATTATTTGCATTTTTTAAATCTTAATACACGATAATTGGCTCAGTAGTACTCATTGTTCGAAAATCGACCGATTCGTCGCCAGCGTAATCGACTGTTATATTACGAGTATATTTAAACGCCAAACGTTCATGGGTAATTGTTACGTTTGATGTTCTGTTTTGTTGCCCCCGCTTGAAGTCGTTGGTATGTATTTTTCAGAGTCGTGGTAGATCTCGCTTGAGAAATTCTTAGTCTATTTGCCTCCAAATGCAGTTTACGCTCTTCTTCGGTCTCATTGTCTCGATGATTATGAACACCAACCAATATTTTGGGGCCTCACTGATGGTATTTTTCTTCTATCAATAACAAAAAATAATACGACGGTAAACCTCTAAACACACATCAAAACACCGTTTTGCTATTGCTAAAGAAGTGGTAATTGTATATGACGGAGCATCGGTGTCTGGGTTGATTTTGAAAAAAGTGACGTCAGCAAATGTGACGTCGTTTTTACACTGTCGTGGTTTTCTTTCATAAAAACTGTAGTAAATGACAACCACAGTAAATACAGTTAAAGATATATTTTAGATAATATTATGATTCTTCGGTTTATTTCTTAATACTAACTATTAAAAATTTAATTATAATCAAGTAGAATCTAATTCAAATTATTTTAAGTGAGGTAATTTGTAGTTGCGCCGATACATATGAATTATTGTCACCATAATGTCAATCTTGACAGTAATGTTTTATCAATGTACCTATACAAGATCTCTCACAGTTAATTTTTTTTACAGTTTGTAAATCTGTTCGTTTTTTATTAATTTTCTTTGATAGAAACCTTGCCTAGACAATAACGTCCGATACACAAAGAAAGAAAAATCCAATTTGGTGCAGTCGTTCAGAAGTTATGCGCGTACACACATTTCGGCCATTCAATTTTTATTTATATAGACATAGACCGTACAGTCCGACGGTAGTAAACCAGAACGACAGCAAATATAATCGAAATGTATTCCAAGGTCTTACCATCAGTCGTACATAGACCCGTACGGTAGTAAATAAAGACAACAGTAAATACAATTAAAGATGTATCCAAGGTCTTACCAACACTACTTATGTCTACGTTTTACCAAAGTAGGCACAGCCTGTGCTACGGTAACCAAACAGCTAATAAACATAATTATATATTTCTAAATACATACATCACATCACATCAACAGCCTTTAATAGTCCACTGCTGGACATAGGCCTCTCCTTAGAAAGAAGGTACATACATATCATAGATAAATTACACAAAAACACAGAACAAATCACCGTGCTCATCACACAATTATTTGTCGTGGGTGGAAATCAAACCCAGACCTCCGGCTTAGCAGTCAGGGTCACTAATCACTAGACAACAGGTCTGTCAAGTATATGTAGGACTCGTGTATGGCGGAGGTACTCAATTGGGAGTGAGGAAGATTAACATAGGAGGAATCCTATGTTAATCTTCCTCACTCGAGTAAGTCCCGAAATCCCTTCCAGAGCTCCCCTACTATAAAGACATATAAAGAAATCTATGTATAACAAAAACACGTGACAACTTTCACCGGCGCTTTAAACAGAAGGTCTGTTAGTCTAGTATTATGTTGTAATTATACTAGCAAGTAAACTCAAACTTAGACTTGCCAACACACACTAGTGTTTTGTAGCTTCAAGCCCTCATGCTTGAAGCTTCCAATTCTCGTATATTAGTAAATGTGAATTGCCGTTAGTTTTTTTAAATCACGCAAATGTGGCTTAAAGTACTTATATAATTGTGACTGCATGAAAAAAGTAACATTTAAAACTATCAAAACAATAAAGTTTACAAATGAATAAAAAAAATCTATTTAATTTTATGAGCACTAAGTTTTCAAGCCGATCTGCAAATTTCAGCATATGCAATAAGTTTTAATTCAAATTGAAAAAATGTGCTCATAGATAATATAGTATAGAAGATAAAAATCACGTGAGTTAGCTTGTTAGTTTACGACAAGATAAAAGACTACAGATTCTGGTCCGGCCAAGATAAGAACTATGAGTTTATTAGACTTCCGTAGTTTATGAACAAGTAACAAATATTATATTTTGCAATGTTACTTTACTGTGTCTATTACTCTTAAAGTAACGGAGCTATATTAAAAAGGAATCTTCTCTTCTCAATCCTTTATATACACCACAAACATAATTATTTATTTTCAAGATTTATAATTATTATTTCCAAGAGATTACCTTGTAGACTTTGTAGGGGGTGTGAGGGGCGAACCACCATCTTTCGCCCCAAGCCAACCTCACCTGCCCGCGGTGCATCCTGCTGAACGACGAACGAGGCTCTGGCGACCGACCGAT
Source organism: Arctia plantaginis (assembly GCA_902825455.1). Lineage (NCBI taxonomy): Eukaryota > Metazoa > Arthropoda > Insecta > Lepidoptera > Erebidae > Arctia > Arctia plantaginis. The sequence continues at coordinate 16,266,593 of CADEBD010000422.1, forward strand.
GGCGGTATATCCATCCCAATAGGCGTAGCTAAATACAACAGGCCGGTGACGGGCAGCAGCGTTACCGGTGCTACAAGCTACGCCCTGCGATCGCCAACCCGCCTGCCCAGCGTGGCGATTATGGGCAAACCCCTCCCATGCAGACGCAACAAAGGCCACGGCCCCCAGTTCCCGGCGGCCCCGCTATTCCTGGTCATGGTGGCGACCTCGGTAAAGGCGGGGCAGGGGGTGCGAAGAATCTCCGGGCTACGGGAGGCCACCACAACCGACTGACCCTGGCTACGTACAACGGACGCACGCTACGGCTAGACTCGCATCTGGCGCAACTTGAGGTGGAACTTGGGAAGATTAGGTGGCATATCCTAGGGCTATGTGAAGTCCGAAGAGAGGGGGAGGACACCATAACCCTCGAGTCAGGCCACCTAATGTACTTCCGCGAGGGAGACCAACAATCCCAAGGTGGGGTTGGGTTTCTGGTAAATAAGTCCCTATCTGACAACGTTGTGGAAATTTCCAGTGTGTCGAACAGGGTAGCGTACCTCATTATCAAGCTCACCGAGAGGTATAGCCTCAAGGTTGTGCAAGTATACGCACCGACCTCGGCACATTCGGACGACGAGGTGGAGGATATGTACGATGACATATCGAGGGCCCTCCACTTCACAACTAAGACCCACTACAACGTTGTTATGGGTGACTTCAACGCTAAAGTGGGAGTACAGAATTGCGGCGAATCGGTAGTAGGATCCCATGGATTTGGAAGCAGGAATCATAGGGGGCAAATGCTGGTCAACTTCCTCGAACGGGAGGGGCTGTTTTTGATGAATTGTTTCTTCAAGAAACAGCCCCAAAGGAAGTGGACGTGGCAAAGCCCCGACGCTATGACCAGAAATGAGATCGATTTCATCATGACGGATAGAAAGCACATATTCAGAGACGTCTCAGTGATCAATAGGTTTAATACCGGTAGTGATCACCGACTTGTCCGGGGCTCTCTGAATATCAACTTTAAGGCGGAACGTGTCTGTTTGATGAAATCCAGGCTCCGACCAACTCGGCTCCAAGCCATGACAGGATCTGAAACGTTCCAGTCAAAACTGGAAAACCGATTCGCTGCCGTGGAAACCACAATCGACGTAAACCAGAACCTCAAAAATGTGGTTCAGATCCTCAGGGAAGAAGGTATGAGATTTTGTGAAATGCAGCGTAAGGGCAGGAAGTCGAAGCTTTCAGAAAGGACCCTAGGGCTGATGAAGAAACGACGTGAAAACCCACCTGTCACTTTGTCGGCAAAGCGGACTCTAAACCGAGAGATCAGTAAACTCGTACGACACGACCTCCGGTGCTCCAATACTCTTTCAATTGAAAGAGCGATCGAGCAAAATCGGGGGTCAAAAGTGTTCGTACAATCTCTTGGAAGAAGCCACCTGACAAAGTTGACTACAGAAAGTGGAGAAGTCGTTGCTACGAAGCCGGCAGTCCTTTTGGAAGTGGAAAGCTTCTATGGCCGGTTATACGCTTCGCATGCATCTCGACCTGATCCCGAAAATGAGGACTCTAGAGCCACATTAACACGTCACTACACCGAAGACCTGCCAGAAGTTAGCATTGACGAAATCGAGATGGCTCTTGGACAGCTGAAAAATGGAAAAGCCCCTGGAGAGGATGGCGTTACAACAGAGCTGCTGAAGGCCGGGGGTAAACCCGTACTAAAGGAGCTCCAAAAGCTCTTCAACGCTGTCCTGTTTGAAGGGAGAACTCCAGAAGCGTGGAGTAGGAGTGTGGTCGTCTTGTTCTTCAAAAAGGGTGACAAGACCAGGTTGAAGAACTATCGACCCATATCCCTTCTAAGCCACGTCTACAAGCTGTTTTCGAGAGTCATCACGAACCGTCTTGCGCGAAGACTCGACGAATTCCAACCACCGGAGCAAGCTGGGTTTCGGAGCGGATATGGCACCATAGACCACATCCACACAGTGCGGCAGATTATACAGAAGACCGAAGAATATAATCAGCCCCTGTGTCTAGCATTCGTGGACTATGAGAAAGCCTTTGACTCGATCGAGATCTGGTCTGTTCTGGAGTCCCTGCAGCGTTGCCAAGTAGATTGGCGATACATCAAAGTGATGAGATGTCTCTACGAAGCCGCCACCATGTCCGTCCAAGTACAGAATCAGCAAACAAGGCCCGTACCATTGCATCGAGGAGTGAGACAAGGGGACGTTATTTCCCCGAAATTGTTCACAAATGCAATGGAGGACATGTTCAAGACGCTGCACTGGAAAGGGCGTGGCATCAATATCAATGGCGAATACATCTCTCACTTGCGATTTGCAGATGACATCGTCATCATGGCAGAGACGTTGCAGGACCTACAGCAAATGCTGAATGACTTAGCTGACACTTCTGTACGCATCGGCCTACGGATGAACTTGGATAAAACCAAGGTCATGTTCAACGAACATGTACTACCGGAACCGATTGCGGTACACGGTGCCGTTCTCGAAGTTGTTCAAAATTATGTGTACCTCGGGCAGACATTGCAGTTAGGTAGAAACAACTTCGAGGACGAGGTGAACAGAAGAATTCGGTTGGGTTGGGCAGCGTTTGGGAAGCTACGTCGAGTCTTCTCATCGTCGATCCCACAGTGCCTTAAGACGAAAGTCTTTAATGAGTGCGTCCTACCCGTCATGACATACGGAGCTGAAACGTGGACACTTACGGTACGGCTGGTCCACAAGTTCAAAGTCGCTCAACGTGCTATGGAAAGGGCTATGCTCGGCGTTTCTCTAAGGGATCGCATCAGAAATGAGGTGATCCGGCAGAGAACTAAGGTCACCGACATAGCGTACCGGATCAGCAAGTTGAAGTGGCAGTGGGCTGGCCATATTAACCGCAGAACCGATAACCGTTGGGGAAAACGAGTTCTTGAGTGGAGACCGCGTCTCGGCAAACGTAGTGTAGGACGCCCACAGGCCAGGTGGAGTGACGATTTGCGCAAGATGGCTGGCAGGAGCTGGATGCGAGAAGCCCAAAATCGATCTAAGTGGCGTGCAATGGGAGAGGCCTATGTCCAGCAGTGGACTGCGATAGGCTGATGATGACCTTGTAGACGGAGACGTAACACTTCACTCATATAAAAATTAACACTTTAAATTTGAATAAGGATATAATTTGCAAGCATACTGTCTGTCTCCATACTCTATAGACCCTACAGTTTGGAATGATCGAAAAAAGAAATCCACTTTATGTGTTTAGAAATTAACGCCGTTAGAAAACACTGCTAGAGTTTTCTTTTCAGTATTCGAATAAAATCGGCAAATTTCCATATAAGAGAGATAAGGTAACCAAACATAATATATGTATCATATCTATTGTTGTAAGTAATTAATCTTACCACTATGGGAATCTCTTGCTTGAAAAGTTAGTTTAAAAAAGATTATTAAATAGCACGTTAATGTTAATATAAATTTCATGTAATGATAAAGTTTTTTATTTTGATAACATAACTTTGAAATCATATATGTATTTTATAGATCGAATCGCTATATTTCATAGTAAACGTGGTATTTATGTAACTGATAACAGTATTAGAGGAAAAAAGGCAGAAAAGAACAAGTATTACATAATTACAGGTATCATAAAATTATGATCCTCATCGACTTTCAGATTTGATAACATATGATATACACCAGCTGTCACCCGTAAAGAGTAAATCATTCCACGTTTAAAAAAAAAAAACACGTCTTCAAACATTCAATTAATGAGATATACATACATACATATACATCGTTTTTACGTGAACACAAAACATTTTCTTTTCACAGAAAATGATTTGCTGAAACAAGTTATCGAGAACACAAAATTCACCGTAAGCTCTGTTTACACAACATCTTAATTTCTCGCAGTAGACATAAAGGCAAATCAAATGTGCGCTCGTTAGCTGTTTGATGAATCAGACATTCAGAGCGTCTCATTAATTTTAATGGTGTTATATTTAATTTATTACACGTACAGAATCCGCGAATATTTATGGATGTGATTACGTGGGTTATTGAAACTGAAATAGCTTTAATTTCTTTTGGCGAATTTCAATGTAAATTTTCGTCAATTTTGGAAGTTAGAGCATCAGTATAATGGTTTCTACTTTTAAAAAAAATAGAATGTACTAGAATGATATGTTCTTTCGAGTGATTTCATTACTTTTAGTTGTTATGTACGTTTTATATATAAGTATGTTACAAACATATTTAGTCACATAAATATTTTTTCATATCTCGTACTCCTACTAAGAATTCCATTGAACATCATACCAATCACCTCATGATAAGTAAGTAAAAGTAAACATTAGATTTGCAATTACTGTACTAATAGCCTTCTGTTGGTAAAATAATTGCAAACCGAACGTTCAAAAACAACTTGTCTTTTCGGGGGCACTATGGTGCCTGCAGATATTTACGAATTTTCCATTAAAATGAAAACTTTTTATGTTCCGTAAAGTTATTTACGTTTCACGATAACGGGTACTACCAATAATTTCATAATTTGTTTAGTCATTGAGTGAAATTACACATGTACTTAATTAACAAGTGAATTGTTTACACTCTTTACGACGACCGCAACGGCTGTTTTTTTTCTCCTGGAACGACCTACATATGACGTTGTCTAAGGAAACATCCAGAAACAGGTCACGCTCCAGCCAGCAATCGCTCACAATGTAGTGTATCTACACTACATTGTGAGCGATTGCTCACAATGTAGTGTAGATACGTGATGTGTAACCGAGCGGAACAATGTTCTTTTTCATCGTTCAAGGGCTTATATCTACTAACTAAAAGATATTAACACACATTAATAAGCATTTCTTATCAGAAGAAAGTGGTAGTATTATCTGCCACCCATTTCATAAGCTATGTGAATACAAGTCAATTAATGAGCCAGTTCTTATTCGAAACCACACGTAATATAACAACAGGACAGTTTTAGTATGAAATGAAATTAATTTACCTTTAACCATGCACACAGTATTTCACATTATTGATACACTTAAAAAAAAGCAGAATACACACAAAATCATTGACCAATGACCCCATGATTGGATAATCCTGTGTTATGTGAGTCATCCATCCATCCGTAATATGTTCATATGTGCTTTAAAAGTGATTGTTGTATTTTTTTTTAAACGATTCGTACAAAGATGAAGGAAGTGAGAAAAAATAAATATAAACATATATTAATGTGTTTTTGGGTGGGTAAGTTAGTGAAGTTGAATGTGTGGTAGTTAATGCAAGTGTGTAAGGATATGTGTTATATTGTGAACCTATAATATCGTTAGAGAATAAAATATTCCTTGCATAATATTTGACTGTGGGTAAATATGGATTGAAATAAGTGTAGATACTGTTGCGGGTTGGATTAGGACATAGGTTTAAAAATCAAATGACTGTTAAGTTAATCAGATCTTCTTTTTCATCATAATTTAGGGTACGGAGGAGTACTGTTTGGTGCATGTGTGTGAAATTTAGAAATGCTTGAACGGCTTTGGCCTCCTTCTTCAATTGGGGCTATTAGTATTATAGTAGGCTCGCGAAGGAGACGGCGGAGCGGGCCAGGTACCGCAGGCGACTCAGGCGCCGGAGGTCGCAGATCGACCTCCGTTCTCCATAAGCGCAGACCTGGGGGTGACAAGTGAGGCCATCTGTCACCCTAGCAGAAGCAGGCCGGGGTTGCGGCGAGCGCGTTGCGAAGCGCGCTCGCTTCCAGGGAGCAGAGGGAACATGGGGTTCCCACACGGGGGGGGGGGGTCGTCTACTCGTCTGTAGATGGCCCGAGGTATGTCGGGACACCAGGGACTTCCTTTCTAGGGTATACCTGGTTCCCCGGCTATTAGTACCCGATACGGCGTGCGGTTTTAAAACTCCATAGTCCCTATACAAATGCTGCGTAGAGTAATGAAAGGGCTTATTAAGGAGTACTTTTATTACAGCTCGTTGAGCTCTTTCAACCTCAATGATGCAGTTATATAGTAGCTTATAATCGATTCACACAGGGCACTATGGAGCATGTTCATTTTCTTAACGTTAGCTAATATTCTTAACTTCTTGAAGATGAATGTAAGTTTCCTAATGCATGATGACAACGACTGGATATCACATTTATGGGATTTGATAGTAAAAGAAGGCTTAGGTGGTAAACTAGATACAGGTTCAAAGTGATGAATTTCGTTTTCTCAACATTTAGCGTCAGGCTGTTTCTGGCCAACCAAGTTCCCACCTGCTTCAGTGCAGATTCTGCGACATTCTTTGTAATATCCCAGGCACGTACATATGTTACCCCTGCTGTGTCATCGGCATACGATTCAGTGGGTAGAGGATTAGTTAAGGTTACAGAGATCATTGACATAGCTCGAGAAGAGAAGAGGACTGAGTAAACTATCTTGTGGCACTCCGTATTCCATTTGTCCACATCGGTGCTAATATATTTTCCGACCTTTACAAATTGCGTTCTTCCAGAAAGAAAGCTTTTAAGTAAAGAATAAGTTTTACATCCTACTCCTACTGTTTCTAGTTTATTTAGGAGAAGGGGCACAGAAACAGTGTCAAGAGCTTTAGAAAGGTCTAGAAAGACTCACTCAGACACTTGAAATGTTGTCAATTTTATCTGTAATACAATTAAGCAAAGCAGAAATAGCGTCTTCTGTGAATACACTTTTACTAAAACTAAACTGATTTTGAGAGATTAATTTATATTTATTTACGTAATTGTTAAGGTTCTTGAAAAGAATTCTCTCTAAAATTTTCGAGATCACCGATATAGGTCGATAATTATTGACACTGGCTCTGTCACCTGACTTGTAAATTGGATTTACGATGGCTTTTTTTAGTGCTTTAAGGAAATTACGTGTAGATAATGCGAGATTGCAGATGTGTGTTACTAATATATGACTCATAGTTTTTAGGAGTTTTGGGGAGATACCGTCCTAACGCGCTGTCTGTCCGGAGATCTTTAATAATACAGTGTACGTCTGCTTCATCTGTCTTCATAAGAAAATGGAATTACACACGGTAGACGAGCTGTTGGGAGTTAAGTTAGTCAATTTTGTAGGTATTTTATCTGTCAGCTTCTTACCAATCAGCGCAAAGACGAATGAATGGACTCAACTGATTCCTGCGGTGACGGTTCTATTTTTAGCAGATCACTGGAGTAAGGACTATCACGGTTAGATTCGGTGACCTTTCTAATGGTGTCTCACATTTTTTTAGGTTCTTTTTCTTTTAGAAGTTCATTTTTCTCATATTCAGTCTTAAGTTTTTTTTTAGCAGGCTATTGCAAAATCTTCGATAACGTAGATAGGTAAGTTTGAGAATAAAGTTATATGGTTCCTTATTTAGTTTCCTATGCATCTTGCCTCTCTTTCGAATGCACCTGACTGGACCAATTGTTATCACATATACTTTATATATTATATATGTAGTCTGTAGGCAATCTTAGTACTAAGAATTTTTGTATTGTTTTTAGAAAGAAATAATAGAAAAAGATGTACTGTTAAAAAGTGCTGGTTACTGTCACTTGAAAGAGATCTATTTAGTACTCTATAATTTTGGATTTAGGAATAAGGTTTGTTCTTGATTCAGAGTAGGTGAGCTGAGTAAAATATTTTGAATCCTAATCAAATAAACAACGATAAAATGCTCCTACATGTAAGTGAATATAACGAGGAAGGCTATATAGTACTAGTAGAAACTTCTTTAACCAGTTTTTAAATTGTACAAGGTTATGCCTTTATAATGCTATAACTTTCTATCGAAACCAACAAACATCCACAACACAAACATGTGGACCTGGACCGAGGCACTTTATGTTAGGGGGACATGATAAACCGTTTCTCCACAATTATAAACAAATTTTAGCATGGATAAATATCTGATATCTATTTTTACATCAAAATTGAAATTGAGCCTCTCATGAGTATTGAGAAGTTTTGAATCAATCACTACTGTTATTTTTTTTTCCAATAAACCCTTGGGAGTTTGAGCAGCCATTTTGATATAGAGTCTCTGATTTATTATAGTTGAATTATAAAAAGCAAAGTGTAGTTTAGGGCTTTTACAGCTACTAAGCTGCGATCGCCCACGATACGCTGCATCCTTTAATCATTATTTCATACATCACACGTACATTTTCTTAACTTAAGAACTTAGTTGCTACTTAGTACATATACGTAAGCCTTGCAGATCTCTGTCTCTCTTCGAGTTTGTCTCTTTTATTAACTCTTGAATCAACATATTTTGTAGTTGTTCTCTGAATAACTAACCATTGAAAGCAAATAATTGTATTATTCTGTTAGTTCTGATTATTGCTTGCCTTGTTTTTTCACGGTGCAATAGGTATAAGTATAGCAACAAAAAACACTTGTTCGCCAAATTCTAAGACAAACCAAATATGATAGTAAAAACAATAAATATCTAAGAAATTCAGAATATTGTAGAGAAAATATGTGTTTACTTGGGTAATACGGTGAAACATTGTAGCTTTTATTAATTAATAAATCTAATTGAACGTCTTTCATCCTTGGTTTGCCTGTTTTTCTTGTTTTATATATAAGTATGTTACAAACATATTTAGTCACATAAATATTTTTTCATATCTCGTACTCCTACTAAGAATTCCATTGGACATCATACCAATCACCTCATGTTAAGTAAGTAAAAGTAAACATTAGATTTGCAATTACTGTACTAATAGCCTTCTGTTAGTAAAATAATTGCAAACCGAACGTTCAAAAACAACTTGTCTTTTCGGGGGCACTATGGTGCCTGCAGATATTTACGAATTTTCCATTAAAATGAAAACTTTTTATGTTCCGTAAAGGTTACGAGTTATATACGTTTCACGATAACGGGTACTTCCAATAATTTCATAATTTGTTTAGTCATTGAGTGAAATTACACATGTACTTAATTAGCAAGTGAATTGTTTACACTCTCTCTACGACAACCGCAACGGCTGTTTTTTTTCTCCTGGGACGATCTACATATGACGTTGTCTAAGGAAACATCCAGAAACAGGTCACGCTCCAGCCAGCAATCGCTCACAATGTAGTGTAGATACGTGATGTGTAACCGAGCGGAACAATGTTCTTTTTCATCATTCAAGGGCTCGTATCTACTTACTAAAAGATATTAACACATATTAATGAGCATTTCTTATCAAAAGAAAGTGGTAAAATTATCTGCGACCCATTTCATAAGCTATGTAAATACAAGTCAATTAATGAGCCTGTTCTTATTCGAAACCACACGTAATATAACAACAGGACAGTTTTAGTATGAAATGAAATGAAATTAATTAACCTTTAACCATGCACACAGTATTTCACATTATTGATACACTTAGAAAAAAACTCAATAGAATACACACAAAATCATTGACCAATGACCTCATGCTTGGATAATCCTGCGTTATGTGAGTCATCCATCCATCCGTAATATGTTCATGTGTGTTTTAACAGTGATTGTTGTATTTTTTTTAAACGATACGTACAAAGATGAAGGAAGTGAGAAAAAAATCGGTTGTCTGTAAGTCGGTTTACTGACGATAGTTGAACGTGACAACGTCATAAGAAAATACTGATGGAATGGTTCATACTTGACGAAAACATGTAAATGTATTATTGTATAGCAGCTGTCCACGCGGAGGCATCGCTCACTCAAGAAGGAGAGAGATAGATGTCGAATGCTGCCGAACGCGGAGGCCGATTGTGCCTCTTTGTCGCACTTCAAGCCTTAAATGGAACGCCTCAGTGCGGTTTAACGCCGCATGAGTCATGTTTTTTCGTGCGTGCAGCCAGCTCCATCGAATTATAAGACGTTGTCAGGTCAAAAATAAATATAAACATATTTTAATGTGTTTTTGGGTGAGTAAGTTAGTGAGGTTGAATGTGTGGTAGTTAATGCAAGTGTGTAAGGATATGTGTTATATTGTGAACCTATAATATCGTTAGAGAATAAAATATTCCTTGCATAATATTTGACTGTGGGTAAATATGGATTGAAATAAGTGTAGATACTGTTGCGGGTTGGATTAGGACATAGGTTTAAAAATCAAATGACTGTTAAGTTAATCAGATCTTCTTTTTCATCATAATTTAGGGTACGGAGGTACTGTTTGGTGCATGTGTGTGAAATTTAGAAATGCTTGAACGGCTTTGGCCTCCTTCTTCAATTGGGGCTATTAGTATTATAGTAGGCTCGCGAAGGAGACGGCGGAGCGGGCCAGGTACCGCAGGCGACTCAGGCGCCGGAGGTCGCAGAACGACCTCCGTTCTCCATAAGCGCAGGCCTGGGGGTGACAAGTGAGGCCATCTGTCACCCTAGCAGAAGCAGGCCGGGGTTGCGGCGAGCGCGTTGCGAAGCGCGCTCGCTTCCAGGGAGCAGAGGGAACATGGGGTTCCCACACGGGGGGGGGGGGGGTCGTCTACTCGTCTGTAGATGGCCCGAGGTATGTCGGGACACCAGGGACTTCCTTTCTAGGGTATACCTGGTTCCCCGGCTATTAGTACCCGATACGGCGTGCGGTTTTAAAACTCCATAGTCCCTATACAAATGCTGCGTAGAGTAATGAAAGGGCTTATTAAGGAGTACTTTTATTACAGCTCGTTGAGCTCTTTCAACCTCAATGATGCAGTTATATAGTAGCTTATAATCGATTCACACAGGGCACTATGGAGCATGTTCATTTTCTTAACGTTAGCTAATATTCTTAACTTCTTGAAGATGAATGTAAGTTTCCTAATGCACAATGACAACGACTGGATATCACATTTATGGGATTTGATAGTAAAAGAAGGCTCAGGTGGTAAACTAGATACAGGTTGAAAGTGATGAATTTCGTTTTCTCAACATTTAGCGTCAGGCTGTTTCTGGCCAACCAAGTTCCCACCTGCTTCAGTGCAGATTCTGCGACATTCTTTGTAATATCCCAGTCACGTACATATGTTACCCCTGCTGTGTCATCGGCATACGATTAAGTGGGTAGAGGATTAGTTAAGGTTACAGATCATTGACATAGCTAGAGAAGAGATGGGGACTGAGTAAACTACCTTGTGGCACTCCGTATTCCATTTGTCCACATCGGTGCTAATATATTTTCCGACCTTAACAAATTGCGTTCTTCCAGAAAGAAAGCTTTTAAGTAAAGAATAAGTTTTACCATTCCTACTGTTTCTAGTTTATTTAGGAGAAGGGGCACAGAAACAGTGTCAAGAGCCCTAGAAAGGTCTAAAAAGACCCAGACACTTGAAATGTTGTCAATTTTATCTGTAATACAATTAAGCAAAGCAGAAATAGCGTCTTCTGTGGATACATCTTTACTAAAACCGGTTAGTTTCGGTGACCTTTCTAAAGGTGTCTCACATTTTTTTAGGTTCTTTTTCTTTTATAAGTTCATTTTTCTCATATTCAGTCTTAAGTTTTTTTTAGCAGGCTATTGCAAAAACTTCGATAACGTAGATAGGTAAATTTGAGGATAAAGTTATATGGTTCCTTATTTAGTTTCCTATGCATCTTGCCTCTCTTTCGAATGCACCTGACTGGACCAGTTGTTATCACATATACTTTATATATTGTATATATAGTATGTAAACAATCTTAGTACTAAGAATTTTTGCATTGTTTTTAGAAAAAAATAATAGAAAAAGATATACTGTTAAAAAGTGCTGCTTGCTGTCACGTGAAAGAGATCTATTTAGTCCTCTATAGTTTTGGATTTAGGAATAAGGTTTGTTCTTGATTCAGAGTAGGTGAGCTGAGTAAAATATTTTCAATCCTAATCAAATAAACAACGATAAAATGCTCCTACATGTAAGTGAATATAACGAGGAAGCCTATATAGTACTAGTAGAAACTTCTTTAACCAGTTTTTAAATTGTACAAGGTTATGCCTTTATAATGCTATAACTTTCTATCGAAACCAACAAACATCCACAACACAAACATGTGGACCTGGACCGAGGCACTTTATGTTAGGGGGACATGATAAACCGTTTCTCCACAATTATAAACAAATTTTAGCATGGATAAATATCTGATATCTATTTTTACATCAAAATTGAAATTGAGCCTCTCATGAGTATTGAGAAGTTTTGAATCAATCACTACTGTTATTTTTTTTCCAATAAACCCTTGGGAGTTTGAGCAGCCATTTTGATATAGAGTCTCTGATTTATTATAGTTGAATTATAAAAAGCAAAGTGTATTTTAGGGCTTTTACAGCTACTAAGCTGCGATCGCCCACGATACGCTGCATCCTCAAATCAATATTTTATGCATCACACGTACATTTTCTTAACATTCTGCCATAGAACTTAGTTGCTACATATGTACATATACGTAAGCCTTGCAGATCTCTGTCTCTCTTCGATTTTGTCTCTTTTATTAACTCTTGAATCAACATGTTTTGTACTTGTTCTCTGAATAACTAACCATTGAAAGCAAATAATTGTATTATTCTGTTAGTTCTGATTATTGCTTGCCTTGTTTTTTCACAGTACAATAGGTATAAGCATAGCAACAAAAAACACTTGTTCGCCAAATTCTAAGACAAACCAAATATGATAGTAACAACAATAAATATCTTAGAAATACAGAATATTGTAGAGAAAATATGTGTTTACTTGGGTAGTTCGGTGAAACATTGTAGCTTTTATTAATTAATAAATCTAATTGAACGTCTTTCATCCTTGGTTTGCCTGTTTTTCTTGTTTCTTATTTGCTATAATAGTCATTACTTGTGTTTTAAGTAATAAGGTTCTTCTTGATCAAGCTAAATAGAATGTTTCATATTGTACGTCATTATAAATTGGTATTTTTTCATAAAATATTGAAATTGAACCATCGATTGGCATTGACCTAGGCACTTTTACAAAATACTTTATTTGAAATCAAAACATAGGAGAACCGAAAAGTTTATGTGGCTTACCTGACTTAATAACCCATGGCCCTTGAATGGCGCAGAAGGCGTTTACAGAAAATTTCCATCTCGATCGATTTTGAGGTTGAATTCACTTGCCGTCTTGTCTGATATTTTTCGCTTCGATTGGCACCGAACGTTGCCAGGATTGCTTAGAACGACCATGGAACCATAAGAAATGAATGCTAGACAAAGTATTCAACGAACTAATAGACATATAGAAGTAAAGCTAGATAAATAGAATAGAAGAAAAAAAAATGACAGTCTAGAATTATATTATGTCACACTCGTATATGCATTGAACAGGCAGAAAAGAATAAAACACACAACCCCATAGACCCATAATGCAAATGGACTGTAAATTGATCTAAGACTTCAGCTATTTTTACTAGAACAAAATAAAATAAATTCTAAATTTAATTATTTAAAACACAATAAGATCTTTGAAAAATAGAATAATGAAATGCCAAAGCGCCGAACTCATTTCATATTCATGAGAAGAAGTCAGCTGGAAACTTATGAGATGCCACATTTCTTGAATTCTAAATTGATTGCAATATTGAGAGAACATGGTTCTATCTACGAAGTGAGAAAAACTTTATCATAAATACACCCGTAAATAAATAGCACACCATAAATACAATAGATGGTGGACTCGTTATAAATCATTTGATAGACACGCGTTTCTTCGATATTATATTTCAAAACAGCATGTAAAGTAACATATTAAGCCTATCAATTAAATTCTAGGTTACCTTAAAAGCTTAAAGGGATTCCAATTACTACAGAAATGAGTAATCGTAAATCACACAAAAGGATTTCGGTACGATTTACGATACCGCACTAATCATAGCTTTATTGTGAAAACGGCCCTAGGTGTCCCAATAATTGAAATGGTTAACGGTTATTACTCTTGACATGCAGGGCAATTAAATGTTGAACGTATGTCTGAATATTCTTATCAAGGCATTCTAACTGTGACAAGTTTGAAAACTAATATTTTGCTTACCAAATTGCAATTTGCCAAGAAAAGCTGAAATTCCACCCTTTGTTTTTATTAAATTGAGGATGTCCCCTTGTAATTAAGAGTTTGGGTCTATAAATTTATTTTGTCTGCTTTTAAATTGATCAGGTTTTCTTTTAAATCTGGATCTTTACTTTCCAGAAACTTTAAAACTGATTAAAAAGGTGAGTAACATCTTGTTAAACATGCACCTTTCGAGAACCAACCTACCTGAAGTAGGTTGATTCTATCAGGTAGGTTCTAATGTAAGAGCAATCGTTGGAAGTCTTCATCATTTTCATCGCACAATTGTGCAAATAAATGCATAATTCAACGAATCGCTTCTTATTGTGTTAACTGCAGTAATCACAAATGGAAGCGATTGAAGATTGGTGCAATCTATCACTGCAATTTTTCGCTACTAGGTGTTGTCGCTGAATGACACAGTGAACTGAAGTTACCTCTGGTATAATTCTTTTAAGATAGCCATCTTAAACCAATCCACGATATCGCCCGACCATGGCAGGAGCTACATCTGTTATCACCGAAATAACGTTTGTAAATGGAATCTATTTATCCTTAATAAAAACACTTGGGATATTTCATATTGATTCACCTTTAGTGTCCATCTCCAAAGTTTTCGTGAATTACTATTCGCGAAAACTTTGGCTCTTTATGAACTTCTTCGTCTATAACAAATCGAACATATGCCAATAAAAATGCTTCAATACCAGGTAAAGTTGTTTCATCCAGTTAATAGAAAAATGAGTTGTTTGCAGATAATTACACAAGAAACTTTCAATATCAGTGCTCATTTCATCATTATATTATTATTCTTTCTATAGTGTTTTTACTCAAAGGAATTCCTTTCAGTATGTCAAATGTAGATTTATGCAGAATAGTTTTTTAAACCTATTTAACAGCGGGTAAAATGAACTGTTTTCCAGATTTCGCTATAAGTAAACTATCACTATCGAAAGCAGATAAATTTTCCTGGACTCCCGCTTAAGAATTGTGAACCCCCAATTTTTTGTCACGCCAACGTAGACCCCCGTCGAGTTTCCCGTGGAGCCCTGGGGGTCCACTTGGACCACTTTGGGAACTAATACGTTAGACAAACCCATTGAAGAGGTCCCTAAGAAATACTGGCCCTACTACTTTTTCATAATCCCAACAAATTGTATCAAAATTCCAATATCTGGTCTTATTTCTTCAGATTATGGTCTAAATAATAATATTATAATCTATACATCTATAGAAGCCAATGAATGTAGATTGGAGCAGACCAGAAAGTCAACGTAAATCTATCCATGGTCGCGGTATCGAAGTTTAATGGGAAGCCGAATAGAAAGCAACTTCATTTCGTTCCTCGCTTTATGTTACGACCTCTTGCTATAGTAACAAGGCTAGGTAGAAATTCGATAGTTTTGTGACAAAATATTTCCTGTATTTACAAATTTTTGTTGTTTTATTAAGAGACATCAACAAAAAACGTGCAGAATAAATAAATAAATACTTCAGTCCCTTGTGGTAAAATTATCCTCTAATTGATACTAAAGCTCACGTTCTCCACATAAAACAGAGCACTGGCCCTAAAAAGACCATTTTGAAATTTCGATTCTAGGGTGGTTTACTAAATTAAACCGTTTCAAATAATACAGTAAACCTATTTAAACGATCGTTTATTCTGAGTGGTATATAATCTATTATAATTTATTTAGAATCATTATAAGTTAAACTAATTCTAACTGCTTTCACCGAAGTGGTACTACGGCCTTTCAGAACACCACGACACATAAAAAATGACACAACAGTTCTTTAGTATGAATTAGTATTGTGGGGGTATGTGACTATCCCCCGCATAAATAGTAATAATCAACAACTCCGTAAAAATAATATATTTCTCACATACATAACGTAATAGCTAGTAGACAAAATCCTTATTCCAATTTTTCAAACAACCTATGGCAACCGTCAGAGCCTGCGCGCGCCTGTGCGGTTTCATGCGCAGAGGAACTGGCTGTACGTATGTCACCACAGTGCTCCCCCGGGGAGACCGGGACTACGGGCGATAGAAGTTGGCAAAACGCACCCTTCTGCCACTGGTTGTCTTCTTGATATCCTCATAAGTAGATTGGGCTTCATTAGTTGATTGGGTGGCAGCGGAGAGCGGCACTTTGGCCTCATATGCTGGTTTGAGCTTGTCGATAGAAACATTCACGTTCTTGGCATTGATTTCCAAGGTGAAGTACTTCGGTTGTCGCGTGACAACCTTATAGGGGCCAGCATACGGTTGTTCTAGGGATCTAGGCGAACGAAGACGCACGTAGATGTTAGAAGATCGCGTGGAACGTAGAAAAATGAAGGAGTAGTGTGCCAACTGGTAGGGCGAGGAGAGAGCTTCGCCATGTACGCGCGAAGACGTGTGGCGTACTGGGTGACGTCAGCTGTCAGGAAATCGTCCTTTGGGCTTAGAAACTGCCCTGGCAGACGAAGGGGTTCACCGTACACAAGTTCGGCAGGAGAAGTTTGAAGGTCTTATTTCCAGGCGCTGCGCATGCGCTGCAGAACTAGTGGAAGTGCTTCTGTCCACTGGTAAGCTGGAGCGTGGCACATGATTGCTGCCTTGAGTTGGCGATGAAGGCGCTCCACAATGCCGTTGGCTGCTGGATGGTAGGCTGTCGTGTGGAGATGGCGCGCACCAATCAAAGCAGTGAGGGCCTTAAAGAGGTGGCACTCAAACTGGCGACCACGATCTGTAGTCACTCGCTCAGGACAACCGAATCTGGCAATCCAGCCAGACACAAGTGATGACCTTTAGCGGAAACGCTTTAGGCCACCGAGTAAACCTATCGATGACAGTGAGGCAGTATCTGAAATCATAGGACAAAGGTAATGGCCCTATGATGTCGAGGTGAATATGGGTAAATCTCGAGGAAGGTGGAAGGAAAGATGATAGAGGACAGATGGTATGACGAGAAACTTTGCTCTTCTGGCATTTCAAGCCCACTCTCTACAATCTCTGCTAATGCCTGGCTAAACAAACCTTTGTGTGACCAGTCGTACAGAAGTTGAACTTCCAGGGTGGTGTAAGGTATGCAGCGTATCAAAGAATTGCTTGCGGAATTCGGGTGTAACGTATGGTCGTAAGGTAGGCAGAGAGGTGTCACAATACATATTTATTTTCTCACCTTTTGAAGTCTCAAACCTGTCCCATGATTGAGCAATTCTTGCAGCTCTGGATCACTCTCCTGAGATTGTGCAAGTGATAATGGCGAAATAATGATTAATGATAATAATCAATATCTATTCTGGTCGTTCGGTAGTATTCACTTACATTCGTAATATTACTATTTGTAAATTGTAATTTTATTTTTACTAGTTCTAGAATATTCGCGAAAAACTTTCGAATATTTTCTATTATACTTGAGCCATTTTATCATTCTTCGAAAAGAATTCACAATAACATATAAATGGACTGATCAAAGATAAAATTTTGAAGAATTAGGGTGCGCCTTAGACGTACAATTTCAACAAACATACTTATTCATGACTGTAATAACGCCTCCAAATGTTTTACATCTATTATGAATAAAAAAGAAAATAAAAATACCAAAAATAAACAGTGTGTTGTGTATTTGGATTGTACATCAAATGTGATTCCCAATTTGATTGATGAGTTAAAAGCTTGACGACATCGACGAATACATAAAATGATATGAAAGGCAAAAATACCGAATAAAAACGCTTGAAGAACGCTTTCAGATAAATCTTCTTCTCAGCTAAAAGCAATTAATTACTTCTTTGTGGAAATTATTACGCTTACTGTACTAAGAGTGTATAAAATAACAGGTATTTATAATAGGTTCTATGTCTCTGGTTTTCGCAGTCGCGACAGACGCATTATTTTTTTATGGTATGGTATGAGCAATGTCCGTGGGTAGGGAGGGGGGGGGGGCATGTCCGTATGTCAAATAAGAATACAGAGTGTCACCACCAGTATCCATCCCGTGGGTGTCGTAAGAGCTGACTAAGGGAGTCAACTACGCAGGACAACAGCACTGCAAAGAGAAGCAAAACTTAAAACAAATCCTATACCAACACGTCTGGTATAGTAGGCCACAACCTCCTTTCTGTTGTCAATAAAGGATGATGATGATGAGTAGCCTCACTCACTCAGTGAAAAGCAAAGAAATAATTGCTTAACGCCGTGGTCGAACCGGCCCATTCTTGCCGAAGCATGGCTCTCCCAAAAATACGGTAAAATACGGTTAATAATCAGGAATTGCCAATACAGTATACCAGAGAGTACAGAAACAATTAGAAAACTTTTCAACGAATTTCTTAGATTTGTATACGAACATTTGGATGAATATCACAGTGGCACAGATTTTATTACCTACACAATATCTACTAGTACATACAAAAATTTATCTGCCTGTGTATTTGTATTTCTTCTACTTCTTAGTTTTTCTTTTCTTTCAATATTTTTAATATAATTTTATTATATTTAAGACTTTTAAACTTTTAGACCTCCTTTCTAAGGAGAGGCCTATATCTGGAGGACTTTTAAATAGCAATATTTGACTTGTAAGATTAATTTGCTTTACAAAATTATAAAAGAGCAAGTTTTGTGCCTGTGATTTCGTTCTTTTCAACAAGTTCTTACTAATCGATCAATTTTACTCTAACATAGTGAATGTTTAAAATAAATTTCTGCCAAATGTGAAAGGAGCATTGTTAAATATACAGTTTTCATATGTAATAAAATATAAATGAAATTAACCTTTGTGTTTCACGGGTTCATATTTTGTGAACAAACAGAGCATGAACAAATCTTAGTTGACACGTGAAATGTGATGCCAAGTTTACATGGAATCGAGAGTCAAGAGCAAAGGAACAATTTCCTTAGAGCAACTCTAGTACTCGTATTACTAACTAACAGACAATATAAAACCACTCTTTTCATAGGTACATATAATTTGTTCATATTTTATTATCTAAAAATAGTTATCGTTGAACTACAAATATTTTTTCCAGTGATGAATTGAGAAGCGCTCCAGGCAAAATCGTCGAGTTTGTTTGCCCTTTCTTCTCATGAGGCTCAACCCCTTGGAAATGGGCGGTGGTAGATCGGCACAGGAATATGAGAGATTTTCTATTCGTATATATTTAGTTTGCTAAATATTTGACAAAAAAAAAAAAAAAATTATGAAATAAAAATATTTGAGTTTGAGGTTGTTGAAGTCATTACCCGAACCATTATAAGAGCTTACAGACAGAGAATGAGAGTTGCGGCTAAATTGGAAGTAATATTAATTTAATGTGAAACAACGTATTCCATCGAATAAAATAAATGTTTAACCGCAAAATGTGCTGTTATCATTATATTTTATGGCTCTCGAAACTCGTTAGTTTCGAGAGCCATAAAATATAATGTGCTCACAATGTAACACACTTTTTTTTTGGAGGCTATCTATGAACTTTATCAACAGCCTTTACTAGTCCACTGCTGGACATTGGCCTCTCCTTAGAAACTAGGTTTTGGCCTACTACTCCCCGTCGGCCAGACTGGTTGGTATATGGTTTGTGTCAAGTTTTCCTTCTCTTTTGCAGTGCTGTTATCCTGCGTAGTTTGCTCCCTTAATCGGCTCTTACGATACCCACGGGATGACTATGGGTGGTGACATTACGTATTCTTAATCCGTCACCACACGGAATCTATCAACTTAATCAAAACTTGTTGCTGTTGTGTGATATTTGTTTTGCCAGATATACACGTCAACAACTTCAAGAATTAAGTTTTTCAACGAGAACTACAGAATCATCCACACAATCTTCGTCTTGTTCAAATTCATCTTAACCGTTAGGAAACTGGATTAAGATCCGATGGTAAATGTTGACTATTTCAAAATTTGTCTGGTTGAGAAAATGGTATTGTAAATAACCAAGTTTGCTAACTAAAAGGCCAATTCAGATGTTTTAAAAGCCGTAAGGCAGCAATGCTTCAGTCCATTAGGGTCGTATAGTTCGGAGTTTTACTACGAAGATACCATGGCTTTTTCGGGGTTAACATAAAAGGCCATCAACGTACTCGTGACTCTCAAGTTTCGTGTGTCCATGGAATGAGTTGGTCACTTACCATGAGGGTCGTTTGCTCTTTCTATAATAAAGAACTGAATAGTAAATATAAAAGCGAATGTAACGTGAAATTTTTGTTTGTATTATTAAAATTCGAAATTGTTATTAAATTTATGTCTTTTTAGTACGAGTCGTATTTGATTAAAACAATATTCAATCTATTGGAATATTGAATTAACTCCCAAACACAGCTTTTGACGTTGTTTGATCAAAAATTAGTTAATACCTGATACTTATGTCCACAGTTGTAAAAGCCGTGTTAAATACTGTTGATATTTTTCAGTATTTACTAGTATTCGCATAAACGTACTGTTTGTAATTCACAAAAGAATTGTCCAACTGACTTTCCGTCACATAATTTTACTCATATTGGACAAAGTATCAAATTGCAGATTTTCACCTCTTCTTTTCTATATCAAAAATAGATATTCACGCAATAGGCAATACATCTTATGCTAGATTAACTTCCAAGTCAAGCTTACTAAAATACAATTTTATTAGAAAAAAGGACATGAGATTAAAATTCTATGTCTCGGGCAAACAGAAACAATGTTTACATGTTATATATGTGTAATATAAATATATGAAAAAAACTATTGTCAGTTTTAATTTATTTTACTTTACTTTATTTTATTTTTATTACTCGTCCTAGTTTTTTTTATCAATCATAATATTTCTTAAGCTTAAGTTTTCATATTGTGTAAACTAGACATAAGTAGTTTTCACTTTAGCATTTTATATAATATTATTTTAATATTGTACATGCATGAAATTATTTATTAGAATCATCATCATCATCATCAACAGCTTTTAGTAGTCCACTATTGGACATAGGCCTCTCCTTAGAAATGTGGTTTTGGCCTAGAGTGCTTTCGAAATTAGACTAGACTAATCGCGAATATCCGATGGAATCTTCCAGACAAAACCAGATACAATACCAGTTACAAGATATTTCTATAATCTTCCGATATTAGGCACTAGATGGCACTGCAAGCAAGTATCGGAATTAGGCACCATAATCTCAATGCGTAGCGTTTTCCACTACTTGATACTAGATGGCGCTGTCTTTCAGACACAACACAAAAACCACTCAATCCTATGGCGTGATATGTTTTCGATGTTTCGTAACATTTTTTATAGGAATATTTTTCATAAGAATGTTCGTTCGTTTGTATTCAAATGACGGAAAAAGAAAAAGCTAGCAATCTCTGCTTAGATCCGTGTAACTTGAAACTCCTTCAAAAATTAACTGGCCCTAAAAACTACCAGTGCAAATTTTTAGAAAGTCATAAATGCATTTTTATAATCATTATCACTATTAAGTAACTGCTAAATGCCCATTAAAGAAGCTATCGCTTCTGTTTGACAATTATTTTCCAATAACGGTCTGACTTTTGTAAGCCCTTATCAAATGTCGTAATAAAGATCAGTTCTAACTGTAATGAAATTCACATTTTGACACCAAAAACTGTTTGAAAGTGGGTAAAGTTTTGGTTTAGATATGAAAAAAGTTTTGGAGGGTTCCGACGACAATAATTATTGCTCTATTTGCCTACTTTTTTGTTATCCTCTTGTGTTACTACTAACCAAATTTCAACTGCCATTTTTTGTGTTCCCACGTGTGTTTTAATTCACAATAAGTTCTAAGTGTTCTATGTATCTTTATTTATTATATTTGTAGTAATTGTAAGAACGAGTGATTTCTATTACTGCATCACATGAATCACTCATTGATTCGTTTAATCATAAACAATATTTCATATTTGCGAGGATGAATGACTTTAATTAAACACAGAGCAAAATAAGTTGAACATAAAATATATTTTTTACTTAATATGTGTGCATCTGTACATTTAAGTCATCAGCACGACATGACATGTGTAATGAAACCTACTTTATAAGGCATGTTATGTCATAACACATGTAAAAAAAGTGAATAAAATTGACAGCTGTCACGGTTGATATTTACTGTGACTATATGTATCATCAAGAAGAAATGACAGTTATTATTTCATTTTTAGAGACAAGACAAAAACATTAGTTAAAGTAAATATGAAAGAGACAGCGAATATTGGTATGACATTTATTTAAAAAAAAAGCATTTAATAACATTTAGTTTTTTCTTTCTTCCAAGTCTTCTTTTAAGTCCAAATTCTTCACTTTAGATCTTTTTTAACCGACATCAAAAACACAAAAGAGGAGGTTATTAATCGACTTCAAACATACAAAAGGTTATCAATTCGGCTATTTATTTTTTTTGTATGTTTGTTACACGATATCTCTGTCAATTG
The DNA here is from genome assembly GCA_902825455.1 of Arctia plantaginis. NCBI lineage: Eukaryota > Metazoa > Arthropoda > Insecta > Lepidoptera > Erebidae > Arctia > Arctia plantaginis. Next base: position 16,288,997 of record CADEBD010000422.1, read on the forward strand.
TGAACCGATTTTGAAAATTCTTTTTATTTTCTGGAGGGTATACTCCCGAGGTAGTCACATTGCCACCAAATCAGGATCTGATTATTGGATTCTAGAGAAGTCGAGGGAAACCTCAAATTTTACAGCCGACATCGTGTTCTAGCTTGTTACTCTAGCTATATAGGTATTTGCGTTTAGTAGTCATTATCTCATGTTGCTGAGCTGGTGATGAAAGGATCCTGGACCTTTGGGAGTTAGAGGATAACTCTTTCAAAAATCTAATTATGTATGGCTCTAGTTTTATTCTTTCAAGATAAGTTGGGTGTTTGAGTTGGGTTACAGAGGTTTGTGCACAAGAGAGTAATAAATGAGATTACAAAACAATTGGCTTGCGCTTATGGACGACGGAGGTCGTTTTGCCACCTCCGGCACCTGTCTCCTGCGGTATCTAGCTTGTTCTCGGCCCTGACGGACCGAGAGAGTTGTAAATGTCTCCCGGTCCCGGAGAGATAATTCCCACTCCGATGGCCGCCACGAGGTCACAGCGTGTGGAGCGCCGTGTCCACGGTCCGGCCACCGCAATGGTGGCGTCAGCTCCTTGCGGATCAGATACAGGTGATCCCCGAAGCATCCTTTACACACATTAGTCGGCCATTTCGCTCGCAAACATCAAGACAGCGAGACGCATTACACGGTGAAAACATAAAAATATACAACTTGGTATCCGTAGTGAAATGCTGTAAAAACCGTACTGACAGAAAGAAAAATAATCCAGGAGTCACGTTTCATTGGTAAATAAATAATTCAATCACTTATTTTCAGATTTTATATATTAAAAACGCTAGAACAAAAGAATTCATTATATTGTTGCCCATTGTTGCCAATTTTCACGTTTGCAAATTACCCGAAACAAAGGCAAATTTTGGTTTGTTATTAAAATAAATTTATTAAGGTTATCTATTTAATAGTTACTTTTAATAATAGGTATACTATTTCATATTCTTTTACTAAATTTTGTAAAGAAATGGAATATCGAGATATGATTGGATTCAAATAATTAGAAATTGTAATGGTGATAACAAGGACAACACAAATTTATTCTCACAGAAATTCTAGAAAAGTTTGTAGGCAGTGAAAGCATTTTTAAAACTTAGAATCTGAACATACTTTCGTCGGAATAGAACACAAAATAAGTCTTATTAAATATGCAGAAGCAAAATATTTAATTATTCGGTTTCACCTCATCTCGAAATTTAATGAAATTTCAAGAACCTCTCAAAGTAAAAAAGCAAAAGACCTTATTATAAAAAAATGACGCAGCATTTGGAACATTAAGCAGTAAAATTTCGAACATATAATATATTTTTATTTATTTACTGTGTTTTAAGGCATAAAATCGAGTAATTTGGCATTCCCCAAAATTTATTCAGACACAAAGAGCCGCCGCCATTACTGTACCGCAGTTTTGTCATAGCGGGAGTTCCGTCCGAATTTTTTTTTTACGTCCATGATTGACATATAAACGGCACATAACTGCAAATTTTCAAACTGGCAGGACGATCCAACTCGGCAAAAACGAGCAAAAACTGATTTTTACAAAGGAAAAATATTTACTCCAGCACCCCTAATAAGTTACCACCGTGACACCTATGTAAGAACCATCACTAATCAACCACAAATAAATTACTGAAAACCACATCAAAATCGGACAAGTACCTTTGGAGATAAATGCAACATTGGTTTGCATCGTTGACGGGGTTGAAAATCCCTCCTTGGGGATGTAGGAGCCAGGAGTATGTGGTGTTTCTACTAAAAACCACACCGACGGCCGCACTCAGGCGCCCTACTGCGAGGAGGACCCGGAACATGTTATTTCAAGTCCCCCCCCAGATCGACACCGCCCCTAATAAAGCCCTTTCCCGAGGAAGCTGCGGGCTTCCCACGTCTATCGGCCCAATCCTTATAATATGTTGCGGTCGCCGCAGGCCCCCATCCTATCAACTACCGCAGTAGTTAATCTGCCACCAAATGTTCCCACTTTCTGGCCTGCGGCGATAGCAGCCGCCGACGTTCTCTACGCTCGGGATCAGCCCTCTCCCGATCCTGGAGCATTACAGCTTCACAAAAAGAGACCCCTCACCCGCCACCATGGCAGCTATGACTTCGCGTTCAGACGCCCATTCACCGAAGCAGCCATACCCAGTGAGTACCTGCGTCAGTCGGTAGGCGACGCGGCCTCCCTCCCTACGTACCCAAGCTTCGATGCTAGGCAGAACGGCGCCGCTAGCGCTTTGAAATGGTGCGGTATCCCCGTACGATCCCAATGGCCACTACCCGCTCCGCTTGATTGAACTTAGCTCGGCAGCAGGAGGAGGCCTATAGGCGCTTGGCCCATATCGGCCCATATTAAATCTGTTCAATTAGTTTGTGAGATAAATGGCAACATTGGTTTGCACAAATAAACAAACAAAAATCTCTCACCCTAAACGCATATATCTACCTTCTCCGTAGTAGGTATAAAAGGATAAATATTCAATCCATGTTGGAGCCTAATGAAAACCATGAAAATTTTTGTTACAATTCAAAGTAAATTTGTGTGTGATACTCTTATTAGCATAGTAACGAGTTGTTTATTCCCAAGTATATGCTATAAGCAAATTTTATGTTCAGTATTTATACTGTCTCGCCATCGAGTTACAATTAAACACTCATTCCAGATCGCTAAATAATGCTATCAATTATAGCCTAGTTAGGCTATAATTGATCATACTAAAATGAGATTATAATCTAATTGCTTCAATTATACACGTTTAAATGTATAATTTTGGTATCGTCACAGTATATTTTTACATTGCTACAGAATTTGTATAATTGTAATAACAACTCTACTTCAGCTACTTTGTTGTAGACATACATATGTTTAATCACAGTATCACATAAAAATGAGTATCAATTTTATCACAGCCACAAACACCTTATCATTTGTGTAACATTTATTTTCAATCACAAAAAATTCAAGAAAACAAATCTCATTTGTACTTAATTATCCTAATCGGCACCGTTAAGTTAATTCCGTATTTTACGTTGAATTTCAAGTACTATAATTTTCCCGTTACAGTTCTCTTATAAAAGACGGATGGCCTTTTATAAGAGAACATAACTGATGAAAGAACTTTTTAATTATTGTTTGAAAACAGAGACAATTCTCGTATACCTAACAATTATTAGGTATTTATACTAGAATTTGTATTTGTAATCAAATATTTTAAGTACTAAAAAAAACTTTTTACTAAAATTAATTACACTCAAAGTTAGCACAATATTACATTTCAAAATACACTTTAATACATTTTTGTTCTATATTTATTATTCTCGGGAATCTCCACAGAATCTAAGCAGAACTTTATCAATTGTTTATTTTATGAATGTTTTGTGCCTTATCTGATATTCATTAATTTCTAATATAGATTTTGTAATACTTACCACATACATATTCGGGTTAAATTTAAATAATATCTTTAGGTAAACAGGCTACTACGACTAATTCCTAGTATTAGAAATCTGGAAATTTGTAATTTCGATTCTTTTATCAAATGTTGAGAATATTTTATATTTATATGACTTGGGTTACAATTTTAGAATTTAAGTATCGTAGTCTGATGATATAATTTTATAACTACAAAACTGAGAAATAAAATAACTACAAAAAATGCGCGGGACTGCTTTTTTATATAAAAAGAAAGAGAAATGTTTCAAGAAAACAAAATGTTTCAATCCTTTCGGGTCCAATAATTTAAGATTATTATCAAATAATTATCATTAGGATCGCCATCATCATCAACAGCCTTTAATAATCCTCTGCTAGACATGGGCCTTTCCTTAGAAAGGAGCTTATCTGATACGAATGCAGTATTTGATCCTTCCATAAGTCAAATCATCATCACATCACATCAATAGCCTTTATTAGTCCACTGCTGGACATAGGCCTCTCCTTAGAAAGGAGCTTATCTGATACGAATGCAGTATTTGATCCTTCCATAAGTCAAATCATCATCACATCACATCAACAGCCTTTATTAGTCCACTGCTGGACATAGGCCTCTCCTTAGAGAGGAGGTTTTGGCCTACTATACCACGCTGTCCAGACGGGTTGGTTTGTTTCAAGTTTTCCTTCTCTCTGCATTGCTCTATTCCTGCGTAGTTTGCTTCCTTGGTCGCCCACTCTTACGACACCCACGGGATGAATAGGGGTGGTGACACTCTGTATTCTTAATCCGTCACCACACGTACTTAGACTTATTAGATAAGTCAAATAAGATAACACAAAATTGTCAAGTTAAATCGTAATCTAAAGCACAAATGTAAAACGTTTCCTAAAATAATGAACTGTTTAGCAGTAAAATGAAACCTTGAAAGCTTTTAACGAAATTTTAACAAAACGTCTTTGAATGCGAACTCTGTACAATTACTTAAAACAGATTTGTAAGTGTTCAGTTCAAGTTTTTAGCAAATATATTTCATGACACAATATTTTATTCTTAGTCTGTTACTGTGATTAACATAGTGTTTAAAAGCTTTATCATAACGGGTTTGTGAATCAGTTATTTGTAAGTTTCATAAAATTAATGAGTTCACAAAATAAACTTCGTAGAACTAATTTTTTTTTTATTGCGAGTTTATTCTTCAAAGTTAAAATAAATACATACATAAATAAATACATATTATGAGTAAATTATTCAATTCTACCTACTCAGGGGTAAACAAACAATATTAATTTAGTGTTTTTAATATTTGAAACAACAGTTTTTTGGGCTAATAATAGCAATATAATTTACTTTATGTAAACTTTTGGATTTAGTTATAATGTAATATTTATAATAAGCGGGAAGACGTTGGATACGGGCAGCACAGGACCGGTTGCTGTGGCAAAACTTAGGTGAGGCCTATTTCCGCAGTCCGTAGCAGTGGACGTCTTTCGGCTGAGATGTTGATGATGATGTGCAAAGCTGTGGACAAGATTATTTGTACGTTTACTAGTCACTGCACTACCTACCGCTGTCACTTCGGTGCATATTGACCTTAAATCGGGTATAAAGCCTCATTTTACCGTGTGATTAAGGCAAGTCGTCAAGTCATTTTAACAACAATTTCTGTAAACTTCTTTCTTGCCGCTGATGTAGCATAAAGAAACCACAAAACCCAAAAGCGAAATATTGCTGTTTTCTGATATAAACGCGAACGTAGTTGCAGGTAAGGCTAGTTTCATACAAAAAAAACTATTTGAATATAATAAAATACACACACACACACACACACACACACACACACACACACACACACACACACACACACACACACACACACACACACACACACACACACACACACACACACACACACACACACATAATAGTTATTGAGGATGCAGGAATTCTTATTTGAAATAGAAGCTGAACTGAACAACTGCAGTTGAATTATGTATGTCATTGCTACCTACTACATCTCTTTTGCCTTATTTTTGCTGAAATAATGAACTATTATTATTATTATGCTGATTATATTGGCACTACTTCTTTAGTGAGGGTATTAACATTGGCGACAATCTGCATCATGCGTTTGCCCGTCTTTTGTTTTGAAATTTAAAAAAAAAGGGTATGGTCCGATTACAGAAATAACAAGGATTTTTTTTGTGTCTTTGTTCGTCATAAACATAAGTCACCGCTATACAAGATATAGTGGTGACTTATTGTATTTTATATAAATGTGTGGTGGTTGTATTTTATAAAAAAAAAAACAAAAAAAAAGGTTTCTTATTTTTGAACTAATGCCTCCTAAATCAAATCGTACCACATTATCCCAACTAATCAGTATAATTACCAGAAACATTCTTATTACACTTGTAGCGTTGTAGATTTCCTGATTCAAACTTAATAGAAGCATTAAGGAAATAAACTGAGTAAGCCATTTATCGACACTAAAGTGCGAAAACAATTTATTACGCGGTCGTTTTCTACATTACACCATTTTTCCTAAACGGATACACATATACTTGGTGACATACTTCGGCCCAGTTTGTTTAGTTAACTACAATTTTCATCATCAACAGCCTTTAACAGTCCACTGCTGGACATAGGCCTCTCCTTAGAAAGGAGGTTTTGGCCTACTATACCTCGCTGGCCAGACGGGTTGGTATAGGGTTTGTGTCAAGTTTTCCTTCTCTCTGCAGTGCTGTTGTCCTGCGTATTTCGCTCGCTTAGTCGCCTTTTACGACACCCACGGGATGAATAGGGGTGGTGACACTCTGTATTCTACAATTTTAGTAATTGAAATTATAAAACAATTTATCAACTATACGATAACAGAATTTTTTTTTACATATAAAACAAAGGTTGTAGTTCTAAAAAAATTATATAAGGGAAAACTTCGGATTTTTTTATAAAAAATCTTAAAACGCCAATATCTTGAAAATGGTTTGGTTTGGGATATAGTATTTCATAGTAAAATCTAAAGGAAAATTTGAGCAACTACAACCCCTTAAAGTAGGTCGACTTACCCAGTTCCAAATGACTTGGTCCAAGCTATTTATTGCAATACTAAGAGATAGGTACACAAAAGGACACAGTGGTGCCAATTATTCAAGTAATGAGGATGGTTAATTTCGTATAGATACTAATATTTTTACTATAAAATATGCTTTCTTTTACTTTAGTTCGTACAAAATTTCGTTTACATCTGCGAACTTATGCGAGTTACGAGTATCTCTGAATAACTGCAATACTAATAACATTTCCACAACATCGTCGTCAATCTATTTAACTACGGAAAACACAAGGCATGAAAGCGCACTTTAAACTGATCAAGATGACTGTAACTGAATACGATCAACAAATCTTCTATTCAATTTTTTCTATAAGCAATCAAACTAAAGTTTGAATTTTCCTTAAAAAGCAATATTCTTGAAGACCAAAAAAAAAACATAGCACTTCGAGAAACACGCAAATATTTGTAACCTTTGGCAGAAGCGTGACCGCTTCTTTACCATGCTTGAGATAGAACTTCTTCAAGTTTATACTAGAAGAGGCGGCGGCATTAGTGGTTCAAACAGTTGGCTAGGACAAATAATTGTGTAGGTATTTTTCGTTTGTTGTACTTTTAGTTAGTTAATGCTCTATTTTTACATTTGTGATCGACAACCAATATTTTCTTTGATATTATCTAGATTAAAATCATTATTATCAGAAGTATATAATTTTATCTGTATAATAAGAAATTAGAAACTGGGAGAGCCATGATTCGGCAAGAATGGGCCGATTCGATCGGAGTTACACCACGGCGTTAAGCAATTATTTCGTTGCTTTTCACTGAGTGAGTGCGGCTACTCATCATCATCATCATCATCAACAGCCTTTATTAATGCACTGCTGAACATAGGTCTCTCCTTATGAAGAAGGTTTTGGCCTACTATACCACGCTAGTCAGACGGGTTGGTACCTATAAGGTTTGTGTCAAGTTTTACGACACCCACAGGATTAATATTCCGTATTCTTAATCCGTCACCACACGGAGAACTAATGATTTATATGACTATTAATTATTTAATTAAAAAAGGACGAAGTTTAAATTAAACACAAAAAGGCATTTAATTGGTGTATAAATTGAAGAATAAACGTTTTTTTATATAGCAAGGTTTTTGGAGTGCATCGTCCGAATTAGGCCGTATATTTTGAGATTATTATTTTTATATTGTTCACTAAAATTTTCTAGCTTTTAAATATTTTTATGCTGTTACTGCAACTATAAAAAAGATATTAGATATTAAAGTACTTTGGTAAACTAAAATAGATTCTACAAGTATTGCGCTGATTGCAAAGATCATTTTGTTTTGAAATTTTCTTTTCACTAATGAAACAAAGGCTTCCACAAATAATCAAGAGTTTCTCATAACTCTTTGTACTAAAACGTTCTGTAAAAACTCTATTAATAGGGTGCTAATAATACAAACAACATGAAATCAAATGAATAAGCACTATTCTTGAAATTATTTTAGAAAGGAGTGTGTATATTTATTAATTAATTACATACAAATATGGAATGAACCAATATCGTCTCAGCAATAATGAAATGAATAATTCAATATAATGCAAAATCATCATCAACAGCCTTTACTAGGCCACTGCTTGACATAGGCCTCTCCTTAGAAAGGAGGTTTTGGCCTACTAAACCACGCTGGCCAGACGGGTTGGTATAGGGTTTATTTCAAGTTTTCCTTCTCTTTGCAATGCTGTTGTCTGGCGTAGTTTACTCCCTTACATGGGATGAATAGGGGTGGTGACATTCTGTATTCCTAATCCGTCACCACACCGTCAAATACAATTATCAAACCAATAATATGGTGGTATAATACTGATAACATACTGACGTCATATTGTTAAACAACTATAAACACCATATTTTTTCGTTTTACTAAGATACACTATAATTTCATTTTTAAGTTCACTAGCGTATGTATCTCCAAAAGGTTCTTGTAATATCTACATTTTGCAAAATATGATTTTGGTAACACTATCTTAAAATACGTAGAAGCAAAGTTCTTGCCGTCAACCAGGCACTTAGGAATTATGGATTCGAACATACGTATACAAGCATACACTCACTTTGTTATCTCCGAAGCCGAGACAGAGGCGTTTTAAACGCCCACATTTTGCTGCTGGTCATGGTTTTAGTTTTACTCAAGTAATAAGGGCCAGGCCTATTACTATCACTCAGACATGAAACAAATGATCGTGCTCATCACATATCATCATCAATCTGTCAAGTCACGTTCGTAAAACAGGCTAGACTTAAGATCTCTGGTTCAGATATTTTGGAGACTACACCTACATCCAAATACACACATATACTATACACAAACTCACAAATAGTAAAGAAAAGAAATAAAGAAAAAAAAATCTAAAAATACAGCTTGAAGAAATAAACAGGATAGTCTCAAACGTTTCTAGTCATTTGGTCCCAATATAAATGCTGCATTCACCGTCGTATTAACCACAATAAATTCCGTGTCAACTCATCAATCGAATGTATTGTTGGTTGGACGTAATGCAATTAGTTCCTATCCACTATATTACTAATTCAGTATGATTTCAACGTACTTTATGTAATATTATGAATAGTAAAAGTATAGTATGTTTAGAAAATCATGCGAGAAAATACTTCTTAATTTAAACGAGCAAAGTTAGAATTCTTCTTTCTTGAATTTTTTTTTCAAGTAACATTTATAGACTCGTCCCCATCATCTTGAT